>CATKUM010000022.1:0-1380932 GCA_949786405.1 Onychomys arenicola | reverse complement strand
TTAATCATGAGAATCGGTTTGGGTTGGGGAACTGCAAAAAAATCATTTGAGCCGAAAATTAACTGGGTTTACTAGGAATGAACTCTTATTTGTAGGAAGACACAGATCACGGGGTTTTACTCCGTTTCTGGAGGGAAATTCAGACCAGAGTTCTCATCTATGAAACACACTCTGTTTTAACACAAGAAGCAAGCTCTTATTTCGAGCGTCTCCAATACAGCAAGTACCATGTGAATATCCTGAAAAAAGAACTGTGTTTCCTACTCATACAGACCATATGTAGATCAACTCTGGTTATGAAACTGATACAAACCACAGCACCTCTTAAATAAATGCTGTTTAGTTAATAGTGAGAATAGCATTGGGTTCTAGAACTCTGTACAATTACTTGAGCCCAAAATTCACTTGGTTTACAGTAATGAACTCTTGCATGTAGGAAGACCCAGATCCTGGGGTTTAATTCCAATTCTGAAGGGAAATTCAGACCAGTCATCAAATCCATGAAACACTCTGTTTTCACGCAAGAAGCAAGCTCTTCTTTCCAGTGTCTCCAATACAGCAAGAAACGTGAGCATGCCCTGAAAAATAGAACTGTGTTTCCTACTCATACGGACAATATGTAGTACAACTCTGCATATAAAAGTGATACAAACCACAGCTCTACTTACATAAATGCTTTTTAGTTAAGAGTGAGAATCGGTTTGGGGTTGTGAACTGCGAAAAATCATTTGAGCCCAAAATTCACTTGGTTTACCAGAAAGGAACTCTTGCTCATAGGAAGACACAGATCCTATGGTTTAACTCCGTTTCTGAAGGGAAATTCAGACCAGAGTTCTCATCCATGAAACACACACTGTTTTAATGCAAGAAGCAAGCTCTTCTTTCCAGCGTCTCCAACACAGCAAGAACCATGCACATGCCCAGAAAAAAAGAACTGTATATCCTACTCAGACGGACCATGTGTAGTTCAACTCTGCTTATGAAATTGATACAAACCACAGCTCCTCTTACATAAATGCTCTTTAGTTAATCGTGAGAATAGCGATGGGTTATTGAACTGGGAAAAATCATTTGCACCCAAAATTCACTGGGTTTACCAGAAATGAACTCTTGCTTGTAGGAAGACACATATCCTGGGGTTTAATTCTGTTTCTCTAAGGAAATTCAGACCTGTGTTCTCGTCCATGAAACACACTCTGTTTTAACGAAAGAAGCAAGCTCTTCTTTACAGCATCTCCAATACAGCAAGAACAATGAGCATGCCCTGAAAAGAAGAACTGTCTTTCCTACTCATACGGACCTTTTGTAGTTCAACTCTGCTTATGAAACTGATACAAACCACAGCTCCTCTTACATGAAAGTTCTTTATTTAATAGTGAGAATCGCGTTGGGTTCGTGAACTGGGAAAAATCATTTGAGCCCAAAATTCACTGGGGTTACCAGATATGAACTCTTCCTTGTAGGAAGACACAGATCCTGGGATTTAACTCCGTTTATGAAGAGAAATTCAGAACAGTGTTCTCATCCTTGAAACACACTGGGTTTTACCGCATGAAGCAAGCTCTCCTTTCTAGCGACTGCGTTACAGCAAGAACAATGAGCAGGCCCTAAAAAAAAAGAACTGTCTTTCCTACTCATATGCACAATATGTAGTTCAACTCTGCTTTTGAAACTGATACAAAACACAGCTCCTCTTGAATGAATTTTCTTTAGTTAATAGTGAGAATCGCGTTGGAATCTAGAAGTGTGTACAATCATTTGAGCCCAAAATTCACTGGGTTTACCAGAAATGAACTCATGCTTGTAGGAAGACACAGATCGTGGCGTTTAACTCCCTTTCTGAAGCAAAATTCAGAAGAGTGTTCTCATCCAGGAAACCAACTCTCTTTTCACGAAAGAATCAAGCTCTTTTTCCAGAGTCTCCAATACAGCAAGAACAATGGGATTGCCCTGAAAAAAAAAAAAAACTGTGTTTCCTACTCATAAGGACCATATATAGTTCAACTCTGCTTATGAAATTGATACAAACCACAGCTCCTCTTACATAAATGCTTTTTAGTTAATGGTGAGAATCGCGTTGCGTTCGTGAACTGTGTAAAATCATTTGAGTCCAAAATTCAGTTGGTTTACCAGAAATGAACTCTTGCTTGTAGGAAGACACAGAACCTGGGATTTAAATCCGTTTCTGAAGGGAAATTCAGACCATTGTTCTCATCGGTGAAACACTCTCTGTTTTCATGCTAGAAGCAAGCTCTTTTTTCCACAGACTCCATTACAGCAAGAACAATGAGCATGCCCTGAAAAAAAGAACTGTGTTTCCTACTAAAACGGACAATATGTAGTTCAACTTTGCTTATGAAACTGATACAAACCACAGCTCCTCTTACTTAAAAGCTCTTTAGTTAATAGTGAGAATCGCGTTGGGTTCGTGAACTGTGTAAAATCATTTGAGCCCAAAATTCACTGGGCTTACAAGAAATGAACTCTTGCTTGTAGGAAGACACAGATCCTGGGGTTTAACTCCGTTTCTGAAGGGAAATTCAGACCAGTGTTCTCATCCATGAAACACACTCTGTTTTCATGCAAGAAGCAGGCTCTTCTCTCCAGCGTCTCCAATACAGCAAGAAGAAGGAGCAGGCCCTAAAAAAAAGAACTGTCTTTCCTACTCATTTGGACAATATGTAGTTCAACTCTGCTTTTGAAACTGAAACAAAACACAGCTCCTCTTACATGAATTTTCTTTAGTTAATAGTGAGAATCGCGTTGGAATCTAGAAGTGTGTACAATCATTTGAGCCAAAAATTCACTGGGTTTACCAGAAATGAAATCTTGCTTGTAGGAAGACACAGATCGTGGGGTTTAACTCCCTTTCTGAAGCAAAATTCAGACAAGTGTTCTCATCCAGGAAACCAACTCTGTTTTAATGCAAGAAGCAGGCTCTTCTTTACAGCGTCTCCAATACAGCAAGAACCATGAGCATGCCCTGAAAAAAAGAACTGTGTTTCCTACTCATACGGACCACATGTAGTTCAACTATGCTTTTGAAACTGATACAAACCACAGCTCCTCTTACATGAATGTTCTTTAGTTAATAGTGAGAATCGCGTTGGAATCTAGAACTGTGTAAAATCATTTGAGCCCAAAATTCCCTGGGTTTACCAGAAATGAACTCTTGCTTGTAGGAAGACACAGATCCTGGTGTTTAACTCTGTTTCTGAAAGGAAATTCAGACCTGTGTTCTCGTCCATGAAACACACTCTGTTTTAACGAAAGAAGCAAGCTCTTCTTTCCAGCGTCTCCAATACAGCAAGAACCATGAGCATGCCCTGAAAAAAATAACTGTCTTTCCTACTCATACGGACCTTTTGTAGTTCAACTCTGCTTATGAAACTGATACAAACCACAGCTCCTCTTACATGAATGTTCTTTAGTTAATAGTGAGAATAGCGGTGGGTTCGTGAACTGGGAAAAATCATTTGAGCCCAAAATTCACTGGGTTTACCAGATATGAACTCTTCCTTGTAGGAAGACACAGATCCTGGGATTTATCTCCGCTTATGAAGGGAAATTCAGAACAGTGTTCTCATCCTTTAAACACACTCTGTTTTACCGCTTGAAGCAAGCTCTTCTTTCTAGCGACTCCGTTACAGCAAGAACAGTGAGCATGCCCTGAAAAAAAGGACAGTGTTTCCTACTCATATGGACCATATGTAGTTCAATTCTGCTTATGAAACTGACAAATCACAGCTCCTCTTACATATATGCTCTTTAGTTCATAGTGAGAATCGCGTTGGGTTCGTGAAATGTGTAAAATCATTTGAGGCCAAAATTCACTTTGTTTACCAGTAATGAACTCTTGCTTGTAGGAAGACACAGATCCTAGGGTTTAACTCCGGTGCTTAAGGGTAATTCAGAACAGTGTTCTCATCCATGAAACACACTCTGTTTTAACGCATGAAGCAAGCTCTTCTTTCCAGTGTCTCAAATACAGCAAGAACAATGAGCATGCACTGAAAAAAAGAACTGTGTTTCCTACTCATCCGGACCTTTGGTAGTTCAACTCTGCTTATGAAATTGATACAAAACACAGCTCCTCTTACATAAATGCTTTTTAGTTAATAGAGAGAATCGCGTTTGGTTTGTGAAAGAGGAAAAATCATTTGAGCCCAAAATTCACTGGGCTTACAAGAAATGAACTCTTGCTTGTAGGAAGACACAGATCCTGGGGTTTAACTCCGTTTCTGAAGGGAAATTCAGACGAGTGTTCTCATCCATGAAACACACTCTGTTTTCACGCAAGAAGCAGGCTCTTCTCTCCAGTGTCTCCAATACAGCAAGAACAAGGAGCAGGCCCTAAAAAAAAGAACTGTCTTTCCTACTCATTCGGACAATTTGTAGTTCAACTATGCTTTTGAAAGTGAAAAAAACACAGCTCCTCTTACATGAATTTTCTTTAGTTAATAGTGAAAATCGCCTTGGAATCTAGAAGTGTGTACAATCATTTGAGCCCAAAATTCACTGGGTTTACCAGAAATGAACTCTTGGTTGTAGGAAGACACAGATCCTGGGGTTTAACTCCATTTCTTTAGGGTAATTCAGAACAGTGTTCTCATCCATGAAAAACACTCTGTTTTAACACATGAAGCAAGCTCTTCTTTCCAGGGTCTCCAATACAGCAAGAACCATGAGCATGCCCTGAAAAAAAGAACTGTGTTTCCTACTCATAGGGACGATATGCAGTTCAACTATGCTTTTGAAACTGATACAAAGCCCAGCTCCTCTTACATGAATGTTCTTTAGATAATAGTGAGAATCGCGTTGGAATCTAGAACTGTGTAAAATCATTTGAGCCCAAAATTCCCTGGGTTTACCAGAAATGAACTCTTGCTTGTAGGAAGACACAGATCCTGGTGTTTAACTCTGTTTCTGAAAGGAAATTCAGACCTGTGTTCTCGTCCATGAAACACACTCTGTTTTAACGAAAGAAGCAAGCTCTTCTTTCCAGCGTCTCCAATACAGCAAGAACCATGAGCATGCCCTGAAAAAAATAACTGTCTTTCCTACTCATACGGACCTTTTGTAGTTCAACTCTGCTTATGAAACTGATACAAACCACAGCTCCTCTTACATGAATGTTCTTTAGTTAATAGTGAGAATAGCGGTGGGTTCGTGAACTGGGAAAAATCATTTGAGCCCAAAATTCACTGGGTTTACCAGATATGAACTCTTCCTTGTAGGAAGACACAGATCCTGGGATTTATCTCCGCTTATGAAGGGAAATTCAGAACAGTGTTCTCATCCTTTAAACACACTCTGTTTTACCGCTTGAAGCAAGCTCTTCTTTCTAGCGACTCCGTTACAGCAAGAACAGTGAGCATGCCCTGAAAAAAAGGACAGTGTTTCCTACTCATATGGACCATATGTAGTTCAATTCTGCTTATGAAACTGACAAATCACAGCTCCTCTTACATATATGCTCTTTAGTTCATAGTGAGAATCGCGTTGGGTTCGTGAAATGTGTAAAATCATTTGAGGCCAAAATTCACTTTGTTTACCAGTAATGAACTCTTGCTTGTAGGAAGACACAGATCCTAGGGTTTAACTCCGGTGCTTAAGGGTAATTCAGAACAGTGTTCTCATCCATGAAACACACTCTGTTTTAACGCATGAAGCAAGCTCTTCTTTCCAGTGTCTCAAATACAGCAAGAACAATGAGCATGCACTGAAAAAAAGAACTGTGTTTCCTACTCATCCGGACCTTTGGTAGTTCAACTCTGCTTATGAAATTGATACAAAACACAGCTCCTCTTACATAAATGCTTTTAGTTAATAGAGAGAATCGCGTTTGGTTCGTGAAAGAGGAAAAATCATTTGAGCCCAAAATTCACTGGGCTTACAAGAAATGAACTCTTGCTTGTAGGAAGACACAGATCCTGGGGTTTAACTCCGTTTCTGAAGGGAAATTCAGACGAGTGTTCTCATCCATGAAACACACTCTGTTTTCACGCAAGAAGCAGGCTCTTCTCTCCAGTGTCTCCAATACAGCAAGAACAAGGAGCAGGCCCTAAAAAAAAGAACTGTCTTTCCTACTCATTTGGACAATTTGTAGTTCAACTATGCTTTTGAAAGTGAAAAAAACACAGCTCCTCTTACATGAATTTTCTTTAGTTAATAGTGAAAATCGCCTTGGAATCTAGAAGTGTGTACAATCATTTGAGCCCAAAATTCACTGGGTTTACCAGAAATGAACTCTTGGTTGTAGGAAGACACAGATCCTGGGGTTTAACTCCATTTCTTTAGGGTAATTCAGAACAGTGTTCTCATCCATGAAAAACACTCTGTTTTAACACATGAAGCAAGCTCTTCTTTCCAGGGTCTCCAATACAGCAAGAACCATGAGCATGCCCTGAAAAAAAGAACTGTGTTTCCTACTCATAGGGACGATATGCAGTTCAACTATGCTTTTGAAACTGATACAAAGCCCAGCTCCTCTTACATGAATGTTCTTTAGATAATAGTGAGAATCGCGTTGGAATCTAGAACTGTGTAAAATCATTTGAGCCCAAAATTCCCTGGGTTTACCAGAAATGAACTCTTGCTTGTAGGAAGACACAGATCCTTGGGTTTAACTCTGTTTCTGAAAGGAAATTCAGACGTGTGTTATCGTACATGAAACACACTCTGTTTTAACGAAAGAAGCAAGCTCTTCTTTCCAGCGTCTCCAATACAGCAAGAACCATGAGCATGCCCTGAAAAAAATAACTGTCTTTCCTACTCATACGGACCTTTTGTAGTTCAACTCTGCTTATGAAACTGATACAAACCACAGCTCCTCTTACATGAATGTTCTTTAGTTAATAGTGAGAATAGCGGTGGGTTCGTGAACTGGGAAAAATCATTTGAGCCCAAAATTCACTGAGTTTACCAGATATGAACTCTTCCTTGTAGGAAGACACAGATCCTGGGATTTATCTCCGCTTATGAAGGGAAATTCAGAACAGTGTTCTCATCCTTTAAACACACTCTGTTTTACCGCTTGAAGCAAGCTCTTCTTTCTAGCGACTCCGTTACAGCAAGAACAGTGAGCATGCCCTGAAAAACAGGACAGTGTTTCCTACTCATATGGACCATATGTAGTTCAATTCTGCTTATGAAACTGACAAATCACAGCTCCTCTTACATATATGCTCTTTAGTTCATAGTGAGAATCGCGTTGGGTTCGTGAAATGTGTAAAATCATTTGAGGCCAAAATTCACTTTGTTTACCAGTAATGAACTCTTGCTTGTAGGAAGACACAGATCCTAGGGTTTAACTCCGGTGCTTAAGGGTAATTCAGAACAGTGTTCTCATCCATGAAACACACTCTGTTTTAACGCATGAAGCAAGCTCTTCTTTCCAGTGTCTCAAATACAGCAAGAACAATGAGCATGCACTGAAAAAAAGAACTGTGTTTCCTACTCATCCGGACCTTTGGTAGTTCAACTCTGCTTATGAAATTGATACAAAACACAGCTCCTCTTACATAAATGCTTTTTAGTTAATAGAGAGAATCGCGTTTGGTTCGTGAAAGAGGAAAAATCATTTGAGCCCAAAATTCACTGGGCTTACAAGAAATGAACTCTTGCTTGTAGGAAGACACAGATCCTGGGGTTTAACTCCGTTTCTGAAGGGAAATTCAGACGAGTGTTCTCATCCATGAAACACACTCTGTTTTCACGCAAGAAGCAGGCTCTTCTCTCCAGTGTCTCCAATACAGCAAGAACAAGGAGCAGGCCCTAAAAAAAAGAACTGTCTTTCCTACTCATTTGGACAATTTGTAGTTCAACTATGCTTTTGAAAGTGAAAAAAACACAGCTCCTCTTACATGAATTTTCTTTAGTTAATAGTGAGAATCGCCTTGGAATCTAGAAGTGTGTACAATCATTTGAGCCCAAAATTCACTGGGTTTACCAGAAATGAACTCTTGGTTGTAGGAAGACACAGATCCTGGGGTTTAACTCCATTTATTTAGGGTAATTCAGAACAGTGTTCTCATAAATGAAAAACACTCTGTTTTAACACATGAAGAAAGCTCTTCTTTCCAGGGTCTCCAATACAGCAAGAACCATGAGCATGCCCTGAAAAAAAGAACTGTGTTTCCTACTCATAGGGACGATATGTAGTTCAACTATGCTTTTGAAACTGATACAAAGCCCAGCTCCTCTTACATGAATGTTCTTTAGATAATAGTGAGAATCGCGTTGTAATCTAGAACTGTGTAAAATCATTTGAGCCCAAAATTCCCTGGGTTTACCAGAAATGAACTCTTGCTTGTAGGAAGACACAGATCCTTGGGTTTAACTCTGTTTCTGAAAGGAAATTCAGACGTGTGTTATCGTACATGAAACACACTCTGTTTTAACGCAAGAAGCAAGCTCTTCTTTCCAGCGTCTCCAATACAGCAAGAACAACGAGAATGCCCTAAAAAAAATAACTGTGTTTCCTACTCATACGGACTTTTTGTAGTCCAACTCTGCTTAAGAAACTGATACAAACCACAGGTACTCTTACATAAATACTTTTTAGTTCATAGAGAGAATCGCGTTGGGTTCGTGAACTGCGAAAAATCATTTGAGCCCAAAATTCACTGGGTTTACCAGAAATGTACTCTTGCTTGTAGGAAAACACAGATCCTGGGGTTTAACTCCGTTTCTGAAGGGAAATTAAGACCAGTGTTCTCATCCATGAAACACACTCTGTTTTAACGCAAAAGCATGCTCTTCTTTACAGCGTCGCCAATACAGCAAGAACCATGAGCATGCCCTGAAAAAAAGAACTGTCTTTCCTACTCATACGGACCTTTTGTAGTTCAACTCTGCTTATGAAACTGATACAAACCACAGCTCCTCTTACATAAAGTCTCTTTAGTTAATAGTGAGAATTGCTTGGGTCGTGAACTGTGTAAAATCATTTGAGCCCAAAATTCACTGGGTTTATAAGAAATGAACTCTTGCTTGTAGAAAGTCACACATCCTGGTGTTTAACTCCGTTTCTGAAGGGATATTCAGACCAGTGTTCTCATCAATCAAACGCAGTCTGTTTTCACGCAAGAAGAAAGCTCTTCTTTCCAGCATCTCCAATACAGCAAGAACAATGAGAATGTCCTAAAAAAAAATAACTGTGTTTCCTAATCATGCGGACCTTTTGTAGTTCAACTCTGCTTATGAAACTGATACAAAACACAGCTCCTCTTACAAAAATGCTTTTAAGTTAATAGAGAGAATCGGGTTGGGATCATGAACTGGGAAAAATGATTTGAGCCCAAAATTCACTGGGTTTACCAGAAATGAACTCTTGAGTGAAGGAAGACACAGATCCTGGGATTTAACTCCGTTTCTGAAGGGAAATTCAGAACAGTGTTCTCATCCTTGAAACACACTCTGTTTTAACGCTAGGAGCAAGCTCTTCTTTCCAGCGACTCCATTAGAGCAAGAACAATGAGCATGCCCTGAAAAAAAGGACAGTGTTTCCTACTCATACGGACCGTATGTAGTTCAATTCTGCTTATGAAACTGATACAAACCACAGCTCCTCTTACATATATGCTCTTTAGTTCATAGTGAGAATCGCGTTGGGTTCGTGAACTGTGTAAAATCATTTGAGCCCAAAATTCACTGGGTTTACCAGAAATGAACTCTTGCTTGTAGGAAGATACAGATCCTGGGGTTTAACTCCGTTTCTTAAGGCAAATTCAGACCAGAGTTCTCATCCCTGAAAAACACTCTGTTTTAAGGCAATAATCATCCTGTTCTTTCCAGCGTCTCCAATATAGTAAGAAACATGAGCATGCCCGGAAAAAAAAGAACTGTGTTTCCTACTCATATGGACCATATGTAGTTCAACTCTGGTTTTGAAACTGATACAAACCACCGCTCCTCTTACATGAATGTTCTTTAGTTAATAGTGAAAATTGCGTTGGAATCAAGAACTGTGTAAAATCATTTGAGCCCAAAATTCTCTGGGTTTAACAGAAATGAACTCTTGCTTGTAGGAAGACACAGATCCTGGGGTTTAACTCCGTTTCTGAAGGGAAATTCAGACCAGTGTTCTCATCCATGAAACAAACTCTGTTTTCACGCAAGAAGCAGGCAATTCTCTCCAGCGTCTCCAATACAACAAGAACAACATGCAGGCCCTAAAAAAAAAGAACTGTTTTCCTACTCCTACGGACCTTTTCTAGTTCAACTCTGCTTATAAAACTGATACAAACCACAGCTCCTCTTACGTAAATGCTTTTTAGTTAATAGTGAGAATCGCGTTGGGTTCGTGAACTGCGAAAAATCATTTGAGCCCAAAATTTACTTGGTTTACCAGAAATGAACTCTTGCTTGTAGGAAGACAGAGAACCGGGGGTTTAAGTCCGTTACTGAAGGGAAATTCAGACCAGTGTTCTCATCGTTGAAACACTCTCTGTTTTCACGCTAGAAGCAAGTTCTTCCTTCCACAAACTCCATTACAGCAAGAACAATGAGCATGCCCTGAATAAAATGATTTGTGTTTCCTACTCATAGAGATCTTAGGGAGTTCAGTTCTGCTTATGAAACTGATACAAACAACAGCTCCTCTTACTTAAATGCTTTTTAGTTAATAGAGAGAATCGCGTTGGGTTAGTGAACTGCGAAAAATTATTTGAGCCCAAAATTCACTGGGTTTACCAGAAATGAACTCTTGCTTGTAGGAAGACACAGATCTTGGGGTTTAACTCCGTTTCTGAACCGAAATTCAGACCAGTGTTCTCCTCCAGGAAACCCCCTCTGTTTTCACGCAAGAAGCAAGCTCATTTTCCAGCGTCTCCAATACAGCAAGAACAATGAGAATGCCCTGAAATAAATAACTATGTTTCCTACTCAAAAGGACCGTATGTAGTTCAATTCTGATTATCAAACTGATACAAACCACAGCTCCTCTTACATATATTCTGTTTAGTTCATAGTGAGAATCGCGATGGGTTCGTGAACTGTGTAAAATCACTTGAGCCCAAAATTCACTGGATTTACCAGAAATGAACTCTTGCTTGTAGGAATACAGAGAACCTTGGGTTTAACTGCGTTTCTGAAGGGTAATTCAGAACAGTGCTCTCATCAATGAAACACACTCTGTTTAAACGCAAGAAGCAAGCTCTTCTTACTAGTGTCTCCAATACAACAAGAACCATGAGCATGCCCTGAAAAAAAGAACTGTGTTTCCTACTCATACGGACCCTTTGTAGTTCAACTCTGCTTATGAAACTGATACAAACCACAGCTCCTCTTACTTAAATGCTTTTTAGTTAATAGAGAGAATCGCGTTGGGTTAGTGAACTGCGAAAAATTATTTGAGCCCAAAATTCACTAGGTTTACCAGAAATGAACTCTTGCTTGTAGAAAGACACAGATCTTGGGGTTTAACTCCGTTTCTGAACCGAAATTCAGACCAGTGTTCTCCTCCAGGAAACCCACTCTCTTTTCACGCAAGAAGCAAGCTCTTTTTCCAGCGTCTCCAATACAGCAAGAACAATGAGAATGCCCTGAAATAAATAACTATGTTTCCTACTCATACGGACCTTTTGTAGTTCAACTCTGCTGACTAAATTGATACAAAACACATACATAATGCTTTTTTGTTAATAGAGAGAATCTTGTTGGGTTTGTGAACTGCGAAAAATCATTTGAGCCCAAAATTCACTGGGTTTTCCAGAAATGAACTTTTGCTTGTAGGAAGACACAGATCCTCAGGTTTAACTCCGTTTCTGAATGGAAATTCAGACCAGTGTTGTCATCCAAGAAACACACTCTGTTTAAACGCAAGAAGCAAGCTCTTCTTACTAGTGTCTCCAATACAACAAGAACCATGAGCATGCCCTGAAAATGAGAAGTGTGTTTCCTACTCATACCGACCCATTGTAGTTCAACTCTGCTTATGAAACTGATACAAACCACAGCTCCTCTTACTTAAATGCTTTTTATTTAATAGAGGGAATCGCGTTGTGTTATTGAACTGTGAAAAATTGAGCCCAAAATTCACTGGGTTTACCAGAAACGAACTCTTGCTTGTAGGAAGACACAGATCCTGGGGTTTAACTCCCATTCTTAAGGGTAATTAAGAACAGTGTTCTCATCCATGAAACACACTCTGTTTTAAAGCATGAAGCAAGGTCTTCTTTCCAGTGTCTCCAATATATCAAGAACCATGAGCATGCCCTGAAAAAAAGAACGGTGTTTCCTACTTATACGGACCATATGTAGTTCAACTCTGCTTTTGAAACTGATACAAACCACAGCTCCTCTTACATGAATGTTCTTTAGTTAATAGTGAGAATCGCGTTGGAATCTAGAACTGTGTAAAATCATTTGAGCCCAAAATTCACTGGGTATACCAGAAATGAACTCTTGCTTGTAGGAAGACACAGATCCTGGGGTTTAACTCCGTTTCTGAAGGGTAATTCAGAACAGTGTACTCATCCTTGAAACGCACTGTTTTAATGCTAGAAGCAAGCTCTTCTTTCCAGCGACTCCATTACAGCAAGAACAATGAGCATGCCCTGAAAAAAAGGACAGTGTTTCCTACTCATACAGACCATATGTAGTTCAATTCTGCTTATGAAACTGATACAAACCACAGCTCCTCTTACATATATGCTCTTTAGTTCATAGTGAGAATCGCGTTGGGTTCGTGAACTGTGTAAAATCATTTGAGCCCAAAATTCACTGGGTTTACCAGAAATGAACTCTTGCTTATAGGAAGACAGAGAACCTGGGGTTTAACTTCGTTTCTGACGGAAAATTCAGAACAGTGTTCTCATCCTTGAAACACACTCTGTTATAACGCTAGAAGCAAGCTCTTCTTTCCTGCGACTCCATTACAGCAAGAACAATGAGCAGGCCCTAAAAAAAAAAAAAGAACTGTCTTTCCTACTCATACGGACAATATGTAGTTCAACTCTGGTTTTGAAACTGATACAAAACACAGCTCCTCTTACATGAATTTTCTTTAGTTAATAGTGAGAATCGCGTTGGAATCCAGAAGTGTGTACAATAATTTGAGCCCAAAATTAACTGGGTTTACCAGAAATGAACTCTTGCTTGTAGGAAGACACAGAACGTGGGGTTTAACTCCCTTTCTGAAGCAAAATTCAGACCAGTGTTCTCATCCAGGAAACCAACTCTCTTTTCATGAAAGAAACAAGCTCTTTTTCCAGAGTCTCCAATACAGCAAGAACAATGGGAATACCCTGAAAAAAATAACTGTGTTTCCTACTCATACGGACCATATATAGTTCAATTCTGCTTATGAAACTGATACAAACCACAGCTTCTCTTAAATATCCTCTTTAGTTCATAGTGAGAATCGCGTTGGGTTCGTGAACTGTGTAAAATCATTTGAGCCCAAAATTCACTGGGTTTACCAGAAATGAACTCTTCGTTGTAGGAAGACACAGATCCTGGGGTTCAACTCCATTTCTTAAGGGTAATTCAGAACAGTGTTCTCATCCATGAAACACACTCTGTTTTAACGAAAGAAGCAAGCTCTTCTTTCCAGCGTCTCCAATACAGCAAGAACAACGAGAATGCCCCCCCAAAAAAATAACTGTGTTTCCTACTCATACGGACCTTTTGTAGTTCAACTCTGCTTATGAAACTGATACAAACCACAGCTCCTCTTACATAAATGTTTTTTAGTTCATAGAGAGGATCGCGTTGGGTTCGTGAACTGCGAAAAATCATTTGAGCCCAAAATTCACTGGGTTTACCAGAAATGTATTCTTGCTTGTAGGAAAACACAGATCCTGGGGTTTAACTCCGTTTCTGAAGGGAAATTAAGACCAGTGTTCTCATCCATGAAACACACTCTGTTTAACGCAAAAGCACGCTCTTCTTTACAGCATCTCCAATACAGCAAGAACCATGAGCATGCCCTGAAAAGAAGAACTGTCTTTCCTACTCATACCGACCTTTTGTAGTTCAACTCTGCTTATGAAACTGATACAAACCACAGCTCCTCTTACATGAAAGTTCTTTAGTTAATAGTGAGAATCGCGTTGGGTTCGTGAAATCGGAAAAATCATTTGAGCCCAAAATTCACTGGGTTTACCAGATATGAACTCTTCCTTGTAGGAAGACACAGATCCTGGGATTTATCTCCGCTTATGAAGGGAAATTCAGAACAGTGTTCTCATCCTTGAAACACACTGTGTTTTACTACTTGAAGCAAGCTCTCCTTTCTATGGAATCCGTTACAGCAAGAACAATGAGCAGGCCCTAAAAAAAAGAACTGTCTTTCCTACTCATACGGACAATATGTAGTTCAACTCTGCTTTTGAAACTGATACAAAACACAGCTCCTCTTACATGAATTTTCTTTAGTTAATACTGAGAATCGCGTTGGAATCTAGATGTGTGTACAATCATTTGAGCCCAAAATTCACTGGGTTTACCAGAAATGAACTCTTGCTTGTAGGAAGACACAGATTGTGGGGTTTAACTCCCTTTCTGAAGCAAAATTCAGACCAGTGTTCTCATCCAGGAAACCAACTCTCTTTTCACGAAAGAATCAAGCTCTTTTTCCAGAGTCTCCAATACAGCAAGAACAATGGGAATGCCCTGAAAAATAACTGTGTTTCCTACTCATAAGGACCATATATAGTTCAACTCTGCTTATGAAACTGATACAAACCACAGATTGCCTTACATATATCCTCTTTAGTTCATAGTGAGAATCGCGTTGGGTTCCTGAACTGTGTAAAATCATTTGAGCCCAAAATTCACTGGTTTTACCAGAAATGAACTGTTGCTTGTAGGAAGACAGAGATCCTGGGGTTTAACTCCGTTTCTGAAGGGAAATTCAGACCAGTGTTCTCATCCATGAAACACAATCTGTTTTAACGCAAGAAGCAGGCTCTTCTTTACAGCGTCTCCAATACACCAAGAACCATGAGCATGCCCTGAAAAAAAGAACTGTGTTACATACTCATACGGACCTTTTGTAGTTCAACTCTGCTTATGAAATTGATACAAACCACAGCTCCTTTTACATAAATGCTTTTTAGTTAATGGTGAGAATCGCGTTAGGTTCGTGAACTGTGTAAAATCATTTGAGTCCAAAAATCAGTTGGTTTACCAGAAATGAACTCTTGCTTGTAGGAAGACACAGAACCTGGGATTTAACTCCGTTTCTGAGGGGAAATTCAGACCATTGTTCTCATTGGTGAAACTCTCTCTGTTTTCAGCTAGAAGCAAGCTCTTCTTTCCACAGACTCCATTACAGCAAGAAAAATGAGCATGCCCTGAGAAAAAGAACTGTGTTTCCTACTAAAACGGACAATACGTAGTTCAACTTTGCTTATGAAACTGATAGAAACCACAGCTCCTCTTACTTAAAAGCTCTTTAGTTAATAGTGAGAATCGCGTTGGGTTCGTGAACTGTGTAAAATCATTTGAGCCCAAAATTCACTGGGTTTACCAGAAATGAACTCTTGGTTGTAGGAAGACACAGATCCTGGGGTTTAACTCCATTCCTTAAGGGTAATTCAGAACAGTGTTCTCATCCATGAAACACACTCTGTTTTAACACATGAAGCAAGCTCTTCTTTCCAGTGTCTCCAATACAGCAAGAACCATGAGCATGCCCTGAAAAAAAGAACTGTGTTTCCTACTCATACGGACCATATATAGTTCAGCTATGCTTTTGAAACTGATACAAAGCACAGCTCCTCTTACATAAATGCTTTTTAGTTAATAGAGAGAATCGTGTTTGGTTCGTGAACTAGGAAAAATCATTTGAGCCTAAAATTCACTGGGTTTACCAGATATGAACTCTTCCTTGTAGGAAGACACAGATCCTGGGATTTAACTCCGTTTATGAAGGGAAATTCAGAACAGTGTTCTCATCCTTGAAACACACTCTGTTTTACCGCTTGAAGCAAGCTCTTCTTTCTAGCGACTCCCTTACATCAAGAACAATGTGCAGGCCCTAAAAAAAAGGACAGTGTTTCCTACTCATACGGACCATATGTAGTTCAATTCTGCTTATGAAACTGATACAAATCACAGCTCCACTTACATATATGCTCTCTAGTTCATAGTGAGAATCGTGTTGGGTTCGTGAAATGTGTAAAATCATTTGAGCCCAAAATTCACTGGCTTTACCAGAAATGAACTCTTGCTTGTAGGAAGACAGAGAAACTGGGGTTTAACTGCGTTTCTGAAGGGTAATTCAGAACAGTGTTCTCATCCATGAAACACACTCTGTTTTAATGCAAGAAGCAAGCTCTTCTTACCAGTGTCTCCAATACAACAAGAACCAGGAGCATGCGCTGAAAAAAAGAACTGTGTTTCCTACTCATACGGACCTTTTGTAGTTCAACTCTGCTTTTGAAACTGATACAAACCACAGCTCCTCTTACTTAAATGCTTTTTAGTTAATAGAGACATTTGCGTTGGGTTAGTGAACTGCGAAAAATTATTTGAGCCCAAAATTCACTGGGTTTACCAGAAATGAACTCTTGCTTGTAGGAAGACACAGATCTTGGGGTTTAACTCCGTTTCTGAACCGAAATTCAGACCAGTGTTCACCTCCAGGAAACCCACTCTCTTTTCACGCAAGAAGCAAGCTCTTTTTCCAGCGTCTCCAATACAGCAAGAACAATGAGAATGCCCTGAAATAAATAACTATGTTTCCTACTTAAAAGGACCTTATGTAGTTCAATTCTGATTATGAAACTGATACAAACGACAGCTCCTCTTACATATATGCTGTTTAGTTCATAGTGAGAAACGCGTTGGGTTTGTGAACTGTGTAAAATCATTTGAGCCCAAAATTCACTGGATTTACCAGAAATGAACTCTTGCTTGTAGGAATACATAGAACCTTGGGTTTAACTGCGTTTCTGAAGGGTAATTCAGAACAGTGTTCTCATCCATGAAACACACTCTGTTTAAACGCAAGAAGCAAGCTTTTCTTACTAGAGTCGCCAATAAAACAAGAACCATGAGCATGCCCTGAAAAAAGGAACTGTGTTTCCTACTAATACGGACCCTTTGTAGTTCAACTCTGCTTATGAAACTGATACAAACCACAACTCCTCTTACTTAAATGCCTTTTATTTAATAGAGGGAATCGTGTTGTGTTAGTGAACTGCGAAAAATTGAGCCCAAAATTCACTGGGTTTACCAGAAACCAACTCTTGCTTGTAGGAAGAAACAGATCCTGGGGTTTAACTCCCATTCTTAAGGGTAATTCAGAACAGTGTTCTCATCCATGAAACGCACTCTGTTTTAAAGCATGAAGCAAGGTCTTCTTTCCAGTGTCTCCAATACAGCAAGAACCATGAGCATGCCCTGAAAAAAAGAACTGTGTTTCCTACTTATACGGACCATATGTAGTTCAACTCTGCTTTTGAAACTGATGCAAACCACAGTGCCTCTTACATGAATGTTCTTTAGTTAATAGTGAGAATCACGATGGAATCTAGAACTGTGTAAAATCATTTGAGCCCAATATTCACTGGGTTTACCAGAAATGAACTATTGCTTGCAGGAAGACAGAGACCTGGGGTTTAACTGCGTTTCTGAAGGGTAATTCAGAACAGTGTTCTCATCCTTGAAACACACTCTGTTTTAACGCTAGAAGCAAGCTCTTCTTTACAGCAACTCCATTACAGCAAGAACAATGAGCATGCCCTGAAAAAATGGACAGTGTTTCCTACTCATACAGACCATATGTAGTTCAATTCTGCTTATGAAACTGATACAAACCACAGCTCCTCTTACATAGATGCTCTTTAGTTCATAGTGAGAATCGCGTTTGGTTCGTGAAATGTGTAAAATCATTTGAGCCCAAAATTCACTGGGTTTACCAGAAATGAACTCTTGCTTCTAGGAAGACAGAAAACCTGGGGTTTAACTCCGATTCTGAAGGAAAATTCAGAACAGTGTTCTCATCCTTGAAACACACTCTGTTTTAACGCTAGAAGCAAGATCTTCTTTCCAGCGACTCCATTACAGCAGGAACAATGAGCATGCCCTGAAAAAAAGAACTGTGTTTCCTACTCATAGAGTTCATAGGGAGTTGAATTCTGCTTATGAAACTAATTCATTCCACAGCTCCACTTACTTAAATGCTCTTTAGTTAATAGTGAGAATCGCGTTGGGTTCGTGAACTGTGTAAAATCATTTGAGCTCAATTTCACTGGGTTTACCAGAAATGAACTCTTGCTTGTAGGAAGACAGAGAACCTGGGGTTAAACCTCGTTTCTGAAGGGTAATTCAGAACAGTGTTCTCATCCATGAAACACACTCTATTTTAACGCAAGAAGCAAGCTCTTCTTACCAGTGTCTCCAATACAGCAAGAACAATGAGCATGCCCTGAAAAAAAGAACTGTGTTTCCTGCTCATACGGACCATATGTAGTTCAACTCTGCTTTTGAAACTGATACAAACCACAGCTCCTCCTACATGAATGTTCTTTAGTTAATAGTGAGAATCGCGTTGGAATCAGGAACTGTGTACAATCATTTGAGCCCAAAATTCACTGGGTTTACCAGAAATGAACTCTTGCTTGTAGGAAGACACAGATTCTGGGGTTTAACTCCATTTCTGAAGGGAAATTCAGACCAGTGTTCTCATCCATGAAACACACTCTGTTTTCATGCAAGAAGCAGGCTCTTCTTTACATCATCTCCAATACAGCAAGAACCATGAGCATGCCCTGAAAAAAAGAACTGTGTTTCCTACTCATACGGACCTTTTGTAGTTCAACTCTGCTTATGAAACTGATACAAACCACAGCTCCTCTTACATAAATGCTTTTTAGTTAATAGAGGGAATCGCGTTGGGTTAGTGAACTGCGAAAAAATTTTTGATCCCAAAATTCACTGGGTTTACCAGAAATGAACTCTTGCTTGTAGGAAGACACAGATCCTGGGGTTTAACTCCATTTCTTAAGGGTAATTCAGAACAGTGCAGTCATCCATGAAACACACTCAGTTTTAACGCATGAAGAAAGCTCTTAGTTCCAGTGTCTCAAATAGAGCAAGAACCATGAGCATGCCCTGATAAAAAGAACTGTGTTTTCTACTCATACGGACCTTTTGTAGTTCAACTCTGCTTATGAAATTGATACAAAACACAGCTCCTCTTACATAAATGCTTTTTAGTTAATAGAGAGAATCGCGTTGGGTTCGTGAACTGGGAAAAATCATTTGAGCCCAAAATTTACTGGGTTTACATGTAATGAACTGTTGCTTGTAGGAAGACAGAGATCCTGGCGTATAACTCCGTTTCTGAAGGGAAATTCAGACCAGTGTTGTCATCCATGAAACAAACTCTGTTTTCATGCAAGATGCGGGCTCTTCTCTCCAGCGTCTCCAATACAACAAGAACAATGTGCATGCCCTAAAAAAAAGAACTGTCTTTCCTACTCCTAAGGACCTTTTGTAGTTCAAATCTGCTTATGAAGCTGATACAAACCACAGCTCCTCTTACATAAATGCTTTTTAGTTAATATAGGGAATTGCATTGGGTTAGTGAACTGCGAAAAAATTTTTGAGCCCAAAATTCACTGGGTTTACCAGAAATGAACTCTTGCTTGTAGGAAGACACAGATCCTGGGGTTTAACTCCGTTTCTTAAGGGTAATTCAGAACAGTGTTGTCATCCATGAAACAAACTCTGTATTAACGCATGAACAAAGTTCTTCCTTCCAGTGTCTCAAATAGAGCAAGAACTATGAGCATGCCCTGATAAAAAGAACTGTGTTTCCTACTCATACGAAAGATATGTAGTTCAACTCTGATTTTGAAACTGATACCAACCACAGATCCTCTAACATGAATGTTCTTTAGTTAATAGTGAGAATTGCGTTGGAATCAAGAACTGTTTAAAATCATTTGAGCCCAAAATTCTCTGGGTTTACCAGAAATGAACTCTTGCTTTTAGGAAGATACAGATCCTGGGGTTTAACGCCGTTTTTGAAGTGAAATTCAGACCAGTGTTCACATCCATGAAACACACTCTGTTTTAACGCAAGAAGCAAGCTCTTCTTTCTAGTGTCTCCAATACAGCAAGAACAACGAGAATGCCCTAAAAAAAATAACTGTGTTTCCTACTCATACGGACCTTTTGTAGTTCAAATCTGCTTATGAAACTGATACAAACCACAGCTCCTCTTACATAAATGCTTTTTAGTTAATAGATGGAATCGTGTTGGGTTAGTGAACTGCGAAACATCATTTGAGTCCATAATTCACTGGGTTTACCAGAAATGACCTCTTGCTTGTAGGAAGACACAGATCCAGGGGTTTAACTCCGGTTATTAAGGGTAATTCAGAACAATGTTCTCATCCTTGAAACACACTCTGTTGTAACGCATTAGAAAGCTCTTCTTTCCAGTTTTTCCAATACAGCAAGAACCATGAGCATGCACTGAAAAAAAGAACTGTTTCCTGCTCATACACACCATATGTAGTTCAACTCTGCTTTTGAAACTGATACAAACCACAGCTCCTCTTACATGAATGTTCTTTAGTTAATAGTGAGAATAGCGTTGGGTTCCTGAACTGTGTACAATCATTTGAGCCCAAAATTCACTGGGTTTACCAAAAATGATCTCTTGCTTGTAGGAAGACACAGATCGTGGGGTTTAACTCCATTTCTGAAGCGAAATTCAGACCAGTATTCTCATCAAGGAAACCAACTCTCTTTTCATGACAGAAGCAAGCTCTTTTTCCAGCGTCTCTAATACAGCAAGAACAATGAGAATGCCCTTAAAAAAATATCTGTGTTTCCTACTCATACGGACCTTTGTAGTTCAACTCTGCTAATGAAATTGATACAAAACACAGATCCTCTTACATAAATGCTTTTTAGTTAATAGAGAGAATCTCGTTGGGTTCGTGAACTGGGAAAAATCATTTGAGCCCAAAATTCACTGGGGTTACCAGAAATGAACACTTGCGTATAGGAAGACACAGATCCTAGGGTTTATCTCCGTTTCTGAAGGGAAATTAAGACCAGTGTTCTCATCCTTGAAACACAATCTGTGTTAACTCTAGAAGCAAGCTCTTCTTTCCAGTGACTCCATTACAACAAGAACAATGAGAATACCCTGAAAAAAAGAACTGTGTTTCCTACTCATACAGATCATAGGTAGTTCAATTCTGCTTATGAAACTGATACAAACCACAGCTCCTCTTACATATATGCTCTTTAGTTCATAGTGAGAATCGCGTTGGGTTCGTGAACTGTGTAAAATCATTTGAGCCCAAAATTCACTGGGTTTACCAGAAATGAACTCTTGCTTGTAGGAAGATACAGATCCTGGGGTTTAACTCCGTTTCTTAAGGCAAATTCAGACCAGAGTTCTCATCCCTGAAAAACACTCTGTTTTAAGGCAGTAATCATCCTGTTCTTTCCAGCGTCTCCAATACAACAAGAACCAGGAGCATGCCCTGAAAAAAAGAACTGAGTTTCCTACTCATACAGAACTTTTGTAGTTCAACTCTGCTTATGAAACTGATACAAACCACAGCTCCTCTTACATAAATGCTTTTTAGTTAATAGAGGGAATCGCGTTGGCTTAGTGGACTGCGAAAAAATTTTTGAGCCCAAAATTCACTGGGTTTCCCAGAAATGAACTCTTGCTTGTAGGAAGACACAGATCCTGGGGTTTAACTCCATTTCTTAAGGTTAATTCAGAACAGTGCAGTCATCCATGAAACACACTCTGTTTTAACGCATGAAGAAAGCTCTTAGTTCCAGTGTCTGAAATAGAGCTAGAACCATGAGCATGCCCTGATAAAAAGAACTGTGTTTCCTACTCATACGGACATTTTGTAGTTCAAATCTGCTTATGAAACTGATACAAACCACAGCTCCTCTTACATAAATGCTTTTTAGTTAATAGAGGTAATCGCGTTGGGATCGTGAACTGGGAAAAATCATTTCAGCCCAAAATTCACTGGGTTTACCAGAAATGAACTCTTGAGTGTAGGAAGACACAGATCCTGGGATTTAATTCCGTTTTTGAAGGGAAATTCAGAACAGTGTTCTCATCCTTGAAACATACTCTGTTTTAACGCTAGAGGCAAGTTTTTCTTTCCAGCGTCTCCATTACAGCAAGAACAATGAGCATGCCCTGAAAAAAACGACAGTGTTTCCTACTCATACAGACCATATGTAGTTCAATTCTGCTTATGAAACTGATACAAACCATAGCTCCTCTTACATATATGCTCTTTAGTTCATAGTGAGAATCGCGTTGGGTTCGTGAACTGTGTAAAATCATTTGAGCCCAAAATTCACTGGCTTTAACAGAAATGAACTCTTGCTTGTAGGAAGATACAGATCCTGGGGTTTAACTCCGTTTCTTAAGGCAAATTCAGACCAGAGTTCTCATCCCTGAAAAACACTCTGTTTTAAGGCAATAATCATCCAGTTCTTTCCAGTGTCTCCAATATAGTAAGAAACATGAGCATGCCCGGAAAAAAAAAGAACTGTGTTTCCTACTCATATGGACCATATGTAGTTCAACTCTGGTTTTGAAACTGAAACAAACCACTGCTCCTCTTACATGAATGTTCTTTAGTTAATAGTGAAAATTGCGTTGGAATAAAGAACTGTGTAAAATCATTTGAGCGCAAAATTCACTGGGTTTACCAGAAATGAACTCTTGCTTGTAGGAAGACACAGATCCTGGGGTTTAACTCCGGTTCTTAAGGGTAATTGAGAACAATGTTCTCATCCATGAAACACACTCTGTTTTAACGCATGAAGCAAGCTCTTCTTTCCAGTTTCTCCAATACAGCAAGAACCATGAGCATGCACTGAAAAAAAGAATTGTGTTTCCTGCTCATACAGACTATATGTAGTTCAACTCTGCTTTTGAAACTGATACAAACCACAGCTCCTCTTACATGAATGTTCTTTAGTTAATAGTGAGAATCGCGTTGGAATCTGGAACTGTGTACAATCATTTGAGCCCAAAATTCACTGGGTTTACCAGAAATGAACTCTTGCTTGTAGGAAAACACAGATCGTGGGGTTTAACTCCGTTTCTGAAGCGAAATTCAGACCAGTGTTCTCATCCAGGACACCAACTCTCTTTTCACGAAAGAAGCAAGCTCTTTTTCCAGCGTCTCCAATACAGCAAGAACAATGAGAATGCCCTGAAAAAAATATCTGTGTTTCCTACTCTTACGGACCTTTGTAGTTCAACTCTGCTTATGAAATGGATACAAAACACAGATCCTCTTACATAAATGCTTTTTAGTTAATAGAGAGAATCTCGTTTGGTTCGTGAACTGGGAAAAAACAATTGAGCCCAAAATTCACTGGGTTTACCAGAAATGAACTCTTGCGTGTAGGAAGACACAGATCCTAGGGTTTAACTCCGTTTCTGAAGGGAAATTAAGACCAGTGTTCTCATCCTTGAAACACAATCTGTGTTAACACTAGGATCAAGCTCTTCTTTCCAGCGACTCCATTACAACAAGAACAATGAGAATACCCTGAAAAAAAGAACTGTGTCTCCTACTCATACAGATCATAGGTAGTTCAATTCTGCTTTTGAAACTGATACAAACCACAGCTCCTCTTACATAAATGCTCTTTAGTTAATAGTGAGAATCGCGTTGGGTTCGTGAACTGGGAAAAATCATTTGAGCCCAAAATTCACTGGGGTTACCAGAAATGAACTCTTGCTTGTAGAAAGTCACACATCCTGGTGTTTAACTCCGTTTATGAAGGG
This sequence comes from Onychomys arenicola, assembly GCA_949786405.1. Lineage (NCBI taxonomy): Eukaryota > Metazoa > Chordata > Mammalia > Rodentia > Cricetidae > Onychomys > Onychomys arenicola. The sequence goes on along the minus strand of CATKUM010000022.1, from coordinate 1,357,171 downwards.
ATATTAAGACCAGTGTTCTCATCAATCAAACCCACTCTGTTTTCACACAAGAAGAAAGCTCTTCTTTTCAGCGTCTCCAATACAGCAAGAACAATGAGAATGCCCTAAAAAAATAACTGTGTTTCCTAATCATATGGACCTTTAGTAGTTCAACTCTGCTTATGAAACTGATACAAACCACAGCTCCTCTTACATAAATGCTCTTTAGTTCATAGTGAGAATCGCGTTGGGTTCGTGAACTGGGCAAAATGATTTGAGCCCAAAATTCACTGGGTTTACCAGAAATGAACTCTTCAGTGTAGGACGACACAGATCCTGGGATTTAACTCTGTTTTTGAAAGGAAATTCAGAACAGTGTTCTCATCCTTGAATCACACTCTGTTTTAACGCTAGAGGCAAGTTCTTCTTTCCAGCGACTCCATTAGACCAAGAACAATGAGTATGCCCTGAAAAAAAGGACAGTGTTTCCTACTCATACGGACCATATGTAGTTCAATTCTGCTTATGAAACTGATACAAACCACCGCTCCTCTTACATGAATGTTCTTTAGTTAATAGTGAAAATTGCGTTGGAATCAAAAACTGTGTAAAATCATTTCAGCCCAAAATTCTCTGGGTTTACCAGAAATGATCTGTTGCTTGTAGGAAGACACAGATCCTGGGGTTTAACTCCGTTTCTGAAGAGAAATTCAGACCAGTGTTCTCATCCATGAAACAAACTCTGTTTTCACGCAAGAAGCAGGCTCTTCTCTCCAGCGTCTCCAATACAACAAGAACAACGTGCAGGCCCTAAAAAAAAAGAACTGTCTTTCCTACTCCTATGGACCTTTTGTAGTTCAACTCTGCTTATAAAACTGATACAAACCACAGCTCCTCTTACGTAAATGCTTTTTAGTTAATAGTGAGAATCGCGTTGGGTTCGTGAACTGCGAAAAATCATTTGAGCCCAATATTTACTTGGTTTACCAGAAATGAACTCTTGCTTGTAGGAAGACAGAGAACCGGGGGTTGAACTCTGTTACTGAAGGGAAATTCAGACCAGGGATCTCATCGTTGAAACACTCTCTGTTTTCACGCTAGAAGCAAGCTCTTCCTTCCACAAACTCCATTACAGCAAGAACAATGAGCATGCCCTGAATAAAATGAACTGTGTTTCCTAATCATAGAGATCGTAGGGAGTTCAATTCTGCTTATGAAACTGATACAAACAACAGCTCCTCTTACTTAAAAGCTCTTTAGTTAATAGTGAGAATCGCGTTGGAATCTAGAACTGTGTAAAATCATTTGAGCCCAAAATTCACTGGGTTTACCAGAAATGAACACTTGCTTGTAGGAAGACAGAGAACCTGGGGTTTTACTGCGTTTCTGAAGGGTAATTCAGAACCGTGTTCTCATCCATGAAACACACTCTGTTTTAACGCAAAGAGAAGCTCTTCTTACCAGTGTCTCCAATACAACAAGAACCAGGAGCATGCCCTGAAAAAAAGAACTGAGTTTCCTACTCATAAGGAATTTTTGTAGTTCAACTCTGCTTATGAAACTGATACAAACCACAGCTCCTCTTACATAAATGCTTTTTAGTTAATAGAGGGAATCGCGTTGGGTTAGTGAACTGCGAAAATATTTTTGATCCCAAATTCACTGGGTTTACCAGAAATGAACTCTTGCTTGTAGGAAGACACAGATACTGGTGTTTAACTCCATTTCTTAAGGGTAATTCAGAACAGTGTTGTCATCCATGAAACACACTCTGTTTTAAGGCATGAAGAAAACTCTTAGTTCCAGTGTCTCAAATAGAACAAGAACCATGAGCATGCCCTGATAAAAAGAACTGTGTTTCCTACTCATAAGGACCATATGTAGTTCAACTCTGGTTTTGAAACTGATACCAACCACCGCTCATCTTACATTAATGTTCTTTAGTTAATAGTGAGAATTGCGTTGGAATCAAGAACTGTGTAAAATCATTTGAGCCCAAAATTCTCTGGGTTAACCAGAAATGAACTCTTGCTTTTAGGAAGATACAGTTCCTGGGGTTTAACTCCGTTTTTGAAGCGAAATTCAGAGCAGTGTTCTCATCCATGAAACACACTCTGTTTTAACGCAAAAAGCAAGCTCTTCTTTCTAGTGTCTACAATACAGCAAGAACAATGAGAATGCCCTAAAAAATTAACTGGGTTTCCTACTCATACCGACCTTTTGTAGTTCAAATCTGCTTATGAAACTGATACAAACCACAATTCCTCTTACATAATGCTTTTTAGTTAATAGAGGGAATCGCGTAGGGATCGTGAACTAGGAAAAATCATTTGAGCCCAAAATTCACTGGGTTTACCAGAAATGAACTCTTGAGTGTAGGATGACACAGATCCTGGGATTTAATTCCGTTTATGAAGGGAAATTCAGAACAGTGTTCTCATCCTTGAAACACACTCTGTTTTAACGCTAGAGGCAAGTTCATCTTTCCAGCGACTCCATTACAGCAAGAACAATGAGCATGCCCTGAAAAAAAGGACAGTGTTTCCTACTCATAGAGATCGTAGGGAGTTCAATTCTGCTTATGAAACTGATACAAACAACAGCTCCTCTTACTTAAAAGCTCTTTAGTTAATAGTGAGAATCGCAATGGGTTCGTGAACTGTGTAAAATCATTTGAGCCCAAAATTCACTGGGTTTACCAGAAATGAACACTTGCTTGTAGGAAGACAGAGAACCTGGGGTTTAACTGCGTTTCTGAAGGGTAATTCAGAACCGTGTTCTCATCCATGAAACACACCCTGTTTTAACGCAAAGAGAAGCTCTTCTTACCAGTGTCTCCAATACAACAAGAACCAGGAGCATGCCCTGAAAAAAAGAACTGAGTTTCCTACTCATACGGAACTTTTGTAGTTCAACTCTGCTTATGAAACTGATACAAACCACAGCTCCTTTTACATAAATGCTTTTTAGTAATAGAGGGAATCGCGTTGGGTTAGTGAACTGCGAAAAATCATTTGAGTCGAAAATTCACTGGGTTTACCAGAAATGAACTCTTGCTTGTAGGAAGACACAGATCCTGAGGTTTAACTCCGGTTCTTAAGAGTAATTCAGAACAATGTTCTCATCCAGAAACACACTCTGTTTTAACGCATGAAGCAAGCTCTTCTTTCCAGTTTGTCCAATACAGCAAGAACCATGAGCATGCACTGAAAAAAAGAACTGTTTCCTGCTCATATGGAACCATATGTAGTTCAACTCTGCTTTTGAAACTGATACAAACCACAGCTCCTCTTACATGAATGTTCTTTAGTTAATAGTGAGAATCGCGTTGGAATCTAGAACTGTGTACAATCATTTGAGCCCCAAATTCACTGGGTTTACCAGAAATGAACTCTTGCTTATAGGAAGACACAGATCGTGGGGTTTAACTCCGTTTCTGAAGCAAAATTCAGACCAGTGTTCTCATCCGGGAAACCAAGTCTCTTTGCACGAAAGTAGCAAGCTCTTTTTCCAGCGTCTCCAATACAGCAAGAACAATGAGAATGCCCTGAAAAAAAGAACTATGTTTCCTACTCATACGGACCTTTGTAGTTCCACTCTGCTTATGAAATTGATACAAAACACAGATCCTCTTACATAAATGCTTTTTAGTTAATAGAGAGAATCTCGTTGGGTTCCGGAACTGGGAAAAATTATTTGAGCCCAAAATTCACTGGGTTTACCAGAAATGAACTCTTGCTTGTAGGAAGACACAGATCCTTGGATTTAACTCCGTTTTTGAAGGGAAATTCAGAACAGTGTTCTCATCCTGGAAACACACTCTGTTTTAACGCTATTGGCAAGTTCTTCTTTCCAGCGACTCCATTACTGCAAGAACAATGAGTATGCCCTGAAATAAAGGACAGTGTTTTCTACTCATACGGACCATATGTAGTTCAATTCTGCTTATAAAACTGATACAAACCACAGCTCCTCTTACATATATGCTCTTTAGTTCATACTGAGAATCTCGTTGGAATCTAGAACTGTGTACAATCATTTGAGCCCAAAATTCACTGGGTTTACCAGAAATAAACTCTTGCTTGTAGGAAGACACAGATCGTGGGGTTTAACTCCGTTTCTGAAGCGAAATTCAGACCAGTGTTCTCATCCAGGAAACCAACTCTCTTTTCACGAAAGAAGCAAGCTCTTTTTCCAGCGTCTCCAATACAGCAAAAACAATGAGAATGCCCTTAAAAAAATATCTGTGTTTCCTACTCATACGGACCTTTGTAGTTCAACTCTGCTTATGAAATTGATATAAAACACAGATCCTCTTACATAAATGCTTTTTAGTTGATAGAGAGAATCTCATTGGGTTCCTGAACTGGAAAAAATCATTTGAGCCCAAAATTCACTGGGTTTACCAGAAATGAATTCTTGCGTGTAGGAAGACACAGATCCTGGGGTTTAACTCCGTTTCTGAAGGGAAATTAAGACCAGTGTTCTCGTCCTTGAAACACAATCTGTGTTAATGCTAGAAGCAAGCTCTTCTTTCCAGCGACTCCATTACAACAAGAACAATGAGAATACCCTGAAAAAAAGATCTGTGTTTCCTACTCATAAGGACCATATGTAGTGCAACTCTGCTTATGAAACTGATACAAACCACAGCTCCTCTTACATAAATCCTCTTTAGATAATAGTGAGAATAATGTAGGGTTCGTGAACTGTGAAAAATCATTTGAGCCCAAAATTCACTGGGTTTACCAGAAATGAACACTTGCTTATAGGAAGACACAGATCTTGGGGTTTAACACGATTTATGAAGGAAATTCAAACGAGAGTTCTCATCCCTGAAACACACTCTGTTTTAATGAAGAAGCAAGCTCATCTTTCCAGAGTCTAAAATACAGTAAGAACCATGAGCATGGCCTGAAAAAAAGAACAGTGTTTCCTATTCATACGGACCATATGAAGTTCAACTCTGCTTATGAAACTGGTACATACCACACCTCCTCTTACATAAATGCTCTTTAGTTAAAAGGGAGAATAGCGTTGGGTTTGTGAAGAGCGAAAAATCATTTGAGCACAAAATTCACTGGGTTTACCAATGAACTCTTGCCTGTAAGAAGACACAGTTCCTGGGGTTCAACTCCGTTTCTGAAGGGAAATTAAGACCAGAATTCTCATCACTGAAAATCACTCTGTTTTAAGGCATGAATCATCCTCTTCTGTCCAGGGTCTCCAATACAGTAAGAACCATGAGTATGCCAAGAAAAAAAGAACTGTGTTTCCTACTCATACGGACCATATCTAGTTCAACTCTCCTTATGAAACTGATTCGAACCACAGCTCCTCTTACATAAATCCTCTTTAGTTAATAGTGAAAATCGCGTTGGGTTCGTGAACTGCGAAAATCATTTGAGCACAAAATTCACTGGGTTAACCAGAAATGAATTCTTCCTTGTACGAAGACACAGATCCTGGGGTTTAACTCCGTTTCTGAAGGGAAATTCAGACCAGAGTTCTCATCTCTGAAACACACTCTGTTTAAACGAAGAAGCAAGCTCTTCTTTACAGAGTCTACAATACGGCAAGAAACATGAGCTTGCCCTGAAAACAAGAACTGTGTTTCCTATGCATACGGACCATATGTAGTTCAACTCTGCCTATGAAACTGATACAAACCACAACTCCTCTTACATAAATCCTCTTTAGTTAATAGTGAGAATTGCTTAGGGTTCGTGAACTGCGAAAAATCATTTGAGCCCAAAATTCACTTGGTTTACCAGAAATGAACTCTTGCTTGTAGGAAGACACAGATCCTGGGGTTTAACTCCATTTCGGAAGGGAAATTCAAACGAGAGTTCTCATCCCTGAAACACACACTGTTTTAATGAAGAGGCAAGCTCTTCTTTCCAGAGTCTAAAATACAGCAAGAACCATGAGCATGGCCTGAAAAAAAGAACTGTGTTTCCTATTCATACGGACCATAAGTATTTCAACACTGCTTACGAAACTGATACAGACCACACCTCCACTTAGATAAATGCTCTTTAGTTAATAGTGAGAATAGCGTTGGGTTCGTGAAATGTGAAAAATCATTTGAGCCCAAAATTCACTGGGTTTACCAGAAATGATCTCTTGCTTGTAGGAAGACAAAGATCCTGGGGTTTAACTCTGTTTATGAAGGGAAATTCAGACCAGAGTTCTCATCCATGAAAAACACTATGTATTAAGGCAAGTAGCAAACTCTTCTTTCCAGTGTCTCCAATACAGCAAGAACCATGAGAATGCCCAGAAAAAAAGAACTTTGTTTCCTACTCATACGGACCATATGTACTTCAACTCTGCTTATGCAACTGATACAAACCACAGCTTCTCTTACATAAATGCACCTGAGGTATTAGTGAGAATAGCGTTGGGTTCGTGAACTGCGAAAAAATCATTTCAGCACAAAATTCACTGGGTTGACCAGAAATGAACTCTTGCTTGTAGGAAGGCACAGATCCTGGGGTTTAATTCCGTTTCTGAAGGGAAATTCAGACCAGAATTCTCATCCCTGAAAAACACTCTGTTTAAAGGCATGAATCATCCTCTTCTCTTCAGGGTCTACAATACAGTAAGAACCATGAGTATGCCAAGAAAAAAGAACTGTGTTTCCTACTCATACAGACCATATGTAGACCAACTCTGGCTATGAAACTGATACAAACCACAGCTCCTCTTACATAAATCCTCTTTTGTTATTAGTGAGAATAGCGTGGGGTTTGTGAACTGTGAAAAATCATTTGAGCCCAAAATTCAATGGGTTTACCAGAAATGAATCTTGCTTGTAGGAAGACACAGATCCTGGGGTTTAACTCCATTATGGAAGGTAAATTCAAACGAGAGTTCTCATCCCTGAAACACACTCTGTTTTAATGAAGAAGAAGGCTCTTGTTTCCACAGTATAAAATACAGCAAGAACCATGAGCATGCCCTGAAAAAAAGAACTGTGTTTCCTACTCATACGGACCATAAGTATTTCAACTCTGCTTATGAAACTGATACAGATCCCACCTCCACTTAGATAAATGCTCTTTAGTTAATAGTGAGAGTAGCGTTGGGTTCGTGAACTTCAACAAATCATTTGAGCCCAAAATTCACTGGGTTTACCAGAATTGATCTCTTGCTTGTAGGAAGACACAGATCCTGGGGTTTAACTCCGTTTCTGAAGGGAAATTCAGACCATAGTTCTCATCCCTGAAACACACTCTGTTTTAACAAAGAAGCAAGCTCTTCATTCCAGAGCCTAAATTACAGCAAGAACCATGAGCATGGCCTGAATAAAAGAACTGTGCTTCCTATTCATATGGACCATAAGTAGTTCAACTCTGCTTATGACACTGATACAGACGACACCTCCTATTAGATAAATGCTCTTTAGTTAATAGTGATAATCGCGTAGGGTTGTAGAACTGTGTAAAGTCATTTGAGCCGAAAATTCACTTTGTTTACCAGAAATGAACTCTTGCTGGTAGGAAGACACAGATCCTGGGGTTTAACTCCGTTTCTGAAGGGAAATTCAGACAAGAGTTCTCATCCTTGAAACACACTCTGTTTTAATGCAAGAAGCAAGCTCTTCTTTCCAGCGTCTCCAATATAGTAAGAAACATGAGCATGACCAGAAAAAAAGAACTGTGTTTCCTACTCATACAGACCATATGTAGTTCAACTGTGCTTATGAAACTGATACAAACCACAGCTCCTCTTACATAAATCCTCTTTAGTTAATAGTGAGAATAGCATCGGGTTCGTGAACTGTGAAAAATCATTTCAGTCCAAAATTCACTGGGTTTACCAGAAATGAACTCTTGCTTGTAGGAAGACACAGATCCTGGGGTTTAACTCCATTTATGAAGGGAAACTCAAACGAGAGTTCTCATCCCTGAAACACACTCTGTTTTAATGAAGAAGCAAGCTCATCTTTCCAGAGTCTAAAATACAGTAAGAACCATGAGCATGGCCTGAAAAAAAGAACAGTGTTTCCTATTCATACGGACAATATGAAGTTCAACTCTGCTTATGAAACTGGTATAGACCACACCTCCTCTTACATAAATGCTCTTTAGTTAATAGGGATAATAGCGTTGGGTTTGTGAAGAGCGAAAAATCATTTGAGCACAAAATTCACTGGGTTTACCAATGAACTCTTGCCTGTAAGAAGACACAGTTCCTGGGGTTCAACTCCGTTTCTGAAGGGAAATTAAGACCAGAATTCTCATCACTGAAAATCACTCTGTTTTAAGGCATGAATCATCCTCTTCTGTCCAGGGTCTCCAATACAGTAAGAACCATGAGTATGCCAAGAAAAAAAGAACTGTGTTTCCTACTCATACGGACCATATCTAGTTCAACTCTCCTTATGAAACTGATTCAAACCACAGCTCCTCTTACATAAATCCTCTTTAGTTAATAGAGAAAATCGTGTTGGGTTCGTGAACTGCGAAAATCATTTGAGCACAAAATTCACTGGGTTAACCAGAAATGAATTCTTCCTTGTACGAAGACACAGATCCTGGGGTTTAACTCCGTTTCTGAAGGGAAATTCAGACCAGAGTTCTCATCTCTGAAACACACTCTGTTTAAACGAAGAAGCAAGCTCTTCTTTACAGAGTCTACAATACGGCAAGAAACATGAGCTTGCCCTGAAAACAAGAACTGTGTTTCCTATTCATACGGACCAAATTAGTTCAACTCTGCCTATGAAACTGATACAGACCACACCTGCTCTTACATAAATTCTCTTTAGTTAATAGTGAGAATCATGTTGGGTTCGTGAACTGCGAAAAATCTTTTGAGCCCAGTATTCACTTGGTTTACCAGAAATGAACTCTTGCTTGTAGGAAGACACAGACCATGGGGTTTAACTCCGTTACTGAGGGAAATTCAGACCAGAGTTCTGATCCCTGAAAATCACTCTGTTTTATGGCAATAATCATCCTCTTCTGCCCAGGGTCTCCAATACAGTAAGAACCATGAGCATGCCAAGAAAAAAAGACCTGTGTTTCGTACTCATACAGACCATATGTAGTTCAACTCTGCTTATAAAACTGATACAAACCACAACTCCTCTTACATAAATCCTCTTTAGTTAATAGTGAGAATTGTGTAGGGTTCGTGAAATGCGAAAAATCATTTGAGCCCAAAATTCACTGGGTTTACCAGAAATGAACTCTTGCTTGTAGGAAGACACAGATCCTGGGGTTTAACTCCATTTCTGAAGGGAAATTAAAACTAGAGTTCTCATCCCTGAAAGACACACTGTTTTAATGAAGAAGCAAGCTCTTCTTTCCAGAGTCTAAAATACACCAAGAACCATGAGCATGGCCTGAATAAAAGAACTGTTTTTCCTATTCATGCGGACCATAAGTAGTTCAACTCTGCTTATGACACTGATACTGACCACACCTCCTATTAGATAAATGCTCTTTAGTTAATAGTGATAATCGCGTAGGGTTGTAGTAGTGTGTAAAGTCATTTGAGCCGAAAATTCACTTTGTTTACCAGAAATGAACTCTTGCTGGTAGGAAGACACAGATCCTGGGGTTTAACTCCGATTCTGAAGGGAAATTCAGACCAAGTTCTCATCCTTGAAACACACTCTGTTTTAATGCAAGAAGCAAGCTCTTCTTTCCAGCGTCTCCAATATAGTAAGAAACATGAGCATGACCAGAAAAAAAGAACTGTGTTTCCTACTCATACAGACCATATGTAGTTCAACTGTGCTTATGAAACTGATACAAACCACAGCTCCTCTTACATAAATCCTCTTTAGTTAATAGTGAGAATAGCATCGGGTTCCTGAACTGTGAAAAATCATTTGAGCCCAAAATTCACTGGGTTTACCAGAAATGAACTCTTGCTTGTAGGAAGACACAGATCCTGGGGTTTAACTCCATTTATGAAGGGAAATTCAAACGAGAGTACTCATCCCTGAAACACACTCTGTTTTAATGAAGAAGCAAGCTCATCTTTCCAGAGTCTAAAATACAGTAAGAACCATGAGCATGGCCTGAAAAAAAGAACAGTGTTTCCTATTCATATGGACCATATGTAGTTCAACTCTGCTTATGAAACTGGTATAGACCACACCTCCTCTTACATAAATGCTCTTTAGTTAATAGGGAGAATAGCGTTGGGTTTGTGAAGAGCGAAAAATCATTTGAGCACAAAATTCACTGGGTTTACCAATGAACTCTTGCCTGTAAGAAGACACAGTTCCTAGGGTTCAACTCCGTTTCTGAAGGGAAATTAAGACCAGAATTCTCATCACTGAAAATCACTCTCTTTTAAGTCATGAATCATCCTCTTCTGTCCAGGGTCTCCAATACAGTAAGAACCATGAGTATGCCAAGAAAAAAAGAACTGTGTTTCCTACTCATACGGACCATATCTAGTTCAACTCTCCTTATGAAACTGATTCAAACCACAGCTCCTCTTACATAAATCCTCTTTAGTTAATAGTGAAAATCGTGTTGGGTTCGTGAACTGCGAAAATCATTTGAGCACAAAATTCACTGGGTTAACCAAAAATGAATTCTTGCTTGTACGAAGACACAGATCCTGGGGTTTAACTCCGTTTCTGAAGGGAAATTCAGACCAGAGTTCTCATCTCTGAAACACACTCTGTTTAAACGAAGAAGCAAGCTCTTCTTTACAGAGTCTACAATATGGCAAGAAACGTGAGCTTGCCCAGAAAACAAGAACTGTGTTTCCTATTCATACGGACCATATGTAGTTCAACTCTGCCTATGAAACTAATACAAACCACAACTCCTCTTACATAAATCCTCTTTAGTTAATAGTGAGAATTGCGTAGGGTTCGTGAACTGCGAAAAATCATTTGAGCCCAAAATTCACTGGGTTTACCAGAAATGAACTCTTGCTTGTAGGAAGACACAGATCCTGGGGTTTAACTCCATTTCGGAAGGGAAATTCAAACGAGAGTACTCATCCCTGAAACACACACTGTTTTAATGAAGAAGCAAGCTCTTCTTTCCAGAGTCTAAAATACAGCAAGAACCATGAGCATGGCCTGAAAAAAAGAACTGTGTTTCCTATTCATACGGACCATAAGTATTTCAACACTGCTTATGAAACTGATACAGACCACACCTCCACTTAGATAAATGCTCTTTATTTAATAGTGAGAATAGTGTTGGGTTCGTGAAATGTGAAAAATCATTTGTGCCCAAAATTCACTGGGTTTTCCAGAAATGATCTCTTGCTTGTAGGAAGACACAGATCCTGGGGTTTAACTCCGTTTCTGAAGGGAAATTCAGACCATAGTTCTCATCCATGAAACACACTATGTATTAATGCAAGAAGCAAGCTCTTCTTTCCAGCGTCTCCAATACAGCAAGAACCATGAGAATGCCCAGAAAAAAAGAACTGTTTTTACTACTCATATGGACCATATGTAGTTCAACTCTGCTTATGCAACTGATACAAACCACAGCTTCTCTTATATAAATGCTCTTTATTTAATAGTGAGAATAGCATCGGGTTTGTGAACTCTGAAAATCATTTGAGCACAAAATTCATTGGGTTAACCTGAAATGAACTCTTGCTTTTAGGAAGACACAGATCCTGGGGTTTAACTCCGTTTCTGAAGGGAAATTCAAACCATAGTTCTCATCCCTGAAATACCCTCTGTTTTAACGAAGAAGCAAGCTCTTCTTTCCAGAGCCTAAATTACAGCAAGAACAATGAGCATGGCCTGAATAAAAGAACAGTGCTTCCTATTCCTACGGACCATAAGTAGTACAACTCTGCTTATGAAACTGATACAGACCACACCTCCTATTAGATAAATTCTCTTTAGTTAATCGTGATAATCGCGTTGGGTTGTAGAACTCTGTAAAGTCATTTGATCGGAAAATTCACTTTGTTTACCAGAACTGAACTCTTGCTGGTAGGAAGACACAGATCCTGGGGTTTATCTCCGTTTCTGAAGGGAAATTCAGACCAGAGTTCTCATCCATGAAACACACCCTGTTTTAATGCAAGAAACAAGCTCTTCTTTCCGGCGTCTCCAATATAGTAAGAAACATGAGCATGACCAGAAAAAAAGAACTGTGTTTCCTACTCATACAGAACATATGTAGTTCAACTGTGCTTATGAAACTGATACAAACCACAGCTCCTCTTACATAAATCCTCTTTATATAATAGTGAGAATAACGTAGGGTTCGTGAACTGTGAAAAATCATTTGAGCCCAAAATTCACTGGGTTTACCAGAAATGAACACTTGCTTATAGGAAGACACAGATCTTGGGGTTCAACTCCGTTTCTGAAGGGAAATTAAGACCAGAATTCTCATCACTGAAAATCACTCTCTTTTAAGGCATGAATCATCCTCTTCTGTCCAGGGTCTCCAATACAGTAAGAACCATGAGTATGCCAAGAAAAAAAGAACTGTGTTTCCTACTCATACGGACCATATCTAGTTCAACTCTCCTTATGAAACTGATTCAAACCACAGCTCCTCTTACATAAATCCTCTTTAGTTAATAGTGAAAATCGCGTTGGGTTCGTGAACTGCGAAAATCATTTGAGCACAAAATTCACTGGGTTAACCAGAAATGAATTCTTCCTTGTACGAAGACACAGATCCTGGGGTTTAACTCCGTTTCTGAAGGGAAATTCAGACCAGAGTTCTCATCTCTGAAACACACTCTGTTTAAAAGAAGAAGCAAGCACTTCTTTACAGATTCTACAATACGGCAAGAAACATGAGCTTGCCCTGAAAACAAGAACTGTGTTTCCTATGCATACGGACCATATGTAGTTCAACTCTGCCTATGAAACTGATACAAACCACAACTCCTCTTACATAAATCCTCTTTAGTTAATAGTGAGAATTGCTTAGGGTTCGTGAACTGCGAAAAATCATTTGAGCCCAAAATTCACTTGGTTTACCAGAAATGAACTCTTGCTTGTAGGAAGACACAGATCCTGGGGTTTAACTCCATTTCGGAAGGGAAATTCAAACGAGAGTTCTCATCCCTGAAACACACACTGTTTTAATGAAGAAGCAAGCTCTTCTTTCCAGAGTCTAAAATACAGCAAGAACCATGAGCATGGCCTGAAAAAAAGAATTGTGTTTCCTATTCATACGGACCATAAGTATTTCAACACTGCTTACGAAACTGATACAGACCACACCTCCACTTAGATAAATGCTCTTTAGTTAATAGTGAGAATAGCGTTGGGTTCGTGAAATGTGAAAAATCATTTGAGCCCAAAATTCACTGGGTTTACCAGAAATGATCTCTTGCTTGTAGGAAGACAAAGATCCTGGGGTTTAACTCTGTTTATGAAGGGAAATTCAGACCAGAGTTCTCATCCATGAAAAACACTATGTATTAAGGCAAGTAGCAAACTCTTCTTTCCAGTGTCTCCAATACAGCAAGAACCATGAGAATGCCCAGAAAAAAAGAACTTTGTTTCCTACTCATACGGACCATATGTACTTCAACTCTGCTTATGCAACTGATACAAACCACAGCTTCTCTTACATAAATGCACCTGAGGTATTAGTGAGAATAGCGTTGGGTTCGTGAACTGCGAAAAAATCATTTCAGCACAAAATTCACTGGGTTGACCAGAAATGAACTCTTGCTTGTAGGATGGCACAGATCCTGGGGTTTAATTCCGTTTCTGAAGGGAAATTCAGACCAGAATTCTCATCCCTGAAAAACACTCTGTTTAAAGGCATGAATCATCCTCTTCTCTTCAGGGTCTACAATACAGTAAGAACCATGAGTATGCCAAGAAAAAAGAACTGTGTTTCCTACTCATACAGACCATATGTAGTCCAACTCTGGTTATGAAACTGATACAAACCACAGCTCCTCTTACATAAATCCTCTTTTGTTATTAGTGAGAACAGCATGGGGTTTGTGAACTGTGAAAAATCATTTGAGCCCAAAATTCAATGGGTTTACCAGAAATGAATCTTGCTTGTAGGAAGACACTGATCCTGGGCTTTAACTCCGTTTCTGATGGCAAATTCAGACCAGAATTCTCAATGCTTAAAAACACTCTGTTTTAAAACAAGAAGTAAGCTCTTCTTTCCAGAGTCTAAAATACAGCAAGAACCATGAGCATGGCCTGAAAAAAAGACCTGTGTTTCCTATTCATACGGACCATATTTAGTTCAACTCTGCTTATGAAACTGATACAGACCACACCTCCTCTTACATAATTGCTCTTTATTTAATAGTGGGAATAGTGTTGTGTTCCTGAACCGCGAAAAATCATTTGAGCCCAAAATTCACTGGGTTTACCAGAAATGAACTCTTGCTTGAAGGAAGACACACATCCTGGGTTTTAACTCCATTTCTGAGTGGAAATTCAGACCAGTGTTCTCATCCATGAAACACATTCAGTTTTCACGCAAGAAGCAAGCTCTTCTTTCCAGCGGCTCCAATACATCAAGAAACATGAACATGCCCAGAAAAAAAGAACTGTATTTCCTACTCAAACGGACCATATGTTGTTCAACTCTGCTTATGTAACTGATAAAAACCACAGCTCCTCTTACATAAATGCTCTTTAGTTAATAGTAAGAATCGTCTTGGTTTGGTGAACTTTGAAAAATCACTTGATCCCAAAATTCACTTGGTTTACCAGAAATGAACCCTTGCTTGTAGGAAGACACTGATCCTGGGGTTTAACTCCGTTTCTCAAGGCAAATTCAGACCTGAGTTCTCATCCCTGAAAAACACTCCGTTTTAAGGCAAGAATCAGCCTCTTCTTTCCAGCATCTCCAATATAGTAAGAAACATGAGCATGGACAGAAAAAAAGAACTGTTTTTCCTACTAATACAGACCATATGTAGTTTAGCTCTGCTTATGAAACTGATACAAACCACAGCTCCTCTTACATAAATCCTCTTTAGTTAATAGTGAGAATAGCATAGGGTTCGTGAACTGCGAATAATCATTTGAGCCCAAATTTTTCTTGGTTTACTAGAAATGAACTCTTGCTTGTAGGAAGACACAGATCCTGGGGTTTAACTCCGTTTCTGAAGGGAAATTCAGACCAGAGTTCTTATGCCTGAAACACACTCTGTTTTAACGCAAGAAGCAAGCTCTTCTTTCCAGAGTCTAAAATACAGCAAGAACCATGAGGATGCCCTGAAAAAAAGAACTGAGTTTCCTTCTCATACGGACTATATGTAGTTCAACTCTGCTTTTGAAACTGATACAAACCACAGCTCCTCTTACATAAATGCTCTTTAGTTAATAGTGAGAATAGCGTTGGGTTCCTGAACTGCGAAAAAACATTTGAGCCCAAAATTCACTGGGTTTACCAGAAATGAACTCTTGCTTGTAGGAAGACACAGATCCTGGGATTTAACTCTGTTTCTGAAGGGAAATTCAGACCATAGTTGTCATCCCTGGAACACACTCTGTTTTAACGCAAGAAGCAAGCTCTTCTTTCCAGAGTCTAAAATACAGCAAGAACCATGAGCATGCCCTGAAAAAAAGAACTGTGTTTCCTACTCATACGGACCACATGTAGTTCAACTCTGCTTATGAAATGATACAGACCACAGCTCCTCTTACTTAAATGCTCTTTAGTTAATAGTGATAATCGCCTTGGGTTCTAGAACTGTGTAAAGACTTTTGAGCCAAAAAATCACTTGGTTTACCAGAAATGCACTCTTGCTGGTAGGAAGACACAGATCCAGGGGTTTAACTCCGTTTCTGCAGGGAAATTCAGACCAGAGTTCTCATCCCTGAAACACACTCTGTTTTAAGGCAAGAATCATTCTCTTCTCTCCAGCGTCTCCAATATAATAAGAAACATGAGCTTGCCCTGAAAAAAAGAACTGTGTCTCCTACTCATACAGACCATATGTAGTTCAAATCTGCTTATGAAACTGATACAAACCACACCTCCTCTTACATAAATGCTCTTTTGTTAATAGTGAGAATAGCGTTAGGTTCGTGAACTGCGAAAAATCCTTTGAGCACAAAATTCACTGGGTTTACCAGAAATGAACTCTTGATTGTAGGAAGACACAGATCCTGGGGTTTAACTCCGTTTATGAAGGGAAATTCACACCAGAGCTATCATCCATGAAACACCCTCTGCTTTAATGCAAGAAGCAAGCTCTTCTTTCCAGTGTCTCCAATACAGCAAGAACCATAAGTACGCCAAGAAAAAAAGAACTGAGTTTCCTACTCATACAGACCATATGTACTTCAACTCTGCTTATGAAACTGATACAAACCACAGCTCCTCTTACATACATACTCTTTAGTTAATAGTGAGAATCATGTTTAGCTTGTGAACTGCAAGTAATCATTTGAGCACAAAATTGACTGGGTTTACCAGAAATGAACTCTTCCTTGTAGGAAGACACTGATCCTGGGGTTTAACTCCGTTTCTGAAGGCAAATTCAGACCAGAGTTCTCATCCCTGAAAAACACTCTGTTTTAAATCAGGAGTCATCCTCTTCTATCCAGGATCTCCAATACAGCAAGAACCATGAGCATGCCCTGAAAAAAAGAACTGTGTTTCCTACTCATATGGACCATATGTAGTTCAACTCTGCTTATGAAACTAATACAAACCACGGCTCCTTTTACATAAATGCTCTTTAGTTAATAGTGAGAATTATGTTGGGTTCATGAGCTGCGAAAAATGATTTGAGCCCAAAATTCACTGGGTTTACCAGAAATGAACTCTTGCTTGTAGGAAGACACTTATCCTGGGGTTTAACTCCGTTTCTGAAGGGAAATTCAGACCAGAGTACTCATCCCTGAAAAACACTCTGTTTTAAGGCAAGAATCATCCTCTTCTTTCCAGCATCTCCAATATATTAAGAAACATGAGCATGCCCAGAAAAAAAGAACTGTGTTTCCTACTCATACAGACCCTATGTAGTTAAGTCTGCTTGTGAAACTGATACAAACCCCAGCTACTCTTACATAAATCCTCTTTAGTTAATAGTGAGAATAGCATAGGGTTCTTGAACTGCGAAAAATCATTTGAGCCCAAAATTCACTGGTTTTACGAGAAATGAACTCTTGTTTGTAGGAAGACACAGATCCTGGGGTTTAACTGCATTTCTGCAGGAAAATTCAGACCAGAATTCTCATCCCTGAAACACACTCTGTTATAACGCAAGAAGCAAGCTCTTCTTTCCAGCGGCTCCAATACATCAAGAAACAAGAGCATGCCCAGAAAAAAAGAACAGTATTTCCTACTCAAGCAGACCATATGTAGTTCAACTCTGCTTATGAAACTGATAAAAACCACAGCTCTTCTTACATAAATGCTCTTTAGTTGATAGGTAGAATCGACTTGGTTTGGTGAACTGCGAAAAAATCATTTGAGCCCAAAATTCTCTTGGTCTACCAGAAATGACCGCTTGCTTGTAGGAAGACACTGACCCTGGCGTTTAACTCCGTTTCTGAAGGTAAATTCAGACCTGAGTTCTCATCCCTGAAAAACACTCTGTTTTAAGGCAAGAATCCTCCTCTTCTTTCCAGCGTCTCCAATATATTAAGAAACATGAGCATGCACAGAAAAAAAGAACTGTTTTTTCTACATATACAAACCATATGAAATTTAGCTCTGCTTATGAAACTGATACAAACCACAGCTCCTCTTACATAAATCCTCTTTAGTCAATAGTGAGAATAGCGTAGGTTTCGCGAACTGCTAATAATCATTTGAGCCCAAATTTTTCTTGGTTTACTAGAAATGAACTCTTGCTTGTAGGAAGACACAGATCCTGGGGTTTAACTCCGTTTCTGAAGGGAAATTCAGACCAGAGTTCTTATGCCTGAAACACACTCTGTTTTAACGCAAGAAGCAAGCTCTTCTTTCCAGAGTCTAAAATACAGCAAGAACCATGAGGATGCCCTGAAAAAAAGAACTGAGTTTCCTTCTCATACGGACTATATGTAGTTCAACTCTGCTTTTGAAACTGATACAAACCACAGCTCCTCTTACATAAATGCTCTTTAGTTAATAGTGAGAATAGCGTTGGGTTCCTGAACTGTGAAAAATCATTTGAGCCCAAAATTCACTGGGTTTACCAGAAATGAACTCTTGCTTGTAGGAAGACACAGATCCTGGGATTTAACTCTGTTTCTGAAGGGAAATACAGACCAGAGTTCTCATCCCTGAAACACACTCTGTTTTAACGCCAGAAGCAAGCTCTTCTTTCCAGAGTCTAAAATACAGCAAGAACCATGAGCATGCCCTGAAAAAAAGAACTGTGTTTCTTACTCATACGGACCACATGTAGTTCAACTCTGCTTATGAAATGATACATACCACACCTCCTCTTACATAAATGCTCTTTACTTCATAGTGAGAACAGCGTTGGGTTCCTGAACTGCGAAAAATCATTTGAGCCTAAAATCACTGGGTTTACCAGAACTGAACTCTTGCTTGTAAGAAGACACAGTTCCTGAGGTTCAACTCTGTTTCTGAAGGGAAATTAAGACCAGAATTCTCATCACTGAAAATCACTCTGTTTTAAGGCATGAATCATCCTCTTATGTCCAGGGTCTCCAATACAGTAAGAACCATGAGTTTGCCATGAAAAAAAGAACTGTGTTTCCAACTAATATGGACCATATCTAGTTCAACTCTCCTTATGAAACTGATTCAAACCACAGCTCCTCTTATATAAACGCTCTTTAGATAATAGTGAAAATCGCGTAGGGTTCGTGAACTGCGAGTAATCATTTGAGCACAAAATTCACTGGGTTAACCAGAAATGAATTCTTGCTTGTAGGAAGACACATATCCTGGGGTTTCACTCCGTTTCTGAAGGGAAATTCAGACCAGAGTTCTCATCTCTGAAACACACTCTGTTTAAACGAAGAAGCAAGCTCTTCTTTAGAGATTCTACAATACGGCAAGAAACATGAGCTTGCCCTGAAAACAAGAACTGTGATTCCTATTCATACAGACCGTATGTAGTTCAACTCTGCTTATAGAAACTGATCCAAACCACAGCTCCTCTAAGATAAATCCTCTTTAGTTAATAGTTTGAATAGCGTTGGGTTCGTGAACTGCGAAAAACCATTTGAGCCCAAAATTCACTGGGTTTATCACAAATGAACTCTTGCTTGTAGGAAGACACAGATCCTGGGGTTTAACTCCGTGTCTGAAGACAAATTCAGACCAGAGTTCTCATCCCTGAAAAACACTCGGTTTTATGGCAAGAATCATCCTCTTCTGTCCAGGTTCTCCAATACAGTAAGAACCATGAGCATGCCAAGAAAAAAAGAACTGTGTTTCGTACTCATACAGACCATATGTAGTTCAACTCTGCTTATGAAACTGATACAAACCACAGCTCCTCTTACATAAATGCTCTTTTGTTAATAGTGAGAATCATGTTTGGTTCGTGAACTGCCAAAAATCATTTGAGCCCTAAATTCACTGGGTTTACCAGAAATGATCTCTTGCTTGTAGGAAGACACAGATCCAGCGGTTTAACTCTGATTCTGAAGGCAAATTCAGACCAGAGTTCCCATTCCCTGAAAAAACTCTGTTTTAAGGCAAGAATCATCCTATTCTTTCCAGAGTCTCCAATATAGTAAGAAACATGAGCCTGCCCAGAAAAAAAGAACTGTGTTTCCTAATCATACAGACCATATGTAGTTCAACTCTGCTTATGGAATTGATACAAACCACACCTCCTCTTACACAAATGCTCTTTAGTTAAGAGTGAGAATAGCGTTGTGTTCGTGAAGTGCAAAAAAACATTTGATCTCAAAATTCACTGGGTTTACCAGAAATGAACTCTTGCCTATAGGAAGACACAGTTCCTGGGGTTCAACTTTATTTCTGATGGGAAATTCAGACCAGAATTCTCATTCCTGAAAAACACTCTGTTTTAAGGCATGAATCATCCTCTTCTGTCCAGGGTCTCCAATACAGTAAGAACCATGAGCATGCCAAGAAAAAAAGAACTGTGTTTCCTACTCCTACAGACCATATGTGGTCCAACACTGGTTATGAAACTGATACAAACCACAGCTCCTCTTACATAAATCCTCTTTAGTTATTAGTGAGAATAGCGTGGGGTTTGTGAACTGTGAAAAATAATTTGAGCCCAAAATTCACTGGGTTTACCAGAAATGAATCTTGCTTGTAGGAAGACACAGATCCTGGGGTTTAACTCCATTTCGGAAGGTAAATTCAAACAAGAGTTCTCATCCCTGAAACACATTCTGTTTTAATGAAGAAGCAAGCTCTTCTTTCCAGAGTCTAAAATACAGCAAGAACCATGAGCATGGCCTGAAAAAAGAACTGTGTTTCCTACTCTTACGGACCATATGTAGTTCAACTCTGCTTATGAAATGATACAGACCACAGCTCCTCTTACATAAATGCTCTTTAGTTAATAGTGAAAATCGCCTTGGGTTCTAGAACTGTGTAAAGTCTTTTGAGCCAAAAAATCTCTTGGTTTATCAGAAATGAACTCTTGCTGGTAGGAAGACACAGATCCAGGGGTTTAACTCCGTTTCTGCAGGGAAATTCAGACCAGAGTTCTCATCCCTGAAACACACTCTGTTTTAAGGCAAGAATCATTCTCTTCTCTCCAGCGTCTCCAATATAATAAGAAACATGAGCTTGCCCTGAAAAAAAGAACTGTGTCTCCTACTCATACAGACCATATATAGTTCAACTCTGCTTATGAAACTGATACAAACCACAGCTTCTCTTACATAAATGCTCTTTTGTTAATAGTGAGAATAGCGTTGGGTTCTAGAAGTGTGTAAAGTCATTATAGCCGAAAATTCACTTGGTTTACCAGAAATGAACTCTTGCTTGTAGGAAGACAGAGATCCTGGTGTTTATCTCCGTTTCTGAAGAAAAATTCAGACCAGAATTCTCAACCCTGAAAAACACTCTTTTAAGGCAAGAAGCAAGCTCTTCTTTCCAGCATCTCCAATACAACAAGAACCATGAGCATGCCCTGAAAAAAAGAACTGTGTTTCCTACTCATACGGACCATATGTACTGCAACTCTACTTATGAAACTGATACAAACCACGGTTCCTCTTACATAAATGCACTTTAGTTAATAGTGAGAATCATGTTTGGTTTGTGAACTGCGAAAAATCATTTCAGCCCAAAATTCACTGGGTTTACCAGAATTGATCTCTTGCCTTAGGAAGACACAGATCCTGGGGTTTAACTCCGATTCTGAAGGCAAATAAAGACCAGAGTTATCATCCATGAAACACACTATGTATTAATGCAAGAAGCAAGCTCTTCTTTCCAGCGTCTCCAATACAGCAAGAACCATGAGAATGCACAGAAAAAAAGAACTGTTTTTCCTACTCCTAAGGACCATATGTAGTTCAACTCTGCTTATGCAACTGATACGAACCACAGCTTCTGTTACATAAATGCTCTTTAGTTAATAGTGAAAATAGCATTGGGTTCCTGAACTGCGAAAAATCATTTGAGCCCAATTTTCACTGAGTTTACCAGAACTGAACTCTTGCTTGTAGAAAGAAATAGATCCTGGGGTATGATTCCGTTTCTTAAGGCAAATTCAGACCAGAATTCTCAACCCTAAAAAACACTCTGTTTTAAAGCAAGAATCATCTTCTTCTTTCGACCGTCTCCAATAGATTAAGAAACATGAGCATGACAAAAAAAAAAAAAGAACTGTGTTTCCTACTCATAAGGACCATATGTAGTTCAACTCTGCTTTTGAAACTAATACAAACCACAGCTCCTCTTACTTAAATCCTCTTTAGTTAATAGGGACAATAGCGTAGGGTTCCTGAACTTCGAAAAATCATTTGAGCCCAAAATTCACTAGGTTTACCAGAAATGAACTCTTGCTTGTCGAAGACACAGATCCTGGGGTTTAACTCCGTTTCTGCAGGGAAATTCAGACCAGAGTTCTCATCCCTGAAACACACTCTGTTTTAACACAAGAAGTAAGCTCTTCTTTTCAGAGTCTAAAATACAGCAAGAACCATGAGCATGGCCTGAAAAAAAGACCTGTGCTTCCTATTCATACGGACCATATTTAGTTCAACTCTGCTTATGAAACTGATACAGACCACACCTCCTGTACATAATTGCTCTTTATTTAATAGTGGGAATAGTGTTGTGTTCCTGAACCGCGAAAAATCATTTGAGCCCAAAATTCACTGGGTTTACCAGAACTGAACTCTTGCTTGTAGGAAGACACAGATCCAGGGTTTAACTCCGTTTCTGAAGGCAAATTCAGACCAGAGATTTCATCCCTGAAAAACACACTGTTTTAAGGCAAGAATCATCGTCTTCTTTGCAGCGTCTGCAGTACAGTAAGAACCATGAGCATGATCAGAAAAAATGAACTGTGTTTGCTAGCCATAAGCACCATATGTAGTTCAACTCTGCTTAGGATATGATACAGACCACAGCTCCTCTTACATAAATGCTCTTTGTTTAAGTGATAATGGTGTTGGATTCTAGAACCGTGTAAAGTCATTTGAGGTCAAAATTCACTTGGTTTACCAGATATGAACTCTTGCTTGAAGGAAGACACACATCCTGGGTTTTAACTCCATTTCTGAGTGGAAATTCAGAACAGTGTTCTCATCCATGAAACACATTCAGTTTTCACGCAAGAAGCAAGCTCTTCTTTCCAGCAGCTCCAATACATCAAGAAACATGAGCATACCCAGAAAAAAAAGAACTGTATTTCCTACTCAAACGGACCATATGTAGTTCAACTCTGCTTATGTAACTGATAAAAACCACAGCTCCTCTTACATAAATGCTCTTTAGTTAATAGTAAGAATCGTCTTGGTTTGGTGAACTTCGATAAATCACTTGATCCCAAAATTCACTTGGTTTACCAGAAATGAACCCTTGCTTGAAGGAAGACACTGATCCTGGGCTTTAACTCCGTTTCTGATGGCAAATTCAGACCAGAATTCTCAACGCTTAAAAACACTCTGTTTTGAGGCAAGAAGCAAGCACTTCTTTCCAGCGTCTCCAATAAAACAAGAACCATGAGCATGCTCTGAAAAAAAGAACTGTGTTTCCTACTAATACGGACCATATGTAGTTCAACTCTGCTTATGAAACTGGTACAAACCACAGCTCCTCTTACATAAATGCTCTTTAGTTAACAGTGAGAATAGCGTTGGGTTCCTGAAGTGCGAAAAAACATTTGAGCACAAAATTTCTGGGTTTACCAGAAATGAACTCTTGCCTGTAGGAAGACACAGTTCCTGGGGATCAACTCCGTTTCTGAAGGGAAATTCAGACCAGAATTCTCATCCCTGAAAAACACTCTGTTTTAAGGCAGGAATCATCCTCTTCTGTCCAGGGTCTCCAATACAGTAAGAACCATGAGCATGCCAAGAAAAAAGAACTGAGTTTCCTACTCATACAGACCATATGTAGTCCAACTCTGGTTATGAAACTGATACAAACCACAGCTCCTCTTACATAAATCCTCTTTTGTTAATAGTCAGAATAGTGTAGGGTTCGTGAACTGTCAAAAATCATTTGAGCCCAAAATTCACTGGGTTTACCAGAAAGGAACTCTTGCTTGTAGGAAGACACAGATCCTGGGGTTTAACTCCATTTCGGAAGGGAAATTCAGACGAGAGTTCTCATCCCTGAAACACACTCTGTTTTAATGAAGAAGCAAGCTCTTCTTTCCAGAATCTAAAATACAGCAAGAACCATGAGCATGCCCTGAAAAAAAGAAATGTGTTTCCTACTCATACAGACCATATGTAGTGCAACTCTGCTTATGAAACTGATACAAACCACAGTTCCACTTACATAAATCCTCTTTGGTTAATAGTGATAATGGCGTTGGGTTCTAGAACTGTTTAAAGTCATTCGAGCCCAAAATTCAATGGGTTTACCAGAAATGAACCCTTGCTGGTAGGAAGACACAGATCCTGGGGTTGAACTCCGTTTCTGAAGGGAAATTCAGACCAGAGTTCTCATCCATGAAACACACTCTGTTTAAACGAAGAAGCAAGCTCTTCTTTCCAGAGTCTAAAATACAGCAAGAACCATGAGCATGGCCTGAAAAAAAGAACTGTGTTTCCTATTCGTACGGACCATATGTAGTTCAACTCTGCTTATGAAACTGATACACACCACACCTCTTCTTACATAAATGCTCTTGAGTTAATAGTGAGAATAGTGTTGGGTTCCTGAACTGCGAAAAATCATTTGAGACCAAAATTCATTGGGTATTCCAGAACTGAACTATTGCTCGTAGGAAGACACAGATCCTGGGGTTTAACTCCGTTCTGAAGGCATATTCAGATGAGAGTTCTCATCCCTGAAAAACACTCTGTTTTAAGGCAAGAATCATCCTCTTCTTTGAGCGTCTCCAATATAGTAAGAAAGATGAGCATGCCCAGAAAAAAAGAACTGTGTTTCCTATTCATACGGACCATATGTAGTTCAACTCTGCTTATGAAACTGATAAAAATCACAGCTCCACTTACATAAATGCTCTTTAGTTAATAGTGAGAATAGCGTTGGTTTCCTGAACTGCGAAAAATCATTTGAGCCCAAAATTCACTGGGTTTACCAGAAATGAATCTTGCTTGTAGGAAGACACAGATCCTGGGGTTTAACTCCATTTCGGAAGGTAAATTCAAACAAGAGTTCTCATCCCTGAAACACATTCTGTTTTAATGAAGAAGCAAGCTCTTCTTTCCAGAGTCTAAAATACAGCAAGAACCATGAGCATGGCCTGAAAAAAGAACTGTGTTTCCTACTCTTACGGACCATATGTAGTTCAACTCTGCTTATGAAATGATACAGACCACAGCTCCTCTTACATAAATGCTCTTTAGTTAATAGTGAAAATCGCCTTGGGTTCTAGAACTGTGTAAAGTCTTTTGAGCCAAAAAATCTCTTGGTTTATCAGAAATGAACTCTTGCTGGTAGGAAGACACAGATCCAGGGGTTTAACTCCGTTTCTGCAGGGAAATTCAGACCAGAGTTCTCATCCCTGAAACACACTCTGTTTTAAGGCAAGAATCATTCTCTTCTCTCCAGCGTCTCCAATATAATAAGAAACATGAGCTTGCCCTGAAAAAAAGAACTGTGTCTCCTACTCATACAGACCATATATAGTTCAACTCTGCTTATGAAACTGATACAAACCACAGCTTCTCTTACATAAATGCTCTTTTGTTAATAGTGAGAATAGCGTTGGGTTCTAGAAGTGTGTAAAGTCATTATAGCCGAAAATTCACTTGGTTTACCAGAAATGAACTCTTGCTTGTAGGAAGACAGAGATCCTGGTGTTTATCTCCGTTTCTGAAGAAAAATTCAGACCAGAATTCTCAACCCTGAAAAACACTCTTTTAAGGCAAGAAGCAAGCTCTTCTTTCCAGCATCTCCAATACAACAAGAACCATGAGCATGCCCTGAAAAAAAGAACTGTGTTTCCTACTCATACGGACCATATGTACTGCAACTCTACTTATGAAACTGATACAAACCACGGTTCCTCTTACATAAATGCACTTTAGTTAATAGTGAGAATCATGTTTGGTTTGTGAACTGCGAAAAATCATTTCAGCCCAAAATTCACTGGGTTTACCAGAATTGATCTCTTGCCTTAGGAAGACACAGATCCTGGGGTTTAACTCCGATTCTGAAGGCAAATAAAGACCAGAGTTATCATCCATGAAACACACTATGTATTAATGCAAGAAGCAAGCTCTTCTTTCCAGCGTCTCCAATACAGCAAGAACCATGAGAATGCACAGAAAAAAAGAACTGTTTTTCCTACTCCTAAGGACCATATGTAGTTCAACTCTGCTTATGCAACTGATACGAACCACAGCTTCTGTTACATAAATGCTCTTTAGTTAATAGTGAAAATAGCATTGGGTTCCTGAACTGCGAAAAATCATTTGAGCCCAATTTTCACTGAGTTTACCAGAACTGAACTCTTGCTTGTAGAAAGAAATAGATCCTGGGGTATGATTCCGTTTCTTAAGGCAAATTCAGACCAGAATTCTCAACCCTAAAAAACACTCTGTTTTAAAGCAAGAATCATCTTCTTCTTTCGACCGTCTCCAATAGATTAAGAAACATGAGCATGACAAAAAAAAAAAGAACTGTGTTTCCTACTCATAAGGACCATATGTAGTTCAACTCTGCTTTTGAAACTAATACAAACCACAGCTCCTCTTACTTAAATCCTCTTTAGTTAATAGGGACAATAGCGTAGGGTTCCTGAACTTCGAAAAATCATTTGAGCCCAAAATTCACTAGGTTTACCAGAAATGAACTCTTGCTTGTCGAAGACACAGATCCTGGGGTTTAACTCCGTTTCTGCAGGGAAATTCAGACCAGAGTTCTCATCCCTGAAACACACTCTGTTTTAACACAAGAAGTAAGCTCTTCTTTTCAGAGTCTAAAATACAGCAAGAACCATGAGCATGGCCTGAAAAAAAGACCTGTGCTTCCTATTCATACGGACCATATTTAGTTCAACTCTGCTTATGAAACTGATACAGACCACACCTCCTGTACATAATTGCTCTTTATTTAATAGTGGGAATAGTGTTGTGTTCCTGAACCGCGAAAAATCATTTGAGCCCAAAATTCACTGGGTTTACCAGAACTGAACTCTTGCTTGTAGGAAGACACAGATCCAGGGTTTAACTCCGTTTCTGAAGGCAAATTCAGACCAGAGATTTCATCCCTGAAAAACACACTGTTTTAAGGCAAGAATCATCGTCTTCTTTGCAGCGTCTGCAGTACAGTAAGAACCATGAGCATGATCAGAAAAAATGAACTGTGTTTGCTAGCCATAAGCACCATATGTAGTTCAACTCTGCTTAGGATATGATACAGACCACAGCTCCTCTTACATAAATGCTCTTTGTTTAAGTGATAATGGTGTTGGATTCTAGAACCGTGTAAAGTCATTTGAGGTCAAAATTCACTTGGTTTACCAGATATGAACTCTTGCTTGAAGGAAGACACACATCCTGGGTTTTAACTCCATTTCTGAGTGGAAATTCAGAACAGTGTTCTCATCCATGAAACACATTCAGTTTTCACGCAAGAAGCAAGCTCTTCTTTCCAGCAGCTCCAATACATCAAGAAACATGAGCATACCCAGAAAAAAAAGAACTGTATTTCCTACTCAAACGGACCATATGTAGTTCAACTCTGCTTATGTAACTGATAAAAACCACAGCTCCTCTTACATAAATGCTCTTTAGTTAATAGTAAGAATCGTCTTGGTTTGGTGAACTTCGATAAATCACTTGATCCCAAAATTCACTTGGTTTACCAGAAATGAACCCTTGCTTGAAGGAAGACACTGATCCTGGGCTTTAACTCCGTTTCTGATGGCAAATTCAGACCAGAATTCTCAACGCTTAAAAACACTCTGTTTTGAGGCAAGAAGCAAGCACTTCTTTCCAGCGTCTCCAATAAAACAAGAACCATGAGCATGCTCTGAAAAAAAGAACTGTGTTTCCTACTAATACGGACCATATGTAGTTCAACTCTGCTTATGAAACTGGTACAAACCACAGCTCCTCTTACATAAATGCTCTTTAGTTAACAGTGAGAATAGCGTTGGGTTCCTGAAGTGCGAAAAAACATTTGAGCACAAAATTTCTGGGTTTACCAGAAATGAACTCTTGCCTGTAGGAAGACACAGTTCCTGGGGATCAACTCCGTTTCTGAAGGGAAATTCAGACCAGAATTCTCAACCCTAAAAAACACTCTGTTTTAAAGCAAGAATCATCTTCTTCTTTCGACCGTCTCCAATAGATTAAGAAACATGAGCATGACAAAAAAAAAAAAGAACTGTGTTTCCTACTCATAAGGACCATATGTAGTTCAACTCTGCTTTTGAAACTAATACAAACCACAGCTCCTCTTACTTAAATCCTCTTTAGTTAATAGGGACAATAGCGTAGGGTTCCTGAACTGCGAAAAATCATTTGAGCCCAAAATTCACTGGGTTTACCAGAAATGAACTCTTGATTGTAGGAAGACACAGATCCTGGGATTTAACTCTGTTTCTGAAGGGAAATTCAGACCAGAGTTCTCATCCGTGAAACACACTCTGTTTTAACGCAAGAAGCAAGCTCTTCTTTCCAGAGTCTAAAATACAGCAAGAACCATGAGCATGCCCTGAAATAAAGAACTGTGTTTCCTACTCATACGGACCATATGTAGTTCAACTCTGCTTATGAAATGATACAGACCACAGCTCCTCTTACTTAAATGCTCTTTAGTTAATAGTGATAATCACCTTGGGTTCTAGAAATGTGTAACGTCTTTTGAGACAAAAAATCACTTGGTTTACCAGAAATGAACTCTTGCTGGTAGGAAGACACAGATCCAGGTTTTTAACTCCGTTTCTGCAGGGAAATTCAGACCAGAGTTCTCATCCCTGAAACACACTCTGTTTTAACACAAGAAGTAAGCTCTTCTTTCCAGAGTCTAAAATACAGCAAGAACCATGAGCATGGCCTGAAAAAAAGACCTGTGCTTCCTATTCATACGGACCATATTTAGTTCAACTCTGCTTATGAAACTGATACAGACCACACCTCCTGTACATAATTGCTCTTTATTTAATAGTGGGAATAGTGTTGTGTTCCTGAACCGCGAAAAATCATTTGAGCCCAAAATTCACTGGGTTTACCAGAACTGAACTCTTGCTTGTAGGAAGACACAGATCCGGGGTTTAACTCCGTTTCTGAAGGCAAATTCAGACCAGAGATTTCATCCCTGAAAAACACACTGTTTTAAGGCAAGAATCATCGTCTTCTTTGCAGCGTCTGCAATACAGTAAGAACCATGAGCATGATCAGAAAAAATGAACTGTGTTTGCTAGCCATAAGCACCATATGTAGTTCAACTCTGCTTAGGATATGATACAGACCACAGCTCCTCTTACATAAATGCTCTTTGTTTAAGTGATAATGGTGTTGGATTCTAGAACCCTGTAAAGTCATTTGAGGTCAAAATTCACTTGGTTTACCAGATATGAACTATTGCTTGAAGGAAGACACACATCCTGGGTTTTAACTCCATTTCTGAGTGGAAATTCAGAACAGTGTTCTCATCCATGAAACACATTCAGTTTTCACGCAAGAAGCAAGCTCTTCTTTCCAGCAGCTCCAATACATCAAGAAACATGAGCATACCCAGAAAAAAAAGAACTGTATTTCCTACTCAAACGGACCATATGTAGTTCAACTCTGCTTATGTAACTGATAAAAACCACAGCTCCTCTTACATAAATGCTCTTTAGTTAATAGTAAGAATCGTCTTGGTTTGGTGAACTTCGATAAATCACTTGATCCCAAAATTCACTTGGTTTACCAGAAATGAACCCTTGCTTGAAGGAAGACACTGATCCTGGGCTTTAACTCCGTTTCTGATGGCAAATTCAGACCAGAATTCTCAACGCTTAAAAACACTCTGTTTTGAGGCAAGAAGCAAGCACTTCTTTCCAGCGTCTCCAATAAAACAAGAACCATGAGCATGCTCTGAAAAAAAGAACTGTGTTTCCTACTAATACGGACCATATGTAGTTCAACTCTGCTTATGAAACTGGTACAAACCACAGCTCCTCTTACATAAATGCTCTTTAGTTAACAGTGAGAATAGCGTTGGGTTCCTGAAGTGTGAAAAAACATTTGAGCACAAAATTTCTGGGTTTACCAGAAATGAACTCTTGCCTGTAGGAAGACACAGTTCCTGGGGATCAACTCCGTTTCTGAAGGGAAATTCAGACCAGAATTCTCATCCCTGAAAAACACTCTGTTTTAAGGCAGGAATCATCCTCTTCTGTCCAGGGTCTCCAATACAGTAAGAACCATGAGCATGCCAAGAAAAAAAGAACTGAGTTTCCTACTCATACAGACCATATGTAGTCCAACTCTGGTTATGAAACTGATACAAACCACAGCTCCTCTTACATAAATCCTCTTTTGTTAATAGTCAGAATAGTGTAGGGTTCGTGAACTGTCAAAAATCATTTGAGCCCAAAATTCACTGGGTTTACCAGAAAGGAACTCTTGCTTGTAGGAAGACACAGATCCTGGGGTTTAACTCCATTTCGGAAGGGAAATTCAGACGAGAGTTCTCATCCCTGAAACACACTCTGTTTTAATGAAGAAGCAAGCTCTTCTTTCCAGAATCTAAAATACAGCAAGAACCATGAGCATGCCCTGAAAAAAAGAAATGTGTTTCCTACTCATACAGACCATATGTAGTGCAACTCTGCTTATGAAACTGATACAAACCACAGTTCCACTTACATAAATCCTCTTTGGTTAATAGTGATAATGGCGTTGGGTTCTAGAACTGTTTAAAGTCATTCGAGCCCAAAATTCAATGGGTTTACCAGAAATGAACCCTTGCTGGTAGGAAGACACAGATCCTGGGGTTGAACTCCGTTTCTGAAGGGAAATTCAGACCAGAGTTCTCATCCATGAAACACACTCTGTTTAAACGAAGAAGCAAGCTCTTCTTTCCAGAGTCTAAAATACAGCAAGAACCATGAGCATGGCCTGAAAAAAAGAACTGTGTTTCCTATTCGTACGGACCATATGTAGTTCAACTCTGCTTATGAAACTGATACACACCACACCTCTTCTTACATAAATGCTCTTGAGTTAATAGTGAGAATAGTGTTGGGTTCCTGAACTGCGAAAAATCATTTGAGACCAAAATTCATTGGGTATTCCAGAACTGAACTATTGCTCGTAGGAAGACACAGATCCTGGGGTTTAACTCCGTTCTGAAGGCATATTCAGACGAGAGTTCTCATCCCTGAAAAACACTCTGTTTTAAGGCAAGAATCATCCTCTTCTTTGAGCGTCTCCAATATAGTAAGAAAGATGAGCATGCCCAGAAAAAAAGAACTGTGTTTCCTATTCATACGGACCATATGTAGTTCAACTCTGCTTATGAAACTGATAAAAATCACAGCTCCACTTACATAAATGCTCTTTAGTTAATAGTGAGAATAGCGTTGGTTTCCTGAACTGCGAAAAATCATTTGAGCCCAAAATTCACTGGGTTTACCAGAAATGAACTCTTGATTGTAGGAAGACACAGATCCTGGGATTTAACTCTGTTTCTGAAGGGAAATTCAGACCAGAGTTCTCATCCGTGAAACACACTCTGTTTTAACGCAAGAAGCAAGCTCTTCTTTCCAGAGTCTAAAATACAGCAAGAACCATGAGCATGCCCTGAAATAAAGAACTGTGTTTCCTACTCATACGGACCATATGTAGTTCAACTCTGCTTATGAAATGATACAGACCACAGCTCCTCTTACTTAAATGCTCTTTAGTTAATAGTGATAATCACCTTGGGTTCTAGAAATGTGTAACGTCTTTTGAAACAAAAAATCACTTGGTTTACCAGAAATGAACTCTTGCTGGTAGGAAGACACAGATCCAGGTTTTTAACTCCGTTTCTGCAGGGAAATTCAGACCAGAGTTCTCATCCCTGAAACACACTCTCTTTTAAGGCAAGAATTATTCTCTTTTCTCCAGCGTCTCCAAATTATAAGAAACATGAGCTTGCCCTGAAAAAAAGAACTGTGTCTCCTACTCATACAGACCCTATGTAGTTCAACTCTGCTTATGAAACTGATACAAACCACACCTCCTCTTACATAAATGCTCTTTTGTTAATAGTGAGAATAGCGTTGGGTTCGTGAACTGCGAAAAATCCTTTGAGCACAAAATTCACTGGGTTTACCAGAAATGAACTCTTGCTTGTAGGAAGACTCAAATCCTGGGGTTTAACTCCGTTTATGAATGGAAATTCACAGGAGAGCTCTCATCCATGAAACACGCTCTGCTTTAATGCAAGAAGCAAGCTCTTCTTTCCAGTGTCTCCAATACAGCAAGAACCATAAGTATGCCAAGAAAAAAAGAACTGTGTTTCCCACTCATACAGACCATATGTACTTCAACTCTGCTTATGAAACTGATACAAACCACAGCTCCTCTTACATACATACTCTTTAGTTAATAGTGAGAATCATGTTTAGCTTGTGAACTGCGAGTAATCATTTGAGCACAAAATTGACTGGGTTTACCAGAAATGAACTCTTCCTTGTAGGAAGACACTGATCCTGGGGTTTAACTCCGTTTCTGAAGGCAAATTCAGACCAGAGTTCTCATCCCTGAAAAACACTCTGTTTTAAATCAGGAGTCATCCTCTTCTATCCAGGTACTCGAATACAGCAAGAACCATGAACATGCCCTGAAAAAAAGAACTGCGTTTCCTACTCATATGGACCATATGTAGTTCAACTCTGCTTATGAAACTAATACAAACCACGGCTCCTTTTACATAAATGCTCTTTAGTTAATAGTGAGAATCATGTTGAGTTCATGAGCTGCAAAAAATGATTTGAGCCCAAAATTCACTGGGTTTACCAGAAATGAACTCTTGCTTGTAGGAAGACACTTATCCTGGAGTTTAACACCATTTCTGAAGGGAAATTCAGACCAGAGTTCTGATCCCTGAAAAACACTCTGTTTTAAGGCAAGAATCATCCTCTTCTTTCCAGCATCTCCAATATAGTAAGAAACATGAGCATGCCCAGAAAAAAAGAACTGTGTTTCCTACTCATACAGACCCTATGTAGTTAAGTCTGCTTTTGAAACTGATACAAACCCCAGCTCCTCTTACATAAAACCTCTTTAGTTAATAGTGAGAATAGCATAGGGTTCTTGAACTGCGAAAAATCATTTGAGCCCAAAATTCACTGGTTTTACGAGAAATGAGCTCTTGCTTGTAGGAAGACTCAGATCCTGGGGTTTAACTGCATTTCTGCAGGAAAATTCAGACCAGAGTTCTCATCCCTGAAACACTCTCTGTTATAACGCAAGAAGCAAGCTCTTCTTTCCAGCGGCTCCAATACATCAAGAAACATGAGCATGCCCAGAAAAAAAGAACTGTATTTCCTACTCAAGCAGACCATATGTAGTTCAACTCTGCTTATGAAACTGATAAAAACCACAGCTCTTCTTACATAAATGCTCTTTAGTTAATAGTTAGAATTGGCTTGGTTTGGTGAACTGCGAAAAATCATTTGAGCCCAAAATTCTCTTGGTTTAACAGAAATGAAGGCTTGCTTGTAGGAAGACACAGATCCTGGGGTTTAACTCCGTTTCTCAAGGCAAATTCAGACCTGAGTTCTCATCCCTGAAAAACACTCTGTTTTAAGGCAAGAATCCTCCTCTTCTTTCCAGCGTCTCCAATATATTAAGAAACATGAGCATGCACAGAAAAAAAGAACTGTTTTTCCTACTCATACAGACCATATGTAGTTTAGCTCTGCTTATGAAACTGATACAAACCACAGCTCCTCTTACATAAACCCTCTTTAGTTAATAGTGAGAATAGCGTAGGGTTCGTGAACTGTGAATAATCATTTGATCCCAAATTTTTCTTGGTTTACTAGAAATGAACTCTTGCTTGTAGGAAGACACAGATCCTGGGGTTTAACTCCGTTTCTGAAGGGAAATTCAGACCAGAGTTCTTATGCCTGAAACACACTCTGTTTTAACGCAAGAAGCAAGCTCTTCTTTCCAGAGTCTAAAATACAGCAAGAACCATGAGGATGCCCTGAAAAAAAGAACTGAGTTTCCTTCTCATACGGACTATATGGAGTTCAACTCTGCTTTTGAAACTGATACAAACCACAGCTCCTCTTACATAAATGCTCTTTAGTTAATAGTGAGAATAGCGTTGGGTTCCTGAACAGCGAAAAATCATTTGAGCCCAAAATTCACTGGGTTTACCAGAAATGAACTCTTGCTTGTAGGAAGACACAGATCCTGTGATTTAACTCTGTTTCAGAAGGGAAATTCAGACCAGAATTCTCATCCCTGAAACACACTCTGTTTTAACGCAAGAAGCAAGCTCTTCTTTCCAGAGTCTAAAATACAGCAAGAACCATGAGCATGCCCTGAAAAAAAGAACTGTGTTTCCTACTCATACGGACCATATGTAGTTCAACTCTGCTTATGAAATGATACAGACCACAGCTACTCTTACTTAAATGCTCTTTAGTTAATAGTGATAATCGCCTTGTGTTCTAGCACTGTGTAAAGTCTTTTGAGCCAAAAAATCACTTGGTTTACCAGAAATGAACTCTTGCTGGTAGGAAGACACAGATCCAGGGGTTTAACTCCGTTTCTGCAGGGAAATTCAGACCAGAGTTCTCATCCCTGAAACACACTCTGTTTAAAGGCAAGAATCATTCTCTTCTCTCCAGCGTCTCCAATATAATAAGAAACATGAGCTTGCCCTGAAAAAAAGAACTGTGTCTCCTACTAATACAGACCATATATAGTTCAACTCTGCTTATGAAACTGATACAAACCACAGCTTCTCTTACATAAATGCTCTTTTGTTAATAGTGAGAATAGCGTTGGGTTCTAGAAGTGTGTAAAGTCATTATAGCCGAAAATTCACTTGGTTTACCAGAAATGAACTCTTGCTTGTAGGAAGACAGAGATCCTGGTGTTTATCTCCGTTTCTGAAGAAAAATTCAGACCAGAATTCTCAACCCTGAAAAACACTCTTTTAAGGCAAGAAGCAAGCTCTTCTTTCCAGCATCTCCAATACAACAAGAACCATGAGCATGCCCTGAAGAAAAGAACTGTGTTTCCTACTCATACGGACCATATGTACTGCAACTCTACTTATGAAACTGATACAAACCACGGTTCCTCTTACATAAATGCACTTTAGTTAATAGTGAGAATCATGTTTGGTTTGTGAACTGCGAAAAATCATTTCAGCCCAAAATTCACTGGGTTTACCAGAATTGATCTCTTGCCTTAGGAAGACACAGATCCTGGAGTTTAACTCCGATTCTGAAGGCAAATAAAGACCAGAGTTATCATCCATGAAACACACTATGTATTAATGCAAGAAGCAAGCTCTTCTTTCCAGCGTCTCCAATACAGCAAGAACCATGAGAATGCACAGAAAAAAAGAACTGTTTTTCCTACTCCTAAGGACCATATGTAGTTCAACTCTGCTTATGCAACTGATACGAACCACAGCTTCTGTTACATAAATGCTCTTTAGTTAATAGTGAAAATAGCATTGGGTTCCTGAACTGCGAAAAATCATTTGAGCCCAATTTTCACTGAGTTTACCAGAACTGAACTCTTGCTTGTAGAAAGAAATAGATCCTGGGGTATGATTCCGTTTCTTAAGGCAAATTCAGACCAGAATTCTCAACCCTAAAAAACACTCTGTTTTAAAGCAAGAATCATCTTCTTCTTTCGACCGTCTCCAATAGATTAAGAAACATGAGCATGACAAAAAAAAAAAGAACTGTGTTTCCTACTCATAAGGACCATATGTAGTTCAACTCTGCTTTTGAAACTAATACAAACCACAGCTCCTCTTACTTAAATCCTCTTTAGTTAATAGGGACAATAGCTTAGGGTTCCTGAACTGCGAAAAATCATTTGAGCCCAAAATTCACTAGGTTTACCAGAAATGAACTCTTGCTTGTCGAAGACACAGATCCTGGGGTTTAACTCCGTTTCTGCAGGGAAATTCAGACCAGAGTTCTCATCCCTGAAACACACTCTGTTTTAACACAAGAAGTAAGCTCTTCTTTCCAGAGTCTAAAATACAGCAAGAACCATGAGCATGGCCTGAAAAAAAGACCTGTGCTTCCTATTCATACGGACCATATTTAGTTCAACTCTGCTTATGAAACTGATACAGACCACACCTCCTGTACATAATTGCTCTTTATTTAATAGTGGGAATAGTGTTGTGTTCCTGAACCGCGAAAAATCATTTGAGCCCAAAATTCACTGGGTTTACCAGAACTGAACTCTTGCTTGTAGGAAGACACAGATCCGGGGTTTAACTCCGTTTCTGAAGGCAAATTCAGACCAGAGATTTCATCCCTGAAAAACACACTGTTTTAAGGCAAGAATCATCGTCTTCTTTGCAGCGTCTGCAATACAGTAAGAACCATGAGCATGATCAGAAAAAATGAACTGTGTTTGCTAGCCATAAGCACCATATGTAGTTCAACTCTGCTTAGGATATGATACAGACCACAGCTCCTCTTACATAAATGCTCTTTGTTTAAGTGATAATGGTGTTGGATTCTAGAACCCTGTAAAGTCATTTGAGGTCAAAATTCACTTGGTTTACCAGATATGAACTATTGCTTGAAGGAAGACACACATCCTGGGTTTTAACTCCATTTCTGAGTGGAAATTCAGAACAGTGTTCTCATCCATGAAACACATTCAGTTTTCACGCAAGAAGCAAGCTCTTCTTTCCAGCAGCTCCAATACATCAAGAAACATGAGCATACCCAGAAAAAAAAGAACTGTATTTCCTACTCAAACGGACCATATGTAGTTCAACTCTGCTTATGTAACTGATAAAAACCACAGCTCCTCTTACATAAATGCTCTTTAGTTAATAGTAAGAATCGTCTTGGTTTGGTGAACTTCGATAAATCACTTGATCCCAAAATTCACTTGGTTTACCAGAAATGAACCCTTGCTTGAAGGAAGACACTGATCCTGGGCTTTAACTCCGTTTCTGATGGCAAATTCAGACCAGAATTCTCAACGCTTAAAAACACTCTGTTTTGAGGCAAGAAGCAAGCACTTCTTTCCAGCGTCTCCAATAAAACAAGAACCATGAGCATGCTCTGAAAAAAAGAACTGTGTTTCCTACTAATACGGACCATATGTAGTTCAACTCTGCTTATGAAACTGGTACAAACCACAGCTCCTCTTACATAAATGCTCTTTAGTTAACAGTGAGAATAGCGTTGGGTTCCTGAAGTGCGAAAAAACATTTGAGCACAAAATTTCTGGGTTTACCAGAAATGAACTCTTGCCTGTAGGAAGACACAGTTCCTGGGGATCAACTCCGTTTCTGAAGGGAAATTCAGACCAGAATTCTCATCCCTGAAAAACACTCTGTTTTAAGGCAGGAATCATCCTCTTCTGTCCAGGGTCTCCAATACAGTAAGAACCATGAGCATGCCAAGAAAAAAAGAACTGAGTTTCCTACTCATACAGACCATATGTAGTCCAACTCTGGTTATGAAACTGATACAAACCACAGCTCCTCTTACATAAATCCTCTTTTGTTAATAGTCAGAATAGTGTAGGGTTCGTGAACTGTCAAAAATCATTTGAGCCCAAAATTCACTGGGTTTACCAGAAAGGAACTCTTGCTTGTAGGAAGACACAGATCCTGGGGTTTAACTCCATTTCGGAAGGGAAATTCAGACGAGAGTTCTCATCCCTGAAACACACTCTGTTTTAATGAAGAAGCAAGCTCTTCTTTCCAGAATCTAAAATACAGCAAGAACCATGAGCATGCCCTGAAAAAAAGAAATGTGTTTCCTACTCATACAGACCATATGTAGTGCAACTCTGCTTATGAAACTGATACAAACCACAGTTCCACTTACATAAATCCTCTTTGGTTAATAGTGATAATGGCGTTGGGTTCTAGAACTGTTTAAAGTCATTCGAGCCCAAAATTCAATGGGTTTACCAGAAATGAACCCTTGCTGGTAGGAAGACACAGATCCTGGGGTTGAACTCCGTTTCTGAAGGGAAATTCAGACCAGAGTTCTCATCCATGAAACACACTCTGTTTAAACGAAGAAGCAAGCTCTTCTTTCCAGAGTCTAAAATACAGCAAGAACCATGAGCATGGCCTGAACAAAAGAACTGTGTTTCCTATTCGTACGGACCATATGTAGTTCAACTCTGCTTATGAAACTGATACACACCACACCTCTTCTTACATAAATGCTCTTGAGTTAATAGTGAGAATAGTGTTGGGTTCCTGAACTGCGAAAAATCATTTGAGACCAAAATTCATTGGGTATTCCAGAACTGAACTATTGCTCGTAGGAAGACACAGATCCTGGGGTTTAACTCCGTTCTGAAGGCATATTCAGACGAGAGTTCTCATCCCTGAAAAACACTCTGTTTTAAGGCAAGAATCATCCTCTTCTTTGAGCGTCTCCAATATAGTAAGAAAGATGAGCATGCCCAGAAAAAAAGAACTGTGTTTCCTATTCATACGGACCATATGTAGTTCAACTCTGCTTATGAAACTGATAAAAATCACAGCTCCACTTACATAAATGCTCTTTAGTTAATAGTGAGAATAGCGTTGGTTTCCTGAACTGCGAAAAATCATTTGAGCCCAAAATTCACTGGGTTTACCAGAAATGAACTCTTGATTGTAGGAAGACACAGATCCTGGGATTTAACTCTGTTTCTGAAGGGAAATTCAGACCAGAGTTCTCATCCGTGAAACACACTCTGTTTTAACGCAAGAAGCAAGCTCTTCTTTCCAGAGTCTAAAATACAGCAAGAACCATGAGCATGCCCTGAAATAAAGAACTGTGTTTCCTACTCATACGGACCATATGTAGTTCAACTCTGCTTATGAAATGATACAGACCACAGCTCCTCTTACTTAAATGCTCTTTAGTTAATAGTGATAATCACCTTGGGTTCTAGAAATGTGTAACGTCTTTTGAGACAAAAAATCACTTGGTTTACCAGAAATGAACTCTTGCTGGTAGGAAGACACAGATCCAGGTTTTTAACTCCGTTTCTGCAGGGAAATTCAGACCAGAGTTCTCATCCCTGAAACACACTCTGTTTTAACACAAGAAGTAAGCTCTTCTTTCCAGAGTCTAAAATACAGCAAGAACCATGAGCATGGCCTGAAAAAAAGACCTGTGCTTCCTATTCATACGGACCATATTTAGTTCAACTCTGCTTATGAAACTGATACAGACCACACCTCCTGTACATAATTGCTCTTTATTTAATAGTGGGAATAGTGTTGTGTTCCTGAACCGCGAAAAATCATTTGAGCCCAAAATTCACTGGGTTTACCAGAACTGAACTCTTGCTTGTAGGAAGACACAGATCCGGGGTTTAACTCTGTTTCTGAAGGCAAATTCAGACCAGAGATTTCATCCCTGAAAAACACACTGTTTTAAGGCAAGTATCATCGTCTTCTTTGCAGCGTCTGCAATACAGTAAGAACCATGAGCATGATCAGAAAAAATGAACTG
Source organism: Onychomys arenicola (assembly GCA_949786405.1). Taxonomy (NCBI): domain Eukaryota; kingdom Metazoa; phylum Chordata; class Mammalia; order Rodentia; family Cricetidae; genus Onychomys; species Onychomys arenicola. The sequence continues at coordinate 1,318,051 of CATKUM010000022.1, read as the reverse complement.
TGTTTGCTAGCCATAAGCACCATATGTAGTTCAACTCTGCTTAGGATATGATACAGACCACAGCTCCTCTTACATAAATGCTCTTTGTTTAAGTGATAATGGTGTTGGATTCTAGAACCCTGTAAAGTCATTTGAGGTCAAAATTCACTTGGTTTACCAGATATGAACTATTGCTTGAAGGAAGACACACATCCTGGGTTTTAACTCCATTTCTGAGTGGAAATTCAGAACAGTGTTCTCATCCATGAAACACATTCAGTTTTCACGCAAGAAGCAAGCTCTTCTTTCCAGCAGCTCCAATACATCAAGAAACATGAGCATACCCAGAAAAAAAAGAACTGTATTTCCTACTCAAACGGACCATATGTAGTTCAACTCTGCTTATGTAACTGATAAAAACCACAGCTCCTCTTACATAAATGCTCTTTAGTTAATAGTAAGAATCGTCTTGGTTTGGTGAACTTCGATAAATCACTTGATCCCAAAATTCACTTGGTTTACCAGAAATGAACCCTTGCTTGAAGGAAGACACTGATCCTGGGCTTTAACTCCGTTTCTGATGGCAAATTCAGACCAGAATTCTCAACGCTTAAAAACACTCTGTTTTGAGGCAAGAAGCAAGCACTTCTTTCCAGCGTCTCCAATAAAACAAGAACCATGAGCATGCTCTGAAAAAAAAGAACTGTGTTTCCTACTAATACGGACCATATGTAGTTCAACTCTGCTTATGAAACTGGTACAAACCACAGCTCCTCTTACATAAATGCTCTTTAGTTAACAGTGAGAATAGCGTTGGGTTCCTGAAGTGCGAAAAAACATTTGAGCACAAAATTTCTGGGTTTACCAGAAATGAACTCTTGCCTGTAGGAAGACACAGTTCCTGGGGATCAACTCCGTTTCTGAAGGGAAATTCAGACCAGAATTCTCATCCCTGAAAAACACTCTGTTTTAAGGCAGGAATCATCCTCTTCTGTCCAGGGTCTCCAATACAGTAAGAACCATGAGCATGCCAAGAAAAAAAGAACTGAGTTTCCTACTCATACAGACCATATGTAGTCCAACTCTGGTTATGAAACTGATACAAACCACAGCTCCTCTTACATAAATCCTCTTTTGTTAATAGTCAGAATAGTGTAGGGTTCGTGAACTGTCAAAAATCATTTGAGCCCAAAATTCACTGGGTTTACCAGAAAGGAACTCTTGCTTGTAGGAAGACACAGATCCTGGGGTTTAACTCCATTTCGGAAGGGAAATTCAGACGAGAGTTCTCATCCCTGAAACACACTCTGTTTTAATGAAGAAGCAAGCTCTTCTTTCCAGAATCTAAAATACAGCAAGAACCATGAGCATGCCCTGAAAAAAAGAAATGTGTTTCCTACTCATACAGACCATATGTAGTGCAACTCTGCTTATGAAACTGATACAAACCACAGTTCCACTTACATAAATCCTCTTTGGTTAATAGTGATAATGGCGTTGGGTTCTAGAACTGTTTAAAGTCATTCGAGCCCAAAATTCAATGGGTTTACCAGAAATGAACCCTTGCTGGTAGGAAGACACAGATCCTGGGGTTGAACTCCGTTTCTGAAGGGAAATTCAGACCAGAGTTCTCATCCATGAAACACACTCTGTTTAAACGAAGAAGCAAGCTCTTCTTTCCAGAGTCTAAAATACAGCAAGAACCATGAGCATGGCCTGAACAAAAGAACTGTGTTTCCTATTCGTACGGACCATATGTAGTTCAACTCTGCTTATGAAACTGATACACACCACACCTCTTCTTACATAAATGCTCTTGAGTTAATAGTGAGAATAGTGTTGGGTTCCTGAACTGCGAAAAATCATTTGAGACCAAAATTCATTGGGTATTCCAGAACTGAACTATTGCTCGTAGGAAGACACAGATCCTGGGGTTTAACTCCGTTCTGAAGGCATATTCAGACGAGAGTTCTCATCCCTGAAAAACACTCTGTTTTAAGGCAAGAATCATCCTCTTCTTTGAGCGTCTCCAATATAGTAAGAAAGATGAGCATGCCCAGAAAAAAAGAACTGTGTTTCCTATTCATACGGACCATATGTAGTTCAACTCTGCTTATGAAACTGATAAAAATCACAGCTCCACTTACATAAATGCTCTTTAGTTAATAGTGAGAATAGCGTTGGTTTCCTGAACTGCGAAAAATCATTTGAGCCCAAAATTCACTGGGTTTACCAGAAATGAACTCTTGATTGTAGGAAGACACAGATCCTGGGATTTAACTCTGTTTCTGAAGGGAAATTCAGACCAGAGTTCTCATCCGTGAAACACACTCTGTTTTAACGCAAGAAGCAAGCTCTTCTTTCCAGAGTCTAAAATACAGCAAGAACCATGAGCATGCCCTGAAATAAAGAACTGTGTTTCCTACTCATACGGACCATATGTAGTTCAACTCTGCTTATGAAATGATACAGACCACAGCTCCTCTTACTTAAATGCTCTTTAGTTAATAGTGATAATCACCTTGGGTTCTAGAAATGTGTAACGTCTTTTGAGACAAAAAATCACTTGGTTTACCAGAAATGAACTCTTGCTGGTAGGAAGACACAGATCCAGGTTTTTAACTCCGTTTCTGCAGGGAAATTCAGACCAGAGTTCTCATCCCTGAAACACACTCTGTTTTAACACAAGAAGTAAGCTCTTCTTTCCAGAGTCTAAAATACAGCAAGAACCATGAGCATGGCCTGAAAAAAAGACCTGTGCTTCCTATTCATACGGACCATATTTAGTTCAACTCTGCTTATGAAACTGATACAGACCACACCTCCTGTACATAATTGCTCTTTATTTAATAGTGGGAATAGTGTTGTGTTCCTGAACCGCGAAAAATCATTTGAGCCCAAAATTCACTGGGTTTACCAGAACTGAACTCTTGCTTGTAGGAAGACACAGATCCGGGGTTTAACTCTGTTTCTGAAGGCAAATTCAGACCAGAGATTTCATCCCTGAAAAACACACTGTTTTAAGGCAAGTATCATCGTCTTCTTTGCAGCGTCTGCAATACAGTAAGAACCATGAGCATGATCAGAAAAAATGAACTGTGTTTGCTAGCCATAAGCACCATATGTAGTTCAACTCTGCTTAGGATATGATACAGACCACAGCTCCTCTTACATAAATGCTCTTTGTTTAAGTGATAATGGTGTTGGATTCTAGAACCCTGTAAAGTCATTTGAGGTCAAAATTCACTTGGTTTACCAGATATGAACTATTGCTTGAAGGAAGACACACATCCTGGGTTTTAACTCCATTTCTGAGTGGAAATTCAGAACAGTGTTCTCATCCATGAAACACATTCAGTTTTCACGCAAGAAGCAAGCTCTTCTTTCCAGCAGCTCCAATACATCAAGAAACATGAGCATACCCAGAAAAAAAAGAACTGTATTTCCTACTCAAACGGACCATATGTAGTTCAACTCTGCTTATGTAACTGATAAAAACCACAGCTCCTCTTACATAAATGCTCTTTAGTTAATAGTAAGAATCGTCTTGGTTTGGTGAACTTCGATAAATCACTTGATCCCAAAATTCACTTGGTTTACCAGAAATGAACCCTTGCTTGAAGGAAGACACTGATCCTGGGCTTTAACTCCGTTTCTGATGGCAAATTCAGACCAGAATTCTCAACGCTTAAAAACACTCTGTTTTGAGGCAAGAAGCAAGCACTTCTTTCCAGCGTCTCCAATAAAACAAGAACCATGAGCATGCTCTGAAAAAAAGAACTGTGTTTCCTACTAATACGGACCATATGTAGTTCAACTCTGCTTATGAAACTGGTACAAACCACAGCTCCTCTTACATAAATGCTCTTTAGTTAACAGTGAGAATAGCGTTGGGTTCCTGAAGTGCGAAAAAACATTTGAGCACAAAATTTCTGGGTTTACCAGAAATGAACTCTTGCCTGTAGGAAGACACAGTTCCTGGGGATCAACTCCGTTTCTGAAGGGAAATTCAGACCAGAATTCTCATCCCTGAAAAACACTCTGTTTTAAGGCAGGAATCATCCTCTTCTGTCCAGGGTCTCCAATACAGTAAGAACCATGAGCATGCCAAGAAAAAAAGAACTGAGTTTCCTACTCATACAGACCATATGTAGTCCAACTCTGGTTATGAAACTGATACAAACCACAGCTCCTCTTACATAAATCCTCTTTTGTTAATAGTCAGAATAGTGTAGGGTTCGTGAACTGTCAAAAATCATTTGAGCCCAAAATTCACTGGGTTTACCAGAAAGGAACTCTTGCTTGTAGGAAGACACAGATCCTGGGGTTTAACTCCATTTCGGAAGGGAAATTCAGACGAGAGTTCTCATCCCTGAAACACACTCTGTTTTAATGAAGAAGCAAGCTCTTCTTTCCAGAATCTAAAATACAGCAAGAACCATGAGCATGCCCTGAAAAAAAGAAATGTGTTTCCTACTCATACAGACCATATGTAGTGCAACTCTGCTTATGAAACTGATACAAACCACAGTTCCACTTACATAAATCCTCTTTGGTTAATAGTGATAATGGCGTTGGGTTCTAGAACTGTTTAAAGTCATTCGAGCCCAAAATTCAATGGGTTTACCAGAAATGAACCCTTGCTGGTAGGAAGACACAGATCCTGGGGTTGAACTCCGTTTCTGAAGGGAAATTCAGACCAGAGTTCTCATCCATGAAACACACTCTGTTTAAACGAAGAAGCAAGCTCTTCTTTCCAGAGTCTAAAATACAGCAAGAACCATGAGCATGGCCTGAAAAAAAGACCTGTGCTTCCTATTCATACGGACCATATTTAGTTCAACTCTGCTTATGAAACTGATACAGACCACACCTCCTGTACATAATTGCTCTTTATTTAATAGTGGGAATAGTGTTGTGTTCCTGAACCGCGAAAAATCATTTGAGCCCAAAATTCACTGGGTTTACCAGAACTGAACTCTTGCTTGTAGGAAGACACAGATCCGGGGTTTAACTCCGTTTCTGAAGGCAAATTCAGACCAGAGATTTCATCCCTGAAAAACACACTGTTTTAAGGCAAGAATCATCGTCTTCTTTGCAGCGTCTGCAATACAGTAAGAACCATGAGCATGATCAGAAAAAATGAACTGTGTTTGCTAGCCATAAGCACCATATGTAGTTCAACTCTGCTTAGGATATGATACAGACCACAGCTCCTCTTACATAAATGCTCTTTGTTTAAGTGATAATGGTGTTGGATTCTAGAACCCTGTAAAGTCATTTGAGGTCAAAATTCACTTGGTTTACCAGATATGAACTATTGCTTGAAGGAAGACACACATCCTGGGTTTTAACTCCATTTCTGAGTGGAAATTCAGAACAGTGTTCTCATCCATGAAACACATTCAGTTTTCACGCAAGAAGCAAGCTCTTCTTTCCAGCAGCTCCAATACATCAAGAAACATGAGCATACCCAGAAAAAAAAGAACTGTATTTCCTACTCAAACGGACCATATGTAGTTCAACTCTGCTTATGTAACTGATAAAAACCACAGCTCCTCTTACATAAATGCTCTTTAGTTAATAGTAAGAATCGTCTTGGTTTGGTGAACTTCGATAAATCACTTGATCCCAAAATTCACTTGGTTTACCAGAAATGAACCCTTGCTTGAAGGAAGACACTGATCCTGGGCTTTAACTCCGTTTCTGATGGCAAATTCAGACCAGAATTCTCAACGCTTAAAAACACTCTGTTTTGAGGCAAGAAGCAAGCACTTCTTTCCAGCGTCTCCAATAAAACAAGAACCATGAGCATGCTCTGAAAAAAAGAACTGTGTTTCCTACTAATACGGACCATATGTAGTTCAACTCTGCTTATGAAACTGGTACAAACCACAGCTCCTCTTACATAAATGCTCTTTAGTTAACAGTGAGAATAGCGTTGGGTTCCTGAAGTGCGAAAAAACATTTGAGCACAAAATTTCTGGGTTTACCAGAAATGAACTCTTGCCTGTAGGAAGACACAGTTCCTGGGGATCAACTCCGTTTCTGAAGGGAAATTCAGACCAGAATTCTCATCCCTGAAAAACACTCTGTTTTAAGGCAGGAATCATCCTCTTCTGTCCAGGGTCTCCAATACAGTAAGAACCATGAGCATGCCAAGAAAAAAAGAACTGAGTTTCCTACTCATACAGACCATATGTAGTCCAACTCTGGTTATGAAACTGATACAAACCACAGCTCCTCTTACATAAATCCTCTTTTGTTAATAGTCAGAATAGTGTAGGGTTCGTGAACTGTCAAAAATCATTTGAGCCCAAAATTCACTGGGTTTACCAGAAAGGAACTCTTGCTTGTAGGAAGACACAGATCCTGGGGTTTAACTCCATTTCGGAAGGGAAATTCAGACGAGAGTTCTCATCCCTGAAACACACTCTGTTTTAATGAAGAAGCAAGCTCTTCTTTCCAGAATCTAAAATACAGCAAGAACCATGAGCATGCCCTGAAAAAAAGAAATGTGTTTCCTACTCATACAGACCATATGTAGTGCAACTCTGCTTATGAAACTGATACAAACCACAGTTCCACTTACATAAATCCTCTTTGGTTAATAGTGATAATGGCGTTGGGTTCTAGAACTGTTTAAAGTCATTCGAGCCCAAAATTCAATGGGTTTACCAGAAATGAACCCTTGCTGGTAGGAAGACACAGATCCTGGGGTTGAACTCCGTTTCTGAAGGGAAATTCAGACCAGAGTTCTCATCCATGAAACACACTCTGTTTAAACGAAGAAGCAAGCTCTTCTTTCCAGAGTCTAAAATACAGCAAGAACCATGAGCATGGCCTGAAAAAAAGAACTGTGTTTCCTATTCGTACGGACCATATGTAGTTCAACTCTGCTTATGAAACTGATACACACCACACCTCTTCTTACATAAATGCTCTTGAGTTAATAGTGAGAATAGTGTTGGGTTCCTGAACTGCGAAAAATCATTTGAGACCAAAATTCATTGGGTATTCCAGAACTGAACTATTGCTCGTAGGAAGACACAGATCCTGGGGTTTAACTCCGTTCTGAAGGCATATTCAGACGAGAGTTCTCATCCCTGAAAAACACTCTGTTTTAAGGCAAGAATCATCCTCTTCTTTGAGCGTCTCCAATATAGTAAGAAAGATGAGCATGCCCAGAAAAAAAGAACTGTGTTTCCTATTCATACGGACCATATGTAGTTCAACTCTGCTTATGAAACTGATAAAAATCACAGCTCCACTTACATAAATGCTCTTTAGTTAATAGTGAGAATAGCGTTGGTTTCCTGAACTGCGAAAAATCATTTGAGCCCAAAATTCACTGGGTTTACCAGAAATGAACTCTTGATTGTAGGAAGACACAGATCCTGGGATTTAACTCTGTTTCTGAAGGGAAATTCAGACCAGAGTTCTCATCCGTGAAACACACTCTGTTTTAACGCAAGAAGCAAGCTCTTCTTTCCAGAGTCTAAAATACAGCAAGAACCATGAGCATGCCCTGAAATAAAGAACTGTGTTTCCTACTCATACGGACCATATGTAGTTCAACTCTGCTTATGAAATGATACAGACCACAGCTCCTCTTACTTAAATGCTCTTTAGTTAATAGTGATAATCACCTTGGGTTCTAGAAATGTGTAACGTCTTTTGAGACAAAAAATCACTTGGTTTACCAGAAATGAACTCTTGCTGGTAGGAAGACACAGATCCAGGTTTTTAACTCCGTTTCTGCAGGGAAATTCAGACCAGAGTTCTCATCCCTGAAACACACTCTGTTTTAACACAAGAAGTAAGCTCTTCTTTCCAGAGTCTAAAATACAGCAAGAACCATGAGCATGGCCTGAAAAAAAGACCTGTGCTTCCTATTCATACGGACCATATTTAGTTCAACTCTGCTTATGAAACTGATACAGACCACACCTCCTGTACATAATTGCTCTTTATTTAATAGTGGGAATAGTGTTGTGTTCCTGAACCGCGAAAAATCATTTGAGCCCAAAATTCACTGGGTTTACCAGAACTGAACTCTTGCTTGTAGGAAGACACAGATCCGGGGTTTAACTCCGTTTCTGAAGGCAAATTCAGACCAGAGATTTCATCCCTGAAAAACACACTGTTTTAAGGCAAGAATCATCGTCTTCTTTGCAGCGTCTGCAATACAGTAAGAACCATGAGCATGATCAGAAAAAATGAACTGTGTTTGCTAGCCATAAGCACCATATGTAGTTCAACTCTGCTTAGGATATGATACAGACCACAGCTCCTCTTACATAAATGCTCTTTGTTTAAGTGATAATGGTGTTGGATTCTAGAACCCTGTAAAGTCATTTGAGGTCAAAATTCACTTGGTTTACCAGATATGAACTATTGCTTGAAGGAAGACACACATCCTGGGTTTTAACTCCATTTCTGAGTGGAAATTCAGAACAGTGTTCTCATCCATGAAACACATTCAGTTTTCACGCAAGAAGCAAGCTCTTCTTTCCAGCAGCTCCAATACATCAAGAAACATGAGCATACCCAGAAAAAAAAGAACTGTATTTCCTACTCAAACGGACCATATGTAGTTCAACTCTGCTTATGTAACTGATAAAAACCACAGCTCCTCTTACATAAATGCTCTTTAGTTAATAGTAAGAATCGTCTTGGTTTGGTGAACTTCGATAAATCACTTGATCCCAAAATTCACTTGGTTTACCAGAAATGAACCCTTGCTTGAAGGAAGACACTGATCCTGGGCTTTAACTCCGTTTCTGATGGCAAATTCAGACCAGAATTCTCAACGCTTAAAAACACTCTGTTTTGAGGCAAGAAGCAAGCACTTCTTTCCAGCGTCTCCAATAAAACAAGAACCATGAGCATGCTCTGAAAAAAAGAACTGTGTTTCCTACTAATACGGACCATATGTAGTTCAACTCTGCTTATGAAACTGGTACAAACCACAGCTCCTCTTACATAAATGCTCTTTAGTTAACAGTGAGAATAGCGTTGGGTTCCTGAAGTGCGAAAAAACATTTGAGCACAAAATTTCTGGGTTTACCAGAAATGAACTCTTGCCTGTAGGAAGACACAGTTCCTGGGGATCAACTCCGTTTCTGAAGGGAAATTCAGACCAGAATTCTCATCCCTGAAAAACACTCTGTTTTAAGGCAGGAATCATCCTCTTCTGTCCAGGGTCTCCAATACAGTAAGAACCATGAGCATGCCAAGAAAAAAAGAACTGAGTTTCCTACTCATACAGACCATATGTAGTCCAACTCTGGTTATGAAACTGATACAAACCACAGCTCCTCTTACATAAATCCTCTTTTGTTAATAGTCAGAATAGTGTAGGGTTCGTGAACTGTCAAAAATCATTTGAGCCCAAAATTCACTGGGTTTACCAGAAAGGAACTCTTGCTTGTAGGAAGACACAGATCCTGGGGTTTAACTCCATTTCGGAAGGGAAATTCAGACGAGAGTTCTCATCCCTGAAACACACTCTGTTTTAATGAAGAAGCAAGCTCTTCTTTCCAGAATCTAAAATACAGCAAGAACCATGAGCATGCCCTGAAAAAAAGAAATGTGTTTCCTACTCATACAGACCATATGTAGTGCAACTCTGCTTATGAAACTGATACAAACCACAGTTCCACTTACATAAATCCTCTTTGGTTAATAGTGATAATGGCGTTGGGTTCTAGAACTGTTTAAAGTCATTCGAGCCCAAAATTCAATGGGTTTACCAGAAATGAACCCTTGCTGGTAGGAAGACACAGATCCTGGGGTTGAACTCCGTTTCTGAAGGGAAATTCAGACCAGAGTTCTCATCCATGAAACACACTCTGTTTAAACGAAGAAGCAAGCTCTTCTTTCCAGAGTCTAAAATACAGCAAGAACCATGAGCATGGCCTGAAAAAAAGAACTGTGTTTCCTATTCGTACGGACCATATGTAGTTCAACTCTGCTTATGAAACTGATACACACCACACCTCTTCTTACATAAATGCTCTTGAGTTAATAGTGAGAATAGTGTTGGGTTCCTGAACTGCGAAAAATCATTTGAGACCAAAATTCATTGGGTATTCCAGAACTGAACTATTGCTCGTAGGAAGACACAGATCCTGGGGTTTAACTCCGTTCTGAAGGCATATTCAGACGAGAGTTCTCATCCCTGAAAAACACTCTGTTTTAAGGCAAGAATCATCCTCTTCTTTGAGCGTCTCCAATATAGTAAGAAAGATGAGCATGCCCAGAAAAAAAGAACTGTGTTTCCTATTCATACGGACCATATGTAGTTCAACTCTGCTTATGAAACTGATAAAAATCACAGCTCCACTTACATAAATGCTCTTTAGTTAATAGTGAGAATAGCGTTGGTTTCCTGAACTGCGAAAAATCATTTGAGCCCAAAATTCACTGGGTTTACCAGAAATGAACTCTTGATTGTAGGAAGACACAGATCCTGGGATTTAACTCTGTTTCTGAAGGGAAATTCAGACCAGAGTTCTCATCCGTGAAACACACTCTGTTTTAACGCAAGAAGCAAGCTCTTCTTTCCAGAGTCTAAAATACAGCAAGAACCATGAGCATGCCCTGAAATAAAGAACTGTGTTTCCTACTCATACGGACCATATGTAGTTCAACTCTGCTTATGAAATGATACAGACCACAGCTCCTCTTACTTAAATGCTCTTTAGTTAATAGTGATAATCACCTTGGGTTCTAGAAATGTGTAACGTCTTTTGAGACAAAAAATCACTTGGTTTACCAGAAATGAACTCTTGCTGGTAGGAAGACACAGATCCAGGTTTTTAACTCCGTTTCTGCAGGGAAATTCAGACCAGAGTTCTCATCCCTGAAACACACTCTGTTTTAACACAAGAAGTAAGCTCTTCTTTCCAGAGTCTAAAATACAGCAAGAACCATGAGCATGGCCTGAAAAAAAGACCTGTGCTTCCTATTCATACGGACCATATTTAGTTCAACTCTGCTTATGAAACTGATACAGACCACACCTCCTGTACATAATTGCTCTTTATTTAATAGTGGGAATAGTGTTGTGTTCCTGAACCGCGAAAAATCATTTGAGCCCAAAATTCACTGGGTTTACCAGAACTGAACTCTTGCTTGTAGGAAGACACAGATCCGGGGTTTAACTCTGTTTCTGAAGGCAAATTCAGACCAGAGATTTCATCCCTGAAAAACACACTGTTTTAAGGCAAGTATCATCGTCTTCTTTGCAGCGTCTGCAATACAGTAAGAACCATGAGCATGATCAGAAAAAATGAACTGTGTTTGCTAGCCATAAGCACCATATGTAGTTCAACTCTGCTTAGGATATGATACAGACCACAGCTCCTCTTACATAAATGCTCTTTGTTTAAGTGATAATGGTGTTGGATTCTAGAACCCTGTAAAGTCATTTGAGGTCAAAATTCACTTGGTTTACCAGATATGAACTATTGCTTGAAGGAAGACACACATCCTGGGTTTTAACTCCATTTCTGAGTGGAAATTCAGAACAGTGTTCTCATCCATGAAACACATTCAGTTTTCACGCAAGAAGCAAGCTCTTCTTTCCAGCAGCTCCAATACATCAAGAAACATGAGCATACCCAGAAAAAAAAGAACTGTATTTCCTACTCAAACGGACCATATGTAGTTCAACTCTGCTTATGTAACTGATAAAAACCACAGCTCCTCTTACATAAATGCTCTTTAGTTAATAGTAAGAATCGTCTTGGTTTGGTGAACTTCGATAAATCACTTGATCCCAAAATTCACTTGGTTTACCAGAAATGAACCCTTGCTTGAAGGAAGACACTGATCCTGGGCTTTAACTCCGTTTCTGATGGCAAATTCAGACCAGAATTCTCAACGCTTAAAAACACTCTGTTTTGAGGCAAGAAGCAAGCACTTCTTTCCAGCGTCTCCAATAAAACAAGAACCATGAGCATGCTCTGAAAAAAAGAACTGTGTTTCCTACTAATACGGACCATATGTAGTTCAACTCTGCTTATGAAACTGGTACAAACCACAGCTCCTCTTACATAAATGCTCTTTAGTTAACAGTGAGAATAGCGTTGGGTTCCTGAAGTGCGAAAAAACATTTGAGCACAAAATTTCTGGGTTTACCAGAAATGAACTCTTGCCTGTAGGAAGACACAGTTCCTGGGGATCAACTCCGTTTCTGAAGGGAAATTCAGACCAGAATTCTCATCCCTGAAAAACACTCTGTTTTAAGGCAGGAATCATCCTCTTCTGTCCAGGGTCTCCAATACAGTAAGAACCATGAGCATGCCAAGAAAAAAAGAACTGAGTTTCCTACTCATACAGACCATATGTAGTCCAACTCTGGTTATGAAACTGATACAAACCACAGCTCCTCTTACATAAATCCTCTTTTGTTAATAGTCAGAATAGTGTAGGGTTCGTGAACTGTCAAAAATCATTTGAGCCCAAAATTCACTGGGTTTACCAGAAAGGAACTCTTGCTTGTAGGAAGACACAGATCCTGGGGTTTAACTCCATTTCGGAAGGGAAATTCAGACGAGAGTTCTCATCCCTGAAACACACTCTGTTTTAATGAAGAAGCAAGCTCTTCTTTCCAGAATCTAAAATACAGCAAGAACCATGAGCATGCCCTGAAAAAAAGAAATGTGTTTCCTACTCATACAGACCATATGTAGTGCAACTCTGCTTATGAAACTGATACAAACCACAGTTCCACTTACATAAATCCTCTTTGGTTAATAGTGATAATGGCGTTGGGTTCTAGAACTGTTTAAAGTCATTCGAGCCCAAAATTCAATGGGTTTACCAGAAATGAACCCTTGCTGGTAGGAAGACACAGATCCTGGGGTTGAACTCCGTTTCTGAAGGGAAATTCAGACCAGAGTTCTCATCCATGAAACACACTCTGTTTAAACGAAGAAGCAAGCTCTTCTTTCCAGAGTCTAAAATACAGCAAGAACCATGAGCATGGCCTGAAAAAAAGAACTGTGTTTCCTATTCGTACGGACCATATGTAGTTCAACTCTGCTTATGAAACTGATACACACCACACCTCTTCTTACATAAATGCTCTTGAGTTAATAGTGAGAATAGTGTTGGGTTCCTGAACTGCGAAAAATCATTTGAGACCAAAATTCATTGGGTATTCCAGAACTGAACTATTGCTCGTAGGAAGACACAGATCCTGGGGTTTAACTCCGTTCTGAAGGCATATTCAGACGAGAGTTCTCATCCCTGAAAAACACTCTGTTTTAAGGCAAGAATCATCCTCTTCTTTGAGCGTCTCCAATATAGTAAGAAAGATGAGCATGCCCAGAAAAAAAGAACTGTGTTTCCTATTCATACGGACCATATGTAGTTCAACTCTGCTTATGAAACTGATAAAAATCACAGCTCCACTTACATAAATGCTCTTTAGTTAATAGTGAGAATAGCGTTGGTTTCCTGAACTGCGAAAAATCATTTGAGCCCAAAATTCACTGGGTTTACCAGAAATGAACTCTTGATTGTAGGAAGACACAGATCCTGGGATTTAACTCTGTTTCTGAAGGGAAATTCAGACCAGAGTTCTCATCCGTGAAACACACTCTGTTTTAACGCAAGAAGCAAGCTCTTCTTTCCAGAGTCTAAAATACAGCAAGAACCATGAGCATGCCCTGAAATAAAGAACTGTGTTTCCTACTCATACGGACCATATGTAGTTCAACTCTGCTTATGAAATGATACAGACCACAGCTCCTCTTACTTAAATGCTCTTTAGTTAATAGTGATAATCACCTTGGGTTCTAGAAATGTGTAACGTCTTTTGAGACAAAAAATCACTTGGTTTACCAGAAATGAACTCTTGCTGGTAGGAAGACACAGATCCAGGTTTTTAACTCCGTTTCTGCAGGGAAATTCAGACCAGAGTTCTCATCCCTGAAACACACTCTGTTTTAACACAAGAAGTAAGCTCTTCTTTCCAGAGTCTAAAATACAGCAAGAACCATGAGCATGGCCTGAAAAAAAGACCTGTGCTTCCTATTCATACGGACCATATTTAGTTCAACTCTGCTTATGAAACTGATACAGACCACACCTCCTGTACATAATTGCTCTTTATTTAATAGTGGGAATAGTGTTGTGTTCCTGAACCGCGAAAAATCATTTGAGCCCAAAATTCACTGGGTTTACCAGAACTGAACTCTTGCTTGTAGGAAGACACAGATCCGGGGTTTAACTCCGTTTCTGAAGGCAAATTCAGACCAGAGATTTCATCCCTGAAAAACACACTGTTTTAAGGCAAGAATCATCGTCTTCTTTGCAGCGTCTGCAATACAGTAAGAACCATGAGCATGATCAGAAAAAATGAACTGTGTTTGCTAGCCATAAGCACCATATGTAGTTCAACTCTGCTTAGGATATGATACAGACCACAGCTCCTCTTACATAAATGCTCTTTGTTTAAGTGATAATGGTGTTGGATTCTAGAACCCTGTAAAGTCATTTGAGGTCAAAATTCACTTGGTTTACCAGATATGAACTATTGCTTGAAGGAAGACACACATCCTGGGTTTTAACTCCATTTCTGAGTGGAAATTCAGAACAGTGTTCTCATCCATGAAACACATTCAGTTTTCACGCAAGAAGCAAGCTCTTCTTTCCAGCAGCTCCAATACATCAAGAAACATGAGCATACCCAGAAAAAAAAGAACTGTATTTCCTACTCAAACGGACCATATGTAGTTCAACTCTGCTTATGTAACTGATAAAAACCACAGCTCCTCTTACATAAATGCTCTTTAGTTAATAGTAAGAATCGTCTTGGTTTGGTGAACTTCGATAAATCACTTGATCCCAAAATTCACTTGGTTTACCAGAAATGAACCCTTGCTTGAAGGAAGACACTGATCCTGGGCTTTAACTCCGTTTCTGATGGCAAATTCAGACCAGAATTCTCAACGCTTAAAAACACTCTGTTTTGAGGCAAGAAGCAAGCACTTCTTTCCAGCGTCTCCAATAAAACAAGAACCATGAGCATGCTCTGAAAAAAAGAACTGTGTTTCCTACTAATACGGACCATATGTAGTTCAACTCTGCTTATGAAACTGGTACAAACCACAGCTCCTCTTACATAAATGCTCTTTAGTTAACAGTGAGAATAGCGTTGGGTTCCTGAAGTGCGAAAAAACATTTGAGCACAAAATTTCTGGGTTTACCAGAAATGAACTCTTGCCTGTAGGAAGACACAGTTCCTGGGGATCAACTCCGTTTCTGAAGGGAAATTCAGACCAGAATTCTCATCCCTGAAAAACACTCTGTTTTAAGGCAGGAATCATCCTCTTCTGTCCAGGGTCTCCAATACAGTAAGAACCATGAGCATGCCAAGAAAAAAAGAACTGAGTTTCCTACTCATACAGACCATATGTAGTCCAACTCTGGTTATGAAACTGATACAAACCACAGCTCCTCTTACATAAATCCTCTTTTGTTAATAGTCAGAATAGTGTAGGGTTCGTGAACTGTCAAAAATCATTTGAGCCCAAAATTCACTGGGTTTACCAGAAAGGAACTCTTGCTTGTAGGAAGACACAGATCCTGGGGTTTAACTCCATTTCGGAAGGGAAATTCAGACGAGAGTTCTCATCCCTGAAACACACTCTGTTTTAATGAAGAAGCAAGCTCTTCTTTCCAGAATCTAAAATACAGCAAGAACCATGAGCATGCCCTGAAAAAAAGAAATGTGTTTCCTACTCATACAGACCATATGTAGTGCAACTCTGCTTATGAAACTGATACAAACCACAGTTCCACTTACATAAATCCTCTTTGGTTAATAGTGATAATGGCGTTGGGTTCTAGAACTGTTTAAAGTCATTCGAGCCCAAAATTCAATGGGTTTACCAGAAATGAACCCTTGCTGGTAGGAAGACACAGATCCTGGGGTTGAACTCCGTTTCTGAAGGGAAATTCAGACCAGAGTTCTCATCCATGAAACACACTCTGTTTAAACGAAGAAGCAAGCTCTTCTTTCCAGAGTCTAAAATACAGCAAGAACCATGAGCATGGCCTGAACAAAAGAACTGTGTTTCCTATTCGTACGGACCATATGTAGTTCAACTCTGCTTATGAAACTGATACACACCACACCTCTTCTTACATAAATGCTCTTGAGTTAATAGTGAGAATAGTGTTGGGTTCCTGAACTGCGAAAAATCATTTGAGACCAAAATTCATTGGGTATTCCAGAACTGAACTATTGCTCGTAGGAAGACACAGATCCTGGGGTTTAACTCCGTTCTGAAGGCATATTCAGACGAGAGTTCTCATCCCTGAAAAACACTCTGTTTTAAGGCAAGAATCATCCTCTTCTTTGAGCGTCTCCAATATAGTAAGAAAGATGAGCATGCCCAGAAAAAAAGAACTGTGTTTCCTATTCATACGGACCATATGTAGTTCAACTCTGCTTATGAAACTGATAAAAATCACAGCTCCACTTACATAAATGCTCTTTAGTTAATAGTGAGAATAGCGTTGGTTTCCTGAACTGCGAAAAATCATTTGAGCCCAAAATTCACTGGGTTTACCAGAAATGAACTCTTGATTGTAGGAAGACACAGATCCTGGGATTTAACTCTGTTTCTGAAGGGAAATTCAGACCAGAGTTCTCATCCGTGAAACACACTCTGTTTTAACGCAAGAAGCAAGCTCTTCTTTCCAGAGTCTAAAATACAGCAAGAACCATGAGCATGCCCTGAAATAAAGAACTGTGTTTCCTACTCATACGGACCATATGTAGTTCAACTCTGCTTATGAAATGATACAGACCACAGCTCATCTTACTTAAATGCTCTTTAGTTAATAGTGATAATCACCTTGGGTTCTAGAAATGTGTAACGTCTTTTGAGACAAAAAATCACTTGGTTTACCAGAAATGAACTCTTGCTGGTAGGAAGACACAGATCCAGGTTTTTAACTCCGTTTCTGCAGGGAAATTCAGACCAGAGTTCTCATCCCTGAAACACACTCTGTTTTAAGGCAAGAATCATTCTCTTCTCTCCAGCGTCTCCAATATAATAAGAAACATGAGCTTGCCCTGAAAAAAAGAACTGTGTCTCCTACTCATACAGACCCTATGTAGTTCAACTCTGCTTATGAAACTGATACAAACCACACCTCCTCTTACATAAATGCTCTTTTGTTAATAGTGAGAATAGCGTTGGGTTTGTGAACTGCGAAAAATCCTTTGAGCACAAAATTCACTGGGTTTACCAGAAATGAACTCTTGCTTGTAGGAAGACTCAAATCCTGGGGTTTAACTCCGTTTATGAATGGAAATTCACAGGAGAGCTCTCATCCATGAAACACGCTCTGCTTTAATGCAAGAAGCAAGCTCTTCTTTCCAGTGTCTCCAATACAGCAAGAACCATAAGTATGCCAAGAAAAAAAGAACTGTGCTTCCTACTCATACAGACCATAAGTACTTCAACTCTGCTTATGAAACTGATACAAACCACAGCTCCTCTTACATACATACTCTTTAGTTAATAGTGAGAATCATGTTTAGCTTGTGAACTGCGAGTAATCATTTGAGCACAAAATTGCCTGGGTTTACCAGAAATGAACTCTTCCTTGTAGGAAGACACTGATCCTGGGGTTTAACTCCGTTTCTGAAGGCAAATTCAGACCAGAGTTCTCATCCCTGAAAAACACTCTGTTTTAAATCAGGAGTCATCCTCTTCTATCCAGGTACTCCAATACAGCAAGAACCATGAACATGCCCTGAAAAAAAGAACTGCGTTTCCTACTCATATGGACCATATGTAGTTCAACTCTGCTTATGAAACTAATACAAACCACGGCTCCTTTTACATAAATGCTCTTTAGTTAATAGTGAGAATCATGTTGGGTTCATGAGCTGCAAAAAATGATTTGAGCCCAAAATTCACTGGGTTTACCAGAAATGAACTCTTGCTTGTAGGAAGACACTTATCCTGGGGTTTAACACCATTTCTGAAGGGAAATTCAGACCAGAGTTCTGATCCCTGAAAAACACTCTGTTTTAAGGCAAGAATCATCCTCTTCTTTCCAGCATCTCCAATATAGTAAGAAACATGAGCATGCCCAGAAAAAAAGAACTGTGTTTCCTACTCATACAGACCCTATGTAGTTAAGTCTGCTTTTGAAACTGATACAAACCCCAGCTCCTCTTACATAAAACCTCTTTAGTTAATAGTGAGAATAGCATAGGGTTCTTGAACTGCGAAAAATCATTTGAGCCCAAAATTCACTGGTTTTACGAGAAATGAACTCTTGCTTGTAGGAAGACACAGATCCTGGGGTTTAACTGCATTTCTGCAGGAAAATTCAGACCAGAGTTCTCATCCCTGAAACACTCTCTGTTATAACGCAAGAAGCAAGCTCTTCTTTCCAGCGGCTCCAATACATCAAGAAACATGAGCATGCCCAGAAAAAAAGAACTGTATTTCCTACTCAAGCAGACCATATGTAGTTCAACTCTGCATATGAAACTGATAAAAACCACAGCTCTTCTTACATAAATGCTCTTTAGTTAATAGTTAGAATCGGCTTGGTTTGGTGAACTGCGAAAAATCATTTGAGCCCAAAATTCTCTTGGTTTAACAGAAATGAAGGCTTGCTTGTAGGAAGACACAGATCCTGGGGTTTAACTCCGTTTCTCAAGGCAAATTCAGACCTGAGTTCTCATCCCTGAAAAACACTCTGTTTTAAGGCAAGAATCCTCCTCTTCTTTCCAGCGTCTCCAATATATTAAGAAACATGAGCATGCACAGAAAAAAAGAACTGTTTTTCCTACTCATACAGACCATATGTAGTTTAGCTCTGCTTATGAAACTGATACAAACCACAGCTCCTCTTACATAAACCCTCTTTAGTTAATAGTGAGAATAGCGTAGGGTTCGTGAACTGTGAATAATCATTTGATCCCAAATTTTTCTTGGTTTACTAGAAATGAACTCTTGCTTGTAGGAAGACACAGATCCTGGGGTTTAACTCCGTTTCTGAAGGGAAATTCAGACCAGAGTTCTTATGCCTGAAACACACTCTGTTTTAACGCAAGAAGCAAGCTCTTCTTTCCAGAGTCTAAATTACAGCAAGAACCATGAGGATGCCCTGAAAAAAAGAACTGAGTTTCCTTCTCATACGGACTATATGGAGTTCAACTCTGCTTTTGAAACTGATACAAACCACAGCTCCTCTTACATAAATGCTCTTTAGTTAATAGTGATAATCGCCTTGTGTTCTAGAACTGTGTAAAGTCTTTTGAGCCAAAAAATCACTTGGTTTACCAGAAATGAACTCTTGCTGGTAGGAAGACACAGATCCAGGGGTTTAACTCCGTTTCTGCAGGGAAATTCAGACCAGAGTTCTCATCCCTGAAACACACTCTGTTTTAAGGCAAGAATCATTCTCTTCTCTCCAGCGTCTCCAATATAATAAGAAACATGAGCTTGCCCTGAAAAAAAGAACTGTGTCTCCTACTCATACAGACCATATGTAGTTCAACTCTGCTTATGAAACTGATACAAACCAGACCTTCTCTTACATAAATGCTCTTTTGTTACTAGTGAGAATAGCGTTGGGTTCGTGAACTGCGAAAAATCCTTTGAGCACAAAATTCACTGGGTTTACCAGAAATGAACTCTTGCTTGTAGGAAGACTCAGATCCTGGGGTTCAACTCCGTTTCTGAAGAGAAATTCAGACCAGAATTGTCATCCCTGAAAAACACTCTGTTTTAAGGCATGAATCATCCTCTTCTGTCCAGGTTCTCCAATATAGTAAGAACAATGAGCATGCCAAGAATATAGAACTGTGTTTCCTACTCATACGGACCATATGTAGTCCAACTCTGCTTATGAAACTGATACAGACCACATCTCCTGTTACATAAATGCTCGTTAGTTAATAGTGATAATCGTGTTCCGTTCTAGAACTCTGTAAAATCATTTGAGGCCAAAATTCTGGTGGTTTACCAGAAATGAACCCCTGCTTGTAGAAAGACACAGATCATGGGGTTTAACTCCATTTGTGAAGTGAAATTCAGACCAGAGTTCTCTTCCCTGAAACACACTCTGTTTTAAAGATGAAGCAAGCTCCTTTTTAAAGAGTCTAAAATACAGCAAGAACAATGAGCATGGTCTGAAAAATAGCACTGTGTTTCCTATTCATACAGACCATATGTAGTTCAACTCTGCTTATGGAACTGATACAGACCATACCTCCTCTTACATAAATGCTCTTTAGTTAATAGTGAGTATCATGTTGGGTTCCTGAACTGCGAAAAATCATGTGAGCCCAAAATTCACTTGGTTTACCAGAACTGAACTCTTGCTTGTAGGAAGACACAGATCCTGGGGTTTAACTCCGTTTATGAAGGGAAATTCACACCAGAGTTCTCATCCATGAAACACACTCTGCTTTAATGCAAGAAGCAAGCTCTTCTTTCCAGTGTCTCCAATACAGCAAGAACCATGAGCATGCCAAGAAAAAAAGAACCTTGTTTCCTACTCATACAGACCATATGTACTTCAACTCTGCTTATGAAACTGATACAAACCACAGCTCCTCTTACATACATGCTCTTTAGTTAATAGTGAGAATCATGTTTAGCTCGTGAACTGCGAGTAATCATTTGAGCACAAAATTGACTGGGTTTACCAGAAATGAACTCTTGCTTGTAGGAAGACACCGATCCTGGGGTTTAACTCCGTTTCTGAAGGCAAATTCAGACCAGAGTTCTCATCCCTGAAAAACACTCTGTTTTAAAGCAGGAATCATCCTCTTCTATCCAGGGTCTCCAATACAGCAAGAACCATGAGCATGTCCTGAAAAAAAGAACTGCGTTTCCTACTCATATGGACCATATGTAGTTCAACTCTGCTTATAAAATTAATACAAACCACGGCTCCTTTTACATAAATGCTCTTTAGTTAATAGTGAGAATCATGTTGTGTTTGTGAGCTGCGAAAAATGATTTGAGCCCAAAATTCACTGGGTTACCAGAAATGAACTCTTGCTTGTAGGAAGACACTTATCCGGGGGTTTAACTCCGTTTCTGAAGGGAAATTCAGACCAGAGTTCTCATCCCTGAAAAACATTCTGTTTTAAGGTAAGAATCATCCTCTTCTTTCCAGCATCTCCAATATAGTAAGAAACACGAGCATGCACAGAAAAAAAGAACTGTGTTTCCTACTCATACAGACCCTATGTAGTTAAGTCTGCTTATGAAACTGATACAAACCCCAGCTCCTCTTACATAAATCCTCTTTAGTTAATAGTGAGAATAGCATAGGGTTCTTGAACTGCGAAAAATCTTTTGAGCCCAAAATTCACTGGGTTTAACAGAAATGAACTCTTGCTTGTAAGAAGACACAGATCCTGGGGTTTAACTCCGTTTCTGGAGGGAAATTCAGACCAGAATTCTCATCCCTAAAACACACTCTGTTTTAACCCAAGAAGCAAGCTCTTCTTTCCACAGTCTAAAAAACAGCAAGAACCATGAGCATGGCCTGAAAAAAAGAACTGTGTTTCTTACTCATAAGGACCATATGTAGTTCAAACTCTGCTTATGAAACTGATACAGACCACACCTCGTCTTACATAAATGCTCTTTTGTTAATAGTGAGAATCATGTTGGGTTCGTGAACTGGGAAAAATCATTAGCGGCCAAAATTCACTGGGTTAACCAGACATCAACTCTTGCTTGTAGGAAGACAATGATCCTGGGGTTTAACTCCGTTTCTGAAGGGAATTTCAGACCAGTATTCTCATCCCTGAAAACCACTCTGTTTTAAGGCAAGATTCATCCTATTCTTTCCAGAGACTCCAATATAGTAAGAAACATGAGCATGCCCAGAAAAAAAGAACTGTGTTTCCTACTCATACGGACCATATGTAGTTCAACTCTGCTTATGAAACTGATACAAACCACAGCTCCTCTTACATCAATCCTCTTTAGTTAATAGTGTTAATAGCGTAGGGTTCGTGAACTGCGAAAAATCATTTGAGCCCAAAATTCACTGGATTTACCAGAAAAGAACTCGTGCTCGAAGGAAGACACAGATCCTGGGGTTTAACTCTGTTTCTGAAGGGAAATTCATACCAGAGTTCTCATCCTTGAAACACACTCTGTTTTAATGAAGAAGAAAGCTCTTCTTTCCAGAGTCTAAAATACAGCAAGCACCATGAGCATGAACTGAAAAAAAGAACTGTGTTTCCTATTCATACGAACCATATGTACTTCAACTCTGCTTATGAAAATGATACAGACCACACCTCCTCTTACATAAATGCTCTTTAATTCAGAGTGAGAATAGCGTTGGGTTCGTGAACTGCGAAAAATCATTTGAGGCTAAAATCACTGGGTTTACCAGAAATGAACTCTTGCTTGTAGGAAGACACAGATCCTATGGTTTAACTCCGTTTCTGAAGGGAAATTCATACCAGAGTTCTCATCCCTGAAACACACTCTGTTTTAACAAAGAAGAAAGCTCTTCTATCCAGAGTCTAAAATACAGCAAGCACCGTGAGCATGGCCTGAAAAAAAGAACTGTGTTTCCTATTCATATGGACCATATGTACTTCAACTCTGCTTATGAAAATGATAAAGACCACACCTCCTCTTACATAAATGCTCTTTACTTCATAGTGAGAACAGCGTTGGGTTCCTGAACTGCGAAAAATCATTTGAGCCTAAAATCACTGGGTTTACCAGAACTGAACTCTTGCTTGTAAGAAGACACAGATCCTGGTGTTTAACTCCGTTTCTGAAGGGAAATTCTGACCAGAATTCTCATCCCTAAAACACACTCTGTTTTAACGCAAGAAGCAAGCTCTTCTTTCCAGAGTCTAAAAAACAGCAAGAACCATGAGCATGGCCTGAAAAAAAGAACTGTGTTTCCTACTCATAAGGACCATATGTAGTTCAACTCTGCTTATAAAATGATACAGACCACCCTCCTATTACATAATTGCTCTTTATTTAATAGTGAGAATAGCGTTGGGTTCCTGAACTGCGAAAAATCATTTGAGCCCAAAATTCACTGGGTTTACCAGAACTGAACTCTTGCTTGTAGGAATACACAGATCCTGGGGTTTAACTCCGTTTCTGAAGACAATTTCAGACCAGAATTCTCAACCCTGAAAAACACTCTGTTTTAAGGCAAGAGGCAAGCTCTTCTTTCCAGCGTCTGCAATACAGCAAGAAGCATGAGCATGCCCTGAAAAAAAGAACTGTGTTTATTACTCATACGGACCATATATAGTTCAACTCTTCTCATGAAACTAATAAAAACCACAGCTCCTCTTACATAAATGCTCTTTACTCAATAGTGAAAATCGTGTTGGGTTCGTGAACTTCGAAAAATCATTTGAGCCCAAAATTCACTGGGTTAACCAGAACTGAACTCTTGCTGTAGGAAGACACAGATCCGGGGTTTAACTCCGTTTCTGAAGGCAAATTCAGACCAGAGTTCTCATCCCTGAAAAACACTCTGTTTTAAGGCAAGAATCATCATCTTCTTTGCAGCGTCTGCAATACAGTAAGAACAATGAGCATGATCAGAAAAAAAGAACTGTGTTTGCTAGCCATAAGCACCATATATAGTTCAACTCTGCTTAGGAAATGATACAGACCACAGCTCCTCTTACATAAATGCTCTTTGTATAATAGTGATAATGGCGTTGGGTTCTAGAACTGTGTAAAGTCACTTGAGCTCAAAATTCACTTGGTTTACCAGAAATTAACTCTTGCTTGAAGGAAGACACACATCCTGGGTTTTAACGACATTTCTGAGTGGAAATTCAGACCAGTGTTCTCATCGATGAAACACACTCAGTTTTCACACAAGAAGCAAGCTCTTCTTTCCAGTGGCTCCAATACATCAAGAAACATGAGCATGCCCAGAAAAAAAGAACTGTATTTCCTACTCAAACGGACCATATGTAGTTCAACTCTACCTAAGTAACTGATAAAAACCACAGCTCCTCTTACATAAATGCTCTTTAGTTAATAGTCAGAATCGGCTTGGTTTGGTGAACTTCGAAAAACCACTTGATCCCAAAATTCACTTGGATTACCAGAAATGAACCCCTGCTTGTAGGAAGACACTGATCCTGGCGTTTAACTCCGTTTCTGAAGGCAAATTCAGACCTGAGTTCTCATCCCTGAAAAACACTCTGTTTTAAGGCAAGAATCCTCCTCTTCTTTCCAGCGTCTCCAATATATTAAGAAACATGAGCATGCACAGAAAAAAAGAACTGTTTTTCCTACTCATAAAGACCATATGAAGTTCAGCTCTGCTTATGAAACTGATACAAACCACAGCTCCTCTTACATAAACCCTCTTTAGTTAATAGTGAAAATAGCGTAGGGTTCCTGAACTGCGAATAATTATTTGAGCCCAAATATCTCTTGGTTTACCAGAAATGAACTCTTGCTTGTAGGAAGACACAGATCCTGGGGTTTAACTCCGTTTCTGAAGGGAAATTCAGACCAGAGTTCTTATGCCTGAAACACACTCTGTTTTAACCCAAGAAGCAAGCTCTTCTTTCCAGAATCTAAAATACAGCAAGAACCATGAGGATGCCCTGAAAAAAAGAAATGTATTTCCTACTCAAGCGGACCATATGTAGTTCAACTCTGCCTATGTAACTGATAAAAACCACAGCTCCTCTTACATAAATGCTCTTTAGTTAATAGTCAGAATCGGCTTGGTTTGTTGAACTTCGAAAAATCACTTGATCCCAAAATTCACTTGGTTTACCAGTAATGAACCCTTGCTTGTAGGAAGACACTGATCCTGGGCTTTAACTCCGTTTCTGAAGGCAAATTCAGACCAGAGTTCTCATCCCTGAAAAACACTCTGTTTTAAGGCAAGTATCATCCTCTTCTTTCCATTGTCTCCAATATAGTAAGAAACATGAGCATGCCCAGAAAAAAAATAACTGTGTTTCCTACTCATACGGACCATATGTAGTTCAACTCTGCTTATGAAACTGATACAAACCACAGCTCCTCTTACATTAATTCTCTTTACTTAATAGTGAGAATCGGTTTGGGTTGGTGAACTGCGAAAAAATCATTTGAGCCCAAATTTCTCTTGGTTTACCAGAAATGAACTCTTGCTTGTAGGAAGACACAGATCCTGTGGTTTAACTCCGATTCTGAAGGGAAATTCAGACCAGAGTTCTCATGCCTGAAACACACTCTGTTTTAACGCAAGAAGCAAGCTCTTCTTTCGAGACTCTAACATAGAGCAAGAACCATGAGGATGCCCTGAAAAAAAGAACTGTATTTCCTACTCAAACGGACCATATGTAGTTCAACTCTGCCTATGTAACTGATAAAAACCACAGCTCCTCTTACATAAATGCTCTTTAGTTAATAGTCAGAATCGGCTTGGTTTGGTGAACTTCGAAAAATCACTTGATCCCAAAATTCACTTGGTTTACCAGAAATGAACCCTTGCTTGTAGGAAGACACTGATCCTGTTCTTTAACTCCGTTTCTGAAGGCAAATTCAGATCAGAGTTCTCATCCCTGAAAAACACTGTTTTAAGGCAAGAATCCTCCTCTTCTTTCCAGCATCTCCAATATATTAAGAAACATGAGCATGCACAGAAGGAAAGAACTGTTTTTCCTACTCATACAGACCATATGTAGTTTAGCTCTGTTTATGAAACTGATACAAACCACAGCTCCTCTTACATAAATCCTCTTTAGTTAATAGTGAGAATAGCGTAGGGTTCGTGAACTGCGAATAATTATTTGAGCCGAAATTTCTCTTGGTTGACCAGAAATGAACTCTTGCTTGTAGGAAGACACAGATCCTGGGGTTTAACTCCGTTTCTGAAGGGAAATTCAGACCAGAGTTTTCATCCCTATAACACACTCTGTTATAACGACAGAAGCAAGCTCTTCTTTCCAGTGTCTAAAATACAGCAAGAACCATGAACATGTCCTGAAAAAAAAAAACTGTGTTTCCTACTCATAAAGATTTTTTGTAGTTCAACTCTGCTTATAAAACTGATACAAACAACGGCTCCTCTTACATAATTGCTCTTTAGTTAATATTGAGAAGCCAGTTGGGTTGGTGAACTATGAAAAATCATTTGAGCCCAAAATTCACTGGGTTAACCAGAAATGAATTCTTGCTTGTAGGAAGACACTTATCCAGGGGTTTAACTCCGTTTCTGAAGTCAAATTCACACCAGAGTTCTCATCCCTGAAAAACACTCTGTTTTAAGGCAAGTATCATCCTCTTCTTTCCATTGTCTCCAATATAGTAAGAAACATGAGCATGCCCAGAAAAAAATAACTGTGTTTCCTACTCATACGGACCATATGTAGTTCAACTCTGCTTATGAAACTGATACAAACCACAGCTCCTCTTACATTAATTCTCTTTACTTAATAGTGAGAATCGGTTTGGGTTGGTGAACTGCGAAAAATCATTTGAGCCCAAATTTCTCTTGGTTTACCAGAAATGAACTCTTGCTTGTAGGAAGACACAGATCCTGGGGTTTAACTCCGTTTCTGAAGGGAAATTCAGACCAGAGTTCTCATGCTTGAAACACACTCTGTTTTAACGCAAGAAGCAAGCTCTTCTTTCCAGACTCTAACATAGAGCAAGAACCATGAGGATGCCCTGAAAAAAAGAACTGAATTTCCTACTCAAACGGACCATATGTAGTTCAACTCTGCCTATGTAACTGATAAAAACCACAGCTCCTCTTACATAAATGCTCTTTAGTTAATAGTCAGAATCGGCTTGGTTTGGTGAACTTCGAAAAATCACTTGATCCCAAAATTCACTTGGTTTACCAGAAATGAACCCTGGCTTGTAGGAAGACACTGATCCTGTTCTTTAACTCCGTTTCTGAAGGCAAATTCAGATCAGAGTTCTCATCCCTGAAAAACACTCTGTTTTAAGGCAAGAATCCTCCTCTTCTTTCCAGCATCTCCAATATATTAAGAAACATGAGCATGCACAGAAGGAAAGAACTGTTTTTCCTACTCATACAGACCATATGTAGTTTAGCTCTGTTTATGAAACTGATACAAACCACAGCTCCTCTTACATAAATCCTCTTTAGTTAATAGTGAGAATAGCCTAGGGTTCGTGAACTGCGAATAATTATTTGAGCCGAAATTTCTCTTGGTTTACCAGAAATGAACTCTTGCTTGTAGGAAGACACAGATCCTGGGGTTTAACTCCGTTTCTGAAGGGAAATTCAGACCAGAGTTCTTATGCCTGAAACACACTATGTTTTAATGCAAGAAGCAAGCTCTTCTTTCCAGAGTCTAAAATACAGCAAGAACCATGAGGATGCCCTGAAAAAAAGAACTGAGTTTCCTTCTCATACGGACCATATGTAGTTCACTCTGCTTTTGAAGCTGATACAAACCACAGCTCCTCTTACATAAATGCTCTTTAGTTAATAGTGAGAATAGCGTTTGGTTCCTGAACTGCGAAAAATCATTTGAGCCCCAAATTCACTGGGTTTACCAGAACTGAACTCTTGCTTGTAGGAAGACACAGATCCTGGTGTTTAACTCCGTGTCTGTAGACGAATTCAGACCAGAATTCTCAACCCTGAAATACACTCTGTTTTAAGGCAAGAAGCAAGCACTTCTTTCCAGCGTCTCCAATACAGCAAAAACCATGAACATGCCCTGAAAAAAAAAAACTGTGTTTCCTACACATACGGACCATATGTAGTTCAACTCTGCTTATGCAACTGATACAAACCACAGCTCCTCTTACATAAACGCTCTTTAGTTAATAGTGAAAATACCATTTGGTTCCTTAACTGTGAAAAATCATTTTAGCCCAAAATGCACTGGGTTTACCAGAACTGAACTCTTGCTTGTAGGAAGACACAGATCCTGGGGTTTAACTCTGTTTCTGAAGACGAATTCAGACCAGAATTCTCAAGCCTGAAAAATACTCTGTTTTACGGCAAGAAGCAAGCTCTTCTTTCCTGTGTCTCCAATACAGCAAGAACCATGAGCATGCCCTGAAAAAAAGAACTGTGTTTCCTACTCATAGGGACCATATGTAGTTCAACTCTGCTTATGAAACTGATACAAACCACAGCTCCTCTTACACAAATGCTCTTTAGTTAATAGTGAGAATCGCGTTGGGTTCGTGAATTTCGAAAAATCATTTGAGCACAAAATTCACTGGGTTTACCAGAAATGAACTCTTGCTTGTAGGAAGACACTGATCCTGGGGTTTAACTCCGTTTCTGAAGGGAAATTCAGACCAGAGTTTTCATCCCTATGACACTCTCTGTTATAACGACAGAAGCAAGCTCTTCTTTCCAGTGTCTAAAATACAGCAAGAACCATGAGCATGTCCTGAAAAAAAAAAAATTGTTTCCTACTCATAAAGATTTTTTGTAGTTCAACTCTGCTTATAAAACTGATACAAACAATGGCTCTTCTTACTTAATTGCACTTTAGTTAATATTGAGAAGCCAGTTGGGTTGGTGAACTACGAAAAATCATTTGAGCCCAAAATTCACTGGGTTAACCAGAAATGAACTCTTGCTTGTAGGAAGACATTTATCCAGGGGTTTAACTCGGTTTCTGAAGTCAAATTCACACCAGAGTTCTCATCCCTGAAAAACACTCTGTTTTAAGGCAAGTATCATCCTCTTCTTTCCATTGTCTCCAATATAGTAAGAAACATGAGCATGCCCAGAAAAAAAGAACTGTGTTTCCTACTCATACGGACCATATGTAGTTCAACTCTGCTTATGTAACTGATACAAACCACAGCTCCTCTTACATTAATTCTCTTTAGTTAATAGTGAGAATCGGTTTGGGTTGGTGAACAGCGAAAAATCATTTGAGCCCAAATTTCTCTTGGTTTACCAGAAATGAACTCTTGCTTGTAGGAAGACACAGATCCTGGGGTTTAACTCCGTTTCTGAAGGGAAATTCAGACCAGAGTTCTCATGCCTGAAACACACTCTGTTTTATCGCAAGAAGCAAGCTCTTCTTTCGAGACTCTAACATAGAGCAAGAACCATGAGGATGCCTGCTACGCCTACAGCTGTGACACCTGTGTAGCTGTAGCAAGTATGCCGCTGCGCTGGGGCCCAGCAGCTGAAGGGTTGAGGTAGGAGCTTCTCGGAGCGTGGCCTCAGGCGGTTCCCCCACAATCAGCAATCGTCATGCAGCCTGAGGATCCCAGGAAGCCCTGGAGAA
Source organism: Onychomys arenicola (assembly GCA_949786405.1). NCBI lineage: Eukaryota > Metazoa > Chordata > Mammalia > Rodentia > Cricetidae > Onychomys > Onychomys arenicola. The sequence goes on along the minus strand of CATKUM010000022.1, from coordinate 1,288,809 downwards.
CCAAATGGCCTTGACGACAGTCCTTGTTGGCACTAATCATGATCTTTCTCTGTATGTCTTATCTGTGTCTTCTCCAGTTAACAGCACAACCAGTACAGGTCGGCACCAACATGACTGACCCAGGTCACCTGTACCCGGAGCACCTCCATTTATCAGACCAGTGTATAAAGAAGCTCAAAAGACTTCCTCAAATACATCTCTGGGGTTGTTCCTGTTTAGAGTAGAGCAGCGCGAGCTCTTGTCAGAAACAGCCAGAAAGCCCAAAAATGAAAGTAAAAAATAAAAATGTTACAAGGGAATAAACATAGCATGCCAGACCCTTCTAGAGAGAAAGAGTTAGAGAAAATTCCCCAGCACACACTTCCCGGGGGGTATACACAGTACTTCTTAGGAGGGAGCTGGTGGACAGCCCCTAGGTGGACCTCCGAAAGTGGAAGTTACCTAGAGCCGCTCCCATATACAGGAAGTTATGATGAAGTTGGGAACAGATGGGTAAATTATGAGGGGAAAAAACAGCTTTGAAAGCAAATGGGCATATGATAGTAAAATATAACCCAGACTGGCAAGAGTTCGGCTCCCCACAGATGTGGTCACTGGCGCGAGACAGATTTCACAAAATTCTGAGATCATGCCCTCAGACAATAGCCACGGTGAACTCGCGCTGCGGAAGTGATACACAAAAATAGATATGGATGTCTCTTGTTATTGTTTCTTGCTGACTCTGAGTAATTGTAAAAAATAATGGCCTGATGTAACCCCCTGCCAAGTTCCTCGATTGTGAAAGTATATAAGCATTGCCTATACAGAAGTAAAATTGCAGCAGCACATCAACACATGTGTCTGTCTGTCATTCTCCTCGCCGATTCCTGACTTCTCCTTGAGCCTTCTCCCTGGTTTTCCCGCAGTGGTGGTCTCCCTCTGGGTGGTCTGCGGCAGGTGGCGCCTCGAACAGGGACTTGAAGGACAGGTAATCATTTCCCCCCTTTTTCTTTCCTCTTCAGAAGTCAGGTACGGTTCTTACCAGGGAGCTGCAGTCCCGCCGGTAAAGGATCACCGGTTAAGTGTAAGTAATCAAGGAGCCATGGGGCACGCATTGACTAAGAATGAGAAAATGCTGGTAACTATGATACAGCGTATGTTAACTAAATCAGGGTTTCGGACATCAGTTACAGATGTGGAGCAATTTATTGCCTTCTTAAAGAAGACCAGCCCTTGGTTCGTTGAGGAGGGATCATTGACTGTGGATGAATGGAAGAGAGTGGGGAAAGAGATGCGTAAATATGTACAGGTTAATGGCGAGAAAACTCTGCCTCCCCAAGCATTTCAATTATGGTTCCATTTAAGGGACCTCTTATCAGATGCAACCCCACAATCACAGACAAAGATACCTAGAGATATCTTGCAATTGATAACAACTAACGCCGTACAATCATGGCGAAAAATTCCCCCTCAGGGAACCAAGGGAGGAGCATTGGCTAGTATTAAACAAGGTACTGAAGAATCCTACCAGGATTTTATAGCTAGGCTTGAGGAAGCTGTCTCTAGAATGCTCCCCCCCTCAGAGGGGACGAGTATTCTATTGAAGCAGTTAGCATGGGAAAATGCCAATGCTCTATGTCAAGATCTGATTAGATCAATAAGAAAAACTGGAACCCTCCAGGACTACATAAAAGCATGTCAGGATGCCTCACCGGTTGTAGTGCAAGGAATGGCCTACGCCGCAGCCATGAAAGGACAAAAATTTAGCGCCTATATCAAACAGACATATGGGAATGGCAGGAAAACTGCCCAATCTCCAACTTGCTTTCAATGTGGAAAGGAAGGACATATGCAAAAAGAGTGCAGACAGGGAAACAGAGCCAGACCTAAAAAAGGGGCTCCTGGCCTATGCCCTCGCTGCAAGAGAGGAAAACATTGGAGAAACGAGTGTAAATCAAAGTTCCATAAGGATGGAACGCCCCTAGGAAAAGGGGGCTCTGATGATGAGCAGGAAGAGACAAAAAACTAAGTCAGGGGTGTTCTCCTAACCCCGCAACAAAGGGAGAGGAGAGGAGGCAACAAGCACCTCACTCAGGGCTAGACCCTGAGGCTCCAGAGTTTACTGTTCATGATTTGCCTAGAGCAACTCCAGAAAGTGCAGGCTTGGATCTTGCTAGCACTAAGGACATGATACTGTCCAGATGGGATGGAATAGCTTTAGTTCCTACCAATGTAAGGGGCACTCTGTTGCCACAAACTGTGGGACTAGTCATTGGACGAAGTTCCAATTATCAAAAGAACTTTGAGGTTCTTCCAGGTGTAATTGATGCAGATACAGAAAATACTATTAAAGTTATGGTGAGGCCATCAGCAGAGACCATACAGATTCACAAAGGACAGAGGTTGGCTCAGCTGGTCCTCTTACCTCTTGTTAAATTACCCAATCCTGTCATGAAGGATGCCCGGGGGCAAGGACAATTTGGGTCCACTGAAGGAATGTTCATGGTACAGAATCTTGGAGAGAGACCCTTTAAGTGCATCTTGATTAATGGACGGAAATTTCGGGGTCTAATGGACACAGGTGCAGACAGGACTTGTATAGCTGCTTCAGAATGGCCTAGTAATTGGCCCATTCAAAAAACAGGGTCCTCCTTGTTGGGACTCGGCTCTGCTTCAGGGGTTATGCAGAGCACTGCATTATTGAAGTGGAAAAGTGAAGGTAAAGAGGGCTTGATACAGCCTTATGTGCTCCCATCTCTCCCATTCACTTTGTGGGGGAGAGACATGCTTGATTCCATGGGTATTAAACTAGTGACATCAGATCAAATTAGTTATCAAAATTTTTCATAGGGGCCACTGCAGAACATCTGTATGCAGACAAAATAGAATGGCTTACTCAGGAGCCTGTGTGGGTGAGTCAGTGGCCCCTAACAACAGAAAAGATACAGGCTCTGGAACAACTAGTGCAAGACCAATTACAAAAAGGGCATATAATAGAATCTAACAGCCCATGGAATACCCCTGTCTTTGTTATCAAGAAAAAATCAGGAAAATGGAGACTGTTGCAGGACCTTAGGGCCATCAATGCAGTGATGAAGGATATGGGGCCATTGCAACCTGGCCTGCCCTCTCCTGTGGCTGTGCCTCAAGGATGGCATATAATTGTCATAGACTTACAAGACTGTTTTTTTACCATCAAACTTAACCCCTCAGACAGTGAATATTTTGCCTTTAGTGTTCCCTCAGAGAATTTTAAGCAGCCTTTCAAAAGATATCAGTGGGTAACATTGCCTCAGGGAATGAAAAATTCTCCTACATTGTGCCAAAAATTTGTAGATTTAGCTTTGCAGAAAATAAGACAAAAATATCCTGATTTATATCTCATTCACTATATGGATGACATACTTCTGGCCCATAAAGAAAAACCTCAGTTGGAACACATATTAGAAGAGGCCATAGAGGCACTAACCCTGTATGGATTAGTGATAGCCCCTGACAAGATACAGAAAGACAGGCCTCTAAATTATTTAGGACAAATAATTAAGGAAGATTATATTACCTCTCAAAAGGTCTCCATCAGAAGGGATAAATTAAAGACTTTAAATGATTTTCAGAAATTATTAGGTGACATTAACTGGCTTAGACCTTATTTAAAAATTACCACTGGTATGTTGAGCCCTCTATATTCAACTTTACATGGTGATTCTAATCCAAAATCCAAACGTGAGTTGACAAAAGAAGCTATTAAGGCCTTGCAATTGGTAGAGCAGGCTTTAACTGCAGCTAAGGTTAAACAAGTAAATTATACAGAGCCATGGTCTTTGATACTTTTTGCAACTTCTTATACACCCACTGCTTGCCTGTGGCAAGACGGAGTGATGGAATGGTTACATTTACCACATACTCAGGCTAAGATGTTGGCTGATTATCCTTATTTATGCTCCATATTAATATGTAAAGGCCGCAATCGGTCAAAAGAATTGTTTGGGAAGGAACCACATAAGCTTATTATTCCATATAATAAAGCACAATTAGAACATTTATATCAATCCAATGAAGATTGGATTTTGGCACTACAGAATTTTACAGGTCAGATATTGTTTCATTATCCTAGACACCCTATAATAGAATTTGCAAGAAATGTGGAATTGATATTTCCTGTCTGGTTCTCTCATAGCCCCTTAGATCATGCTGTAAATATTTTTACAGACGGTTCCTCCTCAGGAAGAGCTGTGGTTTTTACCCAGACACATGGCCTGTGGATAGAGGAAGGAGAGAAAACTTCTGCACAGCAAGCAGAAATTAGAGCAACTATTTTGGCCTTTGAAAAGTTCTCTCAAGAGTTTAACCTTTTTACAGATTCCAAATATGTAGCTAACTTGTTTCCAGCGTTGGAAACTGCCCTTTTGTCAGGGAAGTCCCCCATTTTACCATTTTTACAGAGATTACAAAATTTAGTCCAAAAAAGGTCACAAAAATTTTATGTAGGACATATTAGAGGACATAGCAAATTACCTGGTCCACTGGCTCAAGGTAATGCTATGGCAGATTTATTGACCCAAAATTCTTCGGGAGTGTTTTCTGTACATGAGGCTCAACAAAGTCATGCCATACATCATCAAAATGCATCTGCTCTGAGAAAGATGTTCTCTATAACAAGGGAACAGGCCAGACATATAGTAAAAGAATGCACTCATTGCCCCCCAGTACATCACCCACAAAAGATGGGTGTAAACCCTAGAGGTTTGAAGCCTAATGTCATTTGGCAAATGGATGTGACTCACATCTCTTCTTTTGGAAGAATGGGTTATGTACATGTCACAGTAGACACATACTCCCATTTCACTTGTGCCTCAGCTAGGACTGGGGAAGCAGTCAAAGATGTGGTTCAACACCTTATACAATGTTTTCAAATCATGGGTCTTCCCTCACAAATAAAAACAGATAATGGGCCTGCTTACACTTCTAAAGCTTTCAAACAATTTTGTGGCCAATGGGGAATTGCCCATGTTACAGGGATACCCTACAATCCTCAAGGACAGGCAATTATAGAAAGGACTCATCAAAATTTAAAATTACAAATAGAGAGGCTACAAGCCTCTAATGGGTATTTTACTCCTCATCATGTCTTATCCCATGCCCTGTTTGTGCTTAATCATCTAAATACAAATGACAAGGGACTCAGTGCAGCCCTGATTCATTGGGATCGTGAATTCCATAAGACTCCTTTGCCACTAGTGTATTGGAAGGACTTGTTGTCCGGTACATGGAAGGGACCGGATGTTCTTATAACTGCGGGGCGAGGGTACGCTTGTGTTTTCCCACAGGATGCCGACTCCCCCATCTGGATCCCAGATCGCCTTATCCGACCTGCAAAGGGAAAAGAGAAGGCGCAAGCACCGCTGGAGAAAGCAGCAGAGGAAACTGATGACGGACATGAAAAAGATGAAGCTCAGTGGCGAGAAACCGAAAGTGACTTGGTCGCAGATTCGACTTCTGACTCAGAACGCAAAGGAACTTTTAATTAAACAGGGGAAACCCCTTACAGCTTCTTTTTATTTCCTTGCCTTTCTAGCTTTAATTTCCACCCCACTGCCGGTCACTCAGGGAATTTCCTACTGGGCATATGTCCCTAATCCCCCGATTATTCAGCCTGTAGGATGGTTAGATCGGGAGCCTATCAAGATGTTAACCAATGACTCAGTCAGATTGGATGGAGCACAGGATTCTGACGCTCGTAGCAGCTCCTCCTCCTTAATAAATTTTGAGGGCAGAGCAGATTCGCTCCCAATCTGCCTGACGCTGCAGGGGAAGGTGCCTCACGGCTGCTTTCCGACATCTTACAGGACCTTCCTGACTGACAGCCCAGACAGGACAAACATTGGTAAGAGATGGATGTGGGAGCTCCAGATACAGACTTTAGGAAATCAATTGTATAAGGATAATTTTACTCAAGTCAATCTCATTCCTATCACTCCCTGTATTCAAAAGTACCGGGATAAAGATCAATTTTGGGATTCTTCTCTGTCCAAATTCCCAACATGGTTGACTTGCGGTTTTCCAAATGCAGCTGCAAGGTATAAACCACAGGGGTCGTCAGGATCCCTCAGGATATGGGATTACTCTAATTCTAATGATAAGGAGGACACTTATAAGAGTTATCTAAATACTCATAAGGAGAAATTTCATAATTATGTTTTTGAAAGACATGGAGAGCCTCTTAGGAGATGGTTCTCTCCAGGCTTTGTAAAACCTACATGGTTTGCAAAACAAGGCAACATTACTAGGAGACATTCTGGTTTGTTTAGGCTTGTTGCAGCTTCCAACATGATGCTAGAAAAAAGACCTAACCATACTCAATCAGAGGCCATTGGCCTTAGAGCCTGTGTGTCTTACCCTAATGCCATGCTCTTAGCACAATCTTCCTTTATTAATATTACTCAGGATGGTAATTCTTTTCAGATAATATGTAATTCTTGTAAATTGACTAATTGTATCACTTCCGCGGAGCCAAAAGATCTAGGGACGGTTCTCATAGTCCGGCGACCTCCATTTGTCATGTTGCCTGTAGAGTTGGGCCCTGAACCTTGGTATGACAATTCGGCCTTACAAGTTTTAAATACTTTAAAAGATTTGATTCGTCCAAAACGGTTTGTTGCTGCTTTGATTCTAGGTATTACTGCTCTAATTTCGATTATTACTACCTTTGCTGTTGCAACAACCACATTAGTTCAGGAAATTCATACAGCTCATTATGTCAATACTCTTAATAAGAATATTACTATGGCTTTACTTGAGCAAGAAGCTATAGATAAAAAATTAGAGTCTAAGATCAATGTTTTGGAAGAAGTGGTTTTGGCCTTAGGACAGGACATTTCCAACCTCAAAACCACAATGTCTGCTCGCTGCCATGGTAACTTCAAATCCATCTGTGTTACCCCATTGCCTTATAATGCTTCCCAGCCTTGGGAGAAGGTTAAGGCTCATTTGCAGGGAATCTGGCATGATACAGATATTACCCATGATCTGGCCTCTTTACAGAAAGATATTTCGGCTATGAGTCAGGCTCATTTGCAAATAGGCGGACTACAAGATCTAGCTACAGAAATAAAAAAAGGAATTAAGGATATGAACCCCATAGATTGGCTACAATATTTCATTTTTATTGGAGTGCTCATTTTACTGGTAGTGCTTGTTGTTTTTCTTTTTCCTTGTCTTATTAAATGTCTCTATACTTCTGTGAAGACAGTGCAGCAGGACGTGTTTGAGCTTCATTTTAAAAACAGAAAAGGAGGAACTGCTACGCCTACAGCTGTGACACCTGTGTAGCTGTAGCAAGTATGCCGCTGCGCTGGGGCCCAGCAGCTGAAGGGTTGAGGTAGGAGCTTCTCGGAGCGTGGCCTCAGGCGGTTCCCCCACAATCAGCAATCGTCATGCAGCCTGAGGATCCCAGGAAGCCCTGGAGAACCAAATGGCCTTGACGACAGTCCTTGTTGGCACTAATCATGATCTTTCTCTGTATGTCTTATCTGTGTCTTCTCCAGTTAACAGCACAACCAGTACAGGTCGGCACCAACATGACTGACCCAGGTCACCTGTACCCGGAGCACCTCCATTTATCAGACCAGTGTATAAAGAAGCTCAAAAGACTTCCTCAAATACATCTCTGGGGTTGTTCCTGTTTAGAGTAGAGCAGCGCGAGCTCTTGTCAGAAACAGCCAGAAAGCCCAAAAATGAAAGTAAAAAATAAAAATGTTACAAGGGAATAAACATAGCATGCCAGACCCTTCTAGAGAGAAAGAGTTAGAGAAAATTCCCCAGCACACACTTCCCGGGGGGTATACACAGTACTTCTTAGGAGGGAGCTGGTGGACAGCCCCTAGGTGGACCTCCGAAAGTGGAAGTTACCTAGAGCCGCTCCCATATACAGGAAGTTATGATGAAGTTGGGAACAGATGGGTAAATTATGAGGGGAAAAAACAGCTTTGAAAGCAAATGGGCATATGATAGTAAAATATAACCCAGACTGGCAAGAGTTCGGCTCCCCACAGATGTGGTCACTGGCGCGAGACAGATTTCACAAAATTCTGAGATCATGCCCTCAGACAATAGCCACGGTGAACTCGCGCTGCGGAAGTGATACACAAAAATAGATATGGATGTCTCTTGTTATTGTTTCTTGCTGACTCTGAGTAATTGTAAAAAATAATGGCCTGATGTAACCCCCTGCCAAGTTCCTCGATTGTGAAAGTATATAAGCATTGCCTATACAGAAGTAAAATTGCAGCAGCACATCAACACATGTGTCTGTCTGTCATTCTCCTCGCCGATTCCTGACTTCTCCTTGAGCCTTCTCCCTGGTTTTCCCGCAGTGGTGGTCTCCCTCTGGGTGGTCTGCGGCAGATGCCCTGAAAAAAAGAAATGTATTTCCTACTCAAACGGACCATATGTAGTTCAACTCTGCCTATGTAACTGATAAAAACCACAGCTCCTCTTACATAAATGCTCTTTAGTTAATAGTCAGAATCGGCTTGGTTTGGTAAACTTCAAAAAATCACTTGATCCCAAAATTCACTTGGTTTACCAGAAATGAACCCTTGCTTGTAGGAAGACACTGATCCTGGGCTTTAACTCCATTTCTGAAGGCAAATTCAGATCAGAGTTCTCATCCCTGAAAAACACTCTGTTTTAAGGCAAGAATTCTCCTCTTCTTTCCAGCGTCTCCAATATATTAAGAAACATGAGCATGCACAGAAGGAAAGAACTGTTTTTCCTACTCATACAGACCATATGTAGTTTAGCTCTGTTTATGAAACTGATACAAACCACAGCTCCTCTTACATAAATCCTCTTTAGTTAATAGTGAGAATAGCGTAGGGTTCGTGAACTGCGAATAATTATTTGAGCCGAAATTTCTCTTGGTTTACCAGAAATGAACTCTTGCTTGTAGGAAGACACAGATCCTGGGGTTTAACTCCGTTTCTGAAGGGAAATTCAGACCAGAGTTCTTATGCCTGAAACACACTAAGTTTTAATGCAAGAAGCAAGCTCTTCTTTCCAGAGTCTAAAATACAGCAAGAATCATGAGGATGCCCTGAAAAAAAGAACTGAGTTTCCTTCTCATACGGACCATATGTAGTTCAACTCTGCTTTTGAAGCTGATACAAACCAAAGCTCCTCTTACATAAATGCTCTTTAGTTAATAGTGAGAATAGCGTTGGGTTTTTGAATTGCGAAAAAACATTTGAGCCCTAAATTCACTGGGTTTACCAGAAATGTACTCTTGCTTGTAGGAAGACACAGATTCTGGGGTTTAACTCTGTTTCTGATGGGAAATTCAGACCAGAGTTCTCATCCCTGAAACACACTCTGTTTTAACGCAGGATGCAAGCTCTTCTTTCCAGAGTCTAAAATACATCAAAAACCATGAGCATGCCTGAAAAAAAGAACTGTGTTTCCTACTCATACAGACCATATGTATTTCAACTCTGCTTATTAAACTGATACAAACCTCAGCTACTCTTACATAAATGCTCTTTAGTTAATAGTGAGAATAGCGTTTGGTTCCTGAACTGCGAAAAATCATTTGAGCCCCAAATTCACTGGGTTTACCAGAACTGAACGCTTACTTGTAGGAAGACACAGATCCTGGTGTTTAACTCCGTGTCTGTAGATGAATTCAGACCAGAATTCTCAACCCTGAAATACACTCTCTTTTAAGGCAAGAAGCAAGCTCTTCTTTCCAGCGTCTCCAATACAGCAAGAACCATGAACATGCCCTGAAATAAAAAACTGTGTTTCCTTCTCATGCGGACCATATGTAGTTCAACTCTGCTTATGCAACTGATACAAACCACAGCTCCTCTTACATAAACGCTCTTTAGTTAATACTGAAAATACCATTTGGTTCCTTAACTGTGAAAAATCATTTTAGCCAAAATGCACTGGGTTTACCAGAACTGAACTCTTGCTTGTAGGATGACACAGATCCTGGGGTTTAACTCTGATTCTGAAGACGATTTCAGACCAGAATTCTCAACCCTGAAATACACTCTCTTTTAAGGCAAGCAGCAAGCTCTTTTTCCAGTGTCTCTAATACAGCAAGAACCATGAGTATGCCCAGAAAAAAAGAACTGTGTTTCCTACTCAAACGGACCATATGTAGTTCAACTCTGCTTATGAAACTGATACAAACCACAGCTCCTCTTACATTAATTCTCTTTAGTTAAAATGAGAATCAGTTTGGGATGGTGAACTGTGAAAAATCATTTGAGAACAAATTTCTCTTGCTTTACCAGAAATGAACTCTTGCTTGTAGGAAGAAACAGATCCTGAGGTTTAACTCCATTTCTGAAGGGAAATTCAGACCAGAGTTCTCATCCATGAAACACACTCTGTTTTAATGCAAGAAGCAAGCTCTTCTTTCCATAGTCTAAAATATAGCAAGAACCGTGTGAATGCCCAGAAAAAAAGAATTGTGTTTCCTACTCATATGGACCATTTGTAGTTCAACTCTGCTTATGAAATGATACAGACCACAGCTCCTCTTACATAAATGCTGTTTATTTAATAGTGATAATCGCGTTGGGTTCTAGAACTGTGTAAAGTCATTTGAGCCAAAAATTCACTTGGTTTACCAGAAATGATCTCATGCTGTAGGAAGACACAGATCATTGTGTTTAACTCCGTTTGTGAAGGGAAATTCGGACCATAATTCTCATCCCTGAAACAAACTCTGTTTAAACGAAGAAGCAAGCTCTTCTTTCCAGAGTCTAAATTACAGCAAGAACCATGTGCATGGCCTGAAAAAAAGAACTGTGTTTCCTGTTCATTCGGATCATATGTAGTTCAACTCTGGTTATGAAAGTGATTCAGACAACAACTCCTCTTACATAAATGCTCTTTAGTTAATAGTGAGAATCACATTGGGTTCTAGAACTGTGTAAAGTCATTTGAGCCGAAAATTCACATGGTTTTCCAGAAATGAACTATTGCTGGTAGGAAGACACAGATCATGGGGTTTAACTCCGTTTGTGAAGGGAAATTCAGACCAGAGTTCTCATCCATGAAACACACTCTGTTTAAACGAAGAAGCAAGCTCTTCTTTTAAGAGTCTAAAATACAGCAAGAACCATGAGCATGGACTGAAAAAGGAACTGTTTTTCCTATTCATATGTACCATATGTAGTTCAACTCTGCTTATGAAACTGATACAAACCACAGCTCCTCTTACATAAATGCTCTTTACTTAATAGTGAGAATCGCGTTGGTTTTGTGAAGTTCGAAAAATCATTTGAGCCCAAAATTCACTGGGTAAACCAGAAATGAATTCTTGCTTGTAGGAAGACACTTATCCTGGGGTTTCACTCCGTTTCTGAAGACAAATTCAGACCAGAGTTCTCATCCATGAAACACACTCTGTTTTAACACAAGAAGCAAGCTCTTCTTTCCAGCGTCTCCAATACAGCAAGGACAATGAGCAAGCCCAGAAAAAATAAAAACTGTGTTTCCTACTCATACCGAACATATCTAGTTCAACTCTGCTTATGAAACTGATGCAAACCACATCATCTCTTCCATAGATGCTCTTTATTTAATAGTGAAATTCGTATTGGTTTCGTGAACTGTGTAAATTCATTTTATCCGAAAAATAACTGGGTTTACCGGAAATGAACTCTTGCTTGTAGGAAGACACAGAGCCTTTGGTTAAACTCAGTTTCAGAAGGGAAATTCAGACCCGTGTTCTCATCCATGAAACACACTCTGTTCTAACGCAAGAAGCATGCTCTTCTTTCCAGCTTTGCAATACAGCAAGGAACATGAGCATGTCCAGAAAAAAAGAACTGTGTCTCCTACTCATATGGACCATGTCTATTTCAACTCTACTTATGAAACTGATACACACCACATCATCTCTTACATAGATGCTCTTTAGTTAATAGTGAAAATCGTGATGGTTTTGTGATCTGTGTAAATTCATTTGGCACTGAAATTCACTGCGTTTACCAGAAATGAACTCTTGATTGTAGGACGACACAGAGCATGGAGTTTAACTCCGATTCTAAATGGAAATTCAGCAGAGTGTTCTCCTCCATGAAACGCAGTCTGTTTTAAGGCAAGATGCACGCTCTTCTTTCCAGTATCTGTAATAAAGCAAGAAACATGAGCTTGGCCAGAATAAAAGAACTCTGTTTCCTACTCATACAGACCCTATCTAGTTCAACTCTGCTTATGAAACTGATACAAACCACATCATCTCTTACATAGATGCTCTTTAGTGCATAGTGAAAATCGTATTGGTTTCGTGAACTGTGTAAATTCATTGGATCCGAAAAACAACTGGGTTTCCCGGAAATTACCTCTTGCTTGTAGGATGACACATAGCATGGAGTTTAACTCCATTTCTGAAGGGAAATTCAGAAGAGTGTTCTCATCCATGAAACAAAGTCTGTTTTAACGCAAATAGCATGCTCATCTTTCAAGCTTCTGAAATACAGCAAGGAACATGAGAATGTCCAGAAAAAAAGAACTGTGTTTCCTACTCATACGGACCATATCTAGTTCAACTCTGCTTATGAAACTGATATAAACCACAGCATCTCTTACCTAGACGCTCTTTAGTTAAAAGTGAAAATCGTGTTGGTTTCCTGAACTGTGTGAATTCATTTGGCTGAAAATTCACTGCTTTTACCAGAAATGAACTCTTGCTTGTAGGACGACACAGAGCATGGAGTTTAACTCCGATTCTAAATGGAAATTCACAAGAGTGTTCTCCTCCATGAAACCCAGTCTGTTTTAACGCAAGAAGCATCCTCTTCATTCAAGCATCAACAATACGGCAAGAAACATGAGCATGCCCAGAAAAAAAGAACTGTGTTTCCGACTCATAAGGAACATATCTAGTTCAACTCTGCTTATGAAACTGATGCAAACCACATCATCTCTTACATAGATGCTCTTTAATTAATAGTGAAAATAGTATTGGTTTCATGAACTGTGTAAATTCATTTGAGCCGAAAAATAACTGGGTTTACCGGAAATGAACTCTTGCTTGTAGGAAGACACATAGCATGGAGTTTAACTCCGATTCTAAATGGAAATTGAGCAGAGTGTTCTCCTCCATGAAACACAGTCTGTTTTAACGCAAGAAGCATGCTCTTCTTTCAAGCATCTGCAATACAGCAAGGAACATGAGCATGTCCAGAAAACAAGAACTGTGTTTCCTAATCATAGGGACCATATCTTGTTCAACTCTGCTCATGAAACTGATACAAACCACATCATCTCTTACATAGATGCTCTTTATTTAATAGTGAAAATCGTATTGGTTTCGTGAACTGTGTATATTCATTTGAGCTGAAAAATAACTGGGTTTACCGGAAATGAACTCTTGCTTGTAGGAAGACACAGAGCATGGCGTTAAACTCCGATTCTAAAGGGAAATTCAGAACAGTGTTTTCCTCAAAGAAACACCATCTGTTTTAATGCAAGAAGCATGCTCTTTTTCCAGCATCTGCAATACAGCAAGAAACATGAGCATGGCCAGAAAAAGAGAATTGGGTTTCCTACTCATAGGGACCATATCTCATTCAACACTGCTTATGAAACTGATACAAACCACAGCATTTCTTACATAGATGCTCTTTAGTTAATAGAGAAAATTGTGTTGGTTTCGTGAACTGTGTAAATTCATTTTGCACCAAAAATTCACTGCATTTACCAGAAATGAACTCTTGATTGTAGGACGACACAGAGCACGGAGTTTAACTCTGATTCTAAATGGGAATTCAGCAGAGTGTTCTCCTCCATGAAACGCAGTCTGTTTTAATGCAAGATGCATGGTCTTCTTTCCAGCATCTGCAATAAAGCAAGAAACACGAGCTTGGCCAGAATAGAAGAACTGTGTTTCCTACTCATACCGAACCTTTCTAGTTCAACTCTGCTTATGAAACTGATACAAACCACATCATCTCTTACATAGATGCTCTTTATTTAATAGTGGAAATCGTATTGGTTTCGTGAACTGTGTATATTCATTTGAGCTGAAAAATAACTGGGTTTACCGGAAATGAACTCTTGCTTGTAGGAAGACACAGAGCCTTTGGTTAAACTCAGTTTCTGAAGGGAAATTCAGACCAGTGTTCTCATCCATGAAACTAAGTCTGTTTTAATGCAAATAGCATGCTCTTCTTTCAAGCGTCTGAAATACAGCAAGGAAAATGAGAATGTCCAGAAAAAAAGAACTGTGTTTACTACTCATACGAACCATATCTAGTTCAACTCTGCTTATGAAACTGGTATAAACCACAGCATCTCTTACCTAAACGATCTTTAGTTAATAGTGAAAATCGTGTTGGTTTCGTGAACTGTGTAAATTCATTTGGCTGAAAATTCACTGCTATTACCAGAAATGAACTCTTGCTTGTAGGACCACACAGAGCATCGAGTTTAACTCTGATTCTAAATGGAAATTCAGCAAAGTGTTCTCCTCCATGAAACACAGTCTGTTTTAACGCAAGAAACATCCTCTTCATTCCAGCATCTGCAAAACAGCAAGAAACATGAGCACGAACAGAAAAAAAGAACTGAGTTTCCGACTCATACAGACCATATCTAGTTCAACTCTGCTTATGAAACTGATATAAACCACAGCATTGCTTACATAGTCGCTCTTTAGTTAATAGTGAAAATCGTGTTTGTTTCCTGAACTGTGTAAATTCATTTGGCCGAAAATTCACTGCTCTTACCAAAAATGTACTCTTGCTTGTAGGAAGACACAAAGCATTTGGTTTAACTCCATTTCTGAAGGTAATTTCACACCAGTGTTCTCATCCAGGAAACACCCTCTGTTTTAATGCAAATAGCATGCTCTCATTTCCAGCGTGTAATACAGCAAGGAACATGAGCATGCCCAGAAAAAAATAACTGTGTTTCTGACTCATACGGAACATATCTAGTTCAACTCTGCTCATGAAACTGATGCAAACCACATCATCTCTTACATAGATGCTCTTTATTTAATGGTGAAAATCGTATTGGTTTCATGAACTGTGTAAAATCATTTGAGCCGAAAAATAACTGGGTTTACAGGAAATGAACTCTTGCTTGTAGGAAGACACAGAGCCTTTGGTTTAACTCACTTTCTGAAGGGAAAATCAGACTTGTGTTCTCATCCATGAAACACACTCTGTTCTAACGCAAGAAGCATGCTCTTCTTTCCAGCTTTGCAATACAGCAAGGAACATGAGCATGCCCAGAAATAAAGAACTGTGTCTCCTACACATATGGACCATATCTATTTCAACTCTTCTTATGAAACTGATACACACCACGTCATCTCTTACATAGATGCTCTTTAGTTAATAGTGAAAATCGTGATGGTTTTCGTGAACTGTGTAAATTCATTTGAGCAGAAAAATACCTGGGTTTCCCGGAAATTACCTCTTGCTTGTAGGATGACACAGAGCATGGAGATTAACTCCATTTCTGAAGGGAAATTCAGAAGAGTGTTCTCATCCGTGAAACAAAGTCTGTTTTAACACAAATAGCATGCTCTTCTTTCCAGCGTCTGCAATACAGCAAGGAACATGAGAATGTCCAGAAAAAAAGAACTCTGTTTCCTACTCATAGGGCCCATATCTCGTTCAACTCTGCTTATGAGACTGATACAAACCACAGCATCTCTTACATAGATGCTCTTTAGTTAATAGTTAAAATTGTGTTGGTTTCGTGAACTGTGTAAATTCATTTGGCACCGAAAATTCACTGCGTTTACCAGAAATGAACTCTTGCTTGTAGGACGACACAGAGCATGGAGTTTAACTCTGATTCTAAATGGAAATTCAGCAGAGTGTTCTCCTCCATGAAACGCAGTCTGTTTTAATGCAAGATGCATGGTCTTCTTTCCAGCATCTGCAATAAAGCAAGAAACATGAGCTTGGCCAGAAGAAAAGAACTGTGTTTCCTACTCATATCAAACTTTTCTAGTTCAACTCTACGTATGAAACTGATACAAACCACATCATCTCTTACATAGATGCTCTTTTTTAATAGTGAAAATCGTATTGGTTTCGTGAACTGTGTAAATTCATTTGAGCTGAAAAATAACTGGGTTTACCGGAAATGAACTCTTGCTTGTAGGAAGACACAGAGCCTTTGGTTAAACTCAGTTTCTGAAGGGAAATTCAGACCAGTGTTCTCATCCATGAAACACACTCCGTTTTAACCGAAGTAGCATGATCTTCTTTCCAGAGTGTGCAATACAGCAAGGAACATGAGCATGCCCAGAAAAAGAACTGTGATTCCTACTCATATGGACCATATGTAGGTCAACTCTGCTTATGAAACTTATACAAACCACATCATCTGTTACATAGATGCTCTTTAGTTAATAGTGAAAATCTTGATGGTTTCGTGAACTGTGTAAATTCATTTGAGCCGAAAAATAACTGGGTTTACTGGAAATTACCTCTTGCTTGTAGGATGACACAGACCATCCAGTATAACTCCATTTCTGAAGGGAAATTCAGAAGAGTGTTCTCATCCACGAAACACACTCCGTTTTAAAGGAAGAAGCATGCTCTTCTTTCCAGCGTCTTCTATACAGCAAGGAACATGAGAATGTCCAGAAAAAAAGAACTGGGTTTTCTACTCATATGGACCATATCTACTTCAACACTGCTTATGAAACTGATACAAACCACATCATCTCTTACATAGATGCTCTTTAGTTAATATTGAAAATGGTATTGGTTTCCTTGAACTGTGTAAATTCATTTGAGCAAAAAATAACGGGGTTTAACGGAAATGAACTCTTGCTTGTAGGAAGACACATAGCATGGAGTTTAACTCCGATTCTAAATTGAAATTAAGAAAAGTGTTCTCATCCATGAAACACAGTCTGTTTTAACGCAAGAAGCATTCTCTTCTTTCTAGCATCTGCAATACAGCAAGGAACATGAGCATGTCCAGAAAACAAGAACTGTGTTTCCTAATCATAGGGACCATATCTCGTTCAACTCTGCTCATGAAACTGATACAAACCACATCATCTCTTACATAGATGCTCTTTAGTTAATAGTGAAAATCGTATTGGTTTCGTGAACTATGTAAAATCATTTGAGCCGAAAAATAACTGGGATTACACGAAATGAACTCTTGCTTGTAGGAAGACACAGAGCCTTTGGTTTAACTCACTTTCTGAAGGGAAATTCAGACCTGTGTTCTCATCCATGAAACACACTCTGTTCTAACGCAAGAAACATGCTCTTCTTTCAAGCTTTGCAATACAGCAAGGAACATGAGCATGCCCAGAAAAAAATACCTGTGTCTCCTACTCATATGGACCATATCTATTTCAACTCTGCTTATGAAACTGATACAAACCACAGCATCTCTTACCTAGACGCTCTTTAGTTAATAATGAAAATCGTGTTGGTTTCGTGAACTGTGTAAATTCATTGGGCTGAAAATTCACTGCTTTTACCAGAAATGAACTCTTGCTTGTAGGAAGACACAGAGCATGGCGTTTAACTCTGATTCTAAAGGGAAATTCAGAAAGGTGTTCTCCTCAAGGAAACACAGTCTGTTTTAATGCAAGAAGCATGCTCTTCTTTCCAGCATCTGCAATACAGCAAGGAACATGAGAATGTCCAGAAAAAAAGAACTGTTTCCTACTCATACGGACCATATCTTGTTCAACTCTGCTTATGAAACTGATATAATCCACAGCATCTCTTACCTAGACGCTCTTTAGTTAATAGTGAAAATCGTGTTGGTTTCGTGAACTGTGTAAATTCATTTGGCTGAAAATTCACTGCTTTTACCAGAAATAAACTCTTGCTTGTAGGACGACACAGAGCATGGAGTTTAACTCAGATTCTTAATGGAAATTCAGAAGAGTGTTCTCATCCATAAAACACTGTCTGTTTAAACGCAAATAGAATGCTCTTCTTTGCAGCATCTGCAATAAAGCAAGAAACATGAGCATGGCCAGAAAAAAAGAACTGTGTTTCCTACTCATAAGGACCATGTCTAGTTCAACTCTGCTTATGAAACTAATATAAATCACATCATCTCTTACATAGATGCTCTTTAGTTAATAGTGAAAATCGTATTGGTTTCCTTGAATTGTGTAAATTCATTAGAGCAAAAAATAACTGGGTTTACAGGAAAAGAACTCTTGCTTGTAGGAAGACACAGAGCATTTGGTTTAACTCCATTTCTGAAGGGAATTTCAGACCAGTGTTCTCATCCATGAAACACACTCTGTTTTAACACAAATAGCATGCTCTCATTTCCAGTGTCTGCAATACAGCAAGGAACATGAGCATGCCCAGAAAAAATTACTGTGTTTCCTACTCATAGGGAACATATCTATTTCAACTCTGCTTATGAAACTGATCCAAACCACATCATCTCTTACATAGATGCTCTTTAGTTAATAGTGAACATCGTGATGGTTTCGTGAACTGTGTAAATTCATTTGAGCCGAAAAATAACTGGGTTTCCCGGAAATTACCTCTTGATTGTAGGATGACACAGAGCTTGGAGTTTAACTCCGATTCTAAATGGAAATTCAGAAGAGTGTTCTCCTCCATGGAACACAGTCTGTTTTAACGCAAGAAGCATCCTCTTCCTTCCAGCTTATGCAATACAGCAAGACACATGAGCATGCCCAGAAAAAAAGAACTGTGTTTCTGACTCATACGGAACATATCTAGTTCAACTCTGATTATGAAACTGATGCAAACCACATCATCTCTTACATAGACGCTCTTTATTTAATAGTGAAAATAGTATTGGTTTCGTGAACTGTGTAAGTTCATTTGAGCCAAAATAACTGGGTTTCCCAGAAATGATCTCTTGCTTGTAGGACGACACAGATCCCTTGGTTAAACTCAGTTTCTGAAGGGAAGTTCAGACTAGTGTTCTCATCCATGAAACACACTCCGTTTTAACGGAAGAAGCATGCTCTTCTTTCCAGCATCTGCAATAGAGCAAGGAACATGAGCATGCCCAGAAAAAAAGAACTGTGTTTCCTACTCATAGGGCCCATATCTTGTTCAACTCTGCTCATGAAACTGATACAAAGCACATCTTCTTTTACATACATGCTCTTTAGTTAATAGTGAAAATCGTATTGGTTTCGTGAACTATGTAAAATCATTTGAGACGAAAAATAACTGGGTTTACAGGAAATGAACTCTTGCTTGTAGGAAGACACAGAACCTTTAGTTTAACTCACTTTCTGAAGGGAAATTCAGACCTGTGTTCTCCTCCATGAAACACACTCTGTTCTAACTCAAGAAGCATGCTCTTCTTTCCAGCTTTGCAATACAGCAAGGAACATGAGCATGTCCAGAAAAAAAGAACTGTGTCTCCTACACATATGGACCATATCTATTTCAACTCTGCTTATGAAACTGATACAAACCACATCATCTCTTACATAGATGCTCTTCAGTTAATAGTGAAAATCATTTCGGTTTCGTGAACTGTGTAAATTCATTTGAGCCGAAAAATAACGGGGTTTACCGGAAATGATCTCTTGCTTGTAGGAAGACACAGAGCATGGAGTTTTACTCCGATTCTAAATGGAAATTCAGCAGAGTGTTCTCATCCATGAAACACAGTCTGTTTTAACGCAAGAAGTATCCTCTTCATTCCAACATCTGCAAAACAGCAAGAAACATGAGCATGGCCAGAAAAAAGAACTGTGTTTCCGACTCATACACACCATATCTAGTTCAACTCTGCTTATGAAACTGATATAAACCACAGCATCGCTTACATACACGCTCTTAAGTTAATAGTGAAAATCGTGTTGGTTTCGTGAACTGTGTAAATTCATTTGTCCGAAAATTCACAGCTCTTACCAAAAATGTACTCTTGCTTTTAGGAAGACACAGAGCATTTGGTTTAACTCTATTTCTGAAGGGAATTTCAGACCAGTGTTCTCATCCATGAAACACACTCTGTTTTAACGAAAATAGCATGCTCTCATTTCCAGCGTCTGCAATACAGTAAGGAATATGAGCATGCCCAGAAAAAAAATAACTGTGTTTCCTACTCATACGGAACATATCTAGTTCAAATCTGCTTATGAATATGATGCAAACCACATCATCTCTTACATAGACGCTCTTTATTTAATAGTGAAAATCGTATTGGTTTCGTGAACTGTGTAAAATCATTTGAGCCGAAAAATAACTGGGTTTACAGGAAATGAACTCTTGCTTGTAGGAAGACACAGAGCCTTTTGTTTAACTCATTTCTGAAGGGAAATTCAGACCTGTGTTCTCATCCATGAAACACACTCTGTTTTAACGCAAATAGCATGCTCTTCTTTCCAGCTTTGCAATACAGCAAGGAACATGAGCATGCCCAGAAAAAAAGAACTGTGTCTCATACTCATACGGAACATATCGAGTTCAACTCTGCTTATGAAACTGATATAAACCACATCATCTCTTACATAGATGCTCTTTATTTAATAGTGAAAATCGTATTGGTTTCCTTGAACTGTGTAAATTCATTTGAGCAAAAAATAACGGGGTTTACCGGAAATGTACTCTTGCTTGTAGGAAGACACAGAGCATTTAGTTAAACTCCGATTCTAAAGCGAAATTCAGAAAAGTGTTCTCATCCATGAAACACAGTCTGTTTTAACGCAAGAAGCATGCTCTTCTTTCCAGCATCTGCAATACAGCAAGGAACATGAGCATGTCCAGAAAACAAGAACTGTGTTTCCTAATCATAGGGAGCATATCTTGTTCAACTCTGCTCATGAAACTGATACAAACCACATCATCTCTTACATAGATGCTCTTTAGTTAATAGTGAAAATCATATTGGTTTCCTAAACTATGTAAAATCATTTGAGCCGAAAAATAACTGGGTTTACAGGAAATGAACTCTTGCTTGTAGGAAGACACAGAGGATGGCGTTAAACTCCGATTCTAAAGGGAAATTCAGAAGTGTGTTCTCCTCAAAGAAACACAGTCTGTTTTAATGCAAGAAGCATGCTCTTCTTTCCAGCATCTGCAATACAGCAAGAAACATGAGCATGCCCAGAAAAAGAGAACTGTGTTTCCTACTCATATGGACCATATCTCGTTCAACTCTGCTTATGAAACTGATACAAACCACAGCATCTCTTACATAGATGCTCTTTAGTTAATAGAGAAAATTGTGTTGGTTTCGTGAACTGTGTAAATTCATTTGGTACCGAAAATTCACTGCGTTTACCAGAAATGAACTCTTGGTTGTAGGATGACACAGAGCATGGAGGTTAACTCCGATTCTAAATGGAAATTGAGCAGAGTGTTCTGCTCCATGAAACACAGTCTGTTTTAATGCAAGAAGCATCCTCTTCTTTCCAGCATCTGCAAAACAGCAAGAAACATGAGCATGGCCAGAAAAAAAGAACTGTGTTTCTGACTCATACACACCATATCTAGTTCAACTCTGCTTATGAAACTGATATAAACCACAGCATCACTCACATACACGCTCTTTAGTTAATAGTGAAAATCGTGTTGGTTTCGTGAACTGTGTAAATTCATTTGGCCGAAAATACACAGCTATTACCCAAAATGTACTCTTGCTTGTAGGAAGACACAGAGCATTTGGTTTAACTCCATTTCTGAAGGGAATTTCAGACCAGTGTTCTCATCCATGAAACACACTCTGTTTTAACACAAATAGCATGCTCTCATTTCCAGTGTCTGCAATACAGCAAGGAAAATGAGCATGCCCAGAAAAAATTACTGTGTTTCCTACTCATACGGAACATATCCATTCAACTCTGCTTATGAAACTGATCCAAACCACATCATCTCTTACATAGATGCTCTTTAGTTAATAGTGAACATCGTGATGGTTTCGTGAACTGTGTAAATTCATTTGAGCGGAAAAATAACTGGGTTTCCCGGAAATTACCTCTTGATTGTAGGATGACACAGAGCTTGGAGTTTAACTCCGATTCTAAATGGAAATTCAGAAGAGTGTTCTCCTCCATGGAACACAGTCTGTTTTAACGCAAGAAGCATCCTCTTCATTCCAGCTTCTGCTATACAGCAAGAAACATGAGAATGGTCTGAAAAAAAGAACTGTGTTTCCTACTCAACGGACCATATCTAGTTCAACTATGCTTATGAAACTGATATAAACCACATCATCTCTTACATAGATGCTCTTTATTTAATAGTGAAAATCGCATTGGTTTCCTTGAACTGTGTAAATTCATTTGAGCAAAAAATAACGGGGTTTACCGGAAATGAACTCTTGCTTGTAGGAAGACACAGAGCATTTAGTTTAACTCCGATTCTAAAGGGAAATTCAAAAAAGTGTTCTCATCCATGAAACACAGTCTGTTTTAACGCAAGAAGCATGCTCTTCTTCCAGCATCTGCAATACAGCAAGGAACATGAGCATGTCCAGAAAACAAGAACTGTGTTTCCTAATCGTAGGGACCATATCTTGTGCAACTCTGCTCATGAAACTGATACAAACCACATCATCTCTTACATAGATGCTCTTTAGTTAATAGTGAAAATCATATTGGTTTCCTAAACTAAGTAAAATCATTTGAGCCGAAAAATAACTGGGTTTACAGGAAATGAACTCTTGCTTGTAGGAAGACACAAAGCATGGCGTTAAACTCCGATTCTAAAGGGAAATTCAGAAAAGTGTTCTCCTCAAAGAAACACAGTCTGTTTTAATGCAAGAAGCATGCTCTTCTTTCCAGCATCTGCAATACAGCAAGAAACATGAGCATGGCCAGAAAATGAGAACTGTGTTTCCTACTCATATGGACCATATCTTGTTCAACTCTGCTTATGAAACTGATATAAACCACATCATCTCTTACATAGATGCTCTTTATTTAATAGTGAAAATCGTATTGGTTTCCTTGAACTGTGTAAATTCATTTGAGCAAAAAAAAAACGGGGTTTACCGGAAATGAACTCTTGCTTGTAGAAAGACACAGAGCATTTAGTTTAACTCCGATTCTAAAGGGAAATTCAGAAAAGTGTTCTCATCCATGAAACACACTCTGTTTTAACGCAAGAAGCATGCTCTTCTTTCCAGCATCTGCAATACAGCAAGGAACATGAGCATGTCCAGAAAACAAGAACTGTGTTTCCTAATCATAGGGACCATATCTTGTTCAACTCTGCTCATGAAACTGATACAAACCACATCATCACTTACATAGATGCTCTTTAGTTAATAGTGAAAATCATATTGGTTTCCTAAACTATGTAAAATCATTTGAGCCGAAAAATAACTGGGTTTACAGGAAATGAACTCTTGCTTGTAGGAAGACACAAAGCATGGCGTTAAACTCCGATTCTAAAGGGAAATTCAGAAGAGTGTTCTCCTCAAAGAAACACAGTCTGTTTTAATGCAAGAAGCATGCTCTTCTTTCCAGCATCTGCAATACAGCAAGAAACATGAGCATGGCCAGAAAATGAGAACTGTGTTTCCTACTCATATGGACCATATCTTGTTCAACTCTGCTTATGAAACTGATATAAACCACATCATCTCCTACATAGATGCTCTTTATTTAATAGTGAAAATCGTATTGGTTTCCTTGAACTGTGTAAATTCATTTGAGCAAAAAATAACGGGGTTTACCGGAAATGAACTCTTGCTTGTAGAAAGACACAGAGCATTTAGTTTAACTCCGATTCTAAAGGGAAATTCAGAAAAGTGTTCTCATCCATGAAACACACTCTGTTTTAACGCAAGAAGCATGCTCTTCTTTCCAGCATCTGCAATACAGCAAGGAACATGAGCATGTCCAGAAAACAAGAACTGTGTTTCCTAATCATAGGGACCATATCTTGTTCAACTCTGCTCATGAAACTGATACAAACCACATCATCTCTTACATAGATGCTCTTTAGTTAATAGTGAAAATCGTATTGGTTTCCTAAACTATGTAAAATCATTTGAGCCGAAAAATAACTGGGTTTACAGGAAATGAACTCTTGCTTGTAGGAAGACACAGAGCATGGCGTTAAACTCCGATTCTAAAGGTAAATTCAGAAGAGTGTTCTCCTCAAAGAAACACAGTCTGTTTTAATGCAAGAAGCATGCTCTTCTTTCCAGCATCTGCAATACAGCAAGAAACATGAGAATGGCCAGAAAAAGAGAACTGTGTTTCCTACTCATATGGATCATATCTCGTTCAACTCTGCTTATGAAACTGATACAAACCACAGCATCTCTTACATAGATGCTCTTTAGTTAATAGAGAAAATAGTGTTGGTTTCGTGAACTGTGTATATTAATTTGGCCGAAAATTCACAGCTCTTACCCAAAATGTACTCTTGCTTGTAGGAAGACACAGAGCATTTGGTTCAACTCCATTTCTGAAGGGAATTTCAGACCAGTGTTCTCATCCATGAAACACACTCTGTTTTAACACAAATAGCATGCTCTCATTTCCAGCGTCTGCAATACAGCAAGGAACATGAGCATGCCCAGAAAAAAATAACTGTGTTTCCTACTCATACGGAACATATCTAGTTCAACTCTGCTTATGAAACTGATCCAAACCACATCATCTCTTACATAGATGCTCTTTAGTTAATAGTGAACATCGTGATGGTTTCGTGAACTGTGTAAATTCATTTGAGCCGAAAAATAACTGGGTTTCCCGGAAATTACCTCTTGATTGTAGGATGACACAGAGCTTGGAGTTTAACTCCAATTCTAAATGGAAATTCAGAAGAGTGTTCTCCTCCATGAAACACAGTCTGTTTTAACGCAAGAAGCATCCTCTTCATTTCAGCTTCTGCAAAACAGCAAGAAACATGAGCATGCCCAGAAAAAAAGAACTGTGTTTCTGACTCATACGGAACATATCTAGTTCAACTCTGCTTATGAAACTCATGCAAACCACATCATCTCTTACATACACGCTCTTTAGTTAATAGTGAAAATAGTATTGGTTTCGTGAACTGTGTAAAATCATTTGAGCCAAAAATTAACTGGGTTTACAGGAAATGAACTCTTGCTTGTAGGAAGACACAGAGCCTTTGGTTTAACTCACTTTCTGATGGGAAATTCAGACCTGTGTTCTCATCCATGAAAAACACTCAGTTCTAACTCAAGAAAGATGCTCTTCTTTCCAGCTTTGCAATACAGCAAGGAACATGAGCATGCCCAGAAAAAAAGAACTGTGTCTCCTACTCATATGGATGATATCTATTTCAACTCTTCTTATGAAACTGATGCAAACCACATCATCTCTTACATAGATCCTCTTTAGTTAATAGTGAAAATAGTATTGGTTTCGTGAACTGTGTAAAATCATTTGAGCCAAAAATTAACTGGGTTTCCCGGAAATTACCTCTTGCTTGTAGGATGACACAGAGCATGGAGTTTAACTCCGATTCTAAATGGAAATTCAGAAAGGTGTTCTCCTCCATGAAACACAGTCAGTTTTAACGCAAGAAGCATCCTCTTCATTCCAGCTTATGCAATACAGCAAGAAACATGAGCATGTCCAGGAAAAAGAACTGTGTTTCCGACTCATACGGAACCTATCTAGTTCAACTCTGCTTATGAAACTGATGCAAACAACATCATCTCTTACATAGACGCTCTTTAGTTAATAGTGAAAATAGTATTTGTTTCGTGAACTGTGTAAATTCATTTGAGCCAAAAAATCACTGCGTTTACCAGTAATGAACTCTTGCTTGTAGGAAGACACAGATCCATTGGTTAAACTCAGTTTCTGAAAGTAAATTCAGAGCAGTGTTCTCAACCATGAAACACACTCCGTTTTAATGGAAGAAGCACGCTCTTCTTTCCAGCACCTGCAATAGAGCAAGGAACATGAGCATGCCCAGAAAAAAAGAACTGTGTTTCCTACTCATACGGACCTTATCTAGTTCAACTCTGCTTATGAAACTGATATAAACCACAGCATCACTCACATACACGCTCTTTAGTTAATAGTGAAAATCGTGTTGGTTTCGTGAACTGTGTAAATTCATTTGGCCGAAAATTCACAGCTCTTACCCAAAATGTACTCTTGCTTGTAGGAAGACACAGAGCATTTGGTTTCACTCCATTTCGGAAGGGAATTTCAGACCAGTGTTCTCATTCATGAAACACACTCTGTTTTAACATAAATAGCATGCTCTCATTTCCAGCGTCTGCAATACAGCAAGGAACATGAGCATGCCCAGAAAAAAATAACTGTGTTTCCTACTCATACGGAACATATCTAGTTCAACTCTGCTTATGAAACTGATGCAAACCACATCATCTCTTACATAGATGCTCTTTAGTTAATAGTGAACATCGTGATGGTTTCGTGAACTGTGTAAATACATTTGAGCCGAAAAATAACTGGGTTTCCCGGAAATTACCTCTTGATTGTAGGATGACACAGAGCATGGAGTTTAACTCCGATTCTAAATGGGAATTCATAAGAGTGTTCTCCTCCATGAAACACAGTCTGTTTTAATGCAATAAGTATCCTCTTCATTCCAGCTTCTGCAATACAGCAAGAAACATGAGCATGGTCTGAAAAAAAGAACTGTGTTTCCTACTCAACGGACCATATCTAGTTCAACTCTGCTTATGAAACTGATATAAACCACATCATCTCTTACATAGATGCTCTTTATTTAATAGTGAAAATCGTATTGGTTTCCTTGAACTGTGTAAATTCATTTGAGCAAAAAATAACGGGGTTTACCGGAAATGAACTCTTGCTTGTAGGAAGACACAGAGCATTTAGTTTAACACCGATTCTAAAGGGAAATTCAGAAAAGTGTTCTCATCCATGAAACACAGTCTGTTTTAACGCAAGAAGCATGCTCTTCTTTCCAGCATCTGCAATACAGCAAGGAACATGAGCATGCCCAGAAAAAAAGAACTGTGTTTCCTACTCATACGGACCATATCTAGTTCAACTCTGCTTATGAAACTGATATAAACCACAGCATCACTCACATACATGCTCTTTAGTTAATAGTGAAAATCGTGTTGGTTTCGTGAACTGTGTAAATTCATTTGGCCGAAAATTCACAGCTCTTACCCAAAATGTACTCTTGCTTGTAGGAAGACACAGAGCATTTGGTTTAACTCCATTTCTGAAGGGAATTTCAGACCAGTGTTCTCATCCATGAAACATACTCTGTTTTAACACAAATAGCATGCTCTCATTTCCAGCGTCTGCAATACAGCAAGGAACATGAGCATGCCCAGAAAAAAATAACTGTGTTTCCTACTCATACGGAACATATCTAGTTCAACTCTGCTTATGAAACTGATGCAAACCACATCATCTCTTACATAGATCCTCTTTAGTTAATAGTGAAAATAGTATTGGTTTCGTGAACTATGTAAATTCATTTGGCTGAAAATTCACTGCTTTTACCAGAAATGTACTCTTGCTTGTAGGACGACACAGAGCATGGAGTTTAACTCCAATTCTAAATGGAAATTCATAAGAGTGTTCTCCTCCATGAAACACAGTCAGTTTTAACGCAAGAAGCATCCTCTTCATTCCAGCTTATGCATTACAGCAAGAAACATGAGCACGCCCAGAAAAAAAGAACAGAGTTTCCGACTCATACGGAACCTATCTAGTTCAACTCTGCTTATGAAACTGATGCAAACAACATCATCTCTTACATAGACGCTCTTTAGTTAATAGTGAAAATAGTATTTGTTTCGTGAACTGTGTAAATTTATTTGAGCCGAAAAATCACTGCCTTTACCAGTAATGAACTCTTGCTTGTAGGAAGACACAGATCCATTGGTTAAACTCAGTTTCTGAAGGGAAATTCAGACCAGTGTTCTCATCCATGAAACACACTCCATTTTAACGGAAGAAGCACGCTCTTCTTTCCAGCACCTGCAGTAGAGCAAGGAACATGAGCATGCCCAGAATAAAAGAACTGTGTTTCCGACTCATACGGACCATATCTAGTTCAACTCTGCTTATGAAACTGATACAAACCACATCATCTCTTACATAGATGTTCTTTAGTTAATAGTGTAAATCGTGTTGGTTTCGTGAACTGTGTAAATTCATTTGAGCCGAAAAATAACTGGGTTCCCCGGAAATGAACTCTTGCTTGTAGGACGACACAGAGCATGGAGTTTAACTCCATTTCTGAAGGGAAATTCACAAGAGTGTTCTCATCCATGAAACACAGTCTGTTTTAACGCAAATAGCATGCTCTTCTTTCCAGCATCTGCAATAAAGCAAGAAACATGAGCATGGTCTGAAAAAAATAACTGTGTTTCCTTGTCATACGGACCATATCTAGTTCAACTCTGCTTATGAAACTGATATAAACCACATCATCTCTTACATAGATGCTCTTTATTTAATAGTGAAAATCGTATTGGTTTCCTTGAACTGTGTAAATTCATTAGAGCAAAAAATAACGGGGTTTACCGGAAATGAACTCTTGCTTGTAGAAAGACACAGAGCATTTAGTTTAACTCCGATTCTAAAGAGAAATTCAGAAAAGTGTTCTCATCCATGAAACACACTCTGTTTTAACGCAAGAAGCATGCTCTTCTTTCCAGCATCTGCAATACAGCAAGGAACATGAGCATGTCCAGAAAACAAGAACTGTGTTTCCTAATCATAGGGACCATATCTTGTTCAACTCTGCTCATGAAACTGATACAAACCACATCATCTCTTACATAGATGCTCTTTAGTTAATAGTGAAAATCGTATTGGTTTCCTAAACTATGTAAAATCATTTGAGCCGAAAAATAACTGGGTTTACAGGAAATGAACTCTTGCTTGTAGGAAGACACGGAGCATGGCGTTAAACTCCGATTCTAAAGGGAAATTCAGAAGAGTGTTCTCCTCAAAGAAACACAGTCTGTTTTAATGCAAGAAGCATGCTCTTCTTTCCAGCATCTGCAATACAGCAAGAAACATGAGAATGGCCAGAAAAAGAGAACTGTGTTTCCTACTCATATGGACCATATCTCGTTCAACTCTGCTTATGAAACTGATACAAACCACAGCATCTCTTACATAGATGCTCTTTAGTTAATAGAGAAAATAGTGTTGGTTTCGTGAACTGTGTATATTCATTTGGCCGAAAATTCACAGCTCTTACCCAAAATGTACTCTTGCTTGTAGGAAGACACAGAGCATTTGGTTCAACTCCATTTCTGAAGGGAATTTCAGACCAGTGTTCTCATCCATGAAACACACTCTGTTTTAACACAAATAGCATGCTCTCATTTCCAGCGTCTGCAATACAGCAAGGAACATGAGCATGCCCAGAAAAAAATAACTGTGTTTCCTACTCATACGGAACATATCTAGTTCAACTCTGCTTATGAAACTGATGCAAACCACATCATCACTTACATCGATGCTCTTTAGTTAATAGTGAACATCGTGATGGTTTCGTGAACTGTGTAAATTCATTTGAGCCGAAAAATAACTGGGTTTCCCGGAAATTACCTCTTGATTGTAGGATGACACAGAGCATGGAGTTTAACTCCGATTCTAAATGGAAATTCAGAAGAGTGTTCTCCTCCATGAAACACAGTCTGTTTTAACGCAAGAAGCATCCTCTTCATTCCAGCTTCTGCAATACAGCAAGAAACATGAGCATGCACAGAAAAAAAGAACAGTGTTTCCGACTCATACGGAACATATCTAGTTCAACTCTGCTTATGAAACTCATGCAAACCACATCATCTCTTACATACACGCTCTTTAGTTAATAGTGAAAATAGTATTGGTTTCGTGAACTGTTTAAAATCATTTGAGCTAAAAATTAACTGGGTTTACAGGAAATGAACTCTTGCTTGTAGGAAGACACAGAGCCTTTGGTTTAACTCACTTTCTGATGGGATATTCAGACCTGTGTTCTCATCCATGAAACACACTCTGTTCTAACGCAAGAAACATGCTCTTCTTTCCAGCTTTGCAATACAGCAAGGAACACGAGCATGCCCAGAAAAAAAGAACTGTGTCTCCTACTCATATGGATGATATCTATTTCAACTCTTCTTATGAAACTGATACACACCACATCATCTCTTACATAGATGCTCTTTAGTTAATAGTGAAAATCGTGATGGTTTCGTGAACTGTGTAAATTCATTTGAGCCGAAAAATAACTGGGTTTCCCGGAAATTACCTCTTGCTTGTAGGATGACACAGAGCATGGAGTTTAACTCCGATTCTAAATGGAAATTCAGAAGAGTGTTCTCCTCCATGAAACACAGTCTGTTTTAACGCAAGAAGCATCCTCTTCATTCCAGCTTCTGCAATACAGCAAGAAACATGAGCATGCCCAGAAAAAAAGAACTGTGTTTCCGACTCATACGGAACCTATCTAGTTCAACTCTGCTTATGAACCTGATGCAAACAACATCATCTGTTACATAGACGCTCTTTAGTTAATAGTGAAAATAGTATTTGTTTCGTGAACTGTGTAAATTCATATGAGCCAAAAAATCACTGCGTTTACCAGTAATGAACTCTTGCTTGTAGGAAGACACAGATCCATTGGTTAAACTCAGTTTCTGAAGGGAAATTCAGAGCAGTGTTCTCATCCAAGAAACACACTACGTTTTCACGGAAGAAGCACGCTCTTCTTTCCAGCACCTGCAATAGAGCAAGGAACATGAGCATGCCCAGAAAAAAAGAACTGTGTTTCCTACTCATACGGACCATATCTAGTTCAACTCTGCTTATGAAACTGATATAAACCACAGCATCACTCACATACACGCTCTTTATTTTATAGTGAAAATCGTGTTGGTTTCGTAAACTGTGTAAATTCATTTGGCCGAAAATTCACAGCTCTTACCCAAAATGTACTCTTGCTTGTAGGAAGACACAGAGCATTTGGTTTAACTCCATTACTGAAGGGAATTTCAGACCAGTGTTCTCATCCATGAAACACACTCTGTTTTAACACAAATAGCATGCTCTTCTTTCCAGCATCTGCAATAAAGCAAGAAACATGAGCATGTTCTGAAAAAAAGAACTGTGTTTCCTACTCAACGGACCATATCTAGTTCAACTCTGCTTATGAAACTGATATAAACCACATCATCTCTTACATAGATGCTCTTTATTTAATAGTGAAAATCGTATTGGTTTCCTTGAACTGTGTAAATTCATTTGAGCAAAAAAAAACGGGGTTTACCGGAAATGAACTCTTGCTTGTAGGAAGACACAGAGCATTTAGTTTAACTCCGATTCTAAAGGGAAATTCAGAAAAGTGTTCTCATCCATGAAACACAGTCTGTTTTAACGCAAGAAGCATGCTCTTCTTTCCAGCATCTGCAATACAGCAAGGAACATGAGCATGTCCAGAAAACAAGAACTGTGTTTCCTAATCATAGGGACCATATCTTGTTCAACTCTGCTCATGAAACTGATACAAACCACATCATCTCTTACATAGATGCTCTTTAGTTAATAGTGAACATCGTGATTGTTTCGTGAACTGTGTAAATTCATTTGAGCCGAAAAATAACTGGGTTTCCCGGAAATTACCTCTTGATTGTAGGATGACACAGAGCTTGGAGTTTAACTTCGATTCTAAATGGAAATTCAGAAGAGTGTTCTCCTCCATGAAACACAGTCTGTTTTATCGCAAGAAGCACGCTCTTCTTTCCAGCACCTGCAATAGAGCAAGGAACATGAGCATGCCCAGAAAAAAAGAAATGTGTTTCCGACTCATACGGAACATATCAAGTTCAACTCTGCTTATGAAACTGATACAAACCACATCATCTCTTACATAGATGTTCTTTAGTTAATAGTGTAAATCGTGTTGGTTTCGTGAACTGTGTAAATTCATTTGAGACGAAAAATAACTGGGGTCCCCGGAAATGAACTCTTGCTTGTAGGACGACACAGAGCATGGAGTTTAACTCCATTTCTGAAGGGAAATTCACAAGAGTGTTCTCATCCATGAAACACAGTCTGTTTTAACGCAAATAGCATGCTCTTCTTTCCAGCATCTGCAATAAAGCAAGAAACATGAGCATGGTCTGAGAAAAAGAACTGTATTTCCTACTCAACGGACCATATCTAGTTCAACTCTGCTTATGAAACTAATACAAACCACAGCATCTCTTACATAGATTCTCTTTAGTTAATAGAGAAAATTGTGTTGGTTTCGTGAACTGTGTAAATTCATTTGGCCGAAAATTCACAGCTCTTACCCAAAATGTACTCTTGCTTGTAGGAAGACACAGAGCATTTGGTTTAACTCCATTTCTGAAGGGAATTTCAGACCAGTGTTCTCATCCATGAAACACACTCTGTTTTAACAAATAGCATGCTCTCATTTCCAGCGTCTGCAATACAGCAAGGAACATGAGCATGCCCAGAAAAAAATAACTGTGTTTCCTACTCATACGGAACATATCTAGTTCAACTCTGCTTATGAAACTGATCCAAACCACATCATCTCTTACATAGATGCTCTTTAGTTAATAGTGAACATCGTGATGGTTTCGTGAACTGTGTAACTTCATTTGAGCCGAAAAATAACTGGGTTTACCTGAAATTACCTCTTGATTGTAGGATGACACAGAGCATGGAGTTTAACTCCGATTCTAAATAGAAATTCAGAAGAGTGTTCTCCACCATGAAACACAGTCTGTTTTAACGCAAGAAGCATCCTCTTCATTCCAGCTTCTGCAATACAGCAAGAAACATGAGCATGCCCAGAAAAAAAGAACAGTGTTTCCGACTCATACGGAACCTATCTAGTTCTACTCTGCTTATGAAACTGATGCAAACAACATCATCTCTTACATAGACGCTCTTTAGTTAATAGTGAAAATAGTATTTGTTTCGTGAACTGTGTAAATTCATTTGAGCCGAAAAATCACTGCGTTTACCAGTAATGAACTCTTGCTTGTAGGAAGACACAGATCCATTGGTTAAACTCAGTTTCTGAAGGGAAATTAAGACCAGTGTTCTCATCCATGAAACACATTCCGTTTTAACGGAAGAAGCACGCTCTTCTTTCCAGCACCTGCAGTAGAGCAAGGAACATGAGCATGCCCAGAAAAAAAGAAATGTGTTTCCTAATCATAGGGACCATATCTTGTTCAACTCTGCTCATGAAACTGATACAAACCACATCATCTCTTACATAGATGCTCTTTAGTTAATAGTGAAAATCGTATTGGTTTCCTAAACTATGTAAAATCATTTGAGCCGAAAAATAACTGGGTTTACAGGAAATGAACTCTTGCTTGTAGGAAGACACAGAGCATGGCGTTAAACTCCGATTCTAAAGGGAAATTCAGAAGAGTGTTCTCCTCAAAGAAACACAGTCTGTTTTAATGCAAGAAGCATGCTCTTCTTTCCAGCATCTGCAATACAGCAAGGAACATGAGCATGTCCAGAAAACAAGAACTGTGTTTCCTAATCATAGGGACCATATCTTGTTCAACTCTGCTCATGAAACTGATACAAACCACATCATCTCTTACATAGATGCTCTTTAGTTAATAGTGAAAATCGTATTGGTTTCCTAAACTATGTAAAATCATTTGAGCCGAAAAATAACTGGGTTTACAGGAAATGAACTCTTGCTTGTAGGAAGACACAAAGCATGGCGTTAAACTCCGATTCTAAAGGGAAATTCAGAAGAGTGTTCTCCTCAAAGAAACACAGTCTGTTTTAATGCAAGAAGCATGCTCTTCTTTCCAGCATCTGCAATACAGCAAGAAACATGAGCATGGCCAGAAAAAGAGAACTGTGTTTCCTACTCATATGGACCATATCTCGTTCAACTCTGCTTATGAAACTGATACAAACCACAGCATCTCTTACATAGATGCTCTTTAGTTAATAGAGAAAATTGTGTTGGTTTCGTGAACTGTGTAAATTCATTTGGTACCGAAAATTCACTGTGTTTACCAGAAATGAACTCTTGTTTGTAGGATGACACAGAGCATGGAGTTTAACTCCGATTCTAAATGGAAATTGAGCAGAGTGTTCTCCTCCATGAAACACAGTCTGTTTTAACGCAAGAAGCATCCTCTTCTTTCCAGCATCTGCAAAACAGCAAGAAACATGAGCATGGCCAGAAAAAAAGAACTGTGTTTCCGACTCATACAGACCATATCTAGTTCAACTCTGCTTATGAAACTGATATAAACCACAGCATCACTCACATACACGCTCTTTAGTTAATAGTGAAAATCATGTTGGTTTCGTGAACTGTGTAAATTCATTTGGCCGAAAATTCACAGCTCTTACCCAAAATGTACTCTTGCTTGTAGGAAGACACAGAGCATTTGGTTTCACTCCATTTCGGAAGGGAATTTCAGACCAGTGTTCTCATCCATGAAACACACTCTGTTTTAACTCAAATAGCATGCTCACATTTCCAGGGTCTGCAATAAAGCAAGGAACATGAGCATGCCCAGAAAAAAATAACTGTGTTTCCTACTCATACGGAACATATCTAGTTCAACTCTGCTTATGAAACTGATGCAAACCACATCATCTCTTACATAGATCCTCTTTAGTTAATAGTGAAAATCGTGTTGGTTTCGTGAACTATGTAAATTCATTTGGCTGAAAATTCACTGCTTTTACCAGAAATGTACTCTTGCTTGTAGGACGACACAGAGCATGGAGTTTAACTCCGATTCTAAATGGAAATTCAGAAGAGTGTTCTCCTCCATGAAACACAGTCTGTTTTAACGCAAGAAGCATCCTCTTCATTCCAGCTTCTGCAATACAGCAAGAAACATGAGCATACCCAGAAAAAAAGAACTGTGTTTCCGACTCATACGGAACCTATCTAGTTCAACTCTGCTTATGAAACTGATGCAAACAACATCATCTCTTACATAGACGCTCTTTAGTTAATAGTGAAAATAGTATTTGTTTCGTGAACTGTGTAAATTCATTTGAGCCAAAAAATCACTGCGTTTACCAGTAATGAACTCTTGCTTGTAGGAAGACACAGATCCATTGGTTAAACTCAGTTTCTGAAGGGAAATTCAGAGCAGTGTTCTCATCCATGAAACACACTCCGTTTTAACGGAAGAAGCACGCTCTTCTTTCCAGCACCTGCAATAGGCAAGGAACATGAGCATGCCCAGAAAAAAAGAACTGTGTTTCCTACTCATACGGACCATATCTAGTTCAACTCTGCTTATGAAACTGATATAAACCACAGCATCACTCACCTACACGCTCTTTAGTTAATAGTGAAAATCGTGTTGGTTTCGTGAACTGTGTAAATTCATTTGAGCCGAAAAATAACTGGGTTTCCCGGAAATTACCTCTTGATTGTAGGATGACACAGAGCATGGAGTTTAACTCCGATTCTAAATGGAAATTCAGAAGAGTGTTCTCCTCCATGAAACACAGTCTGTTTTAACGCAAGAAGCATCCTCTTCATTCCAGCTTCTGCAATATAGCAAGAAACATGAGCATGCACAGAAAAAAAGAACTGTGTTTCAGACTCATACGGAACATATCTAGTTCAACTCTGCTTATGAAACTGATGCAAACCACATCATCTCTTACATAGATGCTCTTTAGTTAATAGTGAAAATCGTGATGGTTTCGTGAACTGTGTAAATTCATTTGAGCCAAAAAATAACTGGGTTTCCCGGAAATTACTTCTTGCGTGTAGGATGACACAGAGCATGGAGTTTAACTCCGATTCTAAATGGAAATTCAGAAGAGTGTTCTCCTCCATGAAACACAGTCTGTTTTAACGCAAGAAGCATCCTCTTCATTCCAGCTTCTGCAATACAGCAAGAAACATGAGCATGCCCAGAAAAAAAGAACTGTGTTTCCTACTCATACGGAACCTATCTAGTTCAACTCTGCTTATGAAACTCATGCAAACAACATCATCTGTTACATAGACGCTCTTTAGTTAATAGTGAAAATAGTATTTGTTTCGTGAACTGTGTAAATTCATTTGAGCCGAAAAATCACTGCGTTTACCAGTAATGAACTCTTGCTTGTAGGAAGACACAGATCCATTGGTTAAACTCAGTTTCTGAAGGGAAATTCAGACCAGTGTTCTCATCCATGAAACACACTCCGTTTTAACGGAAGAAGCACGCTCTTCTTTCCAGCACCTGCAATAGAGCAAGGAACATGAGCATGCCCAGAAAAAAAGAACTGTGTTTCCTACTCATACGGAACATATCTAGTTCAACTCTGCTTATGAAACTGATACAAACCACATCATCTCTTACATAGATGTTCTTTAGTTAATAGTGTAAATCGTGTTGGTTTCGTGAACTGTGTAAATTCATTTGAGCCGAAAAATAACTGGGTTTCCCGGAAATGAACTCTTGCTTGTAGGACGACACAGAGCATGGAGTTTAACTCCATTTCTGAAGGGAAATTCACAAGAGTGTTCTCATCCATGAAACACAGTCTGTTTTAACGCAAATAGCATGCTCTTCTTTCCAGCATCTGCAATAAAGCAAGAAACATGAGCATGGTCTGAAAAAAAGAACTGTGTTTTGTAGTCATACGGACCATGTCTAGTTCAACTCTGCTTATGAAACTGATATAAACCACATCATCTCTTACATAGATGCTCTTTATTTAATAGTGAAAATCGTATTGGTTTCCTTGAACTGTGTAAATTCATTTGAGTAAAAAATAACGGGGTTTACCGGAAATGAACTCTTGCTTGTAGAAAGACACAGAGCATTTAGTTTAACTCCGATTCTAAAGGGAAATTCAGAAAAGTGTTCTCATCCATGAAACACAGTCTGTTTTAACGCAAGAAGCATGCTCTTCTTTCCAGCATCTGCAATACAGCAAGGAAGATGAGCATGTCCAGAAAACAAGAACTGTGTTTCCTAATCATAGGGACCATATCTTGTTCAACTCTGCTCATGAAACTGACACAAACCACATCATCTCTTACATAGATGCTCTTTAGTTAATAGTGAAAATCGTATTGGTTTCCTAAACTATGTAAAATCATTTGAGCCGAAAAATAACTGGGTTTACAGGAAATGAACTCTTGCTTGTAGGAAGACACAGAGCATGGCGTAAAACTCCGATTCTAAAGGGAAATTCAGAAGAGTGTTCTCCTCAAAGAAACACAGTCTGTTTTAATGCAAGAAGCATGCTCTTCTTTCCAGCATCTGCAATACAGCAAGAAACATGAGAATGGCCAGAAAAAGAGAACTGTGTTTCCTACTCATATGGACCATATCTCGTTCAACTCTGCTTATGAAACTGATACAAACCACAGCATCTCTTACATAGATGCTCTTTAGTTAATAGAGAAAATTGTGTTTGTTTCGTGAACTGTGTATATTCATTTGGCCGAAAATTCACAGCTCTTACCCAAAATGTACTCTTGCTTGTAGGAAGACACAGAGCATTTGGTTTAACTCCATTTCTGAAGGGAATTTCAGACCAGTGTTCTCATCCTTGAAACACACTCTGTTTTAACACAAATAGCATGCTCTCATTTATAGCGTCTGCAATACAGCAAGGAACATGAGCATGCCCAGAAAAAAATAACTGTGTTTCCTACTCATACGGAACATATCTAGTTCAACTCTGCTTATGAAACTGATGCAAACCACATCATCTCTTACATAGATGCTCTTTAGTTAATAGTGAACATCGTGATGGTTTCGTGAACTGTGTAAATTCATTTGAGCCGAAAAATAACTGGGTTTCCCTGAAATTGCCTCTTGATTGTAGGATGACACAGAGCATGGAGTTTAACTCCGATTCTAAATGGAAATTCAGAAGAGTGTTCTCCTCCATGAAACACAGTCTGTTTTAACGCAAGAAGCATCCTCTTCATTCCAGCTTATGCAATACAGCAAGAAACATGAGCATGCCCAGAAAAAAAGAACAGTGTTTCCGACTCATACGGAACATATCTAGTTCAACTCTGCTTATGAAACTCATGCAAACCACATCATCTCTTACATGCACGCTCTTTAGTTAATACTGAAAATAGTATTGGTTTCGTGAACTGTGTAAAATCATTTGAGCCAAAAATTAACTGGGTTTACAGGAAATGAACTCTTGCTTGTATGAAGACACAGAGCCTTTGGTTTAACTCACTTTCTGATGGGAAATTCAGACCTGTGTTCTCATCCATGAAACACACTCTGTTCTAACGCAAGAAACATGCTCTTCTTTCCAGATTTGCAATACAGCAAGGAACATGAGCATGCCCAGAAAAAAAGAACTGTGTCTCCTACTCATATGGATGATATCTATTTCATCTCTTCTTATGAAACTGATACACACCACATCGTCTCTTACATAGATGCTCTTTAGTTAATAGTAAAAATCGTGATGGTTTCGTGAACTGTGTAAATTCATTTGAGCCGAAAAATAACTGGTTTTCCCGGAAATAACCTCTTGCTTGTAGGATGACACAGAGCATGGAGTTTAACTCCGTTTCTGAAGGCAAATTCAGACCAGAGTTCTCTTCCCTGAAAAACACTCTGTTTTAAGGCAAGAATCATCCTCTTGTTTCCAGCATCTCCAATATTGTAAGAAACATGAGCATGCCCAGAAACAAAGAACTTTGTTTCCTACTCATACAGTCCATATGTAGTTCAACTCTGCTTATGAAACTGATTCAAACCACAGCTCCTCTTACATTAATGCTCTTAAGTTAATAGTGAAAATAGTGCTGGGTTCTAGAACTGTGTAAAATCATTTCAGCCCAAAATTCCCTGTGTTTACCAGAAATGAATTTTTGCTTGTAGGAAGACACAGATCCTGGGGTTTAACTCCATTTCTGAAGGCACATTCAGAAAAGAGTTCTCATCACTGGAGAAAACTCTGTTTCTAAGGCAAGAATCATCCTCTTCTATCCAGCTTCTCCAATACAGTAAGAAATATGAGCATTCCCAGATAAAAAGAACTGTGTTTCCTACTCATACAAACCATATGTAGTTAAACTCTGCTTATGAAACTGATTCAAACCACAGCTCCTCTTACATAAATCCTCTTTAGTTAATAGTGAGAATCGCGTTGGGTTCGTGAACTGCAAAAATCATTTCAGCCCAAAATTCACTAGATTTAGCTGAAATGATCTCTTGCTTTTAGGAAGACACAGACCCTGGGGATTAATTCCGTTTCTGAAGTAAAATTCAGACCAGAATTCTCAACCCTGAAAAACACTCTGTTTTGAGGCAAGAATCATCCTTTTCTTTCCAGCTTCTCCAATACAGTAAGAACCATGAGCATGCCAAGAAAAAAAGAACTGTGTTTCCTACTCATACGGACCATATGTAGTCCACCTCTGCTTATGAAACTGATACAGACCACAGCTCCTCTTATATAAATGCTCTTTAGTTAATAGTGATAATCTCGTTGGGTTCTAGAACTGTGTAAAATCATTTGATCCGAAAATTCACTTGGTTTACCAGAAATGAACTCTTGCTGGTAGGAAGACACAGATCATGAAGTTTAACTCCGTTTGTGAAGGGAAATTCAGACCAGAGTTCTCATCCATGAAACAAACCCTGTTTTAATGCAAGAAGCAACTTCTTCTTTCTAGCGCCTCCAATACATCAAGAACCATTAGCATTCCCTAAAAAAAAGAACTCTGTTTCCTACTCAGACAGACCATATGTAGTTCAACTCTGCTTATGAAACTAATACAGACCACACATCCTCTTACATAAATGCTCTTTAGGTAATAGTGAGAATAGAGGTTGGTTTCGTGAACAGCGAAAAATCATTTTAGCCCAAAATTCACTGTGTTTACCAGAAATGAACTCTTGCTTGTAGGAAGACACAGATCCTGGGGTTTAACTCCGTTTCTGAAGGGAAATTCAGACCAGAAATCTGATCCCTGAAAAACGCTATGTTTTAAGGCATGAATCATCCTCTTCTTTCCAGGGTCTCCAATAAGGTAAGAACCATGAGCATGCCAAGAAAAAAACAACTGAGTTTCCTACTCATACGGACTATATGTACTCCACCTCTGCTTATGAAACTAATACAGACCACAGCTCCTCTTACATAAATGCTCTTTAGTTAATAGGGATAATCGCGCTGTGTTCTAGAACTGTGTAAAATCATTAGAGCCGAAATTTCACTTGGTTTACCAGAAATGAACTCTTGCTTGTAGGAAGACACAGACACTGGGGTTTAACTCCGTTTCTGAAGCCAAATACAGACCAGAGTTCTCAACCCTGAAAAACACTCTGTTTTGAGGCAAGAATCATCCTCTTCTTTCCACCGTCTCCAATACAGTAAGAAACATGAGCACGCCCAGAAAAAAAGAATTTTGTTTCCTACTCATATGGACCATACGTAGTTAAACTTTGCTTATGAAATGATACAGAAAACAGCTCCTCTTACATAAATGCTCTTTAGTTAATAGTGATAATCGCGTTGGATTCTAGAACTGTGTAAAGTCATTTGAGGCGAAAATTGACTTGGTGTAGCAGAAATGAACTCTTGCTGGCAGGAAGACACAGATCATGGGGTTTAACTCCGATTGTGAATAAAATTCTGACCAGAGATCTCATCCATGAAACACACCCTGTTTTAATGCAAGAAGCATGCTCTTCTTTCAAGCATCTCCAATACAGCAAGTACGATGAACATGCCCTGAAAAAGAGAACTGTGTTTCCTACTCATACGGACCATATGTAGTCCACCTCTGCTTATGAAACTGATACAGACCACAGCTCCTCTTACATAAATGCACTTTAG
Organism: Onychomys arenicola; assembly: GCA_949786405.1. Classification (NCBI taxonomy): domain Eukaryota; kingdom Metazoa; phylum Chordata; class Mammalia; order Rodentia; family Cricetidae; genus Onychomys; species Onychomys arenicola. The sequence continues at coordinate 1,248,125 of CATKUM010000022.1, read as the reverse complement.
TTAATAGTGATAATCGACTTGGGTTCTAGAACTGTGTAAAATCATTTGAGCCGAAAATTCACATGGTTATCAGAAATGAACACTTGCTTGTAGGAAGACAAAGAAAATAGGGTTTAACTCCAATTCTGAAGGGAAATTCAGACCAGAGTTCTCTTCCCTGAAACACACTCTGTTTTAACGCAATAAGCAAGCTCTTCTTTCCAGAGTCAAAAACACAGCAAGAACCATGAGCATGCCCTGAAAAAAAGAACTCTGTTTCCAGCTCATACGGACCATATGTAGTTCAACTCTGCTTATGAAACTGATAAAAACCACAGCTCCTATTACATAAATGCTCTTTAGGTAATAGTGAGAATCATGTTTGGTTTCGTGAACTGAGAAAAATCATTTGAGCCCAAAATTCACTTGGTTAACCAGAAATGAACTCTTGCTTGTAGGAAGACACTGATCCTGGGGATTAACTCCGTTTCTGAAGGCAAATTCAGACCAGAGTTCTCTTCCCTGAAAAACACTCTCTTTTAAGGCAAGAATCATCCTCTTCTTCCCAGCTTCTCCAATACAGTAAGAACCATGAGCACGCCTAGAAGAAAAGAACTGTGTTTCCTACTCATACGGACCATATGTAGTTCAACTCTGCTTATGAAATGATACAGACCACAGCTCCTCTTACATAAATGCTCTTTAGTTAATAGTGATAATCGATTTGGGATCTAGAACTGTGTAAAGTCATCTGAGCCGAAAATTCACTTGGTTTAAAAGAAATGAACTCTTGCTGGTAGGAAGACACAGATCATGGAGTTTAAATCCGTTTTGGAAGGGAAATTCAGACCAGAGTTCTCACCCATGAAACACACCCTGTTTTAATGCAAGAAGCAAGCTCTTCTTTCCTGTGACTCCAAAACAGCAAGAACCATTAGCATGCCCTGAAAAAAAGAACTGTTTTCCCTACTCATATGGACCATATGTAGTCCAACTCTGCTTATGAAACTGATACAAACCACAGCTCCTCTTACATAAATGCTCTTTAGTTAATAGTGAGAATAGCGTTGGGTTCGTGAAGTGCGAAAAATCATTTGAGCCCAAAATTCCCTGGGTGAACCAGAAATGAATGCTAGCTTGTAGGAAATCACAGATCCTGGGGTTTAACTCCGTTTCTGAAGGGAAATTCAGACCAGAGTTCTCATTTCTGAAACACACTCTCCTTTAACGCAGGAAGCAAGCTCTTCTTTCCAGATTCAAAAATACAGCAAGAACCATGAGCATGCACTGAAAAAAAGAACTGTGTTTCCTACTCATACGTACCATATGTAGTTCAACTCTGCTTATGAAACTGATACAGACCACAGCTCCTCTTACATAAATCCTCTTTAGTTAATAGAGAGAATCACGTTGGGTTCGTGAACTCCAAAAATCATTTGAGCCCAAAATTCACTGGATTTACCTGAAATGAACTCTTCCTTGTAGGAAGACACAGATCCTGGGGATTATCTCAGTTTCTGAAGGCAAATTCAGACCAGAATTCTCATTCTCTTCTTTCAAGCTTCTCCAATACATTAAGAACCATGAGCACCCCCAGAAGAAAAGAACTGTGTTTCCAGATCATACAGACCATATATAGTTCAACTCTGCTTATGAAACTGATACAAACCACAGCTCATATTACATAAATGCTCTTTAGTTAACAGTGTGAATCATGTTTGGTTTTGTGAACTGCGAAAAATCATTTGAGCCCAAAATTCACTGGGTTTACCAGAAATGAACTCTTGCTTGTAGGAAGACACTGATCCTGGGGTTTAACTCCGTTTCTGAAGGGAAATTCAGACCAGAGTTCTCTTCCCTGAAAAACACTCTATTTTAAGGCAAGAATCATCCTCTTCTTTCTAGCATATCCAATATAGTAAGAAACATGAGCATGCCCAGAAAAAAAGAACTTTGTTTTCTACTCACACAGACCATATGTAGTTGAACTCTGCTTATGAAACTGATACAAACCACAGCTCCTCTTACATAAATCCTTTTTAGTTAATAGTGAGAATTGAGTAGGGTTCGTGAACTGTGAAAAGTAATTTGAGCCCAAAATTAACTGGATTTACCGGAAATAAAATCTTACTTGTAGGAAGACACAAATCCTGGGGTTTAACTCTGTTTCTGAAGGAAATCCAGACCAGAGTTCTCATCCCTGAAACACACTCTGTTTTAACGAAGAAGCAAGCTCTTCTTTCCAGAGTCTATAATACAGAAATTACAATGACCATGGACTGAAAAAAAGAACTGTGTTTCCTATTCTTATGGACCATATGTAGTTCAACTCTGCTTATGAAACTGATACAGACCACACCTCCTCTTACATAAATGCTAATTAGGTAATAGTGAGAATAGCGTTGGGTTCGTGAACTGCGAAAAATCATTTGAGCCCAAAATTCACTGGGTTTATTAGAAATGAACTCTTGCTTGTAGGAAGACACAGATCCTGGGGTTTAACTCCATTTCTGAAGAGAAATTCAGACCAGTATTCTCATCCCTGAAAATCGCTCTGTTTTAAGACATGAATCATCCTATTCTTTCCAGGGTCTCCAATACGGTAAGAACTATGAGCATGCCAAGAAAAAAAGTAGTGTGTTTCCTAATCATACGGACTATATGTACTCCACCTCTGCTTATGAAACTGATACAGACCATAGCTCCTCTTACAAAAATGCTCTTTAGTTAATAGAGATAATCGACTTGGGTTCTAGAACTGTGTAAAATCATTTGAGCCGAAAATTCACTTGGTTACCAGACATGAATTCTTGCTTGTAGGAAGACACAGAACATGGGGTTTAACTCCTTTCTGAAGGGAAATAAAGACCAGAGTTCTCATCCCTGAAACACACTCTGTTTGAACGCAAGAAGCAAGCTCTTCTTTCCAGAGTCAAGAATACAGCAAGAACCATGAGCATGCCCTGAAAAAACGAACTGTGTTTCCTACTCATATGGACAATATGTAGTTCAACTCTGCTTATGAAACTGATACAAACCACAGCTCCTCTTACATAAATGTTCTTTAGTTAATAGTGAGAATCATGTTTGTGTTTGTAAACTGTGAAAAATCCTTTGAGCCCAAAATCCACTGGGTTTACCAGAAATGAACTCTTGCTTGTAGGAAGACACTGATCCTGGGGTTTAAATCCGTTTCTGAAGGCAAATTCAGACCAGAGTTCTCTTCCCTGAAAAACACTCTGTTTTAAGGAAGAATCATCCTCTTCTTTCCAGGGTCTCCAATACAGTAAGAACAATAAGCATGCCAAGAAAAAAAGAACTGTGTTTCCTACTCATATGGACCATATGTAGTCCACCTCTGCCTATGAAACTGATACAGACCACAGCTCCTCTTACATAAATGCTCTTTAGTTAATTATGATAATCGCATTGGGTTCTAGAACTGTGGAAAATCATTTGAGCCGAAAATTCCCTTGGTTAACAGAAATGAACACTTGCTTGTAGGAAGACACAGAACATGGGGTTTTATTCCATTTCTGAAGGGAAATTCAGACCAGAGTTCTCATCCATGAAACACAGTCTGTTTTAATGCAAGAAACAAGCTCATCTTTCCACTGTCTCCAATACAGCAAGAACCATGAGCATGCCCAGAAAAAAAGAACTGTGTCTCCTACTCATAATGACAATAAGTAGTTCAACTCTGCTCATGAAACTGAAAGAAATCAGTTCTTCTTGCATAAATGCTCTTTAGTTAATAGTGAGAATCTGTTTGGGTTGGTGAACTGTGAAAAATCATTTGAGCCCAAAATTCACTTGCTTTACCAGAAATGAACTCTTGCTTGTAGGAAGATACAGATCCTGGGGTTTAACTCCGTTTCTGAAGGGAAATGCAGACCAGAGTTCTCATCCCTCAAAAAAACTATGCTTTAAGGCAAGAATCATCCTCTTCTTTCCAGTTTCTCCAATACAGTAAGAACCATGAGAACGCCTAGAAGAAAAGAACTGTGTTTCCTACTCATACGGACCATATGTAGTTCAACTCTGCTTATGACACTGATACAGATCAGAGCTCCTCTTACATAAATCCTCTTTAGTTAATAGTGAGAATCATGTTTGTGTTCGTTTGCTATTCATAGGGACCATATGTACTTCAACTCTGCTTATGAAAATGATAAAGACAACACCTCCTCTTACATAAATGCTCTTTACTTCATAGTGAGAATAGCATTGGGTTCGTGATCTGCGAAAAATCATTTGAGCCTAAAATCACTGGATTTTCCAGAAAAGAAATCTTGCTCTTAGGAAGACACAGATCCTGGGGTTTAATTCCGTTTCTGAAGGGAAATTCAGACCAGAGTTCTTATGCCTGAAACACACTCTGTTTTAACGCAAGAAGCAAGCTCTTCTTTCCAGACTCTAAAATACAGCAAGAACCATGAGCATGCCCTGAAAAAAAGAACTGTGTTTCCTACTCATATGGACCATATGTAGTTCAACTCTGCCTATGTAACTGATAAAAACCGCAGCTCCTCTTACATAAATGCTCTTTAGTTAATAGTCAGAATAGGCTTGGTTTGGTGAACTTTGAAAAATCACTTGATCCCAAAATTTACTTTGTTTACCAGAAATGAACACTTGCTTGTAGGAAGACACTGATCCTCCTGGGCTTTAACTCCGTATCTGAAGGCAAATTCAGACCAGAGTTCTCATCCCTGAAAAACACTCTGTTTTAAGGCAAGAACCATCCTCTTCTTTCCAGCGTCTCCAATATAGTAAGAAACATGAGCATGCACACAAAAAAAGAATTGTTTTTCCTACTCATACAGACCATATGTAGTTCAGGTCTGCTTATGAAACTGATACAAACCACAGCTCCTCTTACATAAATCCTCTTTAGTTAATAGTGAGAATAGCGTAGGGTTTGTGAACTGCGAATAATTATTGGAGCACAAATATCTCTTGGTTTACCAGAAATGAACTCTTGCTTGAAAGAAGACACAGATCCTGGGGTTTAACTCCGTTTCTGAAGGGAAATTCAGACCAGAGTTCTTATGCCTGAAACACACTCTGTTTTAAAGCAAGACGCAAGCTCTTCTTTCCAGAGTCTAAAATACAGCAAGAACCATGAGGATGCCCTGAAAAAAAGAACTGTATTTCCTACTCAAACGGACCATATGTAGTTCAACTCTGCCTATGTAACTGATAAAAACCACAGCTCCACTTACATAAATGCTCTTTAGTTAATAGTCAGAATCGGCTGGGTTTGGTGAACTTCGAAAAATCACTTGATCCCAAAATTCACTTGGTTTACCAGAAATGAACCCTTGCTTGTAGGAAGACACTGATCCTGGGCTTTAACTCCGTTTCTGACGGCAAATTCAGACCAGAGTTCTCATCCCTGAAAAACACTCTGTTTTAAGGCAAGAATCCTCATATTCTTTCCAGTGTCTCCAATATTTAAGAAACATGAGCATGCACAGAAAAAAAGAACTGTTTTTCCTACTCATACAGACCATATGTAGTTCAGCTCTGTTTATGAAACTGATACAAACCACAGCTCCTCTTACTTAAATCCTCTTTAGTTAATAGTGAGAATAGCGTAGGGTTCGTGAACTGCGAAAAATCATTTGAGCCCAAAATTCACTGGGTTTACCAGAAATGAACTCTTGCTTGTAGGAAGACACAGATCCTTGGATTTAACTCTGTTTCTGAAGGAAAATTCAGACCAGAGTTCTCATCGCTGAAACGCACTCTGTTGTAACGCAAGAAGCAAGCTCTTCTTTCCAGAGTCTAAAATACAGCGAGAACCATGAGCATGCCCTGAAAAAAAGAACTGTGTTTCCAACTCATACGGACCATATGTAGTTCAACTCTGCTTATGAAATGATACAGACCACAGCTCCTCTTACTTAAATGCTCTTTAGTTAATAGTGATAATCGCCTTGGGTTCTAGAACTGTGTAAAGTCTTTTGAGCCAAAAAATCACTAGGTTTAACAGAAATGAACTCTTGCTGGTAGGAAGACACAGATCCAGGGGTTTAACTCCGTTTCTGCAGGGAAATTCAGACCAGAGTTCTCATCCCTGAAACACACTCTGTTTTAAGGCAAGAATCATTCTCTTCTCTCCAGCGTCTCCAATATAATAAGAAACATGAGCTTGCCCTGAATAAAAGAACTGTGTCTCCTACTCATACAGACCATATGTAGTTCAACTCTGCTTATGAAACTGATACAAACCACACCTCCTCTTACATAAATGATCTTTTGTTAATAGTGAGAATAGCGTTGGATTCGTGAACTGCGAAAAATCCTTTCAGAACAAAATTCACCTGGTTTACCAGAAATGAACTATTGCTTGTAGGAAGACTCAGATCCTGGGGTTCAACTCCGTTTCTGAAGGGAAATTCAGACCAGTATTCTCATCCCTGAAAAACTCTCTGTTTTAAGGCATGAATCATCCTCTTCTGTGCAGGGTCTCCAATACAGTAAGAACAATGAGCATGCCAAGAAAATAGAACTGTATTTCCTACTCATACGGACCATATGTAGTCCAACTCTGCTTATGAAACTGATACAGACCACATCTCCTGTTACATAAATGCTCGTTAGTTAATAGTGATAATCGTGTTCGGTTCTAGAACTCTGTAAAATCATTTGAGGCCAAAATTCAGGTGGTTTACCAGAAATGAACCCTTGCTTGTAGGAAGACACATATCATGGGGTTTAACTCCATTTCTGAAGTGAAATTGAGACCAGAGTTCTCTTCCCTGAAACACACTCTGTTTTAATGATGAAGCAAGCTCTTTTTTTAAGAGTCTAAAATACAGCAAGAACAATGAGCATGGTCTGAAAAATTGAACTGTGTTTCCTATTCATACAGACCATATGTAGTTCAACTCTGCTTATGAAACTGATACAGACCATACCTCCTCTTACATAAATGCTCTTTACTTAATAGTGAGAATCATGTTGGGTTCGTGAACTGCGAAAAATCATGTGAGCCCAAAATTCACTGGGTTTACCAGAACTGAACTCTTGCTTGTAGGAAGACACAGATCCTGGGGTTTAACTCCGATTATGAAGGGAAATTCACACCAGAGTTCTCATCCATGAAACACACTCTGCTTTAATGCAAGAAGCAAGCTCTTCTTTCCAGTGTCTCCAATACAGTAAGAACCATGAGCATGCCAAGAAAAAAATAACTGTGTTTCCTACTCATACAGACCATATGTAGTTCAACTCTGCTTATGAAACTCATACAAACAACAGCTCCTCTTACATAAATCCTCTTTAGTTAATAGTGATAATAGCATAGGGTTCTTGAACTGCAAAAAATCATTTGAGCCAAAATTCACTGGGTTTACCAGAAATGAACTCTTCCTTGTAGGAAGACACAGATCCAGGGGTTTAACTCCGATTCTGCAGGGAAATTCAGACCAGACTTCTCATCCCTAAAACACACTCTGTTTTTACGAAGGAGCAAGCTCTTCTTTCCAGAGTCTAAAATACACCAAGAACCATGAGCATGGCCTGAAAAAAAGAACTGTGTTTCCTATTCATACGGACCATATGTAGTTCAACTCTGCTTATGAAACTGATACAGACCACATCTCCTGTTGCATACATGCTCTTTACTTGATAGTGAGAATCACATTGCATTCTAGAACTGTGTAAAGTCATTTGACCCGAAAATTCACTTGGTTTACCAGAAATGAACTCTTGCTGGTAGGAAGAAACAGATCATGGGGTTTAACTCCGTTTGTGAAGGAAAATTCAGACCAGAGTTCTCATCCATGAAACACACTCTGTTTAAATTAAGAATCAAGCTCTTCTTTTAAGAGTCTAAAATACAGCAAGAACCATGAGGATGCCCTGAAAAAAAGAACTGAGTTTCCTTCTCATACGGACCATATGTAGTTCAACTCTGCTTTTGAAACTGATACAAACCACAGCTCCTCTTACATAAATGGTATTTAGTTACTAGTGAGAATAGCGTTGGGTTCCAGAACTGCGAAAAATCATTTGAGTCCGAAATTCACTGGATTTACCGAACTGAACTCTTGCTTGTAGGAAGACACAGATCCTGGGGTTTAACACCGTTTCTGAAGGCATATTCAGACCAGAGTTCTCATCCCTGAAAAACACTCTGTTTTAAGGCAAGAATCATCCTCTTCTTTCCATTGTCTCCAGTATAGTTAGAAACATGAGCATGCCCAGAAAAAAATAACTGTGTTTCCTACTCATACGGACCATATGTAGTTCAACTCTGCTTATGAAACTGATACAAAACACAGCTCCTCTTACATAAAACCTCTCTAGTAAATAGTGAGCACAGCATAGGGTTTGTCAACTGCGAAAAATCATTTGAGCCCAAAATTCACTAGGTTTACCAGAAATGAACTCTTGCTTGTAGGAAGTCACAGATCCTGGGGTTTTACTCCGTTTCAGCAGGGAAATTCAGACCAGAGTTCTCATTGCTGAAACACACTCTGTTTTAACGCAGGAAGCAAGCTCTTCTTTCCAGAGTCTAAAATACAGCAAGAACCATGAGCATGACCTGAAAAATAGAACTGTGTGTGCTACTCATACAGACCATATGTATTTCAACTCTGTTTATTACTGATACAAACCTCAGCTACACTTACATAAATGCTCTTTAGTTAATATTGAGAATAGCGTTTGGTTCCTGAACTGCGAAAAATCATTTGAGCCCAAAATTCACTGGGTTTACCAGAACTGAACTCTTGCTTGTAGAAATACACAGATCCTGGTGTATAACTCCGTGTCTGTAGAAGAATTCAGACCAGAATTCTCAACACTGAAAAACACTCTGTTTTAAGGCAAGAAGAAAGCTCTTCTTTCCAGCGTCTCCAATACAGCAAGAACAATGAACATGCCCTGAAAAAAAAAACTGTGTTTCCTATTCATACAGACCATATGTAGTTCAACTCTGCTTATGCAACTGATACAAACCACAGCTCCTCTTACATAAATGCTCTTTAGTTAATAGTGAGAATTGCGTTTGGTTCGTGAATTTCGAAAAATCATTTGAGCACAAAATTCACTGGGTCAAACAGAAATGAACTCTTGCTTGTAGGAAGACACTGATCCTGGGCTTTACTCCGTTTCTGAAGGGAAATTCAGACCAGAGTTTTCATCCCTATAACACACTCTGTTATAACGACAGAAGCAAGCTCTTCTTTCCAGTGTCTAAAATACAGCAAGGACCATGAGCATGTCCTGAAAAAAAAACTGTGTTTCCTACACATAAAGATTTTTTGTAGTTCAACTCTGCTTATAAAACTGATACAAACAATGGCTCCTCTTACATAATTGCACTTTAGTTAATATTGAGAATCCAGTTGGGTTGGTGAACTACGAAAAATCATTTGAGCCCAAAATTCACTGGGTTAACCACAAATGAACTCTTGCTTGTAGGAAGACACTTATCCAGGGGTTTAACTCCGTTTCTGAAGTCAAATTCACACCAGAGTTCTCATCCCTGAAAAACACTCTGTTTTAAGGCAAGAATCATCCTTTTCTTTCCTACATCTCCAATATAGTAAGAAACATGAGCATGCCAAGAAATAAAGAACTGTGTTTCCTACTCATACAGACCCTATGTAGTTCAAGTCTGCTTATGAAACTGATACAATCCACAGCTCCTCTTACATAAATCCTCTTTAGTATAGTGAGAATAGCGTTGGGTTCCTGAACTACGAAAAATCATTTGAGCCCAAAATTCACTGGGTTTAACAGAACTGAACTCTTGCTTGTAGGAAGAAACAGATCCTGGGGTTAACTCCGTTTCTGAAGGCAAATTCAGACCAGAATTCTCAACCCTGAACAACACTCTGTTTTAAGGCAAGACGCAAGCCCTCCTTTCCAGCATCTCCAATACAGCAATAACCATGAGCATGCCCTGAAAAAAAGAACTGAGTTTCCTACTCATTCGGACCATATGTAGTTCAACTCTGCTCATGAAACTGATGCAAACCACAGCTCCTCTTACATAAATGCTCTTTACTTAATAGTGAGAATCGCGTTGGGTTCGTGAACTTCAAAAAATCATTTGAGCCCAAAATTCACTGGGTTAACCAGAAATGAACTCTTGCTTGTAGGAAGACACTTATCCAGGGGTTTAACTCCGTTTCTGAAGTCAAATTCACACCAGAGTTCTCATCCCTGAAAAACACTCTGTTTTAAGGCAAGAATCATCCTTTTCTTTCCTACATCTCCAATATAGTAAGAAACATGAGCATGCCCAGAAATAAAGAACTGTGTTTCCTACTCATACAGACCCTATGTAGTTCAAGTCTGCTTATGAAACTGATACAATCCACAGCTCCTCTTACATAAATCCTCTTTAGTATAGTGAGAATCGGGTTGGGTTCCTGAACTACGAAAAATCATTTGAGCCCAAAATTCACTGGGTTTAACAGAACTGAACTCTTGCTTGTAGGAAGACACAGATCCTGGGGTTTAACTCCGTTTCTGAAGGCAAATTCAGACCAGAATTCTCAACCCTGAAAAACACTCTGTTTTAAGGCAAGACGCAAGCCCTTCTTTCCAGCATCTCCAATACAGCAATAACCATGAGCATGCCCTGAAAAAAAGAACTGAGTTTCCTACTCATTCGGACCATATGTAGTTCAACTCTGCTCATGAAACTGTTGCAAACCACAGCTCCTCTTACATAAATGCTCTTTACTCAATAATGAGAATCGCGTTGGTTCGTGAACTTCGAAAAATCATTTGAGCCCAAAATTCACTGGGTTAACCAGAAATCAACTCTTGCTTGTAGGAAGACACTGATCCTGGGGTTTAACTCCGTTTCTGAAGGGAAATTCAGACCAGAGTTCTCATCCCTGAAACACCCTCTGTTTAAACGAAGAAGGAAGCTCTTCTTTCCAGAGTCTAAAAAACAGCAAGAACCATGAGCATGGCCTGAAAAAAAGAACTGTGTTTCCTACTCATAAGGACCATATGTAGTTCAACTATGCTTATGAAACTGATACAGACCACACCTCGTCTTACATAAATGTTCTTTAGTTAATAGTGAAAATCATGTTGGGTTCGTGAACTGCGAAAAATCATTAGAGGCCAAAATTCACTTGGTTTACCAGAATTGAACTCTTGCTTGTAGGAAGACACTGATCCTGGGGTTTAACTCCGTTTCTGAAGGCAAATTCAGAAAAGAGTTCTCATGCGTGAAAAACACTCTGTTTTAAGGCAAGAATCATCCTCTTCCTTCCAGTGTCTCCAATATAGTAAGAAACATGAGCATGCCAAGAAAAACAACTGTTTTTCCTACTCAGACAGGCCATATGTAGTTCTACTCTGCTTATGAAACTGATACAAACCACAGCTCCTCTTACATAAATCCTCTTTAGTTAATAGTGAGAATAGCGTAGGGTTTGTGAACTGCGAAAAAACATTTGGGCCCAAAATTCACTGGGTTTACCAGAAATGAACTCTTGCTTGTAGGAAGACACTGATCCTGGGGTTTAACTCCCTTTCTGAAGGCAAATTCAGACCAGAGCTCTCATCCATGAAACATAACCTGTTTTCTTTCCAGCGTCACCAATACAGCAAGAACCATGAGCATGTCTGAAAAATAGCACTGTGTTTCCTATTCATACGGACCATATGTAGTTCAACTCTGCTTATGAAACTGATACAAACCACAGCTCCTCTTACATAAATGGTCTTTAGTTAATAGTGAGAATAGCGTTGGGTTCCTGAACTGCGAAAAATTATTTGAGCCCAAAATTCACTGGGTTTACCAGAACTGAACTCTTGCTTGTAGGAAGACACAGATCCTGGGGTTTAACTCCGTTTCTGAAGAAAAATTCAGACCAGAATTCTCAACCCTGAAAAACACTCTGTTTTAATACATGAGGCAAGCTCTTCTTTCCAGCGTCTGCAATACAGCAAGAACCATGAGCATGCCCTGAAAAAAGAACTGTGTTTCCTACTCATAAGGACCATATGTAGTTCAACTCTTCTCATGAAACTGATACAAACCACAGCTATCTTACATAAATGCTCTTTACTCAATAATGAGAATCGCGTTGGTTCGTGAACTTCGAAAAATCATTTGAGCCCAAAATTCACTGGGTTAACCAGAAATCAACTCTTGCTTGTAGGAAGACACTGATCCTGGGGTTTAACTCCGTTTCTGAAGGGAAATTCAGACCAGAGTTCTCATCCCTGAAACACCCTCTGTTTAAACGAAGAAGGAAGCTCTTCTTTCCAGAGTCTAAAAAACAGCAAGAACCATGAGCATGGCCTGAAAAAAAGAACTGTGTTTCCTACTCATAAGGACCATATGTAGTTCAACTCTGCTTATGAAACTGATACAGACCACACCTCGTCTTACATAAATGTTCTTTAGTTAATAGTGAAAATCATGTTGGGTTCGTGAACTGCGAAAAATCATTAGAGGCCAAATTCACTGAGTTTACCAGAAATGAACTCTTGCTTGTAGGAAGACACTGATCGTGGGGTTTAACTCCGTTTCTGAAGGCAAATTCAGACCAGAGCTCTCATCCATGAAACATAACCTGTTTTCTTTCCAGCGTCACCAATACAGCAAGAACCATTAGCATGTCTGAAAAATAGCACTGTGTTTCCTATTCATACGGACCATATGTAGTTCAACTCTGCTTATGAAACTGATACAAACCACAGCTCCTCTTACATAAATGGTCTTTAGTTAATAGTGAGAATAGCGTTGGGTTCCTGAACTGCGAAAAATCATTTGAGCCCAAAATTCACTGGGTTTACCAGAAATGAACTCTTGCTTGTAGGAAGACACAGATCCTGGGGTTTAACTCCGTTTCTGAAGGGAAATTCAAACCAGGGTTCTCATCCATGAAACATACTCTGTTTTCACGCAAGAAGCAAGCTATTTGTTCCAGCATCTCCAATACAGTAAGAACCATGAGCATGCCCTCAAAAAAGAACTGTGTTTCCTACTCATACAGACCATATGTAGATCAACCCTTCTTATGAAATTGATACAAACCACAGCACCTCTTACATTAATCCTCTTTATTTAATAGTGAGAATCGCATTGGTCGTGAAGTGCGAAAAATCATTTGATCCCAAAATTCACTGGGTTTACCAGAAATGAACACTTGCTTGTAGGAAGACACAGAACCTGTGGTTTAACTCTGTTTCTGAAGGGAAAATCAGACCAGAGTTCTCATCCCTGAAACACACTCTGTTTTAACGCAAGAAGCAAGCTCTTCTTTCCAGTGACTCCAATACAGCAAGAACAATGCGCATGCCCAGAAAAAAAGAAATGTGTTTCCTACTCATACGGACCATATGTAGTTCAACTCTGCTTATGAAACTGATACACACCACAGCTCCTCTTACATAAATGCTCTTTAGTTAATAGTGATAATCACATTGGTTTCTAGAACTGTGTAAAATGATTTTGAGCCGAAAATTCACTTGGTTTACCAGAAATGAACTCTTGCTTGTACGTAGACACAGATCCTGGGGTTTAACTCAGTCTCTGAAGGGAAATTCAGACCAGATTTCTCATCCCTGAAAAACACTCTGTTTTAAGGCAAGAATCATCCTCTTCTTTCCAGCGTCTCCTATACAGTAAGAACCATGAGCATGACCTGAAAAAATGAACTGTGTTTCCTACACATACGGATCATATGTAGTTCTACCCTGCTTATGAAACTGATACAAACCACAGCTCCTCTTACATTAATCCTCTTTATTTAATAGGGAGAATCGCGTTGGTCGTAAACTGCGAAAAATCATTTGAGCCCAAAATTCACTGGGTTTACTAGAAATGAACACTTGCTTGTAGGAAGACACAGATCCTGTGGTTTAATTCTGTTTCTGAAGGGAAATTCAGACCAGCGTTCTCATCCATGAAACAAACTCTGTTTAAATGCAAGAAGCTAGCTTTTCTTTCCATTGTCTCCAATACAGTAAGAACAATGAGCATGCCCTCAAAAAAGAACTGTGTTTCCTACTCATATGGACCATATGTAGAACAACTCTGCTTATGAAGCTGATACAAACCACAGCACCTCTTAAATAAATCATCTTTAGTTAATAGTGAGAATTGCATTGGCTTTTTGAACTGTGTAAAATCATTTGAGCCCAAAATTCACTCGGTTTACCAGAAATGAACTCTTCTTTGAAGGAAGACACAGATCCTGGGATTTAACGCTGGTTCTGAAGGGAAATTCAGACCAGTGTTCTCATCCATGAAACACACTCTATTTTAACGCAAGAAGCAAGCCCTTCTTTCCAGCGTCTCCAATACAGCAAGAACAATGCGCATGCTCAGAAAAAAAGAACTCTGTTTCCTACTCATACGGACCATATGTAGTTCAACTCTGCTTATGAAACTGATACACACCACAGCTCCTCTTACATAAATGCTCTTTAGTTAATAGTGATAATCGCATTGGTTTCTAGAACTGTGTAAAATGATTTTGAGCAGAAAATTCACTTGGTTTACCAGAAATGAACTCTTGCTTGTATGTAGACACAGATCCTGGGATTTAACTCAGTCTCTGAAGGGAAATTCAGACCAGATTTCTCATTCCTGAAACACACTCTGTTTTAAAGCAAGAAGCAAGCTCTTTTCTCCAGAGTCTCCAATACAGCAAGAACCATGAGCATGCCCTGAAAAAAAGAACTGTGTTTCCTACTTATAGGGACCATATGTAGTTACACTCTGATTATGAAACTGATGCAAACCAGAGCTCCTCTTACATAAATGCTCTTTAGATAATAGTGAGAATCGCGTTGGGTTTTTGAACTGCGAAAAATCATTTGAGCCCAAAATTCACTGGGTTTAACAGAAATGAACTCTTGCTTGTAGGAAGACACAGATCCTGTGGTTTAACTCCATTTCTGAAGAGAAATTCAGACCAGAGTTCTCATCCCTGAAAAACACTCTGTTTTAAGGCAAGAATCATCCTCTTCTTTCCAGCGTCTCCTATACAGTAAGAACCATGAGCATGCCCTGAAAAAAAGAACTGTGTTTCCTACACATACGGATCATATGTAGTTCTACCCTGCTTATGAAACTGATACAAACCACAGCTCCTCTTACATTAATCCTCTTTATTTAATAGTGAGAATCGCGTTGGTCGTGAACTGCGAAAAATCATTTGAGCCCAAAATTCACTGGGTTTACTAGAAATGAACACTTGCTTGTAGGAAGACACAGATCCTGTGGTTTAATTCTGTTTCTGAAGGGAAATTCAGACCAGCGTTCTCATCCATGAAACAAACTCTGTTTAAATGCAAGAAGCTAGCTTTTCTTTCCATTGTCTCCAATACAGTAAGAACAATGAGCATGCCCTCAAAAAAGAACTGTGTTTCCTACTCATATGGACCATATGTAGAACAACTCTGCTTATGAAGCTGATACAAACCACAGCACCTCTTAAATAAATCATCTTTAGTTAATAGTGAGAATCACATTGGCTTTTTGAACTGTGTAAAATCATTTGAGCCCAAAATTCACTCGGTTTACCAGAAATGAACTCTTGCTTGTAGGAAGACACAGATCCTGGGGTTTAACTCCGTTTCTGAAGGCAAATTCAGACCGAGTTCTCATCGCTGAAAAACACTCTGTTTTAAAGCAAGAATCATCCTCTTCTTTCCAGCATCTCCAATACTGCAAGAACCATGAGCATGCCCTGAAAAAAAGAACTGTGTTTCCTACTCATATGGACCATATGTAGTTCAACTCTGCTTATGAAACTGATACAATCCACGGCTCCTCTTACATAAATCCTCTTTAGTTAATAGTGAAAATCATGTTTGGTTCGTGAACTGCGAAAAAATCATTTGAGCCCAAAATTCACTGGCTTTACCAGAAATGAACTCTTGCTTGTAGGAAGACACTGATCCTGGTGTTTAACTCCGTTTCTGAAGGCAAATTAAGAACAGAGTTCTCATCCCTGAAAAACACTCTGTTTTAAGGCAAGAATCATCCTCTTCTTTCCAGTGTCTCCTATACAGTAAGAACCATGAGCATGCCCTGAAAAAAAGAACTGTGTTTCCTACACATACAGATCATATGTAGTTCTACCATGCTTATGAAACTGATACAAACCACAGCTCCTCTTACATTAATCCTCTTTATTTAATAGTGAGAATCACGTTGGTCGTGAACTGCGAAAAATCATTTGAGTCCAAAATTCACTGGGTTTACTAGAAATGAACACTTGCTTGTAGGAAGACACAGATCCTATGGTTTAATTCTGTTTCTGAAGGGAAATTCAGACCAGCGTTCTCATCCATGAAACAAACTCTGTTTAAATGCAAGAAGCTAGCTTTTCTTTCCATTGTCTCCAATACAGTAAGAACAATGAGCATGCCCTCAAAAAAGAACTGTGTTTCCTACTCATATGGACCATATGTAGAACAACTCTGCTTATGAAGCTGATACAAACCACAGCACCTCTTAAATAAATCATCTTTAGTTAATAGTGAGAATCGCATTGGATTTTTGAACTGTGTAAAATCATTTGAGCCCAAAATTCACTCGGTTTACCAGAAATGAACTCTTGCTTGTAGGAAGACACAGATCCTGGGGTTTAACTCCGTTTCTGAAGGCAAATTCAGACCGAGTTCTCATCGCTGAAAATCACTCTGTTTTAAAGCAAGAATCATCCTCTTCTTTCCAGCATCTCCAATACTGCAAGAACCATGAGCATGCCCTGAAAAAAATAACTGTGTTTCCTACTCATATGGACCATATGTAGTTCAACTCTGCTTATGAAACTGATACAATCCACGGCTCCTCTTACATAAATCCTCTTTAGTTAATAGTGAAAATCATGTTTGGTTCGTGAACTGCGAAAAAATCATTTGAGCCCAAAATTCACTGGCTTTACCAGAAATGAACTCTTGCTTGTAGGAAGACACTGATCCTGGTGTTTAACTCCGTTTCTGAAGGCAAATTAAGAACAGAGTTCTCATCCCTGAAAAACACTCGGTTTTAAGGCAAGAATCATCCTCTTCTTTCCAGCGTCTCCAATATAGTAAGAAACATGAGCATGCCCAGAAAAAAAAAAAAAACTGTGTTTCCTACTCATACAGACCATATGTAGTTCAACTCTGCTTATGAAACTGATAAAAACCACAGCTCCTCTTACATAAATCCTCTTTAGTTAATAGTGAGAATAGTGTAGGTTTTGTGAACTGCGAAAAATCATTTGACCGCAAAATTCATTGGATTTACAAGAAATGAACTCTTGATTGTAGTAAGACACAGAACCTGGGGTTTAACTGCGTTTCAGCAAGAAAATTCAGACCAGGGTACTCATCACTGAAAAACACTCTGTTACAACGCAAGAAGCAAGCTCTTTTTTCCAGAGTGTTTGATACAGCAAGAACCATGAGCATGCCCTGAGAAAAAGAACTGTGTTTCCTATTCATACGAACCATATGTACTTCAAATCTGCTTATGAAAATGATACAGACCACCCCTCATCTTACATAAATGCTCTTTACTTCATAGTGAGAAGAGCGTTGGGTTCATGAACTGCGAAAAATCATTTGAGCCTTAAATCACTGGGTTTACCAGAACTGAACTCTTGCTTGTAGGAAGACACAGATCCTGGAGTTTAACTCCGTTTCTGAAGGCAATTCAGACCAAAGTTCTCATCCCTGAAAAACACTCTGTTTTAAGGCAAGAATCATCCTCTTCTTTCCAGCGTCTCCAATATAGTAAGAAATATGAGCATGCCCAGAAAAAAAGAACTGTGTTTCTGACTAATACATACCATATGCAGTTCAACTCTGCTTATGAAATTGATACAAACCACAGCTCCTCTTACATAAATCCTCTTTAGTTAATAGTGAGAATAGTGTATGGTTCGAGAACTGCAAACAATCATTTGAGCCCAAAATTCACTGGATTTACCAGAAAAGAACTTTTGGACGTAGGAAGACACAGATCCTGGAGTTTAACTCCGTTTCAGAAGGGAAATTCAATCCAGTGTTCTCATCCCTGCAACACACTCTGTTTTAATGGAAGAAGCAAGCTCTTCTTTCCAGCGTCTCCAATACAGCAAGAACCATGAGCATGATCTCAAAAAAGAACTGTGTTTGCTACTCATGCAGACCATATGTAGATTAAGTCTGCTTATGAAACTGGTACAAACCACAGCACCTCTTAAATAAATGCTGTTTAGTTAATATTGAGAATCGCATTGGGTTTTTGAACTGTGTAAAACCTTTTGAGCCCAAAATTCACTCGGTTTACAAGAAATGCACTCTTCCTTGAAGGAAGACACAGATCCTGCAGTTTAACTTCGTTTCTGAAGGGAAATTCAGACTAGTGTTCTCATCCATGACATATACTCTGTTTTCACGCAAGAAGCAAGCTCTTCTTTCCAGCGACTCCAATACAGCAAGGACAATGAGGAAGCCCAGGAAAAAAGAACTGTGTTTCCTACTCATACGGATCATATGTAGTTCTACCCTGCTTATGAAACTGATACAAACCACAGCTCCTCTTACATTAATCCTCTTTATTTAATAGTGAGAATCGCGTTGGTCATGAACTGGGAAAAATCATTTGAGCCCAAAATTCACTGGGTTTACTAGAAATGAACACTTGCTTGTAGGAAGACACAGATCCTGTGGTTTAATTCTGTTTCTGAAGGGAAATTCAGACCAGCGTTCTCATCCATGAAACAAACTCTGTTTAAATGCAAGAAGCTAGCTTTTCTTTCCATTGTCTCCAATACAGTAAGAACAATGAGCATGCCCTCAAAAAAGAACTGTGTTTCCTACTCATGTGGACCATATGTAGAACAACTCTGCTTATGAAGCTGATACAAACCACAGCACCTCTTAAATAAATCATCTTTAGTTAATAGTGAGAATCGCATTGGGTTTTTGAACTGTGTAAAATCATTTGAGCCCAAAATTCACTCGGTTTACCAGAAATGAACTCTTACTTGAAGGAAGACACAGACCCTGGGGTTTAACTCCGTTTCTAAAGGGAAATTCAAACCAGGGTTCTCATCCATGACACATACTCTGTTTTCACGCAAGAAGCAAGCTATTTGTTCCAGCATCTCCAATACAGTAAGAACCATGAGCATGCCCTCAAAAAAGAACTGTGTTTCCTACTCATACAGACCAGATGTAGATCAACCCTTCTTATGAAATTGATACAAACCACAGCACCTCTTACATTAATCCTCTTTATTTAATAGTGAGAATCGCATTGGCCGTGAACTGCGAAAAATCATTTGATCCCAAAATTCACTGGGTTTATCCAGAAATGAACACTTGCTTGTAGGAAGACACAGAACCTGTGGTTTAACTCTGTTTCTGAAGGGAAAATCAGACCAGAGTTATCATCCCTGAAACACACTCTGTTTTAACGCAAGAAGCAAGCTCTTCTTTCCAGAGTCTCCAATACAGAAAGAACCATGCGCATGCCCAGAAAAATAACTGTGTTTCCTACTTGTACTGACCATATGTAGTTCAACTCTGCTTATGAAACTGATGCAAACCAGAGCTCCTCTTACATAAATGCTCTTTAGATAATAGTGAGAATCGTGTTGGTTTCGTGAACTGCGAAAAATCATTTGAGCCCAAAATTCTCTTGGTTTACCAGAAATGAACTCTTGCTTGTAGGAAGACACAGATCCTGGAGTTTAACTCCGTTTCAGAAGGGAAATTCAATCCAGAGTTCTCATCCCTGCAACACACTCTGTTTTAATGGAAGAAGCAAGCTCTTCTTTCCAGCGTCTCCAATACAGCAAGAACCATGAGCATGATCTCAAAAAAGAACTGTGTTTACTACTCATGCAGACCATATGTAGATTAAGTCTGCTTATGAAACTGGTACAAACCACAGCACCTCTTAAATAAATGCTGTTTAGTTAATATTGAGAATCGCATTGGGGTTTTGAACTGTGTAAAACCTTTTGAGCCCAAAATTCACTCTGTTTACAAGAAATGCACTCTTCCTTGAAGGAAGACACAGATCCTGCAGTTTACCTTCGTTTCTGAAGGGAAATTCAGACTAGTGTTCTCATCCATGAAATATACTCTGTTTTCACGCAAGAAGCAAGCTCTTCTTTCCAGCAACTCCAATACAGCAAGAACCATGCACATGCCCAGAAAAAAAGAACTGAGTTTCCTACTCATACGGACCATATGTAGTTCAACTCTGCTTATGAAACTGATACAGACCACAGCTCCTCTTACATAAATGCTCTTTAGTTAATAGTGATAATCACATTGGTTTCTAGAACTGTGTAAAATGATTTTGAGCCGAAAATTCACTTGGTTTACCAGAAATGAACTCTTGCTTGTACGTAGACACAGATCCTGGGGTTTAACTCAGTCTCTGAAGGGAAATTCAGACCAGATTTCTCATTCCTGAAACACACTCTGTTTTAAAGCAAGAAGCAAGCTCTTTTCTCCAGAGTCTCCAATACAGCAAGAACCATCAGCATGCACAGAAAAAAAGAACTGTGTTTCCTACTTATAGGGACCATATGTAGTTCCACTCTGCTTATGAAACTGATGCAAACCAGAGCTCCTATAACATAAATGCTCTTTAGATAATAGTGAGAATCGTGTTGGGTTCGTGAACTTCGAAAAATCATTTGAGCCCAAATTTCACTGGGTTTAACAAAAATGAACTCTTGCTTGTAGGAAGACACAGATCCTGTGGTTTAACTCCGTTTATGAAGAGAAATTCAGACCAGAGTTCTCATCCCTGAAAAACACTCTGTTTTAAGGCAAGAATCATCCTCTTCTTTCCAGCGTCTCCTATACAGTAAGAACCATGAGCATGCCCTGAAAAAAAGAACTGTGTTTCCTACACATACGGATCATATGTAGTTCTACCCTGCTTATGAAACTGATACAGACCACAGCTCCTCTTACATTAATCCTCTTTATTTAATAGTGAGAATCGCATTGGTCGTGAACTGCGAAAAATCATTTGAGCCCAAAATTCACTGGGTTTACTAGAAATGAACACTTGCTTGTAGGAAGACACAGATCCTGTGGTTTAATTCTGTTTCTGAAGGGAAATTCAGACCAGCGTTCTCATCCATGAAACAAACTCTGTTTAAATGCAAGAAGCTAGCTTTTCTTTCCATTGTCTCCAATACAGTAAGAACAATGAGCATGCCCTCAAAAAAGAACTGTGTTTCCTACTCATGTGGACCATATGTAGAACAACTCTGCTTATGAAGCTGATACAAACCACAGCACCTCTTAAATAAATCATCTTTAGTTAATAGTGAGAATTGCATTGGCTTTTTGAACTGTGTAAAATCATTTGAGCCCAAAATTCACTCGGTTTACCAGAAATGAACTCTTCTTTGAAGGAAGACACAGATCCTGGGGTTTAACGCCGGTTCTGAAGGGAAATTCAGACCAGTGTTCTCATCCATGAAACACCCTCTATTTTAACGCAAGAAGCAAGCCCTTCTTTCCAGTGTCTCCAATACAGCAAGAACAATGCGCATGCCCAGAAAAAAAGAATTGTGTTTCCTACTCATACGGAGCATATGTAGTTCAACTCTGCTTATGAAACTGATACACACCACAGCTCCTCTTACATAAATGCTCTTTAGTGAATAGTGATAATCGCTTTGGGAACTAGAACTGTGTTAAATCATTTGAGCCGAAAATTCTCTTGGTTTACCAGAAATGAACTCTTGCTTGTAGGTAGACACAGATCCTGGGGTTTAACTCAGTCTCTGAAGGGAAATTCAGACCAGATTTCTCATTCCTGAAACACACTCTGTTTTAAAGCAAGAAGCAAGCTCTTTTCTCCAGAGTCTCCAATACAGCAAGAACCATGAGCATGCCCTCAAAAAAGAACTGTGTTTCCTACTCGTATGGACCATATGTAGAACAACTCTGCTTATGAAGCTGATACAAACCACAGCACCTCTTAAATAAATCATCTTTAGTTAATAGTGAGAATCGCATTGGGTTTTTGAACTGTGTAAAATCATTTGAGCC
Organism: Onychomys arenicola; assembly: GCA_949786405.1. NCBI lineage: Eukaryota > Metazoa > Chordata > Mammalia > Rodentia > Cricetidae > Onychomys > Onychomys arenicola. Next base: position 1,226,135 of record CATKUM010000022.1, on the reverse strand, counting down.
CAAAATTCACTCGGTTTACCAGAAATGAACTCTTGCTTGAACGAAGACACAGATCCTGGGGTTTAACTCCGTTTCTGAAGGGAAATTCAAACCAGGGTTCTCATCCATGAAACATACTCTGTTTTCACGCAAGAAGCAAGCTATTTGTTCCAGCGTCTCCAATACAGTAAGAACCATGAGCATGCCCTCAAAAAAGAACTGTGTTTCCTACTCATACAGACCAGATGTAGATCAACCCTTCTTATGAAATTGATACAAACCACAGCACCTCTTACATTAATCCTCTTTATTAAATAGTGAGAATCGCAATGGTCGTGAACTGCGAAAAATCATTTGATCACAAAATTCATTGGGTTTACCAGAAATGAACACTTGCTTGTAGGAAGACACTGAACCTGTGGTTTAACTCTGTTTCTGAAGGGAAAATCAGACCAGAGTTCTCATCCGTGAAACAGACTCTGTTTTAACACAAGAAGCAAGCTCTTCTTTCCAGAGTCTCTGATACAGAAAGAACCATGCGCATGCCCAGAAAAAAGAACTGTGTTTCCTACTCATAACGACCATATGTAGTTCAACTCTGCTTATGAAACTGATGCAAACCAGAGCTCCTCTTACATAAATGCTCTTTAGATAATAGTGAGAATCGTGTTGGTTTGGAGAACTGCGAAAAATCATTTGAGCACAAAATTCTCTTGGTTTACCAGAAATGAACTCTTGCTTGTAGGAAGACACAGATCCTGGAGTTTAACTCCGTTTCAGAAGGGAAATTCAATCCAGAGTTCCTATCCCTGCAACACATTCTGTTTTAATGGAAGAAGCAAGCTCTTCTTTCCAGCGTCTCCAATACAGCAAGAACCATGATCATGATCTCAAAAAAGAACTGTGTTTACTACTCATGCAGACCATATGTAGATTAAGTCTGCTTATGACACTGGTACAAACCACAGCACCTATTAAATGAATGCTGTTTAGTTTATATAGAGAATCGCATTGGGTTTTTGAACTGTGTAAAACCTTTTGAGCCCAAAATTCACTCGGTTTACAAGAAATGCACTCTTCCTTGAAGGAAGACACAGATCCTGCAGTTAAACTTCGTTTCTGAAGGGAAATTCAGACTAGTGTTCTCATCCATGAAATATACTCTGTTTTCACGCAAGAAGCAAGCTCTTCTTTCCAGCGACTCCAATACATCAAGAACCATGCACATGCCCAGAAAAAAAGAACTGAGTTTCCTACTCATACGGACCATATGTAGAACAACTCTGCTTATTAATCTGATACAAACCACAGCACCTCTTAAATAAATCATCTTTAGTTAATAGTGAGAATTGTATTGGCTTTTTGAACTGTGTAAAATATTTTGAGCCCAAAATTCACTCGGTTTACCAGAAATGAACTCTTGTTTGAAGGAAGACACAGATCCTGGAGTTTAACGCCGGTTCCGAAGGGAAATTCAGACCAGTGTTCTCATCCATGAAACACCCTCTATTTTAACGCAAAAAGCAAGCCCTTCTTTCCAGCGTCTCCAATACAGCAAGAACAATGCGCATGCCCAGATAAAAAGAACTGTGTTTCCTACTCATACGGACCATATGTAGTTCAACTCTGCTTATGAAACTGATACACACCACAGCTCCTCTTACATAAATGCTCTTTAGTGAATAGTGAAAATCGCTTTGGGAACTAGAACTGTGTTAAATCATTTGAGCCGAAAATTCTCTTGGTTTACCAGAAATGAACTCTTGCTTGTAGGTAGACACAGATCCTGGGGTTTAACTCAGTCTCTGAAGGGAAATTCAGACCAGAGTTCTCATCCCTGAAAAACACTCTGTTTTAAGGCAAGAATCATCCTCTTCTTTCCAGCGTCTCCTATACAGTTAGAACCATGAGCATGCCCTCAAAAAAGAACTGTGTTTCCTACACATACGGATCATATGTAGTTCAACTCTGCTTATGAAACTGATACAGACCACAGATCCTCTTACATAAATGCTCTTTAGTTAATAGTGAGAATCGCCTTGGGTTCCTGAACAGCGAAATATCTTTTGAGCCCAAAATCACTGTGTTTACCAGAAATGATCTCTTGCTTGTAGGAAGACACAGATCCTGTGGTTTAACTCCGTTTCTGAAGGGAAATTCAGACCAGAGTTCTTATCCCTGAAACAAACTCTGTTTTAACACAAGAAGCAAGCTCTTCTTTCCAGCGTCTCCAATACAGCAAGGACAATGAGCAAGCCCAGAAAAAAAGAACTGTGTTTCCTACTCATACGGAACATATCTAGTTCAACTCTGCTTATGAAACTGATGCAAACCACATCATCTCTTCCATAGATGCTCTTTATTTAATAGTGAAAATCGTATTGGTTTCGTGAACTGTGTAAATTCATTTTATCCGAAAAATAACTGGGTTTACCGGAAATGAACTCTTGCTTGTAGGAAGACACAGAGCCTTTGGTTAAACTCAGTTTCAGAAGGGAAATTCAGACATGTGTTCTCATCCATGAAACACACTCTATTTTAACGCAAGAAGCAAGCCCTTCTTTCCAGCGTCTCCAATACAGCAAGAACAATGCGCATGCCATGAAAAAAAGAATTGTGTTTCCTACTCATACGGACCATATGTAGTTCAACTCTGCTTTTGAAACTGATACAGACCACAGCTCCTCTTACATAAATGCTCTTTAGTTAATAGTGAGAATCGCCTTGGGTTTTGAACAGCGAAAAATCTTTTGAGCCCAAATTCACTGTGTTTACCAGAAATGATCTCTTGCTTGTAGGAAGACACAGATCCTGTGGTTTAACTCCGTTTCTGAAGGGAAATTCAGACCAGCGTTCTCATCCATGAAACAAACTCTGTTTAAATGCAAGAAGCTAGCTTTTCTTTCCATTGTCTCCAATACAGTAAGAACAATGAGCATGCCCTCAAAAAAGAACTGTGTTTCCTACTCATGTGGACCATATGTAGAACAACTCTGCTTATGAAGCTGATACAAACCACAGCACCTCTTAAATAAATCATCTTTAGTTAATAGTGAGAATCGCATTGGCTTTTTGAACTGTGTAAAATCATTTGAGCCCAAAATTCACTCGGTTTACCAGAAATTAACTCTTGTTTGAAGGAAGACACAGATCCTGGGATTTAACGCCGGTTCTGAACGGAAATTCAGACCAGTGTTCTCATCCATGAAACACACTCTATTTTAACGCAAAAAGCAAGCCCTTCTTTCCAGCGTCTCCAATACAGCAAGAACAATGCGCATGCCCAGAAAAAAAGAACTGTGTTTCCTACTCATACGGACCATATGTAGTTCAACTCTGCTTATGAAACTGATACACACCACAGCTCCTCTTACATAAATGCTCTTTAGTTAATAGTGATAATCGCTTTGGAACTAGAACTGTGTTAAATCATTTGAGCCGAAAATTCTCTTGGTTTACCAGAAATGAATTCTTGCTTGTAGGTAGACACAGATCCTGGGGTTTAACTCAGTCTCTGAAGGGAAATTCAGACCAGATTTCTCATTCCTGAAACACACTCTGTTTTAAAGCAAGAAGCAAGCTCTTTTCTCCAGAGTCTGCAATACAGCAAGAATCATGAGCATGCCCTGAAAAAAAGAACTGTGTTTCCTACTTATAGGGACCATATGTAGTTCCACTCTGCTTATGAAACTGATGCAAACCAGAGCTCCTCTTACATAAGTGCTCTTTAGATAATAGTGAGAATCGCGTTGGGTACGTGAACTGCGAAAAATCATTTGAGCCAAAAATTCACTGGGTTTACCAGAAATGAACTCTTGCTTGTAGGAAGACACAGATCCTGGTGTTTAACTCCGTTTCAGAAGGGAAAGTCAGGGAAGAGTCTCATCCATGAAACAAACTCTGTTTAAATGCAAGAAGCAAGCTCTTCTTTCCAGTGTCTCCAATACAGTAAGAACCATGAGCATGCCCTCAAAAAAGAACTGTGTTTCCTAGACATACGGATCATATGTAGTTCAACTCTGCTTATGAAACTGATTTAGACCACAGATCCTCTTACATAAATGCTCTTTAGTTAATAGTGAGAATCGCCTTGGGTTCGTGAACAGCGAAAAATCTTTTGAGCCCAAAATTCACTGTGTTTACCAGAAATGATCTCTTGCATGTAGGAAGACACAGATCCTGTGGTTTAACTCCGTTTCTGAGGGAAATTCAGACCAGAGTTCTCATCCGTGAAACACACTCTGTTTTAACACAAGAAGCAAGCTCTTCTTTCCAGCGTCTCCAATACAGCAAGGACAATGAGCAAGCCCAGAAAAAAAGAACTGTGTTTCCTACTTATACGGAACATATCTAGTTCAACTCTGCTTATGAAACTGATGCAAACCACATCATCTCTTCCATAGATGCTCTTTATTTAATAGTGAAAATCGTATTGGTTTCGTGAACTGTGTAAATTTATTTTATCCGAAAAATAACTGGGTTTACCGGAAATGAACTCTTGATTGTAGGAAGACACAGAGCCTTTGGTTAAACTCAGTTTCAGAAGGGAAATTCAGACCAGTGTTCTCATCCATGAAACACACTCTATTTTAACGCAAAAAGCAAGCCCTTCTTTCCAGCGTCTCCAATGCAGCAAGAACAATGCGCATGCCCAAAAAAAAAGAACTGTGTTTCCTTCTCATAAGGAGCATATGTAGTTCAACTCTGCTTATGAAACTGATACACACCACTGCTCCTCTTACATAAATGCTCTTTAGTGAATAGTGATAATTGCTTTGGGAACTAGATCTGTGTTAAATCATTTGAGCCGAAAATTCTCTTGGTTTACCAGAAATAAACTCTTGCTTGTAGGTAGACACAGATCCTGGGGTTTAACTCAGTCTCTGAAGGGAAATTCAGACCAGATTTCTCATTCCTGAAACACACTCTGTTTTAAAGCAAGAAGCAAGCTCTTTTCTCCAGAGTCTCCAATACAGCAAGAACCATGAGCATGCCCTGAAAAAAAGAACTGTGTTTCCTACTTATAGGGACCATATGTAGTTCCACTCTGCTTATGAAACTGATGCAAACCAGAGCTCCTCTTACATAAATGCTCTTTAGATAATAGTGAGAATCGCGTTGGGTTCGTGAACTGCGAAAAATCTTTTGAGCCCAAAATTCACTGGGTTTAACAGAAATGAATTCTTGCTTGTAGGAAGACACAGATCCTGTGGTTTAACTCCGATTCTTAAGGGAAATTCAGACCAGAGTTCTCATCCCTGAAAAACACTCTGTTTTAAGTCAAGAATCATCCTCTTCTTTCCAGCGTCTCCAATACAGCAAGGACAATGAGCAAGCCCAGAAAAAAAGAACTGTGTTTCCTACTCATACAGAACATATCTAGTTCAACTCTGCTTATGAAACTGATGCAAACCACATCATCTCTTCCATAGATGCTCTTTATTTAATAGTGAAAATCATATTGGTTTCGTGAACTGTGTAAATTCATTTTATCCGAAAAATAACTGGGTTTACCAGAAATGAACTCTTGATTGTAGGAAGACACAGAGCCTTTGGTTAAACTCAGTTTCAAAAGGGAAATTCAGACCTGTGTTCTCATCCATGAAACACACTCTGTTCTAACGCAAGAAGCATGCTCTTCTTTCCAGCTTTGCAATACAGCAAGGAACATGAGCATGCCCAGAAAAAAAGAACTGTGTCTCCTACTCATGTGGACCATATCTATTTCAACTCTTCTTATGAAACTGATACACACCACATCATCTCTTACACAGATGCTCTTTAGTTAATAGTGAAACTCATGATGGTTTCCTGAACTGTGTAAATTCATTTGGCACTGAAAATTCACTGCGTTTACCAGAAATGAACTCTTGCTTGTAGGACGACACAGAGCATGGAGTTTAACTCCGATTCTAAATGGAAATTCAGCAGAGTGTTCTCCTCCATGAAACGCAGTCTGTTTTAACTGAAGAAGCATGCTCTTCTTTTCAGCTTCTGCAATACAGCAAGGAACATGAGCATGCCCAGAAAAAAAGAACTGTGTTTCCTACTCATATGGACCCTATCTAGGTCAACTCTGCTTATGAAACTGATACAAACCACATCATCTCTTACATAGATGCTCTTTAGTTAATAGTGAAAATCGTATTGGATTCGTGAACTGTGTAAATTCATTTGATCCGAAAAACAACTGGGTTTACCGGAAAATTACCTCTTGCTTGTAGGATGACACATAGCATGGAGTTTAACTCCATTTCTGAAGGGAAATTCAGAGGAGTGTTCTCATCCATGAAACAAAGTCTGTTTTAACGCAAATAGCATGCTCTTCTTTCAAGCGTCTGAAATACAGCAAGGAACATGAGAATGTCCAGAAAAAAAGAACTGTGTTTCCTACTCATACGGACCATATCTAGTTCAACTCTGCTTATGAAACTGATATAAACCACAGCATCTCTTACCTAGACGCTCTTTAGTTAAAAGTGAAAATCGTGTTGGTTTCGTGAACTGTGTAAATTAATTTGGCTGAAAATTCACTGCTTTTACCAGAAATGAACTCTTGCTTGTAGGACGACACAGACCATGGAGTTTAACTCCGATTCTAAATGAAAATTCAGAAGAGTGTTCTCCTCCATGAAACACAGTCTGTTTTAACGCAAGAAGCATCCTCTTCATTCCAGCTTCAACAATACTGCAAGTAACATGAGCATGCCCAGAAAAAAAGAACTGTGTTTCCGACTCATAAGGAACATATCTAGATCAACTCTACTTATGAAACTGATGCAAACCACATCATAACTTACATAGATGCTCTTTAATTCATAGTGAAAATCGTATTGGTTTCCTGAACTGTGTAAATTCATTTGAGCCGAAAATAACTGGGTTTACCGGAAAAGTACTCTTGCTTGTAGGATGACACAAAGCGTGGAGTTTAACTCCATTTATGAAGGGAAATTCAGGAGAGTGTTCTCATCCATGAAACACACTCCGTTTTAACGCAAATAGCATGCTCTTCTTTTCAGCGTCTTCAGTACAGCAAGGATCATGAGAATGTCCAGAAAAAAGGAACTGTGTGTCCTACTCATACGGACCATATCTAGTTCAACACTGCTTATGAAACTGATACAAACCACATCATCTCTTACATAGACGCTCTTTAGTTAATATTGAAAATAATGTTGGTATCATGAATTGTGTAAATTCATTTGAGCCGAAAAATAACTGGGTTTACCGGAAATGAACTCTTGCTTGTAGGAAGACATATAGCATGGAGTTTAACTCCGATTCTAATTGAAAATTCAGAATAGTGTTCTCATCCATGAAACACAGTCTGTTTTAATGCAAGAAGCATGCTGTTCTTTCCAGCATCTGCAATACAGCAAGGAACATGAGCATGTCCAGAAAACAAGAACTGTGTTTCCTAATCATAGGGACCATATCTCCTTCAACTCTGCTCATGAAACTGATACAAACTACGTCATCTCTTACATAGATGCTCTTCAGTTAATAGTGAAAATCGAAATTGATTTCGTGAACTGTGTAAATTCATTTGAGCCGAAAAATTACGGGGTTTACCGGAAATGAACTCTTGCTTGTAGGAAGACATAGAGCATGGCGTTAAACTCCGATTCTAAAGGGAAATTCAGAAGAGTGTTTTCCTCAAAGAAACACCATCTGTTTTAATGCAAGAAGCATGCTCTTTTTCTACCATCTGCAATACAGCAAGAAACATGAGCATGGCCAGAAAAAGAGAATTGGGTTTCCTACTCATAGGGACCATATCTCGTTCAACACTGCTTATGATACTGATACAAACCACAGCATCTCTTACATAGATGCTCTTTAGTTAATAGAGAAAATTGTGTTGGTTTCGTGAACTGTGTAAATTCATTTGGCACCGAAAATTCACTGTGTTTACCAGAAATGAACTCTTGATTGTAGGACGACACAGAGCATGGAGTTTAACTCCGATTCTAAAGGGAAATTCAGCAGAGTGTTCTCCACCATGAAACGCAGTCTGTTTTAATGCAAGATGCATGGTCTTCTTTCCAGCATCTGCAATACAGCAAGAAACACAAGCTTGGCCAGTATAAAAGAACTGTGTTTCCTACTCATACCGAACCTTTCTAGTTCAACTCTGCTCATGAAACTGATACAAACCACATCATCTCTTACATAGACGCTCTTTATTTAATAGTGAAAATCGTATTGGTTTCGTGAACTGTGTAAATTCATTTGAGCTGAAAAATACCTGGGTTTACCGGAAATGAACTCTTGCTTGTAGGAAGACACAGAGCCTTTGTTTAAACTCTGTTTCTGAAGGGAAATTCAGACCAGTGTTTTCATCCATGAAACACACTCCGTTTTAACCGAAGAAGCATGATCTTCTTTTCAGCGTCTGCAATACAGCAATGAACATGAGCATGCCCAGAAAAAAAGAACTGTGTTTCCTACTCATATGGACCATATCTAGGTCAATTCTGCTTATGAAACTTATACAAACCACATCATCTGTTACATAGATGCTCTTTAGTTAATCATGTAAATCGTGTTGGTTTCGTGAACTGTGTAAATTCATTTGAGCCGAAAAATAATGGGGTTTTCCGGAAATGAACTCTTGCTTGTAGGATGACACAGAGCATGGAGTTTAACTCCATTTCTGAAGGGAAATTCAGAAGAGTGTTCTCATCCACGAAACATACTCCGTTTAAAATGAAGAAGCATGCTCTTCTTTCCAGCGACTGCTATACAGCAAGGAACATGAGAATGTCCAGAAAAAAAGAACTGGGTTTCCTACTCATACGGACCATATCTACTTCAACACTGCTTATGAAACTGATACAAACCACATCATCTCTTACATAGATGTTCTTTAGTTAATCGTGTAAATCGTGTTTGGTTTCGTGAAATGTGTAAATTCATTTGAGCCGAAAAATTACGGGGTTTACCGGAAATGAACTCTTGCTTGTAGGAATACACAGAGCATGGCATTAAACTCCGATTCTAAAGGGAAATTCAGAAGAGTGTTCTCCTCAAAGAAACACAGTCTGTTTTAATGCAAGAAGCATGCTCTTCTTTCCAGCATCTGCAATACAGCAAGAAACATGAGCATGGCCAGAAAAAGAGAACTGTGTTTCCTACTCATATGGACCATATCATGTTCAAATGTGCTTATGAAACTGATACAAACCACAGCATCTCTTTCATAGATGCTCTTTAGTTAATAGAGAAAATTGTATGGTTTCGTGAACTGTGTAAATTCATTTGGCACCAAAAATTCACTGCCTTTACCAGAAATGAACTCTTGCTTGTAGGACAACTCAGAGCATGGAGTTTAACTCCGATTGTAAATGGAAATTCAGCAGAGTGTTCTCCTCCATGAAACGCAGTCTGTTTAACGCAAGAAGCATCCTCTTCATTCCAGCATCTGCAAAACAGCAAGAAACATGAGCATGGACAGAAAAAAAGAACTGAGTTTCCGACTCATACAGACCATATCTAGTTCAACTCTGCTTATGAAACTGATATAAACCACAGCATTGCGTACATAGAGGCTCTTTAGTTAATAGTGAAAATCGTGTTGGTTTTGTGAACTGTGTAAATTCATTTGGCCGAAAATTCACTGCTCTTACCAAAAATGTACTCTTGCTTGTAGGAAGACACAAAGCATTTGGTTTAACTCCATTTCTGAAGGGAATTTCAGACCAGTGTTCTCATCCAGGAAACACCCTCTGTTTTAATGCAAATAGCATGCTCTCATTTCCAGCGTGTGCAATACAGCAAGGAACATGAGCATGCCCAGAAAAAAAGAACTGTGTTTCCTACTCATATGGAACATATCTAGTTCAACTCTGCTTATGAAACTGATGCAAACCACATCATCTCTTCCATAGATGTTCTTTATTTAATAGTGAAAATCATATTGGTTTTGTGAACTGTGTAAAATCATTTGAGCCGAAAAATAACTGGGTTTACAGGAAATGAACTCTTGCTTGTAGGAAGACACAGAGCCTTTGGTTTAACTCACTTTCTGAAGGGAAATTCAGACCTGTGTTCTCATCCATGAAACACACTCTGTTCTAACGCAAGAAGCATGCTCTTCTTTCCAGCTTTGCAATACAGCAAGGAACATGAGCATGCCCAGAAAAAAAGAACTGTGTCTCCTAATCATGTGGACCATATCTATTTCAACTCTTCTTATGAAACTGATACACACCACATCATCTCTTACATAGATGCTCTTTAGTTATTAGTGAAAATCGTGATGGTTTCGTGAACTGTGTAATTTCATTTGAGCCGAAAAATAACTGAGTTTCCCGGAAATTACCTCTTGCTTTTCGGATTACACAGAGCATGGAGTTTAACTCCATTTCTGAAGGGAAATTCAGAAGAGTGTTCTCATCCATGAAACAAAGTCTGTTTTAATGCAAATAGCATGTTCTTCTTTCCAGCGTCTGCAATACAGCAAGGAACATGAGAATGTCCAGAAAAAAAGAACTGTGTTTCCTACTCATAGGGCCCATATATCGTTCAACTCTGCTTATGAAACTGATACAAACCACAGCATCTCTTACATAGATGCTCTTTAGTTAATAGTTAAAATTGTGTTGGTTTCGTGAACTGTGTAAATTCATTTGGCACTGAAAATTCACTGCGTTTACCAGAAATGAACTCTTGCTTGTAGGACGACACAGAGCTTGGAGTTTAACTCCGATTCTAAATGGAAATTCAGCAGAGTGTTCTCCTCCATGAAACGCAGTCGGTTTAACGCAAGATGCATGCTCTTCTTTCCAGCATCTGCAATAAAGCAAGAAACATGAACTTGGCCAGAATAAAAGAACTGTGTTTCATGCTCATACCGACCCTATCTAGTCCTAATCTGCTTATGAAACTGATACAAACCACATCATCTCTTACATAGATGCTCTTTAGTTAATAGTGAAAATCGTATTGGTTTCGTGAACTGTGTAAATTCATTTGAGCTGAAAAATAACTGGGTTTCAGGAAATGAACTCTTGCTTGTAGGAAGACACAGAGCCTTTGGTTAAACTCAGTTTCTGAAGTGAAATTCAGACCAGTGTTCTCATCCATGAAACACACTCCGTTTTAACCAAAGAAGCATGCTCTTCTTTTCAGCATCTGGAATACAGCAAGGAACATGAGCATGCCCAGAAAAAAAGAACTGTGTTTCCTACTCATATGGACCATATCTATTTCAACTCTGCTTATGAAACTGATACAAACCACAACATCTCTTACATAGATGCTCTTTATTTAATAGTGAAAATCGTATTGGTTTCGTGAACTGTGTAAATTCATTTGAGCTGAAAAATAACTGGGTTTACCGGAAATGAACTCTTGCTTGTAGGAAGACACAGAGCCTTTGTTTAAACTCAGTTTCTGAAGGGAAATTCAAACCAGTGTTCTCATCCATGAAACACACTCCGTTTTAACCAAAGAAGCATGATCTTCTTTTCAGCGTCTGCAATACAGCAATGAACATGAGCATGCCCAGAAAAAAAGAACTGTGTTTCCTACTCATATGGACCATATCTAGGTCAACTCTGCTTATGAAACTTATACAAACCACATCATCTGTTACATAGATGCTCTTTAGTTATTAGTGAAAATCTTGATGGTTTCGTGAACTGTGTAAATTTATTTGAGCCGAAAAATAACTGGGTTACCAGGAAATTACCTCTTGCATGTAGGATGACACAGAGCATCGAGTATATCTCCATTTCTGAAGGGAAATTCCGAAGAGTATTCTCATCCATGAAACAAAGTCTGTTTTAACGCAAATAGCATGCTCTTCATTCCAGCGTCTGCAATACAGCGAGGAACATGAGAATGTCCAGAGAAAAAGAACTGTATTTCCTACTCATACGGACCATATCTAGTTCAACTCTGCTTATGAAAATGAAAGAAACCACAGCTTCTGTTACATAGATGCTCTTTAGTTAATCATGTAAATCGTGTTGGTTTCGTGAACTGTGTAAATTCATTTGAGCCGAAAAATAACGGGGTTTACCGGAAATCAACTCTTGCTTGTAGGATGACACAGAGCATGGAGTTTAACTCCATTTCTGAAGGGAAATTCAGAAGAGTGTTCTCATCCATGAAACACACTCCGTTTAAAATGAAGAAGCATGCTCTTCTTTCCAGCGTCTGCTATACAGCAAGGAACATGAGAATGTCCAGAAAAAAAGAACTGGGTTTCCTACTCATACGGACCATATCTACTTCAACACTGCTTATGAAACTGATAAAACCACATCATCTCTTACATAGATGCTCTTTAGTTAATAGTGAAAATCGTGTTGGTTTTGTGAACTGTGTAAATTCATTTGGCCGAAAATTCACTGCTCTTACCAAAAAAGTACCCTTGCTTGTAGGAAGACACAAAGCATTTGGTTTAACTCCATTTCTGAAGGGAATTTCAGACCAGTTTTCACATCCACGAAACACCCTCTGTTTTAATGCAAATAGCATGCTCTCATTTCCAGCGTGTGCAATACAGCAAGGAACATGAGCATGCCCAGAAAAAAAGAACTGTGTTTCCTACTCATACGGAACATATCTAGTTCAACTCTGCTTATGAAACTGATGCAAACCACATCATCTCTTCCATAGATGCTCTTTATTTAATAGTGAAAATCGTATTGGGTTTGTGAACTGTGTAAAATCATTTGAGCTGAAAAATAACTGGGTTTACAGGAAATGAACTCTTGCTTGTAGGAAGACACAGAGCCTTTGGTTTAACTCACTTTCTGAAGGGAAATTCAGACCTGTGTTCTCATCCATGAAACACACTCTGTTCTAACGCAAGAAGCATGCTCTTCTTTCCAGCTTTGCAATACAGCAAGGAACATGAGCATGCCCAGAAAAAAAGAACTGTGTCTCCTAATCATGTGGACCATATCTATTTCAACTCTTCTTATGAAACTGATACACACCACATCATCTCTTACATAGATGCTCTTTAGTTATTAGTGAAAATCGTGATGGTTTCGTGAACTGTGTAAATTCATTTGAGCCGAAAAATAACTGAGTTTCCCGGAAATTACCTCTTGCTTTTCGGATTACACAGAGCATGGAGTTTAACTCCATTTCTGAAGGGAAATTCAGAAGAGTGTTCTCATCCATGAAACAAAGTCTGTTTTAATGCAAATAGCATGTTCTTCTTTCCAGCGTCTGCAATACAGCAAGGAACATGAGAATGTCCAGAAAAAAAGAACTGTGTTTCCTACTCATAGGGCCCATATATCGTTCAACTCTGCTTATGAAACTGATACAAACCACAGCATCTCTTACATAGATGCTCTTTAGTTAATAGTTAAAATTGTGTTGGTTTCGTGAACTGTGTAAATTCATTTGGCACTGAAAATTCACTGCGTTTACCAGAAATGAACTCTTGCTTGTAGGACGACACAGAGCTTGGAGTTTAACTCCGATTCTAAATGGAAATTCAGCAGAGTGTTCTCCTCCATGAAACGCAGTCGGTTTAACGCAAGATGCATGCTCTTCTTTCCAGCATCTGCAATAAAGCAAGAAACATGAACTTGGCCAGAATAAAAGAACTGTGTTTCATGCTCATACCGACCCTATCTAGTCCTAATCTGCTTATGAAACTGATACAAACCACATCATCTCTTACATAGATGCTCTTTAGTTAATAGTGAAAATCGTATTGGTTTCGTGAACTGTGTAAATTCATTTGAGCTGAAAAATAACTGGGTTTCAGGAAATGAACTCTTGCTTGTAGGAAGACACAGAGCCTTTGGTTAAACTCAGTTTCTGAAGTGAAATTCAGACCAGTGTTCTCATCCATGAAACACACTCCGTTTTAACCAAAGAAGCATGCTCTTCTTTTCAGCATCTGGAATACAGCAAGGAACATGAGCATGCCCAGAAAAAAAGAACTGTGTTTCCTACTCATATGGACCATATCTATTTCAACTCTGCTTATGAAACTGATACAAACCACAACATCTCTTACATAGATGCTCTTTATTTAATAGTGAAAATCGTATTGGTTTCGTGAACTGTGTAAATTCATTTGAGCTGAAAAATAACTGGGTTTACCGGAAATGAACTCTTGCTTGTAGGAAGACACAGAGCCTTTGTTTAAACTCAGTTTCTGAAGGGAAATTCAAACCAGTGTTCTCATCCATGAAACACACTCCGTTTTAACCGAAGAAGCATGATCTTCTTTTCAGCGTCTGCAATACAGCAATGAACATGAGCATGCCCAGAAAAAAAGAACTGTGTTTCCTACTCATATGGACCATATCTAGGTCAACTCTGCTTATGAAACTTATACAAACCACATCATCTGTTACATAGATGCTCTTTAGTTATTAGTGAAAATCTTGATGGTTTCGTGAACTGTGTAAATTTATTTGAGCCGAAAAATAACTGGGTTACCAGGAAATTACCTCTTGCATGTAGGATGACACAGAGCATCGAGTATATCTCCATTTCTGAAGGGAAATTCCGAAGAGTATTCTCATCCATGAAACAAAGTCTGTTTTAACGCAAATAGCATGCTCTTCATTCCAGCGTCTGCAATACAGCGAGGAACATGAGAATGTCCAGAGAAAAAGAACTGTATTTCCTACTCATACGGACCATATCTAGTTCAACTCTGCTTATGAAAATGAAAGAAACCACAGCTTCTGTTACATAGATGCTCTTTAGTTAATCATGTAAATCGTGTTGGTTTCGTGAACTGTGTAAATTCATTTGAGCCGAAAAATAACGGGGTTTACCGGAAATCAACTCTTGCTTGTAGGATGACACAGAGCATGGAGTTTAACTCCATTTCTGAAGGGAAATTCAGAAGAGTGTTCTCATCCATGAAACACACTCCGTTTAAAATGAAGAAGCATGCTCTTCTTTCCAGCGTCTGCTATACAGCAAGGAACATGAGAATGTCCAGAAAAAAAGAACTGGGTTTCCTACTCATACGGACCATATCTACTTCAACACTGCTTATGAAACTGATAAAACCACATCATCTCTTACATAGATGCTCTTTAGTTAATAGTGAAAATCGTGTTGGTTTTGTGAACTGTGTAAATTCATTTGGCCGAAAATTCACTGCTCTTACCAAAAAAGTACCCTTGCTTGTAGGAAGACACAAAGCATTTGGTTTAACTCCATTTCTGAAGGGAATTTCAGACCAGTTTTCACATCCACGAAACACCCTCTGTTTTAATGCAAATAGCATGCTCTCATTTCCAGCGTGTGCAATACAGCAAGGAACATGAGCATGCCCAGAAAAAAAGAACTGTGTTTCCTACTCATACGGAACATATCTAGTTCAACTCTGCTTATGAAACTGATGCAAACCACATCATCTCTTCCATAGATGCTCTTTATTTAATAGTGAAAATCGTATTGGGTTTGTGAACTGTGTAAAATCATTTGAGCTGAAAAATAACTGGGTTTACAGGAAATGAACTCTTGCTTGTAGGAAGACACAGAGCCTTTGGTTTAACTCACTTTCTGAAGGGAAATTCAGACCTGTGTTCTCATCCATGAAACACACTCTGTTCTAACGCAAGAAGCATGCTCTTCTTTCCAGCTTTGCAATACAGCAAGGAACATGAGCATGCCCAGAAAAAAAGAACTGTGTCTCCTAATCATGTGGACCATATCTATTTCAACTCTTCTTATGAAACTGATACACACCACATCATCTCTTACATAGATGCTCTTTAGTTATTAGTGAAAATCGTGATGGTTTCGTGAACTGTGTAAATTCATTTGAGCCGAAAAATAACTGAGTTTCCCGGAAATTACCTCTTGCTTTTCGGATTACACAGAGCATGGAGTTTAACTCCATTTCTGAAGGGAAATTCAGAAGAGTGTTCTCATCCATGAAACAAAGTCTGTTTTAATGCAAATAGCATGTTCTTCTTTCCAGCGTCTGCAATACAGCAAGGAACATGAGAATGTCCAGAAAAAAAGAACTGTGTTTCCTACTCATAGGGCCCATATATCGTTCAACTCTGCTTATGAAACTGATACAAACCACAGCATCTCTTACATAGATGCTCTTTAGTTAATAGTTAAAATTGTGTTGGTTTCGTGAACTGTGTAAATTCATTTGGCACTGAAAATTCACTGCGTTTACCAGAAATGAACTCTTGCTTGTAGGACGACACAGAGCTTGGAGTTTAACTCCGATTCTAAATGGAAATTCAGCAGAGTGTTCTCCTCCATGAAACGCAGTCGGTTTAACGCAAGATGCATGCTCTTCTTTCCAGCATCTGCAATAAAGCAAGAAACATGAACTTGGCCAGAATAAAAGAACTGTGTTTCATGCTCATACCGACCCTATCTAGTCCTAATCTGCTTATGAAACTGATACAAACCACATCATCTCTTACATAGATGCTCTTTAGTTAATAGTGAAAATCGTATTGGTTTCGTGAACTGTGTAAATTCATTAGAGCTGAAAAATAACTGGGTTTCAGGAAATGAACTCTTGCTTGTAGGAAGACACAGAGCCTTTGGTTAAACTCAGTTTCTGAAGTGAAATTCAGACCAGTGTTCTCATCCATGAAACACACTCCGTTTTAACCAAAGAAGCATGCTCTTCTTTTCAGCATCTGGAATACAGCAAGGAACATGAGCATGCCCAGAAAAAAAGAACTGTGTTTCCTACTCATATGGACCATATCTATTTCAACTCTGCTTATGAAACTGATACAAACCACAACATCTCTTACATAGATGCTCTTTATTTAATAGTGAAAATCGTATTGGTTTCGTGAACTGTGTAAATTCATTTGAGCTGAAAAATAACTGGGTTTACCGGAAATGAACTCTTGCTTGTAGGAAGACACAGAGCCTTTGTTTAAACTCAGTTTCTGAAGGGAAATTCAAACCAGTGTTCTCATCCATGAAACACACTCCGTTTTAACCGAAGAAGCATGATCTTCTTTTCAGCGTCTGCAATACAGCAATGAACATGAGCATGCCCAGAAAAAAAGAACTGTGTTTCCTACTCATATGGACCATATCTAGGTCAACTCTGCTTATGAAACTTATACAAACCACATCATCTGTTACATAGATGCTCTTTAGTTATTAGTGAAAATCTTGATGGTTTCGTGAACTGTGTAAATTTATTTGAGCCGAAAAATAACTGGGTTACCAGGAAATTACCTCTTGCATGTAGGATGACACAGAGCATCGAGTATATCTCCATTTCTGAAGGGAAATTCCGAAGAGTATTCTCATCCATGAAACAAAGTCTGTTTTAACGCAAATAGCATGCTCTTCATTCCAGCGTCTGCAATACAGCGAGGAACATGAGAATGTCCAGAGAAAAAGAACTGTATTTCCTACTCATACGGACCATATCTAGTTCAACTCTGCTTATGAAAATGAAAGAAACCACAGCTTCTGTTACATAGATGCTCTTTAGTTAATCATGTAAATCGTGTTGGTTTCGTGAACTGTGTAAATTCATTTGAGCCGAAAAATAACGGGGTTTACCGGAAATCAACTCTTGCTTGTAGGATGACACAGAGCATGGAGTTTAACTCCATTTCTGAAGGGAAATTCAGAAGAGTGTTCTCATCCATGAAACACATTCCGTTTAAAATGAAGAAGCATGCTCTTCTTTCCAGCATCTGCAATACAGCAAGAAACATGAGCATGGCCAGAAAAAGAGAACTGTGTTTCCTACTCATATGGACCATATCTCGTTCAACTCTGCTTATGAAACTGATACAAACCACAGCATCTCATACATAGATGCTCTTTAGTTAATAAAGAAAATTGTGTGGTTTCGTGAACTGTGTAAATACATTTGGCACCAAAAATTCACTGCCTTTACCAAAAATGAACTCTTGCTTGTAGGACAACTCAGAGCATGGAGTTTAACTCTGATTCTAAATGGAAATTCAGCAGAGTGTTCTCCTCCATGAAACACAGTCTGTTTTAACGCAAGAAGCATCCTCTTCATTCCGGCATCTGCAAAACAGCAAGAAACATGAGCATGGACAGAAAAAAAGAACTGAGTTTCCGACTCATACAGACCATATCTAGTTCAACTCTGCTTATGAAACTGATATAAACCACAGCATTGCCTACATAGACGCTCTTTAGTTAATAGTGAAAATCGTGTTGGTTTTGTGAACTGTGTAAATTCATTTGGCCGAAAATTCACTGCTCTTACCAAAAAAGTACCCTTGCTTGTAGGAAGACACAAAGCATTTGGTTTAACTCCATTTCTGAAGGGAATTTCAGACCAGTTTTCACATCCACGAAACACCCTCTGTTTTAATGCAAATAGCATGCTCTCATTTCCAGCGTGTGCAATACAGCAAGGAACATGAGCATGCCCAGAAAAAAAGAACTGTGTTTCCTACTCATACGGAACATATCTAGTTCAACTCTGCTTATGAAACTGATGCAAACTACATCATCTCTTCCATAGATGCTCTTTATTTAATAGTGAAAATCGTATTGGGTTTGTGAACTGTGTAAAATCATTTGAGCCGAAAAATAACTGGGTTTACAGGAAATGAACTCTTGCTTGTAGGAAGACACAGAGCTTTTGGTTTAACTCACTTTCTGAAGGGAAATTCAGACCTGTGTTCTCATCCATGAAACACACTCTGTTCTAACGCAAGAAGCATGCTCTTCTTTCCAGCTTTGCAATACAGCAAGGAACATGAGCATGCCCAGAAAAAAAGAACTGTGTCTCCTACTCATATGGACCATATCTATTTCAACTCTTCTTATGTACTGATACACACCACATCATCCCTTACATAGATGCTCTTTAGTTATTAGTGAAAATCGTGATGGTTTCGTGAACTGTGTAAATTCATTTGAGCCGAAAAATAACTGAGTTTCCCGGAAATTACCTCTTGCTTTTCGGATTACACAGAGCATGGAGTTTAACTCCATTTCTGAAGGGAAATTCAGAAGAGTGTTCTCATCCATGAAACAAAGTCTGTTTTAATGCAAATAGCATGTTCTTCTTTCCAGCGTCTGCAATACAGCAAGGAACATGAGAATGTCCAGAAAAAAAGAACTGTGTTTCCTACTCATAGGGCCCATATATCGTTCAACTCTGCTTATGAAACTGATACAAACCACAGCATCTCTTACATAGATGCTCTTTAGTTAATAGTTAAAATTGTGTTGGTTTCGTGAACTGTGTAAATTCATTTGGCACTGAAAATTCACTGCGTTTACCAGAAATGAACTCTTGCTTGTAGGACGACACAGAGCTTGGAGTTTAACTCCGATTCTAAATGGAAATTCAGCAGAGTGTTCTCCTCCATGAAACGCAGTCGGTTTAACGCAAGATGCATGCTCTTCTTTCCAGCATCTGCAATAAAGCAAGAAACATGAACTTGGCCAGAATAAAAGAACTGTGTTTCATGCTCATACCGACCCTATCTAGTCCTAATCTGCTTATGAAACTGATACAAACCACATCATCTCTTACATAGATGCTCTTTAGTTAATAGTGAAAATCGTATTGGTTTCGTGAACTGTGTAAATTCATTAGAGCTGAAAAATAACTGGGTTTCAGGAAATGAACTCTTGCTTGTAGGAAGACACAGAGCCTTTGGTTAAACTCAGTTTCTGAAGTGAAATTCAGACCAGTGTTCTCATCCATGAAACACACTCCGTTTTAACCAAAGAAGCATGCTCTTCTTTTCAGCATCTGGAATACAGCAAGGAACATGAGCATGCCCAGAAAAAAAGAACTGTGTTTCCTACTCATATGGACCATATCTATTTCAACTCTGCTTATGAAACTGATACAAACCACAACATCTCTTACATAGATGCTCTTTATTTAATAGTGAAAATCGTATTGGTTTCGTGAACTGTGTAAATTCATTTGAGCTGAAAAATAACTGTGTTTACCGGAAATGAACTCTTGCTTGTAGGAAGACACAGAGCCTTTGTTTAAACTCAGTTTCTGAAGGGAAATTCAAACCAGTGTTCTCATCCATGAAACACACTCCGTTTTAACCGAAGAAGCATGATCTTCTTTTCAGCGTCTGCAATACAGCAATGAACATGAGCATGCCCAGAAAAAAAGAACTGTGTTTCCTACTCATATGGACCATATCTAGGTCAACTCTGCTTATGAAACTTATACAAACCACATCATCTGTTACATAGATGCTCTTTAGTTATTAGTGAAAATCTTGATGGTTTCGTGAACTGTGTAAATTTATTTGAGCCGAAAAATAACTGGGTTACCAGGAAATTACCTCTTGCATGTAGGATGACACAGAGCATCGAGTATATCTCCATTTCTGAAGGGAAATTCCGAAGAGTATTCTCATCCATGAAACAAAGTCTGTTTTAACGCAAATAGCATGCTCTTCATTCCAGCGTCTGCAATACAGCGAGGAACATGAGAATGTCCAGAGAAAAAGAACTGTATTTCCTACTCATACGGACCATATCTAGTTCAACTCTGCTTATGAAAATGAAAGAAACCACAGCTTCTGTTACATAGATGCTCTTTAGTTAATCATGTAAATCGTGTTGGTTTCGTGAACTGTGTAAATTCATTTGAGCCGAAAAATAACGGGGTTTACCGGAAATCAACTCTTGCTTGTAGGATGACACAGAGCATGGAGTTTAACTCCATTTCTGAAGGGAAATTCAGAAGAGTGTTCTCATCCATGAAACACATTCCGTTTAAAATGAAGAAGCATGCTCTTCTTTCCAGCATCTGCAATACAGCAAGAAACATGAGCATGGCCAGAAAAAGAGAACTGTGTTTCCTACTCATATGGACCATATCTCGTTCAACTCTGCTTATGAAACTGATACAAACCACAGCATCTCATACATAGATGCTCTTTAGTTAATAAAGAAAATTGTGTGGTTTCGTGAACTGTGTAAATACATTTGGCACCAAAAATTCACTGCCTTTACCAAAAATGAACTCTTGCTTGTAGGACAACTCAGAGCATGGAGTTTAACTCTGATTCTAAATGGAAATTCAGCAGAGTGTTCTCCTCCATGAAACACAGTCTGTTTTAACGCAAGAAGCATCCTCTTCATTCCGGCATCTGCAAAACAGCAAGAAACATGAGCATGGACAGAAAAAAAGAACTGAGTTTCCGACTCATACAGACCATATCTAGTTCAACTCTGCTTATGAAACTGATATAAACCACAGCATTGCCTACATAGACGCTCTTTAGTTAATAGTGAAAATCGTGTTGGTTTTGTGAACTGTGTAAATTCATTTGGCCGAAAATTCACTGCTCTTACCAAAAAAGTACCCTTGCTTGTAGGAAGACACAAAGCATTTGGTTTAACTCCATTTCTGAAGGGAATTTCAGACCAGTTTTCACATCCACGAAACACCCTCTGTTTTAATGCAAATAGCATGCTCTCATTTCCAGCGTGTGCAATACAGCAAGGAACATGAGCATGCCCAGAAAAAAAGAACTGTGTTTCCTACTCATACGGAACATATCTAGTTCAACTCTGCTTATGAAACTGATGCAAACTACATCATCTCTTCCATAGATGCTCTTTATTTAATAGTGAAAATCGTATTGGGTTTGTGAACTGTGTAAAATCATTTGAGCCGAAAAATAACTGGGTTTACAGGAAATGAACTCTTGCTTGTAGGAAGACACAGAGCTTTTGGTTTAACTCACTTTCTGAAGGGAAATTCAGACCTGTGTTCTCATCCATGAAACACACTCTGTTCTAACGCAAGAAGCATGCTCTTCTTTCCAGCTTTGCAATACAGCAAGGAACATGAGCATGCCCAGAAAAAAAGAACTGTGTCTCCTACTCATATGGACCATATCTATTTCAACTCTTCTTATGTACTGATACACACCACATCATCCCTTACATAGATGCTCTGTAGTTAATAGTGAAAATCGTGATGGTTTTCGTGAACTGTGTATATTCATTTGAGCCGAAAATTAACTGGGTTTCCCGGAAATTACCTCTTGCTTGTAGGATGACACAGAGCATGGAGATTAACTCCATTTCTGAAGGGAAATTCAGAAGAGTGTTCTCATCCATGAAACAAAGTCTGTTTTAACACAAATAGCATGCTCTTCTTTCCAGCGTCTGCAATACAGCAAGGAACATGAGAATGTCCAGAAAAAAAGAACTGTATTTCCTACTCATAGGGCCCATATCTCGTTCAACTCTGCTTATGAAACAGATACAAACCACAGCATCTCTTACATAGATGCTCTTTAGTTAATAGTTAAAATTGTGTTGGTTTCGTGAACTGTGTAAATTCATTTGGCACCGTAAATTCACTGCGTTTACCAGAAATGAACTCTTGCTTGTAGGACGACACAGAGCATGGAGTTTAACTCCGATTCTAAATGGAAATTCAGCAGAGTGTTCTCCTCCATGAAACGCAGTCTGTTTTAATGCAAGATGCATGGTCTTCTTTGCAGCATCTGCAATAAAGCAGGAAACATGAGCTTGGCCAGAATAAAAGAACTGTGTTTCCTACTCATACCGAACTTTTCTAGTTCAACTCTACTTATGAAACTGATACAAACCACATCATCTCTTCCATAGATGCTCTTTATTTAATAGTGAAAATCGTATTGGTTTCGTGAACTGTGTAATTTCATTTGAGCTGAAAAATAACTGGGTTTACCGGAAATGAACTCTTGCTTGTAGGAAGACACAGAGCCTTTGGTTAAACTCAGTTCTCTGAAGGGAAATTCAGACCAGTGTTCTCATCCACGAAACACACTCTGTTTTAATGGAAATAGCATGCTCTCATTTCCAGCCTGGGCAATACAGCAAGGAACATGAGCATGCCCAGAAAAAAAGAACTGTGATTCCTCCTCATATGGACCATATGTAGGTCAACTCTGCTTATGAAACTTATACAAACCACATCATCTGTTACATAGATGCTCTTTAGTTAATAGTGAAAATCTTGATGGTTTCGTGAACTGTGTAAATTCATTTGAGCCGAAAAATAACTGGGTTTCCCGGAAATTACCTCTTGCTTGTGGGATGACACAGAGCATCGAGTATAACTCCATTTCTGAAGGGAAATTCAGAAGAGTGTTCTCATCCACGAAACACACTCTGTTTTAAAGGAAGAAGCATGCACTTCTTTCCAGCATCTTCTATACAGCAAGGAACATGAGAATGTCCACAAAAAAAGAACTGGGTTTCCTACTCATACGGACCATATCTACTTCAACACTGCTTATGAAACTGATACAAACCACATCATCTCTTACATAGATGCTCTTTAGTTAATATTGAAAATCGTATTGGTTTCCTTGAACTGTGTCAATTCATTTGAGCAAAAAATAACGGGGTTTAACGGAAATGAACTCTTGCTTGTAGGAAGACACATAGCATGGAGTTTAACTCCAATTCTAAAGGGAAATTCTGAAAAGTGTTCTCATCCCTGAAACACAGTCTGTTTTAACGATAGAAGCATTCTCTTCTTTCCAGCATCTGCAATACAGCAAGGAACATGAGCATGTCCAGAAAACAAGAACTGTGTTTCCTAATCATAGGGAACATTTGAGCCGAAAAATAACTGGGTTTCCCAGAAATTACCTCTTCCTTGTAGGATGACGCAGAGCATGGAGTTTAACTCCATTTCTGAAGGAAAATTCAGAAGAGTGTTCTCATCCATGAAACACACTCTGTTTTAACGAAAATAGCATGCTCTCATTTCCAGCGTCTGAAATACAGCAAGAAACATGAGCATGGCCAAAAAAAAAGAACTGTGTTTCCTACTCATAAGGACCATATCTAGTTCAACTCTGCTTATGAAACTGATACAAACCACATCATCTCTTACATAGATGCTCTTTAGTTAATATTGAAAATCGTATTGGTTTCCTTGAACTGTGTAAATTCATTTGAGCAAAAAATAACGGGGTTTACCGGAAATGAACTCTTGCTTGTAGGAAGACAAAGAGTATGGCGTTAAACTCCGATTCTAAAGGGAAATTCAGAAGAGTGTTCTCCTCAAAGAAACACAATCTGTTTAAATGCAAGAAGCATGCTCTTCTTTCCAGCATCTGCAATACAGCAAGAAACATGAGCATGGCCAGAAAAAGAGAACTGTGTTTCATACTCCTAGGGACTATATCTCGTTCAACACTGCTTATGAAACTGATACAAACCACAGCATCTCTTACATAGACGCTCCTTAGTTAATAGTGAAAATCGTGTTGGTTTCGTGAACTGTGTAAATTCATTTGGCGGAAATTTCACTGCTCTTGCCAAAAATGTACTCTTGCTTGTAGGAAGACACAGAGCATTTGGTTTAACTCCATTTCTGAATGGAATTTCAGACCAGTGCTCCCATCCACGAAACACACTCTGTTTTAATGGAAATAGCATGCTCTCATTTCCAGCCTGTGCAATACAGCAAGGAACATGAGCATGCACAGAAAAAAAGAACTGTGTTTCCTACTCATTTGGACAATATCTAGATCAACTCTGCTTATGAAACTGATACAAACCACATCATCTCTTACATAGATGCTCTTTAGTTAATATTGAAAATCGTATTGGTTTCCTTGAACTGTGTAAATTCATTTGAGCAAAAAATAACGGGGTTTACCGGAAATGAACTCTTGCTTGTAGGAAGACACAGAGCATGGAGTTTAACTCCGATTCTAAAGGGAAATTCAGAAAAGTGTTCTCATCCATGAAACACAGTCTGTTTTAACGCAAGAAGCATGCTCTTCTTTCCAGCATCTGCAATACAGCAAGGAACATGAGCATGTAAAGAAAAGAAGAACTGTGTTTCCTAATCATAGGGACCATATCTCATTCAACTCTGCTCATGAAACTGATACAAACCACATCATCTCTTACATAGATGCTCTTTAGTTAATAGTGAAAATCGTATTTGTTTCATGAACTATGTAAAATCTTTTGAGCCAAAAAATATCTGCGTTTAACGGAAATGAACTCTTGCTTGTAGGAAGACACAGAGCATGGAGTTTAACTCCGTTTCTAAAGGGAAATTCAGAAAAGTGTTCTAATCCATGAAACACAGTCTGTTTCAACGCAAGAAGCATGCTCTTCTTTCCAGCATCTGCAATACAGCAAGGAACATGAGCATGTCCAGAAAACAAGAACTGTGTTTCCTAATCATAGGGACCGTATCTCGTTCAACTCTGCTCATAAAACTGATACAAACCACATCATCTCCCACATAGATGCTCTTTAGTTAATAGCGAAAATCGTATTAGTTTCGTGAACTATGTAAAATCATTTGACCCAAAAAATATCTGGGTTTACAGGAAATGAACTCTTGCTGGTAGGAAGACACAGAACCTTTGGTTTAACTCACTTTCTGAAGGGAAATTCAGACCTGTGTTCTCATCCATGAAACACACTCTGTTCTAACGCAAGAAGCATGCTCTTCTTTCCAGCTTTGCAATACAGAAAGGAAAATGAGCATGCCCAGAAAAAAAGAACTGTGTCTCCTACTCATATGGACCATATCTATTTCAACTCTGCTTATGAAACTGATACAAACCACAGCATCTGTTACCTAGATGCTCTTTAGTTAATAGTGAAAATTCTGTTGATTTCGTGAACTGTTTAAATTCATTTGGCTGAAAATTCACTGCTTTTACCAGAAATGAACTCTTGCCTGTAGTAAGACACAGAGCATGGCGTTAAACTCCGATTCTAAAGGGAAATTCAGAAGAGTGTTCTCCTCAAAGAAACACAGTCTGTTTTAATGCAAGAAGCATGCTCTTCTTTCCAGCATCTGCAATACAGCAATAAACATGAGCATGGCCAGAAAAAGAGAACTGTGTTTCCTACTCATAGGGACCATATCTCGTTCAACTCTGCTTATGAAACTGATACAAACCACAGCATCTCTTACGTAGATGCTCTTTAGTTAATAGAGAAAATTGTGTTGATTTCATGAACTGTGTAAATTCATTTGGCACCGAAAATTCACTGTGTTTACCAGAAATGAATTGTTGCTTGTAGGACGACACAGAGCATGGAGTTTAACTCCGATTCTAAATGGAAATTCAGCAGAGTGTTCTCCATGAAACGCAGTCTGTTTTAACACAAGATGCATGCTCTTCTTTCCAGCATCTGCAATAAAGCAAGAAACATGAGGTTGGCCAGAAAAAAAGATCTGTGTTTCCTACTCATATGGAACATATCTAGTTCAACTTCTCTTATGAAACTGATGCAAACCACATCATCTCTTACATAGACGCTCTTTAGTTAATAGTGAAAATAGAATTGGTTTCGTGAACTGTGTAAATTCATTTGAGCTGAAAAATCACTCGTTTACCAGAAATGAACTCTTGCTTGTAGGACGACACAGAGCATGGAGTTTAACTCCATTTCT
Organism: Onychomys arenicola; assembly: GCA_949786405.1. Lineage (NCBI taxonomy): Eukaryota > Metazoa > Chordata > Mammalia > Rodentia > Cricetidae > Onychomys > Onychomys arenicola. The sequence continues at coordinate 1,199,794 of CATKUM010000022.1, read as the reverse complement.
GAAGGGAAATTCAGAAGAGTGTTCTCATCCATGAAACACAGTCTGTTTTAACGCAAATAGCATGCTCTTCTTTCCAGCATCTGCAGTAAAGCAAGATACATGAGCATGGCCAGAAAAAAAGAACTGTGTTTCCTACTCATGGGGCCCATATCTTGTTCAACTCTGCTCATGAAACTGATACAAACCACATCATCTCTTACATAGATGCTCTTTAGTTAATAGTGAAAATCGTATTGGTTTCGTGAACTATGTAAAATCATTTGAGACGAAAAATAACTGGGTTTACAGGAAATGAACTCTTGCTTGTAGGAAGACACAGAACCTTTGGTTTAACTCACTTTCTGAAGGGAAATTCAGACCTGTGTTCTCATCCATGAAACACACTCTGTTCTAACTCAAGAAGCATGCTCTTCTTGCCAGCCTTGCAATACAGCAAGGAACATGAGCATGTCCAGAAAAAAAGAACTGTGTCTCCTACACATATGGACCATATCTATTTCAACTCTGCTTATGAAACTGATACAAACCACATAATCTATTACATAGATGCTCTTCAGTTAATAGTGAAAATCATTTCGGTTTTGTGAACTGTGTAAATTCATTTTAGCCGAAAAATAACGGGTTTTACCGGAAATGATCTCTTGCTTGTAGGAAGACACAGAGCATGGAGTTTTACTCCGATTCTAAATGGAAATTCAGCAGAGTGTTCTCATCCATGAAACACAGTCTGTTTTAACGCAAATAGCATGCTCTTCTTTCCAGCCTCTGCAATAAAGCAAGAAACATGAGCATGGTCTGAAAAAAAGAACTGTGTTTCCTACTCATACGGACCATATCTAGTTCAACTCTGCTTATGAAACTGATATAAACCACATCATCTCTTACATAGATGCTCTTTAGGTAATAGTGAAAATCGTATTGGTTTCCTTGAACAGTGTAAATTCATTTGAGCAAAAAATAACGGGGTTTACCAGAAATGAACTCTTGCTTGTAGGAAGACACAGAGCATGGAGTTTAACTCCGATTCTAAAGGGAAATTCAGAAATGTGTTCTCATCCATGAAACACAGTCAGTTTTAACGCAAGAAGCATGATCTTCTTTCCAGCATCTGCAATACAGCAAGAAACATGATCATGTCCAGATAAAAAGAACTGTGTCTCCTACTCATATGGACCATATCTATTTCAACTCGGCTTATGAAACTGATACAAACCACAGCATCTCTTAATTAGACGCTCTTTAGTTAATAGTGAAAATCGTATTGGTTTCAGGAACTGTGTAAATTCATTTGAGCCGAAAAATAACTGGGTTTACCGGAAAAGAACTCTTGCTTGTAGGAAGACAAAGAGTATGGCATTAAACTCCGATTCTAAAGGGAAATTCAGAAGAGTGTTCTCCTCAAAGAAACACAATCTGTTTTAATGCAAGAAGCATGCTCTTCTTTCCAGCATCTGCAATACAGCAAGAAACTTGAGCATGGCCAGAAAAAGAGAACAGTGTTTCATACTCCTAGGGACCATATCTCGTTCAACACTGCTTATGAAACTGATACAAACCACAGCATCTCTTAAATAGATGCTCCTTAGTTAATAGTGAAAATCGTTTTGGTTTCGTGAACTGTGTAAATTCATTTGGCCGAAAATTCACTGATCTTACCAAATATGTACTCTTGCTTGTAGGAAGACATAGAGCATTTGGTTTAACTGCATTTCTGAAGGGAATTTAGGACCAGTGCTCTCATCCACGAAACACACTCTGTTTTAATGGATATAGCATGCTCTCATTTCCAGCCTGTGCAATACAGCAAGGAACATGAGCATGCCCAGAAAAAAAGAACTGTGTTTCCTACTCATTTGGACCATATCTAGGTCAACTCTGCTTATGAAACTTATACAAACCACATCATCTGTTACGTAGATGCTCTTTAGTTAATAGTGAAAATCTTGATGGTTTCGTGAACTGTGTAAGTTCATTTGAGCCAAAAAATAACTGGGATTCCCGGAAATTACCTCTTCCTTGTAGGATGTCACAGAGCATGGAGTTTAACTCCATTTCTGAAGGGAAATTCAGAAGAGTGTTCTAAACAACGAAAAAAAGTCTGTTTTAACGCAAATAGCATGCTCTTCTTTCCAGCGTCTGCTATACAGCAAGGAACATGAGAATGTCCAGAAAAAAAGAACTGGGTTTCCTACTCATACGGACCATATCTACTTCAACACTGCTTATGAAACTGATGCAAACCACATCATCTTTTACATAGATGCTCTTTAGTTAATAGTGAAAATCGTATTGGTTTCGTGAACTATTTAAAATCATTGGAGACGAAAAATAACTGGGTTTACCGGAAATGAACTCTTGCTTGTAGGAAGACACAGAGCATGGCGTTAAACTCCGATTCTAAAGGGAAATTCAGAAGAGTGTTCTCCTCAAAGAAACACAGTCTGTTTTAATGCAAGAAGCATGCTCTTCTTTCCAGCATCTGCAATACAGCAAGAAACATGAGCATGGCCAGAAAAAGAGAACTGTGTTTCCTACTCATATGGACCATATCTCGTTCACCTCTGCTTATGAAACAGATACAGACCACAGCTCCTCTTACATAAATGCTCTTTAGTTAATAGTGATAATCGCGTTGGGTTCTAGAACTGTGTAAAATCATTTGATCCGAAAATTCACTTGGTTACCAGAAATGAACACTTGCTTGTAGGAAGACAGGGATCCTGGGGTTTAACTCCATTTCTGAAGGGAAATTCAGACCAGAGTTCTCATCCATGAAACGCAGTCTGTTTTAATGCAAGAAGCAAGCTCATCTTTCCACCGTCTCCAATACAGCAAGAACCATGAGCATGCCCAGAAAAAAAGAACTGTGTCTCCTACTCATATGGACAATAAGTAGTTCAACTCTGCTCATGAAACTGAAAGAAATCAGTTCCTCTTACATAAATGCTCTTTAGTTAATAGTGAGAATCTCTTTGGGTTGGTGAACTGTGAAAAATCATTTGAACCCAAAATTCACTTGCTTTACCAGAAATGAACTCTTGCTTGTAGGAAGATATAGATCCTGGGGTTTAACGCCGTTTCTGAAGGGAAGTGCAGACCAGAGTTCTCATCCCTCAAAAAAACTATGCTTTAAGGCAAGAATCATCCTCTTCTTTCCAGTTTCTCCAATACAGTAAGAACCATGAGCACGCCTAGAAGAAAAGAACTGTGTTTCCTACTCATACAGACCATATGTCGTTCAACTCTGCTTATGAAACTGATACAGACCACAGCTCCTCTTACATAAATCCTCTTTAGTTAATAGAGAGAATAGCGTTGGGTTCGTGAAATGCGAAAAATCATTTGAGCCCAAAATTCACGGGGTTAACAAGAAATGAACGCTTGCTTGTAGGAAGACTCAGATCCTGGGGTTTAACTCCGTTTCTGAAGGCAAATTCAGACCAGAGTTCTCATCCCTGAAAAACACTCTGTTTTAAGGTAAGAATCATCCTCCTCTTTCCAGCATCTCCAATATAGTAAGAAACATGAGCATGCCCAGAAAAAAAGAACTTTGTTTCCTACTCATACAGACCATATGTAGTTCAACTCTGCTTATGAAACTTATACAGACCACAGCTCCTCTTACATAAATGCTCTTTAGTTAATATTGAGAATCATGTTGGGTTCGTGAACTGCGAAAAAATCATTTGAGCCGAAAATGCACTTGGTTTACCAGAAATGAACTTTTGCTTGTAGGAAGACACAGATCCTGTGGTTTAACTCCGTTTCAGAAGGGAAATTCAGAACAGAGTTCTCATCCCTGAAACACACTCTGTTTTAACGCAAGAAGCAAGCTCTTCTTTCCAGAGTCAAAAATACAGCAAGAACCATGAGCCTGCCATGAAAAAAAGAACTGTGTTTCCTACTCATACCTACCATATGTAGTTAAACTCTGCTTATGCAACTGATTCAAACCGCAGCTCCACTTACGTAAATCCTCTTTAGTTATTAGTGAGAATAGCGTTGGGTTCGTGAACTGCGAAAAATCATTTTAGCCCAAAATTCACTAGATTTACCTGAAATGAACTCTTGCTTTTAGGAAGACACAGATCCCGGGGATTAACTCCGTTTCTGAAGGCAAATTCAGACCAGAATTCTCAACCCTGAAAAACACTCTGTTTTGAGGCAAGAATCATCCTCTTCTTTCCAGGGTCTCCAATACGGTAAGAACCATGAGCATGCCAAGAAAAAAACAACTGAGTTTCCTACTCATACGGACTATATGTACTCCACCTCTGCTTATGAAACTGATACAGACCACAGCTCCTCTTACATAAATGCTCTTAAGTTAATAGTGAAAATCGCTCTGGGTTCTAGAACTGTGTAAAATCATTTGAGCCGAAATTTCACTTGGTTTACCAGAAATGAACTCTTGCTTGTAGGAAGAGATGATCCTGTGGTTTAACTCCGTTTCTGAAGCCAAATTCAGACCAGAGTTCTCAACCCTGAAAAACACTCTGTTTTGAGGCAAGAATCATCCTCTTCTTTCCAGCATCTCCAATACAATAAGAACCATGAGCATGCCCTGAAAAAAAGAACTGTGTTTCCTAGTCAGATGGACCATATGTAGATCAACTCTGCTTATGAAATGATACAGACCACAGCTCCTCTTACATAAATGCTCTTTAGTTAATAGTGATAATCGCGTTTGGTTCTAGAACTGTGTAAAGTCATTTGAGCCGAAAATTGACTTGGTTTAGCAGAAATGAACTCTTGCTGGCAGGAAGAAACAGATCATGGGGTTTAACTCCGTTTGTGAAGGAAATTCAGTCCAGAGTTCTCATCCATGAAACACACCCTGTTTTAATGCAAGAAGCAAGCTCTTCTTTCCAGAGTCAAAAATACAGCAAGAACCATGAGCATGCACTGAAAAAAACAACTGTGTTTCCTACTCATACCTAACATATGTAGTTCAACTCTGCTTATGAAACTGATACAGACCACAGCTCCTCTTACATAAACGCTCTTTAGTTATTAGTGAGAATCATGTTTGTGTTCCTGAACAGTGAAAAATCATTTGAGCCCAAAATTCACTGGATTTACCAGAAATGAATTCTTGCTTGTAGGAAGACACTGATCCTGGGGTTTATCTCCGTTTCTGAAGGCAAATTCAGACCTGAGATCTCATCCCTGAAAAACACTCTGTTTTAAGGTAAGAATCATCCTCCTCTTTCCAGCATCTCCAATATAGTAAGAAACATGAGCACGCCCAGAAAAAAAGAACTTTGTTTCATACTCATACAGACCATATGTAGTTCAACTCTGCTTATGAAACTGATACAAACCACAGCTCCTCTTACATAAATCCTCTTTAGTTAATAGTGAGAATAGCGTTGGGTTGGTGAACTGCGAAAAATCATTTCAGACCAAAATTCACTGGGTTTACCAGAAATGAACTCTTGTTTGTAGGAAGACACAGATCCTGGGGTTTAACTCCATTTCTGAAGGGAAATGCAGACCAGAAATCTCATCCCTGAAAAACATTCTGTTTTAAGGAAGAATCATCCTCTTCTTTCCAGGGACTCCAATACAGTAAGAACAATAAGCATGCCAAGAAAAAAAGAACTTTGTTTCCTACTCAGACGAAACATATGTCGTCCACCTCTGCTTTTGAAACTGATACAGACCACAGCTCCTCTTACATAAATGCTCTTTAGTTAATAGTGATAATCGCGTTGGGTTCTAGAACTGTGTAAAATCACTTGATCCGAAAATTCACTTGGTTACCAGAAATGAACACTTGCTTGTAGGAAGACACAGAACATGGGGTTTAACTTCATTTCTGAAGGGAAATTCAGACCAGAGTTCTCATCCATGAAACACACTCTGTTTTAATGCAAGAAGCAAGCTCATCTTTCCACCTTCTCCAATACAGCAAGAACCATGAGCATGCCGTGAAAAAAAGAACTGTGTCTCCTACTCATACGGACAATAAGTAGTTCAACTCTGCTCATGAAACTGAAAGAAATCAGTTCCTCTTACATAAATGCTCTTTAGTTAATAGTGAGAATCCGTTTGTGTTGGTGTACTGTGAAAAATCATTTGAGCCCAAAATTAAGTGGGTTTACCAGAAATGAACTCTTGCTGGTAGGAAGACACAGATCCTGGTTTTTAACTTCGTTTGTTAAGGGAAATTCAGATCAGAGTTTGCTTCCATGAAACACAGCCTGTTTTAATGCAAGAAGCAAGCTCTTCTTTCCAGCGTCTCCAACACAGCAAGCACCATGAGCATGCCCTGAAAAAAAGAACTGTGTTTCCTACTCATACGGACCATATGTAGTTCAACTCTGCTTATGAAACTGATACAACCCACAGCTCCTCTTACATAAATGCTCTTTAGTTAATAGTGAGAATCGCGTTGGGTTCGTGAACTGCGAAAAATCATTTGAGCCCAAAATTCACTGGGTTAACCAGAAATGAAGGCTTGCTTGTAGGAAGACACTGATCCTGGGGTTTAACTCCGTTTCTGAAGGCAAATTCAGACCAGAGTTCTCGTCCCTGAGAAACACTCTGTTTTAAGGCAAGAATCATCCTTTCTATGCAGCGTGTCCAAGACAGTAAGAATTATGAGCATTCCCAGAAAAAAGAAATGTGTTTCCTACTCATACAGCAAATATGTAGTTAAACACTGCTCATGAAATGATACAGACTACAGCTCCTATTACATAAATGCACTTTAGATTATAGTGATAATTGCGCTGGGTTCTAGAACTGTGTAAAATCATTTGAGCCGAAAATTCACTTGGTTTACCAGAAATGAACTCTTGCATGTAGGAAGACACAGATTCTGGGGTTTAACTCCATTTCTGAATTGAAATTCAGACCAGAGTTCTCATCCCTGAAACACACTCTGCTTTAACGCAAGAAGCAAGCTCTTCTTTCCAGAGTCTAAAATACAGCAAGATCCATGAGCATGCCCTGAAAAAAAGAAATGTGTTTCCTACTCATACTGACCATACATAGTTCAACTCTGCTCATGAAACTGAAAGTAACCACAGCTCCTCTTACATAAATCCTCTTTAGTTAATAGTGAGAATAGCGTCGGGTTCGTGAACTGCGAAAAATCATTTGAGAGCAAAATTAACTGTGTTTACCCGAAATGAACTCTTACTTTTAGGAAGACACAGATCCTGGGGTTTAACTACGTTTCTGAAGGGAAATGCAGACCAGAATTCTCATCCCTGAAAAAAACTCTGTTTTAAGGCATGAATCATTCTCTTCTTTCCAGGGTCTCCAATACAGTAAGAACAATAAGCATGCAAAGAATAAAAGAACTGTTTTTCCTACTCATATGGAACATATGTCGTCCACCTCTGCTTTTGAAATTGATACAGACCACAGCTCCTCTTACATAAATGCTCTTTAGTTAATAGTGATAATCGCGTTGGATTCTAGAACAGTGTAAAATCATTTGATCCGAAAATTCACTTGGTTACCAGAAATGAACACATGCTTGTAGGAAGACACAGAACATGGGGTTTAACTCCATTTCTGAAGGGAAATTCAGCCCAGAGTTCACATCCCTGAAACACACTCTGTTTTAATGCAAGAAGCAAGCTCTTCTTTCCAGAGTCAAAAATACAGCAAGAACCATGAGCATACCCTGAAAAAAAGAACTGTGTTTCCTACTCATACGGAACATATGTAGTTCAACTCTGCTTATGAAACTGATACAAAACCACAGCTCCTATTACATAAAGGCTCTTTAGTTAATAGTGAAAATCATGTTTGTGTTCGTGAACAGTGAAAAATCATTTGAGCCCAAAATTCACTGGGTTTACCAGAAATGAACTCTTGCTTGTAGGAAGGCACTGATCCTGGGGTTTAACTCCGTTTCTGAAGGCAAATTCAGACCTGAGATCTCATCCCTGAAAAACACTCTGTTTTAAGGTAAGAATCATCCTCCTCTTTCCAGCATCTCCAATATAGTAAGAAACATGAGCATGCCCAGAAAAAAAGAACTTTGTTTTATACTCATACAGACCATATGTAGTTCAACTCTGCTTATGAAACTGATACAAACCACAGCTCCTCTTACATAAATCCTCTTTTGTTAATAGTGAGAATAGCGTTGGGTTGGTGAACTGCGAAAAATCATTTGAGACCAAAATTCACTGGATTTACCCGAAATGAACTCTTGTTTGTAGGAAGACACAGATACTGGGGTTTAACTCCATTTCTGAAGGGAAATGCAGACCAGAAATCTCATCCCTGAAAAACATTCTGTTTTAAGGAAGAATCATCCTCTTCTTTCCAGGGACTCCAATACAGTAAGAACAATAAGCATGCCAAGAAAAAAAGAACTTTGTTCCCACTCAGACGAAATATATGTCGTCCACCTCTGCTTTTGAAACTGATACAGACCACAGCTCCTCTTACATAAATGCTCTTTAGTTAATAGTGATAATCGCGTTGTGTTCTAGATCTGTGTAAAATCATTTGATCCGAAAATTCACTTGGTCACCAGAAATGAACACTTGCTTGTAGGAAGACACAGAACATAAGGTTTAACTTCATTTCTGAAGGGAAATTCAGACCAGAGTTCTCATCCATGAAACACACTCTGTTTTAATGCAAGAAGCAAGCTCATCTTTCCACAGTCTCCAATACAGCAAGAACCATGAGCATACCCTGAAAAAAAGAACTGTGTTTCCTACTCATACGGAACATATGTAGTTCAACTCTGCTTATGAAACTGATACAAAACCACAGCTCCTATTACATAAATGCTCTTTAGTTAATAGTGAGAATCATGTTTGTGTTCGTGAACAGTGAAAAATCATTTGAGCCCAAAATTCACTGGGTTTACCAGAAATGAACACTTGCTTGTAGGAAGACACAGAACATAAGGTTTAACTTCATTTCTGAATGCAAATTCAGACCAGAGTTCTCATCCCTGAAAAACACTCTGTTTTAAGGTAAGAATCATCCTCCTCTTTCCAGCATCTCCAATATAGTAAGAAACATGAGCATGCCCAGAAAAAAAGAACTTTGTTTCCTACTCATACAGACCATATGTAGTTCAACTCTGCTTATGAAACTGATACAAACCACAGCTCCTCTTACATAAATCCTCTTTAGTTAATAGTGAGAATCATGTTTGGTTCGTGAACTGCGAAAAAATCATTTGAGCCAAAAATGCACTTGGTTTACCAGGAATGAACTTTTGCTTGTAGGAAGACACAGATCCTGTGGTTTAACTCCGGTTCAGAAGGGAAATTCAGAACAGAGTTCTCATCCCTGAAACACACTCTGTTTTAACGCAAGAAGCAAGCTCCTCTTTCCAGAGTCAAAAATACAGCAAGAACCATGAGCCTGCCCTGAAAAAAAGAACTGTGTTTCCTACTCATACCTACCATATGTAGTTAAACTCTGCTTATGCAACTGATTCAAACCGCAGCTCCTCTTACGTAAATCCTCTTTAGTTAATAGTGAGAATCGCGTTGGGTTCGTGAACCGCGAAAAATCATTTCAGCCCAGAATTCACTAGATTTACCAGAAATGAACTCTTGCTTGTAGGAAGAGATGATCCTGGGATTTTACTCCGTTTCTGAAGCCAAATTCAGACCAGAGTTCTCAACCCTGAAAAACACTCTGTTTTGAGGCAAGAATCATCCTCTTCTTTCCAGTGTCTCCAATGCAGTAAGAAACATGACCATGCCCAGAAAAAAAGTATTGTGTTTCCTACTCATATGGACCATATGTAGTTCAACTCTGGTTATGAAATGATACAGACCACACCTCCTCTTACATAAATGCTCTTTAGTTAATAGTGATAATCGCGTTTGGTTCTAGAACTGTGTAAAGTCATTTGAGCCGAAAACTGACTTAGTTTAGCAGAAATGAACTCTTGCTGGCAGGAAGACACAGATCATGTGGTTTAACTCCGTTTGTGAAGGAAATTCAGACCACAGTTCTCATCCATGAAACACACCCTGTTTTAATGAAAGAAACAAGTTCATCTTTCCAGCGTCTCCAATAGAGGAAGAACCATTAGCATGCCCTGACAAAAAGAACTGTGTTTCCTACTCATACGGACCATATGTAGTTCAACTCTGCTTATGAAACTGATACAAACCACAGCTACTCTTACATAAATGCTCTTTAGTTAATAGTGAGAATCATTTCTGTGTTCGTGAACTTCGAAAAATCATTTGAGACCAAAATTCACTGGGTTTACCAGAAATGAACTCTTGCTTGTAGGAAGACACTGATCCTGGGGTTTAACTCCGTTTATGAAGGCAAATTCAGACCAGAGTTCTCGTCCCTGTAAAACACTCTGTTTTGAGGCAAGAATCATCCTCTTTTTTTCCAGCGTCTCCAATACAGTAAGAAACATAAGCACGCCCAGAAAAAAAGAATTGTGTTTCCTACTCATACGGACCATATGTAGTTAAAATTTGCTTATGAAATGATATAGACAACAGCTCCTCTTACATAAATGCTCATTAGTTAATAGTGATAATCTCGTTGGATTCTAGAATTGTGTAAAGTCATTTGAGCCGAAAATTGACTTGGTGTAGCAGAAATGAACTCTTGCTGGCAGGAAGACACAGATCATGGGGTTTAACTCCGTTTGTGAAGGAAATTCAGACCAGAGTTCTCATCCATGAAACACACCCTGTTTTACTGCAAGAAGCAAGCTCTTCTTTCCAGCGTCTCCAATACAGCAAGTACGATGAGCATGCCCTGAAAAAGAGAACTGTGTTTCCTACTCATACGGACCATATGTAGACCACCTCTGCTTATGAAACTGATAGAGACCACTGCTCCTCTTACAAAAATGCTCTTTAGTTAATAGTGATAATCGACTTGGGTTCTAGAACTGTGTAAAATCATTTTAGCCGAAAATTCACTTGGTTACCAGAAATGAACTCTTGCTTGTAGGAAGACACAGAACATGGGGTTTAACTGCATTTCTGAAGGGAAATTCAGACCAGAGTTCTCTTCCCTGAAACACACTCTGTTTTAAGGCAAGAAGCAAGCGCATCTTTCCACAGTCTCCAATACAGTAAGAACCATGAGCATGCCCAGAACAAAAGAACTGTGTCTCCTACTCATACGGACAATATGTAGTTGAACTCTGCTCATGAAACTGAAAGAAATCACAGTTCCTCTTACATAAATGCTCTTTAGTTAATAGTGAGAATCTCGTTGGGTTGGTGAACTGTGAAAAATCATTTGAGCCGAAAATTGACTTGGTGTAGCCGAAATGAAATCTTGCTTGTAGGAAGACACAGATCCTGGGGTTTAACTCCATTTCTGAAGGCATATTCAGAAAAGAGTTATCATCCCTGGAGAAAACTCTGTCTTGAGGCAAGAATCATCCTCTTCTATCCAGCATCTCCAATACAGTAAGAAATATGAGCATTCCCAGAAAAAAAGAACTGTGTTTCCTACTCATACAAACCATATGTAGTTAAACTGTGCCTATGAAACTGATTCAAACCACAGCTCCTCTTACATAAATCTTCTTTAGTTAATAGTGAGAATCGCGTTGGGTTCGTGAACCGCGAAAAATCATTTCAGCCCAAAATTCACTAGATTTACCAGAAATGAACTCTTGCTTGTAGGAAGAGATGATCCTGGGATTTAACTCCGTTTCTGAAGCCAAATTCAGACCAGAGTTCTCAACCCTGAAAAACACTCCGTTTTGAGGCAAGAATCATCCTCTTCTTTCCAGTGTCTCCAATGCAGTAAGAAACATGAGCAAGCCCAGAAAAAAAGTATTGTGTTTCCTACTCATACGGACCATATGTAGTTCAACTCTGGTTATGAAATGATACAGACCACAGCTCCTCTTACATAAATGCTCTTTAGTTAATAGTGATAATCGCGTTTGGTTCTAGAACTGTGTAAAGTCATTTGAGCCGAAAATTGACTTGGTTTAGCAGAAATGAACTCTTGCTGGCAGGAAGACACAGATCATGGGGTTTAACTCCGTTTGTGAAGGAAATTCAGACCACAGTTCTCATCCATGAAACACACCCTGTTTTAATGAAAGAAGCAAGCTCATCTTTCCAGCGTCTCCAATAGAGGAAGAACCATGAGCATGCCCTAAAAAAAGAACTGTGTTTCCTCCTCATAAGAACCATATGTAGTTCAACTCTGCTTATGAAACTGATACAAACCACAGCACCTCTTACATAAATGCTCTTTAGTTAATAGTGAGAATCGCGTTGGGTTCGTGAACTGCGAAAAATCATTTGAGCCCAAAATTCACTGGGTTAACCAGAAATGAAGGCTTGCTTGTAGGAAGACACTGATCCTGGGGTTTAACTCCGTTTATGAAGGCAAATTCAGACCAGAGTTCTCGTCCCTGTAAAACACTCTGTTTTGAGGCAAGAATCATCCTCTTTTTTCCAGCGTCTCCAATACAGTAAGAAACATAAGCACGCCCAGAAAAAAAGAATTGTTTCCTACTCATACGGACCATATGTAGTTAAAATTTGCTTATGAAATGATACAGACAACAGCTCCTCTTGCATAAATGCTCATTAGTTAATAGTGATAATCTCGTTGGATTCTAGAATTGTGTAAAGTCATTTGAGCCGAAAATTGACTTGGTGTAGCAGAAATGAACTCTTGCTGGCAGGAAGACACAGATCATGGGGTTTAACTCCGTTTGTGAAGGAAATTCAGACCAGAGTTCTCATCCATGAAACACACTCTGCTTTAACGCAAGAAGCAAGCTCTTCTTTCCACCGTCTCTAATACAGTAAGAACCATGAGCATGCCCAGAACAAAAGAACTGTGTCTCCTACTCATACGGACAATATGTAGTTGAACTCTGCTCATGAAACTGAAAGAAATCACAGTTCCTCTTACATAAATGCTCTTTAGTTAATAGTGAGAATCTGGTTGGGTTGGTGAACTGTGAAAAATCATTTGAGCCCAAAATTCACTTTCTTTACCAGAAATGAAATCTTGCTTGTAGGAAGACACAGATCCTGGGATTTAACTCTGTTTTTGAAGGGAAATTCAGACCAGAGTTCTCATCCCGGAAACACACTCTGCTTTAACGCAAGAAGAAGCTCTTCTTTCCCGAGTCTAAAATACAGCAAGAACCATGAGCATGCCCTGAAAAAAAGTAATGTGTTTCCTACACATACGGACCATAAGTAGTTCAACTCTGCATATGAAACTGATACATACAACAGCTCCTCTTAAATAAATGCTCTTTAGTTAATAGTGAGAATCGCGTTGGGTTCATGAACTGCGAAAAATGATTTCAGCCCTAAATTCACTGCGTTTACCAGAAATGAATTTTTGCTTGGAGGAAGACACAGATCCTGGGGTTTAACTCCATTTCTGAAGGCATATTCAGAAAAGAGTTATCATCCCTGGAGAAAACTCTGTCTTGAGGCAAGAATCATCCTCTTCTATCCAGCATCTCCAATACAGTAAGAAATATGAGCATTCCCAGAAAAAAAGAACTGTGTTTCCTACTCATACAAACCATATGTAGTTAAACTGTGCCTATGAAACTGATTCAAACCACAGCTCCTCTTACATAAATCTTCTTTAGTTAATAGTGAGAATCGCGTTGGGTTCGTGAACCGCGAAAAATCATTTCAGCCCAAAATACACTAGATTTACCAGAAATGAACTCTTGCTTGTAGGAAGAGATGATCCTGGGATTTAACTCCGTTTCTGAAGCCAAATTCAGACCAGAGTTCTCAACCCTGAAAAACACTCTGTTTTGAGTCCAGAATCATCCTCTTCTTTCCAGTGTCTCCAATGCAGTAAGAAACATGAGCATGCCCAGAAAAAAAGTATTGTGTTTCCTACTCATACGGACCATATGTAGTTCAACTCTGGTTATGAAATGATACAGACCACACCTCCTCTTACATAAATGCTCTTTAGTTAATAGTGATAATCGCGTTTGGTTCTAGAACTGTGTAAAGTCATTTGAGCCGAAAATTGACTTGGTTTAGCAGAAATGAACTCTTGCTGGCAGGAAGACACAGATCATGGGGTTTAACTCCGTTTGTGAAGGAAATTCAGACCACAGTTCTTTTCCATGAAACACACCCTGTTTTAATGAAAGAAGCAAGCTCATCTTTCCAGCGTCTCCAATAGAGGAAGAACCATGAGCATGCCCTAAAAAAAGAACTGTGTTTCCTACTCATAAGGACCATATGTAGTTCAACTCTGCTTATGAAACTGATACAAACCACAGCACCTCTTACATAAATGCTCTTTAGTTAATAGTGAGAATCGCGTTGGGTTCGTGAACTGCGAAAAATCATTTGAGCCCAAAATTCACTGGGTTAACCAGAAATGAAGGCTTGCTTGTAGGAAGACACATATCCTGGGGTTTAACTCCGTTTCTGAAGGGTAATTCAGACCAGAGTTCTCATCCATGAAACACACTCTGCTTTAACGCAAGAAGCAAGCTCTTCTTTCCAGCTTCTCCAATACAGTAAGAACCATGAGGATGCCCTGAAAAAGAGAACTGTGTTTCCTACTCATACAGACCATATGTAGTTCAACTCTGCTTATGAAACTGATACAAACCACAGCTCCTCTTACATAAATGCTCTTTAGTTAATAGTGATAATCGACTTGGGTTCTAGAACTGTGTAAAATCATTTTAGCCGAAAATTCACTTGGTTACCTGAAATGAACTCTTGATTGTAGGAAGACACAGAACATGGGGTTTAACTGCATTTCTGAAGGGAAATTCAGACCAGAGTTCTCTTCCCTGAAACACACTCTGTTTTAAGGCAAGAAGCAAGCGCATCTTTCCACAGTTTCCAATACAGTAAGAACCATGAGCATGCCCAGAACAAAAGAACTGTGTCTCCTACTCATACGGACAATATGTAGTTGAACTCTGCTCAGGAAACTGAAAGAAATCACAGTTCCTCTTACATAAATGCTCTTTAGTTAATAGTGAGAATCTGGTTGGGTTGGTGAACTGTGAAAAATCATTTGAGCCCAAAATTCACTTTCTTTACCAGAAAAGAAATCTTGCTTGTAGGAAGACACAGATCCTGGGGTTTAACTCTGTTTTTGAAGGGAAATTCACACCAGAGTTCTCATCCCTGAAACACACTCTGCTTTAACGCAAGAAGAAGCTCTTCTTTCCAGAGTCTAAAATACAGCAAGAACCATGAAAATGCCCTGAAAAAAAGTAATGTGTTTCCTACACATACGGACCATAAGTAGTTCAACTCTGCGTATGAAACTGATACATACAACAGCTCCTCTTACATAAATGCTCTTTAGTTAATAGTGAGAATCGCGTTGGGTTCATGAACTGCGAAAAATGATTTCAGCCCAAAATTCACTGCGTTTACCAGAAATGAATTTTTGCTTGTAGGAAGACACAGATCCTGGGGTTTAACTCCATTTCTGAAGGCATATTCAGAAAAGAGTTATCATCCCTGGAGAAAACTCTGTCTAGAGGCAAGAATCATCCTCTTCTATCCAACATCTCCAATACAGTAAGAAATATGAGCATTCCCAGAAAAAAAGAACTGTGTTTCCTACTCATACAAACCATATGTAGTTAAACTGTGCCTATGAAACTGATTCAAACCACAGCTCCTCTTACATAAATCTTCTTTAGTTAATAGTGAGAATCGCGTTGGGTTCATGAACCACGAAAAATCATTTCAGCCCAAAATTCACTAGATTTACCAGAAATGAACTCTTGCTTGTAGGAAGAGATGATCCTGGGGTTTAACTCCGTTTCTGAAGCCAAATTCAGACCAGAGTTCTCAACCCTGAAAAACACTCTGTTTTGAGGCAAGAATCATCCTCTTCTTTCCAGTGTCTCCAATGCAGTAAGAAACATGACCATGCCCAGAAAAAAAGTATTGTGTTTCCTACTCATATGGACCATATGTAGTTCAACTCTGGTTATGAAATGATACAGACCACACCTCCTCTTACATAAATGCTCTTTAGTTAATAGTGATAATCGCGTTTGGTTCTAGAACTGTGTAAAGTCATTTGAGCCGAAAATTGACTTGGTTTAGCAGAAATGAACTCTTGCTGGCAGGAAGACACAGATCATGTGGTTTAACTCCGTTTGTGAAGGAAATTCAGACCACAGTTCTCATCCATGAAAAACACCCTGTTTTAATGAAAGAAGCAAGCTCATCTTTCCAGCGTCTCCAATAGAGGAAGAACCATGAGCAAGCCCTGACAAAAAGAACTGTGTTTCCTACTCATACGGACCATATGTAGTTCAACTCTGCTTATGAAACTGATACTAACCACAGCTCCTCTTACATAAATCCTCTTTAGTTAATAGTGAGAATCATGTTTGTGTTCGTGAACTTCGAAAAATCATTTGAGACCAAAATTCACTGGGTTTACCAGAAATGAGCTCTTGCTTGTAGGAAGACACTGATCCTGGGGTTTAACTCCGTTTATGAAGGCAAATTCAGACCAGAGTTCTCGTCCCTGTAAAACACTCTGTTTTGAGGCAAGAATCATCCTCTTTTTTCCAGCGTCTCCAATACAGTAAGAAACATAAGCACGCCCAGAAAAAAAGAATTGTGTTTCCTACTCATACGGACCATATGTAGTTAAAATTTGCTTATGAAATGATACAGACAACAGCTCCTCTTACATAAATGCTCATTAGTTAATAGTGATAATCTCGTTGGATTCTAGAATTGTGTAAAGTCATTTGAGGCGAAAATTGACTTGGTGTAGCAGAAATGAACTCTTGCTGGCAGGAAGACACAGATCATGGGGTTTAACTCCGTTTGTGAAGGAAATTCAGACCAGAGTTCTCATCCATGAAACACACTCTGCTTTAACGCAAGAAGCAAGCTCATCTTTCCAGCGTCTCCAATAGAGGAAGAACCATGAGCATGCCCTAAAAAAAGAACTGTGTTTCCTACTCATAAGAACCATATGTAGTTCAACTCTGCTTATGAAACTGATACAAACCACAGCACCTCTTACATAAATGCTCTTTAGTTAATAGTGAGAATCGCGTTGGGTTCGTGAACTGCGAAAAATCATTTGAGCCCAAAATTCACTGGGTTAACCAGAAATGAAGGCTTGCTTGTAGGAAGACTCATATCCTGGGGTTTAACTCCGTTTCTGAAGGGTAATTCAGACCAGAGTTCTCATCCATGAAACACACTCTGCTTTAACGCAAGAAGCAAGCTCCTCTTTCCAGCTTCTCCAATACAGTAAGAACCATGAGCATGCCCTGAAAAAGAGAACTGTGTTTCCTACTCATACAGACCATATGTAGTTCAACTCTGCTTATGAAACTGATACAAACCACAGCTCCTCTTATATAAATGCTCTTTAGTTAATAGTGAGAATCACGTTGAGTTCGTGAACTGCGAAAAATCATTTGAGCACAAAATTCACTGGGTTAACCAGAAATGAACTCTTGCTTCTAGGAAGACACAGACCTGGGGTTTAACTCCGTTTCTGAAGGGAAATGCAGACCAGAGTTCTCATCCCTGAAACACACTCTGTTTTAACGCAAGTAGCAAGCTCTTCTTTGCAGAGTCAAAAATACAGCAAGAACAAAGAGCATGCCATGAAAAAAAGAACTGTCTTTTCTACTCCTACAGACCATATGTAGTTCAACTCTGCTTATGAACCTGTTACAAAAAACAGCTCCTCTTACATAAATGCTCTTTAGTTAATAGTGAGAATCATGTTGGGTTCGTGAACTGCAAAAAATCATTTGAGCCCAAAATTCACTGTGTTTACCAGAAATGAACTCTTGCTTGTAGGAAGACACAGATCCTGGGGTTTAACTCCGTTTCTGAAGGCAAATTCAGACAAGAATTTTCAACCCTGAAAAACACTCTGTTTTAAGGCAAGAATTATCCTCTTCTTTCTAGCTTCTCCAATACAGTAAGAACCATGAGCATGCCCAGAAGAAAAGAACTGTGTTTCCTAATCATATGGACCATATGTACTTCAACTGTGCTTATGAAATGATACAGACCACAGCTCCTCTTACATAAATCCTCTTTAGTTAATAGTGAGAATAGTGTTGGCTTCGTGAACTGCAAAAAATTATATCAGCCAAAAATTCACTGGGTTTACCAGAAATGAACTCTTGCTTGCAGGAAGACACAGATCCTGGGGTTTAACTGTTTCTGAAGGGAAATGCAGACCTGAATTCTCATCCCTGAAAAACACTCTGTTTTAAGGCATGAATCATCCTCTTCAATGCAGCGTCTCCAATTCAGTAAGAAATATGAGCATTCCCAGAAAAAAGAAATGTGTTTCCTACACATACAAACCATATGTAGTTAAACTCTGCTTATGAAATGATACAGACCACAGCTCCTCTTACATAAATGCTCTTTAGTTAATAGTGAGAATCGCGTTGGATTCTAGAACTGTGTAAAATCATTTGAGCCGAAAATTCACTGGGTTACCAGAAATGAAGGCTTGCTTGTAGGAAGACACAGATCATGGGGTTTAACTCCGTTTCTGAAGATTAATTCAGACCAGAGTTCTAATCCCTGAAACACACTCTGTTTTATCGCAAGAAGCAAGCTCTTGTTTCCAGAGTAAAAAATACAGCAAGAACCATGAGCATGCCCTGAAAAACAGAAATGTGTTTCCTACTCATACGGACCATAAGTAGTTCAATTCTGCTTATGAAACTGATACAAACCACACCTCCTTTTACATAAATCCTCTTTAGTTAATAGTGAGAATAGCGTTGGGTTCGTGAACTGCAAAAAATCATTTGAGCCGAAAATTCACATGGTTTACCAGAAAAGAACTCTTGCTTGTAGGAAGACACAGATCCTGGGATTTTACTCCATTTCTGAATGGAAATGCACACCAGAATTCTCATCCCTGAAAAAAACTCTGTTTTTAGACATGAATCATGCTCTTCTTTCCAGGGTCTCCAATACAGTAAGAACAATAAGCATGCCAACAATAAAAGAATGTGTTTCCGAATTATAGGGACCATATGTTGTCCACCTCTGCTTTTGAAAGTGATACAGACCACAGCTCCTCTTACATGAATGCTCTTTAGTTAATAGTGATAATCGCCTTGGGTTCTAGAAAGGTGTAAAGTCTTTTGAGCCGAAAATTCACTTGGTTTACCAGAAATGAACTCTTGCTGGTAGGAAGACACAGATCTTTGGTTTAACTCCGTTCGTGATGGGAAATTCAAACCAGAGTTTGCTTCCATTAAACACAGCCTGTATTTATGCAAGAAGCAAGCTCTTCTTTCCAGCGTCTCTAATACAGCAAGAACCATGAGCATGCCCTGAAAAAAAGAACTGTGTTTCCTACTCATACGAACCATATGTAGTTCAACTCTGCTTATGAAACTGATACAAACCACAGCTCCTCTTACATAAATGCTCTTTAGTTAATAGTGAGAATCACGTTGGGTTCGTGGACTGCAAAAAATCATTTGAGCCCACAATTCATTGGGTTAACCAGAAATGAAGGCTTGCTTGTAGGAAGACACAGATCCTGGGGTTTAACTCTGTTTCTTAAGGGAAATGCAGACCTGAGTTCTCATCCCTGAAACACACTCTGTTTTAACGCAAGAAGCAAGCTCTACTTTCCTGAGTCAAAAATACAGCAAGAACCATGAGCAGGCCCTGAAAAAAACAAGTGTGTTTCCTACTAATACCGACCGAATGTAGTTCAACTCTGCTTGTGAAACTGATACAAACCACAATTCATCTTACATAAATCCTCTTTAGTTAATAGTGAGAATAGCGTTGGATTCGTGAACTGTGAAAAATCATTTGAGACCAAAATTCACTGGGTTACCAGAAATGAACTCTTGCTTGTAGGAAGACACAGATCCTGGGGTTTAACTCCTTTTCTGAAGAGAAATGCAGAACAGAATTCTCATTCCTGAAAAAAACTCTGTTTTAAGGCAAGAATCATCCTCTTCTTTCTAGCATCTCCAATATAGTAAGAAACATGAGCATGCCCAGAAAAAGAGAACTGTGTTTACTACTCATATGGACCATATGTAGTTCAATTCTGCTTATGAAACTGATAAAAACCACAGCTCTTCTTACATAAATGCTCTTTAGTGAATAGTGAGAATCACGTTGGGTTCGTGAACTGTGAAAAATCATTTGAGCCCATAATTCACTGGGATTACCATAAATGAACTCTTGCTTGTAGGAAGACAATGATCCTGGGGTTTAACTCCGTTATTGAAGGCAAATTCAGACCAGAGTTCTCATCCCTGAAAAACACTCTGTTTTAAGGCAAGAATCATCCTCTTCTATGCAGCGTCTCCAATACAGTAAGAAATATGAGCATTCCCAGAAAAACGAAATGTGTTTCCTACTCATACTGACCATATGAAGTTAAACACTGCTCATGAAATGATACAGACCACAGCTCCTCTTTCATAAATGCTCTTTAGATAATAGTGATAATCGCGCTGGGTTCTAGAACTGTGTAAAATCATTTGACCCGGAAAATCACATGGTTTACCAGAAATGAACTCTTGCTTGTAGGAAGACATAGATCCTGGGGTTTAACTCCGTTTCTGAAGGGAAATTCAGACCAGAGTTCTCATCCCTGAAACACACTCTGCTTTAACGCAACAAGCAAGCTCTTCTTTCCAGATCTAAAAAAAGCAAGAACCATGAGCATGCCCTGAAAAATAAAATGTGTTTCCTACTCATACTGACCATACGTAGTTCAACTCTGCTCATGAAACAGAAAGTAACCACAGCTCCTCTTACATAAGTGCTCTTTAGTTAATAGTGATAATCGCGTTTGGTTCTAGAACTGTGTAAAGTCATTTGAGCCGAAAATTGACTTGGTTTAGCAGAAATGAACTCTTGCTGGCAGGAAGACACAGATCATGGGGTTTAACTCCGTTTGTGAAGGAAATTCAGACCACAGTTCTCATCCATGAAACACACCCTGTTTTAATGAAAGAAGCAAGCTCATCTTTCCAGCGTCTCCAATAGAGGAAGAACCATGAGCATGCCCTAAAAAAAGAACTGTGTTTCCTACTCATAAGGACCATATGTAGTTCAACTCTGCTTATGAAACTGATACAAACCACAGCACCTCTTACATAAATGCTCTTTAGTTAATAGTGAGAATCGCGTTGGGTTCGTGAACTGCGAAAAATCATTTGAGCCCAAAATTCACTGGGTTAACCAGAAATGAAGGCTTGCTTGTAGGAAGACACATATCCTGGGGTTTAACTCCGTTTCTGAAGGGTAATTCAGACCAGAGTTCTCATCCATGAAACACACTCTGCTTTAACGCAAGAAGCAAGCTCTTCTTTCCAGCTTCTCCAATACAGTAAGAACCATGAGGATGCCCTGAAAAAGAGAACTGTGTTTCCTACTCATACAGACCATATGTAGTTCAACTCTGCTTATGAAACTGATACAAACCACAGCTCCTCTTACATAAATGCTCTTTAGTTAATAGTGATAATCGACTTGGGTTCTAGAACTGTGTAAAATCATTTTAGCCGAAAATTCACTTGGTTACCTGAAATGAACTCTTGCTTGTAGGAAGACACAGAACATGGGCTTTAACTGCATTTCTGAAGGGAAATTCAGACCAGAGTTCTCTTCCCTGAAACACACTCTGTTTTAAGGCAAGAAGCAAGCGCATCTTTCCACAGTCTCCAATACAGTAAGAACCATGAGAATGCCCAGAACAAAAGAACTGTGTCTCCTACTCATACGGACAATATGTAGTTGAACTCTGCTCAGGAAACTGAAAGAAATCACAGTTCCTCTTACATAAATGCTCTTTAGTTAATAGTGAGAATCTGGTTGGGTTGGTGAACTGTGAAAAATCATTTGAGCCCAAAATTCACTTGCTTTACCAGAAATGAACTCTTGCTTGTAGGAAGATACAGATCCAGGGGTTTAACTCTGTTTTTGAAGGGAAATTCAGACCAGAGTTCTCATCCCTGAAACACACTCTGCTTTAACGCAAGAAGAAGCTCTTCTTTCCAGAGTCTAAAATACAGCAAGAACCATGAGCATGCCCTGAAAAAAAGTAATGTGTTTCCTACACATACGGACCATAAGTAGTTCAACTCTGCATATGAAACTGGTACATACAACAGCTCCTCTTACATAAATGCTCTTTAGTTAATAGTGAGAATCGCGTTGGGTTCATGAACTGCGAAAAATGATTTCAGCCCTAAATTCACTGCGTTTACCAGAAATGAATTTTTGCTTGGAGGAAGACACAGATCCTGGGGTTTAACTCCATTTCTGAAGGCATATTCAGAAAAGAGTTATCATCCCTGGAGAAAACTCTGTCTAGAGGCAAGAATCATCCTCTTCTATCCAACATCTCCAATACAGTAAGAAATATGAGCATTCCCAGAAAAAAAGAACTGTGTTTCCTACTCATACAAACCATATGTAGTTAAACTGTGCCTATGAAACTGATTCAAACCACAGCTCCTCTTACATAAATCTTCTTTAGTTAATAGTGAGAATCGCGTTGGGTTCATGAACCGCGAAAAATCATTTCAGCCCAAAATTCACTAGATTTACCAGAAATGAACTCTTGCTTGTAGGAAGAGATGATCCTGGGGTTCAACTCCGTTTCTGAAGCCAAATTCAGACCAGAGTTCTCAACCCTGAAAAACACTCTGTTTTGAGGCAAGAATCATCCTCTTCTTTCCAGTGTCTCCAATGCAGTAAGAAACATGAGCATGCCCAGAAAAAAGTACTGTGTTTCCTACTCATACGGACCATATGTAGTTCAACTCTGGTTATGAAATGATACAGACCACACCTCCTCTTACATAAATGCTCTTTAGTTAATAGTGATAATCGCGTTTGGTTCTAGAACTGTGTAAAGTCATTTGAGCCAAAAATTGACTTGGTTTAGCAGAAATGAACTCTTGCTGGCAGGAAGACACAGATCATGTGGTTTAACTCCGTTTGTGAAGGAAATTCAGACCACAGTTCTCATCCATGAAATCACCCTGTTTTAATGAAAGAAGCAAGCTCATCTTTCCAGCGTCTCCAATAGAGGAAGAACCATGAGCAAGCCCTGACAAAAAGAACTGTGTTTCCTACTCATACGGACCATATGTAGTTCAACTCTGCTTATGAAACTGATACAAACCACAGCTCCTCTTACATAAATCCTCTTTAGTTAATAGTGATAATCATGTTTGTGTTCGTGAACTTCGAAAAATCATTTGAGACCAAAATTCACTGGGTTTACCAGAAATGAACTCTTGCTTGTAGGAAGACACTGATCCTGGGGTTTAACTCCGTTTATGAAGGCAAATTCAGACCAGAGTTCTCGTCCCTGTAAAACACTCTGTTTTGAGGCAAGAATCATCCTCTTTTTTCCAGCGTCTCCAATACAGTAAGAAACATAAGCACGCCCAGAAAAAAAGAATTGTGTTTCCTACTCATACGGACCATATGTAGTTAAAATTTGCTTATGAAATGATACAGACAACAGCTCCTCTTACATAAATGCTCATTAGTTAATAGTGATAATCTCGTTGGATTCTAGAATTGTGTAAAGTCATTTGAGCCGAAAATTGACTTGGTGTAGCAGAAATGAACTCTTGCTGGCAGGAAGACACAGATCATGGGGTTTAACTCCGTTTGTGAAGGAAATTCAGACCAGAGTTCTCATGCATGAAACACACTCTGCTTTAACGCAAGAAGCAAGCTCTTCTTTCCACCGTCTCCAATAGAGTAAGAACCATGAGTATGCCCAGAACAAAAGAACTGTGTCTCCTACTCATACGGACAACATGTAGTTGAACTCTGCTCAGGAAACTGAAAGAAATCACAGTTCCTCTTACATAAATGCTCTTTAGTTAATAGTGAGAATCTGGTTGGGTTGGTGAACTGTGAAAAATCATTTGAGCCCAAAATTCACTTTCTTTACCAGAAATGAAATCTTGCTTGTAGGAAGACACAGATCCTGGGATTTAATTCTGTTTTTGAAGGGAAATTCAGACCAGAGTTCTCATCCCGGAAACACACTCTGCTTTAACGCAAGAAGAAGCTCTTCTTTCCAGAGTCTAAAATACAGCAAGAACCATGAGCATGCCCTGAAAAAAAGTAATGTGTTTCCTACACATACGGACCATAAGTAGTTCAACTCTGCGTATGAAACTGATACATATAACAGCTCCTCTTAAATAAATGCTCTTTAGTTAATAGTGAGAATCGCGTTGGGTTCATGAACTGCGAAAAATGATTTCAGCCCTAAATTCACTGCGTTTACCAGAAATGAATTTTTGCTTGTAGGAAGACACAGATCCTGGGGTTTAACTCCATTTCTGAAGGCATATTCAGAAAAGAGTTATCATCCCTGGAGAAAACTCTGTCTTGAGGCAAGAATCATCCTCTTCTATCCAGCATCTCTAATACAGTAAGAAATATGAGCATTCCCAGAAAAAAAGAACTGTGTTTCCTACTCATACAAACCATATGTAGTTAAACTGTGCCTATGAAACTGATTCAAACCACAGCTCCTCTTACATAAATCTTCTTTAGTTAATAGTGAGAATCGCGTTGGGTTCGTGAACCGCGAAAAATCATTTCAGCCCAAAATTCACTAGATTTACCAGAAATGAACTCTTGCTTGTAGAAAGAGATGATCCTGGGATTTAACTCCGTTTCTGAAGCCAAATTCAGATCAGAGTTCTCAACCCTGAAAAACACTCTGTTTTGAGTCCAGAATCATCCTCTTCTTTCCAGTGTCTCCAATGCAGTAAGAAACATGAGCATGCCCAGAAAAAAAGTATTGTGTTTCCTACTCATACGGACCATATGTAGTTCAACTCTGGTTATGAAATGATACAGACCACAGCTCCTCTTACATAAATGCTCTTTAGTTAATAGTGATAATCGCGTTTGGTTCTAGAACTGTGTAAAGTCATTTGAGCCGAAAATTGACTTGGTTTAGCAGAAATGAACTCTTGCTGGCAGGAAGACACAGATCATGGGGTTTAACTCCGTTTGTGAAGGAAATTCAGACCACAGTTCTCATCCATGAAACACACCCTGCTTTAAGGAAAGAAGCAAGCTCATCTTTCCAGCGTCTCCAATAGAGGAAGAACCATGAGCATGCCCTAAAAAAAGAACTGTGTTTCCTACTCATAAGGACCATATGTAGTTCAACTCTGCTTATGAAACTGATACAAACCACAGCACCTCTTACATAAATGCTCTTTAGTTAATAGTGAGAATCACGTTGAGTTCGTGAACTGCGAAAAATCATTTGAGCCCAAAATTCACTGGGTTAACCAGAAATGAAGGCTTGCTTCTAGGAAGACACAGACCTGGGATTTAACTCCGTTTCTGAAGGGAAATGCAGACCAGAGTTCTCATCCCTGAAACACACCCTGTTTTAACGCAAGTAGCAAGCTCTTCTTTGCAGAGTCAAAAATACAGCAAGAACAAAGAGCATGCCATGAAAAAAAGAACTGTCTTTTCTACTCCTACAGACCATATGTAGTTCAACTCTGCTTATGAACCTGTTACAAAAAACAGCTCCTCTTACATAAATGCTCTTTAGTTAATAGTGAGAATCATGTTGGGTTCGTGAACTGCAAAAAATCATTTGAGCCCAAAATTCACTGTGTTTACCAGAAATGAACTCTTGCTTGTAGGAAGACACAGATCCTGGGGTTTAACTCCGTTTCTGAAGGCAAATTCAGACCAGAATTTTCAACCCTGAAAAACACTCTGTTTTAAGGCAAGAATTATCCTCTTCTTTCTAGCTTCTCCAATACAGTAAGAACCATGAGCATGCCCAGAAGAAAAGAACTGTGTTTCCTAATCATATGGACCATATGTACTTCAACTGTGCTTATGAAATGATACAGACCACAGCTCCTATTACATAAATCCTCTTTAGTTAATAGTGAGAATAGTGTTGGCTTCGTGAACTGCAAAAAATTATATCAGCCAAAAATTCACTGGGTTTACCAGAAATGAACTCTTGCTTGCAGGAAGACACAGATCCTGGGGTTTAACTATGTTTCTGAAGGGAAATGCAGACCAGAATTCTCATCCCTGAAAAACACTCTGTTTTAAGGCATGAATCATCCTCTTCAATGCAGCGTCTCCAATTCAGTAAGAAATATGACCATTCCCAGAAAAAAGAAATGTGTTTCCTACACATACAAACCATATGTAGTTAAACTCTGCTTATGAAATGATACAGACCACAGCTCCTCTTACATAAATGCTCTTTAGTTAATAGTGAGAATCGCGTTGGATTCTAGAACTGTGTAAAATCATTTGAGCCGAAAATTCACTGGGTTACCAGAAATGAAGGCTTGCTTGTAGGAAGACACAGATCATGGGGTTTAACTCCGTTTCTGAAGATTAATTCAGACCAGAGTTCTAATCCCTGAAACACACTCTGTTTTATCGCAAGAAGCAAGCTCTTCTTTCCAGATCTAAAAAAAGCAAGAACAATGAGCATGCCCTGAAAAATAAAATGTGTTTCCTACTCATACTGACCATACGTAGTTCAACTCTGCTCATGAAACAGAAAGTAACCACAGCTCCTCTTACATAAGTGCTCTTTAGTTAATAGTGAGAATCAGTTTGGGTTGGTGAACTGTGAAAAATCATTTGAGCCCAAAATTCACTTGCCTTACCAGAAATGAACTCTTGCTTGTAGGAAGACACAGATCCTGGGGTTTAACTCCGTTTCTTAAGGGAAATGCAGACCATGGTTCTCATCCCTGAAAAAAAACTCTATTTTAAGGCAAGAATCATCCTCTTCTATGCAGCGTCTCCAATACAGTAAGAAATATGAGCATTCCCAGAAAAAAGAAATGTGTTTCCTACACATACAAACCATATGTAGTTAAACTCTGCTTATGAAATGATACAGACCACGGCACCTATTACATAAATGCTCTTAAGTTCATTGTGATAACCGCCTTGGGTTCTAGAACTGTGTAAAGTCATTTGAGCCGAACATTCACTTGGTTTACCAGAAATGAACTCTTGCTGGTAGGAAGACACAGATCCTGGGGTTTAACTCCGTTCGTGAAGGGAAATTCAGACCAGAGTTTTCTTCCATGAAACACAGCCT
This sequence comes from Onychomys arenicola, assembly GCA_949786405.1. Classification (NCBI taxonomy): domain Eukaryota; kingdom Metazoa; phylum Chordata; class Mammalia; order Rodentia; family Cricetidae; genus Onychomys; species Onychomys arenicola. The sequence goes on along the minus strand of CATKUM010000022.1, from coordinate 1,172,728 downwards.
GTTTAATGCAAGATGCAAGCTCTTCTTTCCAGCGTCTCCAATACAGCAAGAACCATGTGCATGCCCTGAAAAAAAGAAGTGTGTTTCCTACTCATATGGACTATATGCAGTTCAACTCTGCTTATGAAACTGTTACAAACCACAGCTCCTCTTACATAAATGCTCTTTAGTTAATAGTGAGAATCTTGTTGGGTTCGTGAACTGCGAAAAATCATTTGAACCCAAAATTCACTGTGTTTACCAGAAATGAACTCTTGCTTGTAGGAAGACACAGATCCTGGGGTTTAACTCCGTTTCTGAAGGCAAATTCAGACCAGAATTCTCAACCCTCAAAAACACTCTGTTTTAACACAAGAATCATCCTCTTCTTTCCAGCTTCTCCAATACAGTAAGAACCATTAGCATGCCCAGAAGAATAGAACTGTGTTTCCTACTCATATGGACCATATGTAGTTCAACTCTGCTTATGAAATGATACAGACCACAGCTCCTCTTACATAAATCCTCTTTAGTTAATAGTGAGAATAGCGTGGGGTTCCTGAACTGCGAAAAATTATTTCAGCCCAAAATTCACTGGGTTTACCAGAAATGAACTCTTGCTTGCAGGAAGACACTGATCCTGGGGTTTAACTCCGTACCTGAAGGCAAATTCAGACCAGAGTTCTCGTCCCTGAAAAACACTCTGTTTTAAGGCAAGAATCATCCTCTTCTATGCAGCGTCTCCAATACAGTAAGAAATATAAGCATTCCCAGAAAAAAGAAATGTGTTTCCTACTTATAATGACCATATGTAGTTAAACTCTGCTCATGAAATGATACAGACCACAGCTCCTCTTTCATAAATGCTCTTTAGATAATAGTGATAATCGCACTGGGTTCTAGAACTGTGTAAAATCATTTGAGCCGAAAATTCACATGGTTTACCAGAAATGAACTCTTGCTGGTAGGAAGACACAGATCCTGGGATTTAACTCCGATTCTGAAGGGAAATTCACAACAGAGTTCTCATCCCTGAAACACACTCTGCTTTAACGCAACAAGCAAGCTCTTCTTTCCAGAGTCTAAAAAAAGCAAGAACCATGAGCATGCCCTGAAAAATAAAATGTGTTTCCTACTCATACTGACCATACGTAGTTCAACTCTGCTCATGAAACAGAAAGTAACCACAGTTCCTCTTACATAAGTGCTCATTAGTTAATAGTGAGAATCAGTTTGGGTTGGTGAACTGTGAAAAATCATTTGAGCCGAAAATTCACTTGGTTACCAGAAATGAACAATTGCTTGTAGGAAGACACAGAACATGGGTTTAACTCCATTTCTGAAGGGAAAATCAGACAGGAGTTCCCATCCATGAAACACACTCTGTTTTAATGCAAGAAGAAAGCTCATCTTTCCATCGCCTCCAATATACCAAGAATCATGAGCTAGCCCAGAAAAAAAGAACTGTGTCTCCAACTCATACAGACAATATGTAGTTCAACTCTGCTCATGAAACTGAAAGTAACCACAGCTTCTCTTACATAAAGGCTCTTTAGTTAATAGTGAGAATCAGTTTGGGTTGGTGAACTGTGAAAAATCATTTGAGCCCAAAATTCACTTGCTTTACCAGAAATGAACTCTTGCTTGTAGGAAGACACAGATCCTGGGGTTTAACTCCGTTTCTTAAGGGAAATGCAGACCGTGGTTCTCATCCCTGAAACACACTCTGTTTTAACGCAAGAAGCAAGCTCTACCTTCCTGAGTCAAAAATACAGCAAGAACCATGAGCATGACATGAAAAAAAGAAGTGTGTTTCCTACTCATATGGACCATATGCAGTTCAACCCTGCTTATGAAAATGATACAAACCACAGCTCCTCTTACATAAATCCTCTTTAGTTAATAGTGAGAATAGCGTTGCGTTCGTAAACTGTGAAAAATCATTTGAGACCAAAATTCACTGGGTTACCAGAAATGAACTCTTGCTTGTTGGAAGACACAGATCCTGGGGTTTAACTCAGTTTCTGAAGGGAAATGCAGACCAGAATTCTCATCCCTGAAAAAAACTCTGTTTTAAGGCAAGACTCATCCTCTTCTATGCAGCGTCTCCAATACAGTAAGAAATATGAGCATTCCCAGAAAAAAGAAATGTGTTTCCTACACATACAAACCATATATAGTTAAACTCTGCTTATGAAATGATACAGACCACGGCTCCTCTTACATAAATGCTCTTAAGTTCATAGTGATAACCACCTTGGGTTCTAGAACTGTGTAAAGTCATTTGAGCGGAACATTCACTTGGTTTACCAGAAATGAACTCTTGCAGGTAGGAAGACACAGATCCTGGGGTTTAACTCCGTTCGTGAAAGGAAATTCAGACCAGAGTTTGCTTCCATGAAACACAGCCTGTTTTAATGCAAGAAGCAAGCTCTTCTTTCCAGCGTCTCCATAACAGTAAGAACCATGAGCATGCCCTGAAAAAATGAACTGTGTTTCCTACTCATACGGACCATATGTAGTTCAACTCTGCTTATGAAATTGATACAAACCACAGCACCTCTTACATAAATGCTCTTTAGTTAATAGTGAGAAACGCGTTGGGTTCGTGAACTGTAAAAATCATTTGAGGCCAAATTCACTGGGTTAACCAGAAATGAAGGCTTGCTTGAAGGAAGACACCGATCCTGGGGTTTAACTCCGTTTCTGAAGGGTAATTCAGACCACAGTTCTCATCCCTGAAACACACTCTGTTTTAAAGCAAGAAGCAAGCTCTACATTCCTGAGTCAAAAACACAGCAAGAACCATGAGCGTGCCATGAAAAAAAGAAGTGTGTTTCCTACTCATATGGACCATATGCAGTTCAACTCTGCTTATGAAAATGATACAAACCAAAGCTCCTCTTACATAAATCCTCTTTAGTTAATAGTGAGAATAGCGTTGGGTTCGTAAACTGTGAAAAATCATTTGAGAACAAAATTCACTGGGTTACCAGAAATGAACTCTTGCTTGTAGGAAGACACAGATCCTGGGGTTTAACTCCGTTTCTGAAGGGAAATAAAGACCAGAATTCTCATCCCTGAAAAAAACTCTGTTTTAAGGCAAGAATCATCCTCTTCTTTCCAGCTTCTCCAATACAATAAGAAACATGAGCATGCCCAGAAGAAAAGTACTGTGTTTCCTACTCATATGGACCATATGTAGTTCAACTCTGCTTATGAAATGATACAGACCACAGCTCCTCTTACATAAATGCTCTTTAGATAGTAGTGATAATCACGCTGGGTTCTAGAACTTTGTAAAATCATTTGAGCCGAAAATTCACATGGTTTACCAGAAATGAAATCTTGCTTGTAGGAAGACACAGATCCTGGGGTTTAACTCCGTTCATGAAGGGAAATTCAGACCAGAGATTGCTTCCATGAAACACAGCCTGTTTTAATGCAAGAAGCAAGCTCTTCTTTCCAGCGTCTCCAATACAGCAAGAACCATGAGCATGCCCTGAAAAAAAGAACTGTGTTTCCTACTCATACGGACCATATGTAGTTCAACTCTGCTTATGAAACTGACACAAACCACAGCTCCTCTTACATAAATCCTCTTTAGTTAATAGTGAGAATCGCGTTGGGTTTGTGAACTGCGAAAAATGATTTCAGCCCAAAATTCATAGGGTTTACCAGAAATGAACTCTTGCTTGTAGGAAGACACAGATCCTGGGGTTTTACTTCCGTTTCTGAAGGGAAATGTAGACCAGAGTTCTCATCCCTGAAACACACTCTGTTTTAACACAAGTAGCAAGCTCTTCTTTCCAGAGTCAAAAATACAGCAAGATCCAAAAGCATGCCCTGAAAAAAAGAACTGTGTTTCCTACTCCTACAGACCATATGTAATTCCACTATGCTTATGAAACTGCTACAAACAGCAGCTCCTCTTACATAAATGCTCTTTAGTTAATAGTGAGAATCATGTTGGGTTCGTGAACTGCGAAAAATCATTTGAGCCCAAAATTCACTGTGTTTACCAGAAATGAACTCTTGCATGTAGGAAGACACAGATCCTGGGGTTTAACTCCGTTTCTGAAGGCAAATTCAGACCAGATTTCTCATCCCTGAAAAAAACTCTGTTTTAAGGCAAGAATCATCCTGTTCTTTCCAGCATCTCCAATATAGTAAGAAACATGAGCATGCCCAGAAAAAGAGAACTGTGTTTCCTACTCATACAGACCATATGTAGTTCAACTCTGCTTATGAAACTGATACAAATCACAGCTCCTCTTACATAAATGCTCTTTAGTTAATAGTGAGAATAGCATTGGGTTCGTGAACTGCGAAAAATTATTTCAGCCCAAAATTCACTGGGTTTACCAGAAATGAACTCTTGCTTGCAGGAAGACACAGATCCTGGGGTTTAACTCTGTTTCTGAAGGGAAATGCAGACCAGAATTATCATCCCTGAAAAACACTCTGTTTTAAGGCTTGAATCATCCTCTTCTTTCCAGGGTCTCCAATACAGTAAGAACAATAAGCATGTCATGGAAAAAAAAACTGTGTTTCCTACTCTTAAGGACCTTATGTAGTTCAACTCTGCTCATGAAACTGAAAGTAACCCCAGCTCCTCTTACATAAGTGCTCTTTAGTTAATAGTGAGAATCAGTTTGGGTTGGTGAACTGTGAAAAATCATTTGAGCCCAAAATTGACTTGCTTTACCAGAAATAAACTCTTGCATGCAGGAAGACAAAGATCCTGGGGATTAACTCCGTTTCTTAAGGGGAATGCAGACCAGAGGTCTCATCCCTGAAAAAAACTCTATTTTAAGGCAAGAATCATCCTCTTCTATGCAGCGTCTCCAATACAGTAAGAAATATGAGCATTCCCAGAAAAAAGAAATGTGTTTCCTATGCATACAAACCATATGTAGTTAAACTCTGCTTATGAAATGATAGAGACCACGGGTCCTCTTACATAAATGCTCTTTTGTTAATAGTGATAATCGCCTTGGGTTCTAGAACTGTGTATAGTCATTTGAGCCGAAAATTCACTTGGTTTACCAGAAATGAACTCTTGCTGGTAGGAAGACAGAGATCCTGGGGTTTAACTCCGTTCGTGAAGAGATATTCAGACCAGAGTTTGCTTCCATGAAACACAGCCTGTTTTAATGCAAGAAGCAAGCTCTTCTTTCCAGAGTCTCCAATATAGCAAGAACCATGAGCATGCCATGAAAAAAAGAACTGTGTTTCCTACTCATACGGACCATATGTAGTTCAACTCTGCTTATGAAACTGATACAAACCACAGCTCCTCTTACATAAATCCTCTTTAGTTAATAGTGAGAATAGCGTTGGATTCTAGAACTATGTAAAATCATTTGAGCCGAAAATTCACTTGATTACCAGAAAAGAACAATTGCTTGTAGGAAGACACAGAACATGGGTTTAAGTCCATTTATGAAGGGAAAATCAGACCAGAGTTCCCATCCATGAAACACACTCTGTTTTAATGCAAGAAGCAAGCTCATCTTCCCATCGTCTCCAATACAGCAAGAACCATGTGCATGCCCAGAAGAAAAGGACTGTGTTTCCTACTCATATGGACCATATGTAGTTCAACTCTGCTTATGAAACTGATACAAACCACAGCACCTCTTACATAAATGCTCTTTAGTTAATAGTGAGAATCACGTTGAGTTCGTGAACTGCGAAAAATCATTTGAGCCCAAAATTCACTGGGTTAACCAGAAATGAAGGCTTGCTTCTAGGAAGACACAGACCTGGGATTTAACTCCGTTTCTGAAGGGAAATGCAGACCAGAGTTCTCATCCCTGAAACACACCCTGTTTTAACGCAAGTAGCAAGCTCTTCTTTGCAGAGTCAAAAATACAGCAAGAACAAAGAGCATGCCATGAAAAAAAGAACTGTCTTTTCTACTCCTACAGACCATATGTAGTTCAACTCTGCTTATGAACCTGTTACAAAAAACAGCTCCTCTTACATAAATGCTCTTTAGTTAATAGTGAGAATCATGTTGGGTTCGTGAACTGCAAAAAATCATTTGAGCCCAAAATTCACTGTGTTTACCAGAAATGAACTCTTGCTTGTAGGAAGACACAGATCCTGGGGTTTAACTCCGTTTCTGAAGGCAAATTCAGACCAGAATTTTCAACCCTGAAAAACACTCTGTTTTAAGGCAAGAATTATCCTCTTCTTTCTAGCTTCTCCAATACAGTAAGAACCATGAGCATGCCCAGAAGAAAAGAACTGTGTTTCCTAATCATATGGACCATATGTACTTCAACTGTGCTTATGAAATGATACAGACCACAGCTCCTATTACATAAATCCTCTTTAGTTAATAGTGAGAATAGTGTTGGCTTCGTGAACTGCAAAAAATTATATCAGCCAAAAATTCACTGGGTTTACCAGAAATGAACTCTTGCTTGCAGGAAGACACAGATCCTGGGGTTTAACTATGTTTCTGAAGGGAAATGCAGACCAGAATTCTCATCCCTGAAAAACACTCTGTTTTAAGGCATGAATCATCCTCTTCAATGCAGCGTCTCCAATTCAGTAAGAAATATGACCATTCCCAGAAAAAAGAAATGTGTTTCCTACACATACAAACCATATGTAGTTAAACTCTGCTTATGAAATGATACAGACCACAGCTCCTCTTACATAAATGCTCTTTAGTTAATAGTGAGAATCGCGTTGGATTCTAGAACTGTGTAAAATCATTTGAGCCGAAAATTCACTGGGTTACCAGAAATGAAGGCTTGCTTGTAGGAAGACACAGATCATGGGGTTTAACTCCGTTTCTGAAGATTAATTCAGACCAGAGTTCTAATCCCTGAAACACACTCTGTTTTATCGCAAGAAGCAAGCTCTTCTTTCCAGATCTAAAAAAAGCAAGAACAATGAGCATGCCCTGAAAAATAAAATGTGTTTCCTACTCATACTGACCATACGTAGTTCAACTCTGCTCATGAAACAGAAAGTAACCACAGCTCCTCTTACATAAGTGCTCTTTAGTTAATAGTGAGAATCAGTTTGGGTTGGTGAACTGTGAAAAATCATTTGAGCCCAAAATTCACTTGCCTTACCAGAAATGAACTCTTGCTTGTAGGAAGACACAGATCCTGGGGTTTAACTCCGTTTCTTAAGGGAAATGCAGACCATGGTTCTCATCCCTGAAAAAAAACTCTATTTTAAGGCAAGAATCATCCTCTTCTATGCAGCGTCTCCAATACAGTAAGAAATATGAGCATTCCCAGAAAAAAGAAATGTGTTTCCTACACATACAAACCATATGTAGTTAAACTCTGCTTATGAAATGATACAGACCACGGCACCTATTACATAAATGCTCTTAAGTTCATTGTGATAACCGCCTTGGGTTCTAGAACTGTGTAAAGTCATTTGAGCCGAACATTCACTTGGTTTACCAGAAATGAACTCTTGCTGGTAGGAAGACACAGATCCTGGGGTTTAACTCCGTTCGTGAAGGGAAATTCAGACCAGAGTTTTCTTCCATGAAACACAGCCTGTTTAATGCAAGATGCAAGCTCTTCTTTCCAGCGTCTCCAATACAGCAAGAACCATGTGCATGCCCTGAAAAAAAGAAGTGTGTTTCCTACTCATATGGACTATATGCAGTTCAACTCTGCTTATGAAACTGTTACAAACCACAGCTCCTCTTACATAAATGCTCTTTAGTTAATAGTGAGAATCTTGTTGGGTTCGTGAACTGCGAAAAATCATTTGAACCCAAAATTCACTGTGTTTACCAGAAATGAACTCTTGCTTGTAGGAAGACACAGATCCTGGGGTTTAACTCCGTTTCTGAAGGCAAATTCAGACCAGAATTCTCAACCCTCAAAAACACTCTGTTTTAACACAAGAATCATCCTCTTCTTTCCAGCTTCTCCAATACAGTAAGAACCATTAGCATGCCCAGAAGAATAGAACTGTGTTTCCTACTCATATGGACCATATGTAGTTCAACTCTGCTTATGAAATGATACAGACCACAGCTCCTCTTACATAAATCCTCTTTAGTTAATAGTGAGAATAGCGTGGGGTTCCTGAACTGCGAAAAATTATTTCAGCCCAAAATTCACTGGGTTTACCAGAAATGAACTCTTGCTTGCAGGAAGACACTGATCCTGGGGTTTAACTCCGTACCTGAAGGCAAATTCAGACCAGAGTTCTCGTCCCTGAAAAACACTCTGTTTTAAGGCAAGAATCATCCTCTTCTATGCAGCGTCTCCAATACAGTAAGAAATATAAGCATTCCCAGAAAAAAGAAATGTGTTTCCTACTTATAATGACCATATGTAGTTAAACTCTGCTCATGAAATGATACAGACCACAGCTCCTCTTTCATAAATGCTCTTTAGATAATAGTGATAATCGCACTGGGTTCTAGAACTGTGTAAAATCATTTGAGCCGAAAATTCACATGGTTTACCAGAAATGAACTCTTGCTGGTAGGAAGACACAGATCCTGGGATTTAACTCCGATTCTGAAGGGAAATTCACAACAGAGTTCTCATCCCTGAAACACACTCTGCTTTAACGCAACAAGCAAGCTCTTCTTTCCAGAGTCTAAAAAAAGCAAGAACCATGAGCATGCCCTGAAAAATAAAATGTGTTTCCTACTCATACTGACCATACGTAGTTCAACTCTGCTCATGAAACAGAAAGTAACCACAGTTCCTCTTACATAAGTGCTCATTAGTTAATAGTGAGAATCAGTTTGGGTTGGTGAACTGTGAAAAATCATTTGAGCCGAAAATTCACTTGGTTACCAGAAATGAACAATTGCTTGTAGGAAGACACAGAACATGGGTTTAACTCCATTTCTGAAGGGAAAATCAGACAGGAGTTCCCATCCATGAAACACACTCTGTTTTAATGCAAGAAGAAAGCTCATCTTTCCATCGCCTCCAATATACCAAGAATCATGAGCTAGCCCAGAAAAAAAGAACTGTGTCTCCTACTCATACAGACAATATGTAGTTCAACTCTGCTCATGAAACTGAAAGTAACCACAGCTTCTCTTACATAAAGGCTCTTTAGTTAATAGTGAGAATCAGTTTGGGTTGGTGAACTGTGAAAAATCATTTGAGCCCAAAATTCACTTGCTTTACCAGAAATGAACTCTTGCTTGTAGGAAGACACAGATCCTGGGGTTTAACTCCGTTTCTTAAGGGAAATGCAGACCGTGGTTCTCATCCCTGAAACACACTCTGTTTTAACGCAAGAAGCAAGCTCTACCTTCCTGAGTCAAAAATACAGCAAGAACCATGAGCATGACATGAAAAAAAGAAGTGTGTTTCCTACTCATATGGACCATATGCAGTTCAACCCTGCTTATGAAAATGATACAAACCACAGCTCCTCTTACATAAATCCTCTTTAGTTAATAGTGAGAATAGCGTTGCGTTCGTAAACTGTGAAAAATCATTTGAGACCAAAATTCACTGGGTTACCAGAAATGAACTCTTGCTTGTTGGAAGACACAGATCCTGGGGTTTAACTCAGTTTCTGAAGGGAAATGCAGACCAGAATTCTCATCCCTGAAAAAAACTCTGTTTTAAGGCAAGACTCATCCTCTTCTATGCAGCGTCTCCAATACAGTAAGAAATATGAGCATTCCCAGAAAAAAGAAATGTGTTTCCTACACATACAAACCATATATAGTTAAACTCTGCTTATGAAATGATACAGACCACGGCTCCTCTTACATAAATGCTCTTAAGTTCATAGTGATAACCACCTTGGGTTCTAGAACTGTGTAAAGTCATTTGAGCGGAACATTCACTTGGTTTACCAGAAATGAACTCTTGCAGGTAGGAAGACACAGATCCTGGGGTTTAACTCCGTTCGTGAAAGGAAATTCAGACCAGAGTTTGCTTCCATGAAACACAGCCTGTTTTAATGCAAGAAGCAAGCTCTTCTTTCCAGCGTCTCCATAACAGTAAGAACCATGAGCATGCCCTGAAAAAATGAACTGTGTTTCCTACTCATACGGACCATATGTAGTTCAACTCTGCTTATGAAATTGATACAAACCACAGCACCTCTTACATAAATGCTCTTTAGTTAATAGTGAGAAACGCGTTGGGTTCGTGAACTGTAAAAATCATTTGAGGCCAAATTCACTGGGTTAACCAGAAATGAAGGCTTGCTTGAAGGAAGACACCGATCCTGGGGTTTAACTCCGTTTCTGAAGGGTAATTCAGACCACAGTTCTCATCCCTGAAACACACTCTGTTTTAAAGCAAGAAGCAAGCTCTACATTCCTGAGTCAAAAACACAGCAAGAACCATGAGCGTGCCATGAAAAAAAGAAGTGTGTTTCCTACTCATATGGACCATATGCAGTTCAACTCTGCTTATGAAAATGATACAAACCAAAGCTCCTCTTACATAAATCCTCTTTAGTTAATAGTGAGAATAGCGTTGGGTTCGTAAACTGTGAAAAATCATTTGAGAACAAAATTCACTGGGTTACCAGAAATGAACTCTTGCTTGTAGGAAGACACAGATCCTGGGGTTTAACTCCGTTTCTGAAGGGAAATAAAGACCAGAATTCTCATCCCTGAAAAAAACTCTGTTTTAAGGCAAGAATCATCCTCTTCTTTCCAGCTTCTCCAATACAATAAGAAACATGAGCATGCCCAGAAGAAAAGTACTGTGTTTCCTACTCATATGGACCATATGTAGTTCAACTCTGCTTATGAAATGATACAGACCACAGCTCCTCTTACATAAATGCTCTTTAGATAGTAGTGATAATCACGCTGGGTTCTAGAACTTTGTAAAATCATTTGAGCCGAAAATTCACATGGTTTACCAGAAATGAAATCTTGCTTGTAGGAAGACACAGATCCTGGGGTTTAACTCCGTTCATGAAGGGAAATTCAGACCAGAGATTGCTTCCATGAAACACAGCCTGTTTTAATGCAAGAAGCAAGCTCTTCTTTCCAGCGTCTCCAATACAGCAAGAACCATGAGCATGCCCTGAAAAAAAGAACTGTGTTTCCTACTCATACGGACCATATGTAGTTCAACTCTGCTTATGAAACTGACACAAACCACAGCTCCTCTTACATAAATCCTCTTTAGTTAATAGTGAGAATCGCGTTGGGTTTGTGAACTGCGAAAAATGATTTCAGCCCAAAATTCATAGGGTTTACCAGAAATGAACTCTTGCTTGTAGGAAGACACAGATCCTGGGGTTTTACTTCCGTTTCTGAAGGGAAATGTAGACCAGAGTTCTCATCCCTGAAACACACTCTGTTTTAACACAAGTAGCAAGCTCTTCTTTCCAGAGTCAAAAATACAGCAAGATCCAAAAGCATGCCCTGAAAAAAAGAACTGTGTTTCCTACTCCTACAGACCATATGTAATTCCACTATGCTTATGAAACTGCTACAAACAGCAGCTCCTCTTACATAAATGCTCTTTAGTTAATAGTGAGAATCATGTTGGGTTCGTGAACTGCGAAAAATCATTTGAGCCCAAAATTCACTGTGTTTACCAGAAATGAACTCTTGCATGTAGGAAGACACAGATCCTGGGGTTTAACTCCGTTTCTGAAGGCAAATTCAGACCAGATTTCTCATCCCTGAAAAAAACTCTGTTTTAAGGCAAGAATCATCCTGTTCTTTCCAGCATCTCCAATATAGTAAGAAACATGAGCATGCCCAGAAAAAGAGAACTGTGTTTCCTACTCATACAGACCATATGTAGTTCAACTCTGCTTATGAAACTGATACAAATCACAGCTCCTCTTACATAAATGCTCTTTAGTTAATAGTGAGAATAGCATTGGGTTCGTGAACTGCGAAAAATTATTTCAGCCCAAAATTCACTGGGTTTACCAGAAATGAACTCTTGCTTGCAGGAAGACACAGATCCTGGGGTTTAACTCTGTTTCTGAAGGGAAATGCAGACCAGAATTATCATCCCTGAAAAACACTCTGTTTTAAGGCTTGAATCATCCTCTTCTTTCCAGGGTCTCCAATACAGTAAGAACAATAAGCATGTCATGGAAAAAAAAACTGTGTTTCCTACTCTTAAGGACCTTATGTAGTTCAACTCTGCTCATGAAACTGAAAGTAACCCCAGCTCCTCTTACATAAGTGCTCTTTAGTTAATAGTGAGAATCAGTTTGGGTTGGTGAACTGTGAAAAATCATTTGAGCCCAAAATTGACTTGCTTTACCAGAAATAAACTCTTGCATGCAGGAAGACAAAGATCCTGGGGATTAACTCCGTTTCTTAAGGGGAATGCAGACCAGAGGTCTCATCCCTGAAAAAAACTCTATTTTAAGGCAAGAATCATCCTCTTCTATGCAGCGTCTCCAATACAGTAAGAAATATGAGCATTCCCAGAAAAAAGAAATGTGTTTCCTATGCATACAAACCATATGTAGTTAAACTCTGCTTATGAAATGATAGAGACCACGGGTCCTCTTACATAAATGCTCTTTTGTTAATAGTGATAATCGCCTTGGGTTCTAGAACTGTGTATAGTCATTTGAGCCGAAAATTCACTTGGTTTACCAGAAATGAACTCTTGCTGGTAGGAAGACAGAGATCCTGGGGTTTAACTCCGTTCGTGAAGAGATATTCAGACCAGAGTTTGCTTCCATGAAACACAGCCTGTTTTAATGCAAGAAGCAAGCTCTTCTTTCCAGAGTCTCCAATATAGCAAGAACCATGAGCATGCCATGAAAAAAAGAACTGTGTTTCCTACTCATACGGACCATATGTAGTTCAACTCTGCTTATGAAACTGATACAAACCACAGCTCCTCTTACATAAATCCTCTTTAGTTAATAGTGAGAATAGCGTTGGATTCTAGAACTATGTAAAATCATTTGAGCCGAAAATTCACTTGATTACCAGAAAAGAACAATTGCTTGTAGGAAGACACAGAACATGGGTTTAAGTCCATTTATGAAGGGAAAATCAGACCAGAGTTCCCATCCATGAAACACACTCTGTTTTAATGCAAGAAGCAAGCTCATCTTCCCATCGTCTCCAATACAGCAAGAACCATGTGCATGCCCAGAAGAAAAGGACTGTGTTTCCTACTCATATGGACCATATGTAGTTCAACTCTGCTTATGAAATGATACTGACCACAGCTCCTCTTACATAAATCCTCTTCAGTTAATAGTGAGAATAGCGTTGGGTTCGTGAACTGCGAAAAATTATTTCAGCCCAAAATTCACTGGGTTTACCAGAAATGAACTCTTGCTTGCAGGAAGGCACAGATCCTGGGGTTTAACTCTGTTTCTGAAGGGAAATGCAGACCAGAATTCTCAAGCCTGAAAAACACTCTGTTTTAAGGCATGAATCATCCTCTTCTTTCCAGGGTCTCCAATACTGTAAGAACAATAAGCATGCCATGAAAAAAAAAACTGTGTTTCCTACTCATAGCGACCTTATGTAGTTCAACTCTGCTTATGAAATGATACAGACCACAGTTCCTCTTACATAAAACCTCTTTAGTAAATAGGGAGAATAGCGTTGGGTTCGTGAACTGCAAAAAATCATTTGAGACCAAAATTCACTGGGATTACCAGAAATGAACTCTTGCTTGTAGGAAGACACTGATCATGGGGTTTAACTCCGTTTCTGAAGGCAAATTCAGACCAGATTTCTCGTCCCTAAAAAACACTCTGTTTTAAGGCAAGAATCATCCTCTTCTATGCAGCGTCTCCAATACAGTAAGAAATATGAGCATTCCCAGAATAAAGAAATGTGTTTCCTACTCATACAGACCATATGTAGTTAAACTCTGCTCATGAAATGATACAGACCACATCTCCTCTTACATTAATGCTCTTTAGATAATAGTGATAATCGCGCTGGGTTCTAGAACTGTGTAAAATCATTTGAGCCGAAAATTCACATGGTTTACCAGAAATGAACTCTTGCTTGTAGGAAGACACAGATCCTGGGGTTTAACTCCGTTCATGAAGGGAAATTCAGTCCAGAGATTGCTTCCATGAAACACAGCCTGTTTTAATGCAAGAAGGAAGCTCTTCTTTCCAGAGTCTCCAATACAGCAAGAACCATGAGCATGCCCTGAAAAAAAGAACTGTGTTTCCTACTCATACGGACCTTATGTAGTTCAACTCTGCTTATTAAATGATACAGACCACAGCTCCTCTTACATAAATGCTCTTTAGTTAATAGTGATAATCGCGTTGGGTTCTAGAACTGTGTAAAGTCATTTTAGCCGAACCTTCACTTGGTTTACCAGAAATGATATCCTGCTGGTAGGAAGACACAGATCCTGGGGTTTAACTCCGTTCATGAAGGGAAATTCAGACCAGAGTTTGCTTCCATGAAACACAGCCTGTTTTAATGCAAGAAGCAAGCTCTTCTTTCCAGAGTCTCCAATACAGCAAGAACCATGAGCATGCCATGAAAAAAAGAACTGTGTTTCCTACTCATACGGACCATATGTAGTTCAACTCTGCTTATGAAACTGATACAAACCACAGCACATCCTACACAAATGCACTTTAGTCATTAGTGAGAATCGCGTTGGGTTCGTGGACTGCGAAAAATCATTTGAGCCAAAAATTCACTGGGTTAACAAGAAATGAAGGCTTGCATGTAGGAAGACACAGATCCTGGGGTTTAACTCCGTTTCTGAATGGTAATTAAGACCAGAATTCTCATCCCTGAAACACACTCTGCTTTAACGCAACAAGCAAGCTCTTCTTTCCACAGACAAAAATACAGCAATGCCCTGAAAAAAAATACAGCATGCCCTGAAAAAACGAAATGTGTTTCCTACTCGTACGGACCATATGTAGTTCAACTCTGCTTATGAAACTGATACAAACCACAGCTCCTCTTACATAAATCCTCTTTACTTTATAGTGAGAATAGCGTTGTGTTCATAACTGCGAAAAATCATTTCAGCCCAAAATTCACTGGGTTTACCAGAAATGAACTCTTGCTTGTAGGAAGACACAGATCCTGGGGTTTAACTCCGTTTCTGAAGGCAAATTCATACCAGAGTCCTCATCCCTGAAACACACTCTGTTTTAACGCAAGTAGCAAGCTCTTCTTTCCAGATTCAAAAATACAGCAAGAACCAAGAGCATGCCCCGAAAAAAAGAACTGTGTTTCCTATTCCTACAAACCATATGTAGTTCAAATCTGCTTATGAAACTGTTACAAACAACAGCTCCTCTTACATAAATGCTCTTTAGTTAATAGTGATAATCGCATTGGGTTCTA
Source organism: Onychomys arenicola (assembly GCA_949786405.1). NCBI lineage: Eukaryota > Metazoa > Chordata > Mammalia > Rodentia > Cricetidae > Onychomys > Onychomys arenicola. The sequence goes on along the minus strand of CATKUM010000022.1, from coordinate 1,157,478 downwards.
GAACTGTGTAAAGTCATTTGAGCTGAACATTCACTTGCTTTACCAGAAATGATCTCCTGCTGGTAGGAAGACACAGATCCTGGGGTTTAACTCCGTTCATGAAGGGAAATTCAGACCAGAGTTTGCTTCCATGAAACACAGCCTGTTTTAATGCAAGAAGCAAGGTCTTCCTTCCCGAGTCTCCAATACAGCAAGAACCATGAGCATGCGCTGAAAAAAAGAACTGTGTTTCCTACTCATACGGACCATATGTAGTTCAACTCTGCTTATGAAACTGATACAAACCACAGCACCTCTTACATAAATGCTCTTTAGTTAATAGTGAGAATCGCGTTGGGTTCGTGGACTGCGAAAAATCATTTGAGCCAAAAATTCACTGGGTTAACAAGAAATGAAGGCTTGCATGTAGGAAGACACAGATCCTGGGCTTTAACTCCGTTTCTGAATGGTAATTAAGACCAGAATTCTCATCCCTGAAACACACTCTGTTTTAACGCAACAAGCAAGCTCTTCTTTCCAGAGTCAAAAATACAGCAAGAACCATGAGCATGCCCTGAAAGAAAGAAATGTGTTTCCTACTCATATGGACCATATGTAGTTCAACTCTGCTTATGAAACTGATACAAACCACAGCTCCTCTTACATAAATCCTCTTTACTTTATAGTGAGAATAGCCTTGGGTTCGTGAACTGCGAAAAATCATTACAGCCCAAAATTCACTGGGTTTACCAGAAATGAACTCTTGCTTGTAGGAAGACACAGATCCTGGGGTTTAACTCCGTTTCTGAAGGCAAATTCAGACCAGAGTCCTCATCCCTGAAACACACTCTGTTTTAACGCAAGTAGCAAGCTCTTCTGTCCAGATTCAAAAATACAGCAAGAACCAAGAGCATGCCCCGAAAAAAAGAACTGTGTTTCCTATTCTTACAGACCATATGTAGTTCAAATCTGCTTATGAAACTGTTACAAACAACAGCTCCTCTTACATAAATGCTCTTTAGTTAATAGTGATAATCGCGTTGGGTTCTAGAACTGTGTAAAGTCATTTGAGCCGAACATTCACTTGGTTTACCAGAAATGATCTCCTGCTGGTAGGAAGACACAGATCCTGGGGTTTAACTCCGTTCATGAAGGGAAATTCAGACCAGAGTTTGCTTCCATGAAACACAGCCTGTTTTAATGCAAGAAGCAAGCTCTTCTTTCCAGAGTCTCCAATACAGCAAGAACCATGAGCATGCGCTGAAAAAAAGAACTGTGCTTCCTACTCATACGGACCATATGTAGTTCAACTCTGCTTATGAAACTGATACAAACCACAACACCTCTTACATAAATGCTCTTTAGTTAATAATGAGAATCGCGTTGGGTTCGTGGACTGCGAAAAATCATTTGAGCCAAAAATTCACTGGGTTAACAAGAAATGAAGGCTTGCATGTAGGAAGACACAGATCCTGGGCTTTAACTCCGTTTCTGAATGGTAATTAAGACCAGAATTCTCATCCCTGAAACACACTCTGTTTTAACGCAACAAGCAAGCTCTTCTTTCCAGAGTCAAAAATACAGCAAGAACCATGAGCATGCCCTGAAAAAAAGAAATGTGTTTCCTACTCATACGGACCATATGTAGTTCAACTCTGCTTATGAAACTGATACAAACCACAGCTCCTCTTACATAAATCCTCTTTACTTAATAGTGAGAATAGCGTTGGGTTCGTGAACTGCGAAAAATCATTTCAGCCCAAAATTCACTGGGTTTACCAGAAATGAACTCTTGCTTGTAGGAAGACACAGATCCTGGGGTTTAACTCCGTTTCTGTAGGCAAATTCAGACCAGAGTCCTCATCCCTGAAACACACTCTGCTTTAACGCAAGTAGCAAGCTCTTCTTTCCAGATTCAAAAATACAGCAAGAACCAAGAGCATGCCCCGAAAAAAAGAACTGTGTTTCCTATTCTTACAGACCATATGTAGTTCAAATCTGCTTATGAAACTGTTACAAACAACAGCTCCTCTTACATAAATGCTCTTTTGTTAATAGTGATAATCGCGTTGGGTTCTAGAACTGTGTAAAGTCATTTGAGCCGAACATTCACTTGGTTTACCAGAAATGATCTCCTGCTGGTAGGAAGACACAGATCCTGAGGTTTAACTCCGTTCATGAAGGGAAATTCAGACCAGAGTTTGCTTCCATGAAACATAGCCTGTTTTAATGCAAGAAGCAAGCTCTTCTTTCCAGAGTCTCCAATACAGCAAGAACCATGAGCATGCGCTGAAAAAAAGAACTGTGTTTCCTACTCATACGGACCATATGTAGTTCAACTCTGCTTATGAAACTGATACAAACCACAGCACCTCTTACATAAATGCTCTTTAGTTAATAATGAGAATCGCGTTGGGTTCGTGGACTGCGAAAAATCATTTGAGCCAAAAATTCACTGGGTTAACAAGAAATGAAGGCTTGCATGTAGGAAGACACAGATCCTGGGGTTTAACTCCGTTTCTGAATGGTAATTAAGACCAGAATTCTCATCCCTGAAACACACTCTGCTTTAACGCAACAAGCAAGCTCTTCTTTCCACAGTCAAAAATACAGCAATGCCCTGAAAAAAAATACAGCATGCCCTGAAAAAACGAAATGTGTTTCCTACTCGTACGGACCATATGTAGTTCAACTCTGCTTATGAAACTGATACAAACCACAGCTCCTCTTACATAAATCCTCTTTACTTTATAGTGAGAATAGCGTTGTGTTCATAACTGCGAAAAATCATTTCAGCCCAAAATTCACTGGGTTTACCAGAAATGAACTCTTGCTTGTAGGAAGACACAGATCCTGGGGTTTAACTCCGTTTCTGAAGGCAAATTCATACCAGAGTCCTCATCCCTGAAACACACTCTGTTTTAACGCAAGTAGCAAGCTCTTCTTTCCAGATTCAAAAATACAGCAAGAACCAAGAGCATGCCCCGAAAAAAAGAACTGTGTTTCCTATTCCTACAAACCATATGTAGTTCAAATCTGCTTATGAAACTGTTACAAACAACAGCTCCTCTTACATAAATGCTCTTTAGTTAATAGTGATAATCGCGTTGGGTTCTAGAACTGTGTAAAGTCATTTGAGCCGAACATTCACTTGGTTTACCAGAAATGATCTCCTGCTGGTAGGAAGACACAGATCCTGGGGTTTAACTCCGTTCATGAAGGGAAATTCAGACCAGAGTTTGCTTCCATGAAACACAGCCTGTTTTAATGCAAGAAGCAAGCTCTTCTTTCCAGAGTCTCCAATACAGCAAGAACCATGAGCATGCGCTGAAAAAAAGAACTGTGCTTCCTACTCATACGGACCATATGTAGTTCAACTCTGCTTATGAAACTGATACAAACCACAACACCTCTTACATAAATGCTCTTTAGTTAATAATGAGAATCGCGTTGGGTTCGTGGACTGCGAAAAATCATTTGAGCCAAAAATTCACTGGGTTAACAAGAAATGAAGGCTTGCATGTAGGAAGACACAGATCCTGGGCTTTAACTCCGTTTCTGAATGGTAATTAAGACCAGAATTCTCATCCCTGAAACACACTCTGTTTTAACGCAACAAGCAAGCTCTTCTTTCCAGAGTCAAAAATACAGCAAGAACCATGAGCATGCCCTGAAAAAAAGAAATGTGTTTCCTACTCATACGGACCATATGTAGTTCAACTCTGCTTATGAAACTGATACAAACCACAGCTCCTCTTACATAAATCCTCTTTACTTAATAGTGAGAATAGCGTTGGGTTCGTGAACTGCGAAAAATCATTTCAGCCCAAAATTCACTGGGTTTACCAGAAATGAACTCTTGCTTGTAGGAAGACACAGATCCTGGGGTTTAACTCCGTTTCTGAAGGCAAATTCAGACCAGAGTCCTCATCCCTGAAACACACTCTGCTTTAACGCAAGTAGCAAGCTCTTCTTTCCAGATTCAAAAATACAGCAAGAACCAAGAGCATGCCCCGAAAAAAAGAACTGTGTTTCCTATTCTTACAGACCATATGTAGTTCAAATCTGCTTATGAAACTGTTACAAACAACAGCTCCTCTTACATAAATGCTCTTTTGTTAATAGTGATAATCGCGTTGGGTTCTAGAACTGTGTAAAGTCATTTGAGCCGAACATTCACTTGGTTTACCAGAAATGATCTCCTGCTGGTAGGAAGACACAGATCCTGAGGTTTAACTCCGTTCATGAAGGGAAATTCAGACCAGAGTTTGCTTCCATGAAACATAGCCTGTTTTAATGCAAGAAGCAAGCTCTTCTTTCCAGAGTCTCCAATACAGCAAGAACCATGAGCATGCGCTGAAAAAAAGAACTGTGTTTCCTACTCATACGGACCATATGTAGTTCAACTCTGCTTATGAAACTGATACAAACCACAGCACCTCTTACATAAATGCTCTTTAGTTAATAATGAGAATCGCGTTGGGTTCGTGGACTGCGAAAAATCATTTGAGCCAAAAATTCACTGGGTTAACAAGAAATGAAGGCTTGCATGTAGGAAGACACAGATCCTGGGCTTTAACTCCGTTTCTGAATGGTAATTAAGACCAGAATTCTCATCCCTGAAACACACTCTGTTTTAACGCAACAAGCAAGCTCTTCTTTCCAGAGTCAAAAATACAGCAAGAACCATGAGATGCCCTGAAAAAAAGAAATGTGTTTCCTACTCATACGGACCATATGTAGTTCAACTCTGCTTATGAAACTGATACAAACCACAGCTCCTCTTACATAAATCCTCTTTACTTTATAGTGAGAATAGCGTTGGGTTCGTGAACTGCGAAAAATCATTTCAGCCCAAAATTCACTGGGTTTACCAGAAATGAACTCTTGCTTGTAGGAAGACACAGATCCTGGGGTTTAACTCCGTTTCTGAAGGCAAATTCAGACCAGAGTCCTCATCCCTGAAACACACTCTGTTTGAACGCAAGTAGCAAGCTCTTCTTTCCAGATTCAAAAATACAGCAAGAACCAAGAGCATGCCCCGAAAAAAAGAACTGTGTTTCCTATTCCTACAGACCATATGTAGTTCAAATCTGCTTATGAAACTGTTACAAACAACAGCTCCTCTTACATAAATGCTCTTTAGTTAATAGTGATAATCGCGTTGGGTTCTAGAACTGTGTAAAGTCATTTGAGCCGAACATTCACTTGGTTTACCAGAAATGATCTCCTGCTGGTCGGAAGACACAGATCCTGGGGTTTAACTCCGTTCATGAAGGGAAATTCAGACCAGAGTTTGCTTCCATGAAACACAGCCTGTTTTAATGCAAGAAGCAAGCTCTTCTTTCCAGAGTCTCCAATACAGCAAGAACCATGAGCATGTCCTGAAAAAAAGAACTGTGTTTCCTACTCTTACGGACCATATGTAGTTCAACTCTGCTTATGAAACTGATACAAACCACAGCACCTCTTACATAAATGCTCTTTAGTTAATAGTGGGAATCGCGTTGGGTTCGTGGACTGCGAAAAATCATTTGAGCCAAAAATTCACTGGGTTAACAAGAAATGAAGGCTTGCATGTAGGAAGACACAGTTCCTGGGCTTTAACTCCGTTTCTGAATGGTAATTAAGACCAGAATTCTCATCCCTGAAACACACTCTGTTTTAACGCAACAAGCAAGCTCTTCTTTCCAGAGTCAAAAATACAGCAAGAACCATGAGCATGCCCTGAAAGAAAGAAATGTGTTTCCTACTCATATGGACCATATGTAGTTCAACTCTGCTTATGAAACTGATACAAACCACAGCTCCTCTTACATAAATCCTCTTTACTTTATAGTGAGAATAGCCTTGGGTTCGTGAACTGCGAAAAATCATTACAGCCCAAAATTCACTGGGTTTACCAGAAATGAACTCTTGCTTGTAGGAAGACACAGATCCTGGGGTTTAACTCCGTTTCTGAAGGCAAATTCAGACCAGAGTCCTCATCCCTGAAACACACTCTGTTTTAACGCAAGTAGCAAGCTCTTCTGTCCAGATTCAAAAATACAGCAAGAACCAAGAGCATGCCCCGAAAAAAAGAACTGTGTTTCCTATTCTTACAGACCATATGTAGTTCAAATCTGCTTATGAAACTGTTACAAACAACAGCTCCTCTTACATAAATGCTCTTTAGTTAATAGTGATAATCGCGTTGGGTTCTAGAACTGTGTAAAGTCATTTGAGCCGAACATTCACTTGGTTTACCAGAAATGATCTCCTGCTGGTAGGAAGACACAGATCCTGGGGTTTAACTCCGTTCATGAAGGGAAATTCAGACCAGAGTTTGCTTCCATGAAACACAGCCTGTTTTAATGCAAGAAGCAAGCTCTTCTTTCCAGAGTCTCCAATACAGCAAGAACCATGAGCATGCGCTGAAAAAAAGAACTGTGCTTCCTACTCATACGGACCATATGTAGTTCAACTCTGCTTATGAAACTGATACAAACCACAACACCTCTTACATAAATGCTCTTTAGTTAATAATGAGAATCGCGTTGGGTTCGTGGACTGCGAAAAATCATTTGAGCCAAAAATTCACTGGGTTAACAAGAAATGAAGGCTTGCATGTAGGAAGACACAGATCCTGGGCTTTAACTCCGTTTCTGAATGGTAATTAAGACCAGAATTCTCATCCCTGAAACACACTCTGTTTTAACGCAACAAGCAAGCTCTTCTTTCCAGAGTCAAAAATACAGCAAGAACCATGAGCATGCCCTGAAAAAAAGAAATGTGTTTCCTACTCATACGGACCATATGTAGTTCAACTCTGCTTATGAAACTGATACAAACCACAGCTCCTCTTACATAAATCCTCTTTACTTAATAGTGAGAATAGCGTTGGGTTCGTGAACTGCGAAAAATCATTTCAGCCCAAAATTCACTGGGTTTACCAGAAATGAACTCTTGCTTGTAGGAAGACACAGATCCTGGGGTTTAACTCCGTTTCTGAAGGCAAATTCAGACCAGAGTCCTCATCCCTGAAACACACTCTGCTTTAACGCAAGTAGCAAGCTCTTCTTTCCAGATTCAAAAATACAGCAAGAACCAAGAGCATGCCCCGAAAAAAAGAACTGTGTTTCCTATTCTTACAGACCATATGTAGTTCAAATCTGCTTATGAAACTGTTACAAACAACAGCTCCTCTTACATAAATGCTCTTTTGTTAATAGTGATAATCGCGTTGGGTTCTAGAACTGTGTAAAGTCATTTGAGCCGAACATTCACTTGGTTTACCAGAAATGATCTCCTGCTGGTAGGAAGACACAGATCCTGAGGTTTAACTCCGTTCATGAAGGGAAATTCAGACCAGAGTTTGCTTCCATGAAACATAGCCTGTTTTAATGCAAGAAGCAAGCTCTTCTTTCCAGAGTCTCCAATACAGCAAGAACCATGAGCATGCGCTGAAAAAAAGAACTGTGTTTCCTACTCATACGGACCATATGTAGTTCAACTCTGCTTATGAAACTGATACAAACCACAGCACCTCTTACATAAATGCTCTTTAGTTAATAATGAGAATCGCGTTGGGTTCGTGGACTGCGAAAAATCATTTGAGCCAAAAATTCACTGGGTTAACAAGAAATGAAGGCTTGCATGTAGGAAGACACAGATCCTGGGCTTTAACTCCGTTTCTGAATGGTAATTAAGACCAGAATTCTCATCCCTGAAACACACTCTGTTTTAACGCAACAAGCAAGCTCTTCTTTCCAGAGTCAAAAATACAGCAAGAACCATGAGATGCCCTGAAAAAAAGAAATGTGTTTCCTACTCATACGGACCATATGTAGTTCAACTCTGCTTATGAAACTGATACAAACCACAGCTCCTCTTACATAAATCCTCTTTACTTTATAGTGAGAATAGCGTTGGGTTCGTGAACTGCGAAAAATCATTTCAGCCCAAAATTCACTGGGTTTACCAGAAATGAACTCTTGCTTGTAGGAAGACACAGATCCTGGGGTTTAACTCCGTTTCTGAAGGCAAATTCAGACCAGAGTCCTCATCCCTGAAACACACTCTGTTTTAACGCAAGTAGCAAGCTCTTCTTTCCAGATTCAAAAATACAGCAAGAACCAAGAGCATGCCCCGAAAAAAAGAACTGTGTTTCCTATTCCTACAGACCATATGTAGTTCAAATCTGCTTATGAAACTGTTACAAACAACAGCTCCTCTTACATAAATGCTCTTTAGTTAATAGTGATAATCGCGTTGGGTTCTAGAACTGTGTAAAGTCATTTGAGCCGAACATTCACTTGGTTTACCAGAAATGATCTCCTGCTGGTCGGAAGACACAGATCCTGGGGTTTAACTCCGTTCATGAAGGGAAATTCAGACCAGAGTTTGCTTCCATGAAACACAGCCTGTTTTAATGCAAGAAGCAAGCTCTTCTTTCCAGAGTCTCCAATACAGCAAGAACCATGAGCATGTCCTGAAAAAAAGAACTGTGTTTCCTACTCTTACGGACCATATGTAGTTCAACTCTGCTTATGAAACTGATACAAACCACAGCACCTCTTACATAAATGCTCTTTAGTTAATAGTGGGAATCGCGTTGGGTTCGTGGACTGCGAAAAATCATTTGAGCCAAAAATTCACTGGGTTAACAAGAAATGAAGGCTTGCATGTAGGAAGACACAGTTCCTGGGCTTTAACTCCGTTTCTGAATGGTAATTAAGACCAGAATTCTCATCCCTGAAACACACTCTGTTTTAACGCAACAAGCAAGCTCTTCTTTCCAGAGTCAAAAATACAGCAAGAACCATGAGCATGCCCTGAAAGAAAGAAATGTGTTTCCTACTCATATGGACCATATGTAGTTCAACTCTGCTTATGAAACTGATACAAACCACAGCTCCTCTTACATAAATCCTCTTTACTTTATAGTGAGAATAGCCTTGGGTTCGTGAACTGCGAAAAATCATTACAGCCCAAAATTCACTGGGTTTACCAGAAATGAACTCTTGCTTGTAGGAAGACACAGATCCTGGGGTTTAACTCCGTTTCTGAAGGCAAATTCAGACCAGAGTCCTCATCCCTGAAACACACTCTGTTTTAACGCAAGTAGCAAGCTCTTCTGTCCAGATTCAAAAATACAGCAAGAACCAAGAGCATGCCCCGAAAAAAAGAACTGTGTTTCCTATTCTTACAGACCATATGTAGTTCAAATCTGCTTATGAAACTGTTACAAACAACAGCTCCTCTTACATAAATGCTCTTTAGTTAATAGTGATAATCGCGTTGGGTTCTAGAACTGTGTAAAGTCATTTGAGCCGAACATTCACTTGGTTTACCAGAAATGATCTCCTGCTGGTAGGAAGACACAGATCCTGGGGTTTAACTCCGTTCATGAAGGGAAATTCAGACCAGAGTTTGCTTCCATGAAACACAGCCTGTTTTAATGCAAGAAGCAAGCTCTTCTTTCCAGAGTCTCCAATACAGCAAGAACCATGAGCATGCGCTGAAAAAAAGAACTGTGCTTCCTACTCATACGGACCATATGTAGTTCAACTCTGCTTATGAAACTGATACAAACCACAACACCTCTTACATAAATGCTCTTTAGTTAATAATGAGAATCGCGTTGGGTTCGTGGACTGCGAAAAATCATTTGAGCCAAAAATTCACTGGGTTAACAAGAAATGAAGGCTTGCATGTAGGAAGACACAGATCCTGGGCTTTAACTCCGTTTCTGAATGGTAATTAAGACCAGAATTCTCATCCCTGAAACACACTCTGTTTTAACGCAACAAGCAAGCTCTTCTTTCCAGAGTCAAAAATACAGCAAGAACCATGAGCATGCCCTGAAAAAAAGAAATGTGTTTCCTACTCATACGGACCATATGTAGTTCAACTCTGCTTATGAAACTGATACAAACCACAGCTCCTCTTACATAAATCCTCTTTACTTAATAGTGAGAATAGCGTTGGGTTCGTGAACTGCGAAAAATCATTTCAGCCCAAAATTCACTGGGTTTACCAGAAATGAACTCTTGCTTGTAGGAAGACACAGATCCTGGGGTTTAACTCCGTTTCTGAAGGCAAATTCAGACCAGAGTCCTCATCCCTGAAACACACTCTGTTTTAACGCAAGTAGCAAGCTCTTCTTTCCAGATTCAAAAATACAGCAAGAACCAAGAGCATGCCCCGAAAAAAAGAACTGTGTTTCCTATTCCTACAGACCATATGTAGTTCAAATCTGCTTATGAAACTGTTACAAACAACAGCTCCTCTTACATAAATGCTCTTTAGTTAATAGTGATAATCGCGTTGGGTTCTAGAACTGTGTAAAGTCATTTGAGCCGAACATTCACTTGGTTTACCAGAAATGATCTCCTGCTGGTCGGAAGACACAGATCCTGGGGTTTAACTCCGTTCATGAAGGGAAATTCAGACCAGAGTTTGCTTCCATGAAACACAGCCTGTTTTAATGCAAGAAGCAAGCTCTTCTTTCCAGAGTCTCCAATACAGCAAGAACCATGAGCATGTCCTGAAAAAAAGAACTGTGTTTCCTACTCTTACGGACCATATGTAGTTCAACTCTGCTTATGAAACTGATACAAACCACAGCACCTCTTACATAAATGCTCTTTAGTTAATAGTGGGAATCGCGTTGGGTTCGTGGACTGCGAAAAATCATTTGAGCCAAAAATTCACTGGGTTAACAAGAAATGAAGGCTTGCATGTAGGAAGACACAGTTCCTGGGCTTTAACTCCGTTTCTGAATGGTAATTAAGACCAGAATTCTCATCCCTGAAACACACTCTGTTTTAACGCAACCAGCAAGCTCTTCTTTCCAGAGACAAAAATACAGCAAGAACCATGAGCATGCCCTGAAAAAAAGAAATGAGTTTCCTACTCATACGGACCATATGTAGTTCAACTCTGCTTATGAAACTGATACAAACCACAGCTCCTCTTACATAAATCCTCTTTACTTTATAGTGAGAATAGCGTTGGGTTAGTGAACTGCGAAAAATCATTTCAGCCCAAATTTCACTGGGTTTACCAGAAATGAACTCTTGCTTGTAGGAAGACACAGATCCTGGGGTTTAACTCCGTTTCTGAAGGCAAATTCAGACCAGAGTCCTCATCCCTGAAACACACTCTGCTTTAACGCAAGTAGCAAGCTCTTCTTTCCAGATTCAAAAATACAGCAAGAACCAAGAGCATGCCCCGAAAAAAAGAACTGTGTTTCCTATTCTTACAGACCATATGTAGTTCAAATCTGCTTATGAAACTGTTACAAACAACAGCTCCTCTTACATAAATGCTCTTTTGTTAATAGTGATAATCGCGTTGGGTTCTAGAACTGTGTAAAGTCATTTGAGCCGAACATTCACTTGGTTTACCAGAAATGATCTCCTGCTGGTAGGAAGACACAGATCCTGAGGTTTAACTCCGTTCATGAAGGGAAATTCAGACCAGAGTTTGCTTCCATGAAACATAGCCTGTTTTAATGCAAGAAGCAAGCTCTTCTTTCCAGAGTCTCCAATACAGCAAGAACCATGAGCATGCGCTGAAAAAAAGAACTGTGTTTCCTACTCATACGGACCATATGTAGTTCAACTCTGCTTATGAAACTGATACAAACCACAGCACCTCTTACATAAATGCTCTTTAGTTAATAATGAGAATCGCGTTGGGTTCGTGGACTGCGAAAAATCATTTGAGCCAAAAATTCACTGGGTTAACAAGAAATGAAGGCTTGCATGTAGGAAGACACAGATCCTGGGCTTTAACTCCGTTTCTGAATGGTAATTAAGACCAGAATTCTCATCCCTGAAACACACTCTGTTTTAACGCAACAAGCAAGCTCTTCTTTCCAGAGTCAAAAATACAGCAAGAACCATGAGATGCCCTGAAAAAAAGAAATGTGTTTCCTACTCATACGGACCATATGTAGTTCAACTCTGCTTATGAAACTGATACAAACCACAGCTCCTCTTACATAAATCCTCTTTACTTTATAGTGAGAATAGCGTTGGGTTCGTGAACTGCGAAAAATCATTTCAGCCCAAAATTCACTGGGTTTACCAGAAATGAACTCTTGCTTGTAGGAAGACACAGATCCTGGGGTTTAACTCCGTTTCTGAAGGCAAATTCAGACCAGAGTCCTCATCCCTGAAACACACTCTGTTTGAACGCAAGTAGCAAGCTCTTCTTTCCAGATTCAAAAATACAGCAAGAACCAAGAGCATGCCCCGAAAAAAAGAACTGTGTTTCCTATTCCTACAGACCATATGTAGTTCAAATCTGCTTATGAAACTGTTACAAACAACAGCTCCTCTTACATAAATGCTCTTTAGTTAATAGTGATAATCGCGTTGGGTTCTAGAACTGTGTAAAGTCATTTGAGCCGAACATTCACTTGGTTTACCAGAAATGATCTCCTGCTGGTCGGAAGACACAGATCCTGGGGTTTAACTCCGTTCATGAAGGGAAATTCAGACCAGAGTTTGCTTCCATGAAACACAGCCTGTTTTAATGCAAGAAGCAAGCTCTTCTTTCCAGAGTCTCCAATACAGCAAGAACCATGAGCATGTCCTGAAAAAAAGAACTGTGTTTCCTACTCTTACGGACCATATGTAGTTCAACTCTGCTTATGAAACTGATACAAACCACAGCACCTCTTACATAAATGCTCTTTAGTTAATAGTGGGAATCGCGTTGGGTTCGTGGACTGCGAAAAATCATTTGAGCCAAAAATTCACTGGGTTAACAAGAAATGAAGGCTTGCATGTAGGAAGACACAGTTCCTGGGCTTTAACTCCGTTTCTGAATGGTAATTAAGACCAGAATTCTCATCCCTGAAACACACTCTGTTTTAACGCAACCAGCAAGCTCTTCTTTCCAGAGACAAAAATACAGCAAGAACCATGAGCATGCCCTGAAAAAAAGAAATGAGTTTCCTACTCATACGGACCATATGTAGTTCAACTCTGCTTATGAAACTGATACAAACCACAGCTCCTCTTACATAAATCCTCTTTACTTTATAGTGAGAATAGCGTTGGGTTAGTGAACTGCGAAAAATCATTTCAGCCCAAAATTCACTGGGTTTACCAGAAATGAACTCTTGCTTGTAGGAAGACACAGATCCTGGGGTTTAACTCCGTTTCTGAAGGCAAATTCAGACCAGAGTCCTCATCCCTGAAACACACTCTGTTTTAAAGCAAGTAGCAAGCTCTTCTTTCCAGATTCAAAAATACAGCAAGAACCAAGAGCATGCCCCGAAAAAAAGAACTGTGTTTCCTATCCTTACAGACCATATGTAGTTCAAATCTGCTTATGAAACTGTTACAAACAACAGCTCCTCTTACATAAATGCTCTTTAGTTAATAGTGATAATCGCGTTGGGTTCTAGAACTGTGTAAAGTCATTTGAGCCGAACATTCACTTGGTTTACCAGAAATGATCTCCTGCTGGTAGGAAGACACAGATCCTAGGGTTTAACTCCGTTCATGAAGGGAAATTCAGACCAGAGTTTGCTTCCATGAAACACAGCCTGTTTTAATGCAAGAAGCAAGCTCTTCTTTCCAGAGTCTCCAATACAGCAAGAACCATGAGCATGCGCTGAAAAAAAGAACTGTGTTTCCTACTCATACGGACCATATGTAGTTCAACTCTGCTTATGAAACTGATACAAACCACAGCACCTCTTACATAAATGCTCTTTAGTTAATAATGAGAATCGCGTTGGGTTCGTGGACTGCGAAAAATCATTTGAGCCAAAAATTCACTGGGTTAACAAGAAATGAAGGCTTGCATGTAGGAAGACACAGATCCTGGGCTTTAACTCCGTTTCTGAATGGTAATTAAGACCAGAATTCTCATCCCTGAAACACACTCTGTTTTAACGCATCAAGCAAGCTCTTCTTTCCAGAGTCAAAAATACAGCAAGAACCATGAGCATGCCCTGAAAAAAAGAAATGTGTTTCCAACTCATACGGACCATATGTAGTTCAACTCTGCTTATGAAACTGATACAAACCACAGCTCCTCTTACATAAATCCTCTTTACTTTATAGTGAGAATAGCGTTGGGTTCGTGAACTGCGAAAAATCATTTCAGCCCAAAATTCACTGGGTTTACCAGAAATGAACTCTTGCTTGTAGGAAGACACAGATCCTGGGGTTTAACTCCGTTTCTGAAGGCAAATTCAGACCAGAGTCCTCATCCCTGAAACACACTCTGCTTTAACGCAAGTAGCAAGCTCTTCTTTCCTGATTCAAAAATACAGCAAGAACCAAGAGCATGCCCCGAAAAAAAGAACTGTGTTTCCTATTCTCACAGACCATATGTAGTTCAAATCTGCTTATGAAACTGTTACAAACAACAGCTCCTCTTACATAAATGCTCTTTTGTTAATAGTGATAATCGCGTTGGGTTCTAGAACTGTGTAAAGTCATTTGAGCCGAACATTCACTTGGTTTACCAGAAATGATCTCCTGCTGGTAGGAAGACACAGATCCTGAGGTTTAACTCCGTTCATGAAGGGAAATTCAGACCAGAGTTTGCTTCCATGAAACATAGCCTGTTTTAATGCAAGAAGCAAGCTCTTCTTTCCAGAGTCTCCAATACAGCAAGAACCATGAGCATGCGCTGAAAAAAAGAACTGTGTTTCCTACTCATACGGACCATATGTAGTTCAACTCTGCTTATGAAACTGATACAAACCACAGCACCTCTTACATAAATGCTCTTTAGTTAATAATGAGAATCGCGTTGGGTTCGTGGACTGCGAAAAATCATTTGAGCCAAAAATTCACTGGGTTAACAAGAAATGAAGGCTTGCATGTAGGAAGACACAGATCCTGGGCTTTAACTCCGTTTCTGAATGGTAATTAAGACCAGAATTCTCATCCCTGAAACACACTCTGTTTTAACGCAACAAGCAAGCTCTTCTTTCCAGAGTCAAAAATACAGCAAGAACCATGAGCATGCCCTGAAAAAAAGAAATGTGTTTCCTACTCATACGGACCATATGTAGTTCAACTCTGCTTATGAAACTGATACAAACCACAGCTCCTCTTACATAAATCCTCTTTACTTTATAGTGAGAATAGCGTTGGATTCGTGAACTGCGAAAAATCATTTCAGCCCAAAATTCACTGGGTTTACCAGAAATGAACTCTTGCTTTTAGGAAGACACAGATCCTGGGGTTTAACTCCGTTTCTGAAGGCAAATTCAGACCAGAGTCCTCATCCCTGAAACACACTCTGTTTTAACGCAAGTAGCAAGCTCTTCTTTCCAGATTCAAAAATACAGCAAGAACCAAGAGCATGCCCCGAAAAAAAGAACTGTGTTTCCTATTCCTACAGACCATATGTAGTTCAAATCTGCTTATGAAACTGTTACAAACAACAGCTCCTCTTACATAAATGCTCTTTAGTTAATAGTGATAATCGCGTTGGGTTCTAGAACTGTGTAAAGTCATTTGAGCCGAACATTCACTTGGATTACCAGAAATGATCTCCTGCTGGTCGGAAGACACAGATCCTGGGGTTTAACTCCGTTCATGAAGGGAAATTCAGACCAGAGTTTGCTTCCATGAAACACAGCCTGTTTTAATGCAAGAAGCAAGCTCTTCTTTCCAGAGTCTCCAATACAGCAAGAACCATGAGCATGTCCTGAAAAAAAGAACTGTGTTTCCTACTCTTACGGACCATATGTAGTTCAACTCTGCTTATGAAACTGATACAAACCACAGCACCTCTTACATAAATGCTCTTTAGTTAATAGTGGGAATCGCGTTGGGTTCGTGGACTGCGAAAAATCATTTGAGCCAAAAATTCACTGGGTTAACAAGAAATGAAGGCTTGCATGTAGGAAGACACAGTTCCTGGGCTTTAACTCCGTTTCTGAATGGTAATTAAGACCAGAATTCTCATCCCTGAAACACACTCTGTTTTAACGCAACCAGCAAGCTCTTCTTTCCAGAGTCAAAAATACAGCAAGAACCATGAGCATGCCCTGAAAAAAAGAAATGAGTTTCCTACTCATACGGACCATATGTAGTTCAACTCTGCTTATGAAACTGATACAAACCACAGCTCCTCTTACATAAATCCTCTTTACTTTATAGTGAGAATAGCGTTGGGTTAGTGAACTGCGAAAAATCATTTCAGCCCAAAATTCACTGGGTTTACCAGAAATGAACTCTTGCTTGTAGGAAGACACAGATCCTGGGGTTTAACTCCGTTTCTGAAGGCAAATTCAGACCAGAGTCCTCATCCCTGAAACACACTCTGTTTTAAAGCAAGTAGCAAGCTCTTCTTTCCAGATTCAAAAATACAGCAAGAACCAAGAGCATGCCCCGAAAAAAAGAACTGTGTTTCCTATCCTTACAGACCATATGTAGTTCAAATCTGCTTATGAAACTGTTACAAACAACAGCTCCTCTTACATAAATGCTCTTTAGTTAATAGTGATAATCGCGTTGGGTTCTAGAACTGTGTAAAGTCATTTGAGCCGAACATTCACTTGGTTTACCAGAATTGATCTCCTGCTGGTAGGAAGACACAGATCCTGGGGTTTAAGTCCGTTCATGAAGGGAAATTCAGACCAGAGTTTGCTTCCATGAAACATAGCCTGTTTTAATGCAAGAAGCAAGCTCTTCTTTCCAGAGTCTCCAATACAGCAAGAACCATGAGCATGCGCTGAAAAAAAGAACTGTGTTTCCTACTCATACGGACCATATGTAGTTCAACTCTGCTTATGAAACTGATACAAACCACAGCACCTCTTACATAAATGCTCTTTAGTTAATAATGAGAATCGCGTTGGGTTCGTGGACTGCGAAAAATCATTTGAGCCAAAAATTCACTGGGTTAACAAGAAATGAAGGCTTGCATGTAGGAAGACACAGATCCTGGGGTTTAACTCCGTTTCTGAAGGCAAATTCAGACCAGAGTCCTCATCCCTGAAACACACTCTGTTTTAAAGCAAGTAGCAAGCTCTTCTTTCCAGATTCAAAAATACAGCAAGAACCAAGAGCATGCCCTGAAAAAAAGGACTGTGTTTCCTATTCCTACAGACCATATGTAGTTCAAATCTGCTTATGAAACTGTTACAAACAACAGCTCCTCTTACATAAATGCTCTTTAGTTAATAGTGAGAATCGCGTTGGGTTCATGGACTGCGAAAAATCATTTCAGCCCAAAATTCACTGGGTTTACCAGAAATGAACTCTTGCTTGTAGGAAGACACAGATCCTGGGGTTTAACTCCGTTTCTGAAGGCAAATTCAGACCAGAGTACTCATCCCTGAAACACACTCTGTTTTAACGCAAGTAGCAAGCTCTTCTTTCCAGATTCAAAAATACAGCAAGAACCAAGAGCATGCCCCGAAAAAAAGAACTGTGTTTCCTATTCTTACAGACCATATGTAGTTCAAATCTGCTTATGAAACTGTTACAAACAACAGCTCCTCTTACATAAATGCTCTTTAGTTAATAGTGATAATCGCGTTGGGTTCTAGAACTGTGTAAAGTCATTTGAGCCGAACATTCACTTGGTTTACCAGAAATGATCTCCTGCTGGTCGGAAGACACAGATCCTGGGGTTTAACTCCGTTTCTGAAGGCAAATTCAGACCAGAGTCCTCATCCCTGAAACACACTCTGTTTTAACGCAACAAGCAAGCTCTTCTTTCCAGATTCAAAAATACAGCAAGAACCAAGAGCATGCCCTGAAAAAAAGGACTGTGTTTCCTATTCCTACAGACCATATGTAGTTCAAATCTGCTTATGAAACTGTTACAAACAACAGCTCCTCTTACATAAATGCTCTTTAGTTAATAGTGAAAATCGCGTTGGGTTCTAGAACTGTGTAAAGTCATTTGAGCCGAACATTCACTTGGTTTACCAGAAATGATCTCCAGCTGGTAGGAAGACACAGATCCTGGGGTTTAACTCCGTTCATGAAGGGAAATTCAGACCAGAGTTTGCTTCCATGAAACACAGCCTGTTTTAATGCAAGAAGCAAGCTCTTCTTTCCAGAGTCTCCCATACAGCAAGAACCATGAGCATGCCCTGAAAAAAAGAACTGTGTTTCCTACTCATACGGACCATATGTAGTTCAACTCTGCTTATGAAGCTGATACAAACCACAGCACCTCTTACATAAATGCTCTTTAGTTAATAGTGAGAATCGCGTTGGGTTCATGGACTGCGAAAAATCATTTGAGCCAAAAATTCACTGGGTTAACAAGAAATGAAGGCATGCATGTAGGAAGACACAGATCCTGGGCTTTAACTCCGTTTCTGAATGGTAATTAAGACCAGAATTCTCATCCCTGAAACACACTCTGTTTTAATGCAACAAGCAAGCTCTTCTTTCCAGAGTCAAAAATACAGCAAGAACCATGAGCATGCCCTGAAAAAAAGAAATGAGTTTCCTACGCATATGTACCATATGTAGTTCAACTCTGCTTATGAAACTGATACAAAGAACAGCTCCTCTTACATAAATCCTCTTTACTTTATAGTGAGAATAGCGTTGGGTTCGTGAACTGCGAAAAATCATTTCAGCCCAAAATTCACTGGGTTTACCAGAAATGAACTCTTGCTTGTAGGAAGACACAGATCCTGGGGTTTAACTCCGTTTCTGAAGGCAAATTCAGACCAGAGTACTCATCCCTGAAACACACTCTGTTTTAT
This sequence comes from Onychomys arenicola, assembly GCA_949786405.1. Taxonomy (NCBI): domain Eukaryota; kingdom Metazoa; phylum Chordata; class Mammalia; order Rodentia; family Cricetidae; genus Onychomys; species Onychomys arenicola. The sequence continues at coordinate 1,138,799 of CATKUM010000022.1, read as the reverse complement.
CGCAAGTAGCAAGCTCTTCTTTCCAGATTCAAAAATACAGCAAGAACCAAGAGCATGCCCTGAAAAAAAGGACTGTGTTTCCTATTGCTACAGACCATATGTAGTTCAAATCTGCTTATGAAACTGTTACAAACAACAGCTCCTCTTACATAAATCCTCTTTACTTTATAGTGAGAATAGCGTTGGGTTCGTGAACTGCGAAAAATCATTTCAGCCCAAAATTCACTGGGATTACCAGAAATGAACTCTTGCTTGTAGGAAGACACTGATCCTGTGCTTTAACTCCGTTTCTGAAGGCAAATTCAGACCAGAGTTCTCGTCCCTGAAATACATTCTGTTTTAAGGCAAGAATCATCCTCTACTCTGCAGCCTCTCCAATACAGTAAGAAAAATGAGCATTCCCAGAAAAAAGAAATGTGTTTCCTACTCATACAGACCATATGGAGTTAAACTCTGCTCATGAAATGATACAGACCACAGCTCCTCTTACATAAATGCTCTTTATATAATAGTGATAATCGCGCTGGGTTCTAGAACTGTGTAAAATCATTTGAGACGAACATTCACTTGGTTTACCAGAAATGAACTCTTGCTGGTAGGAAGACACAGATCCTGGGGTTTAACTCCGTTTGTGAAGGGAAATTCAGACCAGAGTTTGCTTCCATGAAACACAGCCTGTTTTAATGCAAGAAGCAAGCTCTTCTTTCCAGCGTCTCCATAACAGTAAGAACCATGAGCATGCCCTGAAAAAATGAACTGTGTTTCCTACTCATAAGGACCATATGTAGTTCAACTCTGCTTATGAAATTGATACAAACCACAGCACCTCTTACATAAATGCTCTTTAGTTAATAGTGAGAAACGCGTTGGGTTCGTGAACTGTAAAAATCATTTGAGGCCAAATTCACTGGGTTAACCAGAAATGAAGGCTTGCTTGAAGGAAGACACCGATCCTGGGGTTTAACTCCGTTTCTGAAGGGTAATTCAGACCAGAGTTCTCATCCCTGAAACACACTCTGTTTTAAAGCAAGAAGCAAGCTCTACATTCCTGAGTCAAAAATACAGCAAGAACCATGAGCGTGCCATGAAAAAAAGAAGTGTGTTTCCTACTCATATGGACCATATGCAGTTCAACTCTGCTTATGAAAATGATACAAACCAAAGCTCCTCTTACATAAATCCTCTTTATTTAATAGTGAGAATTACGTTGGGTTCGTGAACTGTGAAAAATCATTTGAGAACAAAATTCACTGGGTTACCAGGAATGAACTCTTGCTTGTAGGAAGACACAGATCCTGGGGTTTAACTCCGTTTCTGAAGGGAAATAAAGAACAGAATTCTCATCCCTGAAAAAAACTCTGTTTTAAGGCAAGAATCATCCTCTTCTTTCCAGCTTCTCCAATACAATAAGAAACATGAGCATGCCCAGAAGAAAAGTACTGTGTTTCCTACTCATATGGACCATATGTAGTTCAACTCTGCTTATGAAATGATACAGACCACAGCTCCTCTTACATAAATGCTCTTTAGATAATAGTGATAATCACGCTGGGTTCTAGAACTTTGTAAAATCATTTGAGCCGAAAATTCACATGGTTTACCAGAAATGAAATCTTGCTTGTAGGAAGACACAGATCCTGGGGTTTAACTCCGTTTCTGAAGGCAAATTCAGACCAGAGTCCTCATCCCTGAAACACACTCTGTTTTAAAGCAAGTAGCAAGCTCTTCTTTCCAGATTCAAAAATACAGCAAGAACAAAGAGCATGCCCCGAAAAAAAGAACTGTGTTTCCTATTCTTACAGACCATATGTAGTTCAAATCTGCTTATGAAACTGTTACAAACAACAGCTCCTCTTACATAAATGCTCTTTAGTTAATAGTGATAATCGCGTTGGGATCTAGAACTGTGTAAAGTCATTTGAGCCGAACATTCACTTGGTTTACCAGAATTGATCTCCTGCTGGTAGGAAGACACAGATCCTGGGGTTTAACTCCGTTCATGAAGGGAAATTCAGACCAGAGTTTGCTTCCATGAAACACAGCTTGTTTTAATGCAAGAAGCAAGCTCTTCTTTCCAGAGTCTCCAATACAGCAAGAACCATGAGCATGCGCTGAAAAAAAGAACTGTGTTTCCTACTCATACGGACCATATGTAGTTCAACTCTGCTTATGAAACTGATACAAACCACAGCACCTCTTACATAAATGCTCTTTAGTTAATAATGAGAATCGCGTTGGTTTCTTGGACTGCGAAAAATCATTTGAGCCAAAAATTCACTGGGTTAACAAGAAATGAAGGCTTGCATGTAGGAAGACACAGATCCTGGGCTTTATCTCCGTTTCTGAATGGTAATTAAGACCAGAATTCTCATCCCTGAAACACACTCTGTTTTACCGCAACAAGCAAGCTCTTCTTTCCGGAGTCAAAAATACAGCAAGAACCATGAGCATGCCCTGAAAAAAAGAAATGTGTTTCCTACTCATACGGACCATATGTAGTTCAACTCTGCTTATGAAACTGATACAAACCACAGCTCCTCTTACATAAATCCTCTTTACTTTATAGTGAGAATAGCGTTGGGTTCGTGAACTGCGAAAAATCATTTCAGCCCAAAATTCACTGGGTTTACCAGAAATGAACTCTTGCTTGTAGGAAGACACAGATCCTGGGGTTTAACTCCGTTTCTGAAGGCAAATTCAGACCAGAGTCCTCATCCCTGAAACACACTCTGTTTTAAAGCAAGTAGCAAGCTCTTCTTTCCAGATTCAAAAATACAGCAAGAACCAAGAGCATGCCCCGAAAAAAAGAACTGTGTTTCCTATTCCTACAGACCATATGTAGTTCAAATCTGCTTATGAAACTGTTACAAACAACAGCTCCTCTTACATAAATGCTCTTTAGTTAATAGTGATAATCGCGTTGGGTTCTAGAACTGTGTAAAGTCATTTTAGCCGAACATTCACTTGGTTTACCAGAAATGATCTCCTGCTGGTCGGAAGACACAGATCCTGGGGTTTAACTCCGTTTCTGAAGGCAAATTCAGACCAGAGTCCTCATCCCTGAAACACACTCTGTTTTAACGCAACAATCAAGCTCTTCTTTCCAGATTCAAAAATACAGCAAGAACCAAGAGCATGCCCTGAAAAAAAGGACTGTGTTTCCTATTCCTACAGACCATATGTAGTTCAAATCTGCTTATGAAACTGTTACAAACAACAGCTCCTCTTACATAAATGCTCTTTAGTTAATAGTGAAAATCGCGTTGGGTTCTAGAACTGTGTAAAGTCATTTGAGCCGAACATTCACTTGGTTTACCAGAAATGATCTCCTGCTGGTAGGAAGACACAGATCCTGAGGTTTAACTCCGTTCATGAAGGGAAATTCAGACCAGAGTTTGCTTCCATGAAACATAGCCTGTTTTAATGCAAGAAGCAAGCTCTTCTTTCCAGAGTCTCCAATACAGCAAGAACCATGAGCATGCGCTGAAAAAAAGAACTGTGTTTCCTACTCATAGGGACCATATGTAGTTCAACTCTGCTTATGAAACTGATACAAACCACAGCACCTCTTACATAAATGCTCTTTAGTTAATAATGAGAATCGCGTTGGGTTCGTGGATTGCGAAAAATCATTTGAGCCAAAAATTCACTGGGTTAACAAGAAATGAAGGCTTGCATGTAGGAAGACACAGATCCTGGGCTTTAACTCCGTTTCTGAATGGTAATTAAGACCAGAATTCTCATCCCTGAAACACACTCTGTTTTAACGCAACAAGCAAGCTCTTCTTTCCAGAGTCAAAAATACAGCAAGAACCATGAGCATGCCCTGAAAAAAAGAAATGTGTTTCCTACTCATACGGACCATATGTAGTTCAACTCTGCTTATGAAACTGATACAAACCACAGCTCCTCTTACATAAATCCTCTTTACTTTATAGTGAGAATAGCGTTGGGTTCGTGAACTGCGAAAAATCATTTCAGCCCAAAATTCACTGGGTTTACCAGAAATGAACTCTTGCTTGTAGGAAGACACAGATCCTGGGGTTTAACTCCGTTTCTGAAGGCAAATTCAGACCAGAGTCCTCATCCCTGAAACACACTCTGTTTTAACGCAAGTAGCAAGCTCTTCTTTCCAGATTCAAAAATACAGCAAGAACCAAGAGCATGCCCCGAAAAAAAGAACTGTGTTTCCTATTCCTACAGACCATATGTAGTTCAAATCTGCTTATGAAACTGTTACAAACAACAGCTCCTCTTACATAAATGCTCTTTAGTTAATAGTGATAATCGCGTTGGGTTCTAGAACTGTGTAAAGTCGTTTGAGCCGAACATTCACTTGGTTTACCAGAAATGATCTCCTGCTGGTCGGAAGACACAGATCCTGGGGTTTAACTCCGTTCATGAAGGGAAATTCAGACCAGAGTTTGCTTCCATGAAACACAGCCTGTTTTAATGCAAGAAGCAAGCTCTTCTTTCCAGAGTCTCCAATACAGCAAGAACCATGAGCATGTCCTGAAAAAAAGAACTGTGTTTCCTACTCTTACGGACCATATGTAGTTCAACTCTGCTTATGAAACTGATACAAACCACAGCACCTCTTACATAAATGCTCTTTAGTTAATAGTGGGAATCGCGTTGGGTTCGTGGACTGCGAAAAATCATTTGAGCCAAAAATTCACTGGGTTAACAAGAAATGAAGGCTTGCATGTAGGAAGACACAGTTCCTGGGCTTTAACTCCGTTTCTGAATGGTAATTAAGACCAGAATTCTCATCCCTGAAACACACTCTGTTTTAACGCAACCAGCAAGCTCTTCTTTCCAGAGACAAAAATACAGCAAGAACCATGAGCATGCCCTGAAAAAAAGAAATGAGTTTCCTACTCATACGGACCATATGTAGTTCAACTCTGCTTATGAAACTGATACAAACCACAGCTCCTCTTACATAAATCCTCTTTACTTTATAGTGAGAATAGCGTTGGGTTAGTGAACTGCGAAAAATCATTTCAGCCCAAAATTCACTGGGTTTACCAGAAATGAACTCTTGCTTGTAGGAAGACACAGATCCTGGGGTTTAACTCCGTTTCTGAAGGCAAATTCAGACCAGAGTCCTCATCCCTGAAACACACTCTGTTTTAAAGCAAGTAGCAAGCTCTTCTTTCCAGATTCAAAAATACAGCAAGAACCAAGAGCATGCCCCGAAAAAAAACTGTGTTTCCTATCCTTACAGACCATATGTAGTTCAAATCTGCTTATGAAACTGTTACAAACAACAGCTCCTCTTACATAAATGCTCTTTAGTTAATAGTGATAACTGCGTTGGGTTCTAGAACTGTGTAAAGTCATTTGAGCCGAACATTCACTTGGTTTACCAGAATTGATCTCCTGCTGGTAGGAAGACACAGATCCTGGGGTTTAAGTCCGTTCATGAAGGGAAATTCAGACCAGAGTTTGCTTCCATGAAACACAGCTTGTTTTAATGCAAGAAGCAAGCTCTTCTTTCCAGAGTCTCCAATACAGCAAGAACCATGAGCATGCGCTGAAAAAAAGAACTGTGTTTCCTACTCATACGGACCATATGTAGTTCAACTCTGCTTATGAAACTGATACAAACCACAGCACCTCTTACATAAATGCTCTTTAGTTAATAATGAGAATCGCGTTGGGTTCGTGGAATGCGAAAAATCATTTCAGCCCAAAATTCACTGGGTTTACCAGAAATGAACTCTTGCTTGTAGGAAGACACAGATCCTGGGGTTTAACTCCGTTTCTGAAGGCAAATTCAGACCAGAGTCCTCATCCCTGAAACACACTCTGTTTTAACGCAAGTAGCAAGCTCTTCTTTCCAGATTCAAAAATACAGCAAGAACCAAGAGCATGCCCCGAAAAAAAGAACTGTGTTTCCTATTCTTACAGACCATATGTAGTTCAAATCTGCTTATGAAACTGTTACAAACAACAGCTCCTCTTACATAAATGCTCTTTAGTTAATAGTGATAATCGCGTTGGGTTCTAGAACTGTGTAAAGTCATTTGAGCCGAACATTCACTTGGTTTACCAGAAATGATCTCCTGCTGGTCGGAAGACACAGATCCTGGGGTTTAACTCCGTTTCTGAAGGCAAATTCAGACCAGAGTCCTCATCCCTGAAACACACTCTGTTTTAACGCAACAAGCAAGCTCTTCTTTCCAGATTCAAAAATACAGCAAGAACCAAGAGCATGCCCTGAAAAAAAGGACTGTGTTTCCTATTCCTACAGACCATATGTAGTTCAAATCTGCTTATGAAACTGTTACAAACAACAGCTCCTCTTACATAAATGCTCTTTAGTTAATAGTGAAAATCGCGTTGGGTTCTAGAACTGTGTAAAGTCATTTGAGCCGAACATTCACTTGGTTTACCAGAAATGATCTCCAGCTGGTAGGAAGACACAGATCCTGGGGTTTAACTCCGTTCATGAAGGGAAATTCAGACCAGAGTTTGCTTCCATGAAACACAGCCTGTTTTAATGCAAGAAGCAAGCTCTTCTTTCCAGAGTCTCCAATACAGCAAGAACCATGAGCATGCCCTGAAAAAAAGAACTGTGTTTCCTACTCATACGGACCATATGTAGTTCAACTCTGCTTATGAAGCTGATACAAACCACAGCACCTCTTACATAAATGCTCTTTAGTTAATAGTGAGAATCGCGTTGGGTTCATGGACTGCGAAAAATCATTTGAGCCAAAAATTCACTGGGTTAACAAGAAATGAAGGCATGCATGTAGGAAGACACAGATCCTGGGCTTTAACTCCGTTTCTGAATGGTAATTAAGACCAGAATTCTCATCCCTGAAACACACTCTGTTTTAACGCAACAAGCAAGCTCTTCTTTCCAGAGTCAAAAATACAGCAAGAACCATGAGCATGCCCTGAAAAAAAGAAATGAGTTTCCTACTCATATGTACCATATGTAGTTCAACTCTGCTTATGAAACTGATACAAAGAACAGCTCCTCTTACATAAATCCTCTTTACTTTATAGTGAGAATAGCGTTGGGTTCGTGAACTGCGAAAAATCATTTCAGCCCAAAATTCACTGGGTTTACCAGAAATGAACTCTTGCTTGTAGGAAGACACAGATCCTGGGGTTTAACTCCGTTTCTGAAGGCAAATTCAGACCAGAGTACTCATCCCTGAAACACACTCTGTTTTATCGCAAGTAGCAAGCTCTTCTTTCCAGATTCAAAAATACAGCAAGAACCAAGAGCATGCCCTGAAAAAAAGGACTGTGTTTCCTATTGCTACAGACCATATGTAGTTCAAATCTGCTTATGAAACTGTTACAAACAACAGCTCCTCTTACATAAATCCTCTTTACTTTATAGTGAGAATAGCGTTGGGTTCGTGAACTGCGAAAAATCATTTCAGCCCAAAATTCACTGGGATTACCAGAAATGAACTCTTGCTTGTAGGAAGACACTGATCCTGTGGTTTAACTCCGTTTCTGAAGGCAAATTCAGACCAGAGTTCTCGTCCCTGAAATACATTCTGTTTTAAGGCAAGAATCATCCTCTACTCTGCAGCCTCTCCAATACAGTAAGAAAAATGAGCATTCCCAGAAAAAAGAAATGTGTTTCCTACTCATACAGACCATATGGAGTTAAACTCTGCTCATGAAATGATACAGACCACAGCTCCTCTTACATAAATGCTCTTTATATAATAGTGATAATCGCGCTGGGTTCTAGAACTGTGTAAAATCATTTGAGACGAACATTCACTTGGTTTACCAGAAATGAACTCTTGCTGGTAGGAAGACACAGATCCTGGGGTTTAACTCCGTTTGTGAAGGGAAATTCAGACCAGAGTTTGCTTCCATGAAACACAGCCTGTTTTAATGCAAGAAGCAAGCTCTTCTTTCCAGCGTCTCCATAACAGTAAGAACCATGAGCATGCCCTGAAAAAATGAACTGTGTTTCCTACTCATAAGGACCATATGTAGTTCAACTCTGCTTATGAAATTGATACAAACCACAGCACCTCTTACATAAATGCTCTTTAGTTAATAGTGAGAAACGCGTTGGGTTCGTGAACTGTAAAAATCATTTGAGGCCAAATTCACTGGGTTAACCAGAAATGAAGGCTTGCTTGAAGGAAGACACCGATCCTGGGGTTTAACTCCGTTTCTGAAGGGTAATTCAGACCAGAGTTCTCATCCCTGAAACACACTCTGTTTTAAAGCAAGAAGCAAGCTCTACATTCCTGAGTCAAAAATACAGCAAGAACCATGAGCGTGCCATGAAAAAAAGAAGTGTGTTTCCTACTCATATGGACCATATGCAGTTCAACTCTGCTTATGAAAATGATACAAACCAAAGCTCCTCTTACATAAATCCTCTTTAGTTAATAGTGAGAATAGCGTTGGGTTCGTGAACTGTGAAAAATCATTTGAGAACAAAATTCACTGGGTTACCAGAAATGAACTCTTGCTTGTAGGAAGACACAGATCCTGGGGTTTAACTCCGTTTCTGAAGGGAAATAAAGACCAGAATTCTCATCCCTGAAAAAAACTCTGTTTTAAGGCAAGAATCATCCTCTTCTTTCCAGCTTCTCCAATACAATAAGAAACATGAGCATGCCCAGAAGAAAAGTACTGTATTTCCTACTCATATGGACCATATGTAGTTCAACTCTGCTTATGAAATGATACAGACCACAGCTCCTCTTACATAAATGCTCTTTAGATAATAGTGATAATCACGATGGGTTCTAGAACTTTGTAAAATCATTTGAGCCAAAAATTCACATGGTTTACCAGAAATGAAATCTTGCTTGTAGGAAGACACAGATCCTGGGGTTTAACTCCGTTTCTGAAGGCAAATTCAGACCAGAGTCCTCATCCCTGAAACACACTCTGTTTTAAAGCAAGTAGCAAGCTCTTCTTTCCAGATTCAAAAATACAGCAAGAACCAAGAGCATGCCCCGAAAAAAAGAACTGTGTTTCCTATTCTTACAGACCATATGTAGTTCAAATCTGCTTATGAAACTGTTACAAACAACAGCTCCTCTTACATAAATGCTCTTTAGTTAATAGTGATAATCGCGTTGGGTTCTAGAACTGTGTAAAGTCATTTGAGCCGAACATTCACTTGGTTTACCAGAATTGATCTCCTGCTGGTAGGAAGACACAGATCCTGGGGTTTAACTCCGTTCATGAATGGAAATTCAGACCAGAGTTTGCTTCCATGAAACACAGCTTGTTTTAATGCAAGAAGCAAGCTCTTCTTTCCAGAGTCTCCAATACAGCAAGAACCATGAGCATGCGCTGAAAAAAAGAACTGTGTTTCCTACTCATACGGACCATATGTAGTTCAACTCTGCTTATGAAACTGATACAAACCACAGCACCTCTTACATAAATGCTCTTTAGTTAATAATGAGAATCGCGTTGGTTTCTTGGACTGCGAAAAATCATTTGAGCCAAAAATTCACTGGGTTAACAAGAAATGAAGGCTTGCATGTAGGAAGACACAGATCCTGGGCTTTATCTCCGTTTCTGAATGGTAATTAAGACCAGAATTCTCATCCCTGAAACACACTCTGTTTTACCGCAACAAGCAAGCTCTTCTTTCCAGAGTCAAAAATACAGCAAGAACCATGAGCATGCCCTGAAAAAAAGAAATGTGTTTCCTACTCATACGGACCATATGTAGTTCAACTCTGCTTATGAAACTGATACAAACCACAGCTCCTCTTACATAAATCCTCTTTACTTTATAGTGAGAATAGCGTTGGGTTCGTGAACTGCGAAAAATCATTTCAGCCCAAAATTCACTGGGTTTACCAGAAATGAACTCTTGCTTGTAGGAAGACACAGATCCTGGGGTTTAACTCCGTTTCTGAAGGCAAATTCAGACCAGAGTCCTCATCCCTGAAACACACTCTGTTTTAAAGCAAGTAGCAAGCTCTTCTTTCCAGATTCAAAAATACAGCAAGAACCAAGAGCATGCCCCGAAAAAAAGAACTGTGTTTCCTATTCCTACAGACCATATGTAGTTCAAATCTGCTTATGAAACTGTTACAAACAACAGCTCCTCTTACATAAATGCTCTTTAGTTAATAGTGATAATCGCGTTGGGTTCTAGAACTGTGTAAAGTCATTTTAGCCGAACATTCACTTGGTTTACCAGAAATGATCTCCTGCTGGTCGGAAGACACAGATCCTGGGGTTTAACTCCGTTTCTGAAGGCAAATTCAGACCAGAGTCCTCATCCCTGAAACACACTCTGTTTTAACGCAACAATCAAGCTCTTCTTTCCAGATTCAAAAATACAGCAAGAACCAAGAGCATGCCCTGAAAAAAAGGACTGTGTTTCCTATTCCTACAGACCATATGTAGTTCAAATCTGCTTATGAAACTGGTACCAACAACAGCTCCTCTTACATAAATGCTCTTTAGTTAATAGTGAAAATCGCGTTGGGTTCTAGAACTGTGTAAAGTCATTTGAGCCGAACATTCACTTGGTTTACCAGAAATGATCTCCTGCTGGTAGGAAGACACAGATCCTGGGGTTTAACTCCGTTCATGAAGGGAAATTCAGACCAGAGTTTGCTTCCATGAAACACAGCCTGTTTTAATGCAAGAAGCAAGCTCTTCTTTCCAGAGTCTCCAATACAGCAAGAACCATGAGCATGCCCTGAAAAAAAGAACTGTGTTTCCTACTCATACGGACCATATGTAGTTCAACTCTGCTTATGAAGCTGATACAAACCACAGCACCTCTTACATAAATGCTCTTTAGTTAATAGTGAGAATCGCGTTGGGTTCATGGACTGCGAAAAATCATTTGAGCCAAAAATTCACTGGGTTAACAAGAAATGAAGGCATGCATGTAGGAAGACACAGATCCTGGGCTTTAACTCCGTTTCTGAATGGTAATTAAGACCAGAATTCTCATCCCTGAAACACACTCTGTTTTAACGCAACAAGCAAGCTCTTCTTTCCAGAGTCAAAAATACAGCAAGAACCATGAGCATGCCCTGAAAAAAAGAAATGAGTTTCCTACTCATATGTACCATATGTAGTTCAACTCTGCTTATGAAACTGATACAAAGAACAGCTCCTCTTACATAAATCCTCTTTACTTTATAGTGAGAATAGCGTTGGGTTCGTGAACTGCGAAAAATCATTTCAGCCCAAAATTCACTGGGTTTACCAGAAATGAACTCTTGCTTGTAGGAAGACACAGATCCTGGGGTTTAACTCCGTTTCTGAAGGCAAATTCAGACCAGAGTACTCATCCCTGAAACACACTCTGTTTTATCGCAAGTAGCAAGCTCTTCTTTCCAGATTCAAAAATACAGCAAGAACCAAGAGCATGCCCTGAAAAAAAGGACTGTGTTTCCTATTGCTACAGACCATATGTAGTTCAAATCTGCTTATGAAACTGTTACAAACAACAGCTCCTCTTACATAAATCCTCTTTACTTTATAGTGAGAATAGCGTTGGGTTCGTGAACTGCGAAAAATCATTTCAGCCCAAAATTCACTGGGATTACCAGAAATGAACTCTTGCTTGTAGGAAGACACTGATCCTGTGGTTTAACTCCGTTTCTGAAGGCAAATTCAGACCAGAGTTCTCGTCCCTGAAATACATTCTGTTTTAAGGCAAGAATCATCCTCTACTCTGCAGCCTCTCCAATACAGTAAGAAAAATGAGCATTCCCAGAAAAAAGAAATGTGTTTCCTACTCATACAGACCATATGTAGTTAAACTCTGCTCATGAAATGATACAGACCACAGCTCCTCTTACATAAATGCTCTTTATATAATAGTGATAATCGCGCTGGGTTCTAGAACTGTGTAAAATCATTTGAGACGAACATTCACTTGGTTTACCAGAAATGAACTCTTGTTGGTAGGAAGACACAGATCCTGGGGTTTAACTCCGTTTGTGAAGGGAAATTCAGACCAGAGTTTGCTTCCATGAAACATAGCCTGTTTTAATGCAATAAGCAAGCTCTTCTTTCCAGATTCAAAACTACAGCAAGAACCAAGAGCATGCCCCGAAAAAAAGAACTGTGTTTCCTATTCCTACACACCATATGTAGTTCAAATCTGCTTATGAAACTGTTACAAACAACAGCTCCTCTTACATAAATGCTCTTTAGTTAATAGTGATAATCGCGTTGGGTTCTAGAACTGTGTAAAGTCATTTCAGCCGAACATTCACTTGGTTTACCAGAAATGATCTCCTGCTGGTCGGAAGACACAGATCCTGGGGTTTAACTCCGTTTCTGAAGGCAAATTCAGACCAGAGTCCTCATCCCTGAAACACACTCTGTTTTAACGCAACAATCAAGCTCTTCTTTCCAGATTCAAAAATACAGCAAGAACCCAGAGCATGCCCTGAAAAAAAGGACTGTGTTTCCTATTCCTACAGACCATATGTAGTTCAAATCTGCTTATGAAACTGTTACAAACAACAGCTCCTCTTACATAAATGCTCTTTAGTTAATAGTGAAAATCGCGTTGGGTTCTAGAACTGTGTAAAGTCATTTGAGCCGAACATTCACTTGGTTTACCAGAAATGATCTCCTGCTGGTAGGAAGACACAGATCCTGGGGTTTAACTCCGTTCATGAAGGGAAATTCAGACCAGAGTTTGCTTCCATGAAACACAGCCTGTTTTAATGCAAGAAGCAAGCTCTTCTTTCCAGAGTCTCCAATACAGCAAGAACCATGAGCATGCCCTGAAAAAAAGAACTGTGTTTCCTACTCATACGGACCATATGTAGTTCAACTCTGCTTATGAAACTGATACAAACCACAGCACCTCTTACATAAATGCTCTTTAGTTAATAGTGAGAATCGCGTTGGGTTCATGGACTGCGAAAAATCATTTGAGCCAAAAATTCACTGGGTTAACAAGAAAAGAAGGCATGCATGTAGGAAGACACAGATCCTGGGCTTTAACTCCGTTTCTGAATGGTAATTAAGACCAGAATTCTCATCCCTGAAACACACTCTGTTTTAACGCAACAAGCAAGCTCTTCTTTCCAGAGTCAAAAATACAGCAAGAACCATGAGCATGCCCTGAAAAAAAGAAATGAGTTTCCTACTCATATGTACCATATGTAGTTCAACTCTGCTTATGAAACTGATACAAAGAACAGCTCCTCTTACATAAATCCTCTTTACTTTATAGTGAGAATAGCGTTGAGTTCGTGAACTGCGAAAAATCATTTCAGCCCAAAATTCACTGGGTTTACCAGAAATGAACTCTTGCTTGTAGGAAGACACAGATCCTGGGGTTTAACTCCATTTCTGAAGGCAAATTCAGACCAGAGTACTCATCCCTGAAACACACTCTGTTTTATCGCAAGTAGCAAGCTCTTCTTTCCAGATTCAAAAATACAGCAAGAACCAAGAGCATGCCCTGAAAAAAAGGACTGTGTTTCCTATTGCTACAGACCATATGTAGTTCAAATCTGCTTATGAAACTGTTACAAACAACAGCTCCTCTTACATAAATCCTCTTTACTTTATAGTGAGAATAGCGTTGGGTTCGTGAACTGCGAAAAATCATTTCAGCCCAAAATTCACTGGGATTACCAGAAATGAACTCTTGCTTGTAGGAAGACACTGATCCTGTGGTTTAACTCCGTTTCTGAAGGCAAATTCAGACCAGAGTTCTCGTCCCTGAAATACATTCTGTTTTAAGGCAAGAATCATCCTCTACTCTGCAGCCTCTCCAATACAGTAAGAAAAATGAGCATTCCCAGAAAAAAGAAATGTGTTTCCTACTCATACAGACCATATGGAGTTAAACTCTGCTCATGAAATGATACAGACCACAGCTCCTCTTACATAAATGCTCTTTATATAATAGTGATAGTCGCGCTGGGTTCTAGAACTGTGTAAAATCATTTGAGACGAACATTCACTTGGTTTACCAGAAATGAACTCTTGCTGGTAGGAAGACACAGATCCTGGGGTTTAACTCCGTTTGTGAAGGGAAATTCAGACCAGAGTTTGCTTCCATGAAACACAGCCTGTTTTAATGCAAGAAGCAAGCTCTTCTTTCCAGCGTCTCCATAACAGTAAGAACCATGAGCATGCCCTGAAAAAATGAACTGTGTTTCCTACTCATACGGACCATATGTAGTTCAACTCTACTTATGAAATTGATACAAACCACAGCACCTCTTACATAAATGCTCTTTAGTTAATAGTGAGAAACGCGTTGGGTTCGTGAACTGTAAAAATCATTTGAGGCCAAATTCACTGGGTTAACCAGAAATGAAGGCTTGCTTGAAGGAAGACACCGATCCTGGGGTTTAACTCCGTTTCTGAAGGGTAATTCAGACCAGAGTTCTCATCCCTGAAACACACTCTGTTTTAAAGCAAGAAGCAAGCTCGACATTCCTGAGTCAAAAATACAGCAAGAACCATGAGCGTGCCATGAAAAAAAGAAGTGTGTTTCCTACTCATATGGACCATATGCAGTTCAACTCTGCTTATGAAAATGATACAAACCAAAGCTCCTCTTACATAAATCCTCTTTAGTTAATAGTGAGAATAGCGTTGGGTTCGTGAACTGTGAAAAATCATTTGAGAACAAAATTCACTGGATTACCAGGAATGAACTCTTGCTTGTAGGAAGACACAGATCCTGGGGTTTAACTCCGTTTCTGAAGGGAAATAAAGACCAGAATTCTCATCCCTGAAAAAAACTCTGTTTTAAGGCAAGAATCATCCTCTTCTTTCCAGCTTCTCCAATACAATAAGAAACATGAGCATGCCCAGAAGAAAAGTACTGTGTTTCCTACTCATATGGACCATATGTAGTTCAACTCTGCTTATGAAATGATACAGACCACAGCTCCTCTTACATAAATGCTCTTTAGATAATAGTGATAATCGCGCTGGGTTCTAGAACTTTGTAAAATCATTTGAGCCGAGAATTCACATGGTTTACCAGAAATGAAATCTTGCTTGTAGGAAGACACAGATCCTGGGGTTTAACTCCGTTCATGAAGGGAAATTCAGACCAGAGTTTGCTTCCATGAAACACAGCCTGTTTTAATGCAAGAAGCAAGCTCTTCTTTCCAGCGTCTCCAATACGGCAAGAACCATGAGCATGCCCTGAAAAAAAGAACTGTGTTTCCTACTCATACGGACCATATGTAGTTCAACTCTGCTTATGAAACTGACACAAACCACAGCTCCTCTTACATAAATCCTCTTTAGTTAATAGTGAGAATCGCGTTGGGTTTGTGAACTGCGAAAAATGATTTCAGCCCAAAATTCACAGGGTTTACCAGAAATGAACTCTTGCTTGTAGGAAGACACAGATCCTGGGGTTTTACTTCCGTTTCTGAAGGGAAATGTAGACCAGAGTTCTCATCCCTGAAACACACTCTGTTTTAACACAAGTAGCAAGCTCTTCTTTCCAGAGTCAAAAATACAGCAAGATCCAAAAGCATGCCCTGAAAAAAAGAACTGTGTTTCCTACTCCTACAGACCATATGTAGTTCCACTATGCTTATGAAACTGCTACAAACAGCAGCTCCTCTTACATAAATGCTCTTTAGTTAGTAGTGAGAATTATGTTGGGTTCGTGAACTGCGAAAAATCATTTGAGCCCAAAATTCACTGTGTTTACCAGAAATGAACTCTTGCATGTAGGAAGACACAGATCCTGGGGTTTAACTCCGTTTCTGAAGGCAAATTCAGACCAGAATTCTCAGCCCTGAAAAAAACTCTGTTTTAAGGCAAGAATCATCCTGTTCTTTCCAGCATCTCCAATATAGTAAGAAACATGAGCATGCCCAGAAAAAGAGAACTGTGTTTCCTACTCATACAGACCATATGTAGTTCAACTCTGCTTATGAAACTGATACAAATCACAGCTCCTCTTACATAAATGCTCTTTAGTTAATAGTGAGAATAGCATTGGGTTCGTGAACTGCGAAAAATTTTTTCAGCCCAAAATTCACTGGGTTTACCAGAAATGAACTCTTGCTTGCAGGAAGACACAGATCCTGGGGTTTAACTCTGTTTCTGAAGGGTAATGCAGACCAGAATTCTCATCCCTGAAAAACACTCTGTTTTAAGGCTTGAATCATCCTCTTCTTTCCAGGGTCTCCAATACAGTAAGAACAATAAGCATGTCATGGGAAAATAAAACTGTGTTTCCTACTCTTAAGGACCTTATGTAGTTCAACTCTGCTCATGAAACTGAAAGTAACCCCAGCTCCTCTTACATAAGTGCTCTTTAGTTAATAGTGAGAATCAGTTTGGGTTGGTGAACTGTGAAAAATCATTTGAGCCCAAAATTGACTTGCTTTACCAGAAATAAACTCTTGCATGCAGGAAGACAAAGATCCTGGGGATTAACTCCGTTTCTTAAGGGGAATGCAGACCAGAGGTCTCATCCCTGAAAAAAACTCTGTTTTAAGGCAAGAATCATCCTCTTCTATGCAGCGTCTCCAATACAGTAAGAAATATGAGCATTCCCAGAAAAAAGAAATGTGTTTCCTATGCATACAAACCATATGTAGTTAAACTCTGCTTATGAAATGATAGAGACCACGGGTCCTCTTACATAAATGCTCTTTTGTTAATAGTGATAATCGCCTTGGGTTCTAGAACTGTGTATAGTCATTTGAGCCGAAAATTCACTTGGTTTACCAGAAATGAACTCTTGCTGGTAGGAAGACAGAGATCCTGGGGTTTAACTCCGTTCGTGAAGAGATATTCAGACCAGAGTTTGCTTCCATGAAACACAGCCTGTTTTAATGCAAGAAGCAAGCTCTTCTTTCCAGAGTCTCCAATATAGCAAGAACCATGAGCATGCCATGAAAAAAAGAACTGTGTTTCCTACTCATACGGACCATATGTAGTTCAACTCTGCTTATGAAACTGATACAAACCACAGCTCCTCTTACATAAATCCTCTTTAGTTAATAGTGAGAATAGCGTTGGATTCTAGAACTATGTAAAATCATTTGAGCCGAAAATTCACTTGATTACCAGAAAAGAACAATTGCTTGTAGGAAGACACAGAACATGGGTTTAAGTCCATTTATGAAGGGAAAATCAGACCAGAGTTCCCATCCATGAAACACACTCTGTTTTAATGCAAGAAGCAAGCTCATCTTCCCATCGTCTCCAATACAGCAAGAACCATGTGCATGCCCAGAAGAAAAGGACTGTGTTTCCTACTCATATGGACCATATGTAGTTCAACTCTGCTTATGAAATGATACTGACCACAGCTCCTCTTACATAAATCCTCTTCAGTTAATAGTGAGAATAGCGTTGGGTTCGTGAACTGCGAAAAATTATTTCAGCCCAAAATTCACTGGGTTTACCAGAAATGAACTCTTGCTTGCAGGAAGGCACAGATCCTGGGGTTTAACTCTGTTTCTGAAGGGAAATGCAGACCAGAATTCTCAAGCCTGAAAAACACTCTGTTTTAAGGCATGAATCATCCTCTTCTTTCCAGGGTCTCCAATACTGTAAGAACAATAAGCATGCCATGAAAAAAAAAACTGTGTTTCCTACTCATAGCGACCTTATGTAGTTCAACTCTGCTTATGAAATGATACAGACCACAGTTCCTCTTACATAAAACCTCTTTAGTAAATAGGGAGAATAGCGTTGGGTTCGTGAACTGCAAAAAATCATTTGAGACCAAAATTCACTGGGATTACCAGAAATGAACTCTTGCTTGTAGGAAGACACTGATCATGGGGTTTAACTCCGTTTCTGAAGGCAAATTCAGACCAGATTTCTCGTCCCTAAAAAACACTCTGTTTTAAGGCAAGAATCATCCTCTTCTATGCAGCGTCTCCAATACAGTAAGAAATATGAGCATTCCCAGAAAAAAGAAATGTGTTTCCTACTCATACAGACCATATGTAGTTAAACTCTGCTCATGAAATGATACAGACCACATCTCCTCTTACATTAATGCTCTTTAGATAATAGTGATAATCACGCTGGGTTCTAGAACTGTGTAAAATCATTTGAGCCGAAAATTCACATGGTTTACCAGAAATGAACTCTTGCTTGTAGGAAGACACAGATCCTGGGGTTTAACTCCGTTCATGAAGGGAAATTCAGTCCAGAGATTGCTTCCATGAAACACAGCCTGTTTTAATGCAAGAAGGAAGCTCTTCTTTCCAGAGTCTCCAATACAGCAAGAACCATGAGCATGCCCTGAAAAAAAGAACTGTGTTTCCTACTCATATGGACCTTATGTAGTTCAACTCTGCTTATTAAATGATACAGACCACAGCTCCTCTTACATAAATGCTCTTTAGTTAATAGTGATAATCGCGTTGGGTTCTAGAACTGTGTAAAGTCATTTTAGCCGAACCTTCACTTGGTTTACCAGAAATGATATCCTGCTGGTAGGAAGACACAGATCCTGGGGTTTAACTCCGTTCATGAAGGGAAATTCAGACCAGAGTTTGCTTCCATGAAACACAGCCTGTTTTAATGCAAGAAGCAAGCTCTTCTTTCCAGAGTCTCCAATACAGCAAGAACCATGAGCATGCCATGAAAAAAAGAACTGTGTTTCGTACTCATACGGACCATATGTAGTTCAACTCTGCTTATGAAACTGATACAAACCACAGCACATCCTACACAAATGCACTTTAGTCATTAGTGAGAATCGCGTTGGGTTCGTGGACTGCGAAAAATCATTTGAGCCAAAAATTCACTGGGTTAACAAGAAATGAAGGCTTGCATGTAGGAAGACACAGATCCTGGGGTTTAACTCCGTTTCTGAATGGTAATTAAGACCAGAATTCTCATCCCTGAAACACACTCTGTTTTAACGCAACAAGCAAGCTCTTCTTTCCACAGTCAAAAATACAGCAATGCCCTGAAAAAAATACAGCATGCCCTGAAAAAACGAAATGTGTTTCCTACTCGTACGGACCATATGTAGTTCAACTCTGCTTATGAAACTGATACAAACCACAGCTCCTCTTACATAAATCCTCTTTACTTTATAGTGAGAATAGCATTGTGTTCATGAACTGCGAAAAATCATTTCAGCCCAAAATTCACTGGGTTTACCAGAAATGAACTCTTGCTTGTAGGAAGACACAGATCCTGGGGTTTAACTCCGTTTCTGAAGGCAAATTCATACCAGAGTCCTCATCCCTGAAACACACTCTGTTTTAACGCAAGTAGCAAGCTCTTCTTTCCAGATTCAAAAATACAGCAAGAACCAAGAGCATGCCCCGAAAAAAAGAACTGTGTTTCCTATTCCTACAAACCATATGTAGTTCAAATCTGCTTATGAAACTGTTACAAACAACAGCTCCTCTTACATAAATGCTCTTTAGTTAATAGTGATAATCGCATTGGGTTCTAGAACTGTGTAAAGTCATTTGAGCTGAACATTCACTTGGTTTACCAGAAATGATCTCCTGCTGGTAGGAAGACACAGATCCTGGGGTTTAACTCCGTTCATGAAGGGAAATTCAGACCAGAGTTTGCTTCCATGAAACACAGCCTGTTTTAATGCAAGAAGCAAGCTCTTCCTTCCAGAGTCTCCAATACAGCAAGAACCATGAGCATGTCCTGAAAAAAAGAACTGTGTTTCCTACTCATACGGACCATATGTAGTTCAACTCTGCTTATGAAACTGATACAAACCACAGCACATCCTACACAAATGCACTTTAGTCATTAGTGAGAATCGCGTTGGGTTCGTGGACTGCGAAAAATCATTTGAGCCAAAAATTCACTGGGTTAACAAGAAATGAAGGCTTGCATGTAGGAAGACACAGATCCTGGGCTTTAACTCCGTTTCTGAATGGGAATTAAGACCAGAATTCTCATCCCTGAAACACACTCTGTTTTAACGCAACAAGCAAGCTCTTCTTTCCAGAGTCAAAAATACAGCAAGAACCATGAGCATGCCCTGAAAAAAAGAAATGTGTTTCCTACTCATACGGACCATATGTAGTTCAACTCTGCTTATGAAACTGATACAAACCACAGCTCCTCTTACATAAATCCTCTTTACTTAATAGTGAGAATAGCGTTGGGTTCGTGAACTGCGAAAAATCATTTCAGCCCAAAATTCACTGGGTTTACCAGAAATGAACTCTTGCTTGTAGGAAGACACAGATCCTGGGGTTTAACTCCGTTTCTGAAGGCAAATTCAGACCAGAGTCCTCATCCCTGAAACACACTCTGTTTTAACGCAAGTAGCAAGCTCTTCTTTCCAGATTCAAAAATACAGCAAGAACCAAGAGCATGCCCCGAAAAAAAGAACTGTGTTTCCTATTCTTACAGACCATATGTAGTTCAAATCTGCTTATGAAACTGTTACAAACAACAGCTCCTCTTACATAAATGCTCTTTTGTTAATAGTGATAATCGCGTTGGGTTCTAGAACTGTGTAAAGTCATTTGAGCCGAACATTCACTTGGTTTACCAGAAATGATCTCCTGCTGGTAGGGAGACACAGATCCTGGGGTTTAACTCCGTTCATGAAGGGAAATTCAGACCAGAGTTTGCTTCCATGAAACACAGCCTGTTTTAATGCAAGAAGCAAGCTCTTCTTTCCAGAGTCTCCAATACAGCAAGAACCATGAGCATGCGCTGAAAAAAAGAACTGTGTTGCCTACTCATACGGACCATATGTAGTTCAACTCTGCTTATGAAACTGATACAAACCACAGCACCTCTTACATAAATGCTCTTTAGTTAATAGTGAGAATCGCGTTGGGTTCGTGGACTGCGAAAAATCATTTGAGCCCAAAATTCCCTGGGTTAACAAGAAATGAAGGCTTGCATGTAGGAAGACACAGTTCCTGGGCTTTAACTCCGTTTCTGAATGGTATTAAGACCAGAATTCTCATCCCTGAAACACACTCTGTTTTAACGCAACAAGCAAGCTCTTCTTTCCAGAGACAAAAATACAGCAAGAACCATGAGCATGCACTGAAAAAAAGAAATGAGTTTCCTACTCATACGGACCATATGTAGTTCAACTCTGCTTATGAAACTGATACAAACCACAGCTCCTCTTACATAAATCCTCTTTACTTTATAGTGAGAATAGCGTTGGGTTCGTGAACTGCGAAAAATCATTTCAGCCCAAAATTCACTGGGTTTACCAGAAATGAACTCTTGCTTGTAGGAAGACACAGATCCTGGGGTTTAACTCCGTTTCTGAAGGCAAATTCAGACCAGAGTCCTCATCCCTGAAACACACTCTGTTTTAACGCAAGTAGCAAGCTCTTCTTTCCAGCTTCAAAAATACAGCAAGAACCAAGAGCATGCCCCGAAAAAAAGAACTGTGTTTCCTATTCTTACAGACCATATGTAGTTCAAATCTGCTTATGAAACTGTTACAAACAACAGCTCCTCTTACATAAATGCTCTTTAGTTAATAGTGATAATCGCGTTGGGTTCTAGAACTGTTTAAAGTCATTTGAGCCGAACATTCACTTGGTTTACCAGAATTGATCTCCTGCTGGTAGGAAGACACAGATCCTGGGGTTTAACTCCGTTCATGAAGGGAAATTCAGACCAGAGTTTGCTTCCATGAAACACAGCCTGTTTTAATGCAAGAAGCAAGCTCTTCTTTCCAGAGTCTCCAATACAGCAAGAACCATGAGCATGCGCTGAAAAAAAGAACTGTGTTGCCTACTCATACGGACCATATGTAGTTCAACTCTGCTTATGAAACTGATACAAACCACAGCACCTCTTACATAAATGCTCTTTAGTTAATAGTGAGAATCGCGTTGGGTTCGTGGACTGCGAAAAATCATTTGAGCCCAAAATTCACTGGGTTAACAAGAAATGAAGGCTTGCATGTAGGAAGACACAGTTCCTGGGCTTTAACTCCGTTTCTGAATGGTATTAAGACCAGAATTCTCATCCCTGAAACACACTCTGTTTTAACGCAACAAGCAAGCTCTTCTTTCCAGAGACAAAAATACAGCAAGAACCATGAGCATGCACTGAAAAAAAGAAATGAGTTTCCTACTCATACGGACCATATGTAGTTCAACTCTGCTTATGAAACTGATACAAACCACAGCTCCTCTTACATAAATCCTCTTTACTTTATAGTGAGAATAGCGTTGGGTTAGTGAACTGCGAAAAATCATTTCAGCCCAAAATTCACTGGGTTTACCAGAAATGAACTCTTGCTTGTAGGAAGACACAGATCCTGGGGTTTAACTCCGTTTCTGAAGGCAAATTCAGACCAGAGTCCTCATCCCTGAAACACACTCTGTTTTAACGCAAGTAGCAAGCTCTTCTTTCCAGCTTCAAAAATACAGCAAGAACCAAGAGCATGCCCCGAAAAAAAGAACTGTGTTTCCTATTCTTACAGACCATATGTAGTTCAAATCTGCTTATGAAACTGTTACAAACAACAGCTCCTCTTACATAAATGCTCTTTAGTTAATAGTGATAATCGCGTTGGGTTCTAGAACTGTGTAAAGTCATTTGAGCCGAACATTCACTTGGTTTACCAGAATTGATCTCCTGCTGGTAGGAAGACACAGATCCTGGGGTTTAACTCCGTTCATGAAGGGAAATTCAGACCAGAGTTTGCTTCCATGAAACACAGCTTGTTTTAATGCAAGAAGCAAGCTCTTCTTTCCAGAGTCTCCAATACAGCAAGAACCATGAGCATGCGCTGAAAAAAAGAACTGTGTTTCCTACTCATACGGACCATATGTAGTTCAACTCTGCTTATGAAACTGATACAAACCACAGCACCTCTTACATAAATGCTCTTTAGTTAATAATGAGAATCGCGTTGGGTTCGTGGACTGCGAAAAATCATTTCAGCCCAAAATTCACTGGGTTAACAAGAAATGAAGGCTTGCATGTAGGAAGACACAGATCCTGGGCTTTAACTCCGTTTCTGAATGGTAATTAAGACCAGAATTCTCATCCCTGAAACACACTCTGTTTTACCGCAACAAGCAAGCTCTTCTTTCCAGAGTCAAAAATACAGCAAGAACCAAGAGCATGCCCTGAAAAAAAGGACTCTGTTTCCTATTCCTACAGACCATATGTAGTTCAAATCTGCTTATGAAACTGTTACAAACAACAGCTCCTCTTACATAAATGCTCTTTAGTTAATAGTGAGAATCGCGTTGGGTTCATGGACTGCGAAAAATCATTTCAGCCCAAAATTCACTGGGTTTACCAGAAATGAACTCTTGCTTGTAGGAAGACACAGATCCTGGGGTTTAACTCCGTTTCTGAAGGCAAATTCAGACCAGAGTCCTCATCCCTGAAACACACTCTGTTTTAAAGCAAGTAGCAAGCTCTTCTTTCCAGATTCAAAAATACAGCAAGAACCAAGAGCATGCCCTGAAAAAAAGGACTCTGTTTCCTATTCCTACAGACCATATGTAGTTCAAATCTGCTTATGAAACTGTTACAAACAACAGCTCCTCTTACATAAATGCTCTTTAGTTAATAGTGAGAATCGCGTTGGGTTCATGGACTGCGAAAAATCATTTCAGCCCAAAATTCACTGGGTTTACCAGAAATGAACTCTTGCTTGTAGGAAGACACAGATCCTGGGGTTTAACTCCGTTTCTGAAGGCAAATTCAGACCAGAGTCCTCATCCCTGAAACACACTCTGTTTTAATGCAACAAGCAAGCTCTTCTTTCCAGATTCAAAAATACAGCAAGACCAAGAGCATGCCCTGAAAAAAAGGACTGTGTTTCCTATTCCTACAGACCATATGTAGTTCAAATCTGCTTATGAAACTGTTACAAACAACAGCTCCTCTTACATAAATGCTCTTTAGTTAATAGTGAAAATCGCGTTGGGTTCTAGAACTGTGTAAAGTCATTTGAGCGGAACATTCACTTGGTTTACCAGAAATGATCTCCTGCTGGTAGGAAGACACAGATCCTGGGGTTTAACTCCGTTCATGAAGGGAAATTCAGACCAGAGTTTGCTTCCATGAAACACAGCCTGTTTTAATGCAAGAAGCAAGCTCTTCTTTCCAGAGTCTCCAATACAGCAAGAACCATGAGCATGCCCTGAAAAAAAGAACTGTGTTTCCTACTCATACGGACCATATGTAGTTCAACTCTGCTTATGAAGCTGATACAAACCACAGCACCTCTTACATAAATGCTCTTTAGTTAATAGTGAGAATCGCGTTGGGTTCATGGACTGCGAAAAATCATTTGAGCCAAAAATTCACTGGGTTAACAAGAAATGAAGGCATGCATGTAGGAAGACACAGATCCTGGGCTTTAACTCCGTTTCTGAATGGTAATTAAGACCAGAATTCTCATCCCTGAAACACACTCTGTTTTAACGCAACAAGCAAGCTCTTCTTTCCAGAGTCAAAAATACAGCAAGAACCATGAGCATGCCCTGAAAAAAAGAAATGAGTTTCCTACTCATATGTACCATATGTAGTTCAACTCTGCTTATGAAACTGATACAAACCACAGCTCCTCTTACATAAATCCTCTTTACTTTATAGTGAGAATAGCATTGGGTTCGTGAACTGCGAAAAATCATTTCAGCCCAAAATTCACTGGGTTTACCAGAAATGAACTCTTGCTTGTAGGAAGACACAGATCCTGGGGTTTAACTCCGTTTCTGAAGGCAAATTCAGACCAGAGTACTCATCCCTGAAACACACTCTGTTTTATCGCAAGTAGCAAGCTCTTCTTTCCAGATTCAAAAATACAGCAAGAACCAAGAGCATGCCCTGAAAAAAAGGACTGTGTTTCCTATTGCTACAGACCATATGTAGTTCAAATCTGCTTATGAAACTGTTACAAACAACAGCTCCTCTTACATAAATCCTATTTACTTTATAGTGAGAATAGCGTTGGGTTCGTGAACCTGGAAAAATCATTTCAGCCCAAAATTCACTGGGATTACCAGAAATGAACTCTTGCTTGTAGGAAGACACTGATCCTGTGGTTTAACTCCGTTTCTGAAGGCAAATTCAGACCAGATTTCTCGTCCCTGAAATACATTCTGTTTTAAGGCAAGAATCATCCTCTACTCTGCAGCCTCTCCAATACAGTAAGAAAAATGAGCATTCCCAGAAAAAAGAAATGTGTTTCCTACTCATACAGACCATATGTAGTTAAACTCTGCTCATGAAATGATACAGACCACAGCTCCTCTTACATAAATGCTCTTTATATAATAGTGATAATCGCGCTGGGTTCTAGAACTGTGTAAAATCATTTGAGACGAACATTCACTTGGTTTACCAGAAATGAACTCTTGCTGGCAGGAAGACACAGATCCTGGGGTTTAACTCCGTTTGTGAAGGGAAATTCAGACCAGAGTTTGCTTCCATGAAACACAGCCTGTTTTAATGCAAGAAGGAAGCTCTTCTTTCCAGCGTCTCCAATACAGCAAGCACCATGAGCATGCCCTGAAAAAAAGAACTGTGTTTCCTACTCATAAGGACCATATGTAGTTCAACTCTGCTTATGAAACTGATACAAACCACAGCTCCTCTTACATAAATCCTCTTTACTTTATAGTGAGAATAGCGTTGGGTTCGTGAACTGCGAAAAATCATTTCAGCCCAAAATTCACTGGGTTTACCAGAAATGAACTCTTGCTTGTAGGAAGACACAGATCCTGGGGTTTAACTCCGTTTCTGAAGGCAAATTCAGATCAGAGTTCTCATCCCTGAAACACACTCTGTTTTAACGCAAGTTGCAAGCTCTTCTTTCCAGATTCAAAAATACAGCAAGAACCAAGAGCATGCCCTGAAATAAAGGACTGTGTTTCCTATTCCTACAGACCATATGTAGTTCAAATCTGCTTATGAAACTGTTACAAACAACAGCTCCTCTTACATAAATGCTCTTTAGTTAATAGTGATAATCGCGTTGGGTTCTAGAACTGTGTAAAGTCATTTGAGGCGAACATTCACTTGGTTTACCAGAAATGAACTCTTGCTGTGAGGAAGACAGAGATCCTGGGGTTTAACTCCATTCGTGAAGAGAAATTCAGAGCAGAGTTGGATTCCCTGAAACACAGCCTGTTTTAATGCAAGAAGCAAGCTCTTCTTTCCAGCATCTCCAATACTGCAAGAACCATGAGCATGCCCTGAAAAAAAGAACTGTGTTTCCTAATCATACGGACCATATGTAGTTCAACTCTGCTTATGAAACTGATACAAACCACAGCACCTTTTACATAAATACTCTTTAGTTAATAGTGAGAATCGCGTTGGGTTCGTGGACTGCGAAAAATCATTTGAGCCAAAAATTCACTGGGTTAACAAGAAATGAAGGCTTGCTTGTAGAAAAGCACAGATCCTGGGGTTTAACTCCGTTTCTGAATGGTAATTCAGACCAGAATTCTCATCCCTGAAACACACTCTGTTTTAACGCAAGAAGCAAGCTCTACTTTCCTGAGTCAAAAATACAGCAAGAACCATGAGCATGCCCTGAAAAAAAGAAGTGTGTTTCCTACTTACATGGACCATATGTAGTTCAACTCTGCTTATTAAACTGATACAAACCACAGCTCCTCTTACATAAATGCTCTTTAGTTAACAGTGAGAATCAAGTTGGGTTCGTGAACTGCGAAATATCATTTGAGCCCAATATTCACTGGGATTACCAGAAATGAACTCTTGCTTGTAGGAAGACACTGATCCTGGGGTTTAACTCCGTTTCTGAAGGCAAATTCAGACCAGAGTTCTCGTCCCTGAAAAACACTCTGTTTTAAGGCAAGAATCATCCTCTTCTATGCAGCGTCCCCAATACAGTAAGAAATATGAGCATACCCAGAAAAAAGAAATATGTTTCCTACTCATACTGAAGATATGTAGTTAAACTCTGCTCATGAAATGATACAGACCACAGCTCCTCTTACATAAATGCTCTTTAGATAATAGTGATAATCGCGCTGGGTTGTAGAACTGTGTAAAATCATTTGAGCCGAAAATTCACTTGGTTACCAGAAATGAACAATTGCTTGTAGGAAGACCCATAACATGGGTTTAACTCCTATCTGAAGGGAAAATCAGACCACAGTTCCCATCCATGAAACACTCTCTGTTTTAATGCAAGAAGCAAGCTCATCTTTCCATCGTCTCCAATATAGCAAGAACCATGAGCTTGCCCAGAAAAAAAGAACTGTGTCTCCTACTCATATGGACAATATGTAGTTCAACTCTGCTCATGAAACTGAAAGTAACCACAGCTCCTCTTAGATAAAGGCTCTTTAGTTAATAGTGAGAATCAGTTTGGGTTGGTGAACTGAGAAAAATCATTTGAGCACAAAATTCACTTGCTTTACCAGAAATGAACTCTTGCTTGTAGGAAGACACAGATCCTGGGGTTTAACTCCGTTTCTTAAGGGAAATGCAGACCAGAGTTCTCATCCCTGAAAAAAACTCTGTTTTAAGGCAAGTCTCATCCTCTTCTATGCAGCGTCTCCAATACAGTAAGAAATATGAGCATTCCCAGAAAAAAGAAATGTGTTTCCTACACATACAAACCATATGTAGTTAAACTCTGCTTATGAAATGATACAGACCACAGCTCCTCTTACATAAATGCTCTTAAGTTCATAGTGATAACCGCCTTGGGTTCTAGAACTGTGTAAAGTCATTTGAGGCGAACATTCACTTGGTTTACCAGAAATGAACTCTTGCTGTTAGGAAGACAGAGATCCTGGGGTTTAACTCCATTCGTGAAGAGAAATTCAGAGCAGAGTTGGATTCCATGAAACACAGCCTGTTTTAATGCAAGAAGCAAGCTCTTCTTTCCAGCATCTCCAATACTGCAAGAACCATGAGCATGCCCTGAAAAAAAGAACTGTGTTTCCTAATCATACGGACCATATGTAGTTCAACTCTGCTTATGAAACTGATACAAACCACAGCAACTCTTACATAAATGCTCTTTAGTTAATAGTGAGAATCGTGTTGTGTTCGTGAACTGCGAAAAATCATTTGAGCCCAAAATTCACTGCGTTAACAGAAATGAACTCTTGCTTGTAGGAAGACACAGATCCTGGGGTTTAACTCCGTTTCTGAAGGCAAATTCAGACCAGAGTTCTCGTCCTTGAAAAACACTCTGTTTTAAGGCAAGAATCATCCTCTTCTCTGCAGCGTCTCCAATACAGTAAGAAATATGAGCATTCCCAGAAAAAAGAAATGTGTTTCCTACTCATACAGACCATATGTAGTTAAACTCTGCTCATGAAATGATACAGACCACAGCTCCTCTTACATAAATGCTCTTTAGATAATAGTGATAATCGCGCTGGGTTCTAGAACTATGTAAAATCATTTGAGCCGAAAATTCACTGGGATTACCAGAAATGAACTCTTGCTTGTAGGAAGACTCTGATCCTGGGGTTTAACTCCGTTTCTGAATGCAAATTCAGACCAGAATTGTCGTCCCTGAAAAACACTCTGTTTTAAGTCAAGAATCATCCTCTTCTATGCAGTGTCTCCAATACAGTAAGAAATATGAGCATTCCCAGAAAAAAGAAATGTGTTTCCTACTCATACAGACCATATGTAGTTCAACTCTGCTTATGAAACTGATACAAATCACAGCTCCTCTTACATAAATCTTCTTTACTTAATAGTGAGAATAGGGTTGGGTTCGTTAACTGGAAAAATCATTTCAGCCCAAAATTCACTGGGTTTACCAGAAATGAACTCTTGCTTGTAGGAAGAGACAGATCCTGGGATTTAACTCCGTTTCTGAAGGGAAATGCAGACCAGAGTTCTCATCCCTGAAACACACTCTGTTTTAACGCAAGTAGCAAGCACTTCTTTCCAGAATCAAAAATACAGGAAGAACCAAGAGCATGCCCTGAAAAAAAGAACTGTGTTTCCTACTCCTACAGACCATATGTAGTTCAAATCTGCTTATGAAACTGTTACAAACAACAGCTCCTCTTACATAGATGATCTTTAGTTAATAGTGAAAATCGTTTTGGTTTCGTGAACTGCATAAATTCATTTGAGCCGAAAAATAACTGGGTTTACCGGAAATGAACCCTTGCTTGTAGGAACACAAAGATCATGGAGTTTAACCCTGATTCTAAAGTGAAATTCAGAAAAGTGTTCTCATCCATGAAACACAGTCTGTTTTAAGGAAAGCAGCATGCTCTTCTTTCCAGCATCTGCAATACAGCAAGAAACATGAGCATGGCCAGAATATAAGAACTGTGTTTCTTACTCAAACGGACCATATCTAGTTCAACTGTGCTTATAAAACTGATATAAACCTCAGCATCTCATACATAGACACTCTTTAGTTAATAGTGAAAATCGTGTTAATTTCGTAAACTGTGTAAATTCATTTGTCCGAAAATTTACTGCTTTTACCAAAAATGTACTGTTGCTTGTATGAAGACACAGATCATTTGGATTAACTCCATTTCTGAAGGGAATTTCAGACCAGTGTTCTCATCCATGTAACGCACTCTGTTTTCACTCAAATAGCATGCGCTTCTTTCCAGCATCTGCAATACAGCAAGGAATATGAGCATGCCCAGAGAAAAAGAACTGTGTTTCCTACTCATAGGGATCATATCTAGTTAAACTCTGCTTATGAAACTGATACAAACCACATAATCTCTTACATAGATGCTCTTTAGTTACTAGTGAAAATCCTATTGGTTTCGTGAACTTTGTAAATTCATTTGAGCCGAAAAATATCTGGGTTTACCGCAAATGAACTCTTGCTTGTAGGAAGACACAGAGCATGGAGTTTAACTCCGAATCTAAAGGGTATTTCAGAAAAGTGTTCTCATCCATGAAACACAGTCTATTTTAATGAAAGAAGCATGCTCTTCATAACAACCTCTACAATACAGCAAGAAACATGAGCATGGGCAGATAAAAAGAACTGTGTTTCCTACTCAAACGGACCATATCTAGTTCAACTCTGCTTATGAAACTGATACAAACAACTGCATCTCTTACACAGATGCTCTTTAGTTAGTAGTGAAAAACATGTTGGGTTCGTGAAGTGTGTTAATTTATGTTAGCCGAAAAATTACTGCGTTTACCATAAATGAACTCTTGCTTGTAGGAAGACACAGAGCCTTTGGTTTAACTAATTTCTGAAGGGAAATTCAGGCCAGTGTTCTCATCCATGAAACACAGTCTGTTTTAACGAAAGAAGCATGCTCTTCTTAACAGCATCTGCAATACAGCAAGAAACATGAGCATGGCCAGAAAAAAAGAACTGTGTTTCCTACTCATACGGACCATATCTAGTTAAACTCTGCTTATGAAACTGATACAAACCACATCATCTCTTACATATATGCTCTTCAGTTAATAGTGAAAATCGTATTGGTTTGTGAACTGTGTAAATTCATTTGAGCCGAAAAATAACTGGGGTTACCGGAAATGAACTCTTGCTTGTAGGAAGACACAGAGCATGTAGTTTAACTCCGATTATAAAGGGAAATTCAGAAAAGTGTTCTCATGCATTAAACACACTCTGTGTTAGCGCAAATTGCATGCTCTTCTTTCCAGCGTCTGCAATACAGCAAGGAATATGAGCATGCCCAGAAAAAAAGAACTGTGTTTCCTACTCATACGGACCATAGCTAGCTAAACTCTGCTTATGACACTGATACAAACCACATCGCCTGTTACATAGATGCTCTTTAGTTAATAGTGAAAATCGTATTGGTTTCGTGAACTTTGTAAATTCATTTGAGCCGAAAAATATCTTGGTTTACCGGAAATGAACTCTTGCTTGTAGGAAGACACAGATCATTTGGTTTAACTCCATTTCTGAAGGGAATTCCAGACCAGTGTTCTCATCCATGAAACACACTCTGTTTTAACGCAAATAGCATGCTCTTCTTTCCAGCGTCTGCAATACAGCAAGGAATATGAGCATGCCCAGAAAAAAAGAACTGTGTTTCCTACTCATATGGATCATATCTAGTTCAACTCTGCTTATGAATCTGATACAAACCACATCATCTCTTACATAGATGCTCTTCAGTTAATAGTGAAAATCGTATTGGTTTCGTGAACTGTGTAAATTCATTTGAGCTGAAAAATAACTGGGTTTACCGGAAAT
Organism: Onychomys arenicola; assembly: GCA_949786405.1. NCBI lineage: Eukaryota > Metazoa > Chordata > Mammalia > Rodentia > Cricetidae > Onychomys > Onychomys arenicola. The sequence continues at coordinate 1,107,727 of CATKUM010000022.1, read as the reverse complement.
GAACTCTTGCTTGTAGGAAGACACAGAGCATTTGGTTTAACTCCATTTCTGAAGGGAAATTCAGACCAGTGTTCTAATCCATGAAACACACTCTGTTTTAATGCAAATAGCATGCTCTTCTTTCTAGCGTCTGCAATACAGCAAGAACGTGAGCATGCCCAGAAAAAAGGAACTGTGTTTCCTACTCATACGGACCATATCTAGTTCAACTCTGCTTATGAAACTGATACAAACCACAGCATCTCTTACATAGATGCTCTTTAGTTAATAGTGAAAATTGTATTGATTTCGTGAACTGCATTAAGTCATTGAACCGAAAAATTACCGGGTTTACCGGATATGAGCTCTTGCTTGTAGGAAGACACAGAATATGGAGTTTAACTCCGATTCTATAGGGAAATTAAGAAAAGTGTTCTCATCCATGAAACACACTCTGTTTTAACGCAAGAAGCATGCTCTTCTTTCCAGCTTCTGCCATACAGCAAGGAACATGAGCAAGCCCAGAAACAAAAAACTGTGTCTCCTACTCATACGGATCATATCTAGTTCAACGCTGCTTATGAAACTGATACAAACCACATCATCTGTTACATAGACGCTCTTTAGTTAATAGTGAAAAACGAGTTGGGTTTGTGAACTGTGTAAATTCATAGGAGCCAAAAATTCACTGCCTTTACCAGAAATGAACTCTTGCTTGTAGGAAGACACAGACCGTTTGGGTAACTCCATTTTTGAAGGGAAATTCAGAAGAATGTTATCATCCATGAAACACAGTCTGTTTTAATGCAAGAAGCATGCTCTTCTTTCCATAGTCTACAATACAGCAAGGAACATGTGCATGCCCAGAAAAAAAGAACTGTATCTCCTACTCATACGAACAATATAAAGTTCAACTCTGCTTAAGAAACTGATACAAACCACAGCATCTTTACATAGATGCTCTTTATTTAATAGTGATAAACCTGTTGGGTTTGTGAACTGTGTAAATTCATTTGATCCGAAAATTCCCCGGCTTACCAGAAATGAACTCTTGCATGTAGGAAGACACAGATCATTTGGTTTAACTCCATTTCTGAAGGGAAATTCAGAAGAGTGTTCTCATCCATGAAACACAGTCTGTTTTAACGCAAGAAGCATACTCTTTATTCCAGCATCGGCAATACAGCAAGAAACATGAACATGCCAAGAAAAAAAGAACTGTATCTCCTACTCATACGAACAATATCTAGTTCAACTCTGCTTATGAAACTGATACAAGCCACATCATCTCTTATATAGATGCTCTTTAGTTAATAGTGAAAATCGTGTTGGTTTCCTGAACTGTGTAAATTCATTTGAGCCCAAAAATAACTGGGATTACCGGAAATGAACTCTTGCTTGTAGGACGACACAGAGCCTTTGGTTAAACTCAGTTTCTGAAGGGAAATTCAGACCAGTTTTCTCATCCATGAAACAAACTCCGTTTTAATGGAAGAAGCATGCTCTTCTTTCCAGCGTCTGCAATACAGCAAGGAACATGAGCATGCCCAGATTAAAAGAACTGTGTTTCCTACTCATACAAACCATATCTAGTTGAACTCTGCTTATGAAACTAATACAAACCATATCATCTCTTGTATAGATGCTCTTTAGTTAATAGTGGAAAACGTGTTGGGTGTGTGAACGGTGTAAATTCATATGAGCCGAAAATTCCCTGCATTTACCAGAAATGAGCTCTTGCTTGTAGGAAGACACAGAGCATTTGGTTTAACTCCATTTCTGAAGGAAAATTCAGAAGAGTGTTCTCATCCATAAAACACAGTCTGTTTTAACGAAAGAAGCATGCTCTTTTTTCAGCATCTGCAATACAGCAAGAAACATGAGCATGGCCAGAAAAAAAGAACTGTGTTTGTGACTCAAACGGACCATATCTAGTTCAACTCTGCTTATGAAACTGATACAAACGACAGCATCTCTTACATAGATGCTCTTTACTTAATAGTGAAAATCGTATTGGTTTCGTCAACTGTGTAAATTCATTTGAGCCGAAAAATAACTTTGTTTACCAGAAATGATCTCTTGCTTGTAGGAAGACACAGATCCTTTGGTTTAACTCCACTTCTGAAGGGAAATTCAAAAGAGTGTTCTCTTCCATGAAACACATTCTCTTTTAACGCAAGAAGCATGCTCTTTTTTTCAGCATCTGCAATACAGCAAGAAACATGAGCATGGCCAGTAAAAAAGAACTGTGTTTCTGACTTAAACGGACAATATCTAGTTCAATTCTGCTTATGAAACTGATACAAACCAAAGCATCTCTTACATAGACGCTCTTTAGTTAATAGTATTAAACTTGTTGGGTTTATGAACTGTGTAAATTCATTTGAGCCGAAAATTCCCTGCCTTTACCAGAAATGAACTCTTGCTTGTAGGACGACATAGAGCATGGAGTTCAACTCCGATTCTAAATGGAAATTCAGAAGAGTGTTCTCATCCATGAAAAACAGTCTGTTTTAACGCAAGAAGCATGGTCTTCTTTCCAGCATCTGCAATACAGCAAGAAACATGAGCATGGCCAGTAAAAAAGAACTGTGTTTCCTACTCATATGGACCATATCTAGTTCAACTCTGCTAATAAAACTGATACAAACCACAGCATCTCTTACATAGATGCTCTTTAGTTAATAGTGAAAAACGTGTTGGGTTTGTGAACTGTGTAAGTTCATTTGAGCCGATAATTCACTGCTTTTACCAAAAATGAACTCTTGCTTGTAGGAAGACACAGAGCATTTGGTTTAACTCCATTTCTGAAGGGAAATTCAGACCAGTGTTCTCATCCATGAAACACACTCTGTTTAATCGCAAATAGCATGCTCCTCTTTCCAGCGTCTGCAATACAGCAAGGAACATGAGCATGTCCAGAAAAAAAGAACTGTGTTTCCTACTCATACGGACCATATCTAGTTCAACTCTGCTTCAGAAACTGATACAAACCACAGCATCTCTTAAATAGACGCTTTTTCGTTAATAGGGATAAAGGTGATGGGTTTGTGAACTGTGTAAATTCATTTGAGCCGAAAAATAACTGGGTTTACCGGAAATGAACACTTGCTTGTAGGAAGACACAGAGCATGGAGTTTAACTGTGATTTTAAAGGGAAATTCAGAAAAGTGTTCTCATCCATGAAACACACTCTGTTTTAACGCAAGAAGCATGCTCTCCTTTCCAGCGTCTGCAATACAGCAAGGAACATGAGCATGTCCAGAAACAAAGAACAGTGTTTCCTACTCATACGGACCATATCTAGTTCAACTCTGCTTATGAAACTGATACAAACCACATCGCCTGTTACATAGATGCTCTTTAGTTAATAGTGAAAAACGTGTTGGGTTTGTGAACTGTGTAAATTCATTTGAGCAGAAAATTCACTGCCTTTACCACAAATGTACTCTTGCTTGTAGGAAGACACAGATCTTTTGGTTAAACTCAGTTTCTGAAGGGAAATTCAGACCGGTGTTCTCATCCACGAAATATACACCATTTCAACAGAAGAAGCATGCTCTTCTTTTCAGCGTCTGCAATACAGCAAGGAACATGTGCATGCCCAGAAAAAAAGAACTGTGTTTCCTACTCATACTGACCATATCTAGTTCAACTCTGCTTGTGAAAGTGATATAAACCACATCGTCTGTTACATAGATGCTCTTTAGTTAATAGTGAAATTCGTATTGGTTTCGTGAACTGTGTAAATTCATTTTAGCCGAAAAATAACTGGTTTTAACGGAAATGAACTCTTGCTTGTAGGAAGACACAGAGCATTTGGTTTAACTCCATTTCTGAAGGGAAATTCAGAAGAGTGTTCTCATGCATGAAACACAGTCTGTTTTATCGCAAGAAGCATGCTCTTTTTTCCAGCATCTGCAATACAGCAAGGAACATGAGCATGGCCAGAAAAAAAACTGTGTTTCTGACTCAAACGGACCATATCTAGTTCAGTTCTGCTTAGGACACTGATCCAAACCACAGCATCTCTTACATAGATGCTCTTTGGTTAATAGTGAAAATCGTGTTGGGTGTGTGAACTGTGTAATTTCATTTGGCGCCGAAAATTCACTGCGTTTACCAGAAATGAACTCTTGCTTGAAGGACGACATAGAGCATGGAGTTTAACTCCGATTCTAAATGGAAATTCAGAAGAGTGTTCTCATCCATGAAACACAGTCTGTTTTAATGCAAGAAGCATGCTATTCTTTCCAACATCTGTAATACAGCAAGGAAAAAGAGCATGCCCAGGAAAAAGTAACTGTGTTTCCTACTCATAAGCACCATATGAAGTTCAACTCTGCTTCTGAACCTGATACAATCCATATCATCTCTTACATAGATGCTCTTTAGTTAATAGTGAAAATCGTATTGGTTTCGTGAACTGTGTAAATTCATTTGAGCCAAAAAATAACTGGGTTTACCGGAAATGAACGCTTGCTTGTAGGAAGACACAGAGAATGGCGTTAAACTCCGATTCTAAAGGGAAACTCAGAAAAGTGTTCTCATCCATGAAACACAGTCTGGTTTAATGCAAGAAGCATGCTATTCTTTCTAGCCTCTACATTACTGCCAGAAACATGAGCATGGCAAGAAAAAAAGAACTGTGTTTCCTACTTATACGAACCATATCTCTTTCAACTCTGCTTATGAAACTGATACAAACCACAGTATCTCTTAAAATGATGCTCTTTAGTTAATAATGATAATCGTGTTTGTTTTGTACTGTGAAAATTCATTTGGCACCGAAAATTCATTGCGTTTACCAGAATTGATCTCTTGCTTGTAGGACAACATAGAGCATGGAGTTTAACTCCGATTCTAACTGGAAATTCAGAAGAGTGTTCTCATCCCTGAAACACAGTCTGTTTTAACGCAAGAAGCATGCTCTTCTTTCCAGCGTCTGCAATACAGCAAGGAACATGAGCATGTCCAGAAAAAAAGAACTATGTTTCCTACTCATACGGACCATATCTAGTTCAACTCTGCTTATGAAACTGATACAAACCACATCGTCTCTTACATATATGCTCTTTAGTTAATAGTGAAATTCGTGTTGGTTTCGTGAACTGTGTAAATTCATTTGAGCCAAAAAATAACTGGGTTTACGGGAAATGAACTCTTGCTTGTAGGAAGACACAGAGCCTGGAGTTTACTCCGATTCTATAGGGAAATTCAGAAAAGTGTTCTCATCCATGAAACACAGTCTGTTTTAACGCAAGAAGCATGCTCTTCTTTCCAGCATCTGCAATACACCAAGAAACATGAGCATGGCCAGTAAAAAAAGAACTGTGTTTCCTACTCATAAGGATCATATCTAGTTCAACTCTGCTTATGAAACTGATACAAACCACATCGCCTGTTACATAGATGCTCTTTAGTTAATAGTGAAAAACGTGTTGGGTTTGTGAACTGTGTAAATTCATTTGAGCAGAAAATTCACTGCCTTTACCACAAATGTACTCTTGCTTGTAGGAAGACACAGATCTTTTGGTTAAACTCAGTTTCTGAAGGGAAATTCAGACCGGTGTTCTCATCCACGAAATATACACCATTTCAACAGAAGAAGCATGCTCTTCTTTTCAGCGTCTGCAATACAGCAAGGAACATGTGCATGCCCAGAAAAAAAGAACTGTGTTTCCTACTCATACTGACCATATCTAGTTCAACTCTGCTTGTGAAAGTGATATAAACCACATCGTCTGTTACATAGATGCTCTTTAGTTAATAGTGAAATTCGTATTGGTTTCGTGAACTGTGTAAATTCATTTTAGCCGAAAAATAACTGGTTTTAACGGAAATGAACTCTTGCTTGTAGGAAGACACAGAGCATTTGGTTTAACTCCATTTCTGAAGGGAAATTCAGAAGAGTGTTCTCATGCATGAAACACAGTCTGTTTTATCGCAAGAAGCATGCTCTTTTTTCCAGCATCTGCAATACAGCAAGGAACATGAGCATGGCCAGAAAAAAAACTGTGTTTCTGACTCAAACGGACCATATCTAGTTCAGTTCTGCTTAGGACACTGATCCAAACCACAGCATCTCTTACATAGATGCTCTTTGGTTAATAGTGAAAATCGTGTTGGGTGTGTGAACTGTGTAATTTCATTTGGCGCCGAAAATTCACTGCGTTTACCAGAAATGAACTCTTGCTTGAAGGACGACATAGAGCATGGAGTTTAACTCCGATTCTAAATGGAAATTCAGAAGAGTGTTCTCATCCATGAAACACAGTCTGTTTTAATGCAAGAAGCATGCTATTCTTTCCAACATCTGTAATACAGCAAGGAAAAAGAGCATGCCCAGGAAAAAGTAACTGTGTTTCCTACTCATAAGCACCATATGAAGTTCAACTCTGCTTCTGAACCTGATACAATCCATATCATCTCTTACATAGATGCTCTTTAGTTAATAGTGAAAATCGTATTGGTTTCGTGAACTGTGTAAATTCATTTGAGCCAAAAAATAACTGGGTTTACCGGAAATGAACGCTTGCTTGTAGGAAGACACAGAGAATGGCGTTAAACTCCGATTCTAAAGGGAAACTCAGAAAAGTGTTCTCATCCATGAAACACAGTCTGGTTTAATGCAAGAAGCATGCTATTCTTTCTAGCCTCTACATTACTGCCAGAAACATGAGCATGGCAAGAAAAAAAGAACTGTGTTTCCTACTTATACGAACCATATCTCTTTCAACTCTGCTTATGAAACTGATACAAACCACAGTATCTCTTAAAATGATGCTCTTTAGTTAATAATGATAATCGTGTTTGTTTTGTACTGTGAAAATTCATTTGGCACCGAAAATTCATTGCGTTTACCAGAATTGATCTCTTGCTTGTAGGACAACATAGAGCATGGAGTTTAACTCCGATTCTAACTGGAAATTCAGAAGAGTGTTCTCATCCCTGAAACACAGTCTGTTTTAACGCAAGAAGCATGCTCTTCTTTCCAGCGTCTGCAATACAGCAAGGAACATGAGCATGTCCAGAAAAAAAGAACTATGTTTCCTACTCATACGGACCATATCTAGTTCAACTCTGCTTATGAAACTGATACAAACCACATCGTCTCTTACATATATGCTCTTTAGTTAATAGTGAAATTCGTGTTGGTTTCGTGAACTGTGTAAATTCATTTGAGCCAAAAAATAACTGGGTTTACGGGAAATGAACTCTTGCTTGTAGGAAGACACAGAGCCTGGAGTTTACTCCGATTCTATAGGGAAATTCAGAAAAGTGTTCTCATCCATGAAACACAGTCTGTTTTAACGCAAGAAGCATGCTCTTCTTTCCAGCATCTGCAATACACCAAGAAACATGAGCATGGCCAGTAAAAAAAGAACTGTGTTTCCTACTCATAAGGATCATATCTAGTTCAACTCTGCTTATGAAACTGATACAAACCACATCGCCTGTTACATAGATGCTCTTTAGTTAATAGTGAAAAACGTGTTGGGTTTGTGAACTGTGTAAATTCATTTGAGCAGAAAATTCACTGCCTTTACCACAAATGTACTCTTGCTTGTAGGAAGACACAGATCTTTTGGTTAAACTCAGTTTCTGAAGGGAAATTCAGACCGGTGTTCTCATCCACGAAATATACACCATTTCAACAGAAGAAGCATGCTCTTCTTTTCAGCGTCTGCAATACAGCAAGGAACATGTGCATGCCCAGAAAAAAAGAACTGTGTTTCCTACTCATACTGACCATATCTAGTTCAACTCTGCTTGTGAAAGTGATATAAACCACATCGTCTGTTACATAGATGCTCTTTAGTTAATAGTGAAATTCGTATTGGTTTCGTGAACTGTGTAAATTCATTTTAGCCGAAAAATAACTGGTTTTAACGGAAATGAACTCTTGCTTGTAGGAAGACACAGAGCATTTGGTTTAACTCCATTTCTGAAGGGAAATTCAGAAGAGTGTTCTCATGCATGAAACACAGTCTGTTTTATCGCAAGAAGCATGCTCTTTTTTCCAGCATCTGCAATACAGCAAGGAACATGAGCATGGCCAGAAAAAAAACTGTGTTTCTGACTCAAACGGACCATATCTAGTTCAGTTCTGCTTAGGACACTGATCCAAACCACAGCATCTCTTACATAGATGCTCTTTGGTTAATAGTGAAAATCGTGTTGGGTGTGTGAACTGTGTAATTTCATTTGGCGCCGAAAATTCACTGCGTTTACCAGAAATGAACTCTTGCTTGAAGGACGACATAGAGCATGGAGTTTAACTCCGATTCTAAATGGAAATTCAGAAGAGTGTTCTCATCCATGAAACACAGTCTGTTTTAATGCAAGAAGCATGCTATTCTTTCCAACATCTGTAATACAGCAAGGAAAAAGAGCATGCCCAGGAAAAAGTAACTGTGTTTCCTACTCATAAGCACCATATGAAGTTCAACTCTGCTTCTGAACCTGATACAATCCATATCATCTCTTACATAGATGCTCTTTAGTTAATAGTGAAAATCGTATTGGTTTCGTGAACTGTGTAAATTCATTTGAGCCAAAAAATAACTGGGTTTACCGGAAATGAACGCTTGCTTGTAGGAAGACACAGAGAATGGCGTTAAACTCCGATTCTAAAGGGAAACTCAGAAAAGTGTTCTCATCCATGAAACACAGTCTGGTTTAATGCAAGAAGCATGCTATTCTTTCTAGCCTCTACATTACTGCCAGAAACATGAGCATGGCAAGAAAAAAAGAACTGTGTTTCCTACTTATACGAACCATATCTCTTTCAACTCTGCTTATGAAACTGATACAAACCACAGTATCTCTTAAAATGATGCTCTTTAGTTAATAATGATAATCGTGTTTGTTTTGTACTGTGAAAATTCATTTGGCACCGAAAATTCATTGCGTTTACCAGAATTGATCTCTTGCTTGTAGGACAACATAGAGCATGGAGTTTAACTCCGATTCTAACTGGAAATTCAGAAGAGTGTTCTCATCCCTGAAACACAGTCTGTTTTAACGCAAGAAGCATGCTCTTCTTTCCAGCGTCTGCAATACAGCAAGGAACATGAGCATGTCCAGAAAAAAAGAACTATGTTTCCTACTCATACGGACCATATCTAGTTCAACTCTGCTTATGAAACTGATACAAACCACATCGTCTCTTACATATATGCTCTTTAGTTAATAGTGAAATTCGTGTTGGTTTCGTGAACTGTGTAAATTCATTTGAGCCAAAAAATAACTGGGTTTACGGGAAATGAACTCTTGCTTGTAGGAAGACACAGAGCCTGGAGTTTACTCCGATTCTATAGGGAAATTCAGAAAAGTGTTCTCATCCATGAAACACAGTCTGTTTTAACGCAAGAAGCATGCTCTTCTTTCCAGCATCTGCAATACACCAAGAAACATGAGCATGGCCAGTAAAAAAAGAACTGTGTTTCCTACTCATAAGGATCATATCAAGTTCAACTCTGCTTCAGAAACTGATACAAACCACAGCATCTCTTAAATAGACGTTTTTTAGTTAATAGTGATAAACGTGTTGCGTTTGTGAACTGTGTAAATTCATATTAGCCGAAGAATCACTGCCTTTACCAGAAAAGAACTCTCGCTTGTAGGAAGACATAGAGCATTTGGCTTAACTCCATTTCTGAAGGGAAATTCAGAAGAGTGTTCTCATGCATGAAACACTGTTTGTTTTAACTCAAGAAGCATGCTCTTTTTTCCAGCATCTCAAATACAGCAAGAAACATGTGCATGGCCAGAAAAAAAGAACTGTGTTTCTGACTCAAACGGACCATATCTAGTTCAACTCTGCTTATGAAACTGATACAAAGCACAGCATCGCTTACATAGACGCTCTTTAGTTAATAGTGATAAACGTGTTGGGTTTGTGAACTGTTTAAATTCATTTGAGCCAAAATATCACTGCTTTTACCAAAAATGAACTCTTGCTTGTAGGAAGATACAGAGCATTTGGTTTAACTCCATTTCTGAAGGGAAATTCAGACCAGTGTTCTCATCCATGAAACACACTCTGTTGTAACGCAAATAGCATGCTCTTCTTTCAAGCGTCTGCAATACAGCAAGGAATATGAGCATGTCCAGAAAAAAAGAACAGTGTTTCCTACTCATACGGACCATATCTAGTTCAACTCTGCTTATGAAACTGATACAAACCACATCGTCTGTTACATAGATGCTCTTTAGTTAATAGTGAAATTCGTGTTTGGTTTGTGAACTGTGTAAATTCATTTGAGCAGAAAATTCACTGCCTTTACCAGAAATGTACTCTTCCTTGTAGGAAGACACAGATCCTTTGGATAAACTCAGTTACTGAAGGGAAATTCAGACCGGTGTTCTCATGCATGAAACACAGTCTGTTTTATCACAAGAAGCATGCTCTTTTTTCCAGTATCTCCAATACAGCAAGGAACATGAGCATGTCCAGAAAAAAAGAACTGTGTTTCCTACTCATACGGACCATATCTAGTTCAACTCTGCCTCAGAAACTGATACAAACCACAGCATCTCTTAAATAGACGCTTTTTAGTTAATAGTGATAAACGGGTTAGGTTTGTGAACTGTGTAAATTCATTTGAGCCGAAAAATAAATGGGTTTACCGGAAATGAACTCTTGCTTGTAGGAAGACACAGAGCATGGAGTTTACTCCGATTCTATAGGGAAATTCAGAAAAGTGTTCTCATCCATGAAACACAGTCTGTTTTAACGCAAGAAGCATGCTCTTCTTTCCAGCATCTGCAATACACCAAGAAACATGAGCATGGCCAGTAAAAAAAGAACTGTGTTTCCTACTCATAAGGATCATATCTAGTTCACTCTGCTTATGAAACTGATACAAACCACATCAACTCTTACATACATGCTCTTTAGTTAATAGTAAAAATCGTGTTGGTTTCGTGAACTGTGTAAATTAATTTGAGCCGAAAAATAACTGAGTTTACCAGAAATATACTCTTGCTTGTAGAAAGACACAGATCCTTTGGTTAAACTCAGTTTCTGAAGGGAAATTCAGACCGGTGTTCTCATCCATGAAATATACACCGTTTTAACAGAAGAAGCATGCTCTTCTTTTCAGCGTCTGCAATACAGCAAGGAACATGAGCATGTCCAGAAAAAAAGAACTGTGTTTCCTAATCATACAGACCATATCTAGTTCAACTCTGCTTCAGAAACTGATACAAAACACAGCATCTCTTAAATAGACGCTTTTTAGTTAATAGTGATAAACGTGTTAGGTTTGTGAACTGTGTAAATTCATTTGAGCCGAAAAATAAATGGGTTTACCGGAAATGAACTCTTGCTTGTAGGAGGACACATAGCATGGAGTTTAACTGCGATTTTAAAGGGAAATTCAAAAAAGTGTTCTCATCCATGAAACACAGTCTGTTTTAACGCAAGAAGCATGATCTTTTTTCCAGCATCTGCAATACAGCAAGAAACATGAGCATGGCCACAAAAAAAGAACTGTGTTTCTGACTCAACCTGACCATATCTAGTTCAACTCTTCTTATGAAACTGATACAAACCACAGCATCTCTTACATAGACGCTCTTTAGTTAATAGTGATAAACGTGTTAGGTTTGTGAACTGTGTAAATTCATTTGAGCCGAAAATTCACTGCTTTTACCAGAAATGAACTCTTGCTTGTAGGAAGACACAGAGCATGGCGTTAAACTCCGATACTAAATGGAAATTCAGAAAAGTGTTCTCATCAATGAAACACAGTCTGTTTTAATGCAAGAAGCATGCTCTTCTTCCAGCATCTGCAATACAGCAAGAAACATGAGTATGGCCAAAAAAAAGAACTGTGTTTCCTACTCATACGGACCATATCTAGTTCAATTCTGCTTATGAAACTGATACAAACCACAGCATCACTTACATAGATGCTCTTTAGTTTTAGTGAAAAACGTGTTGAGTTTGTGAACTGTGTAAATTCATATTAGCCGAAAAATCACTGCCTTTACCAGAAAAGAACTCTTGCTTGTAGGAAGACATAGAGCATTTGGCTTAACTCCATTTCTGAAGGGAAATTCAGAAGAGTGTTCTCATGCATGAAACACTGTTTTAACGCAAGAAGCATGCTCTTTTTTCCAGCATCTCAAATACAGCAAGAAACATGTGCATGGCCAGAAAAAAAGAACTGTGTTTCTGACTTAAACGGACCATATCTAGTTCAACTCTGCTTATGAAACTGATACAAAGCACAGCATCGCTTACATAGATGCTCTTTAGTTAATAGTGATAAACGTGTTGGGTTTGTGAACTGTTTAAATTCATTTGAGCCAAAATATCACTGCTTTTACCAAAAATGAACTCTTGCTTGTAGGAAGACACAGAGCATTTGGTTAAACTCCAATTCTGAAGGGAAATTCAGACCAGTGTTCTCATCCATGAAACACACTCTGTTGTAACGCAAATAGCATGCTCTTCTTTTAAGCGTCTGCAATACAGCAAGGAACATGAGCATGTCCAGAAAAAAAGAACAGTGTTTCCTACTCATACGGACCATATCTAGTTCAACTCTGCTTATGAAACTGATACAAACCACATCGTCTGTTACATTGATGCTCTTTAATTCATAGTGAAAAACGTGTTGGGTTTGTGAACTGTGTAAATTCATTTGAGCAGAAAATTCACTGCCTTTACCAGAAATGTACTCTTGCTTGTAGGAAGACACAGATCCTTTGGTTAAACTCAGTTTCTGAAGGGAAATTCAGACCAGTGTTCTCATCCACGAAATATACACCGTTTCAACAGAAGAAGCATGCTCTTCTTTTCAGCGTCTGCAATACAGCAAGGAACATGTGCATGCCCAGAAAAAAAGAACTGTGTTTCCTACTCATACGGACCATATCTAGTTCAACTCTGCTTATGAAACTGATATAAACCACATCATCTGTTACATAGATGCTCTTTAGTTAATAGTGAAATTCATATTGGTTTCGTGAACAGTGTAAATTCATTTTAGCCGAAAAATAACTGGTTTTAACGGAAATGAACTCTTGCTTGTAGGAAGACACAGAGCATTTGGTTTAACTCCATTTCTGAAGGGAAATTCAGAAGAGTGTTCTCATGCATGAAACACAGTCTGTTTTATCGCAAGAAGCGTGCTCTTTTTTCCTGCATCTCCAATACAGCAAGGAACATGAGCATGTCCAGAAAAAAAACTGTGTTTCTGACTCAAACGGACCATATGTAGTTTAGTTCTGCTTAGGACACTGATTCAAACCACAGCATCTCTTACATAGATGCTCTTTGGTTAATAGTGAAAATCGTGTTGGGTTCGTGAACTGTGTAATTTCATTTGGCACCGAAAATTCAATGCGTTTACCAGAAATGAACTATTGCTTCAAGGACGACATAGAGCATGGAGTTTAACTCCGATTCTAAATGGAAATTCAGAAGAGTGTTCTCATCCCTGAAACACAGTCTATTTTAATGCAAGAAGCATGCACTTCTTTCCAACATCTGCAATACAACAAGGAACAAGAGCATGCCCAGAAAAAAAGAACTGTGTTTCATACTCATAAGCACCATATCTAGTTCAACTCTGCTTCTGAAACTGATACAATCCATATCATCTCTTACATAGATGCTCTTTAGTTAATAGTGAAAATCGTATTGGTTTCGTGAACTGTGTAAATTCATTTGAGCCAAAAAATAACTGGGTTTACCGGAAATGAACGCTTGCTTGTAGGAAGACACAGAGAATGGCGTTAAACTCTGATTCTAAAGGGAAACTCAGAAAAGTGTTCTCATCAATGAAACACAGTCTGGTTTAATGCAAGAAGCATGCTCTTCTTTCCAGCGTCTGCAATACAGCAAGGAACATGAGTATGTCCAGATAAATAGAACTATGTTTCCTACTCATAAGGACCATATCTAGTTTAACTCTGCTTATGAAACTGATACAAACCACATCGTCTCTTACATATATGCTCTTTAGTTAATAGTGAAAATCGTATTGGTTTCGTAAACTGTGTAAATTCATTTGAGCCAAAAAATAACTGGGTTTACGGGAAATGAACTCTTGCTTGTAGGAAGACACAGAGCATGGAGTTTAACTCCGATTCTATAGGGAAATTCAGAAAAGTGTTCTCATCCATGACACACAGTCTGTTTTAATGCAAGAAGCATGCTCTTCTTTCCAGCATCTGCACTACACCAAGAAACATGAGCATGGTCAGAAAAAAAGAACTGTGTTTCCTACTCATAAGGATCATATCTAGTTCAACTCTGCTTATGAAACTGATACAAACCACATCAACTCTTACATACATGCTCTTTAGTTAATAGTAAAAATCGTGTTGGTTTCGTGAACTGTGTAAATTCATTTGAGGTGAAAAATAACTGAGTTTACCAGAAATATACTCTTACTTGTAGAAAGACACAGATCCTTTGGTTAAACTCAGGTTCTGAAGGGAAATTCAGACCGGTGTTCTCATCCATGAAATATACACCATTATAACACAAGAAGCATGCTCTTCTTTTCAGCGTCTGCAACACAGCAAGGCACATGAGCATGCCAGGAAGAAAAGAACTGTGTTTCCTATTCATAGGGACCACATCTAGTTCAACACTGCTTATGAAACTGATACAAACCACATCATCTCTTCCATAGATGCTCTTTAGTTAATAGTGAAAATCGTATTTGTTTCGTGAACTGTGTAAATTCATTTGAGGCAAAAAATAACGGGGTATACCGGAAATGAACTCTTGCTTGTAGGAAGACACAGAACATGGAGATTAACTCTGATTCTAAAGGGAAACTCAGAAAAATGTTCTCATCCATGAAACACAATCTGTTTTAACGCAAGAAGCATGCTCTTCTTTCCAGCATCTGCAATACAGCAAGGAACATGAGAATGTCAACAAAAAAAGAACTGTGTTTCCTACTCATACGGACCATATCTTGTTGAACACTGCGATGAAACTGATACAAACCACATCATCCCTTACTTAGATGCTCTTTAGTTAATAGTGAAATCGTATTGGTTTCCTGAACTGTGTAAATTCATTTGAGCCCAAAAATAACTGGGTTTACCGGAAATGAACTCTTGCTTGTAGGAAGACACAGAGCATGGAGTTTAACTCCGATTCTAAAGGGAAATTCAGAAAAGTGTTCTCATCCATGAAACACAGTCTGTTTTAAAGCAAGAAGCATGCTCTTCTTCCCAGCTTCTGCAATACAGCAAGGAACATGAGCATGCCCAGAAAAAATGAACTGAATCTCCAACTCATACGAACAATATCTAGTCCAACTCTGCTTATGAAACTGATACAAACCACAGCATCTCTTACATAGATGCTCTTTAGTTAATAGTGAAAAACGTGTTGGGTTTGTGAACTGTGTAAATTCATTTGAGCCAAAAATTCACTGTGTTTACCAGAAATGAACTCTTGCTTGTAGGAAGACACAGAGCATTTGGTTTAACTCCATTTCTGAAGGGAAATTCAGACCTCTGTACTCATCTATGAAACACAGTCTGTTATAACGCAAGAACTTGCTCTTCTTTCCAGGCTCTGCAATAGAGCAAGGAACATGAGCAAACCCAGAAAAAAAGAACTGTATCTCCTACTCATACGAACAATATCTAGTTCAAATCTGCTTATGAAACTGATACAAACCAGATCATCTCTTACATAGACGCTCTTTAGATAATAGTGAAAATCTTGTTGGTTTCGTGAATTTGTAAATTCATTTGAGCCCAAAAATACCTGGATTTATCAGAAATGAACTCTTGCTTGTAGGAAGACACACAGCATGGCTTTAAACTCTGATTCTAAAGGGAAATTCAGAAAAGTGTTCTCATCAATGAAACACAGTCTGTTTTAATGCAAGAAGCATGTGCTTCTTTGCAGCATCTGCAATATAGCAAGAAACATGAGCATTGCCAGAATAAAAGAACTGTGTTTCTTACTCATACGGACCATATCTAGTTCTACCC
Organism: Onychomys arenicola; assembly: GCA_949786405.1. Lineage (NCBI taxonomy): Eukaryota > Metazoa > Chordata > Mammalia > Rodentia > Cricetidae > Onychomys > Onychomys arenicola. The sequence continues at coordinate 1,091,761 of CATKUM010000022.1, read as the reverse complement.
TGCTTATGAAACTGATAAAAACCACAGCATCTCTTACATAGATGCTCTTTAGTTAATAGTGAAAAACGTGTTGGGTTTGTGAACTGTGTAAATTCATTTGAGCCAAAAAATCACTGTGTTTACCAGAAATGAACTCTTGCTTGTAGGAAGACACAGAGAATTTGGTTTAACTCCATTTCTGAAGGGAAATTCAGACCTGTGTTATCATCTATGAAACACAGTCTGTTATAACGCAAGAAGCTTGCTCTTCTTTCCAGGTTCTGCAATATAGCAAGGAACATAAGCATACCCAGAAAAAAAGAACTGTATCTCCTACTCATATGAACAATATCTATTTCAAATCTGCTTATGAAACTGATACAAACCACATCATCTCTTACATAGATGCTCTTTAGTTAATAGTGAAAATCGTATAGGTTTCCTGAACTGTGTAAATTCATTTGAGACGAAAAATACCTGGGTTTACCGGAAATGAATGCTTGCTTGAAGGAAGACACACAGCATGGCGTTAAACTCTGATTCTAAAGGGAAACTCAGAAAAGTGTTCTCAAAATGACACACAGTCTGTTTTAACGCAAGAAGCATGCTCTTCTTTTCTGCATTTGCAATACAGCAAGGAACATGAGCATGGCAAGAAAAAAAGAACTTTTTTCCTACTCATATGGACCATATCTCGTTCAACTCTGCTTATGAAACTGATACAAACATCAGCATCACTTACATAGATGCACTTTAGTTAATAGTGAAAAACGTGTTGGGTTTGTGAACTGTGTAAATTCATTTGAGCCGAAAATTCACTGCCTTTAACAGAAATGAACTCTTGCTTGTAGGAAAACACAGATCTTTTGGTTTAACTGAATTCCTGAAGGGAAATTCAGAAGAGTGTTCTCATCCATGAAACACAGTCTGTTTTAACGCTAGAAGCATGCTCATCTTTCCAGCATCTGCAATACAGCTAGAAACAAGAGCATGGCAAGAAAAAAAAGAACTGTGTTTCCTACTCATACGGACCATATTTAGTGCAACTCTGCTTATGAAACTGATACAAACCACAGCATCTCTTACATAGATGCTCTTTAGTTAATAGTGAAAATCGTATTGGTTTCCTGAACTGTGTAAATTTATATGAGCCGAAAAATAACTGGGTTTACCGGAAATGAACTCTTGCTTGTAAGAAGACACAAATCCTTTGGTTAAACTCAATTTCTGAAGGGAAATTCAGAGCAGTGTTCTCATCCATGAAACACACTCCGTTTTATTGGAGGAAGCATGCTCTTCTTTTCAGATTCTGCAATACAGCAAGGAACATGAGCATGCCAGGAAGAAAAGAACTGTGTTTCCTACTCATATGGACCATATCTTGTTCAACACTACATATGAAACTGATACAAACCACATCATCTCTTCCATAGATGCTCTTTAGTTAATAGTGAAAATCGTATTTGTTTCGTGAACTGTGTAAATTCATTTGAGGCAAAAATTCACTGTGTTTACTAGAAATGAACTCTTGTTTGTAGGAAGACACAGAGCATTTGGTTTAACTCCATTTCTGAAGGGAAATTCAGACCTCTGTACTCATCTATGAAACACAGTCTGTTATAACGCAAGAACTTGCTCTTCTTTCCAGGCTCTGCAATAGAGCAAGGAACATGAGCAAACCCAGAAAAAAAGAACTGTATCTCCTACTCATACGAACAATATCTAGTTCAAATCTGCTTATGAAACTGATACAAACCAGATCATCTCTTACATAGACGCTCTTTAGATAATAGTGAAAATCTTGTTGGTTTCGTGAATTTGTAAATTCATTTGAGCCCAAAAATACCTGGATTTATCAGAAATGAACTCTTGCTTGTAGGAAGACACACAGCATGGCTTTAAACTCTGATTCTAAAGGGAAATTCAGAAAAGTGTTCTCATCAATGAAACACAGTCTGTTTTAATGCAAGAAGCATGCGCTTCTTTGCAGCATCTGCAATATAGCAAGAAACATGAGCATTGCCAGAATAAAAGAACTGTGTTTCTTACTCATACGGACCATATCTAGTTCTACCCTGCTTATGAAACTGATAAAAACCACAGCATCTCTTACATAGATGCTCTTTAGTTAATAGTGAAAAACGTGTTGGGTTTGTGAACTGTGTAAATTCATTTGAGCCAAAAAATCACTGTGTTTACCAGAAATGAACTCTTGCTTGTAGGAAGACACAGAGAATTTGGTTTAACTCCATTTCTGAAGGGAAATTCAGACCTGTGTTATCATCTATGAAACACAGTCTGTTATAACGCAAGAAGCTTGCTCTTCTTTCCAGGTTCTGCAATATAGCAAGGAACATGAGCATACCCAGAAAAAAAGAACTGTATCTCCTACTCATATGAACAATATCTATTTCAAATCTGCTTATGAAACTGATACAAACCACATCATCTCTTACATAGATGCTCTTTAGTTAATAGTGAAAATCGTATAGGTTTCCTGAACTGTGTAAATTCATTTGAGACGAAAAATACCTGGGTTTACCGGAAATGAATGCTTGCTTGAAGGAAGACACACAGCATGGCGTTAAACTCTGATTCTAAAGGGAAACTCAGAAAAGTGTTCTCAAAATGACACACAGTCTGTTTTAACGCAAGAAGCATGCTCTTCTTTTCTGCATTTGCAATACAGCAAGGAACATGAGCATGGCAAGAAAAAAAGAACTTTTTTCCTACTCATATGGACCATATCTCGTTCAACTCTGCTTATGAAACTGATACAAACATCAGCATCACTTACATAGATGCACTTTAGTTAATAGTGAAAAACGTGTTGGGTTTGTGAACTGTGTAAATTCATTTGAGCCGAAAATTCACTGCCTTTAACAGAAATGAACTCTTGCTTGTAGGAAAACACAGATCTTTTGGTTTAACTGAATTCCTGAAGGGAAATTCAGAAGAGTGTTCTCATCCATGAAACACAGTCTGTTTTAACGCTAGAAGCATGCTCATCTTTCCAGCATCTGCAATACAGCTAGAAACAAGAGCATGGCAAGAAAAAAAAGAACTGTGTTTCCTACTCATACGGACCATATTTAGTGCAACTCTGCTTATGAAACTGATACAAACCACAGCATCTCTTACATAGATGCTCTTTAGTTAATAGTGAAAATCGTATTGGTTTCCTGAACTGTGTAAATTTATATGAGCTGAAAAATAACTGGGTTTACCGGAAATGAACTCTTGCTTGTAAGAAGACACAAATCCTTTGGTTAAACTCAATTTCTGAAGGGAAATTCAGAGCAGTGTTCTCATCCATGAAACACACTCCGTTTTATTGGAGGAAGCATGCTCTTCTTTTCAGATTCTGCAATACAGCAAGGAACATGAGCATGCCAGGAAGAAAAGAACTGTGTTTCCTACTCATATGGACCATATCTTGTTCAACACTACATATGAAACTGATACAAACCACATCATCTCTTCCATAGATGCTCTTTAGTTAATAGTGAAAATCGTATTTGTTTCGTGAACTGTGTAAATTCATTTAAGGCAAAAAATAACGGGGTTTACCAGAAATGAACTCTTGCTTGTAGGAAGACACAGAACATGGAGTTTAACTATGATTCTAAAGGGAATTCAGAAAAGTGTTCTCATACATGAAACATAATCTGTTTTAACGCAAGAAGCATGCACTTCTTTCCAGCATCTGCAATACAGCAAGGAACATGAGGATACCCAGAAAAAAGAACTGTATCTCCTACTCATACGAACAATATCTAGTTCAAATCTGCTTATGAAACAGATACAAACCAGATCATCTCCTACATAGATGCTCTTTAGTTAATAGTGAAAATCGTGTTGGTTTCGTGAACGGTGTAAATTCATTTGAGCCCAAAAATACCTGGGTTTACCGGAAATGAACTTTTGCTGATAGGAAGACACAGAGCATGGCGTTAAACTCCAATTCTAAAGGGAAATTCAGAAAAGTGTTCTCATCAATGAAACACAGTCTGTTTTAATGCAAGAAGCATGCTCTTCTTTCCAGCATCTGCAATACAGCAAGAAACATGAGCATTGCCAGAAAAAAGAACTGTGTTTCTTACGCATACAGACCATATCTAGTTCTAATCTGCTTATGAAATTCATACAAACCACAGCATCTCTTACATAGATGCTCTTTAGTTAATAGTGAAAAACGTGTTGGGTTTGTGAACTGTGTAAATTCATTTGAGCCAAAAATTCTCTGTGTTTACCAGAAATGAACTCTTGCTTGTAGGAAGACACAGAGCACTTGGTTTAACTCCATTTCTGAAGGGAAATTGAGACCTGTTCTCATCCATGAAACACACTCTGTTTAACGCAAATAACATGCTCTTCTTTCTAGCGTCTGCAATACAGCAAGGAACATGAGCATGTCCAGAAAAAAAGAAATGTGTTTCTTACACAGACAGACCATATCTAGTTTAACTATGCTTATGAAACTGATACAAACCAGATCATCTCTTACATAGATGCACTTTAGTTAATAGTGAAAATCATGTTGTTTTCGTGATCTCTGTAAATTCATTTGAGCCCAAAAATACCTGGGTTTCCCGGAAATGAACTCTTGCTTGTAGGAAGACACAGAGCAAGGAGTTTAACTCCTATTCTAAAGGAAAATTCAGAATAGTGTTCTCATTCATGAAACACAGTCTGTTTTAAAGCAAGAAGCATGCTCTTCTTCCCAGCTTCTGCAATACAGCAAGGAACATGAGCATGCCCAGAAAAAAAGAACTGAATCTCCTACTCATACGAACAATATGTAGTTCAACTCTGCTTATGAAACTGATACAAACCAGATCATCTCTTACATAGACGCTCTTTAAATAATAGTGAAAATCTTGTTGGTTTCGTGAACTTTGTAAATTCATTTGAGCCCAAAAATACCTGGGTTTATCAGAAATGAACTCTTGCTTGTAGGAAGACACACAGGATGGCTTTAAACTCTTATTCTAAAGGGAAATTCAGAACAGTGTTCTCATCAATGAAACACAGTCTGTTTTAATGCAAGAAGCATGCGCTTCTTTGCAGCATCTGCAATACAGCAAGAAACATGAGCATTGCCAGAATAAAAGAACTGTGTTTCTTACTCATACGGACCATATCTAGTTCTACTCTGCTTATGAAACTGATACAAACCACACCATCTCTTACATAGATGCTCTTCAGTTAATAGTGAAAAACATGTTGGGTTTGTGAACTGTGTAAATTCATTTGAGCCAAAAAATCACTGTGTTTACCAGAAATGAACTCTTGCTTGCAGGGAGACACAGAGCATTTGGTTTAACTCCATTTCTGAAGGGAAATTCAGACCTGTGTTATCATCTATGAAACACAGTCTGTTATAACGCAAGACGCTTGCTCTTCTTTCCAGGTTCTGCAATATAGCAAGGAACATAAGCATACCCAGAAAAAAAGAACTGTATCTCCTACTCATACGAACAATATCTAGTTCAAATCTGATTATGAAACAGACACAAACCAGATCATCTCTTACATAGATGCTCTTTAGATAATAGTGAAAATCTTGTTGGTTTCGTGAACTTTGTAAATTCATTTGAGCCCAAAAATACCTGGGTTTAGCGGAAATGAACTCTTGCTTGTAGGAAGACACACAGCATGGCGTTAAACTCTGATTCTAAAGAGAAATTCAGAAAAGTGTTCTCATCAATGAAACACAGTCTGTTTTAATGCAAGAAGCATGCTCTTCTTTCCAGCATCTGCAATACAGCAAGAAAAATGAGCATTGCCAAAAAAAAGAACTGTGTTTCTTACGCATATGGACCATATCTAGTTCCAATCTGCTTATGAAATTCATACAAACCACAGCATCTCTTACATAGACGCTCTTTAGTTAATAGTGAAAAACATGTTGGGTTTGTGAACTTTGGAAATTCATATGAGCCGAAAATTCCCTGCATTTACCAGAAATGAACTCTTGCTTGTAGGAAGAAACAGAGAATTTGGATTAACTCCATTTCTGAAGGGAAATTCAGAACTGTGTTCTCATCCTTGAAACACACTCTGTTTTAAAGCAAGAAGCATGCTCTTATTCCCAGCTTCTGCAATACAGCAAGGAACATGAGCATGGCCATAAAAAAATAACTGAATCTGGAACTCATACGAACAATATCTAGTTCAACTCTGCTTATGAAACTGATACAAACCAGATCATCTCTTACATAGATGCTCTTTAGATAATAGTGAAAATCTTGTTGGTTTCGTGAACTTTGTAAATTCATTTGAGCCCAAAAATACCTGGGTTTATCAGAAATGAACTCTTGCTTGTAGGAAGACACACAGCATGGGTTTAAACTCCGATTCTAAAGGGAAATTCAGAAAAGTGTTCTCATCAATGAAACACCGTCTGTTTTAATGCAAGAAGCATGCGCTTCTTTGCAGCCTCTGCAATACAGCAAGAAACATAAGCATGGCCAGAAAAAATGAACTGTGTTTCCTACTCATACGGACCATATCTTGTTCAACTCTGCTTATGAAACTGATACAAACCACAGCAACTCTTACTTAGATGCTCTTTAGTTAATAGTGAAAATCGTGTTGGTTTTGTGAACTGTGTAAATTCATTTGGTGCCGAAAATTCACTGCGTTTACCAGAAATGAACTCTTGCTTGTAGGACGACATAGAGCATGGAGTTTAACTCCGATTCTTAATGGAAATTCAGAAGAGTGTTCTCATCCATGAAACACAGTCGGTTTTAACGCAAGAAGCATACTCTTTTTTCCAGCATCTGCAATACAGCAAGAAACATGAGCATGGCCAGAAAAAAAGAACCGTGTTTCCTACTCATACGGACCATATCTAGTTCAACTCTGCTTATGAAACTGATACAAACCACATAATCTCTTACATCGATGCACTTTAATTAATAGTGAAAACCGTATTGGTTTCGTGAACTGTGTAAATTAATTTGAGACAAAAAAAAAGGGGTTTACCGGAAATGAACTCTTGCTTGTAGAAAGACACAGAGCATGTCGTTAAACTCCGATTCTAAAGCGAAATTCAGAAAGGTGTTCTCATTCATGAAACACAGTCTGTTTTAATGCAAGAAGCATGCTCTTCTTTCCAGCATCTGGAATATAGCAAGGAACATGAGCATGCCTAGAAAAAAAGAACTGTGTTTCCTACTCATCCGGACCATATCTAGTTTAACACTGCTCATGAAACTATTACAAAACACATCATCTCTAACATACATGCTCTTTAGTTAATAGTGAAAATCGGGTTGGGGTTGTGAACTGTGTAAATTCATTTGAGGCAAAAATTCACTGTGTTTACCAGAAATGAACACTTGCTTGTAGGAAGACACAGAGCATGGCGTTAAACTCCAATTCTATAGCGAATTTCAGAAAAGTGTTCTCATCCATGAAACACAGTCTGTTTTAATGCAAGAAGCATGCTCTTCTTGCCAGCATCTGCAATACCGCAAGTAACATGAGAATGCCCAGAAAAAAAGAACTGTGTTTCCTACTGATACGGGCCATATCTAGTTCAACACTGCTCATGAAACTGATACAAACCACATCATCTCTTACATAGGTGCTCTTTAGTTAATAGTGAAAATCGAATTGGTTTCGTGATCTGTGTAAATTCATTTGAGCCAAAAAATAACGGGGTTTACCGGAAATGAACTCTTGCTTGTAGGAAGACACAGAGCAGGGAGTTTAACTCTGATTCTAAAGGGAAATTCAGAAAAGTGTTCTCATAAATGAAACACAGTCTGTTTTAACGCAACAAGCATGCTCTTTTTCCAGCATCTGCAATACAGCAAGAAACATGAGCATGACAAGAAAAAAAGAACTGTGTTTCCTACTAAAATGGACGATATCTAATTCAACTCTGCTTATGAAACTGATCCATACCACATCATCTCTTACATAGATGCTGTTTAGTTAATAGTGAAAATCGTATTGGTTTCATGAACTGTGTCAATTCACTTGAGCCAAAAATAACTGGGTTTACCGGAAATGAACCCTTGCTTGTAGAAAGACACAGAGCATGTCGTTAAACTCTGATTCTAAAGCGAAATTCAGAATGGTGTTCTCATTCATGAAACACAGTCTGTTTTAATGCAAGAAGCATGCTCTTCTTTCCAGCATCTGGAATATAGCAAGGAACATGAGCATGCCTAGAAAAAAAGAACTGTGTTTCCTACTCATCCGGACCATATCTAGTTTAACACTGCTCATGAAACTATTACAAAACACATCATCTCTAACATACATGCTCTTTAGTTAATAGTGAAAATCGTGTTGGGGTTGTGAACTGTGTAAATTCATTTGAGGCAAAAATTCACTGTGTTTACCAGAAATGAACACTTGCTTGTAGGAAGACACAGAGCATGGCGTTAAACTCCAATTCTATAGCGAATTTCAGAAAAGTGTTCTCATCCATGAAACACAGTCTGTTTTAATGCAAGAAGCATGCTCTTCTTGCCAGCATCTGCAATACCGCAAGTAACATGAGCATGCCCAGAAAAAAAGAACTATGTTTCCTACTGATACGGGCCATATCTAGTTCAAAACTGCTCATGAAACTGATACAAACCACATCATCTCTTACATAGATGCTCTTTAGTTAATAGTGAAAAACGTGTTGGGTTTGTGAACTGTGTAAATTCATTTGAGCCCAAAAATACCTGGGTTTATCAGAAATGAACTCTTGCTTGTAGGAAGACACAGAGCATTTGGTTTAACTCCATTTCTGAAGGGAAATTCAGACCTGTGTTCTCATCTATGAAACACAGTCTGTTTTAACGCAGGAAGCATGCTCTTCTTTCCAGGTTCTGCAATAGAGCAAGGAACATGGGCATATCCAGAAAAAAAGCACTGTATCTCCTACTCATATGAACAATATCTACTTCAAATCTGCTTATGAAACTGATACAAACCAAATCATCTCTTACATAGATGCTCTTTAGATAATAGTGAAAATCTTGTTGGTTTCGTGAACTTTGTAAATTCATTTAAGCCCAAAAATACCAGGGTTTATCGGAAATGAACTCTTGCATTTAGGAAGACACAGATCATGGCGTTAAACTCTGTTTCTAAAGGGAAATTCAGAAAAGTGTTCTCATCTATGAAACACAGTCTGTTTTAACGCAAGAAGCATGCTCTTCTTTCCAGGTTCTGCAATAGAGCAAGGGACATGAGCATACCCAGAAAAAAAGAACTGTATCTCCTACTCATATGAACAATATCTACTTCAAATCTTCTTATGAAACGGATACAAACCAGATCATCTCTTACATAGATGCTCTTTAGTTAATAGTGAAAAACGTATTGGTTTTGTGAACTGTGTATACTCATTTGAGCCAAAAAATATATGGGTTACCGGAAATGAACGCTTGCTTGTAGGGAGACACAGAGCATGGCGTTAAACTCCGATTCTAAAGGGAAACTCAGAAAAGTGTTCTCATGAATGAAACACAGACTGGTTTAATGCAAGAAGTATGCTCTTTTTTCCAGCCTCTACAATACAGCAAGAAACATGAGCATGGTGAGAAAAAAAGAACTGTGTTTCCTACTCATACGGACCATATCTAGTTCTACTCTGCTTATGAAAATGATACAAACCACATAATCTCTTACACAGATGCACTTTAGTTAATAGTGAAAACCGTATTGGTTTCGTGAACTGTGTAAATTCATTTGAGCCAAAAAATAACTGAGTTTATCGGAAATGAACTCTTGCTTGTAGGAAGACACACAGCATGGAGTTTAATTCCAATTCTAAAGGGAAATTCAGACCTGTGTTCTCATCTATGAAACACAGTCTGTTTTAACGCAAGAAGCATGCTCTTTTTTCCAGGTTCTGCAATAGAGCAAGGAACATGAGCATACACAGAAAAAAGAACTGTATCTCCTACTCATACGAACAATAGCTAGTTCAAATCTGTTTATTTAACTGATACAAACCAGAACATCGCTTACATAGATGCTCTTTAGTTAATAGTGAAAATCGTGTTGGTTTTGTGAACAGCGTAAATTCATTTGAGCCCTAAATACCTGGGTTTACCGGAAATGAACTCTTGCTTGTAGGAAGACACAGAGCATGGCTTTAAAATCTGATTCTAAAGAGAAATTCAGAAAAGTGTTCTCATCAATGAAACACAGTCTGTTTTAATGCAAGAAGCATGCTCCTCTTTCCAGCATATGGAATACAGCAAGAAACATGAGCACGGCCAGAAAAAAAGCACTGTGTTTCCTACTCATATGGACCATATCTCGTTCAACGCTGTTTATGAAACTGAAACAAACCACAGCATCTCTTACATAGATGATCTTTAGTTAATAGAGAAAAACAGGTTGGGTTTGTGAACTTTGGAAATTCATATGAGCCGAAAATTCCCTGCATTTACCAGAAATGAACTCTTGCTTGTAGGAAGAAATAGAGCATTTGGTTTAACTCCATTTCTGAAGGGAAATTCAGACCTGTGTTCTCATCTATGAAACACAGTCTGTTTTAATGCAAGAAGCATGTGCTTCTTTCCAGCATCTGCAATACAGCAAGAAACATGAGCATGGCCAGAAAAAAAGAACTGTGTTTCCTACTAATATGGACGATATCTAATTAAACTCTGCTTATGAAACTGATACATACCACATCACCTCTTACATAGATGCTGTTTAGTTAATAGTGAAAATCATATTGGTTTCGTGAACTGTGTCAATTCATTTGTGCCCAAAATTAACTGGGTTTACCGTAAATGAACTCTTGCTTGTAGGAAGACACAGAGCATGTCGTTAAACTCCGATTCTAAAGCGAAATTCAGAAAAGTGTTCTCATCCATGAAACACAGTCTGTTTTAATGCAAGAAGCATGCTCTTCTTTCCAGCATCTGGAATACCGCAAGGAACATGAGCATGCCCAGAAAAAAAGAACTGTGTTTCCTACTAATATGGACGATATCTAATTTAACTCTGCTTATGAAACTGATACATACCACATCATCTCTTACATAGATGCTGTTTAGTTAATAGTGAAAATCATATTGGTTTCGTGAACTGTGTCAATTCATTTGTGCCCAAAATTAACTGGGTTTACCGGAAATGAACTCTTGCTTGTAGGAAGACACAGAGCATGTTGTTAAACTCCGATTCTAAAGCGAAATTCAGAAAAGTGTTCTCATCCATGAAACACAGTCTGTTTTAATGCAAGAAGCATGCTCTTCTTTCCAGCATCTGGAATACCGCAAGGAACATGAGCATGCCCAGAAAAAAAGAACTGTGTTTCCTACTCACCCGGACCATATCTACTTCAACACAGCTCATGAAAGTGATACAAACCACTTCATCTCTTACATACATGCTCTTTAGTTAATAGTGAAAAACGTGTTGGGTTTGTGAACTGTGTAAATTCATTTGAGACAAAAATTCACTGTGTTTACCAAAAATGAACTCTTGCTTGTAGGAAGACACAGAGCAATTGGTTTAACTCCATTTCTGAAGGGTAATTCAGAAGATTGTTCAGATCCATGAAACACAGTGTGTTTTAACGCAAATAACATGCACTTCTTTCTAGCGTCTGCAATACAGCAAGGAACATGAGCAAGTTCCAGAAAAAAAGAAATGTGTTTCCTAATCATACAGACCATATCTAGTTTAACTCTGCTTATGAAACTGATACAAACCACAGCATCTCTTACATAGATGCTCTTTAGTTAATAGTGAAAAACATGTTGGGTTTGTGAACTTTGGAAATTCATATGAGCCGAAAATTCCCTGCATTTACCAGAAATGAACTCTTGCTTTTAGGAAGAAACAGAGCATTTGGTTTAACTCCATTTCTTAAGGGAAATTCAGACCTGTGTTCTCATCCATGAAACACACTCTGTTTTAAAGCAAGAAGCATGCTCTTCTTCCCAGCTTCTGCAATACAGCAAGGAGCATGAGCATGGCCAGAAAAAAAGAACTGAATCTCCAACTCATACGAATAATATCTAGTTCAACTCTGCTTAGGAAACTCATACAATCCAGATCATCTCTTACATAGATGCTCTTTAGATAATAGTGAACATCTTGTTGGTTTCGTGAACTTTGTAAATTCATTTGAGCCCAAAAATACCTGGGTTTATCGGAAATGAACTCTTGCTTGTAGGAAGACACAGAGCATGGCGTTAAACTCTGATACTAAAGGGAAATTCAGAAAAGTGTTCTCATCAATGAAACACAGACTGGTTTAATGCAAGAAGCATGCTCTTCTTTCCAGCCCCTACAATACAGCAAGAAACATGAGCATGGCGAGAAAAAAAGAACTGAGTTTCCTACTCATACGGACCATATCTCGTTCAACTCTGCTTATGAAACTGACACAACCCACAGCATCTCTTACAGAGATGCTCTTTAGTTAATAGTGAAATTCGTGTTGGTTTCGTGAACTGTGAAAATTCATTTGGCGCCGAAAATTCACTGCGTTTACCGGAAATGAACTCTTGCTTGTAGGAAGACACAGAGCATTTGGTTTAACTCCATTTCTGAAGGGAAATTCAGACCTGTGTTCTCATCTATGGAACACAGTCTGGTTTAACGCAGGAAGCATGCTCTTCCTTCCAGGTTCTGCAGTAGAGCAAGGAACATGAGCATACCCAGAAAAAAGAACTGTATCTCCTACTCATATGAACAATATCTACTTCAAATCTGATTATGAAATGGATACAAACCAGATCATCTCTTACATAGATTTTCTTTAGTTAATAGTGAAAATCGTATAGGTTTTGTGAACTGTGTAAATTCATTTGAGCCGAAAAATAACTGGGTTTACAGGAAATGAACGCTTTCTTGTAGGGAGACACAGAGCATGGCGTTAAACTCCGATTCTAAAGAGAAACTCAGAAAAGTGTTCACATCAATGAAACACAGACTGGTTTAATGCAAGAAGCATGCTCTTCTTTCCATCCTCTACAATACAGCAAGGAACATGAGCATGGCGAGAAAAAAAGAACTGTGTTTCCTACTCATACGGACCATATCTCGTTCAACTCTGCTTAGGAAACTGATACAACCTACAGCATCTCTTACATAGGTGCTCTTTAGTTAATAGTGAAAATCGTGTTGGTTTCGTGAACTGTGTAAATTCATTTGGCGCCGAAAATCACTGCGTTTACCAGAAATGAACTCATGCTTGTAGGACGACATAGAGCATGGAGTTTAAGTCCGATTCTAAATGGAAATTCAGAAGAGTGTTCTTGTCCATGAAAAATAGTCGCTTTTAACGCAAGAAGCATTCTCTTCTTTCCAGCATCGTCAATACAGCAAGAAACAAGAGCATGCCAGGAAGAAAAGAACTGTGTTTACTACTCATACTTACCACATCTAGTTCAACACTGCTTATGGAACTGATACAAACCACAGCATCTCTTACATTGATGCTCTTTAGTTAATAGTGAAAATCGTATTGGATTTGTGAACTGTGTAAATTCATTTGAGCCGAAAAATAACTGGGTTTACCGGAAATGAACGCTTGCTTGTAGGGAGACACAGAGCATGGCGTTAAACTCTGATTTTAAAGGGAAACTCAGAAAAGTGTTCTCATCAATGAAACACAGACTGGTTTAATGCAAGAAGCATGCTCTTCTTTCCAGCCTCTGCAATACAGCAAGAAACATGAGCATGGCAAGAAAAAAAGAACTGTGTTTCCTACTGATACGGACCATATATCATTAAATTCTGCTTATGAAACTGATACATACCTCATCATCTCTTACATAGACGCTGTTTAGTTAATAGTGAAAATCGTATTGGTTTCGTGAACTGTGTCAATTCAATTGAGCCAAAAAATAACGGGGTTTCCCGGAAATGAACTCTTGCTTGTAGGAAGACACAGAGCATGGAGTTTAATTCCGATTCTAAAGGGAAATTCAGAAAAGTGCTCTCATCAATGAAACACAGTCTGTTTTAACGCAACAAGCATGCTCTTTTTCCAGCATCTGCAATACAGCAAGAAACATGAGCATGGCCAGAAAAAAAGAACTGTGTTTCCTACTCATATGGACGACGTCTAGTTCAACTCTGCTTATGAAATTGATACATACCACATCATCTCTTACATAGATGCTGTTTAGTTAATAGTGAAAATCGTATTGGTTTCGTGAACTGTGTCAATTCTTTTGAGCCCAAAAATAACTGTGTTTACCTGAAATGTACACTTGCTTGTAGGAAGACACAGAGCATGGCGTTAAACTCCAATTCTAAAGCGAAATTCAGAAAAATGTTCTCATCCATGAAATACAGTCTGTTTTAATGCAAGAAGCATGCTCTTCTTTCCAGCATCTGCAATACAGCAAGGAACATGAGCATGCCCAGAAAAAAAGAAGTGTGTTTCCTACTGACACGGATCATATCTAGTTCAACACTGCTCATGAAACTGATACAAACCAGATCATCTCTTACATAGATGCTCTTTAGTTAATAGTGAAAATCGTATTGGTTTCGTGATCTATGCAAATTCATTTGAGCCAAAAAATAACGGGGTTTACCGGATATGAACTCTTGCTTGTAGGAAGACACAGAGAAAGGCGTTTACCTCTGATTCTAAAGCGAAATTCAGAAAAGTGTTCTCATCAATGAAACACAGTCTGTTTTAATGCAAGAAGCATGCTCTTCTTTCCAGCATCTGCAATACAGCAAGAAACATGAGCATTGCCATAGAAAAAGAACCTTGTTTCTTACTCATACGGACCATATCTAGTTCCACTCTGCTTATGAAACTGATACAAACCACAGCATCTCTTACACAGATGCTCTTTAGTTAATAGAAAAAAACGTGTCGGGTTTGTGAACTGTGTAAATTCATTTTAGACAAAAATTCACTATCTTTACCAGAAATGAACTCTTGCTTGTAGGAAGACACAGAGCCTTTGGTTTAACTCCATTTCTGAAGGGTAATTCAGAAGATTATTCTCATCCATGAAACACACTCTGTTTTAACGCAAATAACATGCTCTTATTTCTACCGTCTGTAATACAGCAAGGAACATGAGCATGTCCAGAAAAAAAGAAATGTGTTTCCAAATCATACGGATCATATCTAGTTTAACTCTGCTTATGAAACTGATACAAACCACAGCATCTCTTACATAGGCCCTCTTTAGTTAATAGTGAAAATCGTATTGGTTTCGTGAACTGCATAAATTCGTTTGAGCCAAAAAATACCTGGGATTACCGGAAATGAACCCTTGCTTGTAGGAAGACACAGCGCATGGCGTTTAACTCTGATTCTAAAGGGAAATTCAGAAAAGTGTTCTCAACAATGAAACACAGTCTGTTTTAACGCAAGAAGCATGCTCTTCTTTCCAGTACCTGCAATACAGCAAGAAACATGAGCATGGCCAGAAAAAAAGAACTTTGTTTCCTACTCATACGGATCATATCTCTTTCAACTCTGTTTATGAAACTGATACAAACCGCAGCATCTCTTACATAGATGCTCTTTAGCTAATAGTGAAAAACATGTTGGGTTTGTGAACTTTGGAATTTCATATGAGCCGAAAATTCCCTGCATTTACCAGAAATGAACTCTTGCTTGAATGAAGAAACAGATCATTCGGTTTAACTCCATTTGAGAAGGGAAATTCAGACCTGTGTTCTCATCCATTTAACACACTCTGTTTTAAAGCAAGAAGCATGCTCTTCTTCCCAACTTCTGCAATACAGCAAGGAACATGAGCATGCCCAGAAAAAATAACTGAATCTCAAACTCATACGAACAATATCTAGTTCAACTCTGCTTATGAAAGTGATACAAACCAGATCATCTCTTACATAGATGCTCTTTAGATAATAGTGAACATCTTGTTGGTTTCATGAACTTCGTAAATTCATTTGAGCCCCAAAATACCTGGGTTTATCAGAAATGACTCTTCCTTGTAGGAAGACACAGAGCATGGCATTAAACTCTGATTCTAAAGGGAAATTCAGAAAAGTGTTCTCATCCATGAAACACAGTCTGTTTTAAGGCAAGAAGCATGCGATTCTTTCAAGCATCTGCAATACAGCAAGAAACATGAGCATTGCCAGAAAAAAAGAACTGTGTTTCTTACTCATACGGACCATTACTAGTTCTACTCTGCTTATGAAACTGATACAAACCACAGCATCTCTTACATAGATGCTCTTTAGTTAATAGTGAAAAACGTGTTGGGTTTGTGAACTGTGTAAATTCATTTGAGCCAAAAATTCACTGTGTTTACCAGAAATGAAATGTTGCTTGTAGGAAGACACAGAGCATTTGGTTTAACTCCATTTCTGAAGGGAAATTCAGACCTGTGTTCTCATCTATGAAACACAGTCTGTTTTAACGCAGGAAGCATGCTCTTCTTTCCAGGTTCTGCAATAGAGCAAGGAACATGAGCATACCCAGAAAAAAAGAACTGTATCTCCTACTCATATGAACAATATCTACTTCAAATCTGCTTATGAAATGGATACAAACCAGATCAACTCTTACATAGATGCTCTTTAGTTAATAGTGAAAATCGTATTGGTTTTGTGAACTGTGTAGATTCATTTGAGCCAAAAAATAACTGGGTTTACCGGAAATGAACACTTGCTTGTAGGGGGACACAGAGCATGGCGTTAAACTCCGATTCTAAAGGGAAACCAAGAAAAGTGTTCTCATCAATGAAACACAGACTGGTTTAATGCAAGAAGCATGCTCTTCTTACCAGCATCTGCAATACAGCAAGAAACATGAGCATGACCAGAAAAAAAGCACTGTGTTTCCTACTCATACGGACCATATCTCGTTCAACTCTGTTTATGAAATTGATACAAACCACAGCATCTCTTACATAGATGCTCTTTAGTTAATAGTGAAAAACATGTTGGGTTTGTGAACTTTGGAAATTCATATGAGCCGAAAATTCCCTGCTTTTACGAGAAATGAACTCTTGCTTGTAGGAAGAAACAGAGCATTTGGTTTAACTCCATTTCTTAAGGGAAATTCAGACCTGTGTTCTCATCCATGAAACTCACTCTGTTTTAAAGCAACAAGCATGCTCTTCTTCCCAGATTCTGCAATACAGCAAGAAACATGAGCATGGCCAGTAAAAAAGAACTGTGTTTCCTACTAATATGGACGATATCTAATTTAACTCTGCTTATGAAAGTGATACAACCCACAGCATCTCTTACAGACATGCTGTTTAGTTAATAGTGAAATTCGTGTTGGTTTCCTGAACTGTGTAAAATCATTTGGCGCCGAAAATTCACTGCGTTTACCAGAAATGAACTCTTGCTTGTAGGACGACATAGAGCATGGAGTTTAACTCCGATTCTAAATGGAAATTCAGAAGAGTGTTCTCATCCATGAAAAATAGTCGCTTTTAACGCAAGAAGCATTCTCTCCTTACCAGCTTCGGCAATACAGCAAGAAACATGAGAATGGCCAGAAAAAAAGAACTGTATTTCCTACTCATACGGACCATATCAAGTTCAACTCTGCTTATGAAACTGATACAATCCACATCATCTCTTACATAGATGCACTTTAGTTAATAGTGAAAACCGTATTGGTTTCGTGAACTGTGTAAATTCATTTGAGCCAAAAAATAACTGGGTTTACCGGAAATGAACTGTTGCTTGTAGGAAGACACAGAGCATGGAGTTTAACTCCGATTTTAAAGGGAAATTCAGACTTGTGTTCTCATCTATGAAACACAGTCTGTTTTAACGCAAGAAGCATGCTCTTTTTCCAGCATCTGCAATACAGCAACAAACATGAGCATGGCCAGAAAAAAAGAACTGTGTTTCCTACTCATTTGGACGATATCTAATTTAACTCTGCTTATGAAACTGATACATACCACATCATCTCTTACATAGACGCTGTTTAGTTAATAGTGAAAATCATATTGGTTTCGTGAACTGTGTCAATTCATTTGAGCCCAAAAATAACTGGGTTTTCCGGAAAAGAACTCTTGCTTGTAGGAAGACACAGTGCATGTCGTTAAACACCGATTCTAAAGCGAAATTCAGAAAAGTATTCACATCCATGAAACACAGTCTGTTTTTACGCAAGAAGCATGCTCTTCTTTCCAGCATCTGTAATACAGCAAGGAACATGAGCATGCCCAGAAAAAAAGAACTGTGTTTTCTACTCATACGGACCATATCTAGTTCAACACTGCTCATGAAACTGATATAAACCACATCATCTCTTACATAGATGCTCTTTAGTTAATAGTGAAAAACGTGTTGGGTTTGTGAACTGTGTAAATTCATTTGAGCCAAAAATTCACTGTGTTTACCAGAAATGAAATGTTGCTTGTAGGAAGACACAGAGCATTTGGTTTAACTCCATTTCTGAAGGGAAATTCAGACCTGTGTTCTCATCTATGAAACACAGTCTGTTTTAACGCAGGAAGCATGCTCTTCTTTCCAGGTTCTGCAATAGAGCAAGGAACATGAGCATACCCAGAAAAAAAGCACTGTATCTCCTACTCATATGAACAATATCTACTTCAAATCTGCTTATGAAATGGATACAAACCAGATCAACTCTTACATAGATGCTCTTTAGTTAATAGTGAAAATCGTATTGGTTTTGTGAACTGTGTAGATTCATTTGAGCCAAAAAATAACTGGGTTTACCGGAAATGAACACTTGCTTGTAGGGGGACACAGAGCATGGCGTTAAACTCCGATTCTAAAGGGAAACCAAGAAAAGTGTTCTCATCAATGAAACACAGACTGGTTTAATGCAAGAAGCATGCTCTTCTTACCAGCATCTGCAATACAGCAAGAAACATGAGCATGACCAGAAAAAAAGCACTGTGTTTCCTACTCATACGGACCATATCTCGTTCAACTCTGTTTATGAAATTGATACAAACCACAGCATCTCTTACATAGATGCTCTTTAGTTAATAGTGAAAAACATGTTGGGTTTGTGAACTTTGGAAATTCATATGAGCCGAAAATTCCCTGCTTTTACGAGAAATGAACTCTTGCTTGTAGGAAGAAACAGAGCATTTGGTTTAACTCCATTTCTTAAGGGAAATTCAGACCTGTGTTCTCATCCATGAAACTCACTCTGTTTTAAAGCAACAAGCATGCTCTTCTTCCCAGATTCTGCAATACAGCAAGAAACATGAGCATGGCCAGTAAAAAAGAACTGTGTTTCCTACTAATATGGACGATATCTAATTTAACTCTGCTTATGAAAGTGATACAACCCACAGCATCTCTTACAGATATGCTCTTTAGTTAATAGTGAAATTCGTGTTGGTTTCCTGAACTGTGTAAAATCATTTGGCACCGAAAATTCACTGCGTTTACCAGAAATGAACTCTTGCTTGTAGGACGACATAGAGCATGGAGTTTAACTCCGATTCTAAATGGAAATTCAGAAGAGTGTTCTCATCCATGAAAAATAGTCGCTTTTAACGCAAGAAGCATTCTCTTCTTACCAGCTTCGGCAATACAGCAAGAAACATGAGAATGGCCAGAAAAAAAGAACTGTATTTCCTACTCATACGGACCATATCAAGTTCAACTCTGCTTATGAAACTGATACAATCCACATCATCTCTTACATAGATGCACTTTAGTTAATAGTGAAAACCGTATTGGTTTCGTGAACTGTGTAAATTCATTTGAGCCAAAAAATAACTGGGTTTACCGGAAATGAACTGTTGCTTGTAGGAAGACACAGAGCATGGAGTTTAACTCCGATTTTAAAGGGAAATTCAGACTTGTGTTCTCATCTATGAAACACAGTCTGTTTTAACGCAAGAAGCATGCTCTTTTTCCAGCATCTGCAATACAGCAACAAACATGAGCATGGCCAGAAAAAAAGAACTGTGTTTCCTACTCATTTGGACGATATCTAATTTAACTCTGCTTATGAAACTGATACATACCACATCATCTCTTACATAGACGCTGTTTAGTTAATAGTGAAAATCATATTGGTTTCGTGAACTGTGTCAATTCATTTGAGCCCAAAAATAACTGGGTTTTCCGGAAAAGAACTCTTGCTTGTAGGAAGACACAGTGCATGTCGTTAAACACCGATTCTAAAGCGAAATTCAGAAAAGTATTCACATCCATGAAACACAGTCTGTTTTTACGCAAGAAGCATGCTCTTCTTTCCAGCATCTGTAATACAGCAAGGAACATGAGCATGCCCAGAAAAAAAGAACTGTGTTTTCTACTCATACGGACCATATCTAGTTCAACACTGCTCATGAAACTGATACAAACCACATCATCTCTTACATAGATGCTCTTTAGTTAATAGTGAAAAACGTGTTGGGTTTGTGAACCGTGTAAATTCATTTGAGCCAAAAATTCACTGTGTTTACCAGAAATGAAATCTTGCTTGTAGGAAGACACAGAGCATTTGGTTTAACTCCATTACTGAAGGGAAATTCAGAAAAGTGTTCTCGTAAATGAAACACAGTCTGTTTTAATGCAAGAAGCATGCTCTTCTTTCCAACATCTGGAATACAGCAAGGAACATGAGCATGCCCAGAAAAAAAGAACTGTATCTCCTCCTCATACGAACAATATCTAGTTCAACTCTGCTTATGAAAGTGATACAAACCAGATCATCTCTTACATAGATGCTCTTTAGATAATAGTGAAAATCTCGTTGGTTTCGAGAACTGTGTAAATTTATTTGGGACAAAAAATTCCTGGGTTTAGCGGAAATGAACTCTTGCTTGTAGGAAGACACAGAGCATGGCGTTAAACTCCGATTCTAAAGGGAATTTCAGAAAAGTGTTCTCATCAATGAAACACAGTCTGTTTTAATGCAAGAAGCATGCTCTTCTTTCCAGCACCTGCTATACAGTAAGAAACATGAGCATGGCCAGAAAAAAAGAACTGTGTTTCCTACTCATAGGGACCATATCTCCTTCAACTCTGCTTATGAAACTGATAAAAACTACAGCATCTTTTACATAGATGCTCTTTAGTTAATAGTGTAAATCGTGTTGGCTTCGAGAAATGTGTAAATTCATTTGAGCCGAAAAAACTGGGTTTATCGGAATTGAACACTTGCTTATAGGAAGACACAGAGCATAGAGTTTATCTCTGATTCTAAATGGAAATTCAGAAGAGTGTTCTCATCCATGAAACACATTCCGTTTTAACGCAAGAAGCATGCTCTTCTATCCAGCATCTGCAATACAGCAAGGAACATGAGCATGCGCAAAAAAAAAGAACTGTTTTTACTACTCATACGGACCATATCTAGTTCAACTGTGCTTATGAATCTGATAGAAACCACAGCATCTCTTACATAGATGCTCTTTAGTTTATAGTGAAAAACGTGTTGGGTTTGTGAACTGTGTAAATTCATTTGAGCCGAAAATACACTCCCTTTACCAGAAATGAACTCTTGCTTGTAGGAAAACACAGAGCATTTGGTTGAACTCCATTCCCAAAGGGAAATTCAGAAGATTGTTCTCATCCATGAAACACAGTCTGTTTTAACGCAAGAAGCATCCTTTTCATTCCAGCATCTGCAATACAGCAAGAAATATGAGCATGGCCAGAAAAAAAGAACTGTGTTTCCTACTCATACGGACCATATCTAGTTCAACTCTTCTTATGAAACTGATACAAACCACATCATCTCTTACATAGATGCTCGTTAGTTAATAGTGAAAATCGTATTGGTTTCGTGTACTGTGTAAATTCCTTGGAGCTGAAAAATAACTGGGTTTACCGGAAATGAACTGTGGCTTGTAGGAAGACACAGAGCATGGATTTTAAATCCGAATCTAAAGGGAAATTCAGAAGAATGTTCTCATCCATGAAACACAGTCTGTTTTAACCCAATTAGCATGTTCTTCTTTCCAGGATCTGCAATACAGGAAGAAACATGAGCATGGCCAAAATAAAAGAACTGTGTTTCCTACTCATACGGACCATATGTAGTTCAACTCTGCTTATGAAACTGATACAAACTACAGCATCGCTTACATAGATGCTCTCTAGTTAATAGTGAAAAACGTGTTGTGTTTGTGAACTCTGTAAATTCATTTGAGCCCAAATTTCACTGCCATTACTAGAAATGAACTCTTACTTGGAGGAAGACACAAAGCCTTTGGTTTACTTCTGTTTCTGAATGGAAATTCAGACCAGTGTTCTCATCCATGAAACACACTCTGTTTTAAGGCTCATAGCATGCTCTTCTTTCCAGCATCTGCAATAGATCAAGGAACATGAGCATGTCCAGAAAATAAGAACTGTGTTTCCTACTCATAAAGACCATATTTAGTTCAACTGTGCTTATAAACCTGATACAACCCATATCATCTTTTACATACAAGCACTTTAGTTAATAGTGAAAACCATGTTGGGTTTGTGACCTGTGTAAATTCACTTGAGCCGAAATTTCACTGCCTTTACCAGAAATGAACTCTTGATTGTAGCAAGACACGGGGCCTTTGGTTTACTTCTGTTTCTGAAGGGAAATTCAGAAAAGTGTTCTCATCCATGAAACACACTCTGTTTTAACACAAGAAGTATGCTCTTATTTCCAGCGTCATCAATACAGCAAGGAACATGAGCATGTGCAAAAAAAAAAAAAAAAAAACTGTGTTTCCTGTTCATACGGACCATATCTAGTTCAACTCTGCTTATGAAACTGATACAAACCACATCATCTTATACATAGATGCTCTTTAGTTAATAGTGAAAAACGTGTTGGGTTAGTGAACTGTGTAAATTGATTTGAGCCGAAAATTCACTGTGTTTACAAGAAATGAACTTTTGCTTGGAGGAAGACACAGAGCCTTTGGTTTAACTCCGTTTCTGAAGGGAAATTCAGACCAGTGTTCTCATCCATGAAACACACTCTGTTTTATCGCATGAGCATGCTCTTCTTTCCAGCATCTGGAATACAGCAAGGAATGTGAGAATGCCCAGAAAAAAAGAACTGTGTTTCCTACTCATACAGACCATATTTAGTTCAACTCTGCTTATGAAACTGATACAACCCATATCATCTTTCACGTAGATGCTCTTTAGTTAATAGTGAAAATCGTGTTGGTTTCGTGATCTGTGTAAATTCATTTGGCTCCGAAAATTCAATGCGTTTACCAGAAATGAACTCTTGCTTATAGGACGACACAGAGCGTGGAGTTTAACTCTGATTCTAAATGGAAATTAAGAAGAGTGTTCTCATCCATGAAACACATTCTATTTTAACGCAAGAACAATGCTCTTCTTTCCTGCATCTGCAATACAGCAAGAAACATGAGCATGGCCAGAAAAAAAGAACTGTGTTTCCTATTCATACTGACCATACCTAGTTCACCTCTGCTTATGAAACTGATACAAACCACACCATCTCTTACATAGATGCTCTCTAGTTAACAGAGAAAATCGTGTTGGGTTTGTGAACTGTGTAAATTCATTTGAGCCGAAATTTCACTGCCTTTACCAGAAATGAACTCTTGATTGTAGGAAGACACAGAGCCTTTGGTTTACTTCTGTTTCTGAAGGGAAATTCAGACCAGTGTTCTCATCCATGAAACACACTCTGTTGTAACACAAGAAGTATGCTCTTCTTTCCAGCGTCTTCAATACAGCAAGGAACATGAGCATGCACAAAAAAAAAGAACTGTGTTTCCTATTCATACGGACCATATCTAGTTCAACTCTGCTTATGAAACTGATACAAACCACATCATCTTATACATAGATGATCTTTAGTTAATAGTGAAAAACGTGTTTGGTTCGTGAACTGTGTAATTTCATTTGAGCCGAAAATTCACTGCGTTTACCAGAAATGACCTCTTGCTTGTAGGAAGACACAGAGCATTTGGTTTAACTCCATTTCTGAAGGGAAATTCAGACCTGTGTTCTCATCCATGAAACACACTCTGTTTTAACGCAAGAAGCATGCTCTTATTTCCAGCTTCTGCAATACAGTGAGGAACATGAGCATGCCCAGAAAAAATGAACTGTATCTCCTACTCATACAAACAATATCTAGTTCAACTCTGCTTATGAAACTGATACAAACCAGATCATCTCTTACATAGATGCTCTTTAGTTGATAGTGAAAATCGTGTTCGTTTCGTCAACTGTGTTAATTCATTTGAGCCCCAAAATAACTGGGTTTACCAGAAATGAACTCTTGCTTGTAGGAAGACACAGAGCCTTTGGTCAAACTCAGTTTCTGAGGGGAAATTCAGACCATTGTTCTCATCCATGAAACAAACTCCGTTTTAACGGAAGAGGCATGCTGTTCTTTCTAGCTTCTGCAATACAGCAAGGAACAAGAGCATACCCAGAAAAAAAGAACTGTGTTTCCTACTAATACGGACCATATCTAGTTCAACTCTGCTTATGAAACTGATACAAACCACAGCATCTCTTACATAGATGCTCTTTAGTTAATAGTGAAAAACAGGTTGGGTTCGTGAACTGTGTAAATTCATTTGAGTCGAAAAATCACTGCGTTTAACAGAAATGAACTCCTGCTTGTAGGAAGACACAGAGCCTTTGGTTTAACTCCGTTTCTCAATGGAAATTCAGACGAGTGTTCTCATCGATGAAACACACTCTGTTTTAACGCAAATAGCATGCTCTTCTTTCCTGTGTCTGCAATACAGCAAGGAACATGAGCATGTCCAGAAAAAAAGAACTGTGTTTCCTACTCATACGGACCATATCTAGTTCTACTCTGGTTATGAAACTGATACAAACCACATCATCTCTTACATAGATGCTCTTTAGTTGATAGTGAAAATCGTGTTCGTTTCGTCAACTGTGTTAATTCATTTGAGCCAAAAAATAACTGGGTTTACCAGAAATGAACTCTTGCTTGTAGGAAGACACAAAGCCTTTGGTCAAACTCAGTTTCTGAGGGGAAATTCAGACCATTGTTCTCATCCATGAAACAAACTCCGTTTTAACGGAAGAGGCATGCTGTTCTTTCCAGCTTCTGCAATACAGCAAGGAACAAGAGCATACCCAGAAAAAAAGAACTGTGTTTCCTACTAATACAGACCATATCTAGTTCAACTCTGCTTATGAAACTGATACAAACCACAGCATCTCTTACATAGATGCTCTTTAGTTAATAGTGAAAAACATGTTGGGTTCGTGAACTGTGTAAATTCATTTGAGTCGAAAAATCACTGTGTTTAACAGAAATGAACTCTTGCTTGTAGGAAGACACAGAGCCTTTGGTTTAACTCCGTTTCTCAATGGAAATTCAGACGAGTGTTCTCATCGATGAAACACACTCTGTTTTAACGCAAATAGCATGCTCTTCTTTCCTGTGTCTGCAATACAGCAAGGAACATGAGCATGTCCAGAAAAAAAGAACTGTGTTTCCTACTCATACGGACCATATCTAGTTCTACTCTGGTTATGAAACTGATACAAACCACATCATCTCTTACATAGATGCTCTTTAGTTAATAGTGAAAATAGTATTGGTTTCGTGAACTGTGTTAATTCATCTGAGCTTTAAATTACCTGCGTTTACCGGACATGAACTCTTGCTTGTAGGAAGACACAGATTCTTTGGTTAAACTCAGTTTCTGAACGGAAATTCAGACTAGTGTTCTCATCCATGAAACACACTCCGTTTTAACGGAAGAAGCATGCTCTTCTTTTCAGCGTCTGCAATACAGCAAGGAACATGAGTATGGCCAGAAAAAAAGAACTGTGTTTCCTACTCATATGGACCATATCTTGTTCAACTCTGCTTATGCAACTGATACAAACCACATCATCTCTTACATAGATGCTCTTTAGTTAATAGTGAAAATCGTATTGGTTTCGTCAACTGTGTAAATTCATTTGAGCCTAAAAATAACTGGGTTTACCAGAAATGAACTCTTGCTTGTAGGAAGACACAGAGCATGGAGTTTAACTCCGATTCTAAAGGGAAATTCAGAAAAGTGTTCTAATCCATGAAACACAGTCTGTTTTAACGCAATTAGCATGCTCTTCTTTCCAGGATCTGCAATACAGGAAGAAACATGAGCATGGCCAGAATAAAAGAACTGTGTTTCCTACTCATATGGACCATATCTAGTTCAACTCTGCTTATGAAACTGCTACAAACCACAGCAACTCTTACATAGATGTTCTTTAGTTAATAGTGAAAATCGTGTTGGTTTCATGAACTGTGTAAATTCATTTGGCGCCGAAAATTCAATGCGTTTACCAGAAATGAACTCTTGCTTATAGGACGACACAGAGCATGGAGTTTAACTCTGATTCTAAATGGAAATTCAGAAGAGTGTTCTCATCCATGAAACACATTCTATTTTAACGCAAGAAGCATGCTCTTCTTTCCTGCATCTGCAATACAGCAAGAAACATGAGCATGGCCAGAAAAAAGAACTGTGTTTCCTACTCATACGGATGACATCTAGATCAACTCTGCTTATGAAACTGATACAAACCACAGCATCTCTTACATAGATGCTCTCTAGTTAATAGTGAAAAACGTGTTGTGCTTGTGAACTCTGTAAATTCATTTGAGCCCAAATTTCACTGCCATTACTACAAATGAACTCTTGCTTGTATGAACACACAGAGCCTTTGGTTTACTTCTGTTTCTGAATGGAAATTCAGACCAGTGTTCTCATCCATGAAACAAACTCTGTTTTATCGCATGAGCATGCTCTTCTTTCCAGCGTCTGCAATAGAGCAAGGAACATGAGCATGTCCAGAAAAAAAGAACTGTGTTTCCTACTCATACAGAGCAAATTTAGTTCAACTGTGCTTATGAAACTGATACAACCCATATCATCTTTTACATAGAAGCTCTTTAGTTAATAGTGAAAAACATGTTGGGTTCGTGACCTGTGTAAATTCATTTGAGCCGAAAGATAACTGGGTTTACCGGAAATGAACTCTTGCTTGTAGGAAGACACAGAGCATGGAGTTTAACTCCGATTCTAAAGGGAAATTCAGAAAAGTGTTCTCATCCATGAAACACAGTCTGTTTTAATGCAATTAGCATGCTCTTCTTTCCAGGATCTGCAATACAGGAAGAAATATGAGCATGGCCAGAATAAAAGAACTGTGTTTCCTACTCATACGGACCATATCTAGTT
Organism: Onychomys arenicola; assembly: GCA_949786405.1. NCBI lineage: Eukaryota > Metazoa > Chordata > Mammalia > Rodentia > Cricetidae > Onychomys > Onychomys arenicola. Next base: position 1,064,684 of record CATKUM010000022.1, on the reverse strand, counting down.
CAACTCTGCTTATGAAACTGATACAAACCACAGCATCTCTTACATAGATGATCTCTAGTTAATAGTGAAAAACGTGTTGTGCATGTGAACTTTGTAAATTCATTTGAGCCCAAATTTCACTGCCATTACTAGAAATGAACTCTTGCTTGTAGGAAAACACAGAGCATGGAGTTTAACTCATTTCTAAAGGGAAATTCAGAAACTGTTTTCATCAATGAAACACAGTCAGTTTTAACGCAAAAGCATGCTCTTCTTTCCATCGTCTGCAATACAGCAAGGAATATGAGCATGCCCAGAAAAAAAGAACTGTGTTTACTACTCATAAGGACCATATCTCATTCAACTCTGCTTATGAAACTGATACAAACCACAGCAACTCTTACATAGATGCTCTTTAGTTAATAGTGAAACTCGTATTAGTTTCGTGAACTGTGTAAATTCATTTGGCGCCGAAAATTCAATGCGTTTACCAGAAATGAACTCTTGCTTATAGGACGACACAGAGCATGGAGTTTAACTCTGATTCTAAATTGAAATTCAGAAGAGTGTTCTCATCCATGAAACACATTCTATTTTAACGCAAGAAGCATGCTCTTCTTTCCTGCATCTGCAATACAGCAAGAAACATGAGCATGGCCAGAAAAAAAGAAATGTATTTCCTACTCATACGGACAATATCAGTTCAACACTGCTAATGAAACTGATACAAACCACACCATCTCTTACATAGATGATCTCTAGTTAATAGAGAAAAACGTGTTGGTTTTGTGAACTGTGTAAATTCATTTGACCTGAAATTTCACTGCCTTTACCAGAAATGAACTCTTGATTGTAGGAAGACACATAGCCTTTGGTTTAACTCCGTTTCTGAAGGGAAATTCAGACCAGTGTTCTCATCCATGAAACACACTCTGTTTTATCGCATGAGCATGCTCTTCTTTCAGCATCTGCAATAGATCAAGGAACGTGAGCATGCCCAGAAAAAAAGAACTGTGTTTCCTACTCATACATACCATATTTAGTTCAACTCTTCTTATGAAACAGATACAACCCATATCATCTTTCACATAGATGCTCTTTAGTTAATAGTGAAAAACGTGTTGGGTTCGTGACCTGTGTAAATTAATTTGAGCCGAGAAATAACTGGGTTTACCGGAAATGAACTCTTGCTTGTAGAAAGACACAGAGCATGGCGTTTAATTCCGATTCTAAAGGGAAATTCAGAAACGTGTTCTCATCCATGAAACACAGTCTTTTTTAACGCAATTAGCATGCTCTTCCTTCCAGGATCTGCAATACAGGAAGAAACATGAGCATGGCCAGAATAAAAGAACTGTGTTTCCTACTCATACGGACCATATCTAGTTCAACTCTGCTTATGAAACTGATACAAACCACAGCATCTCTTACATAGATGCTCTCTAGTTAATAGTGAAAAACGTGTTGTGCTTGTGAACTCTATAAAATCATTTGTGCCCATATTTCACTGCCATTACTAGAAATGAACTCTTGCTTGTAGGAAGACACAGAGCCTTTGGTTTACTTCTGTTTCTGAATGGAAATTCAGACCAATGTTCTCATCCATGAAACACACTCTGTTTTATCGCCTGAGCATGCTCTTCTTTCCAGCATCTGGAATACAGCAGGGAACGTGAGCATGCCCAGAAAAAAAGAACTGTGTTTCCTACTCATACAGACCATATTTAGTTCAACTCTGCTTATGAGACTGATACAAACCACAGCAACTCTTACATAGATGCTCTTTAGTTAATAGTGAAAAACGTGTTGGGTTCATGACCTGTGTAAATTCATTTGAGCCGAAAAATAACTGGGTTTACCAGGAAAGAACTCTTGCTTGTAGGACGACATAGAGAATGGAGTTTAACTCCAATTCTAAATGGAAATTCAGAAGAGTGATCTCATCCATGAAACACAGTCTGTTTTAACGCAAGAAGCATGCTATTCTTTCCAGGATCTGCAATACAGCAAGAAACATGAGCATGGCCAGAAAAAAAGAACTGTGTTTCCTACTCATATGGACCATATCTAGTTCAATTCTGCTCATGAAACTGATATAAACCACATCATCTTTTACATAGATGCTCTTTAGTTAATAGTGAAAAACGTGTAGGGTTTGTGAACTGTGTAAATTCATTTGAGCCGAAAATTCAGTGCGTTTACCAGAAATGAACTCTTGCTTGTAGGAAGACACAGAGCATGGAGTTTAACTCATTTCTAAAGGGAAATTCAGAAAAGTGTTTTCATCAATGAAACACAGTCTGTTTTAATGCAAAAAGCATGCTCTTCTTTCCAGCATCTGCAATACAGCCAGGAACATGAGCATGCCCAGAAAAAAAGAACTGTCTTTCCTACTCATACGGACCATATCTCGTTCAACTCCTCTTATGTATCTGATACAAACCACAGCAAATCTTACATAGATGCTCTTTATTTAATAGTGAAAATCGTGTTGTGTTCGCGAACTGTGTAAATTCATTTGGCGCCGAAAATTCAATGCGTTTACCAGAAATGAACTCTTGCTTACAGGACGACACAGAGCATGGAGTTTAACTCTGATTCTAAATGGAAATTCAGAAGAGTGTTCGCATCCATGAACCACAGTCTGATTTAACGGAAGAAGCATGCTATTCATTACAGCATCTGCAATACAGCAAGAAACATGAGCATGGCCAGAAAAAAAGTTCTGTGTTTCCTACTCATACAGAACATATCTAGTTCAACTGTGCTTATGAATCTGATACAAACCACAGCATCTCTTACATTGATGCTCTTTAGTTAATAGTGAAAAACGTGTTGGGTTTGTGAACTGTGTAAATTCATTTGAGCCAAAAAATTCCTGGGTTTACCAGGAAAGAACTCTTGCTTTTAGGACGACATACAGCATTGAGTTTAACTCCTATTCTAAATGGAAATTCAGAAGAGTGATCTCATCCATGAAACACAGTCTGTTTTAATGCAAGAAGCATGCTCTTCTCTCCAGCATCTGCAACACAGCAAGAAACATGAGCATGGTCAGAAAAAAAGAACTGTATTTCCTACTCATATGGACCATATCTAGTTCAATTCTGCTTAGGAAACTGGTACAAACCACAGCATCTTTTACATAGATGCTCTTTAGTTAATAGTTATAAACGCGTTGGGTTTGTGAACTGTGTAAATTCATTTGAGCCGAAAATTCACTGCTTTTACCAAAAATGAACTCTTGCTTTTAGGAAGACAAAGAACATTTGGTTTAACTCCATTTCTGAAGGGAAATTCAGACCAGTGTTCTCATCCATGAAACACACTCTGTTTTATCGCATGAGCATGCTCTTCTTTCCAGCATCTGGAATACAGCAAGGAACGTGAGCATGCCCAGAAAAAAAGACTGTGTTTCCTACTCATACAGAGCATATTAAGTTCAACTGTGCTTATGAAACTGATACAAACCACAGCATCTCTTACATAGATGCTCTTTAGTTAATAGTGAAAAACGTGTTGGGTTTGTGAACTGTGTAAATTCTTTTGAGCCAAAAATTCACTGCGTTTACGAGAAATGAACTCTTGCTTGGTGGAAGACACAGAGCCTTTGGTTTAACTCTGTTTCTGAAAGGAAATTCAGACCAGTGTTCTCATCCATGAAACACACTCTGTTTTATCGTATGAGCATGCTCTTCTTTCCAGCATCTGGAATACAGCAAGGAACGTGAGCATGCCCAGAAAAAAAGAACTGTGTTTCTTACTCATACAGAGCATATTTAGTTCAACTGTGCTTATGAAACTGATACAACCCATATCATCTTTACATAGAAGCTCTTTAGTTAATAGTGAAAAACATGTTGGGTCGTGACCTGTGTAAATTCATTTGAGCCGAAAGATAACTGGGTTTACCGGAAATGAACTCTTGCTTGTAGGAAGACACAGAGCATGGAGTTTAACTCCGATTCTAAAGGGAAATTCAGAAAAGTGTTCTCATCCATGAAACACAGTCTGTTTTAATGCAATTAGCATGCTCTTCTTTCCAGGATCTGCAATACAGGAAGAAATATGAGCATGGCCAGAATAAAAGAACTGTGTTTCCTACTCATACGGACCATATCTAGTTCAACTCTGCTTATGAAACTGATACAAACCACAGCATCTCTTACATAGATGATCTCTAGTTAATAGTGAAAAACGTGTTGTGCATGTGAACTTTGTAAATTCATTTGAGCCCAAATTTCACTGCCATTACTAGAAATGAACTCTTGCTTGTAGGAAAACACAGAGCATGGAGTTTAACTCATTTCTAAAGGGAAATTCAGAAACTGTTTTCATCAATGAAACACAGTCAGTTTTAACGCAAAAGCATGCTCTTCTTTCCATCGTCTGCAATACAGCAAGGAATATGAGCATGCCCAGAAAAAAAGAACTGTGTTTACTACTCATAAGGACCATATCTCATTCAACTCTGCTTATGAAACTGATACAAACCACAGCAACTCTTACATAGATGCTCTTTAGTTAATAGTGAAACTCGTATTAGTTTCGTGAACTGTGTAAATTCATTTGGCGCCGAAAATTCAATGCGTTTACCAGAAATGAACTCTTGCTTATAGGACGACACAGAGCATGGAGTTTAACTCTGATTCTAAATTGAAATTCAGAAGAGTGTTCTCATCCATGAAACACATTCTATTTTAACGCAAGAAGCATGCTCTTCTTTCCTGCATCTGCAATACAGCAAGAAACATGAGCATGGCCAGAAAAAAAGAAATGTATTTCCTACTCATACGGACAATATCAGTTCAACACTGCTAATGAAACTGATACAAACCACACCATCTCTTACATAGATGATCTCTAGTTAATAGAGAAAAACGTGTTGGTTTTGTGAACTGTGTAAATTCATTTGACCTGAAATTTCACTGCCTTTACCAGAAATGAACTCTTGATTGTAGGAAGACACATAGCCTTTGGTTTAACTCCGTTTCTGAAGGGAAATTCAGACCAGTGTTCTCATCCATGAAACACACTCTGTTTTATCGCATGAGCATGCTCTTCTTTCAGCATCTGCAATAGATCAAGGAACGTGAGCATGCCCAGAAAAAAAGAACTGTGTTTCCTACTCATACATACCATATTTAGTTCAACTCTTCTTATGAAACAGATACAACCCATATCATCTTTCACATAGATGCTCTTTAGTTAATAGTGAAAAACGTGTTGGGTTCGTGACCTGTGTAAATTAATTTGAGCCGAGAAATAACTGGGTTTACCGGAAATGAACTCTTGCTTGTAGAAAGACACAGAGCATGGCGTTTAATTCCGATTCTAAAGGGAAATTCAGAAACGTGTTCTCATCCATGAAACACAGTCTTTTTTAACGCAATTAGCATGCTCTTCCTTCCAGGATCTGCAATACAGGAAGAAACATGAGCATGGCCAGAATAAAAGAACTGTGTTTCCTACTCATACGGACCATATCTAGTTCAACTCTGCTTATGAAACTGATACAAACCACAGCATCTCTTACATAGATGCTCTCTAGTTAATAGTGAAAAACGTGTTGTGCTTGTGAACTCTATAAAATCATTTGTGCCCATATTTCACTGCCATTACTAGAAATGAACTCTTGCTTGTAGGAAGACACAGAGCCTTTGGTTTACTTCTGTTTCTGAATGGAAATTCAGACCAATGTTCTCATCCATGAAACACACTCTGTTTTATCGCCTGAGCATGCTCTTCTTTCCAGCATCTGGAATACAGCAGGGAACGTGAGCATGCCCAGAAAAAAAGAACTGTGTTTCCTACTCATAAAGACCATATTTAGTTCAACTCTGCTTATGAGACTGATACAAACCACAGCAACTCTTACATAGATGCTCTTTAGTTAATAGTGAAAAACGTGTTGGGTTCATGACCTGTGTAAATTCATTTGAGCCGAAAAATAACTGGGTTTACCAGGAAAGAACTCTTGCTTGTAGGACGACATAGAGAATGGAGTTTAACTCCAATTCTAAATGGAAATTCAGAAGAGTGATCTCATCCATGAAACACAGTCTGTTTTAACGCAAGAAGCATGCTATTCTTTCCAGGATCTGCAATACAGCAAGAAACATGAGCATGGCCAGAAAAAAAGAACTGTGTTTCCTACTCATATGGACCATATCTAGTTCAATTCTGCTCATGAAACTGATATAAACCACATCATCTTTTACATAGATGCTCTTTAGTTAATAGTGAAAAACGTGTAGGGTTTGTGAACTGTGTAAATTCATTTGAGCCGAAAATTCAGTGCGTTTACCAGAAATGAACTCTTGCTTGTAGGAAGACACAGAGCATGGAGTTTAACTCATTTCTAAAGGGAAATTCAGAAAAGTGTTTTCATCAATGAAACACAGTCTGTTTTAATGCAAAAAGCATGCTCTTCTTTCCAGCATCTGCAATACAGCCAGGAACATGAGCATGCCCAGAAAAAAAGAACTGTGTTTCCTACTCATACGGACCATATCTCGTTCAACTCCTCTTATGTATCTGATACAAACCACAGCAAATCTTACATAGATGCTCTTTATTTAATAGTGAAAATCGTGTTGTGTTCGCGAACTGTGTAAATTCATTTGGCGCCGAAAATTCAATGCGTTTACCAGAAATGAACTCTTGCTTACAGGACGACACAGAGCATGGAGTTTAACTCTGATTCTAAATGGAAATTCAGAAGAGTGTTCGCATCCATGAACCACAGTCTGATTTAACGGAAGAAGCATGCTATTCATTACAGCATCTGCAATACAGCAAGAAACATGAGCATGGCCAGAAAAAAAGTTCTGTGTTTCCTACTCATACAGAACATATCTAGTTCAACTGTGCTTATGAATCTGATACAAACCACAGCATCTCTTACATTGATGCTCTTTAGTTAATAGTGAAAAACGTGTTGGGTTTGTGAACTGTGTAAATTCATTTGAGCCAAAAAATTCCTGGGTTTACCAGGAAAGAACTCTTGCTTTTAGGACGACATACAGCATTGAGTTTAACTCCTATTCTAAATGGAAATTCAGAAGAGTGATCTCATCCATGAAACACAGTCTGTTTTAATGCAAGAAGCATGCTCTTCTCTCCAGCATCTGCAACACAGCAAGAAACATGAGCATGGTCAGAAAAAAAGAACTGTATTTCCTACTCATATGGACCATATCTAGTTCAATTCTGCTTAGGAAACTGGTACAAACCACAGCATCTTTTACATAGATGCTCTTTAGTTAATAGTTATAAACGCGTTGGGTTTGTGAACTGTGTAAATTCATTTGAGCCGAAAATTCACTGCTTTTACCAAAAATGAACTCTTGCTTTTAGGAAGACAAAGAACATTTGGTTTAACTCCATTTCTGAAGGGAAATTCAGACCAGTGTTCTCATCCATGAAACACACTCTGTTTTATCGCATGAGCATGCTCTTCTTTCCAGCATCTGGAATACAGCAAGGAACGTGAGCATGCCCAGAAAAAAAGACTGTGTTTCCTACTCATACAGAGCATATTAAGTTCAACTGTGCTTATGAAACTGATACAAACCACAGCATCTCTTACATAGATGCTCTTTAGTTAATAGTGAAAAACGTGTTGGGTTTGTGAACTGTGTAAATTCTTTTGAGCCAAAAATTCACTGCGTTTACGAGAAATGAACTCTTGCTTGGTGGAAGACACAGAGCCTTTGGTTTAACTCTGTTTCTGAAAGGAAATTCAGACCAGTGTTCTCATCCATGAAACACACTCTGTTTTATCGTATGAGCATGCTCTTCTTTCCAGCATCTGGAATACAGCAAGGAACGTGAGCATGCCCAGAAAAAAAGAACTGTGTTTCTTACTCATACAGAGCATATTTAGTTCAACTGTGCTTATGAAACTGATACAACCCATATCATCTTTACATAGAAGCTCTTTAGTTAATAGTGAAAAACATGTTGGGTCGTGACCTGGGTAAATTCATTTGAGCCGAAATATAACTGGGTTTAACGGAAATGAACTCTTGCTTGTAGGAAGACACAGAGCATGGAGTTTAACTCCGATTCTAAAGGGAAATTCAGAAAAGTGTTCTCATCCATGAAACACTGTCTGTTTTAATGCAATTAGCATGCTCTTCTTTTCAGGATCTGCAACAGAGGAAGAAATATGAGCATGGCCAGAATAAAAGAACTGTGTTTCCTACTCATACGGACCATATCTAGTTCAACTCTACTTATGAAACTGATACAAACCACAGCATCTCTTACATAGATGCTCTCTAGTTAATAGTGAAAAACGTGTTGTGCATGTGAACTTTGTAAACTCATTTGAGCCCAAATTTCACTGCCATTACTAGAAATGAATTCTTGCTTGTAGGAAAACACAGAGCATGGAGTTTAACTCATTTCTAAAGGGAAATTCAGAAAGTGTTTTCATCAATGAAACACAGTCAGTTTTAACGCAAAAAGCATGCTCTCCTTTCCAGCGTCTGCAATACAGCAAGGAACATGAGCATGCCCAGAAAAAAAGAACTGTTTTTACTACTCATAAGGACCATATCTCATTCAACTCTGCTTATGAAACTGATACAAACCACAGCAACTCTTACATAGATGCTCTTTAGTTAATAGTGAAACTCGTATTAGTTTCGTGAACTGTGTAAATTCATTTGAGCCGAAATTTCACTGCCTTTACCAGAAATGAACTCTTGATTGTAGGAAGACAGAGAGCCTTTGGTTTACTTCTGTTTCTGAAGGGAAATTGAGGCCAGTGTTCTCATACATGGAACACACTCTGTTTTAACACAAGAAGTATGCTCCTCTTTCCAGCGTCTTCAATACAGCAAGGAACATGAGCATGCGCAAAAAAAAGGAACTGTGTTTCGTATTCATACGGACCATATCTAGTTCAACTCTGCTTATGAAACTGATACAAACCACATCATCTTATACATAGATGCTCTTTAGTTAATAGTGAAAAAGGTGTTGGGATTGTGAACTGTGTAAATTCATTTGAGCCGAAAATTCACTGTGTTTACCAGAAATGAACTATTGCTTGGAGGAAGACACATAGCCTTTGGTTTAACTCCGTTTCTGAAGGGAAATTCAGACCAGTGTTCTCATCCATGAAACACACTCTGTTTTATCGCATGAGCATGCTCTTCTTTCCAGCATCTGGAATACAGCAAGGAACGAGAGCATGCCCAGAAAAAAAGAACTGTGTTTCCTACTCATACATACCATATTTAGTTCAACTCTGCTTATGAAACTGATACAACCCATATCATCTTTCACACAGATGCTCTTTTGTTAATAGTGAAAAACGTGATGGGTTCGTGACCTGTGTAAATTAATTTGAGCCGAAAAATAACTGGGTTTACCGGAAATGAACTCTTGCTTGTAGGAAGACACAGAGCATGGCGTTTAATTCCGATTCTAAAGGGAAATTCAGAAAAGTGTTCTCATCCATGAAACACAGTCTGTTTTAACGCAATTAGCATGCTCTTCTTTCCATGATCTGCAATACAGGAAGAAACATGAGCATGGCCAGAATAAAAGAACTGTGTTTCCTACTCATAGGGACCATATCTAGTTCAACTCTGATTATGAAACTGATACAAACCACAGCATCTCTTACATAGATGCTCTCTAGTTAATAGTGAAAAACGTGTTGTGGTTGTGAACTCTATAAAATCATTTGAGCCCAAATTTCACTGCCATTACTAGAAATGAACTCTTGCTTGTAGGAAGACACAGAGCATTTGGTTTACTTCTGTTTCTGAATGGAAATTCAGACCAGTGTTCTCATCCATGAAACAAACTCTGTTTTATCGCATGAGCATGCTCTTCTTTCCAGCATCTGGAATACAGCAGGGAACGTGAGCATGCCCAGAAAAAAAGAACTGTGTTTCCTACTCATACAGACCATATTTAGTTCAACTCTGCTTATGAGACTGACACAAACCACAGCAACTCTTACATAGATGCTCTTTAGTTAATAGTGAAAAACGTGTTGGGTTCATGACCTGTGTAAATTCATTTGAGCCGAAAAATAACTGGGTTTACCAGGAAAGAACTCTTGCTTGTAGGACGACATAGAGAATGGAGTTTAACTCCAATTCTAAATGGAAATTCAGAAGAGTGATCTCATCCATGAAACACAGTCTGTTTTAACGCAAGAAGCATGCTATTCTTTCCAGGATCTGCAATACAGCAAGAAACATGAGCATGGCCAGAAAAAAAGAACTGTGTTTCCTACTCATATGGACCATATCTAGTTCAATTCTGCTCATGAAACTGATACAAACCACATCATCTTTTACATAGATGCTCTTTAGTTAATAGTGAAAAACGTGATGGGTTCTTGAACTGTGTAAATTCATTTGAGCCGAAAATTCACTGCGTTGGCCAGAAATGAACTCTTGCTTGTAGGAAGACACAGAGCATGGAGTTTAACTCATTTCTAAAGGGAAATTCAGAAAAGTGTTTTCATCAATGAAACACAGTCTGTTTTAATGCAAAAAGCATGCTCTTCTTTCCAGCATCTGCAATACAGCAAGGAACATGAGCATGCCCAGAAAAAAAGAACTGTGTTTCCTACTCATACGGACCATATCTCGTTCAACTCCTCTTATGAATCTGATACAAACCACATCAAATCTTACATAGATGCTCTTCATTTAATAGTGAAAATCCTGTTGGGTTTGTGAACTGTGTAAATTCATTTGGCGCCGAAAATTCAATGTGTTTACCAGAAATGAACTCTTGCTTATAGGACGACACAGAGCATGGAGTTTAACTCTGATTCTAAATGGAAATTCAGAAGCGTGTTCGCATCCATGAAACACAGTCCGATTTAACGCAAGAAGCATGCTCTTCATTCCAGCATCTGCAATACAGCAAGAAACATGAGCATGGCCAGAAAAAAAGAACTGTGTTTCCTACTCATACAGACCATATCTAGTTCAACTCTGCTTATGAAACTGAAACAAACCACATCATCTCTTACATAGATGCTCTTAAGTTAATAGTGAAATTCGTGTTGGTTGAGTGAAATGTGTAAATTCATTTGGCCGAAAATTCACTGCCTTTACCAAAAATGTACTCTTGGTTGTAGGAAGACACAGAGCATTTGGTTTAACTCCGTTTCTGAATGGAAATTCAGAGCAGTGTTCTCATCCATAAAACACACTCTGTTTTAACGCAAGAACGATGCTCTTCTTTCCAGCGTCTGGAGTAAAGCAATGTACGTGAGCATGCCCAGAAAAAAAGAACTGTGTTTCCTACTCATACAGACCATATTTAGTTCAACTCTGCTTATGAAACTGATACAAACAACTTCATCTCTTACATAGAAGCTCTTGAGTTAATAGTGAAAATCGTATTGGTTTCATGAACTGTGTAAATTCATTTGAGCCAAAAAATACCTGGGTTTATCAGGAAAGAACTCTTGCTTGTAGGACTACATAGAGCATGGAGTTTAACTCCGATTCTAAATGGAAATTCAGAAGAGTGATCTCCTCCATGAAACACAGTCTGTTTTACCGCAAGAAGCATGCTCTTCCTTCCAGCGTCTGCAATACAGCAAGGAAAAAGAGCATGTCCAGAAAAACTAACTGTGTTTCCTACTCATACGGACCATATCTAGTTCAACTCTGTTTATGAAACTGATACAAACCACATCATCTCTTAAATAGATGCTCTTTAGTTAATATTGAAAATCGTTTTGGATTCGTGAACAGTGTAAATTCATATGAGCCGAAAAAAAAATGGGTTTACCAGAAAAGAACTCTTTCTTGTAGGAGGTCATAGAGCATGGAGTTTAACTCCGATTCTAAATGGAAATTCAGACCAGTGATCTCATCCTTGAAACAGAGTCTGTTTTAACGCAAGAAGCATGCTCTTCTTTCAAGCATCTGCAATACAGCAAGAAACATGAGCATGGCCAGAAGAAAAGAACTGTGTTTCTGACTCAAAACGTCCATACCTAGTTCAACTCCTCTTATGAAACTGATACAAACCACAGCATCTCTTACACAGACGCTCTTTAGTTAATAGTGATAAACGCGTTGGGTTTGTGAACTGTGTAAATTCATTTGAGTCGAAAATTCACTGCTTTTACCAAAAATGAACTCTTGCTTGTAGGAAGACACAGAGCATTTGGTTTAACTCCACTTGTGAAGGGAAATGCAGACCAGTGTTCTCATCCATGAAACACACTCTGTTTTAACGCAAATAGCATGCTCTTCTTTCCAGCATCTGCAATAAAGCAAGAAACATGAGCATGGCCAGAAGAAAAGAACTGTATTTCTGACTCAAAACGTCCATACCTAGTTCAACTCCTCTTATGAAACTGATACAAACCACAGCATCTCTTACACAGACGCTCTTTAGTTAATAGTGATAAACGCGTTGGGTTTGTGAACTGTGTAAATTCATTTGAGTCGAAAATTCACTGCTTTTACCAAAAATGAACTCTTGCTTGTAGGAAGACACAGAGCATTTGGTTTAACTCCACTTGTGAAGGGAAATGCAGACCAGTGTTCTCATCCATGAAACACACTCTGTTTTAACGCAAATAGCATGCTCTTCTTCCCAGCTTCAGCAATACAGCAAGGAAAATGAGCATGTCCCGAAAAAAAATAACTGTGTTTCCTACTCATACGGACCATATCTAGTTCAAATCTGCTTATGACACTGATACAAACCACATCATCTCTTACATAGATGCTCTTTAGTTAATAGTAAAAATCGTATTGGTTTCGTGAACTGTGTAAATTCATTTGAGGCGAACAATATGGGTTTACGGGAAATGAATTCTTGATTGTAGGACGACATAAAGCATGGAGTTTACCTCCGATTCTAAATGGAAATTCAGAAGAGTTCTCTCATTCATGAAACACAGTCTGTTTTAACGCAAGAAGCATGCTCTTCCTTCAAGCATCTGCAATACAGCAAGAAACATGAGCATGGCCAGAAAAAAAGAACTGTGTTTCCTACTCATACGGACCATATCTAGTTCAATTCTGCTTCTGAAACTGATACAAACCACAACATCAATTACATAGGTGCTCTTTAGTTAATAGTGAAAAACGTGTTGGGTTTGTGAACAGTGTCAAATCATATGAGCCGAAAATTCACTGCCTTTACCAGAAATGAACTCTTGCTTGTAGGAAGACACAGAGCATATGGTTTAACTCCATTTGTGAAGGGAAATTCAGACCAGTGTTCTCATTCATGAAACACACTCCTTTTTAACATAAATAGCATGCTCTTCTTTCCAGCGTATGCAATACAGCAAGGAACATGAGCATGTCCAGAAAAAATTAACTGTGTTTCCTACTCATACGGACCATATCTAGTTCAACTGTGTTTATGAAACTGATACAAACCACAGCATCTGTTACATAGATGCTCTTTAGTTAATAGTGAAAATCATATTGGTTTCGTGAACTGTGTAAATTCGTTTGAGCAAAAAAATAACTGGGTTTACGGGAAATGAACTCTTTCTTGTAGGAGGACACAGAGCATGGAGTTTAACTCTGATTCTATAGTGAAATTCAGAAAAGTGTTCTCATCCATGAAACACAGTCTGTTTTAACGCAAGAAGCATTCTCTTTTTCCAACTTATGCAATACAGCAAGAAACATGAGCATGGCTAGAAAAAAAGAACTGTGTTTCTGACTCAATCGGACCATCCTTAGTTTAACTCTGCTAATGAAACTGATACAAACCACATCATCTCTTACATAGCTGCTCTTTAGTTAATAGTGATAAACGTGTTGGGTTTGTGAACTGTGTAAATTCATTTGAGCCGAAAAATCACTGCTATTACCAAAAATGAACTCTTGCTTGTAGGAAGACACAGAGCTTTTGGTTTAACTCACTTTCTGAAGGGAAATTCAGACCTGTGTTCTCATCCATGAAACACACTCTGTTCTAACGCAAGAAGCATGCTCTTCTTTCCACCTTTGCAATACAGCAAGGAACATGAGCATGCCCAGAAAAAAAGAACTGTGTCTCCTACTCATATGGACCATATCTATTACAACTCTTCTTATGAAACTGATACACACCACATCTTGTATTACATAGATGCTCTTTAGTTAATAGTGAAAATCGTGATGGTTTCGTAAACTGTGTAAATTCATTTGAGCCGAAAAATACCTGGGTTTCCCGGAAATTACCTCTTGCTTGTAGGATGACACAGAATATGGAGTTAAACTCCATTTCTGAAGGGAAATTCAGAAGAGTGTTCTCATCCATGAAACAAAGTATGTTTTAACACAAATAGCAGGCTCTTCTTTCCAGAGTCTGCAATACAGCAAGGAACATGAGAATGTCCAGAAAAAAAGAACAGTGTTTCCTACTCATACGTACCATATCTAGTTCACTCTGCTTATGAAACTGATATAAACCACAGCATCTCTTATCTAGACGCTCTTTAGTTAATAGTGAAAATCGTGTTGGTTTCGTGAACTGTGTAAATTCATTTGGCTGAAAATTCACTGCTTTTACCAGAAATGAACTCTTGCTTGTAGGACAACACAGAGCATGGAGTTTAACTCCATTTCTTAAGGGAAATTCAGAAGAGTGTTCTCATCCATGAAACACAGTCTGTTTTAACGCAAATAGCATGCTCTTCTTTCCAGCATCTGCAATAAAGCAAGAAACATGAGCATGGCCAGAAAAAAAGAACTGTGTTTCCTACTCATACGGACCATATCTAGTTCAACTCTGCTTATGAACCTGATATAAACCACATCATCTCTTACATAGATGCTCTTTAGTTAATAGTGAAAATCGTATTGGTGTCCTTGAACTGCGTAAATTCATTTGAGCAAAAAATAACGGGGTTTACTAGAAATGAACTCTTGCTTGTAGGAAGACACAGAGCATGGAGTTTAACTCCGATTCTAAAGGGAAATTCAGAAAAGTGTTTTCATCCATGAAACACAATCTGTTCTAACTCAAGAAGCATGCTCTTCTTTCCAGCTTTGCAATACAGCAAGAAACATGAGCATGGCCAGAAAAAAAGAACTGTGTTTCCGACTCATACAGACCATATCTAGTTCAACTCCGCTTATGAAACTGATATAAACCACAGCATCGCTTAAATACACGCTGTTTAGTTAATAGTGAAAATCGTGTTGGTTTCATGAACTGTGTAAATTCATTTGGCCGAAAATTCACAGCTCTTACCAAAAATGTACTCTTGCTTGTAGGAAGACACACAGCATTTGGTTTAACTCCATTTCTGAAAGGAATTTCAGACCAGTGTTCTCATCCATGAAACACACTCTGTTTTAACGCAAATAGCATGCTCTCATTTCTAGTTTCTGCAATACAGCAAGGAACATGAGCATTCCCAGAAAAAAAGAACTGTGTTTCCTACTCATACGGAACATATCTAGTTAAACTCTGCTTATGAAACTGATACAAACCACATCATCTCTTACATAGACGCTCTTTATTTAATAGTGAAAATCATATTGGTTTTGTGAACTGTGTAAAATCATTTGAGCCGAAAAATAACTGGGTTTACAGGAAATGAACTCTTGCTTGTAGGAAGACACAGAGACTTTGGTTTAACTCACTTTCTGAAGGGAAATTCAGACCTGTGTTCTCATGCATGAAACACACTCTGTTCTAACTCAAGAAGCATGCTCTTCTTTCCAGCTTTGCAATACAGCAAGGAACATGAGCATGCCCAGAAAAAAAGAACTCTGTCTCCTACTCAAATGGACCATATCTATTTCAACTCTTCTCATGAAACTGATACAAACCACATCATCTGTTACATAGATGCTCTTTAGTTAATAGTGAAAATCGTGATGGTTTCGTGAACTGTGTAAATTCATTTGAGCCGAAAAATAACTGGGTTTCCCGGAAATTACCTCTTGCTTGTAGGATGACACAGAGCATGGCGTTTAACTCCATTTCTGAAGGGAAATTCAGAAGAGTGTTCTCATCCATGAAACAAAGTCTGTTTTAACGCAAATAGCATGCTCTTCTTTCCAGTGTCTGCAATACAGCAAGGAACATGAGAATGTCCAGAAAAAAAGAATTGTGTTTCCTACTCATACGGACCATACCTAGTTCAACTCTGCTTATGGAACTTATATAAACCACAGCATCTCTTACCTAGACGCTCTTTAGTTAATAGTGAAAATCGTGTTGGTTTCGTGAAATGTGTAAATTCATTTTGCTGTAAATTCACTGCTTTTACCAGAAATGAACTCTTGCTTGTAGGACGACATAGAGCTAGGAGTTTAACTCCGATTCTAAATGGAAATTCAGAAGAGTGTTCTCCTCCATGAAACACAGTCTGTTTTAACGCAAGAAGCATCCTCTTCATTCCAGCTTCTGAAATACAGCAAGAAACATGAGCATGCCCAGAAAAAAAGAACTGTGTTTCCGACTCATACGGAACATATGTAGTTCAACTCTGCTTATGAAACTGATGCAAACCACATCATCTCTTACATAGATGCTCTTTATTTAATAGTGAAAATTGTATTGGCTTCCTTAACTGTGTAAATTCATTTGAGCCGAAAAATAACTGGGTTTACCGGAAATGTACTCTTTCTTGTAGGATGACACAGAGCATGGAGGTTAACTCCATTTCTGAAGGGAAATTCAGTAGAGTGTTCTCATCCATGAAACACCCTCCGTTTTAACGCAAATAGCATGCTCTTCTTTCCAGCGTCTTCAGTACAGCAAGGAACATGAGAATGTCCAGAAAAAAGGAACTGTGTGTCCTACTCATACGGACCATATCTACTTCAACACTGCTTATGAAAATCACACAAACCACATCATCTCTTACATAGACGCTCTTTAGTTAATAGTGAAAATAGTATTCGTTTCGTGAACTGTGTAAATTTATTTGAGCTGAAAAATAACTGCGTTTACCGGAAATGATGTCTTGCTTCTAGGAAGACACAGATCCTTTGGTTAAACTCAGTTTCTGGAGGGAAATTCAGACCAGTGTTCTCATCCATTAAACACACTCCGTTTTAACGGAAGAAGCATGCTCTTCTTTCCAGCATCTGCAATAGAGCAAGGAACATGAGCATTCCCAGAGAAAAAGAACTATGTTTCCTACTCATACGGACCATATCTAGTTCAACTCTGCTTATGATACTGATACAAACCACATCATCTCTTACATAGATGCTCTTTAGTTAATAGTGTAAATCGTGTTGTTTTCGTGAACTGTGTAAATTCATTTGAGCCGAAAAATAACGGGGTTTACCGGAAATGAACTCTTGCTTGTAGGAAGACACAGAGCATGGAGTTTAATTCCGATTCTAAAGGGAAATTCAGAAAAGTGTTCTCATCCATGAAACACAGTCTGTTTTAACGCAAGAAGCATGCTCTTCTTTCCAGCGTCTGCAATAGACTAAGGAACATGAGCATGTCCAGAAAAAAAGAACTGTGTTTCCGACTCATACGGAACATATCTAGTTCAACTCTGCTTATGAAACTGATGCAACCCACATCATCTCTTACATAGACGCTCTTTATTTAGTAGTGAAAATCGTATTGGTTTCGTGAACTGCGTAAAATCATGTAAGCCGAAAAATAACTGGGTTTACAGGAAATGTACTCTTGCTTGTAGGAAGACACAGAGACTTTGGTTTAACTCACTTTCTGAAGGGAAATTCAGACCTGTGTTCTCATCCATGAAACAAACTCTGTTCTAACGCAAGAAGCATGCTCTTCTTTCCACCTTTGAAATACAGCAAGGAACATGAGCAAGCCCAGAAAAAAAGAACTGTGTCTCCTACTCATATGGACGATATCTATTACAACTCTTCTTATGAAACTGATACACACCACATCATCTCTTACATAGATGCTCTTTAGTTAATAGTGAAAATCGTGATGGTTTCGTGAACTGTTTAAATTCATTTGAGCCGAAAAATAACTGGGTTTCCCGGAAATTACCTCTTGCTTGTAGGATGACACAGAGCGTGGAGTTTAACTCCATTTCTGAAGGGAAATTCAGAAGAGTGTTCTCAATCATGAAACAAAGTCTGTTTTAACGCAAATAGCATGCTCTTCTTTCCAGAGTCTGCAATACAGCAAGGAACATGAGAATGTCCAGAAAAAAGAACTGTGTTTCCTACTCATACGGACCATACCTAGTTCAACTCTGCTTATGGAACTTATATAAACCACAGCATCTCTTACCTAGACGCTCTTCAGTTAATAGTGAAAATCGTGTTGGTTTCGTGAACTGTGTAAATTCATTTGGCTAAAAATTCACTGCTTTTACCAGAAATGAACTCTTGCTTGTAGGACGACACAGAGCATGGAGTTTAACTCCATTTCTTAAGGGAAATTCAGAAGAGTGTTCTCATCCATGAAACACAGTCTGTTTTAACGCAAATAGCATGCTCTTCTTTCCAGCATCTGCAATAAAGCAAGAAACATGAGCATGGCCAGAAAAAAAAGAACTGTGCTTCTGACTCATACGGACCATATGTAGTCCACCTCTGCGTAGGAAATGATACAGAAAACAGCTCCTCTTACATAAATGCTCTTTAGTTAATAGTGATAATCGCGTTGGATTCTAGAACTGTGTAAAGTCATTTGAGCCGAAAATTGACTTGGTGTAGCAGAAATGAACTCTTGCTGGCAGGAATACACAGATCATGGGTTTTAACTCCAATTGTGTATGAAATTCAGACCAGAGTTCTCATCCATGAAACACACCCTGTTTTAATGCAAGAAGCAAGCTCCTCTTTCCAGAATCTCCAATACAGCAAGTACGATGAGCATGTCCTGAAAAAGAGAACTGTGTTTCCTACTCATATGGACAATATGTAGTCCACCTCTGCTTATGAAACTGATACAGACCACAGCTCCTCTTACAAAAATGCTCTTTAGTTAATAGTGATAAGCGACTAAGGTTCTAGAACTCTGTAAAATCATTTGAGCCGAAAATTCACATGGTTACCAGAAATGAACACTTGCTTGTAGGAAGACACAGATCATGGGGTTTAACTCCATTTCTGAAGGGAAATTCAGACCAGAGTTCTCTTCCCTTAAACACACTCTGTTTTAACCCAAGAAGCAAGCTCTTCTTTCCAGAGTCAAAAATAGGCAAGAACCATGAGCATGCCCTGAAAAAATGAACTGTGTTTCCAGCTCATACGGACCATATGTAGTTCAACTCTGCTAATGAAACTGATACAAACCACAGCTCCTATTACATAAATGCTCTTTAGGTAATAGTGAGAATCATGTTTGGGATCGTGAACTGCGAAAAATCATTTGAGCCCAAAATTCACTGGGTTTACCAGAAATGAACTCTTGCTTGTAGGAAGACACAGATCATGGGGTTTAATTCCGTTTCTGAAGGGAAATTCAGACCAGAGTTCTCATCCCTGAAACACACTCTGCTTTAACGCAAGAAGCTAGCTCTTCTTTCCAGAGTCTAAAATACAGCAAGAAACATGAGCATGCCCTGAAAAAAAGTAATGTGTTTCCTACACATACGGACCATACATAGTTCAAATCTGCATATGAAACAGATACATACAACAGCTCCTCTTACATAAATGCTCTTTAGTTAATAGTGAGAATCGCGTTGGGTTCATGAACTGCGAAAAATCATTTCAGCCCAAAATTCACTGCTTTTACCAGAAATGCATTTTTGCTTGTAGGAAGACACAGATCCTGGGGTTTAACAGCATTTCTGAAGGCACATTCAGAAAAGAGTTCTCATCCATGGAGAAAACTCTGTTTTAAGGCAAGAATCATCCTCTTCTATCCAGCTTCTCCAATACAGTAAGAAATATGAGCATTCCCAGAAAAAAAGAACTGTGTTTCCTACTCATAGGGACTATATGTAGTCCACCTCAGCTAATGAAACTGATTCAAACCACAGCTCCTCTTACATTAATCCTCTTTAGTTAATAGTGAGAATCGCGTTGGGTTCGTGAACTGCGAAAAATCATTTCAGCCCAAAATTCACAAGATTTAGCTCAAATGATCTCTTGCTTTTAGGAAGACACAGATCCTGGGGATTAACCCCGTTTCTTAAGGCAAATTCAGACCAGAATTCTCAACCCTGAAAAACACTCTGTTTTGAGGCAAGAATCATCCTCTTCTTTCCAGCTTCTCCTATACCGTAAGAACCATGAGCACGCCCAGAAGAAAAGAACTGTGCTTCCTACTCATACGGACCATATGTAGTCCACCTCTGCTTATGAAATGATACAGACCACAGCTCCTCTTACATAAATGCTCTTTCGTTAATAGTGAGAATCGTGTTGGGTTCGAGAACTGCGAAAATCTTTAGAGCCAAAAATTCACTGGGTTAACCAGAAATGAACGCTTGCTTGTAGGAAGACACAGATCCTGTGGTGTAACTCCGTTTCTGAAGGGTAATTCAGACCAGAGTTCTCACCCCCTGAAACACACTCTGTTTTAACGCAAGAAGCAAGCTCTTCTTTCCAGAGTCAAAAATACCGCAAGAGCCATGAGCATGCCCTGAAAAAAAGAACTGTGTTTCCTACTCATATGGACCATATGTAGTTCAACTCTGCTTATGAAACTGATACAAACCACAGCTCCTCTTACATAAATCCTCTTTAGATAATAGTGAGAATAGTGTTGGGTTCGTGAACTGCGAAAAATCATTTTATCCCAAAATTCAATGGGTTTACCAGAAATAAACTCTTGCTTGTAGGAAGACACAGATCCTGGGGTTTAACTCCGTTTCTGAAGGGAAATTCAGACCAGAATTCTCATCCCTGAAAAACGCTCTGTTTTAAGGCATGAATCATCCTCTTCTTTCCAGGGTCTCCAATAGGGTAAGAACCATGAGCATGCCAAGAAAAAAACAACTGAGTTTCCTACTCATACGGATTATATGTACTCCACCTCTGCTTATGAAACTGATACAGACCACAGCTCCTCTTACATAAATGCTCTTAAGTTAATAGTGAAAATCTCACTGGGTTCTAGAACTGTGTAAAATCATTTGAGCCGAAATTTCACTTGGTTTACCAGAAATGAATTCTTGCTTGTAGGATGATGATCCTGGGGTTTAACTCCGTTTCTGAAGCCAAATCAGACCAGAGTTCTCAACCCTGAAAAACACTCTGTTTTGAGGCAAGAATCATCCTCTTCTTTCCAGCGACTATAATACAGTAAGAAACATGAGCATGCCCTGAAAAAAAGAACAGTGTTTCCTACTCATATGGACCATATGTAGTTCAACTCTGGTTATGAAACTGATACAAACCACAGCTCCTCTTACATAAATGCTCTTTAGTTAATAGTGAGAATCATGTTTGTTTTCGTGAACTGCGAAAAAATCATTTGAGCCCAAAATTCACAGGGTTTACCAGAAATGAAATTTTGCTTGTAGGAAGACACTGATCCTGGGGTTTAACTCCGTTTCTGGAGGCAAATTCAGACCAGAGTTCTCATCCCTGAAAAACACTCTGTTTTAAGGAAAGAATCATCCTCCTCTTTCCAGCATCTCCAAATAGTAAGAAAAATGAGCATGCCCAGAAAAAAAGAACTGTGTTTCCTACTCATACTGACCATATGTAGTTCAACTCTACTTATGAAACTGATACAAACCACAGCTCCTCTTACATAAATCCTCTTTAGTTAATAGTGAGAATAGCGTTGGGTTTGTGAACTGCGAAAAATCATTTGAGACCAAAATTCACTGGGTTTACCAGAAATTAATTCTTGCTTGTAGGAAGACACAGATCCTGGGGTTTAACTCCGTTTCTGAAGGGAAATGCAGACCAGAATTCTCATCCCTGAAAAACACTCTGTTTTAAGTCATGAATCATCCTCTTCTTTTCAGGGTCTACAATACAGTAAGAACAATAAGCATGCCAAGAAAAAAAGAACTGTGTTTCCTACTAATACGGACCATATGTAGTCCACCTCTGCTTATGAAACTGATACAGACCACAGCTCCTCTTACCTAAATGCTCTTTAGTTAATAGTGATAATCTCGTTGGATTCTAGAACTGTGCAAAATCATTTGAGCCGAAAATTCACTTGGTTACCAGAAATGAACACTTGCTTGTAGGAAGACACAGAACATAGGGTTTAACTCCATTTCTGAAGGGAAATTCAGACCAGAGTTCTCCTCCATGAAACACACTCTGTTTAATGCAAGAAGCAAGCTCATCTTTCCACCGTCTCCAATACAGTAAGAACCATGAGCATGCCCAGAACAAAAGAACTGTGTCTCCTACTCATATGGACAATATGTAGTTCAACTCTGCTCATGAAACTGAAAGAAATGACAGTTCCTGTTACATAAATGCTCTTTAGTTAATAGTGAGAATCTGTTTGGGTTGGTGAACTGTGAAAAATCATTTGAGCCCAAAATTCACTTGGTTTACCAGAAATGAACTCTTGCTTGTAGGAAGACACAGATCCTGGGGTTTAACTCCGTTTCTGAAGGGAAATTCAGACCAGAGTTCTCTTCCCTGAAACACACTCTGATTTAACGCAAGAAGCAAGCTCTTCTTTCCAGAGTCTAAAATACAGCAAGAACCATGAGAATGCCCTGAAAAAAAGTAATGTGTTTCCTACACATACGGACCATATGTAGTTCAACTCTGCATATAAAACTGATACATACAACAGCTCCTCTTACATAAATGCTCCTTAGTTAATAGTGAGAATCGTGTTGGGTTCATGAACTGCAAAAAATCATTTCAGCCAAAAATTCACTGCGTTTACCAGAAATGAATTTTTGCTTGTAGGAAGACACAGATCCTGGGGTTTAACTCCGTTTCTGAAGGGAAATTCAGACCAGAATTCTCACCCCTGAAAAACGCTCTGTTTTAAGGCATGAATCATCCTCTTCTTTCCAGGGTCTCCAATATGATAAGAACCTGAGCATGCCAAGAAAAAAACAACTGAGTTTCCTACTCATACAGACTATATGTACTCCACCTCTGCTTATGAAACTGATACAGACCACAGCTCCTCTTACATAAATGCTCTTTAGTTAACTGTGAAAATCATGCTTGTGTTCGTGAACTGCGAAAAATCATTTGAAACCACAATTCACCGGGTTTACCAGAAATGAACACTTGCTTGTAGAAAGACACTATTCCTGGGGTTTAACTCGGTTTATGAAGGCAAATTCTAACCAGAGTTCTCATCCCTGAAAAACACTCTGTTTTGAGGCAAGAATCATCCTCTTCTTTCCAGCGTCTCCAATACAGTAAGAAACATGAGCACGCCCAGAAAAAAAAACTTGTGTTTCCTACTCATATGGACCATATGTAGTTAAACTTTGCTTATGAAATGATACAGACAACAGCTCCTCTTACATAAATGCTCTTTAGTTAATAGTGATAATCGCGTTGGATTCTAGAACTGTGTAAAGTCATTTGAGCCGAAAAATGACTTGGTGTATCAGAAATGAACTCTTGCTGGCAGGAAGACACAGATCATGGGGTTTATCTCCGATTATGAAGGAAATTCCGACCAGAGTTCTCATCCATGAAACACACCCTGTTTTAATGCAAGAAGCAAGCTTTTCTTTCCAGCATCTCGAATACAGCAAGTACGATGAGCATGCCCTGAAAAAGAGAACTGTGTTTCCTACTCATAGGGACAATATGTAGTCCACCTCTGCTTATGAAACTGATACAGACCACAGCTCCTCTTACAAAAATACTCTTTAGTTAACAGTGATAATCGACTTGGGTTCTAGAACTGTGTAAAATCATTTGAGCCGAAAATTCACATGGTTACCAGAAATGAACACTTGCTTGTAGTAAGACACAGAACATGGGGTTTAACTCCATTTCTGAAGGGAAATTCAGACCAGAGTTCTCTTCCCTGAAACACACTCTGTTTTAACGCAAGAAGCAAGCTCTTCTTATCAGAGTCAAAAATACAGCAAGTACCATGATCATGCTCTGAAAAAACGAACTGTGTTTCCAGCTCATATGGACCATATGTAGTTCAACTCTGCTTATAAAACTGATACAAACCACAGCTCCTATTACATAAATGCTCTTTAGGTAATAGTGAGAATCATGTTTGGGTTCTTGAACTGCCAAAAATCATTTGAGCCCAAAATTCACTGGGTTTACCAGAAATGAACTCTTGCTTGTAGGAAGACACACATCCTGGTGTTTAACTCCGTTTCTGAAGTGAAATGCACATCAGAATTCTCATCCCTGAAAAACATTCTGTTTTAAGGCATGAATCATCCTCTTCTTTCCAGGGTCTCCAATACAGTAACAACAATAAGCATGCCAAGAAAAAAAGAACTGTGTTTCCTACTCATACGGACCATATGTAGTCCACCTCTGCTTATGAAACTGATACAGACCACAGCTCCTCTTACATAAATGCTATTTAGTTAATAGTGATAATCGCGTTGGGTTCTAGAACTGTTTAAAGTGATTTGAGCCGAAAATTCACTTGGTTTAAAAGAAATGAACTCTTGCTGGTAGGAAGACACAGATCACGGAGTTTAACTCCGTTTGTGAAGGGAAATTCAGACCAGAGTTCTCTTCCCTGAAAAACACTCTGTTTTAAGGCAAGAATGATCCTCTTCTTTCTAGCATATCCAATATAGTAAGAAAAATGAGCATGTCCAGGAAAAAAGAACTTTGTTTTCTACTCATACAGACCATATGTAGTTCAAGTCTGCTTATGAAACTGATACAAACCACAGGTCCTCTTACATAAATCCTCTTTAGTTAATAGTGAGAATAGAGTAGGGTTCGTGAACTGTGAAAAATAATTTGAGCCCAAAGTAAACTGGATTTACCGGAAATGAATTCTAACTTGTAGGAAGACACAGATCCTGGGGTTTAACTCTGTTTCTGAAGGAAATCCAGACCAGAGTTCTCATCCCTGAAACACACTCTGTTTTAAAAAAGAAGCAAACTCCTCTTTCCAGATTCTATAATACAGAAATTACAATGAGCATGGACTGAAAAAAAAACTGTGTTTTCTATTCATACGGACCATATGTAGTTCAACTCTCCTTATGAAACTGAGACAGACCACACCACCTCTTACATAAATGCTCTTTAGGTAATAGTGATAATCGAGTTGGGTTCTAGAACTGTGTAAAATCATTTGAGCCTAAAATTCCCTTGGTTACCAGAAATGAACACTTGCTTCTAGGAAGACACAGAACATGGGGTTTAACTCCATTTCTGAAGGGAAATTCAGACCAGAGTTCTCATCCATGAAACACACTCTGTTTTAATGCAAGAAACAAGCTCATCTTTCCACCGTCTCCAATACAGCAACAACCATGAGCATGTCCAGAAAAAAAGAACTGTGTCTCCTACTCATACGGACAATAAGTAGTTCAACTCTGCTCATGAAACTGAAAGAAATCAGTTCCTCTTACATAAATGCTCTTTAGTTAATAGTGACAATCTCTTTGGGTTGGTGAACTGTGAAAAATCATTTGAGCCCAAAATTTACTTCATTTACCAGAAATGAACTATTGCTTGTAGGAACACAGGTCCTGGGCTTTAACTCCGTTTCTGAAGGGAAATTCAGAGCAGTGTTCTCATTCATTGGACACACTCTGTTTTAACGCAAGAAGCAAGCTCTTCTTTTGAGTGTCTACAATACAGCAAGAAACATGAGCATGCCCAGAAAATTAACCGGGTTTCCTACTCATATGGTCCATACGTAGTTCAACTCTGCTTATGAAACTGATGCTAACCACTGCTCCACTTACATTAATGCTCCTTAGTTAATAGAGAGAATCGCGTTGTGTTCGGGAACTGTGTAAAATCATTTGAGCACAAAATTCACTTGGTTTTCACGGAAATGAACTCTTGCTTGTAGGAAGACACAGATCCTCTGGTTTAACTCCACTTCTGAGGGCAAATTAAGACCAGGGTTCTCAACCATGGAAAACACTGCGTTTTTACGCAAGAAGATAGCTCTTCTTTCCAGCATCTCTAATACAGCAGGAACAATGAGCATGCCCAGAACAAAGAACTGTGTTTCCTACTCATACGGACCATATGTAGTTCAACTCTACTTATGAAACTGATACAAATCACAGCTCCACATACGTAAATGCTCTTTAGTTAATTATGAGAATCAGTTTGGGTTGAACTGTGTAAAATCATTTGAGCCCAAAATTCACATAGTTTTCCAGAAATGAATTCTTGTTTTTAGGAAGACACAGATCCTGTGGTTTAACTCCGTTTCTGAAGGGAAATTCAGAGCAGTGTTCTCATTCATGGAACACACTGAGTTTTAACGCAAGAAGCTAGCTCTTCTTTCCAGCATCTCTAATACAGCAAGAACCATGAGCATGCCCAGAAAAAAAGAACTGTGTTTCCTACTCATACGGACCATATGTAGTTCAACTCTGCTTATGAAACTGATACAAACCACAGCTCCAATTACATAAAAGCTCTTGAGTTAATAGTGAGAATCACGTTGGGTTTGTGAACTGTGTAAAATAATTTGAGCCCAAAATTCACTTGGTTTACCAGAAATGAACTCTTGCTTGTAGGAACACAGATCCTGGGCTTTAACTCCGTTTCTGAAGGGAAATTCAAAGCAGTGTTCTCATCCATGAAATACACTCTGTTTTAACGCAGGAAGCAAGCTCTTCTTTTGAGTGTCTCCAATACAGCAAGAAACATGAGCATGCCCAGAAAATTAACCGTGTTTCCTACTCATATGGACCATATGTAGTTCAACTCTGCTTATGAAACTGAAACAAACCACAGCTCCACTTACATAAATGGTCTTTAGTTAATTGTGAGAATCGCGTTGGGTTCAGGAACTGTAAAAAATCATTTGATCCCAAAATTCACATAGTTTTCCATAAATGAACTCTTGCTTGTAGGAAGACAGAGATCCTCTGGTTTAACTCCGTTTCTGAGGGCAAATTAAGACCAGTGTTCTCATCCATGGAAAACACTCTCTTCTAACTCAAGAAGCAAGCTCTTCATCAGCATCTCTAATACAGCAAGAACCATGAGCATGCCCAGAACAAAAGAACTGTGTTTCCTACTCATACGGACAATAAGTAGTTCAACTCTGCTCATGAAACTGAAAGAAATCAGTTCCTCTTACATAAATGCTCTTTAGTTAATAGTGACAATCTCTTTGGGTTGGTGAACTGTGAAAAATCATTTGAGCCCAAAATTCACTTCCTTTACCAGAAATGAACTCTTGCTTGTAGGAACACAGGTCCTGGGCTTTAACTCCGTTTCTGAAGGGAAATTCAGAGCAGTGTTCTCATTCATTGGACACACTCTGTTTTAACGCAAGAAGCAAGCTCTTCTTTTGAGTGTCTACAATACAGCAAGAAACATGAGCATGCCCAGAAAATTAACCGGGTTTCCTACTCATATGGTCCATACGTAGTTCAACTCTGCTTATGAAACTGATGCTAACCACTGCTCCACTTACATTAATGCTCCTTAGTTAATAGAGAGAATCGCGTTGGGTTCGGGAACTGTGTAAAATCATTTGAGCACAAAATTCACTTGGTTTTCACGGAAATGAACTCTTGCTTGTAGGAAGACACAGATCCTCTGGTTTAACTCCACTTCTGAGGGCAAATTAAGACCAGGGTTCTCAACCATGGAAAACACTGCGTTTTTACGCAAGAAGATAGCTCTTCTTTCCAGCATCTCTAATACAGCAGGAACAATGAGCATGCCCAGAACAAAGAACTGTGTTTCCTACTCATACGGACCATATGTAGTTCAACTCTACTTATGAAACTGATACAAATCACAGCTCCACATACGTAAATGCTCTTTAGTTAATTATGAGAATCAGTTTGGGTTGAACTGTGTAAAATCATTTGAGCCCAAAATTCACATAGTTTTCCAGAAATGAATTCTTGTTTTTAGGAAGACACAGATCCTGTGGTTTAACTCCGTTTCTGAAGGGAAATTCAGAGCAGTGTTCTCATTCATGGAACACACTGAGTTTTTACGCAAGAAGCTAGCTCTTCTTTCCAGCATCTCTAATACAGCAAGAACCATGAGCATGCCCAGAAAAAAAGAACTGTGTTTCCTACTCATACGGACCATATGTAGTTCAACTCTGCTTATGAAACTGATACAAACCACAGCTCCAATTACATAAAAGCTCTTGAGTTAATAGTGAGAATCACGTTGGGTTTGTGAACTGTGTAAAATAATTTGAGCCCAAAATTCACTTGGTTTACCAGAAATGAACTCTTGCTTGTAGGAACACAGATCCTGGGCTTTAACTCCGTTTCTGAAGGGAAATTCAAAGCAGTGTTCTCATCCATGAAATACACTCTGTTTTAACGCAGGAAGCAAGCTCTTCTTTTGAGTGTCTCCAATACAGCAAGAAACATG
The DNA here is from genome assembly GCA_949786405.1 of Onychomys arenicola. Lineage (NCBI taxonomy): Eukaryota > Metazoa > Chordata > Mammalia > Rodentia > Cricetidae > Onychomys > Onychomys arenicola. The sequence goes on along the minus strand of CATKUM010000022.1, from coordinate 1,036,350 downwards.
AGCATGCCCAGAAAATTAACCGTGTTTCCTACTCATATGGACCATATGTAGTTCAACTCTGCTTATGAAACTGATACAAACCACAGCTCCACTTACATAAATGGTCTTTAGTTAATTGTGAGAATCGCGTTGGGTTCAGGAACTGTAAAAAATCATTTGATCCCAAAATTCACATAGTTTTCCAGAAATGAACTCTTGCTTGTAGGAAGACACAGATCCTCTGGTTTAACTCCGTTTCTGAGGGCAAATTAAGACCAGTGTTCTCATCCATGGAAAACACTCTCTTTTAACTCAAGAAGCAAGCTCTTCATCAGCATCTCTAATACAGCAAGAACCATGAGCATGCCCAGAACAAAAGAACTGTGTTTCCTACTCATACGGACCATATGTAGTTCAAATCCACTTATGAAACTGATAAAAACCACAGCTGCAATTACATAAATGCTCTTTAGTTAATAGTGAGAATCGTGTTGGGTTCGTGAACTATGTAAAATCATTTGAGCCCAAAATTCACTTGCTTTACCTGAAATGAACTCTTGCTTGTAGCAAGACACAGATCATGTGCATTAACTCTGTTTCTGACGGGAAATTCAGAGCAGTGTTCTCATCCATGAAGTACACTCTGTTTGAACTCAAGAATCAAGCTCTTCTTTCGAGCATCTCTAATACAGCAAGAACCATGAGCATGCCCAGAAAAAAAGAACTGTATTTCCTTCTCATTCGCACCATATGTAGTTCAACTCTACTTATGAAACTGATACAAATCACAGCTCCACTTACTTAAATTCTCTTTAGTTAATTGTAAGAATCGGTTTGGGTTCTTGAAGTGTGTAAAATCATTTGAGCCCAAAATTCACATAGTCTTCCAGAAATGAACTCTTGCTTGTAGGAAGACACAGATCCTGTGGTTTAACTCCGTTTCTGAAGGGAAATTCAGACCAGTGTTCTCATCCATGGAACACACTCTGTTTTAATGGAAAAAGCAAGCTCTTCTTTCCAGCATCTCTAATACAGCAAGAACCATGAGCATGCCCAGAAAAAAAATAACTGTATTTCCTACTCATACGGACCATATGTAGTTCAACTCTGCTTATGAAACTGATACAAACCACAGCTCCAATTACTTAAATGCTCTTGAGTTAATAGTGAGAATCGCGTTGGGTTCGTGAACTGTGTAAAGTAATTTGAGCCCAAAGTTCACTTGGTTTACCAGAAATGAACTCTTGCTTGTAGGAACACAGATCCTGGGCTTTAACTCCGTTTCTGAAGGGTAATTCAGAGCAGTGTTCTCATCCATGAAATACACTCTGTTTTAACGCAAGAAGAAAGCTCTTCTTTTGTGTGTTTCCAATACAGCAAGAAACATGAGCATGCCCAGAAAATTAACCGTGTTTCCTACTCTTATGGACCATATGTAGTTCAACTATGCTTATGAAACTGATACAAACCACAGCTCCAATTACTTAAATGCTCTTGAGTTAATAGTGAGAATCGCGTTGGGTTCGTGAACTGTGTAAAGTAATTTGAGCCCAAAGTTCACTTGGTTTACCAGAAATGAACTCTTGCTTGTAGGAACACAGATCCTGGGCTTTAACTCCGTTTCTGAAGGGTAATTCAGAGCAGTGTTCTCATCCATGAAATACACTCTGTTTTAACGCAAGAAGAAAGCTCTTCTTTTGTGTGTTTCCAATACAGCAAGAAACATGAGCATGCCCAGAAAATTAACCGTGTTTCCTACTCTTATGGACCATATGTAGTTCAACTCTGCTTATGAAACTGATACAAACCACAGCTCCACTTACATAAATGGTCTTTGGTTAATTGTGAGAATCGCGTTGGGTTCAGGAACTGTGAAAAATCATTTGATCCAACAATTCACATAGTTTTCTAGAAATGAACTCTTGCTTGTAGGAAGACACAGATCCTCTGGTTTAACTCCGTTTCTGAGGGCAAATTAAGACCAGTGTTCTCATCCATGGAAAACACTCTGTTTTAACTCAAGAAGCAAGCTATTCATTCCAGCATCTCTAATACAGCAAGAAGCATGAGCATGCCCAGAACAAAAGAACGGTGTTTCCTACTCATACGGACCATATGTAGTTCAACTCCACTTATGAAACTGATAAAAACCACAGCTCCAATTACATAAATGCTCTTTAGTTAATAGTGAGAATCGCGTTGGATTCGTGAACTATGTAAAGTCATTTTAGCCCAAAATTCACTTGGTTTACCAGAAATGAACTCTTGCTTGTAGCAAGACACAGGTCCTGTGCATTAACTCCGTTTCTGAAGGGAAATTTAGAGCAGTGTTCTCATCCATAAAATACACTCTGTTTCAACGCAGGAATCAAGGTCTTCTTTCAAGCATCTCTAATACAGGAAGAATCATGAGCATGCCCATAAAAAAATAACTGTATTTCCTACTCATACGGAACATATGTAGTTCAACTCTACTTATGAAACTGATACAAATCACAGCTCCACTTACGTAATTCTCTTTAGTTAATTGTAAGAATCGGTTTGGGTTCTTGAACTGTGTAAAATCATTTGAGCCCAAAATTCACATAGTTTTCCAGAAATGAACTCTTGCTTGTAGGAAGACACAGATCCTGTGGTTTAACTCCGTTTCTGAAGGGAAATTCAGACCATTGTTCTCACCCATGGAACACACTCTGTTTTAACGTAAGAAGCAAGCTCTTCTTTGAGCGTCTCCAATACAGCAAGAAACATGAGCATGCCCAGAAAAATATAACTGTGTTTCCTACTTATACAGACCATGTGTAGTTCAATTCTGCTTATGAAACTGATACTAACCACAGCTCCACTTACGTAAATGCTCTTTAGTTAATTGTGAGAATCGCGTTGGGTTCAGGAACTGTGTAAAATCATTTGAGCCCAAAATTCACATAGTTTTCCAGAAATAAACCCTTGCTTGTAGGAAGACACATATCCTGTGGTTTAACTCCGTTTCCGAAGGGAAATTCAGAGCAGTGTTCTCATTCATGGAACACACTGAGTTTTAACGCAAGAAGCTAGCTCTTCTTTCCAGCATCTCTAATACAGCAAGAACCATGAGCATGCCAAGAAAAAAAGAACTGTGTTTCCTACTCATATGGACCATATGTAGTTCAACTCTGCTTATGAAACTGATACAAACCACAACTCCAATTACATAAATGCTCTTGAGTTAATAGTGAGAATCATGTTGGTTTCGTGAACTGAGTAAAATAATTTGAGCCCAAAATTCACTTGGTTTACCAGAAAAGAACTCTTGCTTGTAGGAACACAGATCCTGGGCTTTAACTCCGTTTCTGAAGGGAAATTCAGAGCAGTGTTATCATCCATAAAATACACTCTGTTTTAACGCAAGAAGCAATCTCTTCTTTTGAGTGTCTCCAATATAGCAAGAAACATGAGCATGCCCATAATTTAACCTTGTTTCCTACTCATATGAACCATATGTAGTTCAATTCTGCTTATGAAACTGATACAAACCACAGCTCCACTTACATAAATGGTCTTTAGTTAATTGTGAGAATCGCGTTTGGTTCAGGAACTGTGAAAAATCATTTGGTCCCAAAATTCACATAGTTTTTCAGAAATGAACTCTTGCTTGTAGGAAGACACAGATCCTCTGGTTTAACTCCGTTTCTGAGCGCAAATTAAGACCAGTTTTCTCATCCATGGAAAACACTCTATTTTAACTTAAGAAGCATGCTCTTCATTCCAGCATCTCTAATACAGCAAGAACCATGAGCATGCCCAGAACAAAAGAACTGTGTTTCCTACTCATTCGGTCCATATGTATTTCAACTCTGCTTATGAAACTGATAAAAACAACAGCTCCAATTACATAAATGCTCTTTAGTTAATAGTGAGAATCGCGTTGAGTTCGTGAACTATGTAAAATCATTTGAGCCCAAAATTCACTTGGTTTACCAGAAATGAACTCTTGCTTGTAGCAAGACACAGATCCTGTGGTTTAACTCCGTTTCTGAAGGGAAGTTCAGAGCAGTGTTCTCATTCATGGAACACACTGCGTTTTAACTCAAGAAGCAAGCTCTTCTTTCCAGCATCGCTAATACAGCAAGAACCACGAGCTTGCCCAGAAAAAAAGAACTGTGTTTCCTACTAATACGGACCATATGTAGTTCAACTCCACTTATGAAACTGATAAAAACCCCAGCTGCAATTACATAAATGCTCTTTAGTTAATAGTGAGAATCGCGTTGGGTTCGTGAACTATGTAAAATGATTTGAGCCCAAAATTCACTTGGTTTACCAGAAATGAACTCTTGCTTGTAGCAAGACACAGATCCTGTGCATTAACTCCGTTTCTGAAGGGAAATTCAGAGCAGTGTTCTCATCCATGAAATACACTCTGTTTTAACGCAAGAATCAAGCTCTTCTTTCAAGCGTCTCTAATACAGCAAGAACCATGAGCATGCCCAGAAAAAAAGAACTGTATTTCCTACTCATACGGACCATATGTAGTTCAACTGTACTTATGAAACTGATACAAATCACAGCTACACTTATGTAAATTCTCTTTAGTTAATTGTAAGAATCGGTTTGGGTTCTTGAAGTGTGTAAAATCATTTGAGCCCAAAATTCACATAGTCTTCCAGAAATGAACTCTTGCTTGTAGGAAGACACAGATCCTGTGGTTTAACTCCGTTTCTGAAGGGAAATTCAGACCAGTGTTCTCATCCATGGAACACACTCTGTTTTAACAGAAGAAGCAGGCTCTCCTTTCCAGCATCTCTAATACAGCAAGAAACATGAGCATGCCCAGAAAAAAATAACTGTGTTTCCTACTCATACGGACCATATTTAGTTCATCTATGCTTATGAAACTGATACAAACCACAGCTCCAATTACATAAATGCTCTTGAGTTAATAGTGAGAACCACGTTGGGTACGTGAACTGTATAAAATAATTTGAACATAAAATTCACTTGGTTTACCAGAAATGAACTCTTGCTTGTAGGAACACAGATCCTGGTCTTTAACTCCGTTTCTGAAGGGAAATTCAGAGCAGTGTTCTCATTCATGAAATACACTCTGTTTTAATGCAAGAAGCAAGCTCTTCTTTTGAGTGTCTCCAATACAGCAAGAAACATGAGCATGCCCAGTAAATTAACCGTGTTTCCTACTCATAGGGACCATATGTAGTTCAACTCTGCTTATGAAACTGATACAAACCACAGCTCCACTTAAATAAATGGTCTTTAGTTCATTGTGAGAATCGCGTTGGGTTCAGGAACTGTGTAAAATCAATTGAGCCCAAAATTCACATAGTCTTCCAGAAATGAACTCTTGCTTGTAGGAAGACACAGATCCTGTGGTTTAACTCCGTTTCTAAAGGGAAATTCAGACCAGTGTTCTCAGCCATGGAACACACTCTGTTTTAACGGAAGAAGCAAGCTCTTCTTTCCAGCATCTCTAATACAGTAAGAACCATGAGCATGCCCAGAAAAAAAGAATTGTATTTCCTACTCATACGGACCATATGTAGTTCAACTCTGCTTATGAAACTGATACAAACCACAGCTCCAGTTACTTAAATGCTCTGGAGTTAATAGTGAGAATCGCGTTGGGTTCGTGAACTGTGTAAAGTAATTTGAGCCCAAAGTTCACTTGGTTTACCAGAAATGAACTCTTGCTTGTAGGAACAGAGATCCTGTGTTTTAACTCCGTTTCCAAAGGGAAATTCAGAGCAGTGTTCTCATCCATGAAATACACTCTGTTTTAACGCAAGAAGATAGCTCTTCTTTCCAGCATCTCTAATACAGCAAGAACCATGAGCATGCCAAGAACAAAAGAACTGTGTTTCCTACTCATACGGACAATCTGTAGTTCAACTGTGCTTATGAAGCTGATACAAACCAGAGCTCTACTTACGTAAATGCTCTTTAGTTAATTGTGAGAATCGCGTTGGGTTCTTGAACTATGTAAAATCATTTGAGCCAAAAATTCACTTGGATTATCAGAAATGAACTCTTGCTTGCAGGAAGACACAGATCCTGTGGTTTAACTCCGTTTCTGAAGGGAAATTCAGAGCAGTGTTCTCATCCCTAAACCCACTCTGTTTTAATGCAAAAATCAAGCTCTTCTTTCCAGCATCTCTTATACAGCAAGTACCATGAGCATGCCCAGAAAAAAAGAAGTGTGTTTCCTACTGATACGGACCATATGTAGTTCAACTCTGCTTATGAAACTGATACAAACCACAGCTCCACTTAAATAAATGGTCTTTAGTTAATTGTGAGAATCGCGTTGGGTTCAGGAACTGTGTAAAATCATTTGAGCCCAAAATTCACATAGTTTTCCAAAAATGAACTCTTGCTTGTAGCAAGACACAGATCCTGTGGTTTAACTCCGTTTCTGAAGGGAAATTCAGAGCAGTGTTCTCATTCATGGAACACACTGCGTTTTAACTCAAGAAGCAAGCTCTTCTTTCCAGCATCGCTAATACAGCAAGAACCACGAGCTTGCCCAGAAAAAAAGAACTGTGTTTCCTACTAATACGGACCATATGTAGTTCAACTCCACTTATGAAACTGATAAAAACCCCAGCTGCAATTACATAAATGCTCTTTAGTTAATAGTGAGAATCGCGTTGGGTTCGTGAACTATGTAAAATGATTTGAGCCCAAAATTCACTTTGTTTACCAGAAATGAACTCTTGCTTGTAGCAAGACACAGATCCTGTGCATTAACTCCGTTTCTGAAGGGAAATTCAGAGCAGTGTTCTCATCCATGAAATACACTCTGTTTTAACGCAAGAATCAAGCTCTTCTTTCAAGCGTCTCTAATACAGCAAGAACCATGAGCATGCCCAGAAAAAAAGAACTGTATTTCCTACTCATACGGACCATATGTACTTCAACTGTACTTATGAAACTGATACAAATCACAGCTACACTTATGTAAATTCTCTTTAGTTAATTGTAAGAATCGGTTTGGGTTCTTGAAGTGTGTAAAATCATTTGAGCCCAAAATTCACATAGTCTTCCAGAAATGAACTCTTGCTTGTAGGAAGACACAGATCCTGTGGTTTAACTCCGTTTCTGAAGGGAAATTCAGACCAGTGTTCTCATCCATGGAACACACTCTGTTTTAACAGAAGAAGCAGGCTCTCCTTTCCAGCATCTCTAATACAGCAAGAACCATGAGGATGCCCAGAAAAAAAGAACTGTATTTCCTACTCATACGGACCATATGTAGTTCAACTCTGCTTATGAAACTGATACAAACAACAGCTCCAATTACTTAAATGCTCTTGAGTTAATAGTGAGAATCACCTTGGGTTCGTGAACTGTGTAAAATCATTTGAGCCCAAAGTTCACTTGGTTTACCAGAAATGAACTCTTGCTTGTAGGAACACAGATCCTGGGCTTTAACTCTGTTTCCAAAGGGAAATTCAGAGCAGTGTTCTCATTCATGGAACACACTGCATATTAACGCAAGAAGCTAGCTCTTCTTTCCAGCATCTCTAATACAGCAAGAACCATGAGCTTGCCCAGAAAAAAATAACTGTGTTTCCTACTCATACGGACAATATGTAGTTCAACTCTACTTATGAAACTGATAAAAATCACAGCTCCTCTTACGTAAATGCTGTTTAGTTAATTGTAAGAATCGGTTTGGGTTCTAGAACTGTGTAAAATCATTTGAGCCCAAAATTCACATAGTTTTCCAGAAATGAACTCTTGTTTGTAGGAAGACACAGATCCTGTGGTTTAACTCCTTGTTTGAAGGGAAATTCAGACCAGTGTTCTCATCCATGAAATACATATGTTTTAACGCAAGAAGCAAGCTCTTCTTTTGAGCGTCTCCAATACAGCAAGAAACATGAGCATGCCCAGAAAAAAATAACTGTGTTTCCTACTCATACGGACCATATTTAGTTCAACTATGCTTATGAAACTGATACAAACCACAGCTCCAATTACATAAATGCTCTTGAGTTAATAGAGAGAACCACGTTGGGTACGTGAACTGTATAAAATAATTTGAACATAAAATTCACTTGGTTTACCAGAAATGAACTCTTGCTTGTAGGAACACAGATCCAGGGCTTTAACTCCGTTTCTGAAGGGAAATTCAGAGCAGTGTTCTCATTCATTGGACACACTCTGTTTTAACGCAAGAAGCAAGCTCTTCTTTTGATTGTCTACAATACAGCAAGAAACATGAGCATGCCCAGAAAATTAACCGGGTTTCCTACTCATATGGTCCATACGTAGTTCAACTCTGCTTATGAAACTGATGCTAACCACTGCTCCACTTACATTAATGCTCCTTAGTTAATAGAGAGAATCGCGTTGGGTTCGGGAACTGTGTAAAATCATTTGAGCACAAAATTCACTTGGTTTTCACGGAAATGAACTCTTGCTTGTAGGAAGACACAGATCCTCTGGTTTAACTCCACTTTTGAGGGCAAATTAAGACCAGGGTTCTCAACCATGGAAAACACTGCGTTTTTACGCAAGAAGATAGCTCTTCTTTCCAGCATCTCTAATACAGCAGGAACAATGAGCATGCCCAGAACAAAGAACTGTGTTTCCTACTCATACGGACCATATGTAGTTCAACTCTACTTATGAAACTGATACTAACCACAGCTCCACATACGTAAATGCTCTTTAGTTAATTATGAGAATCAGTTTGGGTTGAACTGTGTAAAATAATTTGAGCCCAATATTCACATAGTTTTCCAGAAATGAATTCTTGTTTTTAGGAAGACACAGATCCTGTGGTTTAACTCCGTTTCTGAAGGGAAATTCAGAGCAGTGTTCTCATTCATGGAACACACTGAGTTTTAACGCAAGAAGCTAGCTCTTCTTTCCAGCATCTCTAATACAGCAAGAACCATGAGCATGCCCAGAAAAAAAGAACTGTGTTTCCTACTCATACGGACCATATGTAGTTCAACTCTGCTTATGAAACTGATACAAACCACAGCTCCAATTACATAAAAGCTCTTGAGTTAATAGTGAGAATCACGTTGGGTTTGTGAACTGTGTAAAATAATTTGAGCCCAAAATTCACTTGGTTTACCAGAAATGAACTCTTGCTTGTAGGAACACAGATCCTGGGCTTTAACTCCGTTTCTGAAGGGAAATTCAAAGTAGTGTTCTCATCCATGAAATACACTCTGTTTTAACGCAGGAAGCAAGCTCTTCTTTTGAGTGTCTCCAATACAGCAAGAAACATGAGCATGCCCAGAAAATTAACCGTGTTTCCTACTCATATGGACCATATGTAGTTCAACTCTGCTTATGAAACTGATACAAACCACAGCTCCACTTACATAAATGGTCTTTAGTTAATTGTGAGAATCGCGTTGGGTTCAGGAACTGTAAAAAATCATTTGATCCCAAAATTCACATAGTTTTCCAGAAATGAACTCTTGCTTGTAGGAAGACACAGATCCTCTGGTTTAACTCCGTTTCTGAGGGCAAATTAAGACCAGTGTTCTCATCCATGGAAAACACTCTCTTTTAACTCAAGAAGCAAGCTCTTCATCAGCATCTCTAATACAGCAAGAACCATGAGCATGCCCAGAACAAAAGAACTGTGTTTCCTACTCATACGGACCATATGTAGTTCAAATCCACTTATGAAACTGATAAAAACCACAGCTGCAATTACATAAATGCTCTTTAGTTAATAGTGAGAATCGCATTGGGTTCGTGAACTATGTAAAATCATTTGAGCCCAAAATTCACTTGGTTTACCAGAAATGAACTCTTGCTTGTAGCAAGACACAGATCATGTGCATTAACTCTGTTTCTGACGGGAAATTCAGAGCAGTGTTCTCATCCATGAAGTACACTCTGTTTGAACTCAAGAATCAAGCTCTTCTTTCGAGCATCTCTAATACAGCAAGAACCATGAGCATGCCCAGAAAAAAAGAACTGTATTTCCTACTCATTCGCACCATATGTAGTTCAACTCTACTTATGAAACTGATACAAATCACAGCTCCACTTACTTAAATTCTCTTTAGTTAATTGTAAGAATCGGTTTGGGTTCTTGAACTGTGTAAAATCATTTGAGACCAAAATTCACATAGTTTTCCAGAAATGAACTCTTGCTTGTAGGAAGACACAGATCCTGTGGTTTAACTCCGTTTCTGAAGGGAAATTCAGACCAGTGTTCTCATCCATGGAACACACTCTGTTTTAATGGAAAAAGCAAGCTCTTCTTTCCAGCATCTCTAATACAGCAAGAACCATGAGCATGCCCAGAAAAAAATAACTGTATTTCCTACTCATACGGACCATATGTAGTTCAACTCTGCTTATGAAACTGATACAAACCACAGCTCCAATTACTTAAATGCTCTTGAGTTAATAGTGAGAATCGCGTTGGGTTCGTGAACTGTGTAAAGTAATTTGAGCCCAAAGTTCACTTGGTTTACCAGAAATGAACTCTTGCTTGTAGGAACACAGATCCTGGGCTTTAACTCCGTTTCTGAAGTGTAATTCAGAGCAGTGTTCTCATCCATGAAATACACTCTGTTTTAACGCAAGAAGAAAGCTCTTCTTTTGTGTGTTTCCAATACAGCAAGAAACATGAGCATGCCCAGAAAATTAACCGTGTTTCCTACTCTTATGGACCATATGTAGTTCAACTCTGCTCATGAAACTGATACAAACCACAGCTCCACTTACATAAATGGTATTTGGTTAATTGTGAGAATCGCGTTGGGTTCAGGAACTGTGAAAAATCATTTGAGCCAACAAGTCACGTAGTTTTCTAGAAATGAACTCTTGCTTGTAGGAAGACACAGATCCTCTGGTTTAACTCCGTTTCTGAGGGCAAATTAAGACCAGTGTTCTCATCCATGGAAAACACTCTGTTTTAACTCAAGAAGCAAGCTATTCATTCCAGCATCTCTAATACAGCAAGAAGCATGAGCATGCCCAGAACAAAAGAACGGTGTTTCCTACTCCTACGGACCATATGTAGTTCAACTCTACTTATGAAACTGATAAAAACCACAGCTCCAATTACATAAATGCTCTTTAGTTAATAGTGAGAATCGCGTTGGGTTCGTGAACTATGTAAAGTCATTTTAGCCCAAAATTCACTTGGTTTACCAGAAATGAACTCTTGCTTGTAGCAAGACACAGATCCTGTGCATTAACTCCGTTTCTGAAGGGAAATTCAGAGCAGTGTTCTCATCCATATAATACACTCTGTTTCAACGCAAGAATCAAGGTCTTCTTTCAAGCGTCTCTAATACAGGAAGAACCATGAGCATGCCCAGAAAAAAAGAACTGTATTTCCTACTCATACGGACCATATGTAGTTCAACTGTACTTATGAAACTGATACAAATCACAGCTACACTTATGTAAATTCTCTTTAGTTAATTGTAAGAATCGGTTTGGGTTCTTGAAGTGTGTAAAATCATTTGAGCCCAAAATTCACATAGTCTTCCAGAAATGAACTCTTGCTTGTAGGAAGACACAGATCCTGTGGTTTAACTCCGTTTCTGAAGGGAAATTCAGACCAGTGTTCTCATCCATGGAACACACTCTGTTTTAACAGAAGAAGCAGGCTCTCCTTTCCAGCATCTCTAATACAGCAAGAAACATGAGCATGCCCAGAAAAAAATAACTGTGTTTCCTACTCATACGGACCATATTTAGTTCATCTATGCTTATGAAACTGATACAAACCACAGCTCCAATTACATAAATGCTCTTGAGTTAATAGTGAGAACCACGTTGGGTACGTGAACTGTATAAAATAATTTGAACATAAAATTCACTTGGTTTACCAGAAATGAACTCTTGCTTGTAGGAACACAGATCCTGGGCTTTAACTCCGTTTCTGAAGGGAAATTCAGAGCAGTGTTCTCATTCATGAAATACACTCTGTTTTAATGCAAGAAGCAAGCTCTTCTTTTGAGTGTCTCCAATACAGCAAGAAACATGAGCATGCCCAGTAAATTAACCGTGTTTCCTACTCATAGGGACCATATGTAGTTCAACTCTGCTTATGAAACTGATACAAACCACAGCTCCACTTAAATAAATGGTCTTTAGTTCATTGTGAGAATCGCGTTGGGTTCAGGAACTGTGTAAAATCATTTGAGCCCAAAATTCACATAGTCTTCCAGAAATGAACTCTTGCTTGTAGGAAGACACAGATCCTGTGGTTTAACTCCGTTTCTAAAGGGAAATTCAGACCAGTGTTCTCATCCATGGAACACACTCTGTTTTAACGGAAGAAGCAAGCTCTTCTTTCCAGCATCTCTAATACAGCAAGAACCATGAGCATGCCCAGAAAAAAAGAACTGTATTTCCTACTCATACGGACCATATGTAGTTCAACTCTGCTTATGAAACTGATACAAACCACAGCTCCAATTACTTAAATGCTCTGGAGTTAATAGTGAGAATCGCGTTGGGTTCGTGAACTGTGTAAAGTAATTTGAGCCCAAAGTTCACTTGGTTTACCAGAAATGAACTCTTGCTTGTAGGAACAGAGATCCTGTGTTTTAACTCCGTTTCCAAAGGGAAATTCAGAGCAGTGTTCTCATCCATGAAATACACTCTGTTTTAACGCAAGAAGATAGCTCTTCTTTCCAGCATCTCTAATACAGCAAGAACCATGAGCATGCCAAGAACAAAAGAACTGTGTTTCCTACTCATACGGACAATCTGTAGTTCAACTGTGCTTATGAAGCTGATACAAACCAGAGCTCTACTTACGTAAATGCTCTTTAGTTAATTGTGAGAATCGCGTTGGGTTCTTGAACTATGTAAAATCATTTGAGCCAAAAATTCACTTGGATTATCAGAAATGAACTCTTGCTTGCAGGAAGACACAGATCCTGTGGTTTAACTCCGTTTCTGAAGGGAAATTCAGAGCAGTGTTCTCATCCCTAAACCCACTCTGTTTTAATGCAAAAATCAAGCTCTTCTTTCCAGCATCTCTTATACAGCAAGTACCATGAGCATGCCCAGAAAAAAAGAAGTGTGTTTCCTACTGATACGGACCATATGTAGTTCAACTCTGCTTATGAAACTGATACAAACCACAGCTCCACTTAAATAAATGGTCTTTAGTTAATTGTGAGAATCGCGTTGGGTTCAGGAACTGTGTAAAATCATTTGAGCCCAAAATTCACATAGTTTTCCAAAAATGAACTCTTGCTTGTAGCAAGACACAGATCCTGTGGTTTAACTCCGTTTCTGTAGGGAAATTCAGACCAGTGTTCTCATTCATGGAACACACTGCGTTTTAACTCAAGAAGCAAGCTCTTCTTTCCAGCATCGCGAATACATCAAGAACCACGAGCATGCCCAGAAAAAAAGAACTGTGTTTCCTACTCATATGGACGATATGTAGTTCAACTCTGCTTATGAATCTGATACAAACCACAGCTCCAATTACATAAATGCTCTTGAGTTAATAGTGAGAATCACGTTGGGTTCGTGAACTGTGTAAAATAATTTGAGCCAAAAATTCACTTGGTTTACCAGAAATGAACTCTTGCTTGTAGGAACATAGATCCTGGGCTTTAACTCCGTTTCCGAAGGGAAATTGAGACCAGTGTTCTCATCCATGAAATACACTCTGTTTTAACGCAAGAAGCAAGCTCTTCTTTTGAGTGTCTCCAATACAGCAAGAAACATGTGCATGCCCAGAAAATTAACTGTGTTTCCTACTCATACGGACCATACGTAGTTCAACTCTGCTTATGAAATCGACGCAAACCACAGCTCCACTTACATAACTGCTCCTTAGTTAATAGTGAATATCGCGTTGGGTTCGGGAACTGTGTAAAATCATTTGAGCCCAAAATTCACATGGTTTACCAGAAATGAACTCTTGCTTGCAGGAAGACACAGATCCTGTGGTTTTACTCCATTTCTGAAGGGAAATTCAGAGCAGTGTTCTCATCCCTGAAACCCACTCGGTGTTAATGCAAGAAGCATGCTCTTCTTTCCAGCATCTCTAATACAGCAAGTACCATGAGCTTGCCCAGAAAAAAAGAAGTGTGTTTCCTACTGATACGGACCATATGTAGTTCAACTTTACTTATGACTGATACAAACCACAGCTCCACTTACATAAATGCTCTTTAGTTAATTGTGAGAATCGCATTGGTTTCGGGAACAGTGTAAAATCATTTGAGCCCAAAATTCACTTGGTTTACCGGAAATGAACTTTTCCTTGTAGGAAGACACAGATCCTGTGGTTTAACTCCGTTTCTGAAGGGAAATTCAGAGCAGTGTTCTCATTCATGGACCACACTGCATTTTAACGCAAGAAGCTAGCTCTTCTTACCAGCATCTCTAATACAGCAAGAACCATGAGCATGCCCAGAACAAAAGAACTGTGTTTCCTACTCATACGGACCATATGTAGTTCAACTCTACTTATGAAACTGATAAAAATCACAGCTCCACTTACGTAAATGCTCTTAAGTTAATTGTAAGAATCAGTTTGGGTTCTTGAACTGTGTAAAATCATTTGAGCCCAAAATTCACATAGTTTTCCAGAAATGAAATCTTGTTTGTAGGAATCCACAGATCCTGTGGTTTAACTCCGTTTCTGAAGGGAAATTCAGACCAGTGTTCTCATCCATGAAATACACTCTGTTTTAATGCAAGAAGCAAGCTCTTCTTTGAGCGTCTCCAATACAGCAAGAAACATGAGCATGCCCAGAAAAAAATAACTGTGTTTCCTACTCATATGGACCATATGTAGTTCAGCTCTGCTTATGAAACTCATACAAACCACAGCTCCACTTATATAAATGCTCTTGAGTTAATAGTGAGAAACATGTTGGGTTCGTGAACTGTGTAAAATAATTTGAGCCCAAAATTCACTTGGTTTACCAGAAATGAACTCTTGCTTGTAGGAACACAGATCCTGGGCTTTAACTCCGTTTCCGATGGGAAATTCAGAGCAGTGTTCTCATTCATGAAATACACTCTGTTTTAATGCAAGAAGCAAGCTCTTCTTTTGAGTGTCTCCAATACAGCAAGAAACATGAGCATGCCCAGAAAATTAACCGTGTTTCCTGCTCATATGGACCATATGTAGTTCAACTCTGCTTATGAAACTGATACAAACCACAGCTCCACTTAAATAAATGGTCTTTAGTTAATTGTGAGAATCGCGTTGGGTTCAGGAACTGTGTAAAATCATTTGAGCCCAAAATTCACATAGTTTTCCAAAAATGAACTCTTGCTTTTAGCAAGACACATATCCTGTGGTTTAACTCCGTTTCTGAAGGGAAATTCAGACCAGTGTTCTCATTCATGGAACACACTGCGTTTTAACTCAAGAAGCAAGCTCTTCTTTCCAGCATTGCGAATACAGCAAGAACCACAAGCATGTCCAGAACAAAAGAACTGTGTTTCCTACTAATACGGACCATATGTAGTTCAACTCTGCTTATGAAACTGATACAAACCACAGCTCCAATTACATAAATGCTCTTGAGTTAATAGTGAGAATCGCGTTGGGTTCGTGAACTATGTAAAATCATTTGATGCCAAAATTAACTTGGTTTACCAGAAATGAACTCTTGCTTGTAGCAAGACACAGATCCTGTGCATTAACTCTGTTTCTGAAGGGAAATTGAGACCAGTGTTCTCATCCATGGAACACACTCTGTTTTAACGGAAGAAGCAAGCTCTTCTTTCCAGCATCTCTAATACAGCAAGAACCATGAGCATGTCCAGAAAAAAAGAACTGTATTTCCTACTCATACGGACCATATGTAGTTCAACTCTGCTTATGAAACTGATACAAACCACAGCTCCAATTACTTAAATGCTCTGGAGTTAATAGTGAGAATCGCGTTGGGTTCGTGAACTGTGTAAAGTAATTTGAGCCCAAAGTTCACTTGGTTTACCAGAAATGAACTCTTGCTTGTAGGAACAGAGATCCTGTGTTTTAACTTCGTTTCCAAAGGGAAATTCAGAGCAGTGTTCTCATCCATGAAATACACTCTGTTTTAACGCAAGAAGATAGCTCTTCTTTCCAGCATCTCTAATACTGCAGGAACAATGAGCATGCCCAGAACAAAGAACTGTGTTTCCTACTCATACGGACCATATGTAGTTCAACTCTACTTATGAAACTGATACAAATCACAGCTCCACATACGTAAATGCTCTTTAGTTAATTATGAGAATCAGTTTGGGTTGAACTGTGTAAAATCATTTGAGCCCAAAATTCACATAGTTTTCCAGAAATGAATTCTTGTTTTTAGGAAGACACAGATCCTGTGGTTTAACTCCGTTTCTGAAGGGAAATTCAGAGCAGTGTTCTCATTCATGGAACACACTGAGTTTTAACGCAAGAAGCTAGCTCTTCTTTCCAGCATCTCTAATACAGCAAGAACCATGAGCATGCCCAGAAAAAAGAACTGTGTTTCCTACTCATACGGACCATATGTAGTTCAACTCTGCTTATGAAACTGATAAAAACCACAGCTCCAATTACATAAATGCTCTTTAGTTAATAGTGAGAATCGCGTTGGGTTCGTGAACTATGTAAAGTCATTTTAGCCCAAAATTCACTTGATTTACCAGAAATGAACTCTTGCTTGTAGGAAGACACAGATCCTGTGGTTTAACTCCGTTTCTGAAGGGAAATTCAGACCATTGTTCTCACCCATGGAACACACTCTGTTTTAACGTAAGAAGCAAGCTCTTCTTTGAGCGTCTCCAATACAGCAAGAAACATGAGCATGCCCAGAAAAATATAACTGTGTTTCCTACTTATACAGACCATGTGTAGTTCAATTCTGCTTATGAAACTGATACTAACCACAGCTCCACTTACGTAAATGCTCTTTAGTTAATTGTGAGAATCGCGTTGGGTTCAGGAACTGTGTAAAATCATTTGAGCCCAAAATTCACATAGTTTTCCAGAAATGAACCCTTGCTTGTAGGAAGACACATATCCTGTGGTTTAACTCCGTTTCCGAAGGGAAATTCAGACCAGTGTTATCATTCATGGAACACAATGAGTTTTAACGCAAGAAGCTAGCTCTTCTTTCCAGCATCTCTAATACAGCAAGAACCATGAGCATGCCAAGAAAAAAAGAACTGTGTTTCCTACTCATATGGTCCATATGTAGTTCAACTCTGCTTATGAAACTGATACAAACCACAACTCCAATTACATAAATGCTCTTGAGTTAATAGTGAGAATCATGTTGGGTTCGTGAACTGAGTAAAATAATTTGAGCCCAAAATTCACTTGGTTTACCAGAAAAGAACTCTTGCTTGTAGGAACACAGATCCTGGGCTTTAACTCCGTTTCTGAAGGGAAATTCAGAGCAGTGTTATCATCCATAAAATACACTCTGTTTTAACGCAAGAAGCAAGCTCTTCTTTTGAGTGTCTCCAATATAGCAAGAAACATGAGCATGCCCATAATTTAACCTTGTTTCCTACTCATATGAACCATATGTAGTTCAATTCTGCTTATGAAACTGATACAAACCACAGCTCCACTTACATAAATGGTCTTTAGTTAATTGTGAGAATCGCGTTTGGTTCAGGAACTGTGAAAAATCATTTGGTCCCAAAATTCACATAGTTTTCCAGAAATGAACTCTTGCTTGTAGGAAGACACATATCCTCTGGTTTAACTCCGTTTCTGAGCGCAAATTAAGACCAGTTTTCTCATCCATGGAAAACACTCTATTTTAACTCTAGAAGCATGCTCTTCATTCCAGCATCTCTAATACAGCAAGAACCATGAGCATGCCCAGAACAAAAGAACTGTGTTTCCTACTCATTCGGTCCATATGTATTTCAACTCTGCTTATGAAACTGATAAAAACAACAGCTCCAATTACATAAATGCTCTTTAGTTAATAGTGAGAATCGCGTTGAGTTCGTGAACTATGTAAAATCATTTGAGCCCAAAATTCACTTGGTTTACCAGAAATGAACTCTTGCTTGTAGCAAGACACAGATCCTGTGGTTTATCTCCGTTTCTGAAGGGAAATTCAGAGCAGTGTTCTCATTCATGGAACACACTGCGTTTTAACTCAAGAAGCAAGCTCTTCTTTACAGCATCGCTAATACAGCAAGAACCACGAGCATGCCCAGAAAAAAAGAACTGTGTTTCCTACTAATACGGACCATATGTAGTTCAACTCCACTTATGAAACTGATAAAAACCCCAGCTGCAATTACATAAATGCTCTTTAGTTAATAGTGAGAATCGTGTTGGGTTCGTGAACTATGTAAAATGATTTGAGCCCAAAATTCACTTGGTTTACCAGAAATGAACTCTTGCTTGTAGCAAGACACAGATCCTGTGCATTAACTCCGTTTCTGAAGGGAAATTCAGAGCAGTGTTCTCATCCATGAAATACACTCTGTTTTAACGCAAGAATCAAGCTCTTCTTTCGAGCGTCTCTAATACAGCAAGAACCATGAGCATGCCCAGAAAAAAAGAACTGTATTTCCTACTCATACGGACCATATGTAGTTCAACTCTGCTTATGAAACTGATACAAACCACAGCTCCACTTATATAAATGCTCTTTAGGCAATTGTGAGAATCGCGTTGGTTTCAGGGACTGTGTGAAATCATTTGAGCCCAAAATTCACATAGTTTTCCAGAAATGAACTCTTGCTTGTAGGCAGACACAGATCCTGTGGTTTAACTCCGTTTCTGAAGGGAAATTCAGACCAGTGTACTCATCCCTGAAACCCACTCTGTTTTAACGCAAGAAGGAAGCTCTTCTTTCCAGCATCTCTAATACAGCAAGTACCATGAACTTGCCCATAAAAAAAGAAGTGTGTTTCCTACTGATACGGACCATATGTAGTTCAACTTTACTTATGATCGATACAAACCACAGCTCCACTTACATAAATGCTCTTTAGTTAATTGTGAGAATCGCGTTGGGTTCGGGAACTGTGTAAAATCATTTGAGCCCAAAATTCACTTGGTATACCGGAAATGAACTCTTGCTTTTAGCAAGACACAGATCCTGTGGATTAACTCCGTTTCAGAAGGGAAATTCAGAGCAGTGTTCTTACCCATGGAATACACTCTGTTTTAACGCAAGAAGCAAGCTCTTCTTTTGTGCATCTCTAATAAAGCAAGAAACATGAGCATGCCGAAAAAAAAAGAACTGTATTTCCTACTCATGTGGACCATATGTGGTTCAACTCTACTTATGAAACTGATATAAACCATAGCTCCAATTACATAAATGATCTTGAGTTAATAGGGAGAATCACGTTGGGTTCGTGAACTGTGTAAAATAATTTGAGCCCAAAATTCACTTTGTTTACCAGAAATGAACACTTGCTTGTAGGAACACAGATCCTGGTCTTTAACTCTGTTTCCGAAGGGAAATTCAGAGCAGTGTTCTCATCCATGAAATACACTCTGTTTAAATGCAAGAAGCAAGCTCTTCTTTTGAGTGTCTGCAATACAGCAAGAAACATGAGCATGCCCAGAAAATTAACTGTGTTTCCTAAACACACGGACCATACGTAGTTCAACTCTACTTATGAAACTGATAAAAATCACAGCTCCACTTTCGTAAATGCTCTTTAGTTAATTGTAAGAATCCGTTTGGGTTCTTGAACTGTGTAAAATCATTTGAGCCCAAAATTCACATAGTTTTAAAGAAATGAACTCTTGCTTGTAGGAAGACACAGATCCTGTGGTTTAACTCCGTTCCTGAAGGGAAATTCAGACCAGTGTTCTCATCCATGGAACACACTCTGTTTTAACTCAAGAAGCAAGCTCTTCTTTTGAGCGTCTCCAATACAGCAAGAAACATGAGCATGCCCAGAAAATTAACCGTGTTTCCTACTCATAGGGACCATATGTAGTTCAACTCTGCTTATGAAACTGATACAAACCACAGCTCCACTTAAATAAATGGTCTTTAGTTCATTGTGAGAATCGCGTTGGGTTCAGGAACTGTGTAAAATCATTTGAGCCCAAAATTCACATAGTCTTCCAGAAATGAACTCTTGCTTGTAGGAAGACACAGATCCTGTGGTTTAACTCCGTTTCTAAAGGGAAATTCAGACCAGTGTTCTCATCCATGAAATACACTCTGTTTTAACGCAAGAAGATAGCTCTTCTTTCCAGCATCTCTAATACAGCAAGAACCATGAGCATGCCAAGAACAAAAGAACTGTGTTTCCTACTCATACGGACAATCTGTAGATCAACTGTGCTTATGAAGCTGATACAAACCAGAGCTCTACTTACGTAAATGCTCTTTAGTTAATTGTGAGAATCGCGTTGGGTTCTTGAACTATGTAAAATCATTTGAGCCAAAAATTCACTTGGATTATCAGAAATGAACTCTTGCTTGCAGGAAGACACAGATCCTGTGGTTTAACTCCGTTTCTGAAGGGAAATTCAGAGCAGTGTTCTCATCCCTAAACCCACTCTGTTTTAATGCAAGAATCAAGCTCTTCTTTCCAGCATCTCTTATACAGCAAGTACCATGAGCATGCCCAGAAAAAAAGAAGTGTGTTTCCTACTGATACGGGCCATATGTAGTTCAACTCTGCTTATGAAACTGATACAAACCACAGCTCCACTTAAATAAATGGTCTTTAGTTAATTGTGAGAATCGCGTTGGGTTCAGGAACTGTGTAAAATCATTTGAGCCCAAAATTCACATAGTTTTCCAAAAATGAACTCTTGCTTGTAGCAAGACACAGATCCTGTGGTTTAACTCCGTTTCTGTAGGGAAATTCAGACCAGTGTTCTCATTCATGGAACACACTGCGTTTTAACTCAAGAAGCAAGCTCTTCTTTCCAGCATCGCAAATACATCAAGAACCACGAGCATGCCCAGAAAAAAAGAACTGTGTTTCCTACTCATACGGACAATATGTAGTTCAACTCTGCTTATGAATCTGATACAAACCACAGCTCCAATTACATAAATGCTCTTGAGTTAATAGTGAGAATCACGTTGGGTTCGTGAACAGTGTAAAATAATTTGAGCCAAAAATTCACTTGGTTTACCAGAAATGAACTCTTGCTTGTAGGAACATAGATCCTGGGCTTTAACTCCGTTTCCGAAGGGAAATTGAGACCAGTGTTCTCATCCATGAAATACACTCTGTTTTAACGCAAGAAGCAAGCTCTTCTTTTGAGTGTCTCCAATACAGCAAGAAACATGTGCATGCCCAGAAAATTAACTGTGTTTCCTACTCATACGGACCATACGTAGTTCAACTCTGCTTATGAAATCGACGCAAACCACAGCTCCACTTACATAACTGCTCCTTAGTTAATAGTGAATATCGCGTTGGGTTCGGGAACTGTGTAAAATCATTTGAGCCCAAAATTCACATGGTTTAACAGAAATGAACTCTTGCTTGCAGGAAGACACAGATCCTGTGGTTTTACTCCATTTCTGAAGGGAAATTCAGAGCAGTGTTCTCATCCCTGAAACCCACTCGGTGTTAATGCAAGAAGCAAGCTCTTCTTTCCAGCATCTCTAATACAGCAAGTACCATGAGCTTGCCCAGAAAAAAAGAAGTGTGTTTCCTACTGATACGGACCATATGTAGTTGAACTTTACTTATGACTGATACAAACCACAGCTCCACTTACATAAATGCTCTTTAGTTAATTGTGAGAATCGCATTGGGTTCGGGAACTGTGTAAAATCATTTGAGCCCAAAATTCACTTGGTTTACCGGAAATGAACTTTTCCTTGTAGGAAGACACAGATCCTGTGGTTTAACTCCGTTTCTGAAGGGAAATTCAGAGCAGTGTTCTCATTCATGGACCACACTGCGTTTTAACGCAAGAAGCTAGCTCTTCTTACCAGCATCTTTAATACAGCAAGAACCATGAGCATGCCCAGAAAAAAAGAACTGTGTTTCCTAATAATACGGACCATATGTAGTTCAACTCTACTTATGAAACTGAAAAAAATCACAGCTCCACTTACGTAAATGCTCTTAAGTTAATTGTAAGAATCAGTTTGGGTTCTTGAACTGTGTAAAATCATTTGAGCCCAAAATTCACATAGTTTTCCAGAAATGAAATCTTGTTTGTAGGAATCCACAGATCCTGTGGTTTAACTCCGTTTCTGAAGGGAAATTCAGACCAGTGTTCTCATCCATGAAATACACTCTGTTTTAATGCAAGAAGCAAGCTCTTCTTTGAGCGTCTCCAATACAGCAAGAAACATGAGCATGCCCAGAAAAAAATAACTGTGTTTCCTACTCATATGGACCATATGTAGTTCAGCTCT
The DNA here is from genome assembly GCA_949786405.1 of Onychomys arenicola. Classification (NCBI taxonomy): domain Eukaryota; kingdom Metazoa; phylum Chordata; class Mammalia; order Rodentia; family Cricetidae; genus Onychomys; species Onychomys arenicola. The sequence goes on along the minus strand of CATKUM010000022.1, from coordinate 1,014,085 downwards.
GCTTATGAAACTCATACAAACCACAGCTCCACTTATATAAATGCTCTTGAGTTAATAGTGAGAAATACGTTGGGTTCGTGAACTGTGTAAAATAATTTGAGCCCAAAATTCACTTGGTTTACCAGAAATGAACTCTTGCTTGTAGGAACACAGATCCTGGGCTTTAACTCCGTTTCCGATGGGAAATTCAGAGCAGTGTTCTCATTCATGAAATACACTCTGTTTTAATGCAAGAAGCAAGCTCTTCTTTTGAGTGTCTCCAATACAGCAAGAAACATGAGCATGCCCAGAAAATTAACCGTGTTTCCTGCTCATATGGACCATATGTAGTTCAACTCTGCTTATGAAACTGATACAAACCACAGCTCCACTTAAATAAATGGTCTTTAGTTAATTGTGAGAATCGCGTTGGGTTCAGGAACTGTGTAAAATCATTTGAGCCCAAAATTCACATAGTTTTCCAAAAATGAACTCTTGCTTTTAGCAAGACACATATCCTGTGGTTTAACTCCGTTTCTGAAGGGAAATTCAGACCAGTGTTCTCATTCATGGAACACACTGCGTTTTAACTCAAGAAGCAAGCTCTTCTTTCCAGCATTGCGAATACAGCAAGAACCACGAGCATGTCCAGAACAAAAGAACTGTGTTTCCTACTAATACGGACCATATGTAGTTCAACTCTGCTTATGAAACTGATACAAACCACAGCTCCAATTACATAAATGCTCTTGAGTTAATAGTGAGAATCGCGTTGGGTTCGTGAACTATGTAAAATCATTTGATGCCAAAATTAACTTGGTTTACCAGAAATGAACTCTTGCTTGTAGCAAGACACAGATCCTGTGGTTTAACTCCGTTTCTGAAGGGAAATTCAGACCAGTGTTCTCATTCATGGAACACACTGCGTTTTAACTCAAGAAGCAAGCTCTTCTTTCCAGCATCGCTATAACAGCAAGAACCATGAGCATGCCCAGAAAAAAAGAACTGTGTTTGCTACTCATACAGACCATATGTAGTTCAACTCTGCTTATGAAACTGATACAAACCACAGCTCCAATTACATAAATGCTCTTGAGTTAATAGTGAGAATCACGTTGGGTTCGTGAACTGTGTAAAATAATTTGAGCCCAAATTTCACTTGGTTTACCAGAAATGAACTCTTGCTTGTAGGAACACAGATCCTGGGCTTTAACTCTGTTTCCGATGGGAAATTCAGAGCAGTGTTCTCATCCATGAAATACACTCTGTTTTAACGCAAGAAGCAAGCTCTTCTTTTGAATGTCTCCAATACAGCAAGAACCATGAGCATGCCCAGAACAAAAGAACTGTGTTTCCTACTCATACGGACCATATGTAGTTCAACTCTACTTATGAAACTGATAAAAATCACAGCTCCACTTACGTAAATGCTCTTAAGTTAATTGTAAGAATCGGTTTGGGTTCTTGAACTGTGTAAAATCATTTGAGCCCAAAATTCACATAGTTTTCCAGAAATGAACTCTTGTTTGTAGGAATCCACAGATCCTGTCGTTTAACTCCATTTCTGAAGGGAAATTCAGACCAGTGTTGTCATCCATGAAATACACTATGTTTTGATGCAAGAAGCAAGCTCTTCTTTGAGCGTCTCCAATACAGCAAGAAACATGAGCATGCCCAGAAATAAATAACTGTGTTTCCTACTCATATGGACCATATGTAGTTCAACTCTGCTTATGAAACTCATACAAACCACAGCTCCAATTACATAAATGCTCTTGAGTTAATAGTGAGAAACATGTTGGGTTCGTTAACTGTGTAAAATAATTTGAGCCCAAAATTCACTTGGTTTACCAGAAATGAACTCTTGCTTGTAGGAACACAGATCCTGGGCTTTAACTCCGTTTCCGATGGGAAATTCAGAGCAGTGTTCTCATCCATGAAATACACTCTGTTTTAATGCAAGAAGCAAGCTCTTCTTTTGAGTGTCTCCAATACAGCAAGAAACATGAGCATGCCCAGAAAATTAACTGTGTTTCCTACTCATATGGACCATATGTAGTTCAACTCTGTTTATGAAACTGATACAAACAATGGCTCCACTTACATAAATGGTCTTTAGTTAATTGTGAGAATCGCGTTGGGTTCAGAAACTGTGTAAAATCATTTGAGCCCAAAATTCACATAGTTTTCCAGAAATGAACTCTTGCTTGTAGGAAGACACAGATCCTGTGGTTTAACTCCGTTTCTGAAGGGAAATTCAGACCAGTGTTCTCATCCATGGAACACACTGCGTTTAACTCAAGAAGCAAGCTCTTCTTTCCAGCATCGCTCATACAGCAAGAACCATGAGCATGCCTAGAAAAAAAGAACTGTGTTTCCTACTCATACGGACCATATGTAGTTCAACTCTGCTTATGAAACTGATACAAAGCACAGCTCCAATTACATAAGTGCTCTTGAGTTAATAGTGAGAGTCACGTTGGGTTCATGATCAGTGTAAAATAATTTGAGCCCAAAATTCACTTGGTTTACCGGAAATATACTCTTGCTTGTAGGAAGACACAGATCCTGTGGTTTAACTCCGTTTCTGAAGGGAAATTCAGAGCAGTGTTCTCATTTATGGAACACACTGCATTTTAATGAAAGAAGCTAGCTCTTCTTTTGAGTGTCTCCAATACAGCAAGAAACATGAGCATGCCCAGAAAATTAACCGTGTTTCCTACTCATATGGACCATATGTAGTTCAACTCTGCTTATGAAACTGATACAAACCACAGCTCCACTTAAATAAATGGTCTTTAGTTAATTGTGAGAATCGCGTTGGGTTCTTGAACTATGTAAAATAATTTGAGCCCAAAATTCACTTGGTTTACCAGAAATGAACTCTTGCTGTAGGAACATAGATCCTGGGCTTTAACTCCGTTTCCAAAGGGAAATTCAGAGCAGTGTTCTCATCCATGAAATACACTCTGTTTTAACGCAGGAAGCAAGCTCTTCTTTTGAGTGTCTCCAATACAGCAAGAAACATGAGCATGCCCAGAAAATTAACCGTGTTTCCTACTCATATGGACCATATGTAGTTCAACTCTGCTTATGAAACTGATACAAACCACAGCTCCACTTAAATAAATGGTCTTTAGTTAATTGTGAGAATCGCGTTGGGTTCAGGAACTGTGTAAAATCATTTGAGCCCAAAATTCACTTGGTTTACCAGGAATGAACTCTTGTTTGTAGGAAGACACAGATCCTGGTGTTTAACTCCATTTCTGAAGGGAAATTAAAACCAGTGTTCTCATCCATGGAACACACTGCGTTTTAACGCAAGAAGCTAGCTGTTCTTACCAGCATCTCTAATACAGCAAGAACCATGAGCATGCCCAGAACAAAAGAACTGTGTTTCCTACTCATACGGACCATATGTAGTTCAACTCTACGTATGAAACTGATAAAAATCATAGCTCCTCTTACGTAAATGCTCTTAAGTTAATTGTAAGAATCGGTTTGGGTTCTTGAACTGTGTAAAATCATTTGAGCCCAAAATTCACATAGTTTTCCAGAAATGAACTCTTGCTTGTAGGAAGACACAGATCCTGTGGTTTATCTCCGTTTCTGAAGGGAAATTCAGACCAGTGTTCTCATCCATGGAACACACTCGTTTAACTCAAGAAGAAAGCTCTTCTTTCCAGCATCGCTAATAGAGCAAGAACCATGAACATGCCCAGAAAAAAAGAACTGTGTTTCCTACTCATACGGACCATATGTAGTTCAACTCTGCTTATGCATTGACACAAACCACAGCTCCACTTACATAACTGCTCCTTAGTTAATAGTGAGAATCACGTTGGGTTCGTGAACTTTGTAAAATAATTTGAGCCCAAAATTCACTTAGTTTACTGGAAATGAACTCTTGCTTGTAGGAAGACACATATCCTGTGGTTTAACTCCGTTTCTGAAGGGAAATTCAGAGCAGTGTTCTCATTCTTGGAACACACTGCGTTTTAACGCAAGAAGCTAGCTCTTCTTTCCCGCATCTGTAATACAGCAAGAACCATGAGCATGCCCAGAACAAAAGAACTGTGTTTCCTACTCATATGGACATTCTGTAGTTAAACTGTGCTTATGAAGCTGATACAAACCACAGCTCTACTTACGTAAATGCTCTTTAGTTAATTGTGAGAATCGCGTTGGGTTCTTGAACTGTGTAAAATCATTTGAGCCCAAAATTCACTTGGTTTACCAAGATGATCTCTTGCTTGTAGCAAGACACAGATCCTGTGGATTAATTCCGTTTCTGAAGGGAAATTCAGAGCAGTGTTCTCATCCATGAAATACACTCTGTTTTAACGCAAGAAGCAAGCTCTTCTTTTGAGCGTCTCTAAACAGCAAGAACCAGGAGCATGCCGAAAAAAAAAAAAGAACTGTATTTCCTACTCATATGGACCATATGTAGTTCAACACTACTTATGAAACTGATGCAAACCACAGCTCCACTTACATAAATGCTCTTTAGTTAATTGTGAGAATCGCATTGGGTTCGGGAACTGTGTAAAATAATTTGAGCCCAAAATTCACTTGGTTTACCAGAAATGAACTCTTGCTTGTAGGAACACAGATCCTGGGCTTTAACTCCGTTTCCGAAGGGAAATTCAAAGCAGTGTTCTCATCCATGAAATACACTCTGTTTTAACGCAAGAAGCAAGCTCTTCTTTTGAGTGTCTCCAATACAGCAAGAAACATGAGCATGCCCAGAAAATTAACTGTGTTTCCTACTCATACGGACCATACGTAGTTCAACTCTGCTTATGAAATTGACCCAAACCACAGCTCCACTTACATAACTGCTCCTTAGTTAATAGTGAAATTCGCGTTGGGTTTGGGAACTGTGTAAAATCATTTGAGCCCAAAATTCACATGGTTTACCAGAAATGAACTCTTGCTTGTAGGAACACAGATCCTGGGCTTTAACTCTGTTTCCAAAGGGAAATTCAGAGGAGTGTTCTCATCCATGAAATACACTCTGTTTTAACGCAAGAAGCAAGCTGCTCTTTCCAGCATCACTAATACAGCAAGAACCATCAGCATGCCCAGAAAAAAAAGAACTGTGATTCCTACTCATACAGACCATATGTAGTTCAACTCTGCTTATGAAACTGATACAAACCACAGCTCCAATTACATAAATGCGCTTGAGTTAATAGTTAGAATCACGTTGGGTTCGTGAACTGTGTAAAATATTTTGAACCCAAAATTCACTTGATATACCAGAAATGAACTCTTGCTTGTAGGAACACAGATCCTGGGCTTTAAATCCGTTAGAGAAGGGAAATTCTAAGCAGTGTTCTCATCCATGAAATACACTCTGTTTTAATGCAAGAAGCAAGCTATTCTTTTGAGTGTCTCCAATACAGCAAGAAACATGAGCATGCCCAGAAAATTAACTGTGTTTCCTACTCATACGGACCATATGTAGTTCAACTCTGCTTATGAAATTGACGCAAAACACAGCTCCACTTACATAACTGCTCCTTAGTTAATAGTGAAAATCGCGTTGGGTTCGGGAACTGTGTAAAATCATTTGAACCCAAAATTCACATGGTTTACCAGAAATGAACTCTTGCTTGCAGGAAGACACAGATCCTGTGGTTTAACTCCGTTTCTGAAGGGAAATTCAGAGCAGTGTTCTCATCCCTGAAACCCACTCTGTTTTAATGCAAGAAGCAAGCTCTTCTTTCCAGCATCTCTAATACAGCAAGAACCATGATCATGCCCAGGACAAAAGAACTGTGTTTCCTTCTCATAAGGACCATATGTAGTTAAACTCTACTTATGAAACTGATAAAAATCACAGCTCCACTTACGTAAATGCTCTTTAGTTAATTGTAAGAATCGGTTTGGGTTCTTGAACTGTGTAAAACCATTTGAGCCCAAAATTCACATAGTTTTCCAGAAATGAACTCTTGTTTGTAGGAATCCACAGATCCTGTGGTTTAACTTCGTTTCTGAAGGGAAATTCAGACCAGTGTTCTCATCCATGAAATACACTCTGTTTTAACGCAAGAAGCAAGCTCTTCTTTGAGCTTCTCCAATCCAGCAAGAAACATGAGCATGCCCAGAAAAAAATATCTGTGTTTCCTACTCATACGGACCATATGTAGTTCAACTCTGCTTATGTAACTGATACAAACCACAGCTCCAATTTCTTAAATGCTCTGGAGTTAATAGTGAGAAACATGTTGGGTTCGTGAACTGTGTAAAATGATTTGAGCCCAAAATTCACTTGGTTTACCAGAAATGAACTCTTGCTTGTAGGAACACAGATCCTGGGCTTTAACTCCGTTTCCGAAGGGAAATTCAAAGCAGTGTTCTCATCCATGAAATACACTCTGTTTTAACGCAAGATGCAAGCTCTGCTTTTGAGTGTCTCCAGTACAGCAAGGAACATGAGCATGCCCAGAAAAAAATATCTGTGTTTCCTACTCATACGGACCATATGTAGTTCAACTCTGCTTATGAAATTGACGCAAACCACAGCTCCACTTACATAACTGCTCCTTAGTTAATAGTGAAAATCGCGTTGGGTTCGGGAACTGTGTAAAATCATTTGAGCCCAAAATTCACATGGTTTACCAGAAATGAACTCTTGCTTGCAGGAAGACACAGATCCTGTGGTTTAACTCCGTTTCTGAAGGGAAATTCAGAGCAGGGTTCTAATCACTGAAACCCACTCTGTTTTAATGCAAGAAGCAAGCTCTTCTTTCCAGCATTTCTAATACAGCAAGTACCAATGAGCTTGCCCAGAAAAAAAGAAGTGTGTTTCCTACTGACATGGACCATATGTAGTTCAACTTTACTTATGACTGATACAAACCACAGCTCTACTTACATAAATGCTCTTTAGTTAATTGTGAGAATCGCGTTGGGTTGGGGAACTGTGTAAAATCATTTGAGCCCAAAATTCACATAGTTTTCCAGAAATGAACTCTTGCTTGTAGGAAGACACATATCCTGAGGTTTAACTCCGTTTCTGAAGGGAAATTCAGACCAGTGTTCTCATCCATGGAACACACTGCGTTTAACTCAAGAAGCAAGCTCTTCTTTCCAGCATCGCTAATACAGCAAGAACCATGAGCATGCCCAGAAAAAAAAAAACTGTGTTTCCTACTCATACGGACCATATGTAGTTCAACTCTGCTTATGAAACTGATACAAACCACAGCTCCAATTACACAAATGCTCTTGAGTTAATAGTGAGAATCACGTTGGGTTCGTGAACTGTGTAAAATAATTTGAGCCCAAAATTCACTTGGTTTACCAGAAATGAACTCTTGCTTGTAGGAACACAGATCCTGGGCTTTAACTCCGTTTCCGAAGGGAAATTCAAAGCAGTGTTCTCATCCATGAAATACACTCTGTTTTAACACAAGAAGCAAGCTCTTCTTTTGAGTGTCTCCAATACAGCAAGAAACATGAGCATGCCCAGAAAATAAACTGTGTTTCCTACTCATATGGACAATACGTAGTTCAACTCTGCTTATGAAATAGACGCAAACCACAGCTCCACTTACGTAAATGCACTTTAGTTAATTGTAAGAATCGGTTTGGGTTCTTGAACTGTGTAAAATCATTTGAGCCCAAAATTCACTTGGTTTACCGGAAATGAACTCTTGCTTGTAGGAAGACACAGATCCTGTGGTTTAACTCCGTTTCTGAAGGGAAATTCAGAGCAGTGTTCTCATTCATGGACAACACTGCGTTTTAACGCAAGAAGCTAGCTCTTCTTTCCAGCTTCTCTAATACAGCAAGAACCATGAGCATGCCCAGAACAAAAGAACTGTGTTTCCTACTCATACGCACCATATGTAGTTCAACTCTACTTATGAAACTGATAAAAATCACAGCTCCACTTACGTAAATGCTCTTAAGTTAATTGTAAGAATCGGTTTGGGTTCTTGAACTGTGTAAAATCATTTGAGCCCAAAATTCACTTGGTTTACCAGAAATGAACTCTTGCTTGTAGCAAGACACAGATCCTGTGGATTAATTCCATTTCTGAAGGGAAATTCAGAGCAGTGTTCTTATCCATGAAATACACTCTGTTTTAACGCAAGAAGCAAGCTCTTCTTTTGAGCATCTCTAATACAGCTAGAACCATGAGAATGCCAGAAAAAAAAAAAGAACTGTATTTCCTACTCATATGGACCATATGTAGTTCAACTCTACTTATCAAACTGATGTAAACCACAGCTCCACTTACATAAATGCTCTTTAGTTAATTGTGAGAATCGCGTTGGGTTCGGGAACTGTGTAAAATAATTTGAGCCCAAAATTCACTTGGTTTACCAGAAATGAACTCTTGCTTGTAGGAACACAGATCCTGGGCTTTAACTACGTTTCTGAAGGGAAATTCAGAGCAGTGTTCTCTTCCATGAAATACACTCTGTTTTAACGCAAGAAGCAAACTCTTCTTTTGAGTGTCTCCAATACGGCAAGAAACATGAGCATGCCCAGAAAACAAGAACTGTGTTTCGTACTCATATGGACCATATGTAGTTCAACTCCGCTTATGAAACTGATACTAACGACAACTCCAATTACAAAAATGCTCTTTAGTTAATAGTGAGAATCTCGTTGGATTCTTGAACTGTGTAAAATAATTTGAGCCCAAAATTCACATAGTTTTCCAGAAACGAACTCTTGCTTGTAGGAAGACACAGATCCTGTTGTTTAGCTCCGTTTCTGAAGGGAAATTAAGACCAGTGTTCTCATCCATGGAACACACTGCGTTTTAATGCAAGAGGCTAGCTCTTCTTTCCAGCATCTATAATACAGCAAGAAACATGAGCATGCCTTGAAAAAAAGAACTTTGTTTCCTACTCATACAGACCATATGTAGTTACTCTGCTTATGAAACTGATACATACCACAGCTCCACTTACACAAATGCTCATTAGTTAATTGTGAGAATCACATAGAGTTCTTGAACTGTGTAAAATCATTTGAGCCCAAAATTCACGTAGTTTTCCAGAAATGAATTCTTGCTTGTAGGAAGACACAGGTCTTCTGGTTTAACTCCGTTTCTGAAGGGAAATTAAGACCAGTGTTCTCATCCATGGAACACACTCTGTTTTAATGCAAGAAGCAAGCTCTACTTTCTAGCATCTCTAATACAGCAAGAACCATGAGCATGTCCGGAAAAAAGAACTGTGTTTCCTACTCATACGGACAATCTGTAGTTCAACTGTGCTTATGAAACTGATACAAACCACAGCACCATTTACATAAATGCACTTTAGTTAATAGTGAGAATCGCGTTGGGTTCGTGAACTGTGTAAAATAATTAGAGCCCAAAATTCCCTTGGTTTACCAGAAATGAACTCTTGCTTCTAGGAAGACACATATCTTTGGGTTTAACTCTGTTTCTGAAGGGAAATTGAGCAGTGTTCTCATCCATGAAACAAACTCTGTTTTAATGCTAACAGCAAGTTCTTCTTTCGAGCATCTCTAATATAACAAGAACCATGAGCATGCCAAGAAAAAAGGAACTGTGATTCCTACTCATACGGACCATACTTAGTTCAACTCTGCTTATGAAACTGATACATACCACAGCTCCACCTACATAAAGGCTCTTAAGTTAATAGTGATAATCACGTTGGATTCGTGAACTGTGTAAAAAAATTTAAGCCCAAAATTCACTTGGTTTACCAGAAATGAACTCTGGCTTGTAGGAAGACACTGATCCAGGCCTTTAACTCCGTTCCTCAAGCGAAATTAAGACCAGTGTTCTCATTCATGGGACACACACTGCGTTAACGCAAGAAGCAAGCTCTTCTCTCCAGCATCTCTAATACAGCAAGAACCATGAGCATGCCCTGAAAAAAAGAACTGAGTTTCCTACTCATACAGACCATATGTAGTTACTCTGCTTATGAAACTGATACATACCACAGGTCCACTTACATAAATGCTCATTAGTTAATTGTGAGAATCACGTTGGGTTCTTGAACTGTGTTAAATCATTTGATCCCAAAATTCACATAGTTTTCCAGAAATGAATTCTTGCTTGTTGGAAGACACAGGTCTTGTGGTTTAACTCCGTTTCTGAAGGGAAATTCAGAGCAGTGTTCTCATCCCTGAAACCCACTCTGTTTTAATGCAAGAAGTAAGCTCTTCTTTCCAGCATAGCTAATACAGCAAGAACCATGAGGATGCCCAGAAAAAAAGAACTGTGTTTCCTACTCATATGGACAATCTGTAGTTCAACTATGCTTATGAAACTGATACAAACCACAGCTCCATTTACATAAATGCTCTTTAGTTAATAGTGAGAATCGCGTTGGGTTCGTGAACTGTATAAAATAATTTGAGCACAAAATTCACTTGGTTTACCAGAAATGAATGCTTGCTTGTAGGTAGACACACATCCTAGTGTTTAACTCTGTTTCTGAAGGAAAATTAAGACCACTGTTCTCACTCATGGGACACACTCTGTTTTAACGCAAGAAGCAAGCTCTTCTTTCCAGCATTTCTAATAGAGCAAGAACCATGAGCATGCCCAGAAAAAAAGAACTGTGTTTCCTACTCATTCGGACCATATGTAGTTCAACTCCGCTTATGAAACTGATACTAACAACAGCTACATTTACATAAATGCTCTTTAGTTAATAGCGAGAATCTCGTTGGGTTCGTCAACTATGTAAAATCAGTTGAGCCCAAAATTCTCTTGGTTTCCCAGAAATGAACTCTTGCTTGTAGCAAGACACAGATCCGGTGGATTAACTCCGTTTCTGATGGGAAATTCAGGGCAGTGTTCTCATCCATTGAACACACTCTTTTGTAAAGCAAGAAGCATGCTCTTCTTTCCAGCATCTCTAATACAGCAAGAATCATGAGCACGCCCAGAACAAAAGAACTGTGTTTCCTACTCATACGGACCATATGTAGTTCAACTCCGCTTATGAAACTGATACATACCACAGCTCCACGTACATAAATGCTCATTAGTTAATTGTTAGAATCACGTTGGGTTCTTGAACTGTGTAAAATCATTTGATCCCAAAATTCACGTAGTTTTCCGGAAATGAACTCTTGCTTGTAGGAAGACACAGGTCTTGTGGTTTAACTCCGTTTCAGAAGGGAAATTAAGACCAGTGTTCTCATCCATGGAACACACTCTGTTTTAATGCAAGAAGCAAGTTCTACTTTCCAGCATCTCTAATACAGCAAGAACCATGAGCATGCCCAGAAAAAAAGAACTGTGTTTCCTACTCATACGGACAATCTGTAGTTCAACTGTGCTTATGAAACTGATACAAACCACAGCTCCATTTACATAAATGCTCTTTAGTTAATAGTGAGAATCACATTGGGTTCGGGAACTGTGTAAAATCATTTGAGCCCAAAATTCACTTGGTTTACCAGAAATGAACTCTTGCTTGTAGGAAGACACACATCCTGGTGTTTAACTCTGTTTCTGAAGGGAAATTCAGAGCAGTGTTCTCATCCATGAAACACATTCTGTTTTAATGCTAGAAGCAAGTTCTTCTTTCAAGAATCTCTAATATAGCAAGAACCATGAGCATGCCCGGAAAAAAAGAACTGTGTTTCCCACTCATAGGGGAAATATATTGTTCAACTCTACTTATGAAACTGTTACTAACAATAGCTCCACTTACATAAGTGCTCTTTAGTTAATAGTGAGAATCGCGTTGGGTTCGGGAACTGTGTAAATTCATTAGAGCCCAAAAATCACTTGGTTTACCAGAAATCAACTCTTGCTTGTAGGAAGACACTGATGCTGGACTTTAACTCCGTTTCTGAAGGAAAATTAAGACCACCGTTCTCATTCATGGGACACACTCTGTTTTAACGCAAGAAGCAAGCTCTTCTTTCCAGCATTTCTAATACAGCAAGAACCATGAGCATGCCCTGAAAAAAAGAACTGTGTTTCCTACTCATTCGGACCATATGTAGTTCAGCTCTGCTTATGAAACTGATACTAACTACAGGTCCAATTACATAAATGCTCTTTAGTTAATAGTGAGAATCGCGTTGGGTTCGGGAACTGTGTAAATTCATTTGAGCCCAAAAATCTCTTGGTTTACCAGAAATGAACTCTTGCTTGTAGGAAGACACTGATGCTGGGCTGTAAATCCGTTTCTGAAGGGAAATTCAGAGCAGTGTTCTCATCCATGAAATACACCCTGTTTCACGCAAGAAGCAAGCTCTTCTTTTGAGCGTCTCTAATACAGCAAGAACCATGAGAATGCAGAAAAAAAAGAATTATATTTCCTTCTCATATGGACCATATGTAGTGCAACTCTAATTATAGAACTGATACAAACCACAGCTCCAATTACATAAATGCTCTTTATTTAATAGTGAGAATCTCGTTGGATTCTTGAATTGTGTATAATCATTTGAGCCCAAAATTCACATAGTTTTCCAGAAATGAACTCTTGCTTGTAGGAAGACACAGATCCTGTTGTTTAACTCCGTTTTGGAAGGGAAATTAAGACTAGTGTTCTCATCCATGGAACACACTTCGTTTTAATGCAAGAAGCTAGCTCTTCTTTCCAGCATCTCTAATACAGCAAGAACCATGAGCATGCCCAGAAAAAAAGAACTGTGTTTCCTACTCATATGGACCATATGTAGTTCAACTCTACTTATGAAACTGATACAAACCACAGCTCCACTTACATAAATGCTCTTTAGTTAATTGTGAGAATCGCGTTGGTTTCTTGAACTTTGTAAAATCATTTGAGCCCAAAATTCACATAGTTTTCCATAAATGAACTCTTGCTTGTAGTCAGACAAAGATCCTGTGGTTTAACTCCGTTTCTATATGGAAATTGAGAGCAGTGTTCTCATCCCTGAAACCCACGCTGTTTTAACGCAAGAAGCAAGCACTTCTTTTGAGCATCTCTGATACAGCAATTACCATGAGCTTGCCTAGAAAAAAAAAAGTGTGTTTCCTACTCATACGGACCACATGTAGTTCAACTTTCCTTTGACTGATACAAACCACAGCTCCACTTACATAAATGCTCTTTAGTTAATAGTGAGAATCGCGTTGGGTTCGGGAACTGTGTAAAATCATTTGAGCCCAAAATTCACTTGGTTTACCAGAAATGAACTCTTGCTTGTAGGAAGACACAGATCCTGTGGTTTAACTCCGTTTCTGAAGGGAAATTCAAAGCAGTTTTCTGATCCATGGAACACACTGCGTTTTAACGCAAGAATCCAGCTCTTCTTTCCTGCATCTCTAATACGGCAAGAAACATGAGCATGACCAGAAAAAAAGAACTGTGTTTCCTATTCATACGGACCATATGTAGTTCAACTCTGCTTATGAAACTGATACAAACCACAGCTCCACTTACATAAATGCTCTTTAGTTAATAGTGAGAATCGTGTAGGGTTCTTGAACTATGTAAAAACATTTGAGCCCAAAATTCACTTGGTTTACCAGAAATGAACTCTTAATTGTAGCAAGACACAGATCCTGTGTTTTAACTCCGTTTCTGAAGGTTAATTCAGAGCAGTGTTCACTTCCATGGAACACACTGCGTTTTAACGTAAGAAGCTAGCTCTTCTTTCCTGCATCTCTAATACAGCAAGAACCATGAGCATGCCCTGAAAAAAAGAACTGTGTTTCCTACTCATATGGACCATATGTAGTTCAACTCTGCTTATGAAACTGATACAAAGGACAGCTCCAATTACATAAATGCTGTTTAGTTAATAGTGAGAATCGCGTTGGGTTCGTGAACTATGTAAAATCATTTGAGCCCAAAATTCACTTGGTTTACCAGAAATGAACTCAGGCTTGTAGGAAGACACATATCCTGGGGTCTAACTCTGTTTCTGAAGGGAAAAATCAGAGCAGTGTTCTCATCCATGAAACACACTCTGTTTTAATGCTAGAAGCAAGTTCTTCTTTCGAGCATCTCAAATATAGCAAAAACCATGAATATGCCCGGAAAAAAAGAACTCTGTATCCTACTCATACAGATAATATGTAGTTCAACTCTACTTATGAAACTGATACTAACCACAGCTCCTCTTACATAGGTGCTCTTTAGATAATAGTAAGAATCGCGTTGGGTTCGGGAACTGTGTAAATTCATTTGAGCTCAAAAATCACTTGGTTTACCAGAAATGAACTCTTGCTTGTAGGAAGACACTGATGCTGGGCTTTAACTCCGTTTCATGAGGGAAATTATGAACAGTATTCTCGTTCATGGGACACACTCTGTTTTACCGCAAGAAGCAAGCTCTTCTTTCGAGCATCTCTAATACAGCAAGAACCATGAGCATGCCCAGAAAAAAAGAACTGTGTTTCCTACTCATACAGACCATATGTAGTTCAACTCTACTTATGAAACTGATACAAACCACAGCTCCACTTACATAAATGCTCTTTTGTTAATTGTGAGAATCGCGTTGGTTTCTTGAACTTTGTAAAATCATTTGAGCCCAAAATTCACATAGTTTTCCATAAATGAACTCTTGCTTGTAGTCAGACACAGATCCTGTGGTTTAACGCCGTTTCTGAATAGAAATTCAGAGCAGTGTTCTCATCCCTGAAACCCACTCTGTTTTAACGCAAGAAGCAAGCTCTTCTTTTGAGCATCTCTGATACAGCAAGTACCATGAGCTTGCCCAGAAAAAAAAAAGTGTGTTTCCTACTCATACGGACCACATGTAGTTCATCTTTCCTTTGACTGATACAAACCACAGCTCCACTTACATAAATGCTCTTTAGTTAATAGTGAGAATCGCGTTGGGTTCGGGAACTGTGTAAAATCATTTGAGCCCAAAATTCACTTGGTTTACCAGAAATGAACTCTTGCTTGTAGGAAGACACAGATCCTGTGCTTTAACTCCGTTTCTGAAGGGAAATTCATAGCAGTTTTCTGATCCATGGAACACACTGCGATTTAACGCAAGAAGCTAGCTCTTCTTTCCTGCATCTCTAATACGGCAAGAAACATGAGCATGACCAGAACAAAAGTATTGTGTTTCATTTTCATACGGACCATATGTAGTTCAACTCTGCTTATGAAACTGATACAAACCACAGCTCCACTTACATAAATGCTCTTTAGTTAATAGTGAGAATCGCGTAGGGTTCTTGAACTATGTAAAATTATTTGAGCCCAAAATTCACTTGCTTTCCCAGAAATGAACTCTTAATTGTATCAAGACACAGATCCTGTGTTTTAACTCCTTTTCTGAAGGTTAATTCAGAGCAGTGTTCTCTTCCATGGAACTCACTGCGTTTTAACGCAAGAAGCTAGCTCTTCTTTCCTGCATCTCTAATACAGCAAGAAACATGAGCATGACCAGAACAAAAGAACTGTGTTTCTTACTCATACAGACCATATGTAGTTCAATTCTGCTTATGAAACTGATAAAAACCACAGCTCCAATTACATAAATGCTCTTTAGTTAATAGTGAGAATAGCGTTGGGTTCGGGAACTGTGTAAAAAAATTTGAGCCCAAAATTCACTTGGTTTACCAGAAATGAATTCTTGCTTGTAGGAAGACAAATATCCTGGGGTTTAACTCTGTTTCAGAAGGGAAAATCAGAGCAGTGTTCTCATCCATGAAACACACTCTGTTTTACTGCTAGAAGCAAGTTCTTCTTTCGACCATCTCTAATATAGCAAGAACCATGAGCTGCGCAGAAAAAAAGAACTGTGTTTCCTACTCATACAGATAATATGTAGTTCAACTCTACTTATGAAACTGATACTAACCACAGCTTCACTTACATAAGTGCTCTTTAGTAAAGAGGGAGAATCGCGTTGTGTCCAGGAACTGTGTAAATTCATTTGAGCCCAAAAATCACTTGGTTTACCAGAAATGAACTCTTGCTTGTACGAAGACACACATCCTGGTGTTTAACTCTGTTTCTGAAGGGAAATTCAGAGCAGTGGTCTCATCCATGAAACACACTCTGTTTTAATACTAGAAGCAAGTTCTTCTTTCGAGCATCTCTAATATAGCAAGAACGATGAGCATGCCCGGATAAAAAGAACTGTGTTTCCTACTCATATGCACAATATGTAGTTCAACTCTACTTATGAAACTGATACTAACAACAGCTCCAATTACATAAGTGCTCTTTAGTTAATAGTGAGAATCGCGTTGGGTTCGGGAACTGTGTAAATTCATTTGAGCCCAAAAATCTCTTGGTTTACCAGAAATCAACTCTTGCTTGTAGGAAGACACTGATGCTGGGCTTTAAATCCATTTCTGAGGGGAAATTCAGAGCAGTGTTTTCATCCATGAAATACACTCTGTTTTAACGCAAGAAGCAAGCTCTTCTTTTGAGCGTCTCTAATACAGCAAGAACCATGAGAATGCCGAAAAAAAAAGAATTATATTTCCTACTCATACGGACCATATGCAGTTCAACTCTACTTATGAAACTGATACAAACCACAGCTCCACTTACATAAATGCTCTTTACTTAATTATGAGAATCGCGTTGGTTTCTTGAACTTTGTAAAATCATTTGAGCCCAAAATTCACATAGTTTTCCACAAATGAACTCTTGCTTGTAGTCAGTTACAGATCCTGTGGTTTAACTCCGTTTTTGAAGGGAAATTCAGAGGAGTGTTCATATCCCTGAAACCCACTCTGTTTTAACGCAAGAAGCAAGCTCTTATTTTGAGCATCTCTAATACAGCAAGTACCATGAGCTTGCCCAGAAAAAAAGAAGTGTGTGTCCTACTCATACGGAACATATGTAGTTCAACTTTCCATTGACTGATACAAACCACAGCTCCACTTACATAAATGCTCTTTAGTTAATAGTGAGAATCGTGTTGGGTTCCGGAACTGTGTAAAATCATTTGAGCCCAAAATTCACTTAGTTTACAAGAAATGAACTCTTGCTTGTAGGAAGACACACATCCTCTGGTTTAACTCCGTTTCTCAAGGGAAATTAAGACCAGTGTTCTCATCCATGAAACACACTCTGTTTTAACGCAAGAAGCAAGATCTTCTTTCCAGCATTTCTAATACAGCAAGAACCATGAGCATGCCCAGAAAAAAAGAACTGTGTTTCCTACTCATTCGGACCATATGTAGTTCAACTCCGCTTATGAAACTGATACTAACAACAGCTACATTTACATAAATGCTCTTTAGTTAATAGTGAGAATCGCGTTGGGTTCGTGAACTATGTAAAATCATTTGAGCCCAAAATTCTCTTGGTTTCCCAGAAATGAACTCTTGCTTGTAGCAAGACACAGATCCTGTGGATTAACTCCGTTTCTGATGGGAAATTCAGGGCAGTGTTCTCATCCATTGAACACACTCTGTTGTAAAGCAAGAAGCATGCTCTTCTTTCCAGCATCTCTAATACAGCAAGAATCATGAGCACGCCCAGAACAAAAGAACTGTGTTTCCTACTCATACGGACCATATGTAGTTCAACTCCGCTTATGAAACTGATACATACCACAGCTCCACGTACATAAATGCTCATTAGTTAATTGTTAGAATCACGTTGGGTTCTTGAACTGTGTAAAATCATTTGATCCCAAAATTCACGTAGTTTTCCGGAAATGAACTCTTGCTTGTAGGAAGACACAGGTCTTGTGGTTTAACTCCGTTTCAGAAGGGAAATTAAGACCAGTGTTCTCAACCATGGAACACACTCTGTTTTAATGCAAGAAGCAAGTTCTACTTTCAAGCATCTCTAATACAGCAAGAACCATGAGCATGCCCAGAAAAAAAGAACTGTGTTTCCTACTCATACGGACAATCTGTAGTTCAACTGTGCTTATGAAACTGATACAAACCACAGCTCCATTTACATAAATGCTCTTTAGTTAATAGTGAGAATCACGTTGGGTTCGGGAACTGTGTAAAATCATTTGAGCCCAAAATTCACTTGGTTTACCAGAAATGAACTCTTGCTTGTAGGAAGACACACATCCTGGTGTTTAACTCTGTTTCTGAAGGGAAATTCAGAGCAGTGTTCTCATCCATGAAACACATACTGTTTTAATGCTAGAAGCAAGTTCTTCTTTCGAGAATCTCTAATATAGCAAGAACCATGAGCATGCCCGGAAAAAAAGAACTGTGTTTCCTACTCATAGGGGAAATATGTAGTTCAACTCTACTTATGAAACTGTTACTAACAATAGCTCCACTTACATAAGTGCTCTTTAGTTAATAGTGAGAATCGCGTTGGGTTCGGGAACTGTGTAAATTCATTAGAGCCCAAAAATCACTTGGTTTACCAGAAATCAACTCTTGCTTGTAGGAAGACACTGATGCTGGGCTTTAACTCCGTTTCTGAAGGAAAATTAAGACCACCGTTCTCATTCATGGGACACACTCTGTTTTAACGCAAGAAGCAAGCTCTTCTTTCCAGCATTTCTAATACAGCAAGAACCATGAGCATGCCCTGAAAAAAAGAACTGTGTTTCCTACTCATTCGGACCATATGTAGTTCAGCTCCGCTTATGAAACTGATACTAACTACAGGTCCAATTACATAAATGCTCTTTAGTTAATAGTGAGAATCGCGTTGGGTTCGGGAACTGTGTAAATTCATTTGAGCCCAAAAATCACTTGGTTTACCAGAAATCAACTCTTGCTTGTAGGAAGACACTGATTCTGGGCTTTAAATCCGTTTCTGAAGGGAAATTCAGAGCAGTGTTCTCATCCATGAAATACACTCTGTTTCACGCAAGAAGCAAGCTCTTCTTTTGAGCGTCTCTAATACAGCAAGAACCATGAGAATGCAGAAAAAAAAGAATTATATTTCCTACTCATATGGACCATATGTAGTGCAACTCTAATTATGGAACTGATACAAACCACAGCTCCAATTACATAAATGCTCTTTATTTAATAGTGAGAATCTCGTTGGATTCTTGAATTGTGTATAATCATTTGAGCCCAAAATTCACATAGTTTTCCAGAAATGAACTCTTACTTGTAGGAAGACACAGATCCTGTTGTTTAACTCCTTTTTGGAAGGGAAATTAAGACTAGTGTTCTCATCCATGGAACACACTGCGTTTGAACGCAAGAAGCCAGCTCTTCTTTCCTGCATCTCTAATACGGCAAGAAACATGAGCATGACCAGAAAAAAAGAACTGTGTTTCCTATTCATACGGACCTTATGTAGTTCAACTCTGCTTATGAAACTGATACAAACCACAGCTCCACTTACATAAATGCTCTTTAGTTAATAGTGAGAATCGTGTAGGGTTCTTGAACTATGTAAAAACATTTGAGCCCAAAATTCACTTGGTTTACCAGAAATGAACTCTTAATTGTAGCAAGACACAGATCCTGTGTTTTAACTCCGTTTCTGAAGTTTAATTCAGAGCAGTGTTCACTTCCATGGAACACACTGCGTTTTAACGCAAGAAGCTAGCTCTTCTTTCCTGCATCTCTAATACGGCAAGAAACATGAGAATGACCAGAACAAAAGTACTGTGTTTCCTTTTCATACGGACCATATGTAGTTCAACTCTGCTTATGAAACTGATACTAACAACAGCTCCAATTACATAAGTGCTCTTTAGTTAATAGTGAGAATCGCGTTGGGTTCAGGAACTGTGTAAATTCATTTGAGACCCAAAATCACTTGGTTTACCAGAAATCAACTCTTGCTTGTAGGAAGACACTGATGCTGGGCTTTAAATCCGTTTCTGAAGGGAAATTCAGAGCAGTGTTATCATCCATGAAATACACTCTGTTTTAACGCAAGAAGCAAGCTCTTCTTTTGAGCGTCTCTAATACAGCAAGAACCATGAGCATGCCCAGAAAAAAAGAACTGTGTTTCCTACTCATACAGACCATATGTAGTTCAACTCTACTTATGAAACTGATACAAACCACAGCTCCACTTACATAAATGCTCTTTAGTTAATTGTGAGAATCGCGTTGGTTTCTTGAACTTTGTAAAATCATTTGAGCCCAAAATTCACATAGTTTTCCATAAATGAACTCTTGCTTGTAGTCAGACACAGATCCTGTGGTTTAACGCCGTTTCTGAATGGAAATTCAGAGCAGTGTTCTCATCCCTGAAACCCACGCTGTTTTAACGCAAGAAGCAAGCTCTTCTTTTGAGCATCTCTGATACAGCAAGTACCATGAGCTTGCCCAGAAAAAAAAAGTGTGTTTCCTACTCATACGGACCACATGTAGTTCATCTTTCCTTTGACTGATACAAACCACAGCTCCACTTACATAAATGCTCTTTAGTTAATAGTGAGAATCGCGTTGGGTTCGGGAACTGTGTAAAATCATTTGAGCCCAAAATTCACTTGGTTTACCAGAAATGAACTCTTGCTTGTAGGAAGACACAGATCCTGTGCTTTAACTCCGTTTCTGAAGGGAAATTCATAGCAGTTTTCTGATCCATGGAACACACTGCGATTTAACGCAAGAAGCTAGCTCTTCTTTCCTGCATCTCTAATACGGCAAGAAACATGAGCATGACCAGAACAAAAGTATTGTGTTTCATTTTCATACGGACCATATGTAGTTCAACTCTGCTTATGAAACTGATACAAACCACAGCTCCACTTACATAAATGCTCTTTAGTTAATAGTGAGAATCGCGTAGGGTTCTTGAACTATGTAAAATTATTTGAGCCCAAAATTCACTTGCTTTCCCAGAAATGAACTCTTAATTGTATCAAGACACAGATCCTGTGTTTTAACTCCTTTTCTGAAGGTTAATTCAGAGCAGTGTTCTCTTCCATGGAACTCACTGCGTTTTAACGCAAGAAGCTAGCTCTTCTTTCCTGCATCTCTAATACAGCAAGAAACATGAGCATGACCAGAACAAAAGAACTGTGTTTCTTACTCATACAGACCATATGTAGTTCAATTCTGCTTATGAAACTGATAAAAACCACAGCTCCAATTACATAAATGCTCTTTAGTTAATAGTGAGAATAGCGTTGGGTTCGGGAACTGTGTAAAAAAATTTGAGCCCAAAATTCACTTGGTTTACCAGAAATGAATTCTTGCTTGTAGGAAGACAAATATCCTGGGGTTTAACTCTGTTTCAGAAGGGAAAATCAGAGCAGTGTTCTCATCCATGAAACACACTCTGTTTTACTGCTAGAAGCAAGTTCTTCTTTCGACCATCTCTAATATAGCAAGAACCATGAGCTGCGCAGAAAAAAAGAACTGTGTTTCCTACTCATACAGATAATATGTAGTTCAACTCTACTTATGAAACTGATACTAACCACAGCTTCACTTACATAAGTGCTCTTTAGTAAAGAGGGAGAATCGCGTTGTGTCCAGGAACTGTGTAAATTCATTTGAGCCCAAAAATCACTTGGTTTACCAGAAATGAACTCTTGCTTGTACGAAGACACACATCCTGGTGTTTAACTCTGTTTCTGAAGGGAAATTCAGAGCAGTGGTCTCATCCATGAAACACACTCTGTTTTAATACTAGAAGCAAGTTCTTCTTTCGAGCATCTCTAATATAGCAAGAACGATGAGCATGCCCGGATAAAAAGAACTGTGTTTCCTACTCATATGCACAATATGTAGTTCAACTCTACTTATGAAACTGATACTAACAATAGCTCCAATTACATAAGTGCTCTTTAGTTAATAGTGAGAATCGCGTTGGGTTCGGGAACTGTGTAAATTCATTTGAGCCCCAAAATCTCTTGGTTTACCAGAAATCAACTCTTGCTTGTAGGAAGACACTGATGCTGGGCTTTAAATCCATTTCAGAGGGGAAATTCAGAGCAGTGTTTTCATCCATGAAATACACTCTGTTTTAACGCAAGAAGCAAGCTCTTCTTTTGAGCGTCTCTAATACAGCAAGAACCATGAGAATGCCGAAAAAAAAAAGAATTATATTTCCTACTCATACGGACCATATGCAGTTCAACTCTACTTATGAAACTGATACAAACCACAGCTCCACTTACATAAATGCTCTTTACTTAATTATGAGAATCGCGTTGGTTTCTTGAACTTTGTAAAATCATTTGAGCCCAAAATTCACATAGTTTTCCACAAATGAACTCTTGCTTGTAGTCAGTTACAGATCCTGTGGTTTAACTCCGTTTTTGAAGGG
Organism: Onychomys arenicola; assembly: GCA_949786405.1. Classification (NCBI taxonomy): domain Eukaryota; kingdom Metazoa; phylum Chordata; class Mammalia; order Rodentia; family Cricetidae; genus Onychomys; species Onychomys arenicola. Next base: position 992,009 of record CATKUM010000022.1, on the reverse strand, counting down.
AAATTCAGAGGAGTGTTCATATCCCTGAAACCCACTCTGTTTTAACGCAAGAAGCAAGCTCTTATTTTGAGCATCTCTAATACAGCAAGTACCATGAGCTTGCCCAGAAAAAAAGAAGTGTGTGTCCTACTCATACGGAACATATGTAGTTCAACTTTCCATTGACTGATACAAACCACAGCTCCACTTACATAAATGCTCTTTAGTTAATAGTGAGAATCGTGTTGGGTTCCGGAACTGTGTAAAATCATTTGAGCCCAAAATTCACTTAGTTTACAAGAAATGAACTCTTGCTTGTAGGAAGACACACATCCTCTGGTTTAACTCCGTTTCTCAAGGGAAATTAAGACCAGTGTTCTCATCCATGAAACACACTCTGTTTTAACGCAAGAAGCAAGATCTTCTTTCCAGCATTTCTAATACAGCAAGAACCATGAGCATGCCCAGAAAAAAAGAACTGTGTTTCCTACTCATTCGGACCATATGTAGTTCAACTCCGCTTATGAAACTGATACTAACAACAGCTACATTTACATAAATGCTCTTTAGTTAATAGTGAGAATCGCGTTGGGTTCGTGAACTATGTAAAATCATTTGAGCCCAAAATTCTCTTGGTTTCCCAGAAATGAACTCTTGCTTGTAGCAAGACACAGATCCTGTGGATTAACTCCGTTTCTGATGGGAAATTCAGGGCAGTGTTCTCATCCATTGAACACACTCTGTTGTAAAGCAAGAAGCATGCTCTTCTTTCCAGCATCTCTAATACAGCAAGAATCATGAGCACGCCCAGAACAAAATAACTGTGTTTCCTACTCATAAGGACCATATGTAGTTCAACTCCGCTTATGAAACTGATACATACCACAGCTCCACGTACATAAATGCTCATTAGTTAATTGTTAGAATCACGTTGGGTTCTTGAACTGTGTAAAATCATTTGATCCCAAAATTCACGTAGTTTTCCGGAAATGAACTCTTGCTTGTAGGAAGACACAGGTCTTGTGGTTTAACTCCGTTTCAGAAGGGAAATTAAGACCAGTGTTCTCATCCATGGAACACACTCTGTTTTAATGCAAGAAGCAAGTTCTACTTTCCAGCATCTCTAATACAGCAAGAACCATGAGCATGCCCAGAAAAAAAGAACTGTGTTTCCTACTCATACGGACAATCTGTAGTTCAACTGTGCTTATGAAACTGATACAAACCACAGCTCCATTTACATAAATGCTCTTTAGTTAATAGTGAGAATCACGTTGGGTTCGGGAACTGTGTAAAATCATTTGAGCCCAAAATTCACTTGGTTTACCAGAAATGAACTCTTGCTTGTAGGAAGACACACATCCTGGTGTTTAACTCTGTTTCGGAAGGGAAATTCAGAGCAGTGTTCTCATCCATGAAACACATACTGTTTTAATGCTAGAAGCAAGTTCTTCTTTCGAGAATCTCTAATATAGCAAGAACCATGAGCATGCCCGGAAAAAAAGAACTGTGTTTCCTACTCATAGGGGAAATATGTAGTTCAACTCTACTTATGAAACTGTTACTAACAATAGCTCCACTTACATAAGTGCTCTTTAGTTAATAGTGAGAATCGCGTTGGGTTCGGGAACTGTGTAAATTCATTAGAGCCCAAAAATCACTTGGTTTACCAGAAATCAACTCTTGCTTGTAGGAAGACACTGATGCTGGGCTTTAACTCCGTTTCTGAAGGAAAATTAAGACCACCGTTCTCATTCATGGGACACACTCTGTTTTAACGCAAGAAGCAAGCTCTTCTTTCCAGCATTTCTAATACAGCAAGAACCATGAGCATGCCCTGAAAAAAAGAACTGTGTTTCCTACTCATTCGGACCATATGTAGTTCAGCTCCGCTTATGAAACTGATACTAACTACAGGTCCAATTACATAAATGCTCTTTAGTTAATAGTGAGAATCGCGTTGGGTTCGGGAACTGTGTAAATTCATTTGAGCCCAAAAATCACTTGGTTTACCAGAAATCAACTCTTGCTTGTAGGAAGACACTGATGCTGGGCTTTAAATCCGTTTCTGAAGGGAAATTCAGAGCAGTGTTCTCATCCATGAAATACACTCTGTTTCACGCAAGAAGCAAGCTCTTCTTTTGAGCGTCTCTAATACAGCAAGAACCATGAGAATGCAGAAAAAAAAGAATTATATTTCCTACTCATATGGACCATATGTAGTGCAACTCTAATTATGGAACTGATACAAACCACAGCTCCAATTACATAAATGCTCTTTATTTAATAGTGAGAATCTCGTTGGATTCTTGAATTGTGTATAATCATTTGAGCCCAAAATTCACATAGTTTTCCAGAAATGAACTCTTACTTGTAGGAAGACACAGATCCTGTTGTTTAACTCCTTTTTGGAAGGGAAATTAAGTCTAGTGTTCTCATCCATGGAACACACTGCGTTTGAACGCAAGAAGCCAGCTCTTCTTTCCTGCATCTCTAATACGGCAAGAAACATGAGCATGACCAGAAAAAAAGAACTGTGTTTCCTATTCATACGGACCTTATGTAGTTCAACTCTGCTTATGAAACTGATACAAACCACAGCTCCACTTACATAAATGCTCTTTAGTTAATAGTGAGAATCGTGTAGGGTTCTTGAACTATGTAAAAACATTTGAGCCCAAAATTCACTTGGTTTACCAGAAATGAACTCTTAATTGTAGCAAGACACAGATCCTGTGTTTTAACTCCATTTCTGAAGGTTAATTCAGAGCAGTGTTCTCTTCCATGGAACTCACTGCGTTTTAACGCAAGAAGCTAGCTCTTCTTTCCTGCATCTCTAATACAGCAAGAAACATGAGCATGACCAGAACAAAAGAACTGTGTTTCTTACTCATACGGACCATATGTAGTTCAATTCTGCTTATGAAACTGATACAAACGACAGCTCCAATTACATAAATGCTCTTTAGTTAATAGTGAGAATAGCGTTGGGTTCGGGAACTGTGTAAAAAAATTTGAGCCCAAAATTGACTTGGTTTACCAGAAATGAACTCTTGCTTGTAGGAAGACACATATCCTGGGGTTTGACTCTGTTTCAGAAGGGAAAATCAGAGCAGTGTTCTCATCCATGAAACACACTCTGTTTTACTGCTAGAAGCAAGTTCTTCTTTCGACCATCTCTAAAATAGCAAGAACAATGAGCTGCGCAGAAAAAAAGAACTGTGTTTCCTACTCATACGAACCATGTGTAGTTAAACTCTACTTATGAAACTGATACTAACCACAGCTTCACTTACATAAGTGCTCTTTAGTAAAGAGGGAGAATCGCGGTGTGTTCAGGAACTGTGTAAATTCATTTGAGCCCAAAAATCACTTGGTTTACCAGAAATGAACTCTTGCTTGTAGGAAGACACTGATGCTGGGCTTTAACTCTGTTTCTGAAGGGATATTTTGACCAGTGTTCTCATTCATGGGACACACTCTGTTTTAACGCAAGAATCAAGCTCTTTTTTCCAGCATCTCTAATACAGCAAGAACAATGAGCATGCCCAGAAAAAAAGAACTGTGTTTCCTACTCATAGGGACCATATGTAGTTCAACTCTACTTATGAAACTGATACAAACCACAGCTCCACTTACATAAATGCTCTTTAGTTAATTGTGAGAATCGCTTTGGGTTCGTGAACTATGTAAAATCATTTGAGCCCAAAATTCACTTGGTTTACCAGAAATGAACTCTTGCTTGTACGAAGACACACATCCTGGTGTTTAACTCTGTTTCTGAAGGGAAATTCAGAGCAGTGTTCTCATCCATGAAACACTCTCTGTTTTAATACTAGAAGCAAGTTCTTCTTTCGAGCATCTCTAATATAGCAAGAACCATGAGCATGCCCGCATAAAAAGAACTGTGTTTCCTACTCATATGCACAATATGTAGTTCAACTCTACTTATGAAACTGATACTAACAACAGCTCCAATTACATAAATGCTCTTTAGTTAATAGTGAGAATCGCGTTGGGTTCGGGAACTGTGTAAATTCATTTGAGCCCCAAAACCACTTGGTTTACCAGAAATCAATTCCTGCTTGTAGGAAGACACTGATGCTGGGCTTTAAATCCGTTTCTGAAGGGAAATTCAGAGCAGTGTTTTCATCCATGAAATACACTCTGTTTTAACGCAAGAAGCAAGCTCTTCTTTTGAGCATCTCTGATACAGCAAGTACCATGAGCTTGCCCAGAAAAAAAAAGTGTGTTTCCTACTCATACGGACCACATGTAGTTCAACTTTCCTTTGACTGATACAAACCACAGCTCCACTTACATAAATGCTCTTTAGTTAATAGTGAGAATCGCGTTGGGTTCGGGAACTGTGTAAAATCATTTGAGCCCAAAATTCACTTGGTTTATCAGAAATGAACTCTTGCTTGTAGGAAGACACAGATCCTGTGCTTTAACTCCGTTTCTGACGGGAAATTCATAGCAGTTTTCTGATCCATGGAACACACTGCATTTTAACGCAAGAAGCTAGCTCTTCTTTCCTGCATCTCTAATACGGCAAGAAACATGAGAATGACCAGAACAAAAGTACTGTGTTTCCTTTTCATACGGACCATATGTAGTTCAACTCTGCTTATGAAACTGATACAAACCACAGCTCCACTTACATAAATGCTCTTTAGTTAATAGTGAGAATCGCGTAGGGTTCTTGAACTATGTAAAATTATTTGAGCCCAAAATTCACTTGGTTTCCCAGAAATGAACTCTTAATTGTATCAAGACACAGATCCTGTGTTTTAACTCCATTTCTGAAGGTTAATTCAGAGCAGTGTTCTCTTCCATGGAACTCACTGCGTTTTAACGCAAGAAGCTAGCTCTTCTTTCCTGCATCTCTAATACAGCAAGAAACATGAGCATGACCAGAACAAAAGAACTGTGTTTCTTACTCATACGGACCATATGTAGTTCAATTCTGCTTATGAAACTGATACAAACGACAGCTCCAATTACATAAATGCTCTTTAGTTAATAGTGAGAATAGCGTTGGGTTCGGGAACTGTGTAAAAAAATTTGAGCCCAAAATTGACTTGGTTTACCAGAAATGAACTCTTGCTTGTAGGAAGACACATATCCTGGGGTTTGACTCTGTTTCAGAAGGGAAAATCAGAGCAGTGTTCTCATCCATGAAACACACTCTGTTTTACTGCTAGAAGCAAGTTCTTCTTTCGACCATCTCTAAAATAGCAAGAACAATGAGCTGCGCAGAAAAAAAGAACTGTGTTTCCTACTCATACAGACAATATGTAGTTCAACTCTACTTATGAAACTGATACTAACCACAGCTTCACTTACATAAGTGCTCTTTAGTAAAGAGGGAGAATCGCGGTGTGTTCAGGAACTGTGTAAATTCATTTGAGCCCAAAAATCACTTGGTTTACCAGAAATGAACTCTTGCTTGTAGGAAGACACTGATGCTGGGCTTTAACTCTGTTTCTGAAGGGATATTTTGACCAGTGTTCTCATTCATGGGACACACTCTGTTTTAACGCAAGAATCAAGCTCTTTTTTCCAGCATCTCTAATACAGCAAGAACAATGAGCATGCCCAGAAAAAAAGAACTGTGTTTCCTACTCATAGGGACCATATGTAGTTCAACTCTACTTATGAAACTGATACAAACCACAGCTCCACTTACATAAATGCTCTTTAGTTAATTGTGAGAATCGCTTTGGGTTCGTGAACTATGTAAAATCATTTGAGCCCAAAATTCACTTGGTTTACCAGAAATGAACTCTTGCTTGTACGAAGACACACATCCTGGTGTTTAACTCTGTTTCTGAAGGGAAATTCAGAGCAGTGTTCTCATCCATGAAACACTCTCTGTTTTAATACTAGAAGCAAGTTCTTCTTTCGAGCATCTCTAATATAGCAAGAACCATGAGCATGCCCGCATAAAAAGAACTGTGTTTCCTACTCATATGCACAATATGTAGTTCAACTCTACTTATGAAACTGATACTAACAACAGCTCCAATTACATAAATGCTCTTTAGTTAATAGTGAGAATCGCGTTGGGTTCGGGAACTGTGTAAATTCATTTGAGCCCCAAAACCACTTGGTTTACCAGAAATCAATTCCTGCTTGTAGGAAGACACTGATGCTGGGCTTTAAATCCGTTTCTGAAGGGAAATTCAGAGCAGTGTTTTCATCCATGAAATACACTCTGTTTTAACGCAAGAAGCAAGCTCTTCTTTTGAGCGTCTCTAATACAGCAAGAACCATGAGAATGCCGAAAAAAAAGAATTATATTTCCTACTCATATGGACCATATGTAGTTCAACTCTAATTATGGAACTGACACAAACCACACCTCCAATTACATAAATGCTCCTTAGTTAATAGTGAGAATCTGGTTGGATTCTTGAATTGTGTATAATCATTTGAGCCCAAAATTCACATAGTTTTCCAGAATTGAACTCTTGCTTGTAGGACGACACAGATCCTGTTGTTTAACTCCGTTATGTAAGGGAAATTAAGACTAGTGTTCTCATCCATGGAACACACTTCGTTTTAATGCAAGAAGCTAGCTCTTCTTTCCAGCATCTCTAATACAGCAAGAACCATGAGCATGCCCAGAAAAAAAGAACTGTGTTTCCTACTCATACGGACCATATGTAGTTCAACTCTACTTATGAAACTGATACAAACCACAGCTCCACTTACATAAATGCTCTTTAGTTAATTGTGAGAATCGCGTTGGTTTCTTGAACTTTGTAAAATCATTTGAGCCCAAAATTCACATAGTTTTCCACAAATGAACTCTTGCTTGTAGTCAGTTCCAGATCCTGTGGTTTAACTCCGTTTTTGAAGGGAAATTCAGAGGAGTGTTCACATCCCTGAAACCCACTCTGTTTTAACGCAAGAAGCAAGCTCTTATTTTGAGCATCTCTAATACAGCAAGTACCATGAGCTTGCCCAGAAAAAAAGAAGTGTGTGTCCTACTCATACGGAACATATGTAGTTCAACTTTCCATTGACTGATACAAACCACAGCTCCACTTACATAAATGCTCTTTAGTTAATAGTGAGAATCGTGTTGGGTTCGGGAACTGTGTAAAATCATTTGAGCCCAAAATTCACTTGGTTTACAAGAAATGTACTCTTGCTTGTAGGAAGACACACATCCTCTGGTTTAACTCCGTTTCTCAAGGGAAATTAAGACCAGTGTTCTCATCCATGAAACACGCTCTGTTTTAACGCAAGAAGCAAGATCTTCTTTCCAGCGTTTCTAATACAGCAAGAACCATGAGCATGCCCAGAAAAAAAGAACTGTGTTTCCTACTCATTCGGACCATATGTAGTTCAACTCCGCTTATGAAACTGATACTAACAACAGCTACATTTACATAAATGCTCTTTAGTTAATAGTGAGAATCACGTTGGGTTTGTCAACTATGTAAAATCATTTGAGCCCAAAATTCTCTTGGTTTCCAAGAAATGAACTCTTGCTTGTAGCAAGACACAGATCCTGTGGATTAACTCCGTTTCTGATGGGAAATTCAGGGCAGTGTTCTCATCCATTGAACACACTCTGTTGTAAAGCAAGAAGCATGCTCTTCTTTCCAGCATCTCTAATACAGCAAGAATCATGAGCACGCCCAGAACAAAAGAACTGTGTTTCCTACTCATACGGACCATATGTAGTTCAACTCCGCTTATGAAACTGATACATACCACAGCTCCACGTACATAAATGCTCATTAGTTAATTGTTAGAATCACGTTGGGTTCTTGAACTGTGTAAAATCATTTGATCCCAAAATTCACGTAGTTTTCCGGAAATGAACTCTTGCTTGTAGGAAGACACAGGTCTTGTGGTTTAACTCCGTTTCAGAAGGGAAATTAAGACCAGTGTTCTCATCCATGGAACACACTCTGTTTTAATGCAAGAAGCAAGTTCTACTTTCCAGCATCTCTAATACAGCAAGAACCATGAGCATGCCCAGAAAAAAAGAACTGTGTTTCCTACTCATACGGACAATCTGTAGTTCAACTGTGCTTATGAAACTGATACAAACCACAGCTCCATTTACATAAATGCTCTTTAGTTAATAGTGAGAATCACGTTGGGTTCGGGAACTGTGTAAAATCATTTGAGCCCAAAATTCACTTGGTTTACCAGAAATGAACTCTTGCTTGTAGGAAGACACACATCCTGGTGTTTAACTCTGTTTCTGAAGGGAAATTCAGAGCAGTGTTCTCATCCATGAAACACATTCTGTTTTAATGCTAGAAGCAAGTTCTTCTTTCGAGAATCTCTAATATAGCAAGAACCATGAGCATGCCCGGAAAAAAAGAACTGTGTTTCCTACTCATAGGGGAAATATGTAGTTCAACTCTACTTATGAAACTGTTACTAACAATAGCTCCACTTACATAAGTGCTCTTTAGTTAATAGTGAGAATCGCGTTGGGTTCGGGAACTGTGTAAATTCATTAGAGCCCAAAAATCACTTGGTTTACCAGAAATGAACTCTTGCTTGTAGGAAGACACTGAGGCTGGGCTTTAACTCCGTTTGTGAAGGAAAATTAAGACCACCGTTCTCATTCATGGGACACACTCTGTTTTAACGCAAGAAGCAAGCTCTTCTTTCCAGCATTTCTAATACAGCAAGAACCATGAGCATGCCCTGAAAAAAAGAACTGTGTTTCCTACTCATTCGGACCATATGTAGTTCAGCTCCGCTTATGAAACTGATACTAACTACAGGTCCAATTACATAAATGCTCTTTAGTTAATAGTGAGAATCGCGTTGGGTTCGGGAACTGTGTAAATTCATTTGAGCCCAAAAATCACTTGGTTTACCAGTAATCAACTCTTGCTTGTAGGAAGACACTGATGCTGGGCTTTAAATCCGTTTCTGAAGGGAAATTCAGAGCAGTGTTATCATCCATGAAATACTCTCTGTTTTAACGCAAGATGCAAGCTCTTCTTTTGAGCGATCTAATACAGCAAGAACCATGAGAATGCCGAAAAAAAAGAATTATATTTCCTACTCATATGGACCATGGTAGTGCAACTCTAATTATGGAACTGATACAAACCACAGCTCCAATTACATAAATGCTCTTTAGTTAATAGTGAGAATCTCGTTGGATTCTTGAACTGTGTAAAATCATTTGAGCCCAAAATTCATATTGTTTTCCAGAAATGAACTCTTGCTTGTAGGAAGACACAGATCCTGTTGTTTAACTCCGTTTCAGAACGGAAATTAAGACTAGTGTTCTCATCCATGGAACACACTTCGTTTTAATGCAAGAAGCTAGCTCTTCTTTCCAGCATCTCTAATACAGCAAGAAACATGAGCATGCCCAGAAAAAAAGAACTGTGTTTCCTATTCATACGAACCATATGTAGTTCAACTCTACTTATGAAACTGATACAAACCACAGCTCCACTTACATAAATGCTCTTTAGTTAATTGTGAGAATCGCGTTGGTTTCTTGAACTTTGTAAAATCATTTGAGCCCAAAATTCACATGGTTTACCAGAAATGAACTCTTGCTTGTAGGAAGACACACATCCTCTGGTTTAACTCCATTTCTGAAGGGAAATTAAGACCAGTGTTCTCATCCATGAAACACACTCTATTTAATTCAAGAAGCAATCTCCTCTTTGAACGTCTCTAATACAGCAAGAAACATGAGCATGCACAGAGAAAAAGAACTGTGTTTCCTACTCATACGAACCATGTGTAGTTAAACTCTACTTATGAAACTGATACAATCCACAGCTCCACGTATATAAATGCTCTTTAGTTAATAGTGAGAATCGCATTGGGTTCGTGAACTGTGTAAAAATTTTTTAGCCCAAAATTCACTTGGTTTACGAGAAATGAACTCTTGCTTGTAGGAAGACACATATCCTGGGGTCTAACTCTGTTTCTGAAGGGAAAAATCAGAGCAGTGTTCTCATCCATGAAACACACTCTGTTTTAATGCTAGAAGCAAGTTCTTCTTTCGAGAATCTCTAATATAGCAAGAACCATGAGTATGCCCGGAAAAAAAGAACTGTGTTTCCTACTCATACAGATAATATGTAGTTCAACTCTACTTATGACACTGATACTAACCACAGCTCCTCTTACATAAGTGCTCTTTAGATAATAGTGAGAATCGCGTTGGGTTCGGGAACTGTGTAAATTCATTTGAGCCCAAAAATCACTTGGTTTACCAGAAATGAACTCTTGCTTGTAGGAAGACACTGATGCTGGGCTTTAACTCCGTTTCATGAGGGAAATTATGAACAGTGTTCTCGTTCATGGGACACACTCTGTTTTAACGCAAGAAGCAAGCTCTTCTTTCCAGCATCTCTAATACAGCAAGAACCATGAGCATGCCCAGAAAAAAAGAACTGTGTTTCCTACTCATACAGACCATATGTAGTTCAACTCTACTTATGAAACTGATACAAACCACAGCTCCACTTACATAAATGCTCTTTAGTTAATTGTGAGAATCGTGTTGGTTTCTTGAACTTTGTAAAATCATTTGAGCCCAAAATTCACATAGTTTTCCATAAATGAACTCTTGCTTGTAGTCAGACACAGATCCTGTGGTTTAATGCCGTTTCTGAATGGAAATTCAGAGCAGTGTTCTCATCCCTGAAACCCACGCTGTTTTAACGCAAGAAGCAAGCTCTTCTTTTGAGCATCTCTGATACAGCAAGTACCATGAGCTTGCCCAGAAAAAAAAAGTGTGTTTCCTACTCATACGTACCACATGTAGTTCAACTTTCCTTTGACTGATACAAACCACAGCTCCACTTACATAAATGCTCTTTAGTTAATAGTGAGAATCGTGTTGGGTTCGGGAACTGTGTAAAATCATTTGAGCCCAAAATTCACTTGGTTTACCAGAAATGAACTCTTGCTTGTAGGAAGACACAGATCCTGTGCTTTAACTCCGTTTCTGATTTGAAATTCATAGCAGTTTTCTGATCCATGGAACACACTGCGTTTTAACGCAAGAAGCTAGCTCTTCTTTCCTGCATCTCTAATACGGCAAGAAACATGAGCATGACCAGAACAAAAGTACTGTGTTTCCTTTTCATACGGACCATATGTAGTTCAACTCTGCTTATGAAACTGATACAAACCACAGCTCCACTTACATAAATGCTCTTTAGTTTATAGTGAGAATCGCATAGGGTTCTTGAACTATGTAAAATTATTTGAGCCCAAAATTCACTTGGTTTCCCAGAAATGAACTCTTAATTGTATCAAGACACAGACCCTGTGTTTTAACTCCGTTTCTGAAGGTTAATTCAGAGCAGTGTTCTCTTCCATGGAACACACAGCGTTTTAACGCAAGAAGCTAGCTCTTCTTTCCTGCATCTCTAATACAGCAAGAAACATGAGCATGCCCAGAAAAAAAGTACTGTGTTTCCTACTAATATGGACCATACATAGTTCAGCTCTGCTTATGAAATTGATACAAACCACAGCTCCAATTACATAAATGCTCTTGAGTTAATAGTGAGAATCGCGTTGGGTTCGTGAACTGTGTAAAATCATTTGAGCCCAAAATTCACTTGGTTTACCAGAAATGAACTCTTGCTTTTAGCAAGACACAGATCCTGTGTTTTAACTCCGTTTGTGAAGGTTAATTCAGAGCAGTGTTCTCTTCCATGGAACACACTGCGTTTTAACGCAGGAAGCTAGCTCTTCTTTTCTTCATCTCTAATACAGCAAGAAACATGAGCATGACCAGAACAAAAGAACTGTGTTTCTTACTCATACGGACCATATGTAGTTCAATTCTGCTTATGAAACTGATACAAACCACAGCTCCAATTACATAAATGCTCTTTAGTTAATAGTGAGAATAGCGTTGGGTTCGGAAAATGTGTAAATTCATTTGAGCCCAAAAATCACTTGGTTTACCAGAAATGAACTCTTGCTTGTAGGAAGACACATATCCTGGGGTTTAACTCTGTTTCAGAAGGGAAAATCAGAGCAGTGTTCTCATCCATGAACCACACTCTGTTTTAATGCTAGAAGCAAGTTCTTCTTTCGACCATCTCTAATATAGCAAGAACCATGAGCATGCGCAGAAAAAAAGAACTGTGTTTCCTACTCATACAGACAATATGTAGTTCAACTCTACTTATGAAACTCATACTAACCACAGCTTCACTTACATAAGTGCTCTTTAGTAAAGAGGGAGAATCGCGTTGTGTTCGGGAACTGTGTAAATTCATTTGAGCCCAAAATCACTTGGTTTAACAGAAATGTACTCTTGCTTGTAGGAAGACACTGATGCTGGGCTTTAACTCTGTTTCTGAAGGGATATTTTGACCAGTGTTCTCATTCATGGGACACACTCTGTTTTAACGCAAGAATCAAGCTCTTCTTTCCAGCATCTCTAATACAGCAAGAACCATGAGCATGCCCTGAAAAAAAGAACTGTGTTTCCTACTCATATGGACCATATGTAGTTCAACTCCGCTTATGATACTGATACAAACGACAGCTCCAATTACATAAATGCTCTTTAGTTAATAGTGAGAATCGCGTTGGATTCGTGAACTATGTAAAATCATTTGAGCCCAAAATTCTCTTGGTTTACCAGAAATGAACTCTTGCTTGTACGAAGACACACATCCTGGTGTTTAACTCTGTTTCTGAAGGGAAATTCAGAGCAGTGTTCTCATCCATGAAACACACTCTGTTTTAATACTAGAAGCAAGTTCTTCTTTCGAGCATCTCTAATATAGCAAGAACCATGAGCATGCCCGGATAAAAAGAACTGTGTTTCCTACTCATATGCACAATATGTAGTTCAACTCTACTTATGAAACTGATACTAACAACAGCTCCAATTACATAAGTGCTCTTTAGTTAATAGTGAGAATCGCGTTGGGTTCGGGAACTGTGTAAATTCATTTGAGCCCCAAAATCACTTGGTTTACCAGAAATCAACTCTTGCTTGTAGGAAGACACTGATGCTGGGCTTTAAATCCGTTTCTGAAGGGAAATTCAGAGCAGTGTTTTCATCCATGAAATACACTCTGTTTTAACGCAAGAAGCAAGCTCTTCTTTTGAGCGTCTCTAATACAGCAAGAACCATGAGAATGCCGAAAAAAAAAGAATTATATTTCCTACTCTTATGGACCATATGTAGTTCAACTCTACTTATGAAACTGATACAAACCACAGCTCCAGTTACATAAATGCTCTTTACTTAATTGTGAGAATCGCGTTGGTTTCTTGAACTTTGTAAAATCATTTGAGCCCAAAATTCACATAGTTTTCCACAAATGAACTCTTGCTTGTAGTCAGTTACAGATCCTGTGGTTTAACTCCGTTTTTGAAGGGAAATTCAGAGGAGTGTTCACATCCCTGAAACCCACTCTGTTTTAACGCAAGAAGCAAGCTCTTATTTTGAGCATCTCTAATACAGCAAGTACCATGAGCTTGCCCAGAAAAAAAGAAGTGTGTGTCCCACTCATACGGACCATATGTAGTTCAACTTTCCATTGACTGATACAAACCACAGCTCCACTTACATAAATGCTCTTTAGTTAATAGTGAGAATCGTGTTGGGTTCGGGGACTGTGTAAAATCATTTGAGCCCAAACTCACTTGGTTTACAAGAAATGAACTCTTGCTTGTAGGAAGACACACATCCTCTGGTTTAACTCCGTTTCTCAAGGGAAATTAAGACCAGTGTTCTCATCCATGAAACACACTCTGTTTTAACGCAAGAAGCAAGCTCTACTTTCCAGCATCACTAATATCGCAAGAACCATGAGCATGCCCAGAAAAAAAAAGAACTGTGTTTCCTCCTCACACGGACAATCTGTAGTTCAACAGTGCTTATGAAACTGATACCAACAAGAGCTCCATTTACATAAATGCTCTTTAGTTAATAGTGAGAATCGCGTTGGGTTCGTGAACTGTGTTAAATAATTTGAGCCCAAAATTCACATAGTTTTCCAGAAATGAACTCTTGCTTGTAGAAAGACACAGATCATGGGCTTTAACTCCGTTTCTGAAGGGAAATTCAGAGCAGTGTTCTCATCTATGAAACACACTCTCTTTTAATGCAAGAAGCAATGTATTCTTTTAGCATCTCTAATACAGCAGGAAACATGAGCATGCCCAGAAAAAAAGTACTGTGTTTCCTACTAATATGGACCATACGTAGTTCAGCTCTGCTTATGAAATTGATACAAACCACAGCTCCACTTACATAAATGTTCTTGAGTTAATAGTGAGAATCACGTTGGGTTCGTGAACTGTGTAAAATCATTTGAGCCCAAAATTCACTTGGTTTACCAGAAATGAACTCTTGCTTTTAGCAAGACACAGATCCTGTGTTTTAACTCCGTTTGTGAAGGTTAATTCAGAGCAGTGTTCTCTTCCATGGAACACACTGCGTTTTAACACAGGAAGCTAGCTCTTCTTTCCTGCATCTCTAATACAGCAAGAAACATGAGCATGACCAGAACAAAAGAACTGTGTTTCTTACTCATACGGACCATATGTAGTTCAATTCTGCTTATGAAACTGATACAAACGACAGCTCCAATTACATAAATGCTCTTTAGTTAATAGTGAGAATAGCATTGGGTTCGGGAACTGTGTAAAAAAATTTGAGCCCAAAATTCACTTGGTTTACCAGAAATGAACTCTTGCTTGTAGGAAGACACATATCCTGGGGTTTAACTCTGTTATGGAAGGGAATATCAGAGCAGTGTTCTCATCTATGAAACACACTCTGTTTTAATGCTAGAAGCAAGTTCTTCTTTCGACCATCTCTAATATAGCAGGAACCATGAGCATGCCCGGAAAAAAAGAATTGAGTTTCCTATTCATACAGACAATATGTAGTTCAACTCTACTTATGAAACTGATACTAACCACAGCTTCACTTACATAAGTGCTCTTTAGTTAATAGGGAGAATCGCGTTGGGTTCGGGAACTGTGTAAATTCATTTGAGCCCAAAAATCACTTGGTTTACCAGAAATGAAATCTTGCTTGTAGGAAGACTCTGATGCTGGGCTTTAACTCTGTTTCTGAAGGGAAATTTTGACCAGTGTTCTCATTCAGGGGACTCACTCTGTTTTAATGCAAGAATCAAGCTCTTCTTTCCAGCATCTCTAATACAGCAAGAACCATGAGCATGCCCTGAAAAAAAGAACTGTGATTCCTACTCATATGGACCATATGTAGTTCAACTCCGCTTATGAAACTGATACAAACGACAGTTCCAATTACATAAATGCTCTTTAGTTAATAGTGAGAATCGCGTTGGGTTCTTGAACTATGTAAAATCATTTGAGCCCAAAATTCACTTGGTTTACCAGAAATGAACTCTTGCTTGTACGAAGACACCCATCCTGGTGTTTAACTCTGTTTCTGAAGGGAAATTCAGAGCAGTGTTCTCATCCATGAAACACATTCTGTTTTAATGCTAGAAGCAGTTCTTCTTTCGAGCATCTCTAATATAGCAAGAACCATGAGCATGCCCGGAAATAAAGAACTGTGTTTCCTACTCATATGGACAATATGTAGTTCAACTCTACTTATGAAACTGATACTAAAAACAGCTTCAATTACATAAGTGCTCTTTAGTTAATAGTGAGAATCGCGTTGGGTTCGGGAACTGTGTAAATTCATTTGAGCCCAAAAATCACTTGGTTTACCAGAAATGAAATCTTGCTTGTAGGAAGACACTGATGCTGGGCTTTAAATCCGTTTCTGAAGGGAAATTCAGAGCAGTGTTCTCATCCATGAAGTACACTCTGTTTTAACGCAAGAAACAAGCTCTTCTTTTGAGCGTCTCTAATACAGCAAGAACCATGAGAATGCCGAAAAAAAAGAATTGTATTTCCTACTCATATGGACCATATGTAGTTCAACTCCGCTTATTAAACTGATACAAACGACAACTCCGATTACATAAATGCTCTTTAGTTAATAGTGAGAATCGCGTTGGGTTCATGAACTGTGTAAAATCATTTGAGCCCAAAATTCACTTGGTGTACCAGAAATGAACTCTTGTTTGTAGGAAGACACAGATCCTGTGGATTAACTCTGTTTTTGAAGGGAAATTCAGGGCAGTGTTCTCATCCATGAAATACACTCTGTTTTCACGCAAGAAGCAAGCTCTTCTTTTGAGCATCTCTAATACAGCAAGAACCATGAGCATGCCCAGAAAAAAAGAACTGTGTTTCCTACTCATACGGACCATGTGTAGTTAAACTCTACTTATGAAACTGATACAAACCACAGCTCCACTTACGTAAATGCTCTTTAGTTAATTGTGAGAATCGCGTTGGTTTCTTGAACTTTGTAAAATCATTTGAGCCCAAAATTCACATAGTTTTCCATAAATGAACTCTTGCTTGTAGTCAGACAAAGATCCTGTAGTTTAACTCCGTTTTTGAATGGCAATTGAGAGCAGTGTTCTCATCCCTGAAACCCACTCTGTTTTAACGGAAGAAGCAAGCTCTTCTTTTGAGCATCTCTGATACAGCAATTACCATGAGCTTGCCCAGAAAAAAAAGTGTGTTTCCTACTCATACGGACCACATGTAGTTCAACTTTCCTTTGACTGATACAAACCACAGCTCCACTTACATAAATGCTCTTTAGTTAATAGTGAGAATCGCGTTAGGTTCGGGAACTGTGTAAAATCATTTGAGCCCAAAATTTACTTGGTTTACCAGAAATGAACTCTTGTTTGTAGGAAGACAGAGATCCTGTGGATTAACTCTGTTTTTGAAGGGAAATTCAGGGCAGTGTTCTCATCCATGAAATACACTCTGTTTTCACGCAAGAAGCAAGCTCTTCTTTTGAGCATCTCTAATACAGCAAGAATTATGAGCATGCCGAAAAAAAAAAGAACTGTATTTCCTACTCATACGGACCATATGTAGTTCAACTCTACTTATGAAACTGACACAATCCACAGTTCCAGTTACATAAATGCTCTTTAGTTAATTGTGAGAATCGCGTTGGTTTCTTGAACTTTGTAAAATCATTTGAGCCCAAAATTCACATAGTTTTCCACAAATGAACACTTGCTTGTAGTCAGTTACAGATCCTGTGGTTTAACTCCGTTTTTGAAGGGAAATTCAGAGGAGTGTTCACATCCCTGAAACCCACTCTGTTTTAACGCAAGAAGCAAGCTCTTATTTTGAGCATCTCTAATACAGCAAGTACCATGAGCTTGCCCAGAAAAAAAGAAGTGTGTGTCCTACTCATACGGACCATATGTAGTTCATCTTTCCTTTGACTGATACAAACCACAGCTCCACTTACATAAATGCTCTTTAGTTAATAGTGAGAATCGCGTTGGGTTCAGGAACTGTGTAAAATCATTTGAGCGCAAAATTCACTTGGTTTACAAGAAATGAACTCTTGCTTGTAGGAAGACACACATCCTCTGGTTTAACTCCGTTTCTCAAGGGAAATTAAGACCAGTGTTCTCATCCATGAAACACACTCTGTTTTAACGCAAGAAGCAAGCTCTACTTTCCAGCATCACTAATATCGCAAGAACCATGAGCATGCCCAGAAAAAAAAAGAACTGTGTTTCCTCCTCACATGGACAATCTGTAGTTCAACAGTGCTTATGAAACTGATACCAACAAGAGCTCCATTTACATAAATGCTCTTTAGTTAATAGTGAGAATCGCGTTGGGTTCGTGAACTGTGTTAAATAATTTGAGCCCAAAATTCACATAGTTTTCCAGAAATGAACTCTTGCTTGTAGAAAGACACAGATCATGGGCTTTAACTCCGTTTCTGAAGGGAAATTCAGAGCAGTGTTCTCATCTATGAAACACACTCTCTTTTAATGCAAGAAGCAATGTATTCTTTTAGCATCTCTAATACAGCAGGAAACATGAGCATGCCCAGAAAAAAAGTACTGTGTTTCCTACTAATATGGACCATACGTAGTTCAGCTCTGCTTATGAAATTGATACAAACCACAGCTCCACTTACATAAATGTTCTTGAGTTAATAGTGAGAATCACGTTGGGTTCGTGAACTGTGTAAAATCATTTGAGCCCAAAATTCACTTGGTTTACCAGAAATGAACTCTTGCTTTTAGCAAGACACAGATCCTGTGTTTTAACTCCGTTTGTGAAGGTTAATTCAGAGCAGTGTTCTCTTCCATGGAACACACTGCGTTTTAACACAGGAAGCTAGCTCTTCTTTCCTGCATCTCTAATACAGCAAGAAACATGAGCATGACCAGAACAAAAGAACTGTGTTTCTTACTCATACGGACCATATGTAGTTCAATTCTGCTTATGAAACTGATACAAACCACAGCTCCAATTACATAAATGCTCTTTAGTTAATAGTGAGAATAGCATTGGGTTCGGGAACTGTGTAAAAAAATTTGAGCCCAAAATTCACTTGGTTTACCAGAAATGAACTCTTGCTTGTAGGAAGACACATATCCTGGGGTTTAACTCTGTTATGGAAGGGAATATCAGAGCAGTGTTCTCATCTATGAAACACACTCTGTTTTAATGCTAGAAGCAAGTTCTTCTTTCGACCATCTCTAATATAGCAGGAACCATGAGCATGCCCGGAAAAAAAGAATTGAGTTTCCTATTCATACAGACAATATGTAGTTCAACTCTACTTATGAAACTGATACTAACCACAGCTTCACTTACATAAGTGCTCTTTAGTTAATAGGGAGAATCGCGTTGGGTTCGGGAACTGTGTAAATTCATTTGAGCCCAAAAATCACTTGGTTTACCAGAAATGAAATCTTGCTTGTAGGAAGACTCTGATGCTGGGCTTTAACTCTGTTTCTGAAGGGAAATTTTGACCAGTGTTCTCATTCATGGGACTCACTCTGTTTTAATGCAAGAATCAAGCTCTTCTTTCCAGCATCTCTAATACAGCAAGAACCATGAGCATGCCCTGAAAAAAAGAACTGTGATTCCTACTCATATGGACCATATGTAGTTCAACTCCGCTTATGAAACTGATACAAACGACAGTTCCAATTACATAAATGCTCTTTAGTTAATAGTGAGAATCGCGTTGGGTTCTTGAACTATGTAAAATCATTTGAGCCCAAAATTCACTTGGTTTACCAGAAATGAACTCTTGCTTGTACGAAGACACCCATCCTGGTGTTTAACTCTGTTTCTGAAGGGAAATTCAGAGCAGTGTTCTCATCCATGAAACACATTCTGTTTTAATGCTAGAAGCAGTTCTTCTTTCGAGCATCTCTAATATAGCAAGAACCATGAGCATGCCCGGAAATAAAGAACTGTGTTTCCTACTCATATGGACAATATGTAGTTCAACTCTACTTATGAAACTGATACTAAAAACAGCTTCAATTACATAAGTGCTCTTTAGTTAATAGTGAGAATCGCGTTGGGTTCGGGAACTGTGTAAATTCATTAGAGCCCAAAAATCACTTGGTTTACCAGAAATCAACTCTTGCTTGTAGGAAGACACTGATGCTGGGCTTTAACTCCGTTTCTGAAGGAAAATTAAGACCACCGTTCTCATTCATGGGACACACTCTGTTTTAACGCAAGAAGCAAGCTCTTCTTTCCAGCATTTCTAATACAGCAAGAACCATGAGCATGCCCTGAAAAAAAGAACTGTGTTTCCTACTCATTCGGACCATATGTAGTTCAGCTCCGCTTATGAAACTGATACTAACTACAGGTCCAATTACATAAATGCTCTTTAGTTAATAGTGAGAATCGCGTTGGGTTCGGGAACTGTGTAAATTCATTTGAGCCCAAAAATCACTTGGTTTACCAGAAATCAACTCTTGCTTGTAGGAAGACACTGATGCTGGGCTTTAAATCCGTTTCTGAAGGGAAATTCAGAGCAGTGTTATCATCCATGAAATACTCTCTGTTTTAACGCAAGATGCAAGCTCTTCTTTTGAGCGATCTAATACAGCAAGAACCATGAGAATGCCGAAAAAAAAGAATTATATTTCCTACTCATATGGACCATGGTAGTGCAACTCTAATTATGGAACTGATACAAACCACAGCTCCAATTACATAAATGCTCTTTAGTTAATAGTGAGAATCTCGTTGGATTCTTGAACTGTGTAAAATCATTTGAGCCCAAAATTCATATTGTTTTCCAGAAATGAACTCTTGCTTGTAGGAAGACACAGATCCTGTTGTTTAACTCCGTTTCAGAACGGAAATTAAGACTAGTGTTCTCATCCATGGAACACACTTCGTTTTAATGCAAGAAGCTAGCTCTTCTTTCCAGCATCTCTAATACAGCAAGAAACATGAGCATGCCCAGAAAAAAAGAACTGTGTTTCCTATTCATACGAACCATATGTAGTTCAACTCTACTTATGAAACTGATACAAACCACAGCTCCACTTACATAAATGCTCTTTAGTTAATTGTGAGAATCGCGTTGGTTTCTTGAACTTTGTAAAATCATTTGAGCCCAAAATTCACATGGTTTACCAGAAATGAACTCTTGCTTGTAGGAAGACACACATCCTCTGGTTTAACTCCATTTCTGAAGGGAAATTAAGACCAGTGTTCTCATCCATGAAACACACTCTATTTAATTCAAGAAGCAATCTCCTCTTTGAACGTCTCTAATACAGCAAGAAACATGAGCATGCACAGAGAAAAAGAACTGTGTTTCCTACTCATACGAACCATGTGTAGTTAAACTCTACTTATGAAACTGATACAATCCACAGCTCCACGTATATAAATGCTCTTTAGTTAATAGTGAGAATCGCATTGGGTTCGTGAACTGTGTAAAAATTTTTTAGCCCAAAATTCACTTGGTTTACGAGAAATGAACTCTTGCTTGTAGGAAGACACATATCCTGGGGTCTAACTCTGTTTCTGAAGGGAAAAATCAGAGCAGTGTTCTCATCCATGAAACACACTCTGTTTTAACGCAAGAAGCAAGCTCTTCTTTTGAGCATCTCTGATACAGCAAGTACCATGAGCTTGCCCAGAAAAAAAAAGTGTGTTTCCTACTCATACGTACCACATGTAGTTCAACTTTCCTTTGACTGATACAAACCACAGCTCCACTTACATAAATGCTCTTTAGTTAATAGTGAGAATCGTGTTGGGTTCGGGAACTGTGTAAAATCATTTGAGCCCAAAATTCACTTGGATTACCAGAAATGAACTCTTGCTTGTAGGAAGACACAGATCCTGTGCTTTAACTCCGTTTCTGATTTGAAATTCATAGCAGTTTTCTGATCCATGGAACACACTGCGTTTTAACACAAGAAGCTAGCTCTTCTTTCCTGCATCTCTAATACGGCAAGAAACATGAGCATGACCAGAAAAAAGTACTGTGTTTCCTTTTCATACGGACCATATGTAGTTCAACTCTGCTTATGAAACTGATACAAACCACAGCTCCACTTACATAAATGCTCTTTAGTTTATAGTGAGAATCGCATAGGGTTCTTGAACTATGTAAAATTATTTGAGCCCAAAATTCACTTGGTTTCCCAGAAATGAACTCTTAATTGTATCAAGACACAGACCCTGTGTTTTAACTCCGTTTCTGAAGGTTAATTCAGAGCAGTGTTCTCTTCCATGGAACACACAGCGTTTTAACGCAAGAAGCTAGCTCTTCTTTCCTGCATCTCTAATACAGCAAGAAACATGAGCATGCCCAGAAAAAAAGTACTGTGTTTCCTACTAATATGGACCATACGTAGTTCAGCTCTGCTTATGAAATTGATACAAACCACAGCTCCAATTACATAAATGCTCTTGAGTTAATAGTAAGAATCGCGTTGGGTTCGTGAACTGTGTAAAATCATTTGAGCCCAAAATTCACTTGGTTTACCAGAAATGAACTCTTGCTTTTAGCAAGACACAGATCCTGTGTTTTAACTCCGTTTGTGAAGGTTAATTCAGAGCAGTCTTCTCTTCCATGGAACACACTGCGTTTTAACGCAGGAAGCTAGCTCTTCTTTTCTTCATCTCTAATACAGCAAGAAACATGAGCATGACCAGAACAAAAGAACTGTGTTTCTTACTCATACGGACCATATGTAGTTCAATTCTGCTTATGAAACTGATACAAACCACAGCTCCAATTACATAAATGCTCTTTAGTTAATAGTGAGAATAGCGTTGGGTTCGGAAAATGTGTAAATTCATTTGAGCCCAAAAATCACTTGGTTTACCAGAAATGAACTCTTGCTTGTAGGAAGACACATATCCTGGGGTTTAACTCTGTTTCAGAAGGGAAAATCAGAGCAGTGTTCTCATCCATGAAACACACTCTGTTTTAATGCTAGAAGCAAGTTCTTCTTTCGACCATCTCTAATATAGCAAGAACCATTAGCATGCGCAGAAAAAAAGAACTGTGTTTCCTACTCATACAGACAATATGTAGTTCAACTCTACTTATGAAACTCATACTAACCACAGCTTCACTTACATAAGTGCTCTTTAGTAAAGAGGGAGAATCGCGTTGTGTTCGGGAACTGTGTAAATTCATTTGAGCCCAAAAATCACTTGGTTTACCAGAAATGAACTCTTGCTTGTAGGAAGACACTGATGCTGGGCTTTAACTCTGTTTCTGAAGGGATATTTTGACCAGTGTTCTCATTCATGGGACACACTCTGTTTTAACGCAAGAATCAAGCTCTTCTTTCCAGCATCTCTAATACAGCAAGAACCATGAGCATGCCCTGAAAAAAAGAACTGTGTTTCCTACTCATATGGACCATATGTAGTTCAACTCCGCTTATGATACTGATACAAACGACAGCTCCAATTACATAAATGCTCTTTAGTTAATAGTGAGAATCGCGTTGGGTTCGTGAACTATGTAAAATCATTTGAGCCCAAAATTCTCTTGGTTTACCAGAAATGAACTCTTGCTTGTACGAAGACACACATCCTGGTGTTTAACTCTGTTTCTGAAGGGAAATTCAGAGCAGTGTTCTCATCCATGAAACACATTCTGTTTTAATGCTAGAAGCAGTTCTTCTTTCGAGCATCTCTAATATAGCAAGAACCATGAGCATGCCCGGAAATAAAGAACTGTGTTTCCTACTCATATGGACAATATGTAGTTCAACTCTACTTATGAAACTGATACTAAAAACAGCTTCAATTACATAAGTGCTCTTTAGTTAATAGTGAGAATCGCGTTGGGTTCGGGAACTGTGTAAATTCATTTGAGCCCCAAAATCACTTGGTTTACCAGAAATCAACTCTTGCTTGTAGGAAGACACTGATGCTGGGCTTTAAATCCGTTTCTGAAGGGAAATTCAGAGCAGTGTTTTCATCCATGAAATACACTCTGTTTTAACGCAAGAAGCAAGCTCTTCTTTTGAGCGTCTCTAATACAGCAAGAACCATGAGAATGCCGAAAAAAAAAAAGAATTATATTTCCTACTCTTATGGACCATATGTAGTTCAACTCTACTTATGAAACTGATACAAACCACAGCTCCAGTTACATAAATGCTCTTTACTTAATTGTGAGAATCGCGTTGGTTTCTTGAACTTTGTAAAATCATTTGAGCCCAAAATTCACATAGTTTTCCACAAATGAACTCTTGCTTGTAGTCAGTTACTGATCCTGTGGTTTAACTCCGTTTTTGAAGGGAAATTCAGAGGAGTGTTCACATCCCTGAAACCCACTCTGTTTTAACGCAAGAAGCAAGCTCTTATTTTGAGCATCTCTAATACAGCAAGTACCATGAGCTTGCCCAGAAAAAAAGAAGTGTGTGTCCTACTCATACGGACCATATGTAGTTCAACTTTCCATTGACTGATACAAACCACAGCTCCACTTACATAAATGCTCTTTAGTTAATAGTGAGAATCGTGTTGGGTTCGGGGACTGTGTAAAATCATTTGAGCCCAAACTCACTTGGTTTACAAGAAATGAACTCTTGCTTGTAGGAAGACACACATCCTCTGGTTTAACTCCGTTTCTCAAGGGAAATTAAGACCAGTGTTCTCATCCATGAAACACACTCTGTTTTAACGCAAGAAGCAAGCTCTACTTTCCAGCATCACTAATATCGCAAGAACCATGAGCATGCCCAGAAAAAAAAAGAACTGTGTTTCCTCCTCACACGGACAATCTGTAGTTCAACAGTGCTTATGAAACTGATACCAACAAGAGCTCCATTTACATAAATGCTCTTTAGTTAATAGTGAGAATCGCGTTGGGTTCGTGAACTGTGTTAAATAATTTGAGCCCAAAATTCACATAGTTTTCCAGAAATGAACTCTTGCTTGTAGAAAGACACAGATCATGGGCTTTAACTCCGTTTCTGAAGGGAAATTCAGAGCAGTGTTCTCATCTATGAAACACACTCTCTTTTAATGCAAGAAGCAATGTATTCTTTTAGCATCTCTAATACAGCAGGAAACATGAGCATGCCCAGAAAAAAAGTACTGTGTTTCCTACTAATATGGACCATACGTAGTTCAGCTCTGCTTATGAAATTGATACAAACCACAGCTCCACTTACATATATGTTCTTGAGTTAATAGTGAGAATCACGTTGGGTTCGTGAACTGTGTAAAATCATTTGAGCCCAAAATTCACTTGGTTTACCAGAAATGAACTCTTGCTTTTAGCAAGACACAGATCCTGTGTTTTAACTCCGTTTGTGAAGGTTAATTCAGAGCAGTGTTCTCTTCCATGGAACACACTGCGTTTTAACACAGGAAGCTAGCTCTTCTTTCCTGCATCTCTAATACAGCAAGAAACATGAGCATGACCAGAACAAAAGAACTGTGTTTCTTACTCATACGGACCATATGTAGTTCAATTCTGCTTATGAAACTGATACAAACCACAGCTCCAATTACATAAATGCTCTTTAGTTAATAGTGAGAATAGCATTGGGTTCGGGAACTGTGTAAAAAAATTTGAGCCCAAAATTCACTTGGTTTACCAGAAATGAACTCTTGCTTTTAGGAAGACACATATCCTGGGGTTTAACTCTGTTACGGAAGGGAATATCAGAGCAGTGTTCTCATCTATGAAACACACTGTTTTAATGCTAGAAGCAAGTTCTTCTTTCGACCATCTCTAATATAGCAGGAACCATGAGCATGCCCGGAAAAAAAGAATTGAGTTTCCTATTCATACAGACAATATGTAGTTCAACTCTACTTATGAAACTGATACTAACCACAGCTTCACTTACATAAGTGCTCTTTAGTTAATAGGGAGAATCGCGTTGGGTTCGGGAACTGTGTAAATTCATTTGAGCCCAAAAATCACTTGGTTTACCAGAAATGTACTCTTGCTTGTAGGAAGACTCTGATGCTGGGCTTTAACTCTGTTTCTGAAGGGAAATTTTGACCAGTGTTCTCATTCATGGGACACACTCTGTTTTAATGCAAGAATCAAGCTCTTCTTTCCAGCATCTCTAATACAGCAAGAACCATGAGCATGCCCTGAAAAAAAGAACTGTGATTCCTACTCATATGGACCATATGTAGTTCAACTCCGCTTATGAAACTGATACAAACGACAGTTCCAATTACATAAATGCTCTTTAGTTAATAGTGAGAATCGCGTTGGGTTCTTGAACTATGTAAAATCATTTGAGCCCAAAATTCACTTGGTTTACCAGAAATGAACTCTTGCTTGTACGAAGACACCCATCCTGGTGTTTAACTCTGTTTCTGAAGGGAAATTCAGAGCAGTGTTCTCATCCATGAAACACATTCTGTTTTAATGCTAGAAGCAGTTCTTCTTTCGAGCATCTCTAATATAGCAAGAACCATGAGCATGCCCGGAAATAAAGAACTGTGTTTCCTACTCATATGGACAATATGTAGTTCAACTCTACTTATGAAACTGATACTAAAAACAGCTTCAATTACATAAGTGCTCTTTAGTTAATAGTGAGAATCGCGTTGGGTTCGGGAACTGTGTAAATTCATTTGAGCCCAAAAATCACTTGGTTTACCAGAAATGAAATCTTGCTTGTAGGAAGACACTGATGCTGGGCTTTAAATCCGTTTCTGAAGGGAAATTCAGAGCAGTGTTCTCATCCATGAAGTACACTCTGTTTTAACGCAAGAAACAAGCTCTTCTTTTGAGCGTCTCTAATACAGCAAGAACCATGAGAATGCCGAAAAAAAAGAATTGTATTTCCTACTCATATGGACCATATGTAGTTCAACTCCGCTTATTAAACTGATACAAACGACAACTCCGATTACATAAATGCTCTTTAGTTAATAGTGAGAATCGCGTTGGGTTCATGAACTGTGTAAAATCATTTGAGCCCAAAATTCACTTGGTGTACCAGAAATGAACTCTTGTTTGTAGGAAGACACAGATCCTGTGGATTAACTCTGTTTTTGAAGGGAAATTCAGGGCAGTGTTCTCATCCATGAAATACACTCTGTTTTCACGCAAGAAGCAAGCTCTTCTTTTGAGCATCTCTAATACAGCAAGAACCATGAGCATGCCCAGAAAAAAAGAACTGTGTTTCCTACTCATACGGACCATGTGTAGTTAAACTCTACTTATGAAACTGATACAAACCACAGCTCCACTTACGTAAATGCTCTTTAGTTAATTGTGAGAATCGCGTTGGTTTCTTGAACTTTGTAAAATCATTTGAGCCCAAAATTCACATAGTTTTCCATAAATGAACTCTTGCTTGTAGTCAGACAAAGATCCTGTAGTTTAACTCCGTTTTTGAATGGCAATTGAGAGCAGTGTTCTCATCCCTGAAACCCACTCTGTTTTAACGGAAGAAGCAAGCTCTTCTTTTGAGCATCTCTGATACAGCAATTACCATGAGCTTGCCCAGAAAAAAAAGTGTGTTTCCTACTCATACGGACCACATGTAGTTCAACTTTCCTTTGACTGATACAAACCACAGCTCCACTTACATAAATGCTCTTTAGTTAATAGTGAGAATCGCGTTAGGTTCGGGAACTGTGTAAAATCATTTGAGCCCAAAATTTACTTGGTTTACCAGAAATGAACTCTTGTTTGTAGGAAGACAGAGATCCTGTGGATTAACTCTGTTTTTGAAGGGAAATTCAGGGCAGTGTTCTCATCCATGAAATACACTCTGTTTTCACGCAAGAAGCAAGCTCTTCTTTTGAGCATCTCTAATACAGCAAGAATTATGAGCATGCCGAAAAAAAAAAGAACTGTATTTCCTACTCATACGGACCATATGTAGTTCAACTCTACTTATGAAACTGACACAATCCACAGTTCCAGTTACATAAATGCTCTTTAGTTAATTGTGAGAATCGCGTTGGTTTCTTGAACTTTGTAAAATCATTTGAGCCCAAAATTCACATAGTTTTCCACAAATGAACACTTGCTTGTAGTCAGTTACAGATCCTGTGGTTTAACTCCGTTTTTGAAGGGAAATTCAGAGGAGTGTTCACATCCCTGAAACCCACTCTGTTTTAACGCAAGAAGCAAGCTCTTATTTTGAGCATCTCTAATACAGCAAGTACCATGAGCTTGCCCAGAAAAAAAGAAGTGTGTGTCCTACTCATACGGACCATATGTAGTTCATCTTTCCTTTGACTGATACAAACCACAGCTCCACTTACATAAATGCTCTTTAGTTAATAGTGAGAATCGCGTTGGGTTCAGGAACTGTGTAAAATCATTTGAGCGCAAAATTCACTTGGTTTACAAGAAATGAACTCTTGCTTGTAGGAAGACACACATCCTCTGGTTTAACTCCGTTTCTCAAGGGAAATTAAGACCAGTGTTCTCATCCATGAAACACACTCTGTTTTAACGCAAGAAGCAAGCTCTACTTTCCAGCATCACTAATATCGCAAGAACCATGAGCATGCCCAGAAAAAAAAAGAACTGTGTTTCCTCCTCACATGGACAATCTGTAGTTCAACAGTGCTTATGAAACTGATACCAACAAGAGCTCCATTTACATAAATGCTCTTTAGAAAATAGTGAGAATCGCGTTGGGTTCGTGAACTGTGTTAAATAATTTGAGCCCAAAATTCACATAGTTTTCCAGAAATGAACTCTTGCTTGTAGAAAGACACAGATCATGGGCTTTAACTCCGTTTCTGAAGGGAAATTCAGAGCAGTGTTCTCATCTATGAAACACACTCTCTTTTAATGCAAGAAGCAATGTATTCTTTTAGCATCTCTAATACAGCAGGAAACATGAGCATGCCCAGAAAAAAAGTACTGTGTTTCCTACTAATATGGACCATACGTAGTTCAGCTCTGCTTATGAAATTGATACAAACCACAGCTCCACTTACATAAATGTTCTTGAGTTAATATTGAGAATCACGTTGGGTTCGTGAACTGTGTAAAATCATTTGAGCCCAAAATTCACTTGGTTTACCAGAAATGAACTCTTGCTTTTAGCAAGACACAGATCCTGTGTTTTAACTCCGTTTGTGAAGGTTAATTCAGAGCAGTGTTCTCTTCCATGGAACACACTGCGTTTTAACACAGGAAGCTAGCTCTTCTTTCCTGCATCTCTAATACAGCAAGAAACATGAGCATGACCAGAACAAAAGAACTGTGTTTCTTACTCATACGGACCATATGTAGTTCAATTCTGCTTATGAAACTGATACAAACCACAGCTCCAATTACATAAATGCTCTTTAGTTAATAGTGAGAATAGCATTGGGTTCGGGAACTGTGTAAAAAAATTTGAGCCCAAAATTCACTTGGTTTACCAGAAATGAACTCTTGCTTGTAGGAAGACACATATCCTGGGGTTTAACTCTGTTATGGAAGGGAATATCAGAGCAGTGTTCTCATCTATGAAACACACTCTGTTTTAATGCTAGAAGCAAGTTCTTCTTTCGACCATCTCTAATATAGCAGGAACCATGAGCATGCCCGGAAAAAAAGAATTGAGTTTCCTATTCATACAGACAATATGTAGTTCAACTCTACTTATGAAACTGATACTAACCACAGCTTCACTTACATAAGTGCTCTTTAGTTAATAGGGAGAATCGCGTTGGGTTCGGGAACTGTGTAAATTCATTTGAGCCCAAAAATCACTTGGTTTACCAGAAATGAAATCTTGCTTGTAGGAAGACTCTGATGCTGGGCTTTAACTCTGTTTCTGAAGGGAAATTTTGACCAGTGTTCTCATTCATGGGACTCACTCTGTTTTAATGCAAGAATCAAGCTCTTCTTTCCAGCATCTCTAATACAGCAAGAACCATGAGCATGCCCTGAAAAAAAGAACTGTGATTCCTACTCATATGGACCATATGTAGTTCAACTCCGCTTATGAAACTGATACAAACGACAGTTCCAATTACATAAATGCTCTTTAGTTAATAGTGAGAATCGCGTTGGGTTCTTGAACTATGTAAAATCATTTGAGCCCAAAATTCACTTGGTTTACCAGAAATGAACTCTTGCTTGTACGAAGACACCCATCCTGGTGTTTAACTCTGTTTCTGAAGGGAAATTCAGAGCAGTGTTCTCATCCATGAAACACATTCTGTTTTAATGCTAGAAGCAGTTCTTCTTTCGAGCATCTCTAATATAGCAAGAACCATGAGCATGCCCGGAAATAAAGAACTGTGTTTCCTACTCATATGGACAATATGTAGTTCAACTCTACTTATGAAACTGATACTAAAAACAGCTTCAATTACATAAGTGCTCTTTAGTTAATAGTGAGAATCGCGTTGGGTTCGGGAACTGTGTAAATTCATTAGAGCCCAAAAATCACTTGGTTTACCAGAAATCAACTCTTGCTTGTAGGAAGACACTGATGCTGGGCTTTAACTCCGTTTCTGAAGGAAAATTAAGACCACCGTTCTCATTCATGGGACACACTCTGTTTTAACGCAAGAAGCAAGCTCTTCTTTCCAGCATTTCTAATACAGCAAGAACCATGAGCATGCCCTGAAAAAAAGAACTGTGTTTCCTACTCATTCGGACCATATGTAGTTCAGCTCCGCTTATGAAACTGATACTAACTACAGGTCCAATTACATAAATGCTCTTTAGTTAATAGTGAGAATCGCGTTGGGTTCGGGAACTGTGTAAATTCATTTGAGCCCAAAAATCACTTGGTTTACCAGAAATCAACTCTTGCTTGTAGGAAGACACTGATGCTGGGCTTTAAATCCGTTTCTGAAGGGAAATTCAGAGCAGTGTTATCATCCATGAAATACTCTCTGTTTTAACGCAAGATGCAAGCTCTTCTTTTGAGCGATCTAATACAGCAAGAACCATGAGAATGCCGAAAAAAAAGAATTATATTTCCTACTCATATGGACCATGGTAGTGCAACTCTAATTATGGAACTGATACAAACCACAGCTCCAATTACATAAATGCTCTTTAGTTAATAGTGAGAATCTCGTTGGATTCTTGAACTGTGTAAAATCATTTGAGCCCAAAATTCATATTGTTTTCCAGAAATGAACTCTTGCTTGTAGGAAGACACAGATCCTGTTGTTTAACTCCGTTTCAGAACGGAAATTAAGACTAGTGTTCTCATCCATGGAACACACTTCGTTTTAATGCAAGAAGCTAGCTCTTCTTTCCAGCATCTCTAATACAGCAAGAAACATGAGCATGCCCAGAAAAAAAGAACTGTGTTTCCTATTCATACGAACCATATGTAGTTCAACTCTACTTATGAAACTGATACAAACCACAGCTCCACTTACATAAATGCTCTTTAGTTAATTGTGAGAATCGCGTTGGTTTCTTGAACTTTGTAAAATCATTTGAGCCCAAAATTCACATGGTTTACCAGAAATGAACTCTTGCTTGTAGGAAGACACACATCCTCTGGTTTAACTCCATTTCTGAAGGGAAATTAAGACCAGTGTTCTCATCCATGAAACACACTCTATTTAATTCAAGAAGCAATCTCCTCTTTGAACGTCTCTAATACAGCAAGAAACATGAGCATGCACAGAGAAAAAGAACTGTGTTTCCTACTCATACGAACCATGTGTAGTTAAACTCTACTTATGAAACTGATACAATCCACAGCTCCACGTATATAAATGCTCTTTAGTTAATAGTGAGAATCGCATTGGGTTCGTGAACTGTGTAAAAATTTTTTAGCCCAAAATTCACTTGGTTTACGAGAAATGAACTCTTGCTTGTAGGAAGACACATATCCTGGGGTCTAACTCTGTTTCTGAAGGGAAAAATCAGAGCAGTGTTCTCATCCATGAAACACACTCTGTTTTAACGCAAGAAGCAAGCTCTTCTTTTGAGCATCTCTGATACAGCAAGTACCATGAGCTTGCCCAGAAAAAAAAAGTGTGTTTCCTACTCATACGTACCACATGTAGTTCAACTTTCCTTTGACTGATACAAACCACAGCTCCACTTACATAAATGCTCTTTAGTTAATAGTGAGAATCGTGTTGGGTTCGGGAACTGTGTAAAATCATTTGAGCCCAAAATTCACTTGGATTACCAGAAATGAACTCTTGCTTGTAGGAAGACACAGATCCTGTGCTTTAACTCCGTTTCTGATTTGAAATTCATAGCAGTTTTCTGATCCATGGAACACACTGCGTTTTAACGCAAGAAGCTAGCTCTTCTTTCCTGCATCTCTAATACGGCAAGAAACATGAGCATGACCAGAAAAAAGTACTGTGTTTCCTTTTCATACGGACCATATGTAGTTCAACTCTGCTTATGAAACTGATACAAACCACAGCTCCACTTACATAAATGCTCTTTAGTTTATAGTGAGAATCGCATAGGGTTCTTGAACTATGTAAAATTATTTGAGCCCAAAATTCACTTGGTTTCCCAGAAATGAACTCTTAATTGTATCAAGACACAGACCCTGTGTTTTAACTCCGTTTCTGAAGGTTAATTCAGAGCAGTGTTCTCTTCCATGGAACACACAGCGTTTTAACGCAAGAAGCTAGCTCTTCTTTCCTGCATCTCTAATACAGCAAGAAACATGAGCATGCCCAGAAAAAAAGTACTGTGTTTCCTACTAATATGGACCATACGTAGTTCAGCTCTGCTTATGAAATTGATACAAACCACAGCTCCAATTACATAAATGCTCTTGAGTTAATAGTAAGAATCGCGTTGGGTTCGTGAACTGTGTAAAATCATTTGAGCCCAAAATTCACTTGGTTTACCAGAAATGAACTCTTGCTTTTAGCAAGACACAGATCCTGTGTTTTAACTCCGTTTGTGAAGGTTAATTCAGAGCAGTCTTCTCTTCCATGGAACACACTGCGTTTTAACGCAGGAAGCTAGCTCTTCTTTTCTTCATCTCTAATACAGCAAGAAACATGAGCATGACCAGAACAAAAGAACTGTGTTTCTTACTCATACGGACCATATGTAGTTCAATTCTGCTTATGAAACTGATACAAACCACAGCTCCAATTACATAAATGCTCTTTAGTTAATAGTGAGAATAGCGTTGGGTTCGGAAAATGTGTAAATTCATTTGAGCCCAAAAATCACTTGGTTTACCAGAAATGAACTCTTGCTTGTAGGAAGACACATATCCTGGGGTTTAACTCTGTTTCAGAAGGGAAAATCAGAGCAGTGTTCTCATCCATGAAACACACTCTGTTTTAATGCTAGAAGCAAGTTCTTCTTTCGACCATCTCTAATATAGCAAGAACCATTAGCATGCGCAGAAAAAAAGAACTGTGTTTCCTACTCATACAGACAATATGTAGTTCAACTCTACTTATGAAACTCATACTAACCACAGCTTCACTTACATAAGTGCTCTTTAGTAAAGAGGGAGAATCGCGTTGTGTTCGGGAACTGTGTAAATTCATTTGAGCCCAAAAATCACTTGGTTTACCAGAAATGAACTCTTGCTTGTAGGAAGACACTGATGCTGGGCTTTAACTCTGTTTCTGAAGGGATATTTTGACCAGTGTTCTCATTCATGGGACACACTCTGTTTTAACGCAAGAATCAAGCTCTTCTTTCCAGCATCTCTAATACAGCAAGAACCATGAGCATGCCCTGAAAAAAAGAACTGTGTTTCCTACTCATATGGACCATATGTAGTTCAACTCCGCTTATGATACTGATACAAACGACAGCTCCAATTACATAAATGCTCTTTAGTTAATAGTGAGAATCGCGTTGGGTTCGGGAACTGTGTAAATTCATTTGAGCCCAAAAATCACTTGGTTTACCAGAAATCAACTCTTGCTTGTAGGAAGACACTGATGCTGGGCTTTAAATCCGTTTCTGAAGGGAAATTCAGAGCAGTGTTATCATCCATGAAATACTCTCTGTTTTAACGCAAGATGCAAGCTCTTCTTTTGAGCGATCTAATACAGCAAGAACCATGAGAATGCCGAAAAAAAAGAATTATATTTCCTACTCATATGGACCATGGTAGTGCAACTCTAATTATGGAACTGATACAAACCACAGCTCCAATTACATAAATGCTCTTTAGTTAATAGTGAGAATCTCGTTGGATTCTTGAACTGTGTAAAATCATTTGAGCCCAAAATTCATATTGTTTTCCAGAAATGAACTCTTGCTTGTAGGAAGACACAGATCCTGTTGTTTAACTCCGTTTCAGAACGGAAATTAAGACTAGTGTTCTCATCCATGGAACACACTTCGTTTTAATGCAAGAAGCTAGCTCTTCTTTCCAGCATCTCTAATACAGCAAGAAACATGAGCATGCCCAGAAAAAAAGAACTGTGTTTCCTATTCATACGAACCATATGTAGTTCAACTCTACTTATGAAACTGATACAAACCACAGCTCCACTTACATAAATGCTCTTTAGTTAATTGTGAGAATCGCGTTGGTTTCTTGAACTTTGTAAAATCATTTGAGCCCAAAATTCACATGGTTTACCAGAAATGAACTCTTGCTTGTAGGAAGACACACATCCTCTGGTTTAACTCCATTTCTGAAGGGAAATTAAGACCAGTGTTCTCATCCATGAAACACACTCTATTTAATTCAAGAAGCAATCTCCTCTTTGAACGTCTCTAATACAGCAAGAAACATGAGCATGCACAGAGAAAAAGAACTGTGTTTCCTACTCATACGAACCATGTGTAGTTAAACTCTACTTATGAAACTGATACAATCCACAGCTCCACGTATATAAATGCTCTTTAGTTAATAGTGAGAATCGCATTGGGTTCGTGAACTGTGTAAAAATTTTTTAGCCCAAAATTCACTTGGTTTACGAGAAATGAACTCTTGCTTGTAGGAAGACACATATCCTGGGGTCTAACTCTGTTTCTGAAGGGAAAAATCAGAGCAGTGTTCTCATCCATGAAACACACTCTGTTTTAACGCAAGAAGCAAGCTCTTCTTTTGAGCATCTCTGATACAGCAAGTACCATGAGCTTGCCCAGAAAAAAAAAGTGTGTTTCCTACTCATACGTACCACATGTAGTTCAACTTTCCTTTGACTGATACAAACCACAGCTCCACTTACATAAATGCTCTTTAGTTAATAGTGAGAATCGTGTTGGGTTCGGGAACTGTGTAAAATCATTTGAGCCCAAAATTCACTTGGATTACCAGAAATGAACTCTTGCTTGTAGGAAGACACAGATCCTGTGCTTTAACTCCGTTTCTGATTTGAAATTCATAGCAGTTTTCTGATCCATGGAACACACTGCGTTTTAACGCAAGAAGCTAGCTCTTCTTTCCTGCATCTCTAATACGGCAAGAAACATGAGCATGACCAGAAAAAAGTACTGTGTTTCCTTTTCATACGGACCATATGTAGTTCAACTCTGCTTATGAAACTGATACAAACCACAGCTCCACTTACATAAATGCTCTTTAGTTTATAGTGAGAATCGCATAGGGTTCTTGAACTATGTAAAATTATTTGAGCCCAAAATTCACTTGGTTTCCCAGAAATGAACTCTTAATTGTATCAAGACACAGACCCTGTGTTTTAACTCCGTTTCTGAAGGTTAATTCAGAGCAGTGTTCTCTTCCATGGAACACACAGCGTTTTAACGCAAGAAGCTAGCTCTTCTTTCCTGCATCTCTAATACAGCAAGAAACATGAGCATGCCCAGAAAAAAAGTACTGTGTTTCCTACTAATATGGACCATACGTAGTTCAGCTCTGCTTATGAAATTGATACAAACCACAGCTCCAATTACATAAATGCTCTTGAGTTAATAGTAAGAATCGCGTTGGGTTCGTGAACTGTGTAAAATCATTTGAGCCCAAAATTCACTTGGTTTACCAGAAATGAACTCTTGCTTTTAGCAAGACACAGATCCTGTGTTTTAACTCCGTTTGTGAAGGTTAATTCAGAGCAGTCTTCTCTTCCATGGAACACACTGCGTTTTAACGCAGGAAGCTAGCTCTTCTTTTCTTCATCTCTAATACAGCAAGAAACATGAGCATGACCAGAACAAAAGAACTGTGTTTCTTACTCATACGGACCATATGTAGTTCAATTCTGCTTATGAAACTGATACAAACCACAGCTCCAATTACATAAATGCTCTTTAGTTAATAGTGAGAATAGCGTTGGGTTCGGAAAATGTGTAAATTCATTTGAGCCCAAAAATCACTTGGTTTACCAGAAATGAACTCTTGCTTGTAGGAAGACACATATCCTGGGGTTTAACTCTGTTTCAGAAGGGAAAATCAGAGCAGTGTTCTCATCCATGAAACACACTCTGTTTTAATGCTAGAAGCAAGTTCTTCTTTCGACCATCTCTAATATAGCAAGAACCATTAGCATGCGCAGAAAAAAAGAACTGTGTTTCCTACTCATACAGACAATATGTAGTTCAACTCTACTTATGAAACTCATACTAACCACAGCTTCACTTACATAAGTGCTCTTTAGTAAAGAGGGAGAATCGCGTTGTGTTCGGGAACTGTGTAAATTCATTTGAGCCCAAAAATCACTTGGTTTACCAGAAATGAACTCTTGCTTGTAGGAAGACACTGATGCTGGGCTTTAACTCTGTTTCTGAAGGGATATTTTGACCAGTGTTCTCATTCATGGGACACACTCTGTTTTAACGCAAGAATCAAGCTCTTCTTTCCAGCATCTCTAATACAGCAAGAACCATGAGCATGCCCTGAAAAAAAGAACTGTGTTTCCTACTCATATGGACCATATGTAGTTCAACTCCGCTTATGATACTGATACAAACGACAGCTCCAATTACATAAATGCTCTTTAGTTAATAGTGAGAATCGCGTTGGGTTCGGGAACTGTGTAAATTCATTTGAGCCCAAAAATCACTTGGTTTACCAGAAATCAACTCTTGCTTGTAGGAAGACACTGATGCTGGGCTTTAAATCCGTTTCTGAAGGGAAATTCAGAGCAGTGTTATCATCCATGAAATACTCTCTGTTTTAACGCAAGATGCAAGCTCTTCTTTTGAGCGATCTAATACAGCAAGAACCATGAGAATGCCGAAAAAAAAGAATTATATTTCCTACTCATATGGACCATGGTAGTGCAACTCTAATTATGGAACTGATACAAACCACAGCTCCAATTACATAAATGCTCTTTAGTTAATAGTGAGAATCTCGTTGGATTCTTGAACTGTGTAAAATCATTTGAGCCCAAAATTCATATTGTTTTCCAGAAATGAACTCTTGCTTGTAGGAAGACACAGATCCTGTTGTTTAACTCCGTTTCAGAACGGAAATTAAGACTAGTGTTCTCATCCATGGAACACACTTCGTTTTAATGCAAGAAGCTAGCTCTTCTTTCCAGCATCTCTAATACAGCAAGAAACATGAGCATGCCCAGAAAAAAAGAACTGTGTTTCCTATTCATACGAACCATATGTAGTTCAACTCTACTTATGAAACTGATACAAACCACAGCTCCACTTACATAAATGCTCTTTAGTTAATTGTGAGAATCGCGTTGGTTTCTTGAACTTTGTAAAATCATTTGAGCCCAAAATTCACATGGTTTACCAGAAATGAACTCTTGCTTGTAGGAAGACACACATCCTCTGGTTTAACTCCATTTCTGAAGGGAAATTAAGACCAGTGTTCTCATCCATGAAACACACTCTATTTAATTCAAGAAGCAATCTCCTCTTTGAACGTCTCTAATACAGCAAGAAACATGAGCATGCACAGAGAAAAAGAACTGTGTTTCCTACTCATACGAACCATGTGTAGTTAAACTCTACTTATGAAACTGATACAATCCACAGCTCCACGTATATAAATGCTCTTTAGTTAATAGTGAGAATCGCATTGGGTTCGTGAACTGTGTAAAAATTTTTTAGCCCAAAATTCACTTGGTTTACGAGAAATGAACTCTTGCTTGTAGGAAGACACATATCCTGGGGTCTAACTCTGTTTCTGAAGGGAAAAATCAGAGCAGTGTTCTCATCCATGAAACACACTCTGTTTTAACGCAAGAAGCAAGCTCTTCTTTTGAGCATCTCTGATACAGCAAGTACCATGAGCTTGCCCAGAAAAAAAAAGTGTGTTTCCTACTCATACGTACCACATGTAGTTCAACTTTCCTTTGACTGATACAAACCACAGCTCCACTTACATAAATGCTCTTTAGTTAATAGTGAGAATCGTGTTGGGTTCGGGAACTGTGTAAAATCATTTGAGCCCAAAATTCACTTGGATTACCAGAAATGAACTCTTGCTTGTAGGAAGACACAGATCCTGTGCTTTAACTCCGTTTCTGATTTGAAATTCATAGCAGTTTTCTGATCCATGGAACACACTGCGTTTTAACGCAAGAAGCTAGCTCTTCTTTCCTGCATCTCTAATACGGCAAGAAACATGAGCATGACCAGAAAAAAGTACTGTGTTTCCTTTTCATACGGACCATATGTAGTTCAACTCTGCTTATGAAACTGATACAAACCACAGCTCCACTTACATAAATGCTCTTTAGTTTATAGTGAGAATCGCATAGGGTTCTTGAACTATGTAAAATTATTTGAGCCCAAAATTCACTTGGTTTCCCAGAAATGAACTCTTAATTGTATCAAGACACAGACCCTGTGTTTTAACTCCGTTTCTGAAGGTTAATTCAGAGCAGTGTTCTCTTCCATGGAACACACAGCGTTTTAACGCAAGAAGCTAGCTCTTCTTTCCTGCATCTCTAATACAGCAAGAAACATGAGCATGCCCAGAAAAAAAGTACTGTGTTTCCTACTAATATGGACCATACGTAGTTCAGCTCTGCTTATGAAATTGATACAAACCACAGCTCCAATTACATAAATGCTCTTGAGTTAATAGTAAGAATCGCGTTGGGTTCGTGAACTGTGTAAAATCATTTGAGCCCAAAATTCACTTGGTTTACCAGAAATGAACTCTTGCTTTTAGCAAGACACAGATCCTGTGTTTTAACTCCGTTTGTGAAGGTTAATTCAGAGCAGTCTTCTCTTCCATGGAACACACTGCGTTTTAACGCAGGAAGCTAGCTCTTCTTTTCTTCATCTCTAATACAGCAAGAAACATGAGCATGACCAGAACAAAAGAACTGTGTTTCTTACTCATACGGACCATATGTAGTTCAATTCTGCTTATGAAACTGATACAAACCACAGCTCCAATTACATAAATGCTCTTTAGTTAATAGTGAGAATAGCGTTGGGTTCGGAAAATGTGTAAATTCATTTGAGCCCAAAAATCACTTGGTTTACCAGAAATGAACTCTTGCTTGTAGGAAGACACATATCCTGGGGTTTAACTCTGTTTCAGAAGGGAAAATCAGAGCAGTGTTCTCATCCATGAAACACACTCTGTTTTAATGCTAGAAGCAAGTTCTTCTTTCGACCATCTCTAATATAGCAAGAACCATTAGCATGCGCAGAAAAAAAGAACTGTGTTTCCTACTCATACAGACAATATGTAGTTCAACTCTACTTATGAAACTCATACTAACCACAGCTTCACTTACATAAGTGCTCTTTAGTAAAGAGGGAGAATCGCGTTGTGTTCGGGAACTGTGTAAATTCATTTGAGCCCAAAAATCACTTGGTTTACCAGAAATGAACTCTTGCTTGTAGGAAGACACTGATGCTGGGCTTTAACTCTGTTTCTGAAGGGATATTTTGACCAGTGTTCTCATTCATGGGACACACTCTGTTTTAACGCAAGAATCAAGCTCTTCTTTCCAGCATCTCTAATACAGCAAGAACCATGAGCATGCCCTGAAAAAAAGAACTGTGTTTCCTACTCATATGGACCATATGTAGTTCAACTCCGCTTATGATACTGATACAAACGACAGCTCCAATTACATAAATGCTCTTTAGTTAATAGTGAGAATCGCGTTGGGTTCGTGAACTATGTAAAATCATTTGAGCCCAAAATTCTCTTGGTTTACCAGAAATGAACTCTTGCTTGTACGAAGACACACATCCTGGTGTTTAACTCTGTTTCTGAAGGGAAATTCAGAGCAGTGTTCTCATCCATGAAACACATTCTGTTTTAATGCTAGAAGCAGTTCTTCTTTCGAGCATCTCTAATATAGCAAGAACCATGAGCATGCCCGGAAATAAAGAACTGTGTTTCCTACTCATATGGACAATATGTAGTTCAACTCTACTTATGAAACTGATACTAAAAACAGCTTCAATTACATAAGTGCTCTTTAGTTAATAGTGAGAATCGCGTTGGGTTCGGGAACTGTGTAAATTCATTTGAGCCCAAAAATCACTTGGTTTACCAGAAATGAAATCTTGCTTGTAGGAAGACACTGATGCTGGGCTTTAAATCCGTTTCTGAAGGGAAATTCAGAGCAGTGTTCTCATCCATGAAGTACACTCTGTTTTAACGCAAGAAACAAGCTCTTCTTTTGAGCGTCTCTAATACAGCAAGAACCATGAGAATGCCGAAAAAAAAGAATTGTATTTCCTACTCATATGGACCATATGTAGTTCAACTCCGCTTATTAAACTGATACAAACGACAACTCCGATTACATAAATGCTCTTTAGTTAATAGTGAGAATCGCGTTGGGTTCATGAACTGTGTAAAATCATTTGAGCCCAAAATTCACTTGGTGTACCAGAAATGAACTCTTGTTTGTAGGAAGACACAGATCCTGTGGATTAACTCTGTTTTTGAAGGGAAATTCAGGGCAGTGTTCTCATCCATGAAATACACTCTGTTTTCACGCAAGAAGCAAGCTCTTCTTTTGAGCATCTCTAATACAGCAAGAACCATGAGCATGCCCAGAAAAAAAGAACTGTGTTTCCTACTCATACGGACCATGTGTAGTTAAACTCTACTTATGAAACTGATACAAACCACAGCTCCACTTACGTAAATGCTCTTTAGTTAATTGTGAGAATCGCGTTGGTTTCTTGAACTTTGTAAAATCATTTGAGCCCAAAATTCACATAGTTTTCCATAAATGAACTCTTGCTTGTAGTCAGACAAAGATCCTGTAGTTTAACTCCGTTTTTGAATGGCAATTGAGAGCAGTGTTCTCATCCCTGAAACCCACTCTGTTTTAACGGAAGAAGCAAGCTCTTCTTTTGAGCATCTCTGATACAGCAATTACCATGAGCTTGCCCAGAAAAAAAAGTGTGTTTCCTACTCATACGGACCACATGTAGTTCAACTTTCCTTTGACTGATACAAACCACAGCTCCACTTACATAAATGCTCTTTAGTTAATAGTGAG
This sequence comes from Onychomys arenicola, assembly GCA_949786405.1. Classification (NCBI taxonomy): domain Eukaryota; kingdom Metazoa; phylum Chordata; class Mammalia; order Rodentia; family Cricetidae; genus Onychomys; species Onychomys arenicola. The sequence goes on along the minus strand of CATKUM010000022.1, from coordinate 951,407 downwards.
AATCGCGTTAGGTTCGGGAACTGTGTAAAATCATTTGAGCCCAAAATTTACTTGGTTTACCAGAAATGAACTCTTGTTTGTAGGAAGACAGAGATCCTGTGGATTAACTCTGTTTTTGAAGGGAAATTCAGGGCAGTGTTCTCATCCATGAAATACACTCTGTTTTCACGCAAGAAGCAAGCTCTTCTTTTGAGCATCTCTAATACAGCAAGAATTATGAGCATGCCGAAAAAAAAAAGAACTGTATTTCCTACTCATACGGACCATATGTAGTTCAACTCTACTTATGAAACTGACACAATCCACAGTTCCAGTTACATAAATGCTCTTTAGTTAATTGTGAGAATCGCGTTGGTTTCTTGAACTTTGTAAAATCATTTGAGCCCAAAATTCACATAGTTTTCCACAAATGAACACTTGCTTGTAGTCAGTTACAGATCCTGTGGTTTAACTCCGTTTTTGAAGGGAAATTCAGAGGAGTGTTCACATCCCTGAAACCCACTCTGTTTTAACGCAAGAAGCAAGCTCTTATTTTGAGCATCTCTAATACAGCAAGTACCATGAGCTTGCCCAGAAAAAAAGAAGTGTGTGTCCTACTCATACGGACCATATGTAGTTCATCTTTCCTTTGACTGATACAAACCACAGCTCCACTTACATAAATGCTCTTTAGTTAATAGTGAGAATCGCGTTGGGTTCAGGAACTGTGTAAAATCATTTGAGCGCAAAATTCACTTGGTTTACAAGAAATGAACTCTTGCTTGTAGGAAGACACACATCCTCTGGTTTAACTCCGTTTCTCAAGGGAAATTAAGACCAGTGTTCTCATCCATGAAACACACTCTGTTTTAACGCAAGAAGCAAGCTCTACTTTCCAGCATCACTAATATCGCAAGAACCATGAGCATGCCCAGAAAAAAAAAGAACTGTGTTTCCTCCTCACATGGACAATCTGTAGTTCAACAGTGCTTATGAAACTGATACCAACAAGAGCTCCATTTACATAAATGCTCTTTAGTTAATAGTGAGAATCGCGTTGGGTTCGTGAACTGTGTTAAATAATTTGAGCCCAAAATTCACATAGTTTTCCAGAAATGAACTCTTGCTTGTAGAAAGACACAGATCATGGGCTTTAACTCCGTTTCTGAAGGGAAATTCAGAGCAGTGTTCTCATCTATGAAACACACTCTCTTTTAATGCAAGAAGCAATGTATTCTTTTAGCATCTCTAATACAGCAGGAAACATGAGCATGCCCAGAAAAAAAGTACTGTGTTTCCTACTAATATGGACCATACGTAGTTCAGCTCTGCTTATGAAATTGATACAAACCACAGCTCCACTTACATAAATGTTCTTGAGTTAATAGTGAGAATCACGTTGGGTTCGTGAACTGTGTAAAATCATTTGAGCCCAAAATTCACTTGGTTTACCAGAAATGAACTCTTGCTTTTAGCAAGACACAGATCCTGTGTTTTAACTCCGTTTGTGAAGGTTAATTCAGAGCAGTGTTCTCTTCCATGGAACACACTGCGTTTTAACACAGGAAGCTAGCTCTTCTTTCCTGCATCTCTAATACAGCAAGAAACATGAGCATGACCAGAACAAAAGAACTGTGTTTCTTACTCATACGGACCATATGTAGTTCAATTCTGCTTATGAAACTGATACAAACCACAGCTCCAATTACATAAATGCTCTTTAGTTAATAGTGAGAATAGCATTGGGTTCGGGAACTGTGTAAAAAAATTTGAGCCCAAAATTCACTTGGTTTACCAGAAATGAACTCTTGCTTGTAGGAAGACACATATCCTGGGGTTTAACTCTGTTATGGAAGGGAATATCAGAGCAGTGTTCTCATCTATGAAACACACTCTGTTTTAATGCTAGAAGCAAGTTCTTCTTTCGACCATCTCTAATATAGCAGGAACCATGAGCATGCCCGGAAAAAAAGAATTGAGTTTCCTATTCATACAGACAATATGTAGTTCAACTCTACTTATGAAACTGATACTAACCACAGCTTCACTTACATAAGTGCTCTTTAGTTAATAGGGAGAATCGCGTTGGGTTCGGGAACTGTGTAAATTCATTTGAGCCCAAAAATCACTTGGTTTACCAGAAATGAAATCTTGCTTGTAGGAAGACTCTGATGCTGGGCTTTAACTCTGTTTCTGAAGGGAAATTTTGACCAGTGTTCTCATTCATGGGACTCACTCTGTTTTAATGCAAGAATCAAGCTCTTCTTTCCAGCATCTCTAATACAGCAAGAACCATGAGCATGCCCTGAAAAAAAGAACTGTGATTCCTACTCATATGGACCATATGTAGTTCAACTCCGCTTATGAAACTGATACAAACGACAGTTCCAATTACATAAATGCTCTTTAGTTAATAGTGAGAATCGCGTTGGGTTCTTGAACTATGTAAAATCATTTGAGCCCAAAATTCACTTGGTTTACCAGAAATGAACTCTTGCTTGTACGAAGACACCCATCCTGGTGTTTAACTCTGTTTCTGAAGGGAAATTCAGAGCAGTGTTCTCATCCATGAAACACATTCTGTTTTAATGCTAGAAGCAGTTCTTCTTTCGAGCATCTCTAATATAGCAAGAACCATGAGCATGCCCGGAAATAAAGAACTGTGTTTCCTACTCATATGGACAATATGTAGTTCAACTCTACTTATGAAACTGATACTAAAAACAGCTTCAATTACATAAGTGCTCTTTAGTTAATAGTGAGAATCGCGTTGGGTTCGGGAACTGTGTAAATTCATTAGAGCCCAAAAATCACTTGGTTTACCAGAAATCAACTCTTGCTTGTAGGAAGACACTGATGCTGGGCTTTAACTCCGTTTCTGAAGGAAAATTAAGACCACCGTTCTCATTCATGGGACACACTCTGTTTTAACGCAAGAAGCAAGCTCTTCTTTCCAGCATTTCTAATACAGCAAGAACCATGAGCATGCCCTGAAAAAAAGAACTGTGTTTCCTACTCATTCGGACCATATGTAGTTCAGCTCCGCTTATGAAACTGATACTAACTACAGGTCCAATTACATAAATGCTCTTTAGTTAATAGTGAGAATCGCGTTGGGTTCGGGAACTGTGTAAATTCATTTGAGCCCAAAAATCACTTGGTTTACCAGAAATCAACTCTTGCTTGTAGGAAGACACTGATGCTGGGCTTTAAATCCGTTTCTGAAGGGAAATTCAGAGCAGTGTTATCATCCATGAAATACTCTCTGTTTTAACGCAAGATGCAAGCTCTTCTTTTGAGCGATCTAATACAGCAAGAACCATGAGAATGCCGAAAAAAAAGAATTATATTTCCTACTCATATGGACCATGGTAGTGCAACTCTAATTATGGAACTGATACAAACCACAGCTCCAATTACATAAATGCTCTTTAGTTAATAGTGAGAATCTCGTTGGATTCTTGAACTGTGTAAAATCATTTGAGCCCAAAATTCATATTGTTTTCCAGAAATGAACTCTTGCTTGTAGGAAGACACAGATCCTGTTGTTTAACTCCGTTTCAGAACGGAAATTAAGACTAGTGTTCTCATCCATGGAACACACTTCGTTTTAATGCAAGAAGCTAGCTCTTCTTTCCAGCATCTCTAATACAGCAAGAAACATGAGCATGCCCAGAAAAAAAGAACTGTGTTTCCTATTCATACGAACCATATGTAGTTCAACTCTACTTATGAAACTGATACAAACCACAGCTCCACTTACATAAATGCTCTTTAGTTAATTGTGAGAATCGCGTTGGTTTCTTGAACTTTGTAAAATCATTTGAGCCCAAAATTCACATGGTTTACCAGAAATGAACTCTTGCTTGTAGGAAGACACACATCCTCTGGTTTAACTCCATTTCTGAAGGGAAATTAAGACCAGTGTTCTCATCCATGAAACACACTCTATTTAATTCAAGAAGCAATCTCCTCTTTGAACGTCTCTAATACAGCAAGAAACATGAGCATGCACAGAGAAAAAGAACTGTGTTTCCTACTCATACGAACCATGTGTAGTTAAACTCTACTTATGAAACTGATACAATCCACAGCTCCACGTATATAAATGCTCTTTAGTTAATAGTGAGAATCGCATTGGGTTCGTGAACTGTGTAAAAATTTTTTAGCCCAAAATTCACTTGGTTTACGAGAAATGAACTCTTGCTTGTAGGAAGACACATATCCTGGGGTCTAACTCTGTTTCTGAAGGGAAAAATCAGAGCAGTGTTCTCATCCATGAAACACACTCTGTTTTAACGCAAGAAGCAAGCTCTTCTTTTGAGCATCTCTGATACAGCAAGTACCATGAGCTTGCCCAGAAAAAAAAAGTGTGTTTCCTACTCATACGTACCACATGTAGTTCAACTTTCCTTTGACTGATACAAACCACAGCTCCACTTACATAAATGCTCTTTAGTTAATAGTGAGAATCGTGTTGGGTTCGGGAACTGTGTAAAATCATTTGAGCCCAAAATTCACTTGGATTACCAGAAATGAACTCTTGCTTGTAGGAAGACACAGATCCTGTGCTTTAACTCCGTTTCTGATTTGAAATTCATAGCAGTTTTCTGATCCATGGAACACACTGCGTTTTAACACAAGAAGCTAGCTCTTCTTTCCTGCATCTCTAATACGGCAAGAAACATGAGCATGACCAGAAAAAAGTACTGTGTTTCCTTTTCATACGGACCATATGTAGTTCAACTCTGCTTATGAAACTGATACAAACCACAGCTCCACTTACATAAATGCTCTTTAGTTTATAGTGAGAATCGCATAGGGTTCTTGAACTATGTAAAATTATTTGAGCCCAAAATTCACTTGGTTTCCCAGAAATGAACTCTTAATTGTATCAAGACACAGACCCTGTGTTTTAACTCCGTTTCTGAAGGTTAATTCAGAGCAGTGTTCTCTTCCATGGAACACACAGCGTTTTAACGCAAGAAGCTAGCTCTTCTTTCCTGCATCTCTAATACAGCAAGAAACATGAGCATGCCCAGAAAAAAAGTACTGTGTTTCCTACTAATATGGACCATACGTAGTTCAGCTCTGCTTATGAAATTGATACAAACCACAGCTCCAATTACATAAATGCTCTTGAGTTAATAGTAAGAATCGCGTTGGGTTCGTGAACTGTGTAAAATCATTTGAGCCCAAAATTCACTTGGTTTACCAGAAATGAACTCTTGCTTTTAGCAAGACACAGATCCTGTGTTTTAACTCCGTTTGTGAAGGTTAATTCAGAGCAGTCTTCTCTTCCATGGAACACACTGCGTTTTAACGCAGGAAGCTAGCTCTTCTTTTCTTCATCTCTAATACAGCAAGAAACATGAGCATGACCAGAACAAAAGAACTGTGTTTCTTACTCATACGGACCATATGTAGTTCAATTCTGCTTATGAAACTGATACAAACCACAGCTCCAATTACATAAATGCTCTTTAGTTAATAGTGAGAATAGCGTTGGGTTCGGAAAATGTGTAAATTCATTTGAGCCCAAAAATCACTTGGTTTACCAGAAATGAACTCTTGCTTGTAGGAAGACACATATCCTGGGGTTTAACTCTGTTTCAGAAGGGAAAATCAGAGCAGTGTTCTCATCCATGAAACACACTCTGTTTTAATGCTAGAAGCAAGTTCTTCTTTCGACCATCTCTAATATAGCAAGAACCATTAGCATGCGCAGAAAAAAAGAACTGTGTTTCCTACTCATACAGACAATATGTAGTTCAACTCTACTTATGAAACTCATACTAACCACAGCTTCACTTACATAAGTGCTCTTTAGTAAAGAGGGAGAATCGCGTTGTGTTCGGGAACTGTGTAAATTCATTTGAGCCCAAAAATCACTTGGTTTACCAGAAATGAACTCTTGCTTGTAGGAAGACACTGATGCTGGGCTTTAACTCTGTTTCTGAAGGGATATTTTGACCAGTGTTCTCATTCATGGGACACACTCTGTTTTAACGCAAGAATCAAGCTCTTCTTTCCAGCATCTCTAATACAGCAAGAACCATGAGCATGCCCTGAAAAAAAGAACTGTGTTTCCTACTCATATGGACCATATGTAGTTCAACTCCGCTTATGATACTGATACAAACGACAGCTCCAATTACATAAATGCTCTTTAGTTAATAGTGAGAATCGCGTTGGGTTCGTGAACTATGTAAAATCATTTGAGCCCAAAATTCTCTTGGTTTACCAGAAATGAACTCTTGCTTGTACGAAGACACCCATCCTGGTGTTTAACTCTGTTTCTGAAGGGAAATTCAGAGCAGTGTTCTCATCCATGAAACACATTCTGTTTTAATGCTAGAAGCAGTTCTTCTTTCGAGCATCTCTAATATAGCAAGAACCATGAGCATGCCCGGAAATAAAGAACTGTGTTTCCTACTCATATGGACAATATGTAGTTCAACTCTACTTATGAAACTGATACTAAAAACAGCTTCAATTACATAAGTGCTCTTTAGTTAATAGTGAGAATCGCGTTGGGTTCGGGAACTGTGTAAATTCATTTGAGCCCCAAAATCACTTGGTTTACCAGAAATCAACTCTTGCTTGTAGGAAGACACTGATGCTGGGCTTTAAATCCGTTTCTGAAGGGAAATTCAGAGCAGTGTTTTCATCCATGAAATACACTCTGTTTTAACGCAAGAAGCAAGCTCTTCTTTTGAGCGTCTCTAATACAGCAAGAACCATGAGAATGCCGAAAAAAAAAAAGAATTATATTTCCTACTCTTATGGACCATATGTAGTTCAACTCTACTTATGAAACTGATACAAACCACAGCTCCAGTTACATAAATGCTCTTTACTTAATTGTGAGAATCGCGTTGGTTTCTTGAACTTTGTAAAATCATTTGAGCCCAAAATTCACATAGTTTTCCACAAATGAACTCTTGCTTGTAGTCAGTTACTGATCCTGTGGTTTAACTCCGTTTTTGAAGGGAAATTCAGAGGAGTGTTCACATCCCTGAAACCCACTCTGTTTTAACGCAAGAAGCAAGCTCTTATTTTGAGCATCTCTAATACAGCAAGTACCATGAGCTTGCCCAGAAAAAAAGAAGTGTGTGTCCTACTCATACGGACCATATGTAGTTCAACTTTCCATTGACTGATACAAACCACAGCTCCACTTACATAAATGCTCTTTAGTTAATAGTGAGAATCGTGTTGGGTTCGGGGACTGTGTAAAATCATTTGAGCCCAAACTCACTTGGTTTACAAGAAATGAACTCTTGCTTGTAGGAAGACACACATCCTCTGGTTTAACTCCGTTTCTCAAGGGAAATTAAGACCAGTGTTCTCATCCATGAAACACACTCTGTTTTAACGCAAGAAGCAAGCTCTACTTTCCAGCATCACTAATATCGCAAGAACCATGAGCATGCCCAGAAAAAAAAAGAACTGTGTTTCCTCCTCACACGGACAATCTGTAGTTCAACAGTGCTTATGAAACTGATACCAACAAGAGCTCCATTTACATAAATGCTCTTTAGTTAATAGTGAGAATCGCGTTGGGTTCGTGAACTGTGTTAAATAATTTGAGCCCAAAATTCACATAGTTTTCCAGAAATGAACTCTTGCTTGTAGAAAGACACAGATCATGGGCTTTAACTCCGTTTCTGAAGGGAAATTCAGAGCAGTGTTCTCATCTATGAAACACACTCTCTTTTAATGCAAGAAGCAATGTATTCTTTTAGCATCTCTAATACAGCAGGAAACATGAGCATGCCCAGAAAAAAAGTACTGTGTTTCCTACTAATATGGACCATACGTAGTTCAGCTCTGCTTATGAAATTGATACAAACCACAGCTCCACTTACATATATGTTCTTGAGTTAATAGTGAGAATCACGTTGGGTTCGTGAACTGTGTAAAATCATTTGAGCCCAAAATTCACTTGGTTTACCAGAAATGAACTCTTGCTTTTAGCAAGACACAGATCCTGTGTTTTAACTCCGTTTGTGAAGGTTAATTCAGAGCAGTGTTCTCTTCCATGGAACACACTGCGTTTTAACACAGGAAGCTAGCTCTTCTTTCCTGCATCTCTAATACAGCAAGAAACATGAGCATGACCAGAACAAAAGAACTGTGTTTCTTACTCATACGGACCATATGTAGTTCAATTCTGCTTATGAAACTGATACAAACCACAGCTCCAATTACATAAATGCTCTTTAGTTAATAGTGAGAATAGCATTGGGTTCGGGAACTGTGTAAAAAAATTTGAGCCCAAAATTCACTTGGTTTACCAGAAATGAACTCTTGCTTTTAGGAAGACACATATCCTGGGGTTTAACTCTGTTACGGAAGGGAATATCAGAGCAGTGTTCTCATCTATGAAACACACTGTTTTAATGCTAGAAGCAAGTTCTTCTTTCGACCATCTCTAATATAGCAGGAACCATGAGCATGCCCGGAAAAAAAGAATTGAGTTTCCTATTCATACAGACAATATGTAGTTCAACTCTACTTATGAAACTGATACTAACCACAGCTTCACTTACATAAGTGCTCTTTAGTTAATAGGGAGAATCGCGTTGGGTTCGGGAACTGTGTAAATTCATTTGAGCCCAAAAATCACTTGGTTTACCAGAAATGTACTCTTGCTTGTAGGAAGACTCTGATGCTGGGCTTTAACTCTGTTTCTGAAGGGAAATTTTGACCAGTGTTCTCATTCATGGGACACACTCTGTTTTAATGCAAGAATCAAGCTCTTCTTTCCAGCATCTCTAATACAGCAAGAACCATGAGCATGCCCTGAAAAAAAGAACTGTGATTCCTACTCATATGGACCATATGTAGTTCAACTCCGCTTATGAAACTGATACAAACGACAGTTCCAATTACATAAATGCTCTTTAGTTAATAGTGAGAATCGCGTTGGGTTCTTGAACTATGTAAAATCATTTGAGCCCAAAATTCACTTGGTTTACCAGAAATGAACTCTTGCTTGTACGAAGACACCCATCCTGGTGTTTAACTCTGTTTCTGAAGGGAAATTCAGAGCAGTGTTCTCATCCATGAAACACATTCTGTTTTAATGCTAGAAGCAGTTCTTCTTTCGAGCATCTCTAATATAGCAAGAACCATGAGCATGCCCGGAAATAAAGAACTGTGTTTCCTACTCATATGGACAATATGTAGTTCAACTCTACTTATGAAACTGATACTAAAACCAGCTTCAATTACATAAGTGCTCTTTAGTTAATAGTGAGAATCGCGTTGGGTTCATGAACTGTGTAAAATCATTTGAGCCCAAAATTCACTTGGTGTACCAGAAATGAACTCTTGTTTGTAGGAAGACACAGATCCTGTGGATTAACTCTGTTTTTGAAGGGAAATTCAGGGCAGTGTTCTCATCCATGAAATACACTCTGTTTTCACGCAAGAAGCAAGCTCTTCTTTTGAGCATCTCTAATACAGCAAGAACCATGAGCATGCCCAGAAAAAAAGAACTGTGTTTCCTACTCATACGGACCATATGTAGTTCAACTCTACTTATGAAACTGATACAAACCACAGCTCCACTTACATAAATGCTCTTTAGTTAATTGTGAGAATCGCGTTGGTTTCTTGAACTTTGTAAAATCATTTGAGCCCAAAATTCACATAGTTTTCCATAAATGAACTCTTGCTTGTAGTCAGACAAAGATCCTGTAGTTTAACTCCGTTTTTGAATGGCAATTGAGAGCAGTGTTCTCATCCCTGAAACCCACTCTGTTTTAACGCAAGAAGCAAGCTCTTCTTTTGAGCATCTCTGATACAGCAATTACCATGAGCTTGCCCAGAAAAAAAAAGTGTGTTTCCTACTCATACGGACCACATGTAGTTCAACTTTCCTTTGACTGATACAAACCACAGCTCCACTTACATAAATGCTCTTTAGTTAATAGTGAGAATCGCGTTAGGTTCGGGAACTGTGTAAAATCATTTGAGCCCAAAATTTACTTGGTTTACCAGAAATGAACTCTTGTTTGTAGGAAGACACAGATCCTGTGGATTAACTCTGTTTTTGAAGGGAAATTCAGGGCAGTGTTCTCATCCATGAAATACACTCTGTTTTCACGCAAGAAGCAAGCTCTTCTTTTGAGCATCTCTAATACAGCAAGAATTATGAGCATGCCAAAAAAAAAAGAACTGTATTTCCTACTCATACGGACCATATGTAGTTCAACTCTACTTATGAAACTGATACAATCCACAGTTCCAGTTACATAAATGCTCTTTAGTTAATTGTGAGAATCGCGTTGGTTTCTTGAACTTTGTAAAATCATTTGAGCCCAAAATTCACATAGTTTTCCACAAATGAACACTTGCTTGTAGTCAGTTACAGATCCTGTGGTTTAACTCCGTTTTTGAAGGGAAATTCAGAGGAGTGTTCACATCCCTGAAACCCACTCTGTTTTAACGCAAGAAGCAAGCTCTTATTTTGAGCATCTCTAATACAGCAAGTACCATGAGCTTGCCCAGAAAAAAAGAAGTGTGTGTCCTACTCATACGGACCATATGTAGTTCATCTTTCCTTTGACTGATACAAACCACAGCTCCACTTACATAAATGCTCTTTAGTTAATAGTGAGAATCGCGTTGGGTTCAGGAACTGTGTAAAATCATTTGAGCGCAAAATTCACTTGGTTTACAAGAAATGAACTCTTGCTTGTAGGAAGACACACATCCTCTGATTTAACTGCGTTTCTCACGGGAAATTAAGACAAGTGTTCTCATCCATGAAACACACTCTGTTTTAACGCAAGAAGCAAGCTCTACTTTCCAGCATCACTAATACAGCAAGAACCATGAGCATGCCCAGAAAAAAAAGAACTGTGTTTCCTCCTCACACGGACAATCTGTAGTTCTACTGTGCTTATGAAACTGATACCAACCAGAGTTCCATTTACATAAATGCTCTTTAGTTAATAGTGAGAATCGCGTTGATTCATGAACTGTGTAAAATAATTTGAGCCCAAAATTCACTTGGTTTACCAGAAATGAACTCTTGCTTGTAGGAAGACACATATCTTGGGGTTTAACTCTGTTTCTGAAGGGAAATTGAGTAGTGTTCTCATCCATGAAACACATTCTGTTTTAATGCTAAAAGCAAGTTCTTCTTTTGAGCATCTCTAATATAGCAGGAACCATGAGCATGCCCGGAAAAAAAGAACTGTGTTTGCTACTCATAAGGACCATACGCAGTTCAACTCTACTTATGAAACTGATACAAACCACAGCTCCACTTACATAAATGCTCTTGAGTTAATAGTGAGAATCGCGTTGGGTTTGTGAACTGTGTAAAATCATTTGACAACAAAATTCACATAGTTTTCCAGAAATGAACTCTTGCTTGTATGAAGACACAGATCATGGGCTTTAACTCCGTTTCTGAAGGGAAATTCAGAGCAGTGTTCTCATCAATGAAACACACTCTGTTTTCATGCAAGAAGCAATCTCTTCTTTCGAGTGTATCTAATACACCAAGAACCATGAGCATGACCAGAAAAAAAGAACTGTGTTTCCTACTCATATGGACCATACATTGTTCAACTCTTCTTATGAAACTGATACAAAGCACAGCTCCACTTACATAAATGTTCTTGAGTTAACAGTGAGAATCGCGTTGGGTTCGTGAACTGTGTAAAATCATTTGAGCTCAAAATTCTCTTGGTTTACCAGAAGTGAACTTTTGCTTGTAGGAAGACACAGATCTTGTGGTTCAACTCCGTTTAAGAAGGGAAACTCAGAGCAGTGTTCTCATCCATGAAACACACTCTGTTTTAACGCAAGAAGCAAGCTATTCTTTCGAGCATCTCTAATACAGCAAGAACCATGAGCATCTGAACAAAAAAAGAACTGTATTTCCTACTCATACGGACCATATGTATTTCAGTTCTACTGATGAAACTGATACAAACCACAGCTCCACTTACATTAATGGTCTTTAGTTAATTGTGAGAATCGCGTAGGGTTCTTGAACTGTGTAAAATCATTTGAGCGCTAAATTCACTTATTTTTCCAGAAATGAACTCTTGCTTGTAGTAAGACACAGATCCTGTGGTTTAACTTCGTTTCTGAAGGGAAATTAAGACCGGTGTTCTCATCCTTGGAACACACTGCGTTTTAACGCAAGATGCTAGCTCTTCATTTCAGCATCTCTAATACATCAAGAACCATGTGCATGCCCAGAAAAAAAGAACTGTTTTTCCTACTCATACGGACCATAAGCAGTTCAACTCTACTTATGAAACTGATACAAACCACAGCTCCACTTACATAAATGCTCTTGAGTTAATAGTGAGAAACGTGTTGGGTTCCTGAACAGTGTAAAATCATTTGACCCCAAAATTCACATAGTTTTCCAGAAATGAACTCTTGCTTGTAGGAAGACACAGATCCTGTGCTTTAACTCCGTTTCTGAAGGGAAATTCAGAGCAGTGTTCTCATCCATGAAACACACTCTGTTTTAATGCAAGAAGCAATCTCTTCTTTCGAGTGTATCTAATACATCAAGAACCAAGAGCATGACCAGAAAAAAAGAACTGTGTTTCCTACTCATAGGGACCATACATTGTTCAACTCTTCTTATGAAACTGATACAAACCACAGCTCCACTTACATAAATACTCTTTAGTTAATTGTGAGAATCACGTTGGGTCCTTGAACTGAGTAAAATCATTTGAGTCCAAAATTCACATAGTTTTCCAGAAATGAACTCTGGCTTGTAGGTAGACACAGATCCTGTGGTTTAACTCCAATTCTGAAGGGAAATTAAGACCAGTGTTCTCATCCATGGAACACACTGCGTTTTAACCGAAATAGCTAGCTGTTCTTTCCAGCATCTCTAATAAAGCAAGAACCATGAGCATACCCAGAAAAAAAGTTCGCTGTTTCCTACTCCACAGACCATACGTAGTTCAACTCTGCTTATGTAACTGATACAAACCACAGCTCCACTTACATGAATGCTCTTTCGGTAATAGTGAGAATCGTGTTGGGTTCCTGAACTGTGTAAAATCATTTGACCCCAAAATTCAGTTGGTTTACCAGAAATGAACTCTTGCTTGTAGGAAGACACAGATCCTGGGCTTTAACTCCGTTTCTGAAGGGAAATTCAGAGCAGTGTTCTCATCCATGAGACACACTCTGTTTTAATGCAAGAAGTAATCTCTTCTTTCGAGCGTCTCTAATACAGCAAGAAACATGAGCATGCCCCGAAAAAAAGAACTGTGTTGCCTACTCATACGGACCATATGCAGTTCAACTCTACTTATGAAACTGATACAAACCACAGCTCCACTTACAAAAATGCTCTTGAGTTAACAGTGAGAATCGCGTTGGGTTCGTGAACTGTGTAAAATCATTTGACCCCAAAATTCAATAGTTTTCCAGAAATGAACTCTGGCTTGTAGGAAGACTCAGATCATGGGCTTTAACTCCGTTTCTGAAGGGAAATTCAGAGCAGTGTTCTCATCCATGAAACACACTCTGTTTTAATGCAAGAAGCAATCTCTTCTTTTAGCATCTCTAATACAGCAGGAAACATGAGCATGACCAGAAAAAAAGAACTGTGTTTCCTACTAATATGGACAATACGTAGTTCAGCCCTGCTTATGAAATTGATACAAACCACAGCTCCACTTACATGAATGCTCTTGAGTTAATAGTGAGAATCGCGTTGGGCTCGTGAACTGTGTAAAATCATTTGACATCAAAATTCACTTGGTTTACCAGAAATGAACTCTTGCTTGTAGGAAGACACATATCCTGGGCTTTAACTCCGTTTCTGAAGGGAAATTCAGAGCAGTGTTCTCATCCATGAAACACACTCTGTTTTAATGCAAGAAGCAATCTCTTCTTTCGAGTGTATCTAATACATCAAGAACCATGAGCATGACCACAAAAAAATTACTTTGTTTCCTACTCATACAGAACATACGTAGTTCAACTCTGTTTATGAAACTGATTCAAACCACAGCTACAATTACATAAATGCTCTTGAGTTAATAGTGAGAATCGCGTAGGGTTCGTGAACTGTGTAAAACCATTTGACCCCAAAATTCACTTGGTTTACCAGAAATGAACTCTTGCTTGTAGGAAGACACAGATCCTGGGCTTTAACTCCGTTTCTGAAGGGAAATTCAGAGCAGTGTTCTCATCCAGGAGACACACTCTGTTTTAATGAAAGAAGTAATCTCTTCTTTCGAGCGTCTCTAATAAAGCAAGAAACATGAGCATGCCCAGAAAAAAAGAACTGTGTTTCCTACTCATATGGATCATACATAGTTCAACTCTGCTTATGAAACTGATACAAACCACAGCTCCACTTACATAAATGCTCTTGAGTTAATAGTGAGAATCGCGTAGGGTTCGTGAACTGTATAAAATCATTTGACCCCCAAATTCAGTTGGTTTACCAGAAATGAACTCTGGCTTGTCTGAAGACTCAGATCATGGGGTTTAACTCCGTTTCTGAAGGGAAATTCAGAGCAGTGTTCTCATCCATGAAACACACTCTGTTTTAATGCAAGAAGCAATCTCTTCTTTTAGCATCTCTAATACAGCAGGAAACATGAGCATGCCCAGAAAAAAAGAATTGTGTTTCCTACTAGTATGGACCATACGTAGTTCAGCCCTGCTTATGAAATTGATACAAACCACAGCTCCACTTACATGAATGCTCTTGAGATAATAATGAGAATCGCGTTGGGATCGTGAACTGAGTAAAATCATTTGACCCCAAAATTCACTTGGTTTACCAGAAATGAATTCTGGCTTGTAGAAAGACACATATCCTGGGCTTTAACTCAGTTTCTGAAGGGAAATTCAGAGCAGTGTTCTCATCCATGAAACCCACTCTGTTATAATGCAAGAAGCAATCTCTTCTTTCAAGTGTATCTAATACATCAAGAACCATGAGCATGACCAAAAAAAACAAGAACTGTGTTTCCTACTCATATGGACCATACATTGTTCAACTCTTCTTATGAAACTGATACAAACCACAGCTCCACTTACATAAATGTTCTTGCGTTAACAGTGAGAATCGGGTTGGGTTCGTGAACTGTGTAAAATCATTTGAGCTCAAAATTCTCTTGGTTTACCAGAAATGAACTCTTGCTTGTAGGAAAACACAGATCCTGTGGTTGAACTACGTTTCTGAAGGGAAACTCAGAGCAGTGTTCTCATCCATGAAACACACACTGTTTTAACGCAAGAAGCAAGCTATTCTTTCGAGCATCTCTAATACAGCAAGAACCATGAGCATGCGGAGAAAAAAAGAACTGTATTTCCTACTCATATGGAACATATGTATTTCAGTTCTACTGATGAAACTGATACAAACCACAGCTCCACTTACATAAATGCTCTTTGGTTAATTGTGAGAATCGCGTTGGGTTCTTGAACTGTGTAAAATCATTTGAGACCAAAACTCACATAGTTTTCCAGAAATGAACTCTTGATTGTAGGAAGACACAGATCCGGTGGTTTAACTCAGTTAATGAAGGGAAATTAAGACCGTTGTTCTCATCCATGGAACACACTGCGTTTTAACGCAAGAGGCTAGCTCTTCATTCCAGTGTCTCTAATACAGCAAGAACCATGAGCATGCCCAGAAAAAAAGAACTGGGTTTCCTACTCATATGGGCCATATGTAGTTCAACTCTGCTTATGAAACTGATACAAACCACAGCTCCACTTACATAAATGCTCTTGAGTTAATAGTGAGAATCGTGTTGGGTTCCTGAACTGTGTAAAATCATTTGACCCCAAAATTCATTTGGTTTACCAGAAATGAACTCTTGCTTGTAGGAAGACACAGATCCTGGGCTTTAATCCGTTTCTGAAGGGAAATTCAGAGCAGTGTTCTCATCCATGAGACACACTCTGTTTTAATGCAAGAAGTAATCTCTTCTTTCGAGCGTCTCTAATACAGCAAGAAACATGAGCATGCCCAGAAAAAAATTACTGTGGTTCCTACTCACATGGACCATATTCAGTTCAACTCTACTTATGAAACTGATACAAACCACAGCTCCACTTACATAAATGCTCTTGAGTTAATAGTGAGAATAGCGTTGGGTTCGTGAACTGTGTAAAATCATTTGACCCCAAAATTCACATAGTTTACCAGAAATGAACTCTTGCTTGTAGGAAGACTGAGATCATGGGCTTTAACTCCGTTTCTGAAGGGAAATTCAGAGCAGTGTTCTCATCCATGAAACACACTCTGTTTTAATGCAAGAAGCAATCTCTTCTTTTAGCATCTCTAATACAGCAGGAAACATGAGCATGACCTGAAAAAAAGAACTGGTTTCCCTACTAATATGGACCATACGCAGTTCAGCCCTGCTTATGAAATTGATACAAACCACAGCTCCACTTACATGAATGCTCCTGAGCTAATAGTGAGAATCGCGTTGGGTTCGTGAACTGTGTAAAATCATTTGACCCCAAAATTCAGTTGGTTTACCAGGAATGAACTCTTGCTTGTAGGAAGACACAGATCCTGGGCTTTAACTCCGTTTCTGAAGGGAAATTCAGAGCAGTGTTCTCATCCATGAGACACACTCTGTTTTAATGCAAGAAGTAATCTCTTCTTTCAAGCGTCTCTAATACAGCAAGAAACATGAGCATGCCCAGAAAAAAAGAACTGTGTTGCCTACTCATACGGACCATATGCAGTTCAACTCTACTTATGAAACTCATACAAACCACAGCTCCACTTACATAAATGCTCTTGAGTTAATAGTGAGAATCGCGTTGGGTTCGTGAACTGTGTAAAATCATTTGACCCCAAAATTCACATAGTTTTCCAGAAATGAACTCTGGCTTGTAGGAAGACTCAGATCATGGGCTTTAACTCCGTTTCTGAAGGGAAATTCAGAGCAGTGTTCTCATCCATGAAACACACTCTGTTTTAATGCAAGAAGCAATCTCTTCTTTTAGCATCTCTAATACAGCAGGAAACATGAGCATGACCAGAAAAAAAGAACTGTGTTTCCTACTAATATGGACAATACGTAGTTCAGCCCTGCTTATGAAATTGATACAAACCACAGCTCCACTTACATGAATGCTCTTGAGTTAATAGTGAGAATCGCGTTGGGCTCGTGAACTGTGTAAAATCATTTGACCCCAAAATTCACTTGGTTTACCAGAAATGAACTCTTGCTTGTAGGAAGACACATATCCTGGGCTTTAACTCCATTTCTGAAGGGAAATTCAGAGCAGTGTTCTCATCCATGAAACACACTCTGTTTTAATGCAAGAAGCAATCTCCTCTTTCGAGTGTATCTAATACATCAAGAACCATGAGCATGACCTGAAAAAAATTACTGTTTTTCCTACTCATACAGAACATACGTAGTTCAACTCTGCTTATGAAACTGATTCAAACCACAGCTCCAATTACATAAATGCTCTTGAGTTAATAGTGAGAATCGCGTAGGGTTCGTGAACTGTGTAAAATCATTTGACCCCAAAATTCACTTGGTTTACCAGAAATGAACTCTTGCTTGTAGGAAGACACAGATCCTGGGCTTTAACTCCGTTTCTGAAGGGAAATTCAGAGCAGTGTTCTCATCCATGAGACACACTCTGTTTTAATGCAAGAAGTAATCTCTTCTTTCGAGCGTCTCTAATACAGCAAGAAACATGAGCATGCCCAGAAAAAAAGAACTGTGTTTCCTACTCATATGGACCATATGTAGTACAACTCTGCTTATGAAACTGATACAAACCACAGCTCCACTTAAATAAGTGCTCTTGAGTTAATAGTGAGAATCGTGTACGGTTCGTGAACTGTGTAAAATCATTTGACCCCCAAATTCAGTTGGTTTACCAGTAATGAACTCTTGCTTGTAGGAAGACACAGATCTTGGGCTTTAACTCCGTTTCTGAAGGGAAATTCAGAGCAGTGTTCTCATCCATGAGACACACTCTGTTTTAATGCAAGAAGTAATCTCTTCTTTCGAGCGTCTCTAATACAACAAGAAACATGAGCATGCCCAGAAAAAAAGAACTGTGTTGCCTACTCATACGGACCATATGCAGTTCAACTCTACTTATGAAACTGATACAAACCACACCTCCACTTACATAAATGCTCTTGAGTTAATAGTGAGAATCGTGTTGGGTTCCTGAACTGTGTAAAATCATTTGACCCCAAAATTCACATAGTTTTCCAGAAATGAACTCTGGCTTGTAGGAAGACTCAGATCATGGGCTTTAACTCCGTTTCTGAAGGGAAATTCGGAGCAGTGTTCTCATCCATGAAACACACTCTGTTTTAATGCAAGAAGCAATCTCTTCTTTTAGCATCTCTAATACAGCAGGAAACATGAGCATGACCTGAAAAAAAGAACTGGTTTCCCTACTAATATGGACCATACGCAGTTCAGCCCTGCTTATGAAATTGATACAAACCACAGCTCCACTTACATGAATGCTCCTGAGTTAATAGTGAGAATCGCGTTGGGTTCGTGAACTGTGTAAAATCATTTGACCCCAAAATTCAGTTGGTTTACCAGTAATGAACTCTTGCTTGTAGGAAGACACAGATCCTGGGCTTTAACTCCGTTTCTGAAGGGAAATTCAGAGCAGTGTTCTCATCCATGAGACACACTCTGTTTTAATGCAAGAAGTAATCTCTTCTTTCAAGCGTCTCTAATACAACAAGAAACATGAGCATGCCCAGAAAAAAAGAACTGTGTTGCCTACTCATACGAACCATATGCAGTTCAACTCTACTTATGAAACTGATACAAACCACACCTCCACTTACATAAATGCTCTTGAGTTAATAGTGAGAATCGCGTTGGGTTCGTGAACTGTGTAAAATCATTTGACCCCAAAATTCTCATAGTTTTCCAGAAATGAACTCTGGCTTGTAGGAAGACTCAGATCATGGGCTTTAACTCCGTTTCTGAAGGGAAATTCAGAGCAGTGTTCTCATCCATGAAACACACTCTGTTTTAATGCAAGAAGCAATCTCTTCTTTTAGCATCTCTAATACAGCAGGAAACATGAGCATGCCCAGAAAAAAAGAACTGTGTTTCCTACTAGTATGGACCATATGTAGTTCTGCCCTGCTTATGAAATTGATACAAACCACAGCTCCACTTACATGAATGCTCTTGAGTTAATAGTGAGAATCGCGTTGGGTTTGTGAACTGAGTAAAATCATTTTACCCAAAATTCACTTGGTTTACCAGAAATGAACTCTTGCTTGTAGGAAGACACATATCCTGGGCTTTAACTCCGTTTCTGAAGGGAAATTCAGAGCAGTGTTCTCATCCATGAAACCCACTCTGTTTTAAAGCAAGAAGCAATCTCTTCTTTCGAGTGTATCATTACATCAAGAACCATGAGCATCACCAAAAAAAAAGAACTGTGTTTCCTACTCATATGGACCATACATTGTTCAACTCTTCTTATGAAACTGATACAAACCACAGCTCCACTTACATAAATGTTCTTGAGTTAACAGTGAGAATCAGGTTGGGTTCGTGAACTGTGGAAAATCATTTGAGCTCAAAATTCTCTTGGTTTACCAGAAATGAACTCATGCTTGTAGGAAAACACAGATCCTGTGGTTGAACTCCGTTTCTGAAGGGAAACTCAGAGCATGTTCTCATCCATGAAACACACTCTGTTTTAACGCAAGAAGCAAGCTATTCTTTCGAGCATCTCTAATACAGCAAGAACCATGAACATGCGGAGAAAAAGAGAACTGTATTTCCTACTCATATGGAACATATGTATTTCAGTTCTACTGATGAAACTGATACAAACCACAGCTCCACTTACATAAATGCTCTTTGGTTAATTGTGAGAATCGCGTTGGGTTCTTGAACTGTGTAAAATCATTTGAGACCAAAACTCACATAGTTTTCCAGAAATGAACTCTTGCTTGTAGGAAGACACAGATCCTGGGCTTTAACTCCGTTTCTGAAGGGAAATTCAGAGCAGTGTTCTCATCCATGAGACACACTCTGTTTTAATGCAAGAAGTAATCTTTTCTTTCATGCGTCTCTAATACAGCAAGAAACATGAGCATTCCCAGAAAAAAAGAACTGTGTTTCCTACTCATATGGACCATATGTAGTACAACTCTGCTTATGAAACTGATACAAACCACAGCTCCACTTACATAAATGCTCTTGAGTTAATAGTGAGAATCGCGTATGGTTCGTGAACTGTGTAAAATCATTTGACCCCAAAATTCACATAGTTTTCCAGAAATGAACTCTTGCTTGTAGGAAGACTCAGATCATGGGCTATAACTCCGTTTCTGAAGGGAAATTCAGAGCAGTGTTCTCTTCCATGAAACACACTCTGTTTTAATGCAAGAAGCAATCTCTTCTTTTAGCATTTCTAATACAGCAGGAAACATGAGCATGACCAGAAAAAAAGAACTGTGTTTCCTACTAATATGGACCATACGTAGTTCAGCCCTGCTTTTGAAATTGATACAAACCACAGCTCCACTTACATGAATGCTCTTGAGTTAATAGTGAGAATCGCATTGGGCTCGTGAACTGTGTAAAATCATTTGACCCCAAAATTCACTTGGTTTACCAGAAATGAACTCTTGCTTGTAGGAAGACACAGATCCTGGGCTTTAACTCCGTTTCTGAAGGGAAATTCAGAGCAGTGTTCTCATCCATGAGACACACTCTGTTTTAATGCAAGAAGTAATCTTTTCTTTCATGCGTCTCTAATACAGCAAGAAACATGAGCATGCCCAGAAAAAAAGAACTGTGTTGCCTACTCATACGGACCATATGCAGTTCAACTCTACTTATGAAACTGATACAAACCACACCTCCACTTACATAAATGCTCTTGAGTTAATAGTGAGAATCGTGTTGGGTTCCTGAACTGTGTAAAATCATTTGACCCCAAAATTCACATAGTTTTCCAGAAATGAACTCTGGCTTGTAGGAAGACTCAGATCATGGGCTTTAACTCCGTTTCTGAAGGGAAATTCAGAGCAGTGTTCTCATCCATGAAACACACTCTGTTTTAATGCAAGAAGCAATCTCTTCTTTTAGCATCTCTAATACAGCAGGAAACATGAGCATGACCTGAAAAAAAGAACTGGTTTCCCTACTAATATGGACCATACGCAGTTCAGCCCTGCTTATGAAATTGATACAAACCACAGCTCCACTTACATGAATGCTCCTGAGTTAATAGTGAGAATCGCGTTGGGTTCGTGAACTGTGTAAAATCATTTGACCCCAAAATTCAGTTGGTTTACCAGTAATGAACTCTTGCTTGTAGGAAGACACAGATCCTGGGCTTTAACTCCGTTTCTGAAGGGAAATTCAGAGCAGTGTTCTCATCCATGAGACACACTCTGTTTTAATGCAAGAAGTAATCTCTTCTTTCAAGCGTCTCTAATACAACAAGAAACATGAGCATGCCCAGAAAAAAAGAACTGTGTTGCCTACTCATACGGACCATATGCAGTTCAACTCTACTTATGAAACTGATACAAACCACACCTCCACTTACATAAATGCTCTTGAGTTAATAGTGAGAATCGCGTTGGGTTCGTGAACTGTGTAAAATCATTTGACCCCAAAATTCACATAGTTTTCCAGAAATGAACTCTGGCTTGTAGGAAGACTCAGATCATGGGCTTTAACTCCGTTTCTGAAGGGAAATTCAGAGCAGTGTTCTCATCCATGAAACACACTCTGTTTTAATGCAAGAAGCAATCTCTTCTTTTAGCATCTCTAATACAGCAGGAAACATGAGCATGCCCAGAAAAAAAGAACTGTGTTTCCTACTAGTATGGACCATATGTAGTTCTGCCCTGCTTATGAAATTGATACAAACCACAGCTCCACTTACATGAATGCTCTTGAGTTAATAGTGAGAATCGCGTTGGGTTTGTGAACTGAGTAAAATCATTTGACCCAAAATTCACTTGGTTTACCAGAAATGAACTCTTGCTTGTAGGAAGACACATATCCTGGGCTTTAACTCCGTTTCTGAAGGGAAATTCAGAGCAGTGTTCTCATCCATGAAACCCACTCTGTTTTAAAGCAAGAAGCAATCTCTTCTTTCGAGTGTATCATTACATCAAGAACCATGAGCATCACCAAAAAAAAAGAACTGTGTTTCCTACTCATATGGACCATACATTGTTCAACTCTTCTTATGAAACTGATACAAACCACAGCTCCACTTACATAAATGTTCTTGAGTTAACAGTGAGAATCAGGTTGGGTTCGTGAACTGTGGAAAATCATTTGAGCTCAAAATTCTCTTGGTTTACCAGAAATGAACTCTTGCTTGTAGGAAAACACAGATCCTGTGGTTGAACTCCGTTTCTGAAGGGAAACTCAGAGCATGTTCTCATCCATGAAACACACTCTGTTTTAACGCAAGAAGCAAGCTATTCTTTCGAGCATCTCTAATACAGCAAGAACCATGAACATGCGGAGAAAAAGAGAACTGTATTTCCTACTCATATGGAACATATGTATTTCAGTTCTACTGATGAAACTGATACAAACCACAGCTCCACTTACATAAATGCTCTTTGGTTAATTGTGAGAATCGCGTTGGGTTCTTGAACTGTGTAAAATCATTTGAGACCAAAACTCACATAGTTTTCCAGAAATGAACTCTTGCTTGTAGGAAGACACAGATCCTGGGCTTTAACTCCGTTTCTGAAGGGAAATTCAGAGCAGTGTTCTCATCCATGAGACACACTCTGTTTTAATGCAAGAAGTAATCTTTTCTTTCATGCGTCTCTAATACAGCAAGAAACATGAGCATTCCCAGAAAAAAAGAACTGTGTTTCCTACTCATATGGACCATATGTAGTACAACTCTGCTTATGAAACTGATACAAACCACAGCTCCACTTACATAAATGCTCTTGAGTTAATAGTGAGAATCGCGTATGGTTCGTGAACTGTGTAAAATCATTTGACCCCAAAATTCACATAGTTTTCCAGAAATGAACTCTTGCTTGTAGGAAGACTCAGATCATGGGCTATAACTCCGTTTCTGAAGGGAAATTCAGAGCAGTGTTCTCTTCCATGAAACACACTCTGTTTTAATGCAAGAAGCAATCTCTTCTTTTAGCATTTCTAATACAGCAGGAAACATGAGCATGACCAGAAAAAAAGAACTGTGTTTCCTACTAATATGGACCATACGTAGTTCAGCCCTGCTTATGAAATTGATACAAACCACAGCTCCACTTACATGAATGCTCTTGAGTTAATAGTGAGAATCGCATTGGGCTCGTGAACTGTGTAAAATCATTTGACCCCAAAATTCACTTGGTTTACCAGAAATGAACTCTTGCTTGTAGGAAGACACAGATCCTGGGCTTTAACTCCGTTTCTGAAGGGAAATTCAGAGCAGTGTTCTCATCCATGAGACACACTCTGTTTTAATGCAAGAAGTAATCTTTTCTTTCATGCGTCTCTAATACAGCAAGAAACATGAGCATTCCCAGAAAAAAAGAACTGTGTTTCCTACTCATATGGACCATATGTAGTACAACTCTGCTTATGAAACTGATACAAACCACAGCTCCACTTACATAAATGCTCTTGAGTTAATAGTGAGAATCGCGTATGGTTCGAGAACTGTGTAAAATCATTTGACCCCAAAATTCACATAGTTTTCCAGAAATGAACTCTTGCTTGTAGGAAGACTCAGATCATGGGCTATAACTCCGTTTCTGAAGGGAAATTCAGAGCAGTGTTCTCTTCCATGAAACACACTCTGTTTTAATGCAAGAAGCAATCTCTTCTTTTAGCATTTCTAATACAGCAGGAAACATGAGCATGACCAGAAAAAAAGAACTGTGTTTCCTACTAATATGGACCATACGTAGTTCAGCCCTGCTTATGAAATTGATACAAACCACAGCTCCACTTACATGAATGCTCTTGAGTTAATAGTGAGAATCGCATTGGGCTCGTGAACTGTGTAAAATCATTTGACCCCAAAATTCACTTGGTTTACCAGAAATGAACTCTTGCTTGTAGGAAGACACAGATCCTGGGCTTTAACTCCGTTTCTGAAGGGAAATTCAGAGCAGTGTTCTCATCCATGAGACACACTCTGTTTTAATGCAAGAAGTAATCTTTTCTTTCGAGCGTCTCTAATACAGCAAGAAACATGAGCATGCCCAGAAAAAAAGAACTGTGTTTCCTACTCATATGGACCATATGTAGTACAACTCTGCTTATGAAACTGATACAAACCACAGCTCCACTTACATAAATGCTCTTGAGTTAATAGTGAGAATCGCGTAGGGTTCGTGAACTGTAAAATCATTTGACCCCAAAATTCACATAGTTTTCCAGAAATGAACTCTTCCTTGTAGGAAGACTCAGATCATGGGCTTTAACTCCGTTTCTGAAGGGAAATTCAGAGCAGTGTTCTCTTCCATGAAACACACTCTGTTTTAATGCAAGAAGCAATCTCTTCTTTTAGCATCTCTAATACAGCAGGAAACATGAGCATGACCAGAAAAAAAGAACTGTGTTTGCTACTAATATGGACCATTCGGAGTTCAGCCCTGCTTATGAAATTGATACAAACCACAGCTCCACTTACATGAATGCTGTTGAGTTAATAGTGAGAATGGCGTTGGGTTCGTGAACTGTGTAAAATCATTTGACCCCAAAATTCACTTGGTTTACCAGAAATGAACTCTTGCTTGTAGGAAGACACAGATCCTGTGCTTTAACTCCATTTCTGAAGGGAAATTCAGGGCAGTGTTCTCATCCATGAAACCCACTATGTTTTAACGCAAGAAGCAAGCTATTCTTTCGAGTATCTCTAATACAGCAAGAACCATGAGCATGCGGAGAAAAAAAGAAATGTGTTTCCTACTCATATGGACCATACATTGTACAACTCTTCTTATGAAACTGATACAAACCACAGCTCCACTTACATAAATGTTCTTGAGTTAACAGTGAGAATCGGGTTGGGTTCGTGAACTGTGTAAAATCATTTGAGCTCAAAATTCTCTTGGTTTACCAGAAATGAACTCTTGCTTGTAGGAAAACACAGATCCTGTGGTTGAACTCCGTTTCTGAAGGGAAACTCAGAGCAGTGTTCTCATCCATGAAACACACTCTGTTTTCATGCAAGAAGCAATCTCTTCCTTTGAGTGTATCTAAAACACCAAGAACCATGAGCATGACCAGAAAAAAAGAACTGTGTTTCCTACTCATATGGACCATACATTGTTCAACTCTTCTTATGAAACTGATACAAACCACAGCTCCACTTACATAAATGTTCTTGAGTTAACAGTGAGAATCGGGTTGGGTTCTTGAACTGTGTAAAATCATTTGAGCTCAAAATTCTCTTGGTTTACTAGAAATGAACTCTTGCTTGTAGGAAGACACAGATCCTGTGGTTGAACTCCGTTTCTGATGGGAAACTCAGAGCAGTGTTCTCATCCATGAAACACACTCTGTTTTAACGCAAGAAGCAAGCTATTCTTTCGAGCATCTCTAATACAGCAAGAACCATGAGCATGCGGAGAAAAAAAGAACTGTATTTCCTACTCATATGGAACATAAGTATTTCAGTTCTACTGATGAAACTGATACAAACCACAGCTCCACTTACATAAATGTTCTTGAGTTAACAGTGAGAATCGGGTTGGGTTCTTGAACTGTGTAAAATCATTTGAGCTCAAAATTCTCTTGGTTTACCAGAAATGAACTCTTGCTTGTAGGAAAACACAGATCCTGTGGTTGAACTCCGTTTCTGAAGGGAAACTCAGAGCAGTGTTCTCATCCATGAAACACACTCTGTTTTAACGCAAGAAGCAAGCTATTCTTTCGAGCATCTCTAATACAGCAAGAACCATGAGCATGCGGAGAAAAAAAGAACTGTATTTCCTACTCATATGGAACATAAGTATTTCAGTTCTACTGATGAAACTGATACAAACCACAGCTCCACTTACATAAATGCTCTTTGGTTAATTGTGAGAATAGCGTTGTGTTCTTGAACTGTGTAAAATCATTTGAGACCAAAATTCACATAGTTTTCCAGAAATGAACTCTTAATTGTACGAAGACACAGATCCGGTGGTTTAACTCCATTACTGAAGGGAAATTAAGACCGTTGTTCTCATCCATGGAACACACTGCGTTTTAACGCAAGAGGCTAGCTCTTCATTCCAGCATCTCTAATACAGCAAGAACCATGAGCATGCCCAGAAAAAAAGAACTGTGTTTCCTACTCATATGGGCCATATGTAGTTCAACTCTGCTTATGAAACTGATACAAACCACAGCTCCACTTACATAAATGCTCTTGAGTTAATAGTGAGAATCGTGTTGGGTTCCTGAACTGTGTAAAATCATTTGACCCCAAAATTCAGTTGGTTTACCAGAAATGAACTCTTGCTTGTAGGAAGACACAGATCCTGGGCTTTAATCCGTTTCTGAAGGGAAATTCAGAGCAGTGTTCTCATCCATGAGACACACTCTGTTTTAATGCAAGAAGTAATCTCTTCTTTCGAGCATTTCTAATACAGCAAGAAACATGAGCATGCCCAGAAAAAAAGAACTGTGTTTACTACTCATAGGGACCATACGCAGTTCAACTCTACTTATGAAACTGATACAAACCACAGCTCCACTTACATAAATGCTCTTGAGTTAATAGTGAGAATCGCATTGGGTTCGTGAACTGTGCAAAATCATTTGACCCCAAAATACACATAGTTTTCCAGAAATGAACTCTTGCTTGTAGGAAGACTCAGATCATGGGCTTTAACTCCGTTTCTGAAGGAAATTCAGAGCAGTGTTCTCATCCATGAAACACACTCTGTTTTCATGCAAGAAGCAATCTCTTCCTTTGAGTGTATCTAATACACCAAGAACCATGAGCATGACCAGAAAAAAAGAACTGTGTTTCCTACTCATATGGACCATACATTGTTCAACTCTTCTTATGAAACTGATACAAACCACAGCTCCACTTACATAAATGTTCTTGAGTTAACAGTGAGAATCGGGTTGGGTTCTTGAACTGTGTAAAATCATTTGAGCTCAAAATTCTCTTGGTTTACCAGAAATGAACTTTTGCTTGTAGGAAAACACAGATCCTGTGGTTGAACTCCGTTTCTGAAGGGAAACTCAGAGCAGTGTTCTCATCCATGAAACACACTCTGTTTTAACGCAAGAAGCAAGCTATTCTTTCGAGCATCTCTAATACAGCAAGAACCATGAGCATGCGGAGAAAAAAAGAACTGTATTTCCTACTCATATGGAACATAAGTATTTCAGTTCTACTGATGAAACTGATACAAACCACAGCTCCACTTACATAAATGCTCCTTGGTTAATTGTGAGAATCGCGTTGGGTTCTTGAACTGTGTAAAATCATTTGAGACCAAAACTCACATAGTTTTCCAGAAATGAACTCTTGATTGTAGGAAGACACAGATCCTGTGGTTTAACTCTGTTACTGAAGGGAAATTAAGACCGTTGTTCTCATCCATGGAACACACTGCGTTTTAACGCAAGAAGCTACTTCTTCATTCCAGCATCTCTAATACAGCAAGAACCATGAGCATGCCCAGAAAAAAAGAACTGTGTTTACTACTCATATGGGCCATATGTAGTTCAACTCTGCTTATGAAACTGATACAAACCACAGCTCCACTTACATAAATGCTCTTGAGTTAATAGTGAGAATCGTGTTGGGTTCCTGAACTGTGTAAAATCATTTGACCCCAAAATTCATTTGGTTTACCAGAAATGAACTCTTGCTTGTAGGAAGACACAGATCCTGGGCTTTAATCCGTTTCTGAAGGGAAATTCAGAGCAGTGTTCTCATCCATGAGACACACTCTGTTTTAATGCAAGAAGTAATCTCTTCTTTCGAGCGTCTCTAATACAGCAAGAAACATGAGCATGCCCAGAAAAAAAGAACTGTGTTTCCTACTCATACGGACCATATTCAGTTCAACTCTACTTATGAAACTGATACAAACCACAGCTCCACTTACATAAATGCTCTTGAGTTAATAGTGAGAATCGCGTTGGGTTCGTGAACTGTGTAAAATCATTTGACCCTAAAATTCACATAGTTTTCCAGAAATGAACTCTTGCTTGTAGGAAGACTCAGATCATGGGCTTTAACTCCGTTTCTGAAGGGAAATTCAGTGCAGTGTTCTCATCCATGAAACACACTCTGTTTTAATGCAAGAAGCAATCTCTTCTTTTAGCATCTCTAATACCGCAGGAAACATGAGCATGACCAGAAAAAAAGAACTGTGTTTCCTACTAATATGGACCATACGTAGTTCCGCCCTGCTTATGAAATTGATACAAACCACAGCTCCACTTACATGAATGCTGTTGAGTTAATAGTGAGAATCGCGTTGGGTTCGTGAACTGTGTAAAATCATTTGACCCCAAAATTCACTTGGTTTACCAGAAATGAACTCTTGCTTGTAGGAAGACACAGATCCTGGGCTTTAACTCCATTTCTGATTGGAAATTCAGGGCAGTGTTCTC
This sequence comes from Onychomys arenicola, assembly GCA_949786405.1. Classification (NCBI taxonomy): domain Eukaryota; kingdom Metazoa; phylum Chordata; class Mammalia; order Rodentia; family Cricetidae; genus Onychomys; species Onychomys arenicola. The sequence goes on along the minus strand of CATKUM010000022.1, from coordinate 922,845 downwards.
ATCCATGAAACACACTCTGTTTTAATGCAAGAAGCAATCTCTTCTTTTAGCATCTCTAATACAGCAAGAAACATGAGCATGCCCAGAAAAAAAGAACTGTGTTTCCTACTCATATGGACCATACATTGTTCAACTCTTCTTATGAAACTGATACAAAGCACAGCTCCACTTACATAAATGTTCTTGAGTTAACAGTGAGAATCGTGTTGGGTTCGTGAACTGTGTAAAATCATTTGAGCTCAAAATTCTCTTGGTTTACCAGAAATGAACTTTTTCTTGTAGGAAGACACAGATCTTGTGGTTCAACTCCGTTTATGAAGGAAAACTCAGAGCAGTGTTCTCATCCATGAAACACACTCTGTTTTAACGCAAGAAGCAAGCTATTCTTTCGAGCATCTCTAATACAGCAAGAACCATGATCATGCGCAGAAAAAAAGAACTGTATTTCCTACTCATACGGACCATATGTATTTCCGTTCTACTGATGAAACTGATACAAACCACAGCTCCACTTACATTAATGGTCTTTAGTTAATTGTGAGAATCGCGTTGGGTTCATGTACTGTGTAAAATCATTTGAGCGCTAAATTCACATAGTTTTCCAGAAATGAACTCTTGCTTGTAGTAAGACACAGATCCTGTGGTTTAACTCCGTTTCTGAATGGAAATTAAGACCTGTGTTCTCATCCATGGAACACACTGCGTTTTAACGCAAGAAGCTAGCTCTTCATTCCAGCATCTCTAATACAGCAAGAACCATGAGCATGCCCAGAAAAAAAGAACTGTGTTTCCTACTCATACGGACCATATGCAGTTCAACTCTACTTATGAAACTGATACAAACCACAGCTCCACTTACATAAATGCTCTTGAGTTAATAGTGACAATCGCTTTGTGTTCTTGAACTGTGTAAAATCATTTGACCCCAAAATTCATATAGTTTTCCAGAAATGAACTCTTGCTTGTAAGAATACACAGATCATGGGCTTTAACTATGTTTCTGAAGGGAAATTCAGAGCAGTGTTCTCATCCTTGAAACCCACTCTGTTTTAAGGCAAGAAGCAATCTCTTCTTTCGACCTTATCTAATACATCAAGAACCATGAGCATGACCAGAAAAAAAGAACTGTGTTTCCTACTCAAATGGACCATACATTGTTCAACTCTTCTTATAAAACTGATACAAACCACAGCTCCACTTACACAAATGTTCTTGAGTTAACAGTGAGAATCGGGTTGGGTTCGTGAACTGTGTAAAATCATTTGAGCTCAAAATTCTCTTGGTTTACCAGAAATGAACTTTTGCTTGTAGGAAGACACAGATCCTGTGGTTGAACTCCGTTTCTGAAGGGAAACTAAGAGCAGTGTTCTCATCCATGAAACACACTCTGTTTTAACGCAAGAAGCAAGCTATTCTTTCGAGCATCTCTAAAACAGCAAGAACCATGAGCATGAGGAGAAAAAAAGAACTGTATTTCCTACTAATACGGAACATATGTATTTCAGTTCTACTGATGAAACTGATACAAACCACAGCTCCACGTACATAAATGCTCTTTACTTAATTATGAGAATCGCGTTGGGTTCTTGAACTGTGTAAAATCATTTGACCCCAAAATTCACATAGTTTTCCAGAAATGAACTTTTGCTTGTAGAAGACACAGATCCTGGGGTTCAACTCCGTTTCTGAAGGAAAACTCACAGCAGTGTTCTCATCCGTTGAACACACTCTGTTTTTACGCAAGAAGCAAGCTCTTCTTTCGAGCATTTCTTCTAATACAGCATGAAACATGAGCATGCCGAGAAAAAAAGAACTGTATTTCCTACTCATAAGGACCATATATAGATCAACTCTACTTATGAAACTGATACAAACCACAGCTCTACTTACAAAAATGCTCTTTAGTTAATTGTGATAATCACATTGGGTTCTTGAACTGTGTAAAATCATTTGACCCCAAAATTCACTTGGTTTACCAGAAATGAACTCTTGCTTGTAGGAAGACACAGATTCGGTGGTTTAACTCCGTTTCTGAAGGGAAATTAAGACCAGTGTTCTCATCCATAGGACGCACTGTGTTTTAACGCAAGAAGCTAGCTCTTCTTTCCAGCATCTCTAATACAGCAAGAACCATGAGTATGACCAGAAAAAAAGAACTGTGTTTCCTACTCATACGGAACATACGTAGTTCAACTCTGCTTATGAAACTCATACAAACCACAGCTCCACTTACATAAATGCTCTTGAGTTAATAGTGAGAATCTCATTGGGTTCGTGAACTGTTTAAAATCATTTGACCCCAAAATTCACTTGGTTTACCAGAAATGAACTCTTGCTTGTAGGAAGACACATATCCTTGGCTTTATCTCCGTTTCTGAAGGGAAATTCAGAGCAGTGTTCTCATCCATGAAACACACTCTGTTTTCATGCAAGAAGCAATCTCTTCTTTCTACCGTATCTAATACATCAAGAACCATGAGCATGACCAGAAAAAAAGAACTGTGTTTCCTACTCATATGGACCATACATTGTTCAACTCTTCTTATGAAACTGATACAAACCACAGCTCCACTTACATAAATGCTCTTGAGTTAATAGTGAGAATCGTGTTGGGTTCCTGAACTGTGTAAAATCATTTGACCCCAAAATTCAGTTGGTTTACCAGAAATGAACTCTTGCTTGTAGGAACACACAGATCCTGGGCTTTAACTCCGTTTCTGAAGGGAAATTCAGAGCAGTGTTCTCATCCATGACACCCACTCTGTTTTAATGCAAGAAGCAATCTCTTCTTTCGAGTGTATCTAATACATCAAAAACCATGAGCATGACCAGAAAAAAAGAACTGTGTTTCCTAGTCATACGGACCATATGTATTTCAGTTCTACTGATGAAACTGATACAAACCACAGCTAAACTTACATAAATGCTCTTTAGTTAATTGTGAGAATCGCGTTTGGTTCTTGAACTGTGTAAAATCATTTGAGCCCAAAATTCACATAGTTTTCCAGAAATGAACTCTTGCTTGTAGGAAGACACAGATCCTGTGGTTTAACTCCGTTTCTGAAGGGAAATTAAGACAGGTGTTCTCATCCATGAAACACACTGCGTTTTAACGCATGATGCTAGCTCTTCATTCCAGCATCTCTAATACAGCAAGAACCATGAGCATGCCCAGAAAAAAAGAACTGTGTTTCCTACTCATACGGACCATATGCAGTTCAACTCTACTTATGAAACTGATACAAACCACAGCTCCACTTACATAAATGCTCTTGAGTTAATAGTGACTTTCGCTTTGGGTTCTTGAACTGTGTAAAATCATTTGACCCCAAAATTCATATAGTTTTCCAGAAATGAACTCTTGCTTGTAAGAAGACACAGATCATGGGCTTTAACTCCGTTACTGAAGGGAAATTAAGACAGGTGTTCTCATCCATGAAACACACTGCGTTTTAACGCAAGATGCTAGCTCTTCATTACAGCATCTCTAATAGAGCAAGAACCATGAGCATGCCCAGAAAAAAAGAACTGTGTTTCCTACTCATACGGACCATATGTAGTTCAACTCTACTTATGAAACTGATACAAACCACAGCTCAACTTACATAAATGCTCTTGAGTTAATAGTGACAATCACTTTGGGTTCTTGAACTGTGTAAAATCATTTGACCCCAAAATTCATATAGTTTTCCAGAAATGAACTCTTGCTTGTAAGAATACACAGATCATGGGCTTTAACTCCGTTTCTGAAGGGAAACTCAGAGCAGTGTTCTCATCCATTGAACACACTCTGTTTTTACGCAAGAAGCAAGCTCTTCTTTCGAGCATTTCTTCTAATACAGCATGAAACATGAGCATGCCGAGAACAAAAGAACTGTATTTCCTACTCATAAGGACCATATATAGATCAACTCTACTTATGAAACTGATACAAACCACAGCTCTACTTACATAAATGCTCTTTAGTTAATTGTGATAATCACATTGGGTTCTTGAACTGTGTAAAATCATTTGACCCCAAAATTCACTTGGTTTACCAAAAATGAACTCTTGCTTGTAGGAAGACACAGATTTGGTGGTTTAACTCCGTTTATGAAGGGAAATTAAGACCAGTGTTCTCATCCATAGAACACACTGCGTTTTAACGCAAGAAGCTAGCTCTTCTTTCCAGCATCTCTAATACAGCAAGAACCATGAGTATGACCAGAAAAAAAGAACTGTGTTTCCTACTCATACGGAACATACGTAGTTCAACTCTGCTTATGAAACTCATACAAACCACAGCTCCACTTACATAAATGCTCCTGAGTTAATAGTGAGAATCTCATTGGGTTCGTGAACTGTTTAAAATCATTTGACCCCAAAATTCACTTGGTTTACCAGAAATGAACTCTTGCTTGTAGGAAGACACATATCCTTGGCTTTATCTCCGTTTCTGAAGGGAAATTCAGAGCAGTGTTCTCATCCATGAAACACACTCTGTTTTCATGCAAGAAGCAATCTCGTCTTTCTACCGTATCTAATACATCAAGAACCATGAGCATGACCAGAAAAAAAGAACTGTGTTTCCTACTCATATGGACCATACATTGTTCAACTCTTCTTATGAAACTGATACAAACCACAGCTCCACTTACATAAATGCTCTTGAGTTAATAGTGAGAATCGTGTTGGGTTCCTGAACTGTGTAAAATCATTTGACCCCAAAATTCAGTTGGTTTACCAGAAATGAACTCTTGCTTGTAGGAACACACAGATCCTGGGCTTTAACTCCGTTTCTGAAGGGAAATTCAGAGCAGTGTTCTCATCCATGAGACACACTCTGTTTTAATGCAAGAAGTAATCTCTTCTTTCGAGCGTCTCTAATACAGCAAGAAACATGAGCATGCCCAGAAAAAGAACTGTGTTTCCTACTCATACGGACCATATGCAGTTCAACTCTACTTATGAAACTGATACAAACCACAGCTCCACTTACATAAATGCTCTTGAGTTAATAGTGAGAATCTCGTTGGGTTCGTGAACTGTGTAAAATCATTTGACCCCAAAATTCACTTGGTTTACCAGAAATGAACTCTTTCTTGTAGGAAGACACATATCCTGGGCTTTAACTCCGTTTCTGAAGGGAAATTCAGAGCAGTGTTCTCATCCATGACACCCACTCTGTTTTAATGCAAGAAACAATCTCTTCTTTCAAGTGTATCTAATACATCAAAAACCATGAGCATGACCAGAAAAAAAGAACTGTGTTTCCTAGTCATACGGACCATATGTATTTCAGTTCTACTGATGAAACTGATACAAACCACAGCTAAACTTACATAAATGCTCTTTAGTTAATTGTGAGAATCGCGTTTGGTTCTTGAACTGTGTAAAATCATTTGAGCCCAAAATTCACATAGTTTTCCAGAAATGAACTCTTGCTTGTAGGAAGACACAGATCCTGTGGTTTAACTCCGTTTCTGAAGGGAAATTAAGACAGGTGTTCTCATCCATGAAACACACTGCATTTTAACGCATGATGCTAGCTCTTCATTCCAGCATCTCTAATACAGCAAGAACCATGAGCATGCCCAGAAAAAAAGAACTGTGTTTCCTACTCATACGGACCATATGCAGTTCAACTCTACTTATGAAACTGATACAAACCACAGCTCCACTTACATAAATGCTCTTGAGTTAATAGTGACAATCGCTTTGGGTTCTTGAACTGTGTAAAATCATTTGACCCCAAAATTCATATAGTTTTCCAGAAATGAACTCTTGCTTGTAAGAAGACACAGATCATGGGCTTTAACTCCGTTTCTGAAGGGAAATTAAGACAGGTGTTCTCATCCATGAAACACACTGTGTTTTAACGCAAGATGCTAGCTCTTCATTCCAGCATCTCTAATACAGCAAGAACCATGAGCATGCCCAGAAAAAAAGAACTGTGTTTCCTACTCATACGGACCATATGCAGTTCAACTCTACTTACGAAACTGATACAAACCACAGCTCCACTTACATAAATGCTCTTGAGTTAATAGTGACAATCGCTTTGGGTTCTTGAACTGTGTAAAATCATTTGACCCCAAAATTCATATAGTTTTCCAGAAATGAACTCTTGCTTGTAAGAATACACAGATCATGGGCTTTAACTACGTTTCTGAAGGGAAATTCAGAGCAGTGTTCTCATCCTTGAAACCCACTCTGTTTTAAGGCAAGAAGCAATCTCTTCTTTCGACCTTATCTAATACATCAAGAACCATGAGCATGACCAGAAAAAAAGAACTGTGTTTCCTACTCAAATGGACCATACATTGTTCAACTCTTCTTATGAAACTGATACAAACCACAGCTCCACTTACACAAATGTTCTTGAGTTAACAGTGAGAATCGGGTTGGGTTCGTGAACTGTGTAAAATCATTTGAGCTCAAAATTCTCTTGGTTTACCAGAAATGAACTTTTGCTTGTAGGAAGACACAGATCCTGTGGTTGAACTCCGTTTCGGAAGGGAAACTCAGAGCAGTGTTCTCATTCATGAAACACACTCTGTTTTAACGCAAGAAGCAAGCTATTCTTTTGAGCATCTCTAATACAGCAAGAACCATGAGCATGAGGAGAAAAAAAGAACTGTATTTCCTACTAATATGGAACATATGTATTTCAGTTTTACTGATGAAACTGATACAAACCACAGCTCCACTTACATAAATGCTCTTGAGTTAATAGTGAGAATCGTGTTGGGTTCCTGAACTGTGTAAAATCATTTGACCCCAAAATTCAGTTGGTTTACCAGAATGAACTCTTGCTTGTAGGAAGACACAGATCCTGGGCTTTAACTCCGTTTCTGAACGGAAATTCAGAGCAGTGTTCTCATCCATGAAACCCACTCTGTTTTAATGCAAGAAGCAATCTCTTCTTTCGAGTGTATCTAATACATCAAGAACCAAGAGCATGACCAGAAAAAAAGAACTGTGTTTCCTACTCATAGGGACCATACATTGTTCAACTCTTCTTATGAAACTGATACAAACCACAGCTCCACTTACATAAATGCTCTTTAGTTAATTGTGAGAATCACGTTGGATTCTTGAACTGAGTAAAATCATTTGAGTCCAAAATTCACATAGTTTTCCAGAAATGAACTCTGGCTTGTAGGTAGACACAGATCCTGTGGTTTAACTCCAATTCTGAAGGGAAATTAAGACCAGTGTTCTCATCCATGGAACACACTGCGTTTTAACGGAAAAAGCTAGCTGTTCTTTCCAGCATCTCTAATAAAGCAAGAACCATGAGCATGCCCAGAATAAAAGTTCAGTGTTTCCTACTCCATGGACCATACGTAGTTCAACTCTGCTTGTGTAACTGATACAAACCACAGCTCCACTTACATGAATGCTCTTGAGTTAATAGTGAGAATCGTGTTGGGTTTCTGAACTGTGTAAAATCATTTGACCCCAAAATTCAGTTGGTTTACCAGAAATGAACTCTTGCTTGTAGGAAGACACAGATCCTGGGCTTTAACGCCATTTCTGAAGGGAAATTCAGAGCAGTGTTCTCATCCATGAGACACACTCTGTTTTAATGTAAGAAGTAATCTCTTCTTTCGAGCGTCTCTAATACAGCAAGAACCATGAGCATGCCCAGAAAAAAAGAACTGTGTTGCCTACTCATACGAACCATATGCAGTTCAACTCTACTTATGAAACTGATACAAACCACAGCTCCACTTACATAAATGCTCTTGAGTTAATAGTGAGAATCGCGTTGGGTTCGTGAATTGTGTAAAATCATTTGACCCCAAAATTCACATAGATTTCCAGAAATGAACTCTGGCTTGTAGGAAGACTCAGATCATGGGCTTTAACTCCGTTTCTGAAGGGAAATTCAGAGCAGTGTTCTCATCCATGAAACACACTCTGTTTTAATGCAAGAAGCAATCTCTTCTTTTAGCATCTCTAATACAGCAGGAAACATGAGCATGCCCAGAAAAAAAGAACTGTGTTTCCTACTAAAATGGACCATACGTAGTTCACCCCTGCTTATGAAATTGATACAAACCACAGCTCCACTTACATGAATGCTCCTGAGTTAATAGTGAGATTCGCGTAGGGTTCGTGAACTGTGTAAAATCATTTGACCCCAATATTCAATAGGTATACTAGAAATGAACTCTTGCTTGTAGGAAGACACATATCCTGGGCTTTAACTCCGTTTCTGAAGGGAAATTCAGAGCAGTGTTCTCATCCATGAAACCCACTCTGTTTTAATGCAAGAAGCAATCTCTTCTTTCGCGTGTATCTAATACATCAAGTACCATGAGCTTGACAAGAAAAAAAGAACTGTGTTTCCTACTCATACAGAACATACGTAGTTCAACCCTGCTTATGAAACTGATACAAACCACAGCTCCACTTACATAAATGCTCTTGAGTTAATAGTGAGAATCGCATAGGGTTCGTGAACTGTGTAAAATCATTTGACCCCAAAATTCAGTTGGTTTACCAGAAATGAACTCTGGCTTATAGGAAGACACAGATCCTGGGCTTTAACTCCGTTTCTGAAGGGAAATTCAGAGCAGTGTTCTCATCCATGAGACACACTCTGTTTTAATTCAAGAAGTAATCTCTTCTTTCGAGCGTCTCTAATACAGCAAGAAACATGAGCATGCCCAGAAAAAAAGAACTGTGTTGCCTACTCATAAGGACCATATATAGATCAACTCTACTCATGAAACTGATACAAACCACAGCTCTACTTACATAAATGCTCTTTAGTTAATTGTGATAATCACATTGGGTTCTTGAACTGTGTAAAATCATTTGAGCCCAAAATTCACATAGTTTTGCAGAAATGAACTCTTGCTTGTAGGAAGACACAGATTCGGTGGTTTAACTCCGTTTCTGAAGGGAAATTAAGACCAGTGTTCTCATCCATAGAACACACTGCGTTTTAACGCAAGAAGCTAGCTCTTCTTTCCAGCATCTCTAATACAGCAAGAACCATGAGTATGACCAGAAAAAAAGAACTGTGTTTCCTACTCATACGGAACATACGTAGTTCAACTCTGCTTATGAAACTCATACAAACCACAGCTCCACATACATAAATGCTCTTGAGTTAATAGTGAGAATCTCATTGGGTTCGTGAACTGTTTAAAATCATTTGACCCCAAAATTCACTTGGTTTACCAGAAATGAACTCTTGCTTGTAGGAAGACACATATCCTGGGCTTTATCTCCGTTTCTGAAGGGAAATTCAGAGCAGTGTTCTCATCCATGAAACACACTCTGTTTTCATGCAAGAAGCAATCTCTTCTTTCTACCGTATCTAATACATCAAGAACCATGAGCATGACCATAAAAAAAGAACTGTGTTTCCTACTCATATGGACCATACATTGTTCAACTCTTCTTATGAAACTGATACAAACCACAGCTCCACTTACATAAATGCTCTTGAGTTAATAGTGAGAATCGTGTTGGCTTCCTGAACTGTGTAAAATCATTTGACCCCAAAATTCAGTTGGTTTACCAGAAATGAACTCTTGCTTGTAGGAACACACAGATCCTGGGCTTTAACTCCGTTTCTGAAGGAAAATTCAGAGCAGTGTTCTCATCCACGAGACATACTCTGTTTTAATGCAAGAAGTAATCTCTTCTTTCGAGCGTCTCTAATACAGCAAGAAACATGAGCATGCCCAGAAAAAAAGAACTGTGTTTCCTACTCATACGGACCATATGCAGTTCAACTCTACTTACGAAACTGATACAAACCACAGCTCCACTTACATAAATGCTCTTGAGTTAATAGTGACAATCGCTTTGGTTTCTTGAACTGTGTAAAATCATTTGACCCCAAAATTCATATAGTTTTCCAGAAATGAACTCTTGCTTGTAAGAATACACAGATCATGGGCTTTAACTACGTTTCTGAAGGGAAATTCAGAGCAGTGTTCTCATCTTTGAAACCCACTCTGTTTTAAGGCAAGAAGCAATCTCTTCTTTCGACCTTATCTAATACATCAAGAACCATGAGCATGACCAGAAAAAAAGAACTGTGTTTCCTACTCAAATGGACCATACATTGTTCAACTCTGCTTGTGTAACTGATACAAACCACAGCTCCACTTACATGAATGCTCTTGAGTTAATAGTGAGAATCGTGTTGGGTTTCTGAACTGTGTAAAATCATTTGACCCCAAAATTCAGTTGGTTTACCAGAAATGAACTCTTGCTTGTAGGAAGACACAGATCCTGGGCTTTAACGCCATTTCTGAAGGGAAATTCAGAGCAGTGTTCTCATCCATGAGACACACTCTGTTTTAATGTAAGAAGTAATCTCTTCTTTCGAGCGTCTCTAATACAGCAAGAAACATGAGCATGCCCAGAAAAAAAGAACTGTGTTGCCTACTCATACGAACCATATGCAGTTCAACTCTACTTATGAAACTGATACAAACCACAGCTCCACTTACATAAATGCTCTTGAGTTAATAGTGAGAATCGCGTTGGGTTCGTGAATTGTGTAAAATCATTTGACCCCAAAATTCACATAGATTTCCAGAAATGAACTCTGGCTTGTAGGAAGACTCAGATCATGGGCTTAAACTCCGTTTCTGAAGGGAAATTCAGAGCAGTGTTCTCATCCATGAAACACACTCTGTTTTAATGCAAGAAGCAATCTCTTCTTTTAGCATCTCTAATACAGCAGGAAACATGAGCATGCCCAGAAAAAAAGAACTGTGTTTCCTACTAAAATGGACCATACGTAGTTCACCCCTGCTTATGAAATTGATACAAACCACAGCTCCACTTACATGAATGCTCCTGAGTTAATAGTGAGAATCGCGTAGGGTTCGTGAACTGTGTAAAATCATTTGACCCCAATATTCACTTGGTATACCAGAAATGAACTCTTGCTTGTAGGAAGACACATATCCTGGGCTTTAACTCCGTTTCTGAAGGGAAATTCAGAGCAGTGTTCTCATCCATGAAACCCACTCTGTTTTAATGCAAGAAGCAATCTCTTCTTTCGCGTTTATCTAATACATCAAGAACCATGAGCTTGACAAGAAAAAAAGAACTGTGTTTCCTACTCATACAGAACATACGTAGTTCAACCCTGCTTATGAAACTGATACAAACCACAGCTCCACTTACATAAATGCTCTTGAGTTAATAGTGAGAATCGCATAGGGTTCGTGAACTGTGTAAAATCATTTGACCCCAAAATTCAGTTGGTTTACCAGAAATGAACTCTTGCTTATAGGAAGACACAGATCCTGGGCTTTAACTCTGTTTCTGAAGGGAAATTCAGAGCAGTGTTCTCATCCATGAGACACACTCTGTTTTAATTCAAGAAGTAATCTCTTCTTTCGAGCGTCTCTAAGCAGCAAGAAACATGAGCATGCCCAGAAAAAAAGAACTGTGTTGCCTACTCATAAGGACCATATATAGATCAACTCTACTCATGAAACTGATACAAACCACAGCTCTACTTACATAAATGCTCTTTAGTTAATTGTGATAATCATATTGGGTTCTTGAACTGTGTAAAATCATTTGAGCCCAAAATTCACATAGTTTTGCAGAAAAGAACTCTTGCTTGTAGGAAGACACAGATTCGGTGGTTTAACTCCGTTTCTGAAGGGAAATTAAGACCAGTGTTCTCATCCATAGAACACACTGCGTTTTAACGCAAGAAGCTAGCTCTTCTTTCCAGCATCTCTAATACAGCAAGAACCATGAGTATGACCAGAAAAAAAGAACTGTGTTTCCTACTCATACGGAACATACGTAGTTCAACTCTGCTTATGAAACTCATACAAACCACAGCTCCACATACATAAATGCTCTTGAGTTAATAGTGAGAATCTCATTGGGTTCGTGAACTGTTTAAAATCATTTGACCCCAAAATTCACTTGGTTTACCAGAAATGAACTCTTGCTTGTAGGAAGACACATATCCTGGGCTTTATCTCCGTTTCTGAAGGGAAATTCACAGCAGTGTTCTCATCCATGAAACACACTCTGTTTTCATGCAAGAAGCAATCTCTTCTTTCTACCGTATCTAATACATCAAGAACCATGAGCATGACCAGAAAAAAAGAACTGTGTTTCCTACTCATATGGACCATACATTGTTCAACTCTTCTTATGAAGCTGATACAAACCACAGCTCCACTTACATAAATGCTCTTGAGTTAATAGTGAGAATCGTGTTGGCTTCCTGAACTGTGTAAAATCATTTGACCCCAAAATTCAGTTGGTTTACCAGAAATGAACTCTTGCTTGTAGGAACACACAGATCCTGGGCTTTAACTCCGTTTCTGAAGGAAAATTCAGAGCAGTGTTCTCATCCACGAGACACACTCTGTTTTAATGCAAGAAGTAATCTCTTCTTTCGAGCGTCTCTAATACAGCAAGAAACATGAGCATGCCCAGAAAAAAAGAACTGTGTTTCCTACTCGTACGGACCATATGCAGTTCAACTCTACTTACGAAACTGATACAAACCTCAGCTCCACTTACATAAATGCTCTTGAGTTAATAGTGACAATCGCATAGGGTTCTTGAACTGTGTAAAATCATTTGACCCCAAAATTCATATAGTTTTCCAGAAATGAACTCTTGCTTGTAAGAATACACAGATCATGGGCTTTAACTCCGTTTCCGAAGGGAAATTCAGAGCAGTGTTCTCATCCATGAAACCCACTCTGTTTTAAGTCAAGAAGCAATCTCTTCTTTCGACCTTATCTAATACATCAAGAACCATGAGCATGACCAGAAAAAAAGAACTGTGTTTCCTACTCAAATGGACCATACATTGTTCAACTCTTCTTATGAAACTGATACAAACCACAGCTCCACATACATAAATGTTCTTGAGTTAACAGTGAGAATCGGGTTGGGTTCGTGAACTGTGTAAAATCATTTGAGCTCAAAATTCTCTTGGATTACCAGAAATGAACTTTTGCTTGTAGGAAGACACAGATCCTGTGGTTGAACTCCGTTTCTGAAGGGAAACTCAGAGCAGTGTTCTCATCCATGAAACACACTCTGTTTTAACGCAAGAAGCAAGCTATTCTTTTGAGCATCTCTAATACAGCTAGAACCATGAGCATGCGGAGAAAAAAAGAACTGTATTTCCTACTAATACAGAACATATGTATTTCAGGTCTACTGATGAAACTGATACAAACCACAGCTCCACTTACATAAATGCTCTTGAGTTAATAGTGAGAATCGTGTTGGGTTCCTGAACTGTGTAAAATCATTTGACCCCAAAATTCAGTTGGTTTACCAGAATGAACTCTTGCTGTAGGAACACACAGATCCTGGGCTTTAACTCCGTTTCTGAACGGAAATTCAGAGCAGTGTTCTCATCCATGAAACCCACCCTGTTTTAATGCAAGAAGCAATCTCTTCTTTCGAGTGTATCTAATACATCAAGAACCATGAGCATGCCCAGAAAAAAAGAACTGTGTTTCCTACTCATACGGACCATATGCAGTTCAATTCTACTTATGAAACTGATACAAACCACAGCTCCACTTACATAAATCCTCTTTAGTTAATTGTGGGAATCACGTTGGGTTCTTGAACTGAGTAAAATCATTTGAGCCCAAAATTCACATAGTTTTCCAGAAATGAACTCTTGCTTGTAGGTAGACACAGATCCTGTGGTTTAACTCCAATTCTGAAGGGAAATTAAGTCCAGTGTTCTCATCCATGGAACACACTGCGTTTTAACGGAAGAAGCTAGCTGTTCTTTCCAGCATCTCTAATAAAGCTAGAACCATGAGCATTCCCAGAAAAAAAGAACTGTGTTTCCTACTCATACGGACCAAATGTAGTTCAACTCTACTTATGAAACTGATACAAACCACAGCTCCACTTATATAAATGCTCTTCAGTTAATAGTGGGAATCGCCTTGTGTTCGTGAACTGTGTAAAATCATTAGAGCACAAAATTCACTTGGTTTGCCAGAAATGACCTTTTGCTTGTAGGAAGACACAGATCCTGTGGTTCAACTCCGTTTCTGAAGGGAAACTCAGAGCAGTGTTCTCATCCATTGAACACACTCTGTTTTAACTCAAGAAGCAAGCTCTTCCTTCAAGCATTTCTAATACAGCGTGAAACATGAGCATGCCGAGAAAAAAAGAACTGTATTTCCTACTCATACGGACCATATGTAGTTCAACTCTACTTAAGAAACTGATACAAACCACAGCCCCACTTACATAAATGCTCTTTAGTTAATTGTGAGAATCACATTGGGTTCTTGAACTGTGTAAAATCATTTGAGCCCAAAATTCACATAGTTTTGCAGAAATGAACCCTTGCTTGTAGGTAGACACAGATTCGGTGCTATAACTCCTTTTCTGAAGGGAAATTAAGACCAGTGTTCTCATCCATAGAACACACTGCGTTTTAACGCAAGAAGCTAGCTCTTCTTTCCAGCATCTCTAATACAGCAAGAACCATGAGTATGACCAGAAAAAAAGAACTGTGTTTCCTACTCATACGGACCATACGTAGTTCAACTCTTCTCATGAAACTGAAACAAACCACAGCTCCACTTACATAAATGCTCTTGAGTGAATAGTGAGAAAAGCGTTTGGTTCGTGAACTGTGAATAATCATTTGACCCCAAAATTCACTTGGTTTACCAGAAATGAACTGATGCTTGTAGTAAGACACAGATCCTGGGCTTTAACTCCGTTTCTGAAGGAAAATTCAGAGCAGTGTTCTCATCCATGAAACCCACTCTGTTTTAATGCAAGAAGCAATCTCTTCTTGTATCATCTCTAATACAGCAAGAAACCTGAGCATGCCCAGAAAAAAAGAACTGTGTTTCCTACTCATACGGACCAAATGTAGTTCAACTCTACTTATGAAACTGATACAAACCACTGCTCCACTTATATAAATGCTCTTTAGTTAATAGTAGGAATCGCGTTGTGTTCGTGAACTGTGTAAAATCATTTGAGCACAAAATTCACTTGGTTTACCAGAAATGAACTTTTGCTTGTAGGAAGACACAGATCCTGGGCTTTAACTCCGTTTCTGAAGGGAAATTCAGAGCAGTGTTCTCATCCATGAGACACACTCTGTTTTAATGCAAGAAGCAATCTCTTCTTTCGAGCGTCTCTAATACAGCAAGAAACATGAGCATGCCTAGAAAAAAAGAACTGTGTTTCCTACTCATACGGACCATATGCAGTTCAACTCTACTTATGAAACTGATACAAACCTCAGCTTCACTTACATAAATGCTCTTGAGTTAATAGTGAGAAACGCGTTGGGTTCTTGAACTGTGTAAAATCATTTGAGCCCAAAATTCACATAGTTTTCCAGAAATGAAATCTTGCTTGTAGGAAGACACAGATCCTGTGGTTTAACTCCGTTTCTGAAGGGAAATTAAGACCAGTGTTCTCATCCATGGAACACACTGCGTTTTAACGCAAGAAGCTAGCTGCTCATTCAAGCATCTCTAATACAGCAAGCACCATGAGCATGACCAGAAAAAAAGAACTGTGTTTCCTACTCATATGGACCATACATTGTTCAACTCTTCTTATGAAACTGATACAAACCACAGCTCCACTTGCATAAATGTTCTTGAGTTAACAGTGAGAATCGTGTTGAGTTCGTGAACTGTGTAAAATCATTTGAGCTCAAAATGCTCTTGGTTTACCAGAAATGAACTTTTGCTTGTAGGAAGACACAGATCCTGTGGTTGAACTCCGTTTCTGAAGGGAAACTCAGAGCAGTGTTCTCATCCATGAAACACACTCTGTTTTAACGCAAGAAGCTAGCTCTTCTTTCCAGCATCTCTAATACAGCAAGAACCATGAGTATGACCAGAAAAAAAGAACTGTGTTTCCTACTCATACGGAACATACGTAGTTCAACTCTGCTTATGAAACTCATACAAACCACAGCTCCACATACATAAATGCTCTTGAGTTAATAGTGAGAATCTCATTGGGTTCGTGAACTGTTTAAAATCATTTGACCCCAAAATTCACTTGGTTTACCAGAAATGAACTCTTGCTTGTAGGAAGACACATATCCTGGGCTTTATCTCCGTTTCTGAAGGGAAATTCAGAGCAGTGTTCTCATCCATGAAACACACTCTGTTTTCATGCAAGAAGCAATCTCTTCTTTCTACCGTATCTAATACATCAAGAACCATGAGCATGACCATAAAAAAAGAACTGTGTTTCCTACTCATATGGACCATACATTGTTCAACTCTTCTTATGAAACTGATACAAACCACAGCTCCACTTACATAAATGCTCTTGAGTTAATAGTGAGAATCGTGTTGGCTTCCTGAACTGTGTAAAATCATTTGACCCCAAAATTCAGTTGGTTTACCAGAAATGAACTCTTGCTTGTAGGAACACACAGATCCTGGGCTTTAACTCCGTTTCTGAAGGAAAATTCAGAGCAGTGTTCTCATCCACGAGACATACTCTGTTTTAATGCAAGAAGTAATCTCTTCTTTCGAGCGTCTCTAATACAGCAAGAAACATGAGCATGCCCAGAAAAAAAGAACTGTGTTTCCTACTCATACGGACCATATGCAGTTCAACTCTACTTACGAAACTGATACAAACCACAGCTCCACTTACATAAATGCTCTTGAGTTAATAGTGACAATCGCTTTGGTTTCTTGAACTGTGTAAAATCATTTGACCCCAAAATTCATATAGTTTTCCAGAAATGAACTCTTGCTTGTAAGAATACACAGATCATGGGCTTTAACTACGTTTCTGAAGGGAAATTCAGAGCAGTGTTCTCATCTTTGAAACCCACTCTGTTTTAAGGCAAGAAGCAATCTCTTCTTTCGACCTTATCTAATACATCAAGAACCATGAGCATGACCAGAAAAAAAGAACTGTGTTTCCTACTCAAATGGACCATACATTGTTCAACTCTGCTTGTGTAACTGATACAAACCACAGCTCCACTTACATGAATGCTCTTGAGTTAATAGTGAGAATCGTGTTGGGTTTCTGAACTGTGTAAAATCATTTGACCCCAAAATTCAGTTGGTTTACCAGAAATGAACTCTTGCTTGTAGGAAGACACAGATCCTGGGCTTTAACGCCATTTCTGAAGGGAAATTCAGAGCAGTGTTCTCATCCATGAGACACACTCTGTTTTAATGTAAGAAGTAATCTCTTCTTTCGAGCGTCTCTAATACAGCAAGAAACATGAGCATGCCCAGAAAAAAAGAACTGTGTTGCCTACTCATACGAACCATATGCAGTTCAACTCTACTTATGAAACTGATACAAACCACAGCTCCACTTACATAAATGCTCTTGAGTTAATAGTGAGAATCGCGTTGGGTTCGTGAATTGTGTAAAATCATTTGACCCCAAAATTCACATAGATTTCCAGAAATGAACTCTGGCTTGTAGGAAGACTCAGATCATGGGCTTAAACTCCGTTTCTGAAGGGAAATTCAGAGCAGTGTTCTCATCCATGAAACACACTCTGTTTTAATGCAAGAAGCAATCTCTTCTTTTAGCATCTCTAATACAGCAGGAAACATGAGCATGCCCAGAAAAAAAGAACTGTGTTTCCTACTAAAATGGACCATACGTAGTTCACCCCTGCTTATGAAATTGATACAAACCACAGCTCCACTTACATGAATGCTCCTGAGTTAATAGTGAGAATCGCGTAGGGTTCGTGAACTGTGTAAAATCATTTGACCCCAATATTCACTTGGTATACCAGAAATGAACTCTTGCTTGTAGGAAGACACATATCCTGGGCTTTAACTCCGTTTCTGAAGGGAAATTCAGAGCAGTGTTCTCATCCATGAAACCCACTCTGTTTTAATGCAAGAAGCAATCTCTTCTTTCGCGTTTATCTAATACATCAAGAACCATGAGCTTGACAAGAAAAAAAGAACTGTGTTTCCTACTCATACAGAACATACGTAGTTCAACCCTGCTTATGAAACTGATACAAACCACAGCTCCACTTACATAAATGCTCTTGAGTTAATAGTGAGAATCGCATAGGGTTCGTGAACTGTGTAAAATCATTTGACCCCAAAATTCAGTTGGTTTACCAGAAATGAACTCTTGCTTATAGGAAGACACAGATCCTGGGCTTTAACTCTGTTTCTGAAGGGAAATTCAGAGCAGTGTTCTCATCCATGAGACACACTCTGTTTTAATTCAAGAAGTAATCTCTTCTTTCGAGCGTCTCTAAGCAGCAAGAAACATGAGCATGCCCAGAAAAAAAGAACTGTGTTGCCTACTCATAAGGACCATATATAGATCAACTCTACTCATGAAACTGATACAAACCACAGCTCTACTTACATAAATGCTCTTTAGTTAATTGTGATAATCATATTGGGTTCTTGAACTGTGTAAAATCATTTGAGCCCAAAATTCACATAGTTTTGCAGAAAAGAACTCTTGCTTGTAGGAAGACACAGATTCGGTGGTTTAACTCCGTTTCTGAAGGGAAATTAAGACCAGTGTTCTCATCCATAGAACACACTGCGTTTTAACGCAAGAAGCTAGCTCTTCTTTCCAGCATCTCTAATACAGCAAGAACCATGAGTATGACCAGAAAAAAAGAACTGTGTTTCCTACTCATACGGACCATATGCAGTTCAATTCTACTTATGAAACTGATACAAACCACAGCTCCACTTACATAAATCCTCTTTAGTTAATTGTGGGAATCACGTTGGGTTCTTGAACTGAGTAAAATCATTTGAGCCCAAAATTCACATAGTTTTCCAGAAATGAACTCTTGCTTGTAGGTAGACACAGATCCTGTGGTTTAACTCCAATTCTGAAGGGAAATTAAGTCCAGTGTTCTCATCCATGGAACACACTGCGTTTTAACGGAAGAAGCTAGCTGTTCTTTCCAGCATCTCTAATAAAGCTAGAACCATGAGCATTCCCAGAAAAAAAGAACTGTGTTTCCTACTCATACGGACCAAATGTAGTTCAACTCTACTTATGAAACTGATACAAACCACAGCTCCACTTATATAAATGCTCTTCAGTTAATAGTGGGAATCGCCTTGTGTTCGTGAACTGTGTAAAATCATTAGAGCACAAAATTCACTTGGTTTGCCAGAAATGACCTTTTGCTTGTAGGAAGACACAGATCCTGTGGTTCAACTCCGTTTCTGAAGGGAAACTCAGAGCAGTGTTCTCATCCATTGAACACACTCTGTTTTAACGCAAGAAGCAAGCTCTTCCTTCAAGCATTTCTAATACAGCGTGAAACATGAGCATGCCGAGAAAAAAAGAACTGTATTTCCTACTCATACGGACCATATGTAGTTCAACTCTACTTAAGAAACTGATACAAACCACAGCCCCACTTACATAAATGCTCTTTAGTTAATTGTGAGAATCACATTGGGTTCTTGAACTGTGTAAAATCATTTGAGCCCAAAATTCACATAGTTTTGCAGAAATGAACCCTTGCTTGTAGGTAGACACAGATTCGGTGCTATAACTCCTTTTCTGAAGGGAAATTAAGACCAGTGTTCTCATCCATAGAACACACTGCGTTTTAACGCAAGAAGCTAGCTCTTCTTTCCAGCATCTCTAATACAGCAAGAACCATGAGTATGACCAGAAAAAAAGAACTGTGTTTCCTACTCATAGGGACCATACGTAGTCCAACTCTGCTTATGAAACTAATACAAACCATAGCACCACTTACATAAATGCTCTTGAGTTAATAGTGAGAATCGCGTTGGGTTCGTGAACTGTGTAAAATCATTTGACCCCAAAATTCACTTGGTTTACCAAAAATGATCTGTTGCTTGTAGTAAGACACAGATCCTGGGCTTTAACTCCGTTTCTGAAGGAAAATTCAGAGCAGTGTTCTCATCCATGAAACACACTGTGTTTTAATGCAAGAAGCAATCTCTTCTTTCGAGCATCTCTAATACAACAAGAAACATGAGCATTCCCAGAAAAAAAGAACTGAGTTTCCTACTCATACAGACCAAATGTAGTTCAACTCTACTTATGAAACTGATACAAACCACTGCTCCACTTATATAAATGCTCTTTAGTTAACAGTGGGAATCGCGTTGTGTTCGTGAACTGTGTAAAATCATGTGATCCCAAAATTCACTTGGTTTACCAGAAATGAACATTTGCTTGTAGGAAGACACAGATCCTGTGGTTCAACTCCGTTTCTGAAGCGAAACTCAGAGCAGTGTTCTCATCCATTGAACACACTCTGTTTTAACGCAAGAAGCAAGCTCTTCTTTCGAGCATTTCTAATACAGCAAGAACCATGAGCATGCCAAGAAAAAAAGAACTGTGTTTCCTACTCATACGGACCATACGTAGTTCAACTCTTCTCATGAAACTGAAACAAACCACAGCTCCACTTACATAAATGCTCTTGAGTGAATAGTGAGAAAAGCGTTTGGTTCGTGAACTGTGAATAATCATTTGACCCCAAAATTCACTTGGTTTACCAGAAATGAACTGATGCTTGTAGTAAGACACAGATCCTGGGCTTTAACTCCGTTTCTGAAGGAAAATTCAGAGCAGTGTTCTCATCCATGAAACCCACT
The DNA here is from genome assembly GCA_949786405.1 of Onychomys arenicola. Taxonomy (NCBI): domain Eukaryota; kingdom Metazoa; phylum Chordata; class Mammalia; order Rodentia; family Cricetidae; genus Onychomys; species Onychomys arenicola. The sequence goes on along the minus strand of CATKUM010000022.1, from coordinate 902,257 downwards.
CTGTTTTAATGCAAGAAGCAATCTCTTCTTGTATCATCTCTAATACAGCAAGAAACCTGAGCATGCCCAGAAAAAAAGAACTGTGTTTCCTACTCATACGGACCAAATGTAGTTCAACTCTACTTATGAAACTGATACAAACCACTGCTCCACTTATATAAATGCTCTTTAGTTAATAGTAGGAATCGCGTTGTGTTCGTGAACTGTGTAAAATCATTTGAGCACAAAATTCACTTGGTTTACCAGAAATGAACTTTTGCTTGTAGGAAGACACAGATCCTGGGCTTTAACTCCGTTTCTGAAGGGAAATTCAGAGCAGTGTTCTCATCCATGAGACACACTCTGTTTTAATGCAAGAAGCAATCTCTTCTTTCGAGCGTCTCTAATACAGCAAGAAACATGAGCATGCCTAGAAAAAAAGAACTGTGTTTCCTACTCATACGGACCATATGCAGTTCAACTCTACTTATGAAACTGATACAAACCTCAGCTTCACTTACATAAATGCTCTTGAGTTAATAGTGAGAAACGCGTTGGGTTCTTGAACTGTGTAAAATCATTTGAGCCCAAAATTCACATAGTTTTCCAGAAATGAAATCTTGCTTGTAGGAAGACACAGATCCTGTGGTTTAACTCCGTTTCTGAAGGGAAATTAAGACCAGTGTTCTCATCCATGGAACACACTGCGTTTTAACGCAAGAAGCTAGCTGCTCATTCAAGCATCTCTAATACAGCAAGCACCATGAGCATGACCAGAAAAAAAGAACTGTGTTTCCTACTCATATGGACCATACATTGTTCAACTCTTCTTATGAAACTGATACAAACCACAGCTCCACTTGCATAAATGTTCTTGAGTTAACAGTGAGAATCGTGTTGAGTTCGTGAACTGTGTAAAATCATTTGAGCTCAAAATGCTCTTGGTTTACCAGAAATGAACTTTTGCTTGTAGGAAGACACAGATCCTGTGGTTGAACTCCGTTTCTGAAGGGAAACTCAGAGCAGTGTTCTCATCCATGAAACACACTCTGTTTTAACGCAAGAAGCAAGCTATTCTTTCGAGCATCTCTAATACAGCAAGAACCATGAGCATGCGGAGAAAAAAAGAACTGTATTTCCTACTAATACAGAACATATGTATGTCAGTTCTACTGATGAAACTGATACAAACCACAGCTCCACTTACATAAATGCTCTTGAGTTAATAGTGAGAATCGTGTTGGGTTCCTCAACTGTGTAAAATCATTTGACCCAAAAATTCAGTTGGTTTACCAGAATGAACTCTTGCTTGTAGGAAGACACAGATCCTGGGCTTTAACTCCGTTTCTGAAGGGAAACTCAGAGCAGTGTTCTCATCCATTGAACACACTCTGTTTTAAAACAAGAAGCAAGCACTTCTTTCGAGCATTTCTAATACAGCATGAAACATGAGCATGCCTAGAAAAAAAGAACTGTGTTTCCTACTCATACGGACCATATGCAGTTCAACTCTACTTATGAAACTGATACAAAACTCAGCTCCACTTACATAAATGCTCTTGAGTTAATAGTGAGAATCGCGTTGGGTTGGTGAACTGTGTAAAATCATGTGACCCCAAAATTCACATAGTTTTCCAGAAATGAACTCTTGCTTGTAGGAAGACACAGATCCTGTCGTTTAACTCCGATTCTGAAGGGAAATTAAGACCAGTGTTCTCATCCATGGAACACACTGCGTTTTAACGCAAGAAGCTAGCTGCTCATTCAAGCATCTCTAATACAGCAAGAACCATGAGCATTCCGAGACAAAAATAACTGTGTTTCCTACTCAAATGGGCCATATGTAGTTCAACTCTGCTTATGAAACTGATACAAACCACAGCTCCACTTACATAAATGCTCTTGAGTTAATAGTGACAATCGCGTTGGGTTCCTGAACTGTGTAAAATCATTTGAGCCCAAAATTCACTTGGTTTACAAGAAATGAACTCTTGCTTGTAGGAAGACCAATATCCTGGGCTTTAACTCCGTTTCTGAACGGAAATTCAGAGCAGTGTTCTCATCCATGAAACCCACTCTGTTTTAATGCAAGAAGCAATCTCTTCTTTGGAGCTTATCTAATACATCAAGAACCATGAGCATGACCAGAAAAAAAGAACTGTTTCCTACTCATACGTACCTTACATTGCTCAACTCTTCTTATGAAACTGATACAAACCACAGCTCCACATACATAAATGTTCTTTAGTTAACTGTGAGAATCGCGTTGGGTTCGTGAACTGTGTAAAAAAATTTGAGCTCAAAATTAACTTGGTTTACCAGAAATGAACTCTTGCATGTAGGAAAACACAGATCCTGTGGTTTAACTACGTTTCTGAAGGGAAATTAAGACCGGTGTTCTCATCCATGGAACACACTACGTTTTAACGCAAGAAGCTAGCTCTTCATTCCAGCATCTCTAATACAGCAAGAACCATGAGCATGCCCAGAAAAAAAGAACTGTGTTTCCTACTCAAACGGACCATATGCAGTTCAACTCTACTTATGAAACTGATACAAACCACAGCTCCACTTACATAAATGCTCTTGAGTTAATAGTGACAATCGCGTTGGGTTCTTGAACTGTGTAAAATCATTTGAGCCCAAAATTCATATAGTTTTCCAGAAATGAACTCTTGCTTGTAGGTAGACACAGATCCTGTGGTGTAACTCCAATTCTGAAGGGAAATTAAGACCAGTGTTCTCATCCATGGAACACACTGCGTTTTAACGGAAGAAGCTAGCTGTTCTTTCCAGCATCTCTAATAAAGCAAGAACCATGAGCATGCCCAGAAAAAAAGTTCTGTGCTTCCTACTCCACGGACCATACATAGTTCAACTCTGCTTATGAAACTGATACAAACCACAGCTGCACTTACATGAATGCTCATGAGTTAATAGTGAGAAAAGCGTTTGGTTCGTGAACTGTGTATAATCATTTGACCCCAAAATTCACTTGGTTTACCAGAAATAAACTGTTGCTTGTATTAAGACACAGATCCTTGGCTTTAACTCCGTTTCTGAAGGAAAATTCAGAGCAGTGTTCTCATCCATGAAACACACTCTGTTTTAATGCAAGAAGCAATCTCTTCTTTCGAGCATCTCTAATACAGCAAGAAACATGAGCATTCCCAGAAAAAAAGAACTGTGTTTCCTACTCATACGGACCATATGCAGTACAACTCTACTTATGGAACTGATACAAACCTCAGCTCCACTTACATAAATGCTCTTGAGTTAATAGTGAGAATCGCATTGGGTTCGTGAACTGTGTAAAATCATTTGACCCCAAAATTCACATAGTTTTCCAGAAATGAACTCTTGCTTGTAGGAAGACACAGATCATGGGCTTTAACTCCGTTTCTGAAGGGAAATTCAGAGCAGTGTTCTCATCCATGAAACCCACTCTGTTTTAATGCAAGAAGCAATCTCTTCTTTCGAGCGTATCTAATACATCAAGAACCATGAACATGACCAGAAAAAAAGAACTGTGTTTCAAACTCATATGGACCATACATTGTTCAACTCTTCTTATGAAACTGATACAAACCACAGCTCCACTTACATAAATGTTCTTTAGTTAACAGTGAGAATCGGGTTGGGTTCGTGAACTGTGTAAAATCATTTGAGCCCAAAATTCACATAGTTTTCCAGAAATGAACTTTTGCTTGTAGGAAGACACAGATCCTGGGCTTTAACTCCGTTTCTGAAGGAAAATTCAGAGCAGTGTTCTCATCCATGAAACACACTCTGTTTTAATGCAAGAAGCAATCTCTTCTTTTGAGCATCTCTAATACAGCAAGAAACATGAGCATTCCCAGAAAAAAAGAACTGTGTTTCCTACTCATACGGACCAAATGTAGTTCAACTCTACTTATGAAACTGATACAAACCACTGCTCCACTTATATAAATGCTCTTGAGTTAATAGTGAGAAAAGCGTTTGGTTCGTGAACTGTGTAAAATCATTTGAGCCCAAAATTCACTTGGTTTACAAGAAATGAACTCTTGCTTGTAGGAAGACACATATCCTGGGCTTTAACTCCGTTTCTGAAGGGAAATTCAGAGCATTGTTCTCATCCATGAGAAACACTCTGTTTTAATGCAAGAAGCAATCTCTTCCTTTAGCATCTCTAATACAGCAAGAAACATGAGCATGCCCAGAAAAAAAGAACTGTGTTTCCTACTAATATGGACCATACGTAGTTCAGCTCTGCTTATGAAATTGATACAAACCATAGCTCCACTTACATGAATGCTCCTGAGTTAATAGTGAGAATCGCGTTAGTTTCGTCAACTGTGTAAAATCATTTGACCCCAAAATTCACTTGGTTTACCAGAAATGAACTCTTGCTTGTAGGAAGACCAATATCCTGGGCTTTAACTCCGTTTCTGAACGGAAATTCAGAGCAGTGTTCTCATCCATGAAACCCACTCTGTTTTAATGCAAGAAGCAATCTCTTCTTTGGAGCTTATCTAATACATCAAGAACCATGAGCATGACCAGAAAAAAAGAACTGTTTCCTACTCATACGTACCTTACATTGCTCAACTCTTCTTATGAAACTGATACAAACCACAGCTCCACATACATAAATGTTCTTTAGTTAACAGTGAGAATCGCGTTGGGTTCGTGAACTGTGTAAAAAAATTTGAGCTCAAATTTAACTTGGTTTACCAGAAATGAACTCTTGCATGTAGGAAAACACAGATCCTGTGGTTTAACTACGTTTCTGAAGGGAAATTAAGACCGGTGTTCTCATCCATGGAACACACTGTGTTTTAACGCAAGAAGCTAGCTCTTCATTCCAGCATCTCTAATACAGCAAGAACCATGAGCATGCCCAGAAAAAAAGAACTGTGTTTCCTACTCAAACGGACCATATGCAGTTCAACTCTACTTATGAAACTGATACAAACCACAGCTCCACTTACATAAATGCTCTTGAGTTAATAGTGACAATCGCGTTGGGTTCTTGAACTGTGTAAAATCATTTGAGCCCAAAATTCACATAGTTTTCCAGAAATGAACTCTTGCTTGTAGGTAGACACAGATCCTGTGGTTTAACTCCAATTCTGAAGGGAAATTAAGACCAGTGTTCTCATCCATGGAACACACTGCGTTTTAACGGAAGAAGCTAGCTGTTCTTTCCAGCATCTCTAATAAAGCAAGAACCATGAGCATGCCCAGAAAAAAAGTTCTGTGCTTCCTACTCCACGGACCATACATAGTTCAACTCTGCTTATGAAACTGATACAAACCACAGCTGCACTTACATGAATGCTCTTGAGTTAATAGTGAGAAAAGCGTTTGGTTCGTGAACTGTGTATAATCATTTGACCCCAAAATTCACTTGGTTTACCAGAAATGAACTGTTGCTTGTATTAAGACACAGATCCTTGGCTTTAACTCCGTTTCTGAAGGAAAATTCAGAGCAGTGTTCTCATCCATGAAACACACTCTGTTTTAATGCAAGAAGCAATCTCTTCTTTCGAGCATCTCTAATACAGCAAGAAACATGAGCATTCCCAGAAAAAAAGAACTGTGTTTCCTACTCATACGGACCATATGCAGTACAACTCTACTTATGGAACTGATACAAACCTCAGCTCCACTTACATAAATGCTCTTGAGTTAATAGTGAGAATCGCATTGGGTTCGTGAACTGTGTAAAATCATATGACCCCAAAATTCACATAGTTTTCCAGAAATGAACTCTTGCTTGTAGGAAGACACAGATCATGGGCTTTAACTCCGTTTCTGAAGGGAAATTCAGAGCAGTGTTCTCATCCATGAAACCCACTCTGTTTTAATGCACGAAGCAATCTCTTCTTTCGAGCGTATCTAATACATCAAGAACCATGAACATGACCAGAAAAAAAGAACTGTGTTTCAAACTCATATGGACCATACATTGTTCAACTCTTCTTATGAAACTGATACAAACCACAGCTCCACTTACATAAATGTTCTTTAGTTAACAGTGAGAATCGGGTTGGGTTCGTGAACTGTGTAAAATCATTTGAGCCCAAAATTCACATAGTTTTCCAGAAATGAACTTTTGCTTGTAGGAAGACACAGATCCTGGGCTTTAACTCCGTTTCTGAAGGAAAATTCAGAGCAGTGTTCTCATCCATGAAACACACTCTGTTTTAATGCAAGAAGCAATCTCTTCTTTTGAGCATCTCTAATACAGCAAGAAACATGAGCATGACCAGAAAAAAAGAACTGTGTTTCCTACTCATACGGACCAAATGTAGTTCAACTCTACTTATGAAACTGATACAAACCACTGCTCCACTTATATAAATGCTCTTTAGTTAATAGTAGGAATCGTGTTGTGTTCGTGAACTGTGTAAAATCATTTGAGCACAAAATTCACTTGGTTTACCAGAAATGAACTTTTGCTTGTAGGAAGACACAGATCCTGTGGTTCAACTCCGTTTCTGAAGGGAAACTCAGAGCAGTGTTCTCATCCATTGAACACACTCTGTTTTAACGCAAGAAGCAAGCTCTTCTTTCGAGTATTTCTAATACAGCATGAAACATGAGCATGCCCAGAAAAAAAGAACTGTGTTTCCTACTCATACGGACCATATGCAGTTCAACTCTACTTATGAAACTGATACAAACCTCAGCTCCACTTACATAAATGCTCTTGAGTTAATAGTGAGAAAAGCGTTGGGTTCCTGAACTGTGTAAAATCATTTGACCCCAAAATTCACATAGTTTTCCAGAAATGAACTCTTGCTTGTAGGAAGACATAGATCATGGGCTTTAACTCCGTTTCTGAAGGGAAATTCAGATCAGTGTTCTCATCCATGAAACCCACTCTGTTTTAATGCAAGAAGCAATCTCTTCTTTCGACCGTATCTAATACATCAAGAACCATGACCATGACCAGAAAAAAAGAACTGTGTTTCCTACTCATATGGACCATACATTGTTCAACTCTACTTATGAAACTGATACAAACCTCAGCTGCACTTACATAAATGCTCTTGAGTTAATAGTGAGAAAAGCGTTTGGTTCGTGAACTGTATATAATCATTTGACCCCAAAATTCACTTGGTTTACCAGAAATGAACTGTTGCTTGTAGTAAGACACAGATCCTGGGCTTTAACTCCGTTTCTGAAGGAAAATTCAGAGCAGTGTTCTCATCCATGAAACACACTCTGTTTTAACGCAAGAAGCAAGCTATTCTTTCGAGCATCTCTAACACAGCAAGAACCATGAGCATGCGGAAAAAAAAAGAACTGTATTTCCTACTAATACAGAACATATGTATTTCAGTTCTACTGATGAAACTGATACAAACCACAGCTCCACTTACATAAATGCTCTTGAGTTAATAGTGAGAATCGTGTTGGGTTCCTGAACTGTGTAAAATCATTTGACCCCAAAATTCAGTTGGTTTACCAGAATGAACTCTTGCTTGTAGGAAGACACAGATCCTGGGCTTTAACTCCGTTTCTGAACGGAAATTCAGAGCAGTGTTCTCATCCATGAAACACACTCTGTTTTAATGCAAGAAGCAATCTCTTCTTTTAGCATCAATAATACAGCAAGAAACATGAGCATGCCCAGAAAAAAAGAACTGTGTTTCCTACTCATACTGACCAAATGTAGTTCAACTCTACTTATGAAACTGATACAAACCACTGCTCCACTTATATAAATGCTCTTTAGTTAATAGTTGGAATCGCGTTGTCTTCGTGAACTGTGTAAAATCATTTGAGCACAAAATTCACTTGGGCTACCAGAAATGAACTTTTGCTTGTAGGAAGACACAGATGCTGGGGTTCAACTCCGTTACTGAAGGGAAACTCAGAGCAGTGTTCTCATCCATTGAACACACTCTGTTTTAACACAAGAAGCAAGCTCTTCTTTCGAGCATTTCTAATACAGCATGAAACATGAGCATGCCGAGAAACAAAGAACTGTGTTTCCTACTCATACGGACCATATGCAGTTCAACTCTTCTCATGAAACTGATACAAACCACAGCTCCACTTACATAAATGCTCTTGAGTTAATAGTGAGAATCTCGTTGGGTTCGTGAACTGTGTAAAATCATTTGAGCCCAAAATTCACATAGTTTTCCAGAAATGAACTCTTGCTTGTAGGTAGACACAGATCCTGTGGTTTAACTCCAATTCTGAAGGGAAATTAAGACCAGTGTTCTCTTCCATGGAACACACTGCGTTTTAACGGAAGAAGCTAGCTGTTCTTTCCAGCATGTCTAATAAAGCAAGAACCATGAGCATGCCCAGAAAAAAAGTTCTGTGTTTCCTACTCCACGGACCATACGTAGTTCAACTCTGCTTATGAAACTGATACAAACCACAGCTGCACTTACATGAATGCTCTTGAGTTAATAGTGAGAAAAGCATTTGGTTCGTTAACTGTGTATAATCATTTGACCCCAAAATTCACTTGGTTTACCAGAAATGAACTGTTGCTTGTAGAAAGACACAGACCCTGGGCTTTAACTCCGTTTCTGAAGGAAAATTCAGAGCAGTGTTCTCATCCATGAAACACACTCTGTTTTAATGCAAGAAGCAATCTCTTCTTTTAGCATCTCTAATACAGCAAGAAACATGAGCATGACCAGAAAAAAAGAACTGTGTTTCCTACTCATACGGACCAAATATAGTTCAACTCTACTTATGAAACTTATAGAAACCACTGCTCCACTTATATAAATGCTCTTTAGTTAATAGTAGGAATCGCGTTGTGTACTTGAACTGTGTAAAATCATTTGAGCCCAAAATTCACATAGTTTTCCAGAAATGAACTCTTGCTTGTAGGAAGACACAGATCCTGTGGTTTAACTCCGTTGCTGAAGGGAAATTAAGACCAGTGTTCTCATCCATGGAACACACTGCGTTTTAACGCAAGAAGCTAGCTGCTCATTCAAGCATCTCTAATACAGCAAGCACCATGAGCATGACCAGAAAAAAAGAACTGTGTTTCCTACTCATATGGACCATACATTGTTCAACTCTTCTTATGAAACTGATACAAACCACAGCTCCACTTGCATAAATGTTCTTGAGTTAACAGTGAGAATCGTGTTGAGTTCGTGAACTGTGTAAAATCATTTGAGCTCAAAATGCTCTTGGTTTACCAGAAATGAACTTTTGCTTGTAGGAAGACACAGATCCTGTGGTTGAACTCCGTTTCTGAAGGGAAACTCAGAGCAGTGTTCTCATCCATGAAACACACTCTGTTTTAACGCAAGAAGCAAGCTATTCTTTCGAGCATCTCTAATACAGCGAGAACCATGAGCATGCGGAGAAAAAAAGAACTGTATTTCCTACTAATACAGAACATATGTATGTCAGTTCTACTGATGAAACTGATACAAACCACAGCTCCACTTACATAAATGCTCTTGAGTTAATAGTGAGAATCGTGTTGGGTTCCTCAACTGTGTAAAATCATTTGACCCAAAAATTCAGTTGGTTTACCAGAATGAACTCTTGCTTGTAGGAAGACACAGATCCTGGGCTTTAACTCCGTTTCTGAAGGGAAACTCAGAGCAGTGTTCTCATCCATTGAACACACTCTGTTTTAAAACAAGAAGCAAGCACTTCTTTCGAGCATTTCTAATACAGCATGAAACATGAGCATGCCTAGAAAAAAAGAACTGTGTTTCCTACTCATACGGACCATATGCAGTTCAACTCTACTTATGAAACTGATACAAACCTCAGCTCCACTTACATAAATGCTCTTGAGTTAATAGTGAGAATCGCGTTGGGTTGGTGAACTGTGTAAAATCATGTGACCCCAAAATTCACATAGTTTTCCAGAAATGAACTCTTGCTTGTAGGAAGACACAGATCCTGTCGTTTAACTCCGATTCTGAAGGGAAATTAAGACCAGTGTTCTCATCCATGGAACACACTGCGTTTTAACGCAAGAAGCTTGCTGCTCATTCAAGCATCTCTAATACAGCAAGAACCATGAGCATGCCGAGACAAAAATAACTGTGTTTCCTACTCAAATGGGCCATATGTAGTTCAACTCTGCTTATGAAACTGATACAAACCACAGCTCCACTTACATAAATGCTCTTGAGTTAATAGTGACAATCGCGTTGGGTTCCTGAACTGTGTAAAATCATTTGAGCCCAAAATTCACTTGGTTTACAAGAAATGAACTCTTGCTTGTAGGAAGACCAATATCCTGGGCTTTAACTCCGTTTCTGAACGGAAATTCAGAGCAGTGTTCTCATCCATGAAACCCACTCTGTTTTAATGCAAGAAGCAATCTCTTCTTTGGAGCTTATCTAATACATCAAGAACCATGAGCATGACCAGAAAAAAAGAACTGTTTCCTACTCATACGTACCTTACATTGCTCAACTCTTCTTATGAAACTGATACAAACCACAGCTCCACATACATAAATGTTCTTTAGTTAACTGTGAGAATCGCGTTGGGTTCGTGAACTGTGTAAAAAAATTTGAGCTCAAAATTAACTTGGTTTACCAGAAATGAACTCTTGCATGTAGGAAAACACAGATCCTGTGGTTTAACTACGTTTCTGAAGGGAAATTAAGACCGGTGTTCTCATCCATGGAACACACTACGTTTTAACGCAAGAAGCTAGCTCTTCATTCCAGCATCTCTAATACAGCAAGAACCATGAGCATGCCCAGAAAAAAAGAACTGTGTTTCCTACTCAAACGGACCATATGCAGTTCAACTCTACTTATGAAACTGATACAAACCACAGCTCCACTTACATAAATGCTCTTGAGTTAATAGTGACAATCGCGTTGGGTTCTTGAACTGTGTAAAATCATTTGAGCCCAAAATTCATATAGTTTTCCAGAAATGAACTCTTGCTTGTAGGTAGACACAGATCCTGTGGTTTAACTCCAATTCTGAAGGGAAATTAAGACCAGTGTTCTCATCCATGGAACACACTGCGTTTTAACGGAAGAAGCTAGCTGTTCTTTCCAGCATCTCTAATAAAGAAAGAACCATGAGCATGCCCAGAAAAAAAGTTCTGTGCTTCCTCCTCCACGGACCATACATAGTTCAACTCTGCTTATGAAACTGATACAAACCACAGCTGCACTTACATGAATGCTCATGAGTTAATAGTGAGAAAAGCGTTTGGTTCGTGAACTGTGTATAATCATTTGACCCCAAAATTCACTTGGTTTACCAGAAATAAACTGTTGCTTGTATTAAGACACAGATCCTTGGCTTTAACTCCGTTTCTGAAGGAAAATTCAGAGCAGTGTTCTCATCCATGAAACACACTCTGTTTTAATGCAAGAAGCAATCTCTTCTTTCGAGCATCTCTAATACAGCAAGAAACATGAGCATTCCCAGAAAAAAAGAACTGTGTTTCCTACTCATACGGACCATATGCAGTACAACTCTACTTATGGAACTGATACAAACCTCAGCTCCACTTACATAAATGCTCTTGAGTTAATAGTGAGAATCGCATTGGGTTCGTGAACTGTGTAAAATCATTTGACCCCAAAATTCACATAGTTTTCCAGAAATGAACTCTTGCTTGTAGGAAGACACAGATCATGGGCTTTAACTCCGTTTCTGAAGGGAAATTCAGAGCAGTGTTCTCATCCATGAAACCCACTCTGTTTTAATGCAAGAAGCAATCTCTTCTTTCGAGCGTATCTAATACATCAAGAACCATGAACATGACCAGAAAAAAAGAACTGTGTTTCAAACTCATATGGACCATACATTGTTCAACTCTTCTTATGAAACTGATACAAACCACAGCTCCACTTACATAAATGTTCTTTAGTTAACAGTGAGAATCGGGTTGGGTTCGTGAACTGTGTAAAATCATTTGAGCCCAAAATTCACATAGTTTTCCAGAAATGAACTTTTGCTTGTAGGAAGACACAGATCCTGGGCTTTAACTCCGTTTCTGAAGGAAAATTCAGAGCAGTGTTCTCATCCATGAAACACACTCTGTTTTAATGCAAGAAGCAATCTCTTCTTTTGAGCATCTCTAATACAGCAAGAAACATGAGCATTCCCAGAAAAAAAGAACTGTGTTTCCTACTCATACGGACCAAATGTAGTTCAACTCTACTTATGAAACTGATACAAACCACTGCTCCACTTATATAAATGCTCTTGAGTTAATAGTGAGAAAAGCGTTTGGTTCGTGAACTGTGTAAAATCATTTGAGCCCAAAATTCACTTGGTTTACAAGAAATGAACTCTTGCTTGTAGGAAGACACATATCCTGGGCTTTAACTCCGTTTCTCAAGGGAAATTCAGAGCATTGTTCTCATCCATGAGAAACACTCTGTTTTAATGCAAGAAGCAATCTCTTCCTTTAGCATCTCTAATACAGCAGGAAACATGAGCATGCCCAGAAAAAAAGAACTGTGTTTCCTACTAATATGGACCTTACGTAGTTCAGCTCTGCTTATGAAATTGATACAAACCATAGCTCCACTTACATGAATGCTCTTGAGTTAATAGTGAGAATCGCGTTAGTTTCGTCAACTGTGTAAAATCATTTGACCCCAAAATTCACTTGGTTTACCAGAAATGAACTCTTGCTTGTAGGAAGACCAATATCCTGGGCTTTAACTCCGTTTCTGAACGGAAATTCAGAGCAGTGTTCTCATCCATGAAACCCACTCTGTTTTAATGCAAGAAGCAATCTCTTCTTTGGAGCTTATCTAATACATCAAGAACCATGAGCATGACCAGAAAAAAAGAACTGTTTCCTACTCATACGTACCTTACATTGCTCAACTCTTCTTATGAAACTGATACAAACCACAGCTCCACATACATAAATGTTCTTTAGTTAACAGTGAGAATCGCGTTGGGTTCGTGAACTGTGTAAAAAAATTTGAGCTCAAATTTAACTTGGTTTACCAGAAATGAACTCTTGCATGTAGGAAAACACAGATCCTGTGGTTTAACTACGTTTCTGAAGGGAAATTAAGACCGGTGTTCTCATCCATGGAACACACTGCGTTTTAACGCAAGAAGCTAGCTCTTCATTCCAGCATCTCTAATACAGCAAGAACCATGAGCATGCCCAGAAAAAAAGAACTGTGTTTCCTACTCAAACGGACCATATGCAGTTCAACTCTACTTATGAAACTGATACAAACCACAGCTCCACTTACATAAATGCTCTTGAGTTAATAGTGACAATCGCGTTGGGTTCTTGAACTGTGTAAAATCATTTGAGCCCAAAATTCACATAGTTTTCCAGAAATGAACTCTTGCTTGTAGGTAGACACAGATCCTGTGGTTTAACTCCAATTCTGAAGGGAAATTAAGACCAGTGTTCTCATCCATGGAACACACTGCGTTTTAACGGAAGAAGCTAGCTGTTCTTTCCAGCATCTCTAATAAAGCAAGAACCATGAGCATGCCCAGAAAAAAAGTTCTGTGCTTCCTACTCCACGGACCATACATAGTTCAACTCTGCTTATGAAACTGATACAAACCACAGCTGCACTTACATGAATGCTCTTGAGTTAATAGTGAGAAAAGCGTTTGGTTCGTGAACTGTGTATAATCATTTGACCCCAAAATTCACTTGGTTTACCAGAAATGAACTGTTGCTTGTATTAAGACACAGATCCTTGGCTTTAACTCCGTTTCTGAAGGAAAATTCAGAGCAGTGTTCTCATCCATGAAACACACTCTGTTTTAATGCAAGAAGCAATCTCTTCTTTCGAGCATCTCTAATACAGCAAGAAACATGAGCATTCCCAGAAAAATAGAACTGTGTTTCCTACTCATACGGACCATATGCAGTACAACTCTACTTATGGAACTGATACAAACCTCAGCTCCACTTACATAAATGCTCTTGAGTTAATAGTGAGAATCGCATTGGGTTCGTGAACTGTGTAAAATCATATGACCCCAAAATTCACATAGTTTTCCAGAAATGAACTCTTGCTTGTAGGAAGACACAGATCATGGGCTTTAACTCCGTTTCTGAAGGGAAATTCAGAGCAGTGTTCTCATCCATGAAACCCACTCTGTTTTAATGCACGAAGCAATCTCTTCTTTCGAGCGTATCTAATACATCAAGAACCATGAACATGACCAGAAAAAAAGAACTGTGTTTCCAACTCATATGGACCATACATTGTTCAACTCTTCTTATGAAACTGATACAAACCACAGCTCCACTTACATAAATGTTCTTTAGTTAACAGTGAGAATCGGGTTGGGTTCGTGAACTGTGTAAAATCATTTGAGCCCAAAATTCACATAGTTTTCCAGAAATGAACTTTTGCTTGTAGGAAGACACAGATCCTGGGCTTTAACTCCGTTTCTGAAGGAAAATTCAGAGCAGTGTTCTCATCCATGAAACACACTCTGTTTTAATGCAAGAAGCAATCTCTTCTTTTGAGCATCTCTAATACAGCAAGAAACATGAGCATGACCAGAAAAAAAGAACTGTGTTTCCTACTCATACGGACCAAATGTAGTTCAACTCTACTTATGAAACTGATATAAACCACTGCTCCACTTATATAAATGCTCTTTAGTTAATAGTAGGAATCGTGTTGTGTTCGTGAACTGTGTAAAATCATTTGAGCACAAAATTCACTTGGTTTACCAGAAATGAACTTTTGCTTGTAGGAAGACACAGATCCTGTGGTTCAACTCCGTTTCTGAAGGGAAACTCAGAGCAGTGTTCTCATCCATTGAACACACTCTGTTTTAACGCAAGAAGCAAGCTCTTCTTTCGAGCATTTCTAATACAGCATGAAACATGAGCATGCCCAGAAAAAAAGAACTGTGTTTCCTACTCATACGGACCATATGCAGTTCAACTCTACTTATGAAACTGATACAAACCTCAGCTCCACTTACATAAATGCTCTTGAGTTAATAGTGAGAAAAGCGTTGGGTTCCTGAACTGTGTAAAATCATTTGACCCCAAAATTCACATAGTTTTCCAGAAATGAACTCTTGCTTGTAGGAAGACATAGATCATGGGCTTTAACTCCGTTTCTGAAGGGAAATTCAGATCAGTGTTCTCATCCATGAAACCCACTCTGTTTTAATGCAAGAAGCAATCTCTTCTTTCGACCGTATCTAATACATCAAGAACCATGACCATGACCAGAAAAAAAGAACTGTGTTTCCTACTCATATGGACCATACATTGTTCAACTCTACTTATGAAACTGACACAAACCTCAGCTGCACTTACATAAATGCTCTTGCGTTAATAGTGATAAAAGCGTTTGGTTCGTGAACTGTATATAATCATTTGACCCCAAAATTCACTTGGTTTACCAGAAATGAACTGTTGCTTGTAGTAAGACACAGATTCTGGGCTTTAACTCCGTTTCTGAAGGAAAATTCAGAGCAGTGTTCTCATCCATGAAACACACTCTGTTTTAACGCAAGAAGCAAGCTATTCTTTCGAGCATCTCTAACACAGCAAGAACCATGAGCATGCGGAAAAAAAAAGAACTGTATTTCCTACTAATACAGAACATATGTATTTCAGTTCTACTGATGAAACTGATACAAACCACAGCTCCACTTACATAAATGCTCTTGAGTTAATAGTGAGAATCGTGTTGGGTTCCTGAACTGTGTAAAATCATTTGACCCCAAAATTCAGTTGGTTTACCAGAATGAACTCTTGCTTGTAGCAAGACACAGATCCTGGGCTTTAACTCCGTTTCTGAAGGGAAATTCAGAGCAGTGTTCTCATCCATGAAACACACTCTGTTTTAATGCAAGAAGCAATCTCTTCTTTTAGCATCTCTAATACAGCAAGAAACATGAGCATGCCCAGAAAAAAAGAACTGTGTTTCCTACTCATACTGACCAAATGTAGTTCAACTCTACTTATGAAACTGATACAAACCACTGCTCCACTTATATAAATGCTCTTTAGTTAATAGTTGGAATCGCGTTGTCTTCGTGAACTGTGTAAAATCATTTGAGCACAAAATTCACTTGGGCTACCAGAAATGAACTTTTGCTTGTAGGAAGACACAGATGCTGGGGTTCAACTCCGTTACTGAAGGGAAACTCAGAGCAGTGTTCTCATCCATTGAACACACTCTGTTTTAACACAAGAAGCAAGCTCTTCTTTCGAGCATTTCTAATACAGCATGAAACATGAGCATGCCGAGAAACAAAGAACTGTGTTTCCTACTCATATGGACCATATGCAGTTCAACTCTTCTCATGAAACTGATACAAACCACAGCTCCAATTACATAAATGATCTTGAGTTAATAGTGAGAATCTCGTTGGGTTCGTGAACTGTGTAAAATCATTTGAGCCCAAAATTCACATAGTTTTCCAGAAATGAACTCTTGCTTGTAGGTAGACACAGATCCTGTGGTTTAACTCCAATTCTGAAGGGAAATTAAGACCAGTGTTCTCATCCATGGAACACACTGCGTTTTAACGGAAGAAGCTAGCTGTACTTTCCAGCATCTCTAATAAAGCAAGAACCATGAGCATGCCCAGAAAAAAAGTTCTGTGTTTCCTACTCCACGGACCATACGTAGTTCAACTCTGCTTATGAAACTGATACAAACCACAGCTGCACTTACATGAATGCTCTTGAGTAAATAGTGAGAAAAGCGTTTGGTTTGTGAACTGTGTATAATCATTTGACCCCAAAATTCACTTGGTTTACCAGAAATGAACTGTTGCTTGTAGTAAGACACAGACCATGGGCTTTAACTCCGTTTCTGAAGGAAAATTCAGAGCAGTGTTCTCATCCATGAAACACACTCTGTTTTAATGCAAGAAGCAATCTCTTCTTTTAGCATCTCTAATACAGCAAGAAACATGAGCATAACCAGAAAAAAAGAACTGTGTTTCCTACTCATACGGACCAAATATAGTTCAACTCTACTTATGAAACTGATACAAACCACTGCTCCACTTATATAAATGCTCTTTAGTTAATAGTAGGAATCGCGTTGTGTACTTGAACTGTGTAAAATCATTTGAGCCCAAAATTCACATAGTTTTCCAGAAATGAACTCTTGCTTGTAGGAAGACACAGATCCTGTCGTTTAACTCCGTTTCTGAAGGGAAATTAAGACCAGTGTTCTCATCCATGGAACACACTGCGTTTTAACGCAAGAAGCTAGCTGCTCATTCAAGCATCTCTAATACAGCAAGAACCATGAGCATGCCGAGACAAAAATAACTGTGTTTCCTACTCAAATGGGCCATATGTAGTTCAACTTTGCTTATGAAACTGATACAAACCACAGCTCCACTTACATAAATGCTCTTGAGTTAATAGTGAGAATCGTGTTGGGTTCCTGAACTGTGTAAAATCATTTGACCCCAAAATTCAGTTGGTTTACCAGAAAGGAACTCTTGCTTGTAGGAAGACACATATCCTGGGCTTTAACTCCGTTTCTGAAGGGAAATTCAGAGCATTGTTCTCATCCATGAGACACACTCTGTTTTAATGCAAGAAGCAATCTCTTCCTTTAGCATCTCTAATACAGCAGGAAACATGAGCATGCCCAGAAAAAAAGAACTGTGTTTCCTACTAATATGGACCATACGTAGTTCAGCTCTGCTTATGAAATTGATACAAACCATAGCTCCACTTACATGAATGCTCTTGAGTTAATAGTGAGAATCCCGTTAGTTTCGTGAACTGTGTAAAATCATTTGACCCCAAAATTCACTTGGTTTACCAGAAGTGAACTCTTGCTTGTAGGAAGACCAATATCCTGGGCTTTAACTCCGTTTCTGAACGGAAATTCAGAGCAGTGTTCTCATCCATGAAACCCACTCTGTTTTAATGCAAGAAGCAATCTCTTCTTTGGAGCTTATCTAATACATCAAGAACCATGACCATGACCAGAAAAAAAGAACTGTGTTTCCTACTCATATGGACCATACATTGTTCAACTCTACTTATGAAACTGATACAAACCACAGCTCCACTTACATAAATGTTCTTGAGTTAACAGTGAGAATCGCGTTGGGTTCGTGAACTGTGTAAAATCATTTGAGCTCAAAATTCTCTTGGTTTACCAGAAATGAACTTTTGCTTGTAGGAAGACACAGATCCTGTGGTTGAACTCCGTTTCTGAAGGGAAACTCAGAGCAGTGTTCTCATCCATGAAACACACTCTGTTTTAACGCAAGAAGCAAGCTATTCTTTCTAGCATCTCTAACACAGCAAGAACCATGAGCATGCGGAGAAAAAAAGAACTGTATTTCCTACTAATACAGAACATATGTATTTCAGTTCTACTGATGAAACTGATACAAACCACAGCTCCACTTACATAAATGCCCTTGAGTTAATAGTGAGAATCGCGTCGGGTTGGTGAACTGTGTAAAATCATTTGACCCCAAAATTCACATAGTTTTCCAGAAATGAACTCTTGCTTGTAGGAAGACACAGATCCTGGGCTTTAACTCCGTTTCTGAAGGGAAATTCAGAGCAGTGTTCTCATCCATGAAACACACTCTGTTTAAATGCAAGAAGCAATCTCTTCTTTCCAGCATCTCTAATACAGCAAGAAATATGAGCATGCCCAGAAAAAAAGAACTGTGTTTCCTACTCATACAGACCATATGCAGTTCAATCTACTTATGAAACTGATACAAACCACAGCTCCACTTCCATAAATCCTCTTTAGTTAATTGTGGGAATCACGTTGGGTTCTTGAACTGAGTAAAATCATTTGAGCCCAAAATTCACATAGTTTTCCAGAAATGAACTCTTGCTTGTAGGAAGACACATCATGGGCTTTAACTCCGTTTCTGAAGGGAAATTCAGAGCAGTGTTCTCATCCATGAAACACACTCTGTTTAAATGCAAGAAGCAATCTCTTCTTTCCAGCATCTCTAATACAGCAAGAAATATGAGCATGCCCGGAAAAAAAGAACTGTGTTTCCTACTCATACGGACCATATGCAGTTCAACTCTACTTATGAAACTGATACAAACAACAGCTCCACTTCCATAAATCCTCTTTAGTTAATTGTGGGAATCACGTTGGGTTCTTGAACTGAGTAAAATCATTTGAGCCCAAAATTCACATAGTTTTCCAGAAATGAACTCTTGCTTGTAGGTAGACACAGATCCTGTGGTTTAACTCAAATTCTGAAGGGAAATTAAGACCAGTGTTCTCATCCATGGATCACACTGCGTTTTAACGGAAGAAGCTAGCTGTTCTTTCCAGCATCTCTAATAAAGCAAGAACCATGAGCATTCCCAGAAAAAAAGAACTGTGTTTCCTACTCATACGGACCAAATGTAGTTCAACTCTACTTATGAAACTGATACAAACCACAGCTCCACTTATATAAATGCTCTGTAGTTAATAGTGGGAATCGCCTTGTGTTCATGAACTGTGTAAAATCATTTGAGCACAAAATTCACTTGGTTTACCAGAAATGACCTTTTACTTGTAGGAAGACACAGATCCTGTGGTTCAACTCCGTTTCTGAAGGGAAACTCAGAGCAGTGTTCTCATTCATTGAACACACTCTGTTTTAACGCAAGAAGCAAGCTCTTCCTTCAAGCATTTCTAATACAGCGTGAAACATGAGCATGCCGAGAAAAAAAGAACTGTATTTCCTACTCATATGGCCAAATGTAGTTCAACTCTACTTATGAAAGTGATACAAACCACAGCTCCACTTACATAAATGCTCTTTAGTTAATTGTGAGAATCACATTGGGTTCTTGAACTGTGTAAAATCATTTGAGCCAAAAATTCACATAGTTTTGCAGAAATGAACCCTTGCTTGTAGGTAGACATAGATTCAGTGCTATAACTCCGTTTCTGAAGGGAAATTAAGACCAGTGTTCTCATCCATAGAACACACTCTGTTTTAATGCAAGAAGCAATCTCTTCTTACGAGCATCTCTAATACAACAAGAAACATGAGCATTTCCAGAAAAAAAGAACTGTGTTTCCTACTCATAAGGACCAAATGTAGTTCAACTTTACTTTTGAAACTGATACAAACCACTGCTCCACTTATATAAATGCTCTTAAGTTAATAGTGGGAATCGCGTTGTGTTCGTGAACTGTGTAAAATCATTTGAGCTCAAAATTCACTTGGTTTACCAGAAATGAACTTTTGCTTGTAGGAAGACACAGATCCTGTGGTTTAACTCCAATTCTGAAGGGAAATTAAGACCAGTGTTCTCATCCATGGAACACACTGCGTTTTAACGGAAGAAGCTAGCTGTTCTTTCCAGCATCTGTAATAAAGCAAGAACCACGAGCATGCCCAGAAAAAAAGTTCTGTGCTCCCTACTCCACGGACCATACGTAGTTCAACTCTGCTTATGAAACTGATACAAACCACAGCTGCACTTACATGAATGCTCTTGAGTTAATAGTGAGAAAAGCGTTTGGTTCAAGCACTGTGTATAATCATTTGACCCCAAAATTCACTTGGTTTACCAGAAATGAATTGTTGCTTGTATTAAGACACAGATCCTTGGCTTTAACTCCGTTTCTGAAGGAAAATTCAGAGCAGTGTTCTCATCCATGAAACACACTCTGTTTTAATGCAAGAAGCAATCTCTTCTTTCGAGCATCTCTAATACAGCAAGAAACATGAGCATTCCCAGAAAAAAAGAACTGTGTTTCCTACTCATACGGACCAAATGTAGTTCAACTCTACTTTTGATACTGATACAAACCCCTGCTCCACTTATATAAATGCTCTTAAGTTAAAAGTGGGAATAGCGTTGTGTTCGTGAACTGTGTAAAATCATTTGAGCACAAAATTCACTTGGTTTACCAGAAATGAACATTTGCTTGTAGGAAGACACAGATCCTGTGGTTCAACTCCGTTTCTGAAGCGAAACTCAGAGCAGTGTTCTCATCCATTGAACACACTCTGTTTAAACGCAAGAAGAAAGCTCTTCTTTCGAGCATTTCTAATACAGCATGAAACATGAGCATGCCGAGAAAAAAAGAACTGTGTTTCCTACCTATACGGACCATATGCAGTACAACTCTACTTATGAAACTGATACAAACCTCAGCTCCACTTACATAAACGCTCTTGAGTTAATAGTGAGAATCTCGTTGGGTTCGTGAACTGTGTAAAATCATTTGACCCCAAAATTCACATAGTTTTCCAGAAATGAACTCTTGCTTGTAGGAAGACACAGATCATGGGCTTTAACTCCGTTTCTGAAGGGAAATTCAGAGCAGTGTTCTCATCCATGAAACACACTCTGTTTTAATGCTAGAAGCAATCTCTTCTTTCGAGCGTCTCTAATACAGCATGAAACATGAGCATGCCGAGAAAAAAAGAACTGTGTTTCCTACTCATACGGACCATACATTGTTCAACTCATCTTATGAAACTGATACAAACCACAGCTCCACTTACATAAATGTTCTTTAGTTAACAGTGAGAATCAGGGTTGGGTTCGTGAACTGTGTAAAATCATTTGAGCTCAAAATTCACTTGGTTTACCAGAAATGAACTTTTGCTTGTAGGAAGACACAGATCCTGTGGTTGAACTCCGTTTCTGAAGGGAAACTCAGAGCAGTGTTCTCATCCATGAAACACACTCTGTTTTAACGCAAGAAGCAAGCTATTCTTTCGAGCATCTCTAATACAGCAAGAACCATGAGCATGCCCAGAAAAAAAGAACTGTGTTTCCTATTCATACGGACCATACGTGGTTCAACTCTTCTCATGAAACTGATACAAACCACAGCTCCACTTACATAAATGCTCTTGAGTTAATAGTGAGAATCGCGTTGGGTTCTTGAACTGTGTAAAATCATTTGAGCCCAAAATTCACATAGTTTTCCAGAAATGAACTCTTGCTTGTAGGAAGACACAGATCCTGTCGTTTAACTCCGTTTCTGAAGGGAAATTAAGACCAGTGTTCTCATCCATGGAACACACTGCGTTTTAACGCAAGAAGCTAGCTGCTCATTCAAGCATCTCTAATACAGCAAGAACCATGAGCATGCCGAGACAAAAATAACTGTGTTTCCTACTCAAATGGGCCATATGTAGTTCAACTTTGCTTATGAAACTGATACAAACCACAGCTCCACTTACATAAATGCTCTTGAGTTAATAGTGAGAATCGTGTTGGGTTCCTGAACTGTGTAAAATCATTTGACCCCAAAATTCAGTTGGTTTACCAGAAAGGAACTCTTGCTTGTAGGAAGACACATATCCTGGGCTGTAACTCCGTTTCTGAAGGGAAATTCAGAGCATTGTTCTCATCCATGAGACACACTCTGTTTTAATGCAAGAAGCAATCTCTTCCTTTAGCATCTCTAATACAGCAGGAAACATGAGCATGCCCAGAAAAAAAGAACTGTGTTTCCTACTAATATGGACCATACGTAGTTCAGCTCTGCTTATGAAATTGATACAAACCATAGCTCCACTTACATGAATGCTCTTGAGTTAATAGTGAGAATCGCGTTAGTTTCGTGAACTGTGTAAAATCATTTGACCCCAAAATTCACTTGGTTTACCAGAAGTGAACTCTTGCTTGTAGGAAGACCAATATCCTGGGCTTTAACTCCGTTTCTGAACGGAAATTCAGAGCAGTGTTCTCATCCATGAAACCCACTCTGTTTTAATGCAAGAAGCAATCTCTTCTTTCGAGCGTATCTAATACATCAAGAACCATGAACATGACCAGAAAAAAAGAACTGTGTTTCCAACTCATATGGACCATACATTGTTCAACTCTTCTTATGAAACTGATACAAACCACAGCTCCACTTACATAAATGCTCATGAGTTAATAGTGACAATCGCGTTGGGTTCTTGAACTGTGTAAAATCATTTGAGCCCAAAATTCACATGGTTTTCCAGAAATGAACTCTTGCTTGTAGGTAGACACAGATCCTGTGGTTTAACTCCAATTCTGAAGGGAAATTAAGACCAGTGTTCTCATCCATGGAACACACTGCGTTTTAACGGAAGAAGCTAGCTGTTCTTTCCAGCATCTCTAATAAAGCAAGAACCATGAGCATGCCCAGAAAAAAAGTTCTGTGCTTCCTACTCCACGGACCATACATAGTTCAACTCTGCTTATGAAACTGATACAAACCACAGCTGCACTTACATGAATGCTCTTGAGTTAATAGTGAGAAAAGCGTTTGGTTCAAGCAGTGTGTATAATCATTTGACCCCAAAATTCACTTGGTTTACCAGAAATGAACTGTTGCTTGTATTAAGACACAGATCCTTGGCTTTAACGCCGTTTCTGAAGGAAAATTCAGAGCAGTGTTCTCATCCATGAAACACACTCTGTTTTAATGCAAGAAGCAATCTCTTCTTTCGAGCATCTCTAATACAGCAAGAAACATGAGCATTCCCAGAAAAAAAGAACTGTGTTTCCTACTCATACGGACCATATGCAGTACAACTCTACTTATGGAACTGATACAAACCTCAGCTCCACTTACATAAATGCTCTTGAGTTAATAGTGAGAATCGCATTGGGTTCGTGAACTGTGTAAAATCATATGACCCCAAAATTCACATAGTTTTCCAGAAATGAACTCTTGCTTGTAGGAAGACACAGATCATGGGCTTTAACTCCGTTTCTGAAGGGAAATTCAGAGCAGTGTTCTCATCCATGAAACCCACTCTGTTTTAATGCAAGAAGCAATCTCTTCTTTCGAGCGTATCTAATACATCAAGAACCATGAACATGACCAGAAAAAAAGAACTGTGTTTCAAACTCATATGGACCATACATTGTTCAACTCTTCTCATGAAACTGATACAAACCACAGCTCCACTTACATAAATGTTCTTTAGTTAACAGTGAGAATCGGGTTGGGTTCGTGAACTGTGTAAAATCATTTGAGCCCAAAATTCACATAGTTTTCCAGAAATGAACTTTTGCTTGTAGGAAGACACAGATCCTGGGCTTTAACTCCGTTTCTGAAGGAAAATTCAGAGCAGTGTTCTCATCCATGAAACACACTCTGTTTTAATGCAAGAAGCAATCTCTTCTTTCGAGCATCTCTAATACAGCAAGAAACATGAGCATTCCCAGAAAAAAAGAACTGTGTTTCCTACTCATACGGACCATATGCAGTACAACTCTACTTATGAAACTGATACAAACCACTGCTCCACTTATATAAATGCTCTTTAGTTAATAGTTGGAATCGCGTTGTCTTCGTGAACTGTGTAAAATCATTTGAGCACAAAATTCACTTGGGCTACCAGAAATGAACTTTTGCTTGTAGGAAGACACAGATGCTGGGGTTCAACTCCGTTACTGAAGGGAAACTCAGAGCAGTGTTCTCATCCATTGAACACACTCTGTTTTAACACAAGAAGCAAGCTCTTCTTTCGAGCATTTCTAATACAGCATGAAACATGAGCATGCCGAGAAACAAAGAACTGTGTTTCCTACTCATACGGACCATATGCAGTTCAACTCTTCTCATGAAACTGATACAAACCACAGCTCCACTTACATAAATGCTCTTTAGTTAACAGTGAGAATCGGGTTGGGTTCTTGAACTGAGTAAAATCATTTGAGCCCAAAATTCACATAGTTTTCCAGAAATGAACTCTTGCTTGTAGGTAGACACAGATCCTGTGGTTTAACTCCAATTCTGAAGGGAAATTAAGACCAGTGTTCTCATCCATGGAACACACTGCGTTTTAACGGAAGAAGCTAGCTGTACTTTCCAGCATCTCTAATAAAGCAAGAACCATGAGCATGCCCAGAAAAAAAGTTCTGTGTTTCCTACTCCACGGTCCATACGTAGTTCAACTCTGCTTATGAAACTGATACAAACCACAGCTGCACTTACATGAATGCTCTTGAGTTAATAGTGAGAAAAGCGTTTGGTTCGTGAACTGTGTATAATCATTTGACCCCAAAATTCACTTGGTTTACCAGAAATGAACTGTTGCTTGTAGTAAGACACAGACCCTGGGCTTTAACTCCGTTTCTGAAGGAAAATTCAGAGCAGTGTTCTCATCCATGAAACACACTCTGTTTTAATGCAAGAAGCAATCTCTTCTTTTAGCATCTCTAATACAGCAAGAAACATGAGCATGACCAGAAAAAAAGAACTGTGTTTCCTACTCATACGGACCAAATATAGTTCAACTCTACTTATGAAACTGATAGAAACCACTGCTCCACTTATATAAATGCTCTTTAGTTAATAGTAGGAATCGCGTTGTGTACTTGAACTTGTAAAATCATTTGAGCCCAAAATTCACATAGTTTTCCAGAAATGAACTCTTGCTTGTAGGAAGACACAGATCCTGTCGTTTAACTCCGTTTCTGAAGGGAAATTAAGACCAGTGTTCTCATCCATGGAACACACTGCGTTTTAACGCAAGAAGCTAGCTGCTCATTCAAGCATCTCTAATACAGCAAGAACCATGAGCATGCCGAGACAAAAATAACTGTGTTTCCTACTCAAATGGGCCATATGTAGTTCAACTTTGCTTATGAAACTGATACAAACCACAGCTCCACTTACATAAATGCTCTTGAGTTAATAGTGAGAATCGTGTTGGGTTCCTGAACTGTGTAAAATCATTTGACCCCAAAATTCAGTTGGTTTACCAGAAAGGAACTCTTGCTTGTAGGAAGACACATATCCTGGGCTTTAACTCCGTTTCTGAAGGGAAATTCAGAGCATTGTTCTCATCCATGAGACACACTCTGTTTTAATGCAAGAAGCAATCTCTTCCTTTAGCATCTCTAATACAGCAGGAAACATGAGCATGCCCAGAAAAAAAGAACTGTGTTTCCTACTAATATGGACCATACGTAGTTCAGCTCTGCTTATGAAATTGATACAAACCATAGCTCCACTTACATGAATGCTCTTGAGTTAATAGTGAGAATCGCGTTAGTTTCGTGAACTGTGTAAAATCATTTGACCCCAAAATTCACTTGGTTTACCAGAAGTGAACTCTTGCTTGTAGGAAGACCAATATCCTGGGCTTTAACTCCGTTTCTGAACGGAAATTCAGAGCAGTGTTCTCATCCATGAAACCCACTCTGTTTTAATGCAAGAAGCAATCTCTTCTTTGGAGCTTATCTAATACATCAAGAACCATGACCATGACCAGAAAAAAAGAACTGTGTTTCCTACTCATATGGACCATACATTATTCAACTCTACTTATGAAACTGATACAAACCACAGCTCCACTTACATAAATGTTCTTGAGTTAACAGTGAGAATCGCGTTGGGTTCGTGAACTGTGTAAAATCATTTGAGCTCAAAATTCTCTTGGTTTACCAGAAATGAACTTTTGCTTGTAGGAAGACACAGATCCTGTGGTTGAACTCTGTTTCTGAAGGGAAACTCAGAGCAGTGTTCTCATCCATGAAACACACACTGTTTTAACGCAAGAAGCAAGCTATTCTTTCTAGCATCTCTAACACAGCAAGAACCATGAGCATGCGGAGAAAAAAAGAACTGTATTTCCTACTAATACAGAACATATGTATTTCAGTTCTACTGATGAAACTGATACAAACCACAGCTCCACTTACATAAATGCCCTTGAGTTAATAGTGAGAATCGCGTCGGGTTGGTGAACTGTGTAAAATCATTTGACCCCAAAATTCACATAGTTTTCCAGAAATGAACTCTTGCTTGTAGGAAGACACAGATCCTGGGCTTTAACTCCGTTTCTGAAGGGAAATTCAGAGCAGTGTTCTCATCCATGAAACACACTCTGTTTAAATGCAAGAAGCAATCTCTTCTTTCCAGCATCTCTAATACAGCAAGAAATATGAGCATGCCCAGAAAAAAAGAACTGTGTTTCCTACTCATACAGACCATATGCAGTTCAACTCTACTTATGAAACTGATACAAACCACAGCTCCACTTCCATAAATCCTCTTTAGTTAATTGTGGGAATCACGTTGGGTTCTTGAACTGAGTAAAATCATTTGAGCCCAAAATTCACATAGTTTTCCAGAAATGAACTCTTGCTTGTAGGAAGACACATCATGGGCTTTAACTCCGTTTCTGAAGGGAAATTCAGAGCAGTGTTCTCATCCATGAAACACACTCTGTTTAAATGCAAGAAGCAATCTCTTCTTTCCAGCATCTCTAATACAGCAAGAAATATGAGCATGCCCAGAAAAAAAGAACTGTGTTTCCTACTCATACGGACCATATGCAGTTCAACTCTACTTATGAAACTGATACAAACCACAGCTCCACTTCCATAAATCCTCTTTAGTTAATTGTGGGAATCACGTTGGGTTCTTGAACTGAGTAAAATCATTTGAGCCCAAAATTCACATAGTTTTCCAGAAATGAACTCTTGCTTGTAGGTAGACACAGATCCTGTGGTTTAACTCAAATTCTGAAGGGAAATTAAGACCAGTGTTCTCATCCATGGATCACACTGCGTTTTAACGGAAGAAGCTAGCTGTTCTTTCCAGCATCTCTAATAAAGCAAGAACCATGAGCATTCCCAGAAAAAAAGAACTGTGTTTCCTACTCATACGGACCAAATGTAGTTCAACTCTACTTATGAAACTGATACAAACCACAGCTCCACTTATATAAATGCTCTGTAGTTAATAGTGGGAATCGCCTTGTGTTCATGAACTGTGTAAAATCATTTGAGCACAAAATTCACTTGGTTTACCAGAAATGACCTTTTACTTGTAGGAAGACACAGATCCTGTGGTTCAACTCCGTTTCTGAAGGGAAACTCAGAGCAGTGTTCTCATTCATTGAACACACTCTGTTTTAACGCAAGAAGCAAGCTCTTCCTTCAAGCATTTCTAATACAGCGTGAAACATGAGCATGCCGAGAAAAAAAGAACTGTATTTCCTACTCATATGGCCAAATGTAGTTCAACTCTACTTATGAAAGTGATACAAACCACAGCTCCACTTACATAAATGCTCTTTAGTTAATTGTGAGAATCACATTGGGTTCTTGAACTGTGTAAAATCATTTGAGCCAAAAATTCACATAGTTTTGCAGAAATGAACCCTTGCTTGTAGGTAGACACAGATTCAGTGCTATAACTCCGTTTCTGAAGGGAAATTAAGACCAGTGTTCTCATCCATAGAACACACTCTGTTTTAATGCAAGAAGCAATCTCTTCTTACGAGCATCTCTAATACAACAAGAAACATGAGCATTTCCAGAAAAAAAGAACTGTGTTTCCTACTCATAAGGACCAAATGTAGTTCAACTTTACTTTTGAAACTGATACAAACCACTGCTCCACTTATATAAATGCTCTTAAGTTAATAGTGGGAATCGCGTTGTGTTCGTGAACTGTGTAAAATCATTTGAGCTCAAAATTCACTTGGTTTACCAGAAATGAACTTTTGCTTGTAGGAAGACACAGATCCTGTGGTTTAACTCCAATTCTGAAGGGAAATTAAGACCAGTGTTCTCATCCATGGAACACACTGCGTTTTAACGGAAGAAGCTAGCTGTTCTTTCCAGCATCTGTAATAAAGCAAGAACCACGAGCATGCCCAGAAAAAAAGTTCTGTGCTCCCTACTCCACGGACCATACGTAGTTCAACTCTGCTTATGAAACTGATACAAACCACAGCTGCACTTACATGAATGCTCTTGAGTTAATAGCGAGAAAAGCGTTTGGTTCAAGCACTGTGTATAATCATTTGACCCCAAAATTCACTTGGTTTACCAGAAATGAACTGTTGCTTGTATTAAGACACAGATCCTTGGCTTTAACGCCGTTTCTGAAGGAAAATTCAGAGCAGTGTTCTCATCCATGAAACACACTCTGTTTTAATGCAAGAAGCAATCTCTTCTTTCGAGCATCTCTAATACAGCAAGAAACATGAGCATTCCCAGAAAAAAAGAACTGTGTTTCCTACTCATACGGACCAAATGTAGTTCAACTCTACTTTTGATACTGATACAAACCCCTGCTCCACTTATATAAATGCTCTTAAGTTAAAAGTGGGAATAGCGTTGTGTTCGTGAACTGTGTAAAATCATTTGAGCACAAAATTCACTTGGTTTACCAGAAATGAACATTTGCTTGTAGGAAGACACAGATCCTGTGGTTCAACTCCGTTTCTGAAGCGAAACTCAGAGCAGTGTTCTCATCCATTGAACACACTCTGTTTTAACGCAAGAAGAAAGCTCTTCTTTCGAGCATTTCTAATACAGCATGAAACATGAGCATGCCGAGAAAAAAAGAACTGTATTTCCTACCTATACGGACCATATGCAGTACAACTCTACTTATGAAACTGATACAAACCACAGCTCCACTTACATAAATGTTCTTTAGTTAACAGTGAGAATCAGGGTTGGGTTCGTGAACTGTGTAAAATCATTTGAGCTCAAAATTCACTTGGTTTACCAGAAATGAACTTTTGCTTGTAGGAAGACACAGATCCTGTGGTTGAACTCCGTTTCTGAAGGGAAACTCAGAGCAGTGTTCTCATCCATGAAACACACTCTGTTTTAACGCAAGAAGCAAGCTATTCTTTCGAGCATCTCTAATACAGCAAGAACCATGAGCATGCCCAGAAAAAAAGAACTGTGTTTCCTATTCATACGGACCATACGTAGTTCAACTCTTCTCATGAAACTGATACAAACCACAGCTCCACTTACATAAATGCTCTTGAGTTAATAGTGAGAATCGCGTTGGGTTCTTGAACTGTGTAAAATCATTTGAGCCCAAAATTCACATAGTTTTCCAGAAATGAACTCTTGCTTGTAGAAAGACACAGATCCTGTCGTTTAACTCCGTTTCTGAAGGGAAATTAAGACCAGTGTTCTCATCCATGGAACACACTGCGTTTTAACGCAAGAAGCTAGCTGCTCATTCAAGCATCTCTAATACAGCAAGAACCATGAGCATGCCGAGACAAAAATAACTGTGTTTCCTACTCAAATGGGCCATATGTAGTTCAACTTTGCTTATGAAACTGATACAAACCACAGCTCCACTTACATAAATGCTCTTGAGTTAATAGTGAGAATCGTGTTGGGTTCCTGAACTGTGTAAAATCATTTGACCCCAAAATTCAGTTGGTTTACCAGAAAGGAACTCTTGCTTGTAGGAAGACACATATCCTGGGCTGTAACTCCGTTTCTGAAGGGAAATTCAGAGCATTGTTCTCATCCATGAGACACACTCTGTTTTAATGCAAGAAGCAATCTCTTCCTTTAGCATCTCTAATACAGCAGGAAACATGAGCATGCCCAGAAAAAAAGAACTGTGTTTCCTACTAATATGGACCATACGTAGTTCAGCTCTGCTTATGAAATTGATACAAACCATACCTCCACTTACATGAATGCTCTTGAGTTAATAGTGAGAATCGCGTTAGTTTCGTGAACTGTGTAAAATCATTTGACCCCAAAATTCACTTGGTTTACCAGAAGTGAACTCTTGCTTGTAGGAAGACCAATATCCTGGGCTTTAACTCCGTTTCTGAACGGAAATTCAGAGCAGTGTTCTCATCCATGAAACCCACTCTGTTTTAATGCAAGAAGCAATCTCTTCTTTCGAGCGTATCTAATACATCAAGAACCATGAACATGACCAGAATAAAAGAACTGTGTTTCCAACTCATATGGACCATACATTGTTCAACTCTTCTTATGAAACTGATACAAACCACAGCTCCACTTACATAAATGCTCTTGAGTTAATAGTGACAATCGCGTTGGGTTCTTGAACTGTGTAAAATCATTTGAGCCCAAAATTCACATAGTTTTCCAGAAATGAACTCTTGCTTGTAGGTAGACACAGATCCTGTGGTTTAACTCCAATTCTGAAGGGAAATTAAGACCAGTGTTCTCATCCATGGAACACACTGCGTTTTAACGGAAGAAGCTAGCTGTTCTTTCCAGCATCTCTAATAAAGCAAGAACCATGAGCATGCCCAGAAAAAAAGTTCTGTGCTTCCTACTCCACGGACCATACATAGTTCAACTCTGCTTATGAAACTGATACAAACCACAGCTGCACTTACATGAATGCTCTTGAGTTAATAGTGAGAAAAGCGTTTGGTTCAAGCACTGTGTATAATCATTTGACCCCAAAATTCACTTGGTTTACCAGAAATGAACTGTTGCTTGTATTAAGACACAGATCCTTGGCTTTAACTCCGTTTCTGAAGGAAAATTCAGAGCAGTGTTCTCATCCATGAAACACACTCTGTTTTAATGCAAGAAGCAATCTCTTCTTTCGAGCATCTC
Source organism: Onychomys arenicola (assembly GCA_949786405.1). NCBI lineage: Eukaryota > Metazoa > Chordata > Mammalia > Rodentia > Cricetidae > Onychomys > Onychomys arenicola. The sequence continues at coordinate 871,044 of CATKUM010000022.1, read as the reverse complement.
TAATACAGCAAGAAACATGAGCATTCCCAGAAAAAAAGAACTGTGTTTCCTACTCATACGGACCATATGCAGTACAACTCTACTTATGGAACTGATACAAACCTCAGCTCCACTTACATAAATGCTCTTGAGTTAATAGTGAGAATCGCATTGGGTTCGTGAACTGTGTAAAATCATATGACCCCAAAATTCACATAGTTTTCCAGAAATGAACTCTTGCTTGTAGGAAGACACAGATCATGGGCTTTAACTCCGTTTCTGAAGGGAAATTCAGAGCAGTGTTCTCATCCATGAAACCCACTCTGTTTTAATGCACGAAGCAATCTCTTCTTTCGAGCGTATCTAATACATCAGGAACCATGAACATGACCAGAAAAAAAGAACTGTGTTTCAAACTCATATGGACCATACATTGTTCAACTCTTCTTATGAAACTGATACAAACCACAGCTCCACTTACATAAATGTTCTTTAGTTAACAGTGAGAATCGGGTTGGGTTCGTGAACTGTGTAAAATCATTTGAGCCCAAAATTCACATAGTTTTCCAGAAATGAACTTTTGCTTGTAGGAAGACACAGATCCTGGGCTTTAACTCCGTTTCTGAAGGAAAATTCAGAGCAGTGTTCTCATCCATGAAACACACTCTGTTTTAATGCAAGAAGCAATCTCTTCTTTTGAGCATCTATAATACAGCAAGAAACATGAGGATTCCCAGAAAAAAAGAACTGTGTTTCCTACTCATACGGACCAAATGTAGTTCAACTCTACTTATGAAACTGATACAAACCACTGCTCCACTTATATAAATGCTGTTTAGTTAATAGTAGGAATCGCGTTGTGTTCGTGAACTGTGTAAAATCATTTGAGCACAAAATTCACTTGGTTTACCAGAAATGAACTTTTGCTTGTAGGAAGACACAGATCCTGTGGTTCAACTCCGTTTCTGAAGGGAAACTCAGAGCAGTGTTCTCATCCATTGAACACACTCTGTTTTAACGCAAGAAGCAAGCTCTTCTTTCGAGCATCTCTAATACAGCAAGAAACATGAGCATTCCCAGAAAAAAAGAACTGTGTTTCCTACTCATACGGACCATATGCAGTACAACTCTACTTATGGAACTGATACAAACCTCAGCTCCACTTACATAAATGCTCTTGAGTTAATAGTGAGAATCGCATTGGGTTCGTGAACTGTGTAAAATCATATGACCCCAAAATTCACATAGTTTTCCAGAAATGAACTCTTGCTTGTAGGAAGACACAGATCATGGGCTTTAACTCCGTTTCTGAAGGGAAATTCAGAGCAGTGTTCTCATCCATGAAACCCACTCTGTTTTAATGCAAGAAGCAATCTCTTCTTTCGAGCGTATCTAATACATCAAGAACCATGAACATGACCAGAAAAAAAGAACTGTGTTTCAAACTCATATGGACCATACATTGTTCAACTCTTCTTATGAAACTGATACAAACCACAGCTCCACTTACATAAATGTTCTTTAGTTAACAGTGAGAATCGGGTTGGGTTCGTGAACTGTGTAAAATCATTTGAGCCCAAAATTCACATAGTTTTCCAGAAATGAACTTTTGCTTGTAGGAAGACACAGATCCTGGGCTTTAACTCCGTTTCTGAAGGAAAATTCAGAGCAGTGTTCTCATCCATGAAACACACTCTGTTTTAATGCAAGAAGCAATCTCTTCTTTTGAGCATCTCTAATACAGCAAGAAACATGAGGATTCCCAGAAAAAAAGAACTGTGTTTCCTACTCATACGGACCAAATGTAGTTCAACTCTACTTATGAAACTGATACAAACCACTGCTCCACTTATATAAATGCTGTTTAGTTAATAGTAGGAATCGCGTTGTGTTCGTGAACTGTGTAAAATCATTTGAGCACAAAATTCACTTGGTTTACCAGAAATGAACTTTTGCTTGTAGGAAGACACAGATCCTGTGGTTCAACTCCGTTTCTGAAGGGAAACTCAGAGCAGTGTTCTCATCCATTGAACACACTCTGTTTTAACGCAAGAAGCAAGCTCTTCTTTCGAGCATTTCTAATACAGCATGAAACATGAGCATGCCCAGAAAAAAAGAACTGTGTTTCCTACTCATACGGACCATATGCAGTTCAACTCTACTTATGAAACTGATACAAACCTCAGCTCCACTTACATAAATGCTCTTGAGTTAATAGTGAGAAAAGCGTTGGGTTGGTGATCTGTGTAAAATCATTTGACCCCAAAATTCACATAGTTTTCCAGAAATGAACTCTTGCTTGTAGGAAGACATAGATCATGGGCTTTAACTCCGTTTCTGAAGGGAAATTCAGATCAGTGTTCTCATCCATGAAACCCACTCTGTTTTAATGCAAGAAGCAATCTCTTCTTTCGACCGTATCTAATACATCAAGAACCATGACCATGACCAGAAAAAAAGAACTGTGTTTCCTACTCATATGGACCATACATTGATCAACTCTACTTATGAAACTGATACAAACCACAGCTCCACTTACATAAATGTTCTTGAGTTAACAGTGAGAATCGCGTTGGGTTCGTGAACTGTGTAAAATCATTTGAGCTCAAAATTCTCTTGGTTTACCAGAAATGAACTTTTGCTTGTAGGAAGACACAGATCCTGTGGTTGAACTCCGTTTCTGAAGGGAAACTCAGAGCAGTGTTCTCATCCATGAAACACACTCTGTTTTAACGCAAGAAGCAAGCTATTCTTTCTAGCATCTCTAACACAGCAAGAACCATGAGCATGCGGAGAAAAAAAGAACTGTATTTCCTACTAATACAGAACATATGTATTTCAGTTCTACTGATGAAACTGATACAAACCACAGCTCCACTTACATAAATGCCCTTGAGTTAATAGTGAGAATCGCGTCGGGTTGGTGAACTGTGTAAAATCATTTGACCCCAAAATTCACATAGTTTTCCAGAAATGAACTCTTGCTTGTAGGAAGACACAGATCCTGGGCTTTAACTCCGTTTCTGAAGGGAAATTCAGAGCAGTGTTCTCATCCATGAAACACACTCTGTTTAAATGCAAGAAGCAATCTCTTCTTTCCAGCATCTCTAATACAGCAAGAAATATGAGCATGCCCAGAAAAAAAGAACTGTGTTTCCTACTCATACAGACCATATGCAGTTCAACTCTACTTATGAAACTGATACAAACCACAGCTCCACTTCCATAAATCCTCTTTAGTTAATTGTGGGAATCACGTTGGGTTCTTGAACTGAGTAAAATCATTTGAGCCCAAAATTCACATAGTTTTCCAGAAATGAACTCTTGCTTGTAGGAAGACACATCATGGGCTTTAACTCCGTTTCTGAAGGGAAATTCAGAGCAGTGTTCTCATCCATGAAACACACTCTGTTTAAATGCAAGAAGCAATCTCTTCTTTCCAGCATCTCTAATACAGCAAGAAATATGAGCATGCCCAGAAAAAAAGAACTGTGTTTCCTACTCATACGGACCATATGCAGTTCAACTCTACTTATGAAACTGATACAAACCACAGCTCCACTTCCATCAATCCTCTTTAGTTAATTGTGGGAATCACGTTGGGTTCTTGAACTGAGTAAAATCATTTGAGCCCAAAATTCACATAGTTTTCCAGAAATGAACTCTTGCTTGTAGGTAGACACAGATCCTGTGGTTTAACTCAAATTCTGAAGGGAAATTAAGACCAGTGTTCTCATCCATGGATCACACTGCGTTTTAACGGAAGAAGCTAGCTGTTCTTTCCAGCATCTCTAATAAAGCAAGAACCATGAGCATTCCCAGAAAAAAAGAACTGTGTTTCCTACTCATACGGACCAAATGTAGTTCAACTCTACATATGAAACTGATACAAACCACAGCTCCACTTATATAAATGCTCTTTAGTTAATAGTGGGAATCGCCTTGTGTTCATGAACTATGTAAAATCATTTGAGCACAAAATTCACTTGGTTTACCAGAAATGACCTTTTACTTGTAGGAAGACACAGATCCTGTGGTTCAACTCCGTTTCTGAAGGGAAACTCAGAGCAGTGTTCTCATTCATTGAACACACTCTGTTTTAACGCAAGAAGCAAGCTCTTCCTTCAAGCATTTCTAATACAGCGTGAAACATGAGCATGCCGAGAAAAAAAGAACTGTATTTCCTACTCATATGGCCAAATGTAGTTCAACTCTACTTATGGAACTGATACAAACCTCAGCTCCACTTACATAAATGCTCTTGAGTTAATAGTGAGAATCGCATTGGGTTCGTGAACTGTGTAAAATCATATGACCCCAAAATTCACATAGTTTTCCAGAAATGAACTCTTGCTTGTAGGAAGACACAGATCATGGGCTTTAACTCCGTTTCTGAAGGGAAATTCAGAGCAGTGTTCTCATCCATGAAACCCACTCTGTTTTAATGCACGAAGCAATCTCTTCTTTCGAGCGTATCTAATACATCAAGAACCATGAACATGACCAGAAAAAAAGAACTGTGTTTCAAACTCATATGGACCATACATTGTTCAACTCTTCTTATGAAACTGATACAAACCACAGCTCCACTTACATAAATGTTCTTTAGTTAACAGTGAGAATCGGGTTGGGTTCGTGAACTGTGTAAAATCATTTGAGCCCAAAATTCACATAGTTTTCCAGAAATGAACTTTTGCTTGTAGGAAGACACAGATCCTGGGCTTTAACTCCGTTTCTGAAGGAAAATTCAGAGCAGTGTTCTCATCCATGAAACACACTCTGTTTTAATGCAAGAAGCAATCTCTTCTTTTGAGCAACTCTAATACAGCAAGAAACATGAGCATTCCCAGAAAAAAAGAACTGTGTTTCCTACTCATACGGACCAAATGTAGTTCAACTCTACTTATGAAACTGATACAAACCACTGCTCCACTTATATAAATGCTGTTTAGTTAATAGTAGGAATCGCGTTGTGTTCGTGAACTGTGTAAAATCATTTGAGCACAAAATTCACTTGGTTTACCAGAAATGAACTTTTGCTTGTAGGAAGACACAGATCCTGTGGTTCAACTCCGTTTCTGAAGGGAAACTCAGAGCAGTGTTCTCATCCATTGAACACACTCTGTTTTAACGCAAGAAGCAAGCTCTTCCTTCAAGCATTTCTAATACAGCGTGAAACATGAGCATGCCGAGAAAAAAAGAACTGTATTTCCTACTCATATGGCCAAATGTAGTTCAACTCTACTTATGAAAGTGATACAAACCACAGCTCCACTTACATAAATGCTCTTTAGTTAATTGTGAGAATCACATTGGGTTCTTGAACTGTGTAAAATCATTTGAGCCAAAAATTCACATAGTTTTGCAGAAATGAACCCTTGCTTGTAGGTAGACACAGATTCAGTGCTATAACTCCGTTTCTGAAGGGAAATTAAGACCAGTGTTCTCATCCATAGAACACACTCTGTTTTAATGCAAGAAGCAATCTCTTCTTTCGAGCATCTCTAATACAGCAAGAAACATGAGCATGCCCAGAAAAAAAGTTCTGTGCTCCCTACTCCACGGACCATACGTAGTTCAACTCGCTTATGAAACTGATACAAACCACAGCTGCACTTACATGAATGCTCTTGAGTTAATAGTGAGAAAAGCGTTTGGTTCAAGCACTGTGTATAATCATTTGACCCCAAAATTCACTTGGTTTAGCAGAAATGAATTGTTGCTTGTATTAAGACACAGATCCTTGGCTTTAACTCCGTTTCTGAAGGAAAATTCAGAGCAGTGTTCTCATCCATGAAACACACTCTGTTTTAATGCAAGAAGCAATCTCTTCTTTCGAGCATCTCTAATACAGCAAGAAACATGAGCATTCCCAGAAAAAAAGAACGTGTTTCCTACTCATACGGACCAAATGTAGTTCAACTCTACTTTTGATACGGATACAAACCCCTGCTCCACTTATATAAATGCTCTTAAGTTAATCGTGGGAATAGCGTTGTGTTCGTGAACTGTGTAAAATCATTTGAGCACAAAATTCACTTGGTTTACCAGAAATGAACATTTGCTTGTAGGAAGACACAGATCCTGTGGTTCAACTCCGTTTCTGAAGCGAAACTCAGAGCAGTGTTCTCATCCATGAAACACACTCTGTTTAAACGCAAGAAGCAAGCTATTCTTTCGAGCATCTCTAATACAGCAAGAACCATGAGCATGCCGAGAAAAAAAGAACTGTGTTTCCTACCAATACGGACCATATGCAGTACAACTCTACTTATGAAACTGATACAAACCTCAGCTCCACTTACATAAATGCTCTTGAGTTAATAGTGAGAATCCCGTTGGGTTCGTGAACTGTGTAAAATCATTTGACCCCAAAATTCACATAGTTTTCCAGAAATGAACTCTTGCTTGTAGGAAGACACAGATCATGGGCTTTAACTCCGTTTCTGAAGGGAAATTCAAAGCAGTGTTCTCATCCATGAAACACACTCTGTTTTAATGCTAGAAGCAATCTCTTCTTTCGAGCGTCTCTAATACAACTAGAAACATTAGCATTCCCAGAAAAAAAGAACTGTGTTTCCTACTCATACGGACCAAATGTAGTTCAACTCTACTTATGAAACTGATACAAACCACTGCTCCACTTATATAAATGCTCTTTAGTTAATAGTGGGAATCGTGTTGTGTTCGTGAACTGTGTAAAATCATTTGAGCACAAAATTCACTTGGTTTACCCGAAATGCACATTTGCTTGTAGGAAGACACAGATCCTGTGGTTCAACTCCGTTTCTGAACCGAAACTCAGAGCAGTGTTCTCATCCATTGAACACACTCTGTTTTAACGCAAAAAGCAAGCTCTTCTTTCGAGCATTTCTAATACAGCATGAAACATGAGCATGCCGAGAAAAAAAGAACTGTGTTTCCTACTCATACGGACCTTATGCTGTACAACTCTACTTATGAAACTGATACAAACCTCAGCTCCACTTACATAAATGCTCTTGAGTTAATAGTGAGAATCGCGTTGGGTTCGTGAACTGTGTAAAATCATTTGACCCCAAAATTCACATAGTTTTCCAGAAATGAACTCTTGCTTGTAGGAAGACACAGATCATGACCTTTAACTCCGTTTCTGAAGGGAAATTCAGAGCAGTGTTCTCATCCATGAAACCCACTCTGTTTTAATGCAAGAAGCAATCTCTTCTTTCAAGCGTATCTAATACAAAAGAACCATGAGCATGACCAGAAAAAAAGAACTGTTTCCTACTCATACGGATCATAAATTGTTCAACTCTTCTTATGAAACTGATACAAACCACAGCTCCACTTACATAAATGTTCTTTAGTTAACAGTGACAATCGCGTTGGTTCGTGAACTGTGTAAAATCATTTGACTCAAAATTAACTTGGTTTACCAGAAATGAACTTTTGCTTGTAGGAAGACACAGATCCTGTGGTTTAACTACGTTTCTGAAGGGAAATTAAGACCGGTGTTCTCATCCATGGAACACACTGCGTTTTAACGCAAGAAGCTAGCTCTTCATTCCAGAATCTCTAATACAGCAAGAACCATGAGCATGCCCAGAAAAAAAGAACTGTGTTTCCTACTCATTTGGGCCATATGTAGTTCAACACTGCTTATGAAACTGATACAAACCACAGCTCCACTTACATAAATGCTCTTGAGTTAATAGTTAGAATCGTGTTGGGTTCCTGAACTGTGTAAAATCATTTGACCCCAAAATTCAGTTGGTTTACCAGAAATGAACTCTTGCTTGTAGGACGACACAGATCCTGGGCTTTAACTCCGTTTCTGAAGGGAAATTCAGAGCCGTGTTCTCATCCATGAGACACACTCTGTTTTAATGCAAGAAGCAATCTCTTCTTTCGAGCGTCTCTAATACAGCAAGAAACATGAGCATGCCTAGAAAAAAAGAACTGTGTTTCCTACTCATAGGGACGATATGCAGTTCAACTCTACTTATGAAACTGATACAAACCACAGCTCCACTTACATAAATGCTCTTTAGTTAATTGTGAGAATCACGTTGGGTTCTTGAACTGAGTAAAATCATTTGAGCCCAAAATTCACATAGTTTTCCAGAAATGAACTCTTGCTTGTAGGTAGACACAGATCCTGTGGTTTAACTCCAATTCTGAAGGCAAATTAAGACCAGTGTTCTCATCCATGGAACACACTGCGTTTTAACGGATGGAGCTAGCTGTTCTTTCCAGCATGTCTAATAAAGCAAGAACCATGAGCATGCCCAGAAAAAAAGTTCTGTGTTTCCTACTCCACGGACCCTACGTAGTTCAACTCTGCTTATGTAACTGATACAAACCACAGCTCCACTTACATGAATGCGCTTGTGTTAATATTGAGAAAAGCGTTTGGTTCGTGAACTTTGTAAAATCATTTGGCCCCAAAATTCACTTGGTTTACCAGAAATGAACTCTTGCTTGTAGTAAGACACAGATCCTGGGCTTTAACTCCGTTTCTGAAGGGAAATTCAGAGCAGTGTTCTCATCCATGAAACACACTCGGTTTTAATGCTAGAAGCAATCTCTTCTTTCGAGCGTCTCTAATACAGCAAGAAACATGAGCATGACCAGAAAAAAGGAACTGTTTCCTACTCATACGGACCTTACATTGTTCAACTCTTCTTATGAAACTGATACAAACCACAGCTCCACTTACATAAATGTTCTTTAGTTAACAGTGAGAATCGCGTTGGGTTCGTGAACTGTGTAAAAAAATTTGAGCTCAAAATTAACTTGGTTTACCAGAAATGAACTCTTGCTTGTAGGAAGAAACAGATCCTGGGCATTAACTCCGTTTCTGAAGGGAAATTCAGAGCAGTGTTCTCATCCATGAGACACACTCTGTTTTAATGCAAGAAGCAATCTCTTCTTCCGAGCGTCTCTAATACAGCAAGAAACATGAGCATGCCTAGAAAAAAAGAACTGTGTTTCCTACTCATACGGACGATATGCAGTTCAACTCTACTTATGAAACTGATACAAACCACAGCTCCACTTACATAAATGCTCTTTAGTTAATTGTGAGAATCACGTTGGGTTCTTGAACTGAGTAAAATCATTTGAGCCCAAAATTCACATAGTTTTCCAGAAATGAACTCCTGCTTGTGGGTAGACACAGATCCTGTGGTTTAACTCCAATTCTGAAGGGAAATTAAGACCAGTGTTCTCATCCATGGAACACACTGCGTTTTAACGGAAGGAGCTAGCTGTTCTTTCCAGCATGTCTAATAAAGCAAGAACCATGAGCATGCCCAGAAAAAAAGTTCTGTGTTTCCTACTCCACGGACCATACGTAGTTCAACTCTGCTTATGTAACTGATACAAACCACAGCTCCACTTACATGAATGCTCTTGAGTTAATAGTGAGAATCGCGTTGGGTTCGTGAACTGTGTAAAATCATTTGAGCCCAAAATTCACATAGTTTTCCAGAATGGAACTCTTGCTTGTAGGAAGACACAGATCATGGGCTTTAACTCCGTTTCTGAAGGGAAATTCAGAGCAGTGTTGTCATCCATGAAACACACACTGTTTTAATGCAAGACACAATCTCTTCTTTTAGCATCTCTAATACAGCAGGAAACATGAGCATGCCCAGAAAAAAAGAACTGTGTTTCCTACTAATATTGACCATACATAGGTCAGCCCTGCTTATGAAATTGATACAAACCACAGCTCCACTTACATGAATGCTCTTGAGTTAATAGTGAGAATCGCGTTGGGTTTGTGAACGGTGTAAAATCATTTGACCCCAAAATTCATTTGGTTTACCAGAAATGAACTCATGCTTGTAGGAAGACACATATCCTGGGCTTTAACTCCGTTTCTGAAGGGAAATTCAGAGCAGTGTTCTCATCCATGAAACACACTCTGTTTTAACGCAAGAAGCAAGCTATTCTTTCGAGCATCCTAATACAACAAGAACCAAGAGCATGCGGAGAAAAAAAGAACTGTATTTCCTACTCATATGGACCATATGTATTTCAGTGCTACTGATGAAACTATTACAAACCACAGCTCCACTTACGCAAATGCTCTGTAGTTAATTGTGAGAATCGCGTTGGGTTCTTGAACTGTGTAAAATCATTTGAGCCCAAAATTCACATAGATTTCCAGAAATGAACTCTTGCTTGTAGGAAGACACAGATCTTGTTGTTTAACTCCGTTTCTGAAGGTAAATTAAGACCGGTGTTCTCATCCGTGGAACACACGGGGTTTTAACGCAAGAAGCTAGCTCTTGATTCCAGCATCTCTAATACAGCAATAACCATGAGCATGCCCAGAGAAAAAGAACTGTGTTTCCTACTAATATGGACCATACGTAGTTCAGCTCTGCTTATGAAATTGATACAAACCATAGCTCCACTTACATGAATGCTCTTGAGTTAATAGTGAGAATCACGTTGGTTTCGTGAACTGTGTAAAATCATTAGACCCCAAAATTCTTTTGGTTTACCAGAAATGAACTCTTGCTTGTAGGAAGACCAATATCCTGGGCTTTAACTCCGTTTCTGAAGGGAAATTCAGAGCAGTGTTCTCATCCATGAGACACAGTCTGTTTTAATGCAAGAAGTAATCTCTTATTTCGAGCGTCTCTAATACAGCAAGAAACATGAGCATGCCCAGAAAAAAAGAACTGTGTTTCCTACTCATACGGACCATATGCAGTTCAACTCTACTTATGAAACTGATACAAACCTCAGCTCCAATTACATAAATGCTCTTGAGTTAATAGTGAGAATCACGTTGGGTTCGTGAACTGTGTAAAATCATTTGACCCCAAAATTCACATAGTTTTCCAGAAATGAACTCTTGCTTGTAGGAAGACAAAGATCATGGGCTTGAACTCCGTTTCTGAAGGGAAATTCAGAGCAGTGTTCTCATCCATGAAACATACTCTGTTTTAATGCAAGAAGCAATCTCTTCTTTTAGCATCTCTAATACAGCAGGAAACATGAGCATGCCCAGAAGAAGAGAACTGTGTTTCCTACTAATATGGACCATACGTAGTTCAGCTCTGCTTATGAAGTTGATACAAACCATAGCTCCACTTACATGAATGCTCTTGAGTTAATAGTGAGAATCGCGTTGGTTTCGTGAACTGTGTAAAATCATTTGACCCCAAAATTCACTTGGTTTACCAGAAATGAACTCTTGCTTGTAGGAAGACCAATATCATGGGCTTTAACTCCGTTTCTGAACGGAAATTCAGAGCAGTGTTCTCATCCATGAAACCACTCTGTTTTAATGCAAGAAGCAATCTCTTCTTTGGAGCTTATCTAATACATCAAGAACCATGAGCATGACCAGAAAAAAAGAACTGTTTCCTACTCATACGGACCTTACATTGTTCAACTCTTCTTATGAAACTGATACAAACCACAGCTCCACTTAAGCAAATGCTCTTTAGTTAATTGTGAGAATCACGTTGGGTTCTTGAACTGAGTAAAATCATTTGAGCCCAAAATTCACATAGTTTTCCAGAAATGAACTCTTGCTTGTGGGTAGACACAGATCCTGTGGTTTAACTCCAATTCTGAAGGGAAATTAAGACCGGTGTTCTCATCCATGGAACACACTGCGTTTTAACGCAAGAAGCTAGCTCTTGATTCCAGCATCTCTAATACAGCAATAACCATGAGCATGCCCAGAATAAAGAACTGTGTTTCCTACTCATATGGACCATACATTGTTCAACTCTTCTTATGAAACTGATACAAACCACAGCTCCACTTACATAAATGCTCTTGAGTTAATAGTGAGAATCGTTTTGGGTTACTGAACTGTGTAAAATCATTTGACCCCAAAATTCAGTTGGTTTACCAGAAAGGAACTCTTGCTTGTAGGAAGACACAGATCCTGGGCTTTAACTCCGTTTCTGAAGGGAAATTCAGAGCAGTGTTCTCATCCATGAGACACACTCTGTTTTAATGCAAGAAGCAATCTCTTCTTTCGAACGTCTCTTATACAGCAAGAAACATGAGCATGCCTAGAAATAAAGAACTGTGTTTCCTACTCATACGGACGATATGCACTTCAACTCTACTTATGAAACTGATACAAACCACAGCTCCACTTACATAAATGCTCTTTAGTTAATTGTGAGAATCACGTTGGGTTCTTGAACTGAGTAAAATCATTTGAGCCCAAAATTCACATAGTTTTCCAGAAATGAACTCTTGCTTGTAGGTAGACACAGATCCTGTGGTTTAACTCCAATTCTGAAGGGAAATTAAGACCAGTGTTCTCATCCATGGAACACACTGCGTTTTAACGGAAGGAGCTAGCTGTTCTTTCCAGCATGTCTAATAAAGCAAGAACCATGAGCATGCCCAGAAAAAAAGTTCTGTGTTTCCTACTCCACGGACGCTACGTAGTTCAACTCTGCTTATGTAACTGATACAAACCACAGCTCCACTTACATAAATGCTCTTGAGTTAATAGTGAGAAAAGCGTTTGGTTCGTGAACTGAGTAAAATCATTTGAGCCCAAAATTCACATAGATTTCCAGAAATGAACTCTTGCATATAGGAAGACACAGATCTTGTTGTTTAACTCCGTTTGTGAAGGGAAATTAAGACCGGTGTTCTCATCCATGGAACACACTGGGTTTTAACGCAAGAAGCTAGCTCTTGATTCCAGCATCTCTAATACAGCAATAACCATGAGCATGCCCAGAAAAAAAGAACTGTGTTTCCTACTCTTATGGGCCATACATAGTTCAACTCTGCTTATGAAACTGATACAAACCGCAGCTCCACTTACATAGATGCTCTTGAGTTAATAGTGAGAATCGTGATGGGTTCTTGAACTGTGTAAAATCATTTGACCCCAAAATTCTGTTGGTTTACCAGAAATGAACTCTTGCTTGTAGGAAGACACATATCCTGGGCTTAACGCCGTTACTGAAGGGAAATTCAGAGCAGTGTTCTCAACCATGAAACCCACTCTGTTTTAATGCAAGAAACAATCTCTTCTTTCGAGCGTATCTAATACATCAAGAACCATGAGCATGACCAGAAAAAAAGAACTGTGTTTCCTACTCATACGGACCATACATTGTTCAACTCTTCTTATGAAACTGATACAAACCACAGCTCCACTTACATCAATGTTCTTTAGTTAATAGTGAGAATCGCGTTGGGTTCGTGAACTGTGTAAAATCATTTGAGCTCAAAATTCTCTTGGTTTACGAGAAGTGAACTATTGCTTGCAGGAAGACACAGATCCTGTGGTTCAACTCCGTTTCTGAAGGGAACCAAGAGCAGTGTTCTCATCCATTAAAGACATTCTGTTTTAACGCAAGAAGAAAGCTATTCTTTCGAGCATCTCTAATACAGCATGAACCATGAGCATGCCAAGAAAAAAAGAACTGTATTTCCTACTCGTACGGACCATATGTATTTCAGTTCTACTTATGAAATTGATACAAACCACAGCTCCACTTACATAAATGCTCTTTAGTTAATTGTGAGAATCGCATTGGGTTATTGAACTGAGTAAAATCATTTGAGCCAAAATTCACATAGTTTTCCAGAAATGAACTCTTTCTTGTAGGAAGACACAGATCCTGGGCTTTAACTCCGTTTCTGAAGGGAAATTAAGACCAGTGTTCTCATCCATGGAAGACACTGCGTTTTACCGCAAGAAGCTAGCTGTTCTTTCCAGCATCTCTAATACAGCAAGAACCATGAGCATGCCCAGAAAAGAAGTTCTGTGTTTCCTACTCCACGGACCATACGTAGTTCAACTCTGCTTAGGAAACTGATACAAACCACAGCTCCACTTACATAAATGCTACTTAGTTAATAGTGAGAATAACGTTGGGTTCGTGAACTGTGTAAAATCATGTGAGCCCAAAATTCACTTGGTTTACTATAAATGAACTCTTGCTTGTAGCAAGACACAGATTCTGTGGATTAACTCCGTTTCTGAAGGGAAATTCAGAGCAGTGTTCTCATCCATGAAATACACTCTGTTTTAACGCAAGAAGCAAGCTGTTCTTTTGAGGGTCTCTAATAGAGCAAGAACCATGAGCATGCCGAGAAAAAAGAACTGTATTTCCCACTCCTACAAACCATATGTAGTTCAACTCTACTTATGAAACTGATACAAAGAACCGCTCCACTTAAGTAACTGGTCTTTAGTTAATAGTTAGAATCGCGTTGGGTTCTTGAACTGTGTAAAATCATTTGAGACCAAAATTCACTTGGTTTACCTGAAATGAATTTTTGCTTGTAGGAAGACACACTTCCTGGGCTTTAACTCCGTTTCTGAAGGGAAATTCAGAGCAGTGTATTCATCCATGAAACACACTCTGTTTTAATGGTAGAAGCATGCTCTTCTTTCGAGTTTCTCTAATATAGCAAGAACAATGAGCATACCCAGAAAAAACGAACTGTGTTTCCTACTCATACGGACTATATGTCGTTCAACTCTACTTATGAAACTGATACTAACCACAGCTCCACTTACATAAGAGCTCTTTAGTTAATAGTGAGAATTGCGTTGGTTTCGGGAACTGTGTAAAATCATTTGAGCCCAAAATTCAATTGGTTTACCAGAAATGAACTCTTGCATGTAGCAAGACACAGATCATGGGCTTTAACTCCGTTTCTGAAGGGAAATTCAGAGCAGTGTTCTGATCCCTGAAACACACTCTGTTTTAATGCAAGAAGCAAGCTCTTCTTTTGAGCGTCTCTAATACTGCAAGAAACATGAGCATGCCCAGAAAATGAACTGTGTTTCCTACTCATACGGACCACATGTAATTCCACTCTGTTTATGAAACTGATACAAACCACAGCTCGACTTACATGAATGCTATTTTGTTAATTGTGAGAATCGCGTTGGGTTCGTGAACTGTGTAAAATCATTTCAGCCAAAATTCACATGGTTTACCAGAAATGAACTCTTGCTTGTAGTAAGACACAGATCCTGTGGTTAAACTCCGTATCTGAAGGAAAATTCAGACCAGTGTTCTCATCCATGGAACACACTCTGTTGTAACAAGACGCATGCTCTTCTTTCCAGCATCTCTAATACAGCAAGAACCATGAGCATGCCCAGAACAAAAGAACTGTGTTTCCTACTCATACGGACCATATGTAGTTCAACTCTACTTATGAAACTGATACTAACCACAGCTCCACTTACATAAGTGATCTTTAGTTAATAGTGAGAATCGTGTTGGGTTCGGGAACTGTGTAAAATCATTTGAGCCCATAAATCACATGGTTTACCAGAAATGAACTCTTGCTTGTAGCAATACACAGATCCTGGGCTTTAACTCCGTTTCTGAAGGGAAATTCAGAGCAGTGTTCTCATCCATGAAACACACTCTGTTTTAACAGAAGAAACAAGCTCTTCTTTCGAGCGTCTCTAATGCAGCAAGAACCATGAGCATGCCCAGAAAAAAAGAACTGTATTTCCTACTCATAGGGACCATATGTAGTTTAGCTCTGCTTATGAAACTGATACAAACCACAGCTCCACTTACATAAATGCTCTTGAGTTAATAGTGAGAATCGTGTTGGGTTCCTGAACTGTGTAAAATCATTTGAACCCAAAATTCACTTGGTTTTTCCAGAAATGAACTCTTGCTTGTAGGAAGACACAAATCCTGGGCTTTAACTCCGTTTCTGAAGGGAAATTCAGAGCAGTGTTCTCATCCATGAGACACACTCTGTTTTAATGCAAGAAGTAATCTCTTATTTCGAGCGTCTCTAATACAGCAAGAAACATGAGCATGCCCAGAAAAAAAGAACTGTGTTTCCTACTAATACGGACCATACGCAGTTCAACTCTACTTATGAAACTGATACAAACCACAGCTCCAATTACATAAATGCTCTTGAGTTAATAGTGAGAATCACGTTGGGTTCGTGAACTGTGTAAAATCATTTGACCCCAAAATTCACATAGTTTTCCAGAAATGAACTCTTGCTTGTAGGAAGACAAAGATCATGGGCTTGAACTCCGTTTCTGAAGGGAAATTCAGAGCAGTGTTCTCATCCATGAAACATACTCTGTTTTAATGCAAGAAGCAATCTCTTCTTTTAGCATCTCTAATACAGCAGGAAACATGAGCATGCCCAGAAAAAGAGAACTGTGTTTCCTACTAATATGGACCATACGTAGTTCAGCTCTGCTTATGAAATTGATACAAACCATAGCTGCACTTACATGAATGCTCTTGAGTTAATAGTGAGAATCGCATTGGTTTCGTGAACTGTGTAAAATCATTTGACCCCAAAATTCATTTGGTTTACCTGAAATGAACTCTTGCTTGTAGGAAGACCAATATCCTGGGCTTTAACTCCGTTTCTGAACGGAAATTCAGAGCAGTGTTCTCATCCATGAAACCACTCTGTTTTAATGCAAGAAGCAATCTCTTCTTTGGAGCTTATCTAATACATCAAGAACCATGAGCATGACCAGAAAAAAAGAACTGTTTCCTACTCATACGGACCTTACATTGTTCAACTCTTCTTATGAAACTGATACAAACCACAGCTTCACTTACATAAATGTTCTTTAGTTAACAGTGAGAATCGCGTTGGGTTCGTGAACTGTGTAAAAAAATTTGAGCTCAAAATTAACTTGGTTTACCAGAAATGAACTCTTGCTTGTAGGAAAACACAGATCCTGTGGTTTAACTATATTTCTGAAGGAAAATTAAGACCAGTGTTCTCATCCATGGAACACACTGCGTTTTAACGCAAGAAGCTAGCTCTTCATTCCAGCATCTCTAAATCAGCAAGAACCATGAGCATGCCCAGAAAAAAAGAACTGTGTTTCCTACTCATATGGGCCATATGTAGTTCAACACTGCTTATGAAACTGATACAAACCACAGCTCCACTTACATAAATGCTCTTGAGTTAATAGTGAGAATCGTGTTGGGTTCCTGAACTGTGTAAAAT
This sequence comes from Onychomys arenicola, assembly GCA_949786405.1. Taxonomy (NCBI): domain Eukaryota; kingdom Metazoa; phylum Chordata; class Mammalia; order Rodentia; family Cricetidae; genus Onychomys; species Onychomys arenicola. Next base: position 854,100 of record CATKUM010000022.1, on the reverse strand, counting down.
CATTTGACCCCAAAATTCAGTTGGTTTACCAGAAATGAACTCTTGCTTGTAGGAAGACACAGATCCTGGGCTTTAACTCCGTTTCTGAAGGGAAATTCAGAGCAGTGTTCTCATCCATGAGACACACTCTGTTTTAATGCAAGAAGCAATCTCTTCTTTCGAGCGTCTCTAATACAGCAAGAAACATGAGCATGCCTAGAAAAAAAGAACTGTGTTTCCTACTCATACGGACGATATGCAGTTCAACTCTACTTATGAAACTGATACAAACCACAGCTCCACTTACATAAATGCTCTTTAGTTAATTGTGAGAATCACGTTAGGTTCTTGAACTGAGTAAAATCATTTGAGCCCAAAATTCACATAGTTTTCCAGAAATGAACTCTTGCTTGTGGGTAGACACAGATCCTGTGGTTTAACTCCAAATCTGAAGGGAAATTAAGACAAGTGTTCTCATCCATGGAACACACTGCGTTTTAACGGAAGGAGCTAGCTGTTCTTTCCAGCATGTCTAATAAAGCAAGAACCATGAGCATGCCCAGAAAAAAAGTTCTGTGTTTCCTACTCCACGGACCATACGTAGTTCAACTCTGCTTATGTAACTGATACAAACCCCAGCTCCACTTACATGAATGCTCTTGAGTTAATAGTGAGAATCGCGTTGGGTTCGTGAACTGTGTAAAATCATTTGAGCCCAAAATTCACATAGTTTTCCAGAATTGAACTCTTGCTTGTAGGAAGACACAGATCATGGGCTTTAACTCTGTTTCTGAAGGGATATTCAGAGCAGTGTTCTCATCCATGAAACACACTCTGTTTTAATGCAAGACACAATCTCTTCTTTTAGCATCTCTAATACAGCAAGAACCATGAGCATGCCCAGAAAAGAAGTTCTGTGTTTCCTACTCCACGGACCATACGTAGTTCAACTCTGCTTAGGAAACTGATACAAACCACAGCTCCACTTACATAAATGCTACTTAGTTAATAGTGAGAATAACGTTGGGTTCGTGAACTGTGTAAAATCATGTGAGCCCAAAATTCACTTGGTTTACTATAAATGAACTCTTGCTTGTAGCAAGACACAGATTCTGTGGATTAACTCCGTTTCTGAAGGGAAATTCAGAGCAGTGTTCTCATCCATGAAATACACTCTGTTTTAACGCAAGAAGCAAGCTGTTCTTTTGAGGGTCTCTAATAGAGCAAGAACCATGAGCATGCCGAGAAAAAAGAACTGTATTTCCCACTCCTACAAACCATATATAGTTCAACTCTACTTATGAAACTGATACAAAGAACCGCTCCACTTAAGTAACTGGTCTTTAGTTAATAGTTAGAATCGCGTTGGGTTCTTGAACTGTGTAAAATCATTTGAGACCAAAATTCACTTGGTTTACCTGAAATGAATTTTTGCTTGTAGGAAGACACAGTTCCTGGGCTTTAACTCCGTTTCTGAAGGGAAATTCAGAGCAGTGTATTCATCCATGAAACACACTCTGTTTTAATGGTAGAAGCATGCTCTTCTTTCGAGTTTCTCTAATATAGCAAGAACAATGAGCATACCCAGAAAAAACGAACTGTGTTTCCTACTCATACGGACTATATGTCGTTCAACTCTACTTATGAAACTGATACTAACCACAGCTCCACTTACATAAGAGCTCTTTAGTTAATAGTGAGAATTGCGTTGGTTTCGGGAACTGTGTAAAATCATTTGAGCCCAAAATTCAATTGGTTTACCAGAAATGAACTCTTGCATGTAGCAAGACACAGATCATGGGCTTTAACTCCGTTTCTGAAGGGAAATTCAGAGCAGTGTTCTGATCCCTGAAACACACTCTGTTTTAATGCAAGAAGCAAGCTCTTCTTTTGAGCGTCTCTAATACTGCAAGAAACATGAGCATGCCCAGAAAATGAACTGTGTTTCCTACTCATGCGGACCACATGTAATTCCACTCTGTTTATGAAACTGATACAAACCACAGCTCGACTTACATGAATGCTATTTTGTTAATTGTGAGAATCGCGTTGGGTTCGTGAACTGTGTAAAATCATTTCAGCCAAAATTCACATGGTTTACCAGAAATGAACTCTTGCTTGTAGTAAGACACAGATCCTGTGGTTAAACTCCGTATCTGAAGGAAAATTCAGACCAGTGTTCTCATCCATGGAACACACTCTGTTGTAACAAGACGCATGCTCTTCTTTCCAGCATCTCTAATACAGCAAGAACCATGAGCATGCCCAGAACAAAAGAACTGTGTTTCCTACTCATACGGACCATATGTAGTTCAACTCTACTTATGAAACTGATACTAACCACAGCTCCACTTACATAAGTGATCTTTAGTTAATAGTGAGAATCGTGTTGGGTTCGGGAACTGTGTAAAATCATTTGAGCCCATAAATCACATGGTTTACCAGAAATGAACTCTTGCTTGTAGCAATACACAGATCCTGGGCTTTAACTCCGTTTCTGAAGGGAAATTCAGAGCAGTGTTCTCATCCATGAAACACACTCTGTTTTAACAGAAGAAACAAGCTCTTCTTTCGAGCGTCTCTAATGCAGCAAGAACCATGAGCATGCCCAGAAAAAAAGAACTGTATTTCCTACTCATAGGGACCATATGTAGTTTAGCTCTGCTTATGAAACTGATACAAACCACAGCTCCACTTACATGAATGCTCTTGAGTTAATAGTGAGAATCGTGTTGGGTTCCTGAACTGTGTAAAATCATTTGAACCCAAAATTCACTTGGTTTTTCCAGAAATGAACTCTTGCTTGTAGGAAGACACAAATCCTGGGCTTTAACTCCGTTTCTGAAGGGAAATTCAGAGCAGTGTTCTCATCCATGAGACACACTCTGTTTTAATGCAAGAAGTAATCTCTTATTTCGAGCGTCTCTAATACAGCAAGAAACATGAGCATGCCCAGAAAAAAAGAACTGTGTTTCCTACTAATACGGACCATACGCAGTTCAACTCTACTTATGAAACTGATACAAACCACAGCTCCAATTACATAAATGCTCTTGAGTTAATAGTGAGAATCACGTTGGGTTCGTGAACTGTGTAAAATCATTTGACCCCAAAATTCACATAGTTTTCCAGAAATGAACTCTTGCTTGTAGGAAGACAAAGATCATGGGCTTGAACTCCGTTTCTGAAGGGAAATTCAGAGCAGTGTTCTCATCCATGAAACATACTCTGTTTTAATGCAAGAAGCAATCTCTTCTTTTAGCATCTCTAATACAGCAGGAAACATGAGCATGCCCAGAAAAAGAGAACTGTGTTTCCTACTAATATGGACCATACGTAGTTCAGCTCTGCTTATGAAATTGATACAAACCATAGCTGCACTTACATGAATGCTCTTGAGTTAATAGTGAGAATCGCATTGGTTTCGTGAACTGTGTAAAATCATTTGACCCCAAAATTCATTTGGTTTACCTGAAATGAACTCTTGCTTGTAGGAAGACCAATATCCTGGGCTTTAACTCCGTTTCTGAACGGAAATTCAGAGCAGTGTTCTCATCCATGAAACCACTCTGTTTTAATGCAAGAAGCAATCTCTTCTTTGGAGCTTATCTAATACATCAAGAACCATGAGCATGACCAGAAAAAAAGAACTGTTTCCTACTCATACGGACCTTACATTGTTCAACTCTTCTTATGAAACTGATACAAACCACAGCTTCACTTACATAAATGTTCTTTAGTTAACAGTGAGAATCGCGTTGGGTTCGTGAACTGTGTAAAAAAATTTGAGCTCAAAATTAACTTGGTTTACCAGAAATGAACTCTTGCTTGTAGGAAAACACAGATCCTGTGGTTTAACTATATTTCTGAAGGAAAATTAAGACCAGTGTTCTCATCCATGGAACACACTGCGTTTTAACGCAAGAAGCTAGCTCTTCATTCCAGCATCTCTAAATCAGCAAGAACCATGAGCATGCCCAGAAAAAAAGAACTGTGTTTCCTACTCATATGGGCCATATGTAGTTCAACACTGCTTATGAAACTGATACAAACCACAGCTCCACTTACATAAATGCTCTTGAGTTAATAGTGAGAATCGTGTTGGGTTCCTGAACTGTGTAAAATCATTTGACCCCAAAATTCAGTTGGTTTACCAGAAATGAACTCTTGCTTGTAGGAAGACACAGATCCTGGGCTTTAACTCCGTTTCTGAAGGGAAATTCAGAGCAGTGTTCTCATCCATGAGACACACTCTGTTTTAATGCAAGAAGCAATCTCTTCTTTCGAGCGTCTCTAATACAGCAAGAAACATGAGCATGCCTAGAAAAAAAGAACTGTGTTTCCTACTCATACGGACGATATGCAGTTCAACTCTACTTATGAAACTGATACAAACCACAGCTCCACTTACATAAATGCTCTTTAGTTAATTGTGAGAATCACGTTAGGTTCTTGAACTGAGTAAAATCATTTGAGCCCAAAATTCACATAGTTTTCCAGAAATGAACTCTTGCTTGTGGGTAGACACAGATCCTGTGGTTTAACTCCAAATCTGAAGGGAAATTAAGACCAGTGTTCTCATCCATGGAACACACTGTGTTTTAACGGAAGGAGCTAGCTGTTCTTTCCAGCATGTCTAATAAAGCAAGAACCATGAGCATGCCCAGGAAAAAAGTTCTGTGTTTCCTACTCCACGGACCATACGTAGTTCAACTCTGCTTATGTAACTGATACAAACCACAGCTCCACTTACATGAATGCTCTTGAGTTAATAGTGAGAATCGCGTAGGGTTCGTGAACTGTGTAAAATCATTTGAGCCCAAAATTCACATAGTTTTCCAGAATTGAACTCTTGCTTGTAGGAAGACACAGATCATGGGCTTTAACTCTGTTTCTGAAGGGATATTCAGAGCAGTGTTCTCATCCATGAAACACACTCTGTTTTAATGCAAGACACAATCTCTTCTTTTAGCATCTCTAATACAGCAAGAAACATGAGCATGCCTAGAAATAAAGAACTGTGTTTCCTACTCATACGGACGATATGCACTTCAACTCTACTTATGAAACTGATACAAACCACAGCTCCACTTACATAAATGCTCTTTAGTTAATTGTGAGAATCACGTTGGGTTCTTGAACTGAGTAAAATCATTTGAGCCCAAAATTCACATAGTTTTCCAGAAATGAACTCTTGCTTGTAGGTAGACACAGATCCTGTGGTTTAACTCCAATTCTGAAGGGAAATTAAGACCAGTGTTCTCATCCATGGAACACACTGCGTTTTAACGGAAGGAGCTAGCTGTGCTTTCCAGCATGTCTAATAAAGCAAGAACCATGAGCATGCCCAGAAAAAAAGTTCTGTGTTTCCTACTCCAAGGACCCTCCGTAGTTCAACTCTGCTTATGTAACTGATACAAACCACAGCTCCACTTACATAAATGCTCTTGAGTTAATAGTGAGAAAAGCGTTTGGTTCGTGAACTGAGTAAAATCATTTGAGCCCAAAATTCACATAGATTTCCAGAAATGAACTCTTGCTTATAGGAAGACACAGATCTTGTTGTTTAACTCCGTTTGTGAAGGGAAATTAAGACCGGTGTTCTCATCCATGGAACACACTGGGTTTTAACGCGAGAAGCTAGCTCTTGATTCCAGCATCTCTAACACAGCAATAACCATGAGCATGCCCAGAAAAAAAGAACTGTGTTTCCTACTCTTATGGGCCATACATAGTTCAACTCTGCTTATGAAACTGATACAAACCGCAGCTCCACTTACATAGATGCTCTTGAGTTAATAGTGAGAATCGTGTTGGGTTCATGAACTGTGTAAAATCATTTGACCCCAAAATTCAGTTGGTTTACCAGAAATGAACTCTTGCTTGTAGGAAGACACATATCCTGGGCTTTAACTCCGTTACTGAAGGGAAATTCAGAGCAGTGTTCTCAACCATGAAACCCACTCTGTTTTAATGCAAGAAACAATCTCTTCTTTCGAGCGTATCTAATACATCAAGAACCATGAGCATGATCAGAAAAAAAGAACTGTGTTTCCTACTCATAGGGACCATACATTGTTCAACTCTTCTTATGAAACTGATACAAACCACAGCTCCACTTACATAAATGTTCTTTAGTTAATAGTGAGACTCGCGTTGGGTTCGTGAACTGTGTAAAATCATTTGAGCTCAAAATTCTCTTGGTTTACGAGAAGTGAACTATTGCTTGCAGGAAGACACAGATCCTGTGGTTCAACTCCGTTTCTGAAGGGAACCCAGAGCAGTGTTCTCATCCATTAAAGATATTCTGTTTTAACGCAAGAAGAAAGCTATTCTTTCGAGCATCTCTAATACAGCATGAACCATGAGCATGCCAAGAAAAAAAGAACTGTATTTCCTACTCGTACGGACCATATGTATTTCAGTTCTACTTATGAAATTGATACAAACCACAGCTCCACTTACATAAATGCTCTTTAGTTAATTGTGAGAATCGCATTGGGTTATTGAACTGAGTAAAATCATTTGAGCCAAAATTCACATAGTTTTCCAGAAATGAACTCTTTCTTGTAGGAAGACACAGATCCTGGGCTTTAACTCCGTTTCTGAAGGGAAATTAAGACCAGTGTTCTCATCCATGGAAGACACTGCGTTTTACCGCAAGAAGCTAGCTGTTCTTTCCAGCATCTCTAATACAGCAAGAACCATGAGCATGCCCAGAAAAGAAGTTCTGTGTTTCCTACTCCACGGACCATACGTAGTTCAACTCTGCTTAGGAAACTGATACAAACCACAGCTCCACTTACATAAATGCTACTTAGTTAATAGTGAGAATAACGTTGGGTTCGTGAACTGTGTAAAATCATGTGAGCCCAAAATTCACTTGGTTTACTATAAATGAACTCTTGCTTGTAGCAAGACACAGATTCTGTGAATTAACTCCGTTACTGAAGGGAAATTCAGAGCAGTGTTCTCATCCATGAAATACACTCTGTTTTAACGCAAGAAGCAAGCTGTTCTTTTGAGGGTCTCTAATAGAGCAAGAACCATGAGCATGCCGAGAAAAAAGAACTGTATTTCCCACTCCTACAAACCATATGTAGTTCAACTCTACTTATGAAACTGATACAAAGAACCGCTCCACTTAAGTAACTGGTCTTTAGTTAATAGTTAGAATCGCGTTGGGTTCGTGAACTGTGTAAAATCATTTGAGACCAAAATTCACTTGGTTTACCTGAAATGAATTTTTGCTTGTAGGAAGACACAGTTCCTGGGCTTTAACTCCGTTTCTGAAGGGAAATTCAGAGCAGTGTTCTCATCCATGAGACACACTCTGTTTTAATGCAAGAAGCAATCTCTTCTTTCGAGCGTCTCTAATACAGCAAGAAACATGAGCATGCCTAGAAAAAAAGAACTGTGTTTCCTACTCATACGGACGATATGCACTTCAACTCTACTTATGAAACTGATACAAACCACAGCTCCACTTACATAAATGCTCTTGAGTTAATTGTGAGAATCACGTTGGGTTCTTGAACTGAGTAAAATCATTTGAGCCCAAAATTCACATAGTTTTCCAGAAATGAACTCTTGCTTGTAGGTAGACACAGATCCTGTGGTTTAACTCCAATTCTGAAGGGAAATTAAGACCAGTGTTCTCATCCATGGAACACACTGCGTTTTAACGGAAGGAGCTAGCTGTGCTTTCCAGCATGTCTAATAAAGCAAGAACCATGAGCATGCCCAGAAAAAAAGTTCTGTGTTTCCTACTCCAAGGACCCTACGTAGTTCAACTCTGCTTATGTAACTGATACAAACCACAGCTCCACTTACATAAATGCTCTTGAGTTAATAGTGAGAAAAGCGTTTGGTTCGTGAACTGAGTAAAATCATTTGAGCCCAAAATTCACATAGATTTCCAGAAATGAACTCTTGCTTATAGGAAGACACAGATCTTGTTGTTTAACTCCGTTTGTGAAGGGAAATTAAGACCGGTGTTCTCATCCATGGAACACACTGGGTTTTAACGCGAGAAGCTAGCTCTTGATTCCAGCATCTCTAACACAGCAATAACCATGAGCATGCCCAGAAAAAAAGAACTGTATTTCCTACTCATAGGGACCATATGTAGTTTAGCTCTGCTTATGAAACTGATACAAACCACAGCTCCACTTACATAAATGCTCTTGAGTTAATAGTGAGAATCGTGTTGGGTTCCTGAACTGTGTAAAATCATTTGAACCCAAAATTCACTTGGTTTTTCCAGAAATGAACTCTTGCTTGTAGGAAGACACAAATCCTGGGCTTTAACTCCGTTTCTGAAGGGAAATTCAGAGCAGTGTTCTCATCCATGAGACACACTCTGTTTTAATGCAAGAAGTAATCTCTTATTTCGAGCGTCTCTAATACAGCAAGAAACATGAGCATGCCCAGAAAAAAAGAACTGTGTTTCCTACTAATACGGACCATACGCAGTTCAACTCTACTTATGAAACTGATACAAACCACAGCTCCAATTACATAAATGCTCTTGAGTTAATAGTGAGAATCACGTTGGGTTCGTGAACTGTGTAAAATCATTTGACCCCAAAATTCACATAGTTTTCCAGAAATGAACTCTTGCTTGTAGGAAGACAAAGATCATGGGCTTGAACTCCGTTTCTGAAGGGAAATTCAGAGCAGTGTTCTCATCCATGAAACATACTCTGTTTTAATGCAAGAAGCAATCTCTTCTTTTAGCATCTCTAATACAGCAGGAAACATGAGCATGCCCAGAAAAAGAGAACTGTGTTTCCTACTAATATGGACCATACGTAGTTCAGCTCTGCTTATGAAATTGATACAAACCATAGCTGCACTTACATGAATGCTCTTGAGTTAATAGTGAGAATCGCATTGGTTTCGTGAACTGTGTAAAATCATTTGACCCCAAAATTCATTTGGTTTACCTGAAATGAACTCTTGCTTGTAGGAAGACCAATATCCTGGGCTTTAACTCCGTTTCTGAACGGAAATTCAGAGCAGTGTTCTCATCCATGAAACCACTCTGTTTTAATGCAAGAAGCAATCTCTTCTTTGGAGCTTATCTAATACATCAAGAACCATGAGCATGACCAGAAAAAAAGAACTGTTTCCTACTCATACGGACCTTACATTGTTCAACTCTTCTTATGAAACTGATACAAACCACAGCTTCACTTACATAAATGTTCTTTAGTTAACAGTGAGAATCGCGTTGGGTTCGTGAACTGTGTAAAAAAATTTGAGCTCAAAATTAACTTGGTTTACCAGAAATGAACTCTTGCTTGTAGGAAAACACAGATCCTGTGGTTTAACTATATTTCTGAAGGAAAATTAAGACCAGTGTTCTCATCCATGGAACACACTGCGTTTTAACGCAAGAAGCTAGCTCTTCATTCCAGCATCTCTAAATCAGCAAGAACCATGAGCATGCCCAGAAAAAAAGAACTGTGTTTCCTACTCATATGGGCCATATGTAGTTCAACACTGCTTATGAAACTGATACAAACCACAGCTCCACTTACATAAATGCTCTTGAGTTAATAGTGAGAATCGTGTTGGGTTCCTGAACTGTGTAAAATCATTTGACCCCAAAATTCAGTTGGTTTACCAGAAATGAACTCTTGCTTGTAGGAAGACACAGATCCTGGGCTTTAACTCCGTTTCTGAAGGGAAATTCAGAGCAGTGTTCTCATCCATGAGACACACTCTGTTTTAATGCAAGAAGCAATCTCTTCTTTCGAGCGTCTCTAATACAGCAAGAAACATGAGCATGCCTAGAAAAAAAGAACTGTGTTTCCTACTCATACGGACGATATGCAGTTCAACTCTACTTATGAAACTGATACAAACCACAGCTCCACTTACATAAATGCTCTTTAGTTAATTGTGAGAATCACGTTAGGTTCTTGAACTGAGTAAAATCATTTGAGCCCAAAATTCACATAGTTTTCCAGAAATGAACTCTTGCTTGTGGGTAGACACAGATCCTGTGGTTTAACTCCAAATCTGAAGGGAAATTAAGACCAGTGTTCTCATCCATGGAACACACTGCGTTTTAACGGAAGGAGCTAGCTGTTCTTTCCAGCATGTCTAATAAAGCAAGAACCATGAGCATGCCCAGAAAAAAAGTTCTGTGTTTCCTACTCCACGGACCATACGTAGTTCAACTCTGCTTATGTAACTGATACAAACCACAGCTCCACTTACATGAATGCTCTTGAGTTAATAGTGAGAATCACGTTGGGTTCGTGAACTGTGTAAAATCATTTGAGCCCAAAATTCACATAGTTTTCCAGAATTGAACTCTTTCTTGTAGGAAGACACAGATCATGGGCTTTAACTCTGTTTCTGAAGGGATATTCAGAGCAGTGTTCTCATCCATGAAACACACTCTGTTTTAATGCAAGACACAATCTCTTCTTTTAGCATCTCTAATACAGCAAGAACCATGAGCATGCCCAGAAAAGAAGTTCTGTGTTTCCTACTCCACGGACCATACGTAGTTCAACTCTGCTTAGGAAACTGATACAAACCACAGCTCCACTTACATAAATGCTACTTAGTTAATAGTGAGAATAACGTTGGGTTCGTGAACTGTGTAAAATCATGTGAGCCCAAAATTCACTTGGTTTACTATAAATGAACTCTTGCTTGTAGCAAGACACAGATTCTGTGGATTAACTCCGTTTCTGAAGGGAAATTCAGAGCAGTGTTCTCATCCATGAAATACACTCTGTTTTAACGCAAGAAGCAAGCTGTTCTTTTGAGGGTCTCTAATAGAGCAAGAACCATGAGCATGCCGAGAAAAAAGAACTGTATTTCCCACTCCTACAAACCATATGTAGTTCAACTCTACTTATGAAACTGATACAAAGAACCGCTCCACTTAAGTAACTGGTCTTTAGTTAATAGTTAGAATCGCGTTGGGTTCTTGAACTGTGTAAAATCATTTGAGACCAAAATTCACTTGGTTTACCTGAAATGAATTTTTGCTTGTAGGAAGACACAGTTCCTGGGCTTTAACTCCGTTTCTGAAGGGAAATTCAGACCAGTGTATTCATCCATGAAACACACTCTGTTTTAATGGTAGAAGCATGCTCTTCTTTCGAGTTTCTCTAATATAGCAAGAACAATGAGCATACCCAGAAAAAACGAACTGTGTTTCCTACTCATACGGACTATATGTCGTTCAACTCTACTTATGAAACTGATACTAACCACAGCTCCACTTACATAAGAGCTCTTTAGTTAATAGTGAGAATTGCGTTGGTTTCGGGAACTGTGTAAAATCATTTGAGCCCAAAATTCAATTGGTTTACCAGAAATGAACTCTTGCATGTAGCAAGACACAGATCATAGGCTTTAACTCCGTTTCTGAAGGGAAATTCAGAGCAGTGTTCTGATCCCTGAAACACACTCTGTTTTAATGCAAGAAGCAAGCTCTTCTTTTGAGCGTCTCTAATACTGCAAGAAACATGAGCATGCCCAGAAAATGAACTGTGTTTCCTACTCATACGGACCACATGTAATTCCACTCTGTTTATGAAACTGATACAAACCACAGCTCGACTTACATGAATGCTATTTTGTTAATTGTGAGAATCGCGTTGGGTTCGTGAACTGTGTAAAATCATTTCAGCCAAAATTCACATGGTTTACCAGAAATGAACTCTTGCTTGTAGTAAGACACAGATCCTGTGGTTAAACTCCATATCTGAAGGAAAATTCAGACCAGTGTTCTCATCCATGGAACACACTCTGTTGTAACAAGACGCATGCTCTTCTTTCCAGCATCTCTAATACAGCAAGAACCATGAGCATGCCCAGAACAAAAGAACTGTGTTTCCTACTCATACGGACCATATGTAGTTCAACTCTACTTATGAAACTGATACTAACCACAGCTCCACTTACATAAGTGATCTTTAGTTAATAGTGAGAATCGTGTTGGGTTCGGGAACTGTGTAAAATCATTTGAGCCCATAAATCACATGGTTTACCAGAAATGAACTCTTGCTTGTAGCAATACACAGATCCTGGGCTTTAACTCCGTTTCTGAAGGGAAATTCAGAGCAGTGTTCTCATCCATGAAACACACTCTGTTTTAACAGAAGAAACAAGCTCTTCTTTCGAGCGTCTCTAATGCAGCAAGAACCATGAGCATGCCCAGAAAAAAAGAACTGTATTTCCTACTCATAGGGACCATATGTAGTTTAGCTCTGCTTATGAAACTGATACAAACCACAGCTCCACTTACATAAATGCTCTTGAGTTAATAGTGAGAATCGTGTTGGGTTCCTGAACTGTGTAAAATCATTTGAACCCAAAATTCACTTGGTTTTTCCAGAAATGAACTCTTGCTTGTAGGAAGACACAAATCCTGGGCTTTAACTCCGTTTCTGAAGGGAAATTCAGAGCAGTGTTCTCATCCATGAGACACACTCTGTTTTAATGCAAGAAGTAATCTCTTATTTCGAGCGTCTCTAATACAGCAAGAAACATGAGCATGCCCAGAAAAAAAGAACTGTGTTTCCTACTAATACGGACCATACGCAGTTCAACTCTACTTATGAAACTGATACAAACCACAGCTCCAATTACATAAATGTTCTTTAGTTAACAGTGAGAATCGCGTTGGGTTCGTGAACTGTGTAAAAAAATTTGAGCTCAAAATTAACTTGGTTTACCAGAAATGAACTCTTGCTTGTAGGAAAACACAGATCCTGTGGTTTAACTATATTTCTGAAGGAAAATTAAGACCAGTGTTCTCATCCATGGAACACACTGCGTTTTAACGCAAGAAGCTAGCTCTTCATTCCAGCATCTCTAAATCAGCAAGAACCATGAGCATGCCCAGAAAAAAAGAACTGTGTTTCCTACTCATATGGGCCATATGTAGTTCAACACTGCTTATGAAACTGATACAAACCACAGCTCCACTTACATAAATGCTCTTGAGTTAATAGTGAGAATCGTGTTGGGTTCCTGAACTGTGTAAAATCATTTGACCCCAAAATTCAGTTGGTTTACCAGAAATGAACTCTTGCTTGTAGGAAGACACAGATCCTGGGCTTTAACTCCGTTTCTGAAGGGAAATTCAGAGCAGTGTTCTCATCCATGAGACACACTCTGTTTTAATGCAAGAAGCAATCTCTTCTTTCGAGCGTCTCTAATACAGCAAGAAACATGAGCATGCCTAGAAAAAAAGAACTGTGTTTCCTACTCATACGGACGATATGCAGTTCAACTCTACTTATGAAACTGATACAAACCACAGCTCCACTTACATAAATGCTCTTTAATTAATTGTGAGAATCACGTTAGGTTCTTGAACTGAGTAAAATCATTTGAGCCCAAAATTCACATAGTTTTCCAGAAATGAACTCTTGCTTGTGGGTAGACACAGATCCTGTGGTTTAACTCCAAATCTGAAGGGAAATTAAGACCAGTGTTCTCATCCATGGAACACACTGTGTTTTAACGGAAGGAGCTAGCTGTTCTTTCCAGCATGTCTAATAAAGCAAGAACCATGAGCATGCCCAGGAAAAAAGTTCTGTGTTTCCTACTCCACGGACCATACGTAGTTCAACTCTGCTTATGTAACTGATACAAACCACAGCTCCACTTACATGAATGCTCTTGAGTTAATAGTGAGAATCGCGTTGGGTTCGTGAACTGTGTAAAATCATTTGAGCCCAAAATTCACATAGTTTTCCAGAATTGAACTCTTGCTTGTAGGAAGACACAGATCATGGGCTTTAACTCTGTTTCTGAAGGGATATTCAGAGCAGTGTTCTCATCCATGAAACACACTCTGTTTTAATGCAAGACACAATCTCTTCTTTTAGCATCTCTAATACAGCAAGAAACATGAGCATGCCTAGAAATAAAGAACTGTGTTTCCTACTCATACGGACGATATGCACTTCAACTCTACTTATGAAACTGATACAAACCACAGCTCCACTTACATAAATGCTCTTTAGTTAATTGTGAGAATCACGTTGGGTTCTTGAACTGAGTAAAATCATTTGAGCCCAAAATTCACATAGTTTTCCAGAAATGAACTCTTGCTTGTAGGTAGACACAGATCCTGTGGTTTAACTCCAATTCTGAAGGGAAATTAAGACCAGTGTTCTCATCCATGGAACACACTGCGTTTTAACGGAAGGAGCTAGCTGTGCTTTCCAGCATGTCTAATAAAGCAAGAACCATGAGCATGCCCAGAAAAAAAGTTCTGTGTTTCCTACTCCAAGGACCCTCCGTAGTTCAACTCTGCTTATGTAACTGATACAAACCACAGCTCCACTTACATAAATGCTCTTGAGTTAATAGTGAGAAAAGCGTTTGGTTCGTGAACTGAGTAAAATCATTTGAGCCCAAAATTCACATAGATTTCCAGAAATGAACTCTTGCTTATAGGAAGACACAGATCTTGTTGTTTAACTCCGTTTGTGAAGGGAAATTAAGACCGGTGTTCTCATCCATGGAACACACTGGGTTTTAACGCGAGAAGCTAGCTCTTGATTCCAGCATCTCTAACACAGCAATAACCATGAGCATGCCCAGAAAAAAAGAACTGTGTTTCCTACTCTTATGGGCCATACATAGTTCAACTCTGCTTATGAAACTGATACAAACCGCAGCTCCACTTACATAGATGCTCTTGAGTTAATAGTGAGAATCGTGTTGGGTTCATGAACTGTGTAAAATCATTTGACCCCAAAATTCAGTTGGTTTACCAGAAATGAACTCTTGCTTGTAGGAAGACACATATCCTGGGCTTTAACTCCGTTACTGAAGGGAAATTCAGAGCAGTGTTCTCAACCATGAAACCCACTCTGTTTTAATGCAAGAAACAATCTCTTCTTTCGAGCGTATCTAATACATCAAGAACCATGAGCATGATCAGAAAAAAAGAACTGTGTTTCCTACTCATACGGACCATACATTGTTCAACTCTTCTTATGAAACTGATACAAACCACAGCTCCACTTACATAAATGTTCTTTAGTTAATAGTGAGACTCGCGTTGGGTTCGTGAACTGTGTAAAATCATTTGAGCTCAAAATTCTCTTGGTTTACGAGAAGTGAACTATTGCTTGCAGGAAGACACAGATCCTGTGGTTCAACTCCGTTTCTGAAGGGAACCCAGAGCAGTGTTCTCATCCATTAAAGACATTCTGTTTTAACGCAAGAAGAAAGCTATTCTTTCGAGCATCTCTAATACAGCATGAACCATGAGCATGCCAAGAAAAAAAGAACTGTATTTCCTACTCGTACGGACCATATGTATTTCAGTTCTACTTATGAAATTGATACAAACCACAGCTCCACTTACATAAATGCTCTTTAGTTAATTGTGAGAATCGCATTGGGTTATTGAACTGAGTAAAATCATTTGAGCCAAAATTCACATAGTTTTCCAGAAATGAACTCTTTCTTGTAGGAAGACACAGATCCTGGGCTTTAACTCCGTTTCTGAAGGGAAATTAAGACCAGTGTTCTCATCCATGGAAGACACTGCGTTTTACCGCAAGAAGCTAGCTGTTCTTTCCAGCATCTCTAATACAGCAAGAACCATGAGCATGCCCAGAAAAGAAGTTCTGTGTTTCCTACTCCACGGACCATACGTAGTTCAACTCTGCTTAGGAAACTGATACAAACCACAGCTCCACTTACATAAATGCTACTTAGTTAATAGTGAGAATAACGTTGGGTTCGTGAACTGTGTAAAATCATGTGAGCCCAAAATTCACTTGGTTTACTATAAATGAACTCTTGCTTGTAGCAAGACACAGATTCTGTGGATTAACTCCGTTTCTGAAGGGAAATTCAGAGCAGTGTTCTCATCCATGAAATACACTCTGTTTTAACGCAAGAAGCAAGCTGTTCTTTTGAGGGTCTCTAATAGAGCAAGAACCATGAGCATGCCGAGAAAAAAGAACTGTATTTCCCACTCCTACAAACCATATGTAGTTCAACTCTACTTATGAAACTGATACAAAGAACCGCTCCACTTAAGTAACTGGTCTTTAGTTAATAGTTAGAATCGCGTTGGGTTCGTGAACTGTGTAAAATCATTTGAGACCAAAATTCACTTGGTTTACCTGAAATGAATTTTTGCTTGTAGGAAGACACAGTTCCTGGGCTTTAACTCCGTTTCTGAAGGGAAATTCAGAGCAGTGTTCTCATCCATGAGACACACTCTGTTTTAATGCAAGAAGCAATCTCTTATTTCGAGCGTCTCTAATACAGCAAGAAACATGAGCATGCCTAGAAAAAAAGAACTGTGTTTCCTACTCATACGGACGATATGCACTTCAACTCTACTTATGAAACTGATACAAACCACAGCTCCACTTACATAAATGCTCTTTAGTTAATTGTGAGAATCACGTTGGGTTCTTGAACTGAGTAAAATCATTTGAGCCCAAAATTCACATAGTTTTCCAGAAATGAACTCTTGCTTGTAGGTAGACACAGATCCTGTGGTTTAACTCCAATTCTGAAGGGAAATTAAGACCAGTGTTCTCATCCATGGAACACACTGCGTTTTAACGGAAGGAGCTAGCTGTGCTTTCCAGCATGTCTAATAAAGCAAGAACCATGAGCATGCCCAGAAAAAAAGTTCTGTGTTTCCTACTCCAAGGACCCTCCGTAGTTCAACTCTGCTTATGTAACTGATACAAACCACAGCTCCACTTACATAAATGCTCTTGAGTTAATAGTGAGAAAAGCGTTTGGTTCGTGAACTGAGTAAAATCATTTGAGCCCAAAATTCACATAGATTTCCAGAAATGAACTCTTGCTTATAGGAAGACACAGATCTTGTTGTTTAACTCCGTTTGTGAAGGGAAATTAAGACCGGTGTTCTCATCCATGGAACACACTGGGTTTTAACGCGAGAAGCTAGCTCTTGATTCCAGCATCTCTAACACAGCAATAACCATGAGCATGCCCAGAAAAAAAGAACTGTGTTTCCTACTCTTATGGGCCATACATAGTTCAACTCTGCTTATGAAACTGATACAAACCGCAGCTCCACTTACATAGATGCTCTTGAGTTAATAGTGAGAATCGTGTTGGGTTCATGAACTGTGTAAAATCATTTGACCCCAAAATTCAGTTGGTTTACCAGAAATGAACTCTTGCTTGTAGGAAGACACATATCCTGGGCTTTAACTCCGTTACTGAAGGGAAATTCAGAGCAGTGTTCTCAACCATGAAACCCACTCTGTTTTAATGCAAGAAACAATCTCTTCTTTTGAGCGTATCTAATACATCAAGAACCATGAGCATGACCAGAAAAAAAGAACTGTGTTTCCTACTCATACGGACCATACATTGTTCAACTCTTCTTTTGAAACTGATACAAACCACAGCTCCACTTACATAAATGTTCTTTAGTTAATAGTGAGAATCGCGTTGGGTTCGTGAACTGTGTAAAATCATTTGAGCTCAAAATTCTCTTGGTTTACGAGAAGTGAACTATTGCTTGCAGGAAGACACAGATCCTGTGGTTCAACTCCGTTTCTGAAGGGAACCCAGAGCAGTGTTCTCATCCATTAAAGACATTCTGTTTTAACGCAAGAAGAAAGCTATTCTTTCGAGCATCTCTAATACAGCATGAACCATGAGCATGCCAAGAAAAAAAGAACTGTATTTCCTACTCATATGGACCATATGTATTTCAGTTCTACTTATGAAATTGATACAAACCACATCTCCACTTACATAAATGCTCTTTAGTTAATTGTGAGAATCGCATTGGGTTATTGAACTGAGTAAAATCATTTGAGCCAAAATTCACATAGTTTTCCAGAAATGAACTCTTTCTTGTAGGAAGACACAGATCCTGGGCTTTAACTCCGTTTCTGAAGGGAAATTAAGACCAGTGTTCTCATCCATGGAAGACACTGCGTTTTACCGCAAGAAGCTAGCTGTTCTTTCCAGCATCTCTAATACAGCAAGAACCATGAGCATGCCCAGAAAAAAAGTTCTGTGTTTCCTACTCCACGGACCATACATAGTTCAACTCTGCTTAGGAAACTGATACAAACCACAGCTCCACTTACATAAATGCTACTTAGTTAATAGTGAGAATTACGTTGGGTTCGTGAACTGTGTAAAATCATGTGAGCCCAAAATTCACTTGGTTTACTAGAAATGAACTCTTGCTTGTAGCAAGACACAGATTCTGTGGATTAACTCCGTTTCTGAAGGGAAATTCAGAGCAGTGTTCTCATCCATGAAATACACTCTGTTTTAACGCAAGAAGCAAGCTGTTCTTTTGAGGGTCTCTAATAGAGCAAGAACCATGAGCATGCCGAGAAAAAAGAACTGTATTTCTCACTCCTACAAACCATATGTAGTTCAACTCTACTTATGAAACTGATACAAAGAACCGCTCCACTTAAGTAACTGGTCTTTAGTTAATAGTTAGAATCGCGTTGGGTTCTTGAACTGTGTAAAATCATTTGAGACCAAAATTCACTTGGTTTACCTGAAATGAATTTTTGCTTGTAGGAAGACACAGATCCTGGGCTTTAACTCCGTTTCTGAAGGGAAATTCAGAGCAGTGTATTCATCCATGAAACACACTCTGTTTTAATGGTAGAAGCATGCTCTTCTTTCGAGTTTCTCTAATATAGCAAGAACAATGAGCATACCCAGAAAAAACGAACTGTGTTTCCTAAACATAAGGACTATATGTCGTTCAACTCTACTTATGAAACTGATACTAACCACAGCTCCACTTACATAAGAGCTCTTTAGTTAATAGTGAGAATCGCGTTGGTTTCGGGAACTGTGTAAAATCATTTGAGGCCAAAATTCAATTGGTTTACCAGAAATGAACTCTTGCATGTAGCAAGACACAGATCGTGGGCTTTAACTCCGTTTCTGAAGGGAAATTCAGAGCAGTGTTCTGATCCCTGAAACACACTCTGTTTTAATGCAAGAAGCAAGCTCTTCTTTTGAGCGTCTCTAATACTGCAAGAAATATGAGCATGCCCAGAAAAAAGAACTGTGTTTCCTACTCATACGGACCACATGTAATTCCACTCTGTTTATGAAACTGATACAAACCACAGCTCGACTTACATGAATGCTATTTTGTTTATTGTGAGAATCGCGTTGGGTTCGTCAACTGTGTAAAATCATTTCAGCCAAAATTCACATGGTTTACCAGAAATGAACTCTTGCTTGTAGTAAGACACAGATCCTGTGGTTAAACTCCGTATCTGAAGGAAAATTCAGACCAGTGTTCTCATCCATGGAACACACTCTGTTGTAACAAGACGCATGCTCTTCTTTCCAGCATCTCTAATACAGCAAGAACCTTGAGCATGCCCAGAACAAAAGAACTGTGTTTCCTACTCATACGGACCATATGTAGTTCAACTCTACTTATGAAACTGATACTAACCACAGCTCCACGTACATAAGTGATCTTTAGTTAATAGTGAGAATTGCGTTGGGTTCCGGAACTGTGTAAAATCATTTGAGCCCATAAATCACATGGTTTACCAGAAATGAACTCTTGCTTGTAGCAATACACAGATCCTGGGCTTTAACTCCGTTTCTGAAGGGAAATTCAGAGCAGTGTTCTCATCCATGAAATACACTCTGTTTTAACGCAAGAAGCAAGCATTCTTTCGAGCGTCTCTAATAGAGCAAGAACCTTGAGCATGCCGAGATAAAAAGAACTGTATTTCCCACTCCTACAAACCATATGTATTTCAACTCTACTTATGAAACTGATACAAAGCACCACTCCACTTAAGTAACTGCTCTTTAGTTAATAGTTAGAATCGCGTTGGGTTCGTGAACTGTGTGAAATCATTTGAGCCCAAAATTCACTTGGTTTACCAGAAATGAATTTTTGCTTGTAGGAAGACACAATTCCTGGGCTTTAACTCCGTTTCTGAAGGGAAATTCAGAGCAGTGTTCTCATCCATGTAACACACTTTGTTTTAACACAAGAAAGAAGCTCTTCTTTCGAGCGTCTCTAATGCAGCAAGAACCATGAGCATACCCAGAAAAAAAGAACTGTATTTCCTACTCATACGGACCATATGTAGTTCAACTTTACTTATGAAACTGATACAAACAACAGCTCAACTTACACAAATGATCTTTAGTTAATTGTGAGAATCGCGATGGGTTCTTGAACTGTGTAAAATCATTTGAGCCCAAAATTCACTTGGTTTACCAGAAAGGACCTTTTGCTAGCCGAAAGACACAGATCCTTTGGTTTAACTCCGTTTCTGAATGGAAATTCAGACCAGTGTTCTCATCCATGGAACACACTCTGTTGTAACGCAAGAAGCATGCTCTTCGTTCCAGCATCTCTAATACAGAAACAACCATGAGCATGCCCAGAAAAAAAGAACTGTATTTCCTACTCATATGGACCATATGTAGTTCAACTCTACTTATGGAAATGGTACAAACCACAGCTCCACTTACGTAAATGCTCTTTAGTTAATTGTGAGAATCGCTTTGGATTCCTGAACTGTGTAAAATAATTTGAGCCCAAAATTCACAAAGTTTTGCAGAAATGAACTGTTGCTTGTAGGAAGACACAGATCCTGTGGTTTAACTCCATTTCTGAAGGGAAATCAGACCAGTGTTCTCATCCCTGAAACACACTCTGTTTTAAAGCAAGATTCAAGGTATTCTTTCCAGCAATTCTAATACAGCAAGAACCTAGAGCATGCCCAGATAAAAATAACTGTGTTTCCTACTCATATGGAACATTTGTAGTTCAACTCTGCTTATGTAACTGATACAAAAGACAGCTCCACTTACATATATGCTCTTTAGTTAATAGTGAGAATCGCGTTGGGTTCGTGAACTGTGTGAAATCATTTGAGTCCAAAATTCACTTGGTTTACCAGAAATGAACTCTTGCTTGTAGGAATACACAGATCCTGGGCTTTAACTCTATTTCTAAAGGGAAATTCAGAGCAGTATTCTCATCCATGAAACACACTCTTTTTTAATGCAAGAAGCAAGCTCTTCTTTTGAGCGTCTGTAATACAGGAAGAAACTTGGACATGCCCAGAAAAAAAGAACAGAGTTTCCTACTCATATGAACAACACGTAGTTCAACTCTGCTTATGAAACTGATACAAACCACAGCTCCACTTATATAAATGCTCTTTAGTTAATAGTAAGAATCGCGTTGGGTTCGGGAACTGTTTAAAATCATTTGAGCCCAAAATTCACTTGGTTTACCAGAAATGAACTATTGCTTGTAGGAAGACACAGATCCTGTGGTTTAACTCCGTTTTGAAGGGAAATTCAGACCAGTGTTCTCATCCATGGAACACAATCTGTTCTAACGCAAGAAGCATGCTCTTCTTTCCAGCATCTCTACTACAGCAAGAACCATGACTATGCCCAGAAAAAAAGAACTGTGTTTCCTACTCATACGGACCATATGTAGTTCAACTTTACTTATGAAACTGATACAAACAACAGCTCAACTTACACAAATGATCTTTAGTTAATTGTGAGAATCGCCATGGGTTCTTGAACTGTGTAAAATCATTTGAGCCCAAAATTCACTTGGTTTACCAGAAAGGACCTTTTGCTAGCAGAAAGACACAGATCCTTTGGTTTAACTCCGTTTCTGAATGGAAATTCAGACCAGTGTTCTCATCCATGGAACACACTCTGTTGTAACACAAGAAGCATGCTCTTCTTTCCAGCATCTCTAATACAGAAAGAACCATGAGCATGCCCAGAAAAAAAGAACTGTATTTCCTACTCATATGGACCATATGTAGTTCAACTCTACTTATGGAAATGGTACAAACCACAGCTCCACTTACGTAAATGCTCTTTAGTTAATTGTGAGAATCGCTTTGGATTCCTGAACTGTGTAAAATAATTTGAGCCCAAAATTCTCAAAGTTTTGCAGACATGAACTGTTGCTTGTAGGAAGACACAGATCCTGTGGTTTAACTCCATTTCTGAAGGGAAATCAGACCAGTGTTCTCATCCCTGAAACACACTCTGTTTTAACGCAAGAATCAAGGTATTCTTTCCAGCAATTCTAATACAGCAAGAACCTAGAGCATGCCCAGATAAAAATAACTGTGTTTCCTACTCATATGGAACATTTGTAGTTAAACTCTGCTTATGTAACTGATACAAAAGACAGCTCCACTTACATATATGCTCTTTAGTTAATAGTGAAAATCACGTTGGGTTCGTGAACTGTGTGAAATCATTTGAGTCCAAAATTCACTTGGTTTACCAGAAATGAACTCTTGCTTGTAGGAATACACAGATCCTGGGCTTTAACTCTATTTCTAAAGGGAAATTCAGAGCAGTATTCTCATCCATGAAACACAGTCTTTTTTAATGGAAGAAGCAAGCTCTTCTTTTGAGCGTCTCTAATACAGGAAGAAACTTGGACATGCCCAGAAAAAAAGAACAGTGTTTCCTACGCATACGAACAACACGTAGTTCAACTCTGCTTATGAAACTGATACAAACCACAGCTCCACTTATATAAATGCTCTTTAGTTAATAGTAAGAATCGCGTTGGGTTCGGGAACTGTTTAAAATCATTTGAGCCCAAAATTCACTTGGTTTACCAGAAATGAACTATTGCTTGTAGGAAGACACAGATCCTGTGGTTTAACTCCGTTTTGAAGGGAAATTCAGACCAGTGTTCTCATCCATGGAACACACTCTGTTCTAACGCAAGAAGCATGCTCTTCTTTCCAGCATCTCTACTACAGCAAGAACCATGACTATGCCTAGAAAAAAAGAACTGTGTTTCCTACTCATACGGACCATATGTAGTTTAGCTCTACTTATGAAACTGATACTAACCACAGCTCCACTTACATATGTGATCTTTAGTTAATAGTGAGAATCGCGTTGGGTTCGGGAACTGTGTAAAATTATTTGAGCCCATAAATCACATGGTTTACCAGAAATGAACTCTTGCTTGTAGGAAGACACAGATCCTGGGCTTTAACTCCGTTTCTGAAGGGAAATTCAGAGCAGTATTCTCATCCATGAAACACACTCTGTTTTAATGCAAGAAGCAAGCTCTTCTTTTGAATGTCTCTAATACTGTAAGAAACATGAGCATGCCCAGAAAAAAGAACTGTGTTTCCTACTCTACGGACCACACGTAGTTCAACTCTGTTTATGAAACTGATACAAACCACAGCTCCACTTACATAAATGCTCTTTAGTTAATAGTGATAATCGCGTTGGATTCGTGAACTATGTAATATAATTTGAGCCCAAAAATTACTTGGTTTACCAGAAATGAACTCTTGCTTGTAAGAAGACACAGATCCTGGGCTTTAACTCCATTTCTGAAGGGAAATTCAGAGCAGTGATCTAATCCATGAAACACACTCTGTTTTAACGCAAAAAGCAAGCTCTTCTTTCGAGCATCTCAAATACAGCAAGAACCATGAGCATGCCCTGAAAAAAAGAACTGTATTTCCTACTCAAACGGACCATATATAGTTCAACTTTACTTATGAAACTGATACAAAACACAGCTCTACTTACATAAATGCTCTTTTGTTAATTGTGAGAATCGCATTGGGTTCGTGAACTGTGTAAAATCATTTGAGCCCATAATTCACTTGGTTTACCAGAAATGAACTCTTGCTTGGAGGAAGACACATATCCTGTGGATTAACTTCGTTTTTGAAGAGAAATTCAGAGCAGTGTTCTCATTCTTGAAATACACTCTGTTTTAATGCAAGAAGCAAGCTCTTCTTTTGAGCATCTCTAATACAGCAAGAACCATGAGCATGCCCAGAAAAAAAGAACTGTATTTCTTAATCATATGGACCATATGTAGTTCAACTCTACTTAAGAAACTGGTACAAACCACAGCTCCACTTACGTAAATGCTCTTTAGTTAATTGTGAGAATCGCTTTGGATTCCTGAACTGTGTAAAATCATTTGAGCCCAAAATTCACATAGTTTTCCAGAAATGAACTCTTGCTTGTAGGAAGACACAGATCCTGTGGTTTAACTCCATTTCTAAAGGGAAATTCAGACCAGTGTTCTCATCCATGGAACACACACTGTTGTAACGCAAGAAGCATGCTCTTCTTTCCAGCATCTCTAATACATCAAGAACCTTGAGCATGCCCAGAAAAAAGAACTGTGTTTCCTACTCATACGGACCACACGTAGTTCAACTCTGTTTATGAAACTGATACAAACCACAGCTCCACTTACATAAATGCTCTTTAGTTAATAGTGATAATCGCGTTGGATTCGTGAACTATGTAATATAATTTGAGCCCAAAAATTACTTGGTTTACCAGAAATGAACTCTTGCTTGTAAGAAGACACAGATCCTGGGCTTTAACTCCATTTCTGAAGGGAAATTCAGAGCAGTGATCTAATCCATGAAACACACTCTGTTTTAACGCAAAAAGCAAGCTCTTCTTTCGAGCATCTCAAATACAGCAAGAACCATGAGCATGCCCTGGAAAAAAGAACTGTATTTCCTACTCAAACGGACCATATGTAGTTCAACTTTACTTATGAAACTGATACAAAACACAGCTTTACTTACATAAATGCTCTTTTGTTAATTGTGAGAATCGCATTGGGTTCGTGAACTGTGTAAAATCATTTGAGCCCATAAATCACTTGGTTTACCAGAAATGAACTCTTGCTTGTAGGAAGACACAGATCCTGTGGTTTAACTCCGTTTCTGAA
The DNA here is from genome assembly GCA_949786405.1 of Onychomys arenicola. Taxonomy (NCBI): domain Eukaryota; kingdom Metazoa; phylum Chordata; class Mammalia; order Rodentia; family Cricetidae; genus Onychomys; species Onychomys arenicola. Next base: position 829,370 of record CATKUM010000022.1, on the reverse strand, counting down.
GGGAAATTCAGAGCAGTGTTCTCAGCAATGAAACACACTCTGCTTTAACGCAAGAATCAAGGTATTCTTTCCAGCATCTCTAATACATCAAGAACCTTGAGCATGCCCAGAAAAAAAGAACTGTGTTTCCTACTCATACGGAACATTTGTACTTCAACTCTACTTATGAAACTGATGCAAACCACAGCTCCACTTACCTAAATGCTCTTTAGTTAATTGTGAGAATCGCTTTGGATTCCTGAACTGTGTAAAATCATTTGAGCCCAAAATTCACATAGTTTTCCAGAAATGAACTCTTGCTTGTAGGAAGACACAGATCCTGTGGTTTAACTCCATTTCTAAAGGGAAATTCAGACCAGTGTTCTCATCCATGGAACACACACTGTTGTAACGCAAGAAGCATGCTCTTCTTTCCAGCATCTCTAATACATCAAGAACCTTGAGCATGCCCAGAAAAAAGAACTGTGTTTCCTACTCATACGGACCACACGTAGTTCAACTCTGTTTATGAAACTGATACAAACCACAGCTCCACTTACATAAATGCTCTTTAGTTAATAGTGATAATCGCGTTGGATTCGTGAACTATGTAATATAATTTGAGCCCAAAAATTACTTGGTTTACCAGAAATGAACTCTTGCTTGTAAGAAGACACAGATCCTGGGCTTTAACTCCATTTCTGAAGGGAAATTCAGAGCAGTGATCTAATCCATGAAACACACTCTGTTTTAACGCAAAAAGCAAGCTCTTCTTTCGAGCATCTCAAATACAGCAAGAACCATGAGCATGCCCTGGAAAAAAGAACTGTATTTCCTACTCAAACGGACCATATGTAGTTCAACTTTACTTATGAAACTGATACAAAACACAGCTTTACTTACATAAATGCTCTTTTGTTAATTGTGAGAATCGCATTGGGTTCGTGAACTGTGTAAAATCATTTGAGCCCATAAATCACTTGGTTTACCAGAAATGAACTCTTGCTTGGAGGAAGACACATATCCTGTGGATTAACTTCGTTTTTGAAGAGAAATTCAGAGCAGTGTTCTCATTCTTGAAATACACTCTGTTTTAATGCAAGAAGCAAGCTCTTCTTTTGAGCATCTCTAATACAGCAAGAACCATGAGCATGCCCAGAAAAAAAGAACTGTATTTCTTAATCATATGGACCATATGTAGTTCAACTCTACTTATGAAACTGGTACAAACCACAGCTCCACTTACGTAAATGCTCTTTAGTTAATTGTGAGAATCGCTTTGGATTCCTGAACTGTGTAAAATAAATTGAGCCCAAAATTCACAAAGTTTTACAGAAATGAACTCTTGCTTGTAGGAAGACACAGATCCTGTGGTTTAACTCCGTTTCTGAAGGGAAATTCAGAGCAGTGTTCTCATCAATGAAACACACTCTGCTTTAACGCAAGAATCAAGGTATTCTTTCCAGCATCTCTAATACATCAAGAACCTTGAGCATGCCCAGAAAAAAAGAACTGTGTTTCCTACTCATACGGAACATTTGTACTTCAACTCTACTTATGAAACTGATGCAAACCACAGCTCCACTTACCTAAATGCTCTTTAGTTAATTGTGAGAATCACTTTGGATTCCTGAACTGTGTAAAATCATTTGAGCCCAAAATTCACATAGTTTTCCAGAAATGAACTCTTGCTTGTAGGAAGACACAGATCCTGTGGTTTAACTCCATTTCTAAAGGGAAATTCAGACCAGTGTTCTCATCCATGGAACACACACTGTTGTAACGCAAGAAGCATGCTCTTCTTTCCAGCATCTCTAATACAGCAAGAACCATGAGCATGCCCAGAAAAAAATAACTGTGTTTCCTACTCACAGGGACTATATGTAGTTCAACTCTGCTTATGAAACTGATACAAACCACAGATCCACTTACATAAATGCTCTTGAGTTAATAGTCAGAATCGCATTGGGTTCGTGAACTGTGTAAAACAATTTGAGCCCAAAATTCAATTGGTTACCAGAAATGTACTCTTGCTTGTAGGAAAACACAGATCCTGGGCTTTAACTCCGTTTCTGAAGGGAAATTCAGAGCAGTATTCTCATCCATGAAACACACTCTGGTTTAATGCAAAAACCAATCTCTTCTTTCAAGCGTCTCTAATGCAGCAAGAACCATGAGCATGCCGAGACAATAAGAACTGTATTTCCTACTCATACGAACCATATGTAGTTCAACTCTACTTATGAAACTGGTACAAACCACAGCTCCACTTACGTAAATGCTCTTTAGTTAATTGTGAGAATCGCTTTGGGTTCCTGACCTGTGCAAAATCATTTGAGCCCAAAATTCACATAGTTTTCCAGAAATGAACTCTTGCTTGTAGGAAGACACAGATCATGTGGTTTAACTCCATTTCTGAAGGGAAATTAAGACCAGTGTTCTCATCCATGGAACACACTCTATTTTAACCCAAGAAGCAAGCTCTTCTTTCCAAAATCTCTAATACAGCAAGAACCATGAGCATGCCCAGAAAAAAAGAACTGTGTTTCCTACTCATAAGGACACTACGTAGTTCAACTCTGCTTATGAAACTGATACAAACCACAGCTCCACTTACATAAATGATCTTTAGTTAATAGTGAGAATCTCGTTGGGTTCGTGAACTGTGTAAAATCATTTGAGCCCAAAATTCACTTGGTTTACCAGAATTGAACTCTTTCTTGGAGGAAGACACATATCCTGTGGATTAACTCCGTTTCTGAAGGGAAATTCAGAGCAGTGTTCTCATCCTTGGAATACACTCTGTTTTAACGCGAGAAGCAAGCTCTTCTTTTGAGCATCTCTAATACATCAAGAACCTTGAGCATGCCCAGAAAAAAGAACTGTGTTTCCTACTCATACGGACCACACGTAGTTCAACTCTGTTTATGAAACTGATACAAACCACAGCTCCACTTACATAAATGCTCTTTAGTTAATAGTGATAATCGCGTTGGATTCGTGAACTATGTAATATAATTTGAGCCCAAAAATTACTTGGTTTACCAGAAATGAACTCTTGCTTGTAAGAAGACACAGATCCTGGGCTTTAACTCCATTTCTGAAGGGAAATTCAGAGCAGTGATCTAATCCATGAAACACACTCTGTTTTAACGCAAAAAGCAAGCTCTTCTTTCGAGCATCTCAAATACAGCAAGAACCATGAGCATGCCCTGGAAAAAAGAACTGTATTTCCTACTGAAACGGACCATATGTAGTTCAACTTTACTTATGAACCTGATACAAAACACAGCTTTACTTACATAAATGCTCTTTTGTTAATTGTGAGAATCGCATTGGGTTCGTGAACTGTGTAAAATCATTTGAGCCCATAAATCACTTGGTTTACCAGAAATGAACTCTTGCTTGGAGGAAGACACATATCCTGTGGATTAACTTCGTTTTTGAAGAGAAATTCAGAGCAGTGTTCTCATTCTTGAAATACACTCTGTTTTAATGCAAGAAGCAAGCTCTTCTTTTGAGCATCTCTAATACAGCAAGAACCATGAGCATGCCCAGAAAAAAAGAACTGTATTTCTTAATCATATGGACCATATGTAGTTCAACTCTACTTATGAAACTGGTACAAACCACAGCTCCACTTACGTAAATGCTCTTTAGTTAATTGTGAGAATCGCTTTGGATTCCTGAACTGTGTAAAATAAATTGAGCCCAAAATTCACAAAGTTTTACAGAAATAAACTCTTGCTTGTAGGAAGACACAGATCCTGTGGTTTAACTCCGTTTCTGAAGGGAAATTCAGAGCAGTGTTCTCATCAATGAAACACACTCTGCTTTAACGCAAGAATCAAGGTATTCTTTCCAGCATCTCTAATACATCAAGAACCTTGAGCATGCCCAGAAAAAAAGAACTGTGTTTCCTACTCATACGGAACATTTGTACTTCAACTCTACTTATGAAACTGATGCAAACCACAGCTCCACTTACCTAAATGCTCTTTAGTTAATTGTGAGAATCACTTTGGATTCCTGAACTGTGTAAAATCATTTGAGCCCAAAATTCACATAGTTTTCCAGAAATGAACTCTTGCTTGTAGGAAGACACAGATCCTGTGGTTTAACTCCATTTCTAAAGGGAAATTCAGACCAGTGTTCTCATCCATGGAACACACTCTGTTGTAACGCAAGAAGCATGCTCTTCTTTCCAGCATCTCTAATACAGCAAGAACCATGAGCATGCCCAGAAAAAAATAACTGTGTTTCCTACTCACAGGGACTATATGTAGTTCAACTCTGCTTATGAAACTGATACAAACCACAGATCCACTTACATAAATGCTCTTGAGTTAATAGTGAGAATCGCATTGGGTTCGTGAACTGTGTAAAACAATTTGAGCCCAAAATTCAATTGGTTACCAGAAATGTACTCTTGCTTGTAGGAAAACACAGATCCTGGGCTTTAACTCCGTTTCTGAAGGGAAATTCAGAGCAGTATTCTCATCCATGAAACACACTCTGGTTTAATGCAAAAACCAATCTCTTCTTTCAAGCGTCTCTAATGCAGCAAGAACCATGAGCATGCCGAGAAAATAAGAACTGTATTTCCTACTCATACGAACCATATGTAGTTCAACTCTACTTATGAAACTGGTACAAACCACAGCTCCACTTACGTAAATGCTCTTTAGTTAATTGTGAGAATCGCTTTGGGTTCCTGAACTGTGCAAAATCATTTGAGCCCAAAATTCACATAGTTTTCCAGAAATGAACTCTTGCTTGTAGGAAGACACAGATCATGTGGTTTAACTCCATTTCTGAAGGGAAATTAAGACCAGTGTTCTCATCCATGGAACACACTCTATTTTAACGCAAGAAGCAAGCTCTTCTTTCCAAAATCTCTAATACAGCAAGAACCATGAGCATGCCCAGAAAAAAAGAACTGTGTTTCCTACTCATAAGGACACTACGTAGTTCAACTCTGCTTATGAAACTGATACAAACCACAGCTCCACTTACATAAATGATCTTTAGTTAATAGTGAGAATCTCGTTGGGTTCGTGAACTGTGTAAAATCATTTGAGCCCAAAATTCACTTGGTTTACCAGAATTGAACTCTTTCTTGGAGGAAGACACATATCCTGTGGATTAACTCCGTTTCTGAAGGGAAATTCAGAGCAGTGTTCTCATCCTTGGAATACACTCTGTTTTAACGCGAGAAGCAAGCTCTTCTTTCGATCCTCTCTAATACAGCAAGAACCATGAGCATGCCGAGAAAAAAAGAACTGTATTTCCCACTACTACGGACCATATGTAGTTCAACTCTACTTATGAAAGTGATACAAAGCACAGCTCCACTTAAGTAACTGCTCTTTAGTTTATAGTTAGAATCGCGTTGGGTTTGTGAACTGTGTAAAATCATTTGAGCCCATAATTCACTTGGTTTACCAGAAATGAACTCTTGCTTGGAGGAAGACACATATCCTGTGGATTAACTTCGTTTTTTAAGAGAAATTCAGAGCAGTGTTCTCATTCTTGAAATACACTCTGTTTTAATGCAAGAAGCATGCTCTTCTTTCCAGCATCTCTAATACAGCAAGAACCATGAGCATGCCCAGAAAAAAGAACTGTGTTTCCTACTCAAACGGACCATATGTAGTTCAACTCTGCTTATGAAACTGATACAAACCACAGCTCCAATTACATGAATGCCGTTTAGTAAATGGTGAGAATGGCGTTGGGTTCGTGAACTATGTAAAATCATTTGAGCCCAAAATTCACTTGGTTTACCAGAAATGAACTCTTGCTTGTAGGAAGACACAGATCATGTGGTTTAACTCCGTTTCTGAATGGAAATTCAGAGCAGTGTTCTCATCCATGAAACACACTCTGTTTTATCACAAGAAGCAAGCTCTTCTTTCGAGGGTCTCTAATACAGCAAGAACCATGTGAAAGCCCAGAAAAAAAGAACTGTATTTCCTACTCATACGCACCATATGTAGTTCAACATTACTTATGAAACTGATACAAACCACTGCTCTACTTACACAAATGCTCTTTAGTTAATTGTTAGAATTGCGTTGGGTTCCTGAACTGTGTAAAATCATTTGAGCACAAATTCCCTTGGTTTAACAGAAATGATCTCTTGCTTGTAGGAAGACACTTTTCCTGTGGATTAACTCCGTTTCTGAAGGGAAATTCAGACTTCTGTTCTCATCCTTGAAATACACTCTGTTTTAACGCAAGAAGCAAGCTCTTCTTACGAGCGTCTCTAATACAGCAAGAACCATGAGCATGCCGAGAAAAAAAAGAACTGTATTTCCTACTCATATGAACCATATGTAGTTCAACTCTACTTATGAAATTGGTACAAAGCACAGCTCCACTTACATAAATGCTCTTTAGTTAATTGTGAGAATCGCTTTGGGTTCCTGAACTGTGTAAAATCATTTGAGCCCAAAATTTACATAGTTTTCAAGAAATGAACTCTTGCTTGTAGGAAAACTCAGACCCTCTGGTTTAACTCCGTTTCTGAAAGGAAAATCAGACAAGTGTTCTCATCCATGGAACACACTCTGTTGTAACGCAAGAAGCATGCTCTTCTTTCCAGCATCTCTTATACAGCAAGAACCATGAGCATGCCCAGAAAAAAAAAACTGTGTTTCCTACTCATAGGGACCATACGTAGTTCTACTCTGGTTATGAAACTGATACAAACCACAGCTCCACTTACAAAAATTCTCTTTAGTTAATAGTGAGAATCGCGTTGGGTTTGTGAACAGTGTAAAACCATTTGAGCCCAAAATTCACTTGGTTTACCAGAAATGTACTCTTGCTTGTAGCAAAACACAGATCCTGCGCTATAACTCCGTTTCTGAAGGGCAATTCAGAGCAGTGTTCTCATCCCTGAAACACACTATGTTTTAACGCAAGAATCAAGGTCTTCTTTCCAGGGACTCTAATACAGCAAGAACCTAGAGCATGCCCAGATAAAAATAACTGTGTTTTCTACTCATATGGAACATTTGTAGTTCAACTCTGCTTATGTAACTGATACAAAAGACAGCTCCAATTACATATACGCTCTTTAGTTAATAGTGAGAATCGCGATGGGTTCTTGAACTGTGTGAAATCATTTGAGTCCAAAATTCACTTGGTTTACCAGAAATGAACTCTTGCTTGTAGGAAGACACATATCCTGTGGATTAACTCCGTTTCTGAAGGGAAATTCAGACCAGTGTTCTAATCCTTGAAATACACTCTGTTTCAACGCAAGAAGCAAGCTCTTCTTTCGAGCGTCTCTAATGCAGCAAGAACCATGAGCATGCCGAGAAAATAAGAACTGTATTTCCTACTCATATGAACCATATGTAGTTCAACTCTACTTATGAAACTGGTCCAAACCACAGCTCCACTTACGAAAATGCTCTTTAGTTAATTGTGAGAATCGCTTTGGGTTCCTGACCTGTGTAAAATCATTTGAGCCCAAAATTCACATAGTTTTCCAGAAATGAACTCTTGCTTGTAGGAAGACACAGACCCAGTGGTTTAACTCCGTTTCTGAAAGGAAATTCAGACCAGTGTTCTCATCCATGGAACACACTCGGTTGTAATGCAAGAAGCATGCTCTTCTTTCCAGCATCTCTAATACAGCAAGAACCATGAGCATGCCGAGAAAAAAAGAACTGTATTTCCCACTACTACGGACCATATGTAGTTCAACTCTACTTATGAAACTGATACAAAGCACAGCTCCACTTAAGTAACTGCTCTTTAGTTTATAGTTAGAATCGCGTTGGGTTTGTGAACTGTGTAAAATCATTTGAGCCCATAATTCACTTGGTTTACCAGAAATGAACTCTTGCTTGGAGGAAGACACATATCCTGTGGATTAACTTCGTTTTTTAAGAGAAATTCAGAGCAGTGTTCTCATTCTTGAAATACACTCTGTTTTAATGCAAGAAGCATGCTCTTCTTTCCAGCATCTCTAATACAGCAAGAACCATGAGCATGCCCAGAAAAAAGAACTGTGTTTCCTACTCAAACGGACCATATGTAGTTCAACTCTGCTTATGAAACTGATACAAACCACAGCTCCAATTACATGAATGCCGTTTAGTAAATGGTGAGAATGGCGTTGGGTTCGTGAACTATGTAAAATCATTTGAGCCCAAAATTCACTTGGTTTACCAGAAATGAACTCTTGCTTGTAGGAAGACACAGATCATGTGGTTTAACTCCGTTTCTGAATGGAAATTCAGAGCAGTGTTCTCATCCATGAAACACACTCTGTTTTATCACAAGAAGCAAGCTCTTCTTTCGAGGGTCTCTAATACAGCAAGAACCATGTGAAAGCCCAGAAAAAAAGAACTGTATTTCCTACTCATACGCACCATATGTAGTTCAACATTACTTATGAAACTGATACAAACCACTGCTCTACTTACACAAATGCTCTTTAGTTAATTGTTAGAATTGCGTTGGGTTCCTGAACTGTGTAAAATCATTTGAGCACAAATTCACTTGGTTTAACAGAAATGATCTCTTGCTTGTAGGAAGACACTTTTCCTGTGGATTAACTCCGTTTCTGAAGGGAAATTCAGACTTCTGTTCTCATCCTTGAAATACACTCTGTTTTAACGCAAGAAGCAAGCTCTTCTTTCCAGCATCTCTTATACAGCAAGAACCATGAGCATGCCCAGAAAAAAAAAAACTGTGTTTCCTACTCATAGGGACCATACGTAGTTCAACTCTGGTTATGAAACTGATACAAACCACAGCTCCACTTACAAAAATTCTCTTTAGTTAATAGTGAGAATCGCGTTGGGTTTGTGAACAGTGTAAAACCATTTGAGCCCAAAATTCACTTGGTTTACCAGAAATGTACTCTTGCTTGTAGCAAAACACAGATCCTGCGCTATAACTCCGTTTCTGAAGGGTAATTCAGAGCAGTGTTCTCATCCCTGAAACACACTATGTTTTAACGCAAGAATCAAGGTCTTCTTTCCAGGGACTCTAATACAGCAAGAACCTAGAGCATGCCCAGATAAAAATAACTGTGTTTTCTACTCATATGGAACATTTGTAGTTCAACTCTGCTTATGTAACTGATACAAAAGACAGCTCCAATTACATATACGCTCTTTAGTTAATAGTGAGAATCGCGATGGGTTCTTGAACTGTGTGAAATCATTTGAGTCCAAAATTCACTTGGTTTACCAGAAATGAACTCTTGCTTGTAGGAAGACACATATCCTGTGGATTAACTCCGTTTCTGAAGGGAAATTCAGACCAGTGTTCTAATCCTTGAAATACACTCTGTTTCAACGCAAGAAGCAAGCTCTTCTTTCGAGCGTCTCTAATGCAGCAAGAACCATGAGCATGCCGAGAAAATAAGAACTGTATTTCCTACTCATATGAACCATATGTAGTTCAACTCTACTTATGAAACTGGTCCAAACCACAGCTCCACTTACGTAAATGCTCTTTAGTTAATTGTGAGAATCGCTTTGGGTTCCTGACCTGTGTAAAATCATTTGAGCCCAAAATTCACATAGTTTTCCAGAAATGAACTCTTGCTTGTAGGAAGACACAGACCCAGTGGTTTAACTCCGTTTCTGAAAGGAAATTCAGACCAGTGTTCTCATCCATGGAACACACTCGGTTGTAATGCAAGAAGCATGCTCTTCTTTCCAGCATCTCTAATACAGCAAGAACCATGAGCATGCCGAGAAAAAAAGAACTGTATTTCCCACTACTACGGACCATATGTAGTTCAACTCTACTTATGAAACTGATAAAAAGCACAGCTCCACTTAAGTAACTGCTCTTTAGTTTATAGTTAGAATCGCGTTGGGTTCAGAAACTGTGTAAAATCATTTGAGCCCATAATTCACTTGGTTTACCAGAAATGAACTCTTGCTTGGAGGAAGACACATATCCTGTGGATTAACTTCGTTTTTTAAGAGAAATTCAGAGCAGTGTTCTCATTCTTGAAATACACTCTGTTTTAATGCAAGAAGCATGCTCTTCTTTCCAGCATCTCTAATACAGCAAGAACCATGAGCATGCCCAGAAAAAAGAACTGTGTTTCCTACTCAAACGGACCATATGTAGTTCAACTCTGCTTATGAAACTGATACAAACCCCAGCTCTACTTACATAAATGCTCTTCAGTTAATTGTAAGAATCGCTTTGGGTTCGTGAACTGTGTAAAATAATTGAGCCCAAAATTCACTTGGTTATTCAGAAATGAACTCTTGTTTGTAGGAAGACACAGATCCTGGGCTTTAACTCCGTTTCTGAAGGGAAATTCAGAGCAGTGTTCCCATCCTTGAAATACACTCTGTTTTAACGCAAGAAGCAAGCTCTTCTTTCGAGCGTCTCTAATACAGCAAGAACCATGAGCATGCCTAGAAAATAAGAACTGTATTAACTACTCATATGAACCATATGTAGTTCAACTCCACTTATGAAACTGGTACAAACCACAGCTCCACTTACATAAATGCTCTTTAGTTAATTGTGAGAATCGCGTTGGGGTCGTGAACTGTGTAAAATCATTTGAGACCAAAATTCACTTGGTTTACCAGAAATGAACTCTTGCTTGTAGGAAGACACATATCCTGTGGATTAACTCCGTTTCTGAAGGGAAATTCAGAGCAGTGTTCTCATCCATGAAAAACACTCTGTTTTAACGCAAGAAGCAAGCTCTTCTTTTGAGCGTCTCTAATACACCAAGAACCATGAGAATGCGCAGAAAAAAAGAACTGTGTTTCCTACTCATACGGACCACACGTAGTTCAACTCTGCTTATGAAACTGATACAAACCACAGCTCCATTTACATAAATGCTCTTTAGTTAATAGTAAGAATCGCGTTGATTTCGGGAAATGTTTAAAATCATTTGAGCCCAAAATTCACTTGGGTTACCAGAAATGAACTCTTGCTTGTAGGAAGACACAGATCCTGTGGTTTAACTCCGTTTCTCAAGGGAAAATAAGACCAGTGTTCTCATCCGTGGAACACACTCTGTTTTAACGCAAGAAGCAAGCTCTTCTTTCGAGGGTCTCTAATAGAGCAAGAACCATGTGAATGCCCAGAAAAAAAAGAACTGTATTTCCTACTCATACGGACCATATGTAGTTCAACTTTACTTATGAAACTGATACAAAGCACAGCTCCACTTACATAAATGCTCTTTAGTTAATAGTAAGAATCGCGTTGGGTTCAGAAACTGTGTAAAATCATTTGAGCCCAAAATTCACTTGGTTTACCAGAAATGAACTCTTGCTTGTAGGAAGACACATATCCTGTGGATTAACTCCGTTTCTGAAGGGAAATTCAGACCAGTGTTCTCATCTTTGAAATACACTCTGTTTTAACGCAAGAAGCAAGCTCTTCCTTCGAGCGTCTCTAATACAGCAAGAAACATGAGCATGCCGAGAAAATAAGAACTGTATTAACTACTCATATGAACCATATGTAGTTCAACTCTACTTATGAAACTGGTACAAACCACAGCTCCACTTACATAACTGCTCTTTAGATAATTGTGAGAATCGCTTTGGGTTCCTGACCTGTGTAAAATCATTTGAGCCCAAAATTCACATAGTTTTCCAGAAATGAACTCTTGCTTGTAGCAAGACACAGATCCTGTGGAATAACTCCGTTTCTGAATGGACATTCAGAGCAGTGTTCTCATCCATGAAATACACTCTGTTTTAACTCAAGAAGCAAGCTCTTCTTTCCAGCATCGCTAATATAGCAAGAACCATGAGCATGCCGAGAAAAAAAGAACTGTATTTCCTACTCATACGGACCACACGTAGTTCAACTCTGCTTATGAAACTGATACAAACCACAGCTCCACTTACATAAATGCTTTTTAGTTAATAGTGAGATTCGCGTCGGATTCGTGAACTGTGTAAAATCTTTTGATACCCAAATTCACATAGTTTTCCAGAAATGAAATCTTGCTTGTAGGAAGACACAGATCCTGTGTATTAACTCCGTTTCTGAATGGATATTCAGAGCAGTGTTTTCATCCTTGAAACACACTCTGTTTTAACGCAAGAAGCAACCTCTTCTTTCGAGTGTCTCTAATACAGCAAGAACCATATGCACGCCCAGAAAAAAAGAACTGTATTTCCTACTCATAGGGACCATATGTAGTTCAAATCTACTTATGAAACTGATACTAACCACAGCTCCACTTACATAAATGCTCTTTAGTTAATTGTGAGAATCGCGTTGGGGTCGTGAACTGTGTAAAATCATTTGAGCCCAAAATTCACTTGGTTTACGAGAAATGAACTCTTGCTGTAGGAAGACACAGATCTTGGGCTTCAACTCCGTTTCTGAAGGGAAATTCAGAGCAGTGTTCTCATCCATGAAACACACTCTGTTTTAATGCTAGAAGCATGCTCTTCTTTCGAGCGTCTCTAATACAGCAAGAACCATGAGCATGCCCAGAAAAAATGACCTGTGTTTCCTACTCATATGGACCATATGTAGTTCAATTCTAATTATGGAACTGATACTAACCACAGCTCCACTTACATAAATGCTCTTTAGTTAATAGTGAGATTTGCGTTGGGTTCGGGAACTGTGCAAAATCATTAGAGTCCAAAATTCATTTGGTTTACCAGAAATGAACTATGGCTTGTAGGAAGACACAAATCCTGTGGTTTAACTCCATTTCTGAAAGGAAATTCAGACCAGTGTTCTCATCCATGGAACACACTCTGTTGTAACGCAAGAAGCATGCTCTTCTTTCAAGCATCTCTAATACAGCAAGAACCATGAGCATGCCCAGAAAAAAATAACTGTGTTTCCTACTCATAGGGACCTTATGTAGTTCAAATCTACTTATGAAACTGATACAAACCACAGCTCCAATTACATAAATGATCTTAAGTTATTAGTGAGAATCGCGTTCGATTCGTGAACTGTGTAAAATCATTTGAGCCCAAAATTCACTTGGTTTACCAGAAATGAACTCTTGCTTGTAGGAAGACACAGATCCTGGGCTTTAACTCATTTTCTGAAGGGAAATTCAGAGCAGTATTCTCATTCATTAAACACACTCTGTTTTAGTGCAAGAAGCAAGCTCTTCTTTCAAGCATCTCTAATACAGCAAGAAACATTAGCATGCCCAGAAAAAAAGAACTGTGTTTCCTACTCATACGGACCACATGTAGTTTAACTCTGCTTATGAAACTGATACAAACCACAGCTCCACTTACAAAAATGCTCTTTAGTTAATAGTGAGAATCACGTTGGATTCATGAACTGTGTAAAATGATTTGAGCCCAAATTCACTTGGTTTATGAGAAATGAACTCTTGCTGTAGGAAGACACAGATCTTGGGCTTCAACTCCGTTTCTGAAGGGAAATTCAGAGCAGTGTTCTCATCCATGAAACACACTCTGTTTTAATGCTAGAAGCATGCTCTTCTTTCGAGTGTCTCTAATACAGCAAGAACAATGAGCATGCCCAGAAAAAAGACCTGTGTTACCTACTCATAAGGACCATATGTAGTTCAACTCTACTTATGAAACTTATACTAACCATAGCTCCACTTACATAATTGCTCTTTAGTTAATAGTGAGAATCACGTTGGGTTCGGAAACTGTGTAAAATCATTTGAGCCCAAAATTCACTTGGTTTACCAGAAATGAACTCTTGCTTGTAGGAAGACACATATCCTGTGGATTAACTCCGTTTCTGAAGGGAAATTCAGAGCAGTGTTCTCATCCATGAAAAACAATCTGTTTTAATGCAAGAAGCAAGCTCTTCTTTTGGGCGTCTCTAATACACCAAGAACCAGGAGAATGCCCAGAAAAAAAGAACTGTGTTTCCTACTCATACGGAGCACACGTAGTTCAACTCTGCTTATGAAACTGATACAAACCACAGCTCCATTTACATAAATGCTCTTTAGTTAATAGTAAGAATCGCGTTGATTTCGGGAACTGTTTAAAATCATTTGAGCCCAAAATTCACTTGGGTTACCAGAAATGAACTCTTGCTTGTAGGAAGACACAGATCCTGTGGTTTAACTCCGTTTCTCAAGGGAAAATAAGACCAGTGTTCTCATCCTTGAAATACACTCTGTTTTAACGCAAGAAGCAAGCTCTTCTTTCGAGCGTCTCTAATACAGCAAGAACCATGAGCATGCCGAGAAAATAAGAACTGTATTAACTACTCATATGAACCATATGTAGTTCAACTCTACTTATGAAACTGGTACAAACCACAGCTCCACAAACGTAAATGCTCTTTAGTTAATTGTGAGATTCGCTTTGGGTTCCTGACCTTTGTAAAATCATTTGAGCCCAAAATTCACTTGGTTTACCAGAAATGAACTCTTGCTTGTAGGAAGACACAGATCCTGGGCTTTAATTCAGTTTCTGATGGGAAATTCAGAGCAGTATTCTCATTCATTAAACACACTCTGTTTTAGTGCAAGAAGCAAGCTCTTCTTTCTAGCGTCTCTAATACAGCAAGAAACATGAGCATGCCGAGAAAATAAGAACTGTATTAACTACTCATATGAACCATATGTAGTTCAACTCTACTTATGAAACTGGTACAAACCACAGCTCCACTTACATAACTGCTCTTTAGATAATTGTGAGAATCACGTTGGGTTCCTGACCTGTGTAAAATCATTTGAGCCCAAAATTCACATAGTTTTCCAGAAATGAACTCTTGCTTGTAGCAAGACACAGATCCTGTGGAATAACTCCGTTTCTGAATGGACATTCAGAGCAGTGTTCTCATCCATGAAATACACTCTGTTTTAACTCAAGAAGCAAGCTCTTCTTTCCAGCATCGCTAATATAGCAAGAACCATGAGCATGCCGAGAAAAAAAGAACTGTATTTCCTACTCATACGGACCACACGTAGTTCAACTCTGCTTATGAAACTGATACAAACCACAGCTCCACTTACATAAATGCTTTTTAGTTAATAGTGAGATTCGCGTCGGATTCGTGAACTGTGTAAAATCTTTTGATACCCAAATTCACATAGTTTTCCAGAAATGAACTCTTGCTTGTAGGAAGACACAGATCCTGTGTATTAACTCCGTTTCTGAATGGATATTCAGAGCAGTGTTTTCATCCTTGAAACACACTCTGTTTTAACGCAAGAAGCAACCTCTTCTTTCGAGCGTCTCTAATACAGCAAGAACCATATGCACGCCCAGAAAAAAAGAACTGTATTTCCTACTCATAGGGACCATATGTAGTTCAAATCTACTTATGAAACTGATACTAACCACAGCTCCACTTACAAAAATGCTCTTTAGTTAATAGTGAGAATCGCGTTGGATTCGTGAACTGTGTAAAATCATTTGAGCCCAAAATTCACTTGGTTTACGAGAAATGAACTCTTGCTGTAGGAAGACACAGATCTTGGGCTTCAACTCCGTTTCTGAAGGGAAATTCAGAGCAGTGTTCTCATCCATGAAACACACTCTGTTTTAATGCTAGAAGCATGCTCTTCTTTCGAGCGTCTCTAATACAGCAAGAACCATGAGCATGCCCAGAAAAAAAGACCTGTGTTTCCTACTCATATGGACCATATGTAGTTCAATTCTAATTAAGGAACTGATACTAACCACAGCTCCACTTACATAAATGCTCTTTAGTTAATAGTGAGATTTGCGTTGGGTTCGGGAACTGTGCAAAATCATTAGAGTCCCAAATTCATTTGGTTTACCAGAAATGAACTACGGCTTGTAGGAAGACATAAATCCTGTGGTTTAACTCCATTTCTGAAAGGAAATTCAGACCAGTGTTCTCATCCATGGAACACACTCTGTTGTAACGCAAGAAGCATGCTCTTCTTTCAAGCATCTCTAATACAGCAAGAACCATGAACATGCCCAGAAAAAAATAACTGTGTTTCCTACTCATAGGGACCATATGTAGTTCAAATCTACTTATGAAACTGATACTAACCACAGCTCCATTTACATAAATGCTCTTTAGTTAATAGTAAGAATCGCGTTGATTTCGGGAACTGTTTAAAATCATTTGAGCCCAAAATTCACTTGGGTTACCAGAAATGAACTCTTGCTTGTAGGAAGACACAGATCCTGTGGTTTAACTCCGTTTCTCAAGGGAAAATAAGACCAGTGTTCTCATCCTTGAAATACACTCTGTTTTAACGCAAGAAGCAAGCTCTTCTTTCCAGCGTCTCTAATACAGCAAGAACCATGAGCATGCCGAGAAAATAAGAACTGTATTAACTACTCATATGAACCATATGTAGTTCAACTCTACTTATGAAACTGGTACAAACCACAGCTCCACAAACGTAAATGCTCTTTAGTTAATTGTGAGATTCGCTTTGGGTTCCTGACCTTTGTAAAATCATTTGAGCCCAAAATTCACTTGGTTTACCAGAAATGAACTCTTGCTTGTAGGAAGACACAGATCCTGGGCTTTAATTCAGTTTCTGATGGGAAATTCAGAGCAGTATTCTCATTCATTAAACACACTCTGTTTTAGTGCAAGAAGCAAGCTCTTCTTTCTAGCGTCTCTAATACAGCAAGAAACATGAGCATGCCGAGAAAATAAGAACTGTATTAACTACTCATATGAACCATATGTAGTTCAACTCTACTTATGAAACTGGTACAAACCACAGCTCCACTTACGTAAATGCTCTTTAGTTAATAGTGAGATTTGCGTTGGGTTCGGGAACTGTGCAAAATCATTAGAGTCCAAAATTCATTTGGTTTACCAGAAATGAACTATGGCTTGTAGGAAGACACAAATCCTGTGGTTTAACTCCATTTCTGAAAGGAAATTCAGACCAGTGTTCTCATCCATGGAACACACTCTGTTGTAACGCAAGAAGCATGCTCTTCTTTCAAGCATCTCTAATACAGCAAGAACCATGAGCATGCCCAGAAAAAAATAACTGTGTTTCCTACTCATAGGGACCTTATGTAGTTCAAATCTACTTATGAAACTGATACAAACCACAGCTCCAATTACATAAATGATCTTAAGTTATTAGTGAGAATCGCGTTCGATTCGTGAACTGTGTAAAATCATTTGAGCCCAAAATTCACTTGGTTTACCAGAAATGAACTCTTGCTTGTAGGAAGACACAGATCCTGGGCTTTAACTCATTTTCTGAAGGGAAATTCAGAGCAGTATTCTCATTCATTAAACACACTCTGTTTTAGTGCAAGAAGCAAGCTCTTCTTTCAAGCATCTCTAATACAGCAAGAAACATTAGCATGCCCAGAAAAAAAGAACTGTGTTTCCTACTCATACGGACCACATGTAGTTTAACTCTGCTTATGAAACTGATACAAACCACAGCTCCACTTACAAAAATGCTCTTTAGTTAATAGTGAGAATCACGTTGGATTCATGAACTGTGTAAAATGATTTGAGCCCAAATTCACTTGGTTTATGAGAAATGAACTCTTGCTGTAGGAAGACACAGATCTTGGGCTTCAACTCCGTTTCTGAAGGGAAATTCAGAGCAGTGTTCTCATCCATGAAACACACTCTGTTTTAATGCTAGAAGCATGCTCTTCTTTCGAGTGTCTCTAATACAGCAAGAACAATGAGCATGCCCAGAAAAAAGACCTGTGTTACCTACTCATAAGGACCATATGTAGTTCAACTCTACTTATGAAACTTATACTAACCATAGCTCCACTTACATAATTGCTCTTTAGTTAATAGTGAGAATCACGTTGGGTTCGGAAACTGTGTAAAATCATTTGAGCCCAAAATTCACTTGGTTTACCAGAAATGAACTCTTGCTTGTAGGAAGACACATATCCTGTGGATTAACTCCGTTTCTGAAGGGAAATTCAGAGCAGTGTTCTCATCCATGAAAAACAATCTGTTTTAATGCAAGAAGCAAGCTCTTCTTTTGGGCGTCTCTAATACACCAAGAACCAGGAGAATGCCCAGAAAAAAAGAACTGTGTTTCCTACTCATACGGAGCACACGTAGTTCAACTCTGCTTATGAAACTGATACAAACCACAGCTCCATTTACATAAATGCTCTTTAGTTAATAGTAAGAATCGCGTTGATTTCGGGAACTGTTTAAAATCATTTGAGCCCAAAATTCACTTGGGTTACCAGAAATGAACTCTTGCTTGTAGGAAGACACAGATCCTGTGGTTTAACTCCGTTTCTCAAGGGAAAATAAGACCAGTGTTCTCATCCTTGAAATACACTCTGTTTTAACGCAAGAAGCAAGCTCTTCTTTCGAGCGTCTCTAATACAGCAAGAACCATGAGCATGCCGAGAAAATAAGAACTGTATTAACTACTCATATGAACCATATGTAGTTCAACTCTACTTATGAAACTGGTACAAACCACAGCTCCACAAACGTAAATGCTCTTTAGTTAATTGTGAGATTCGCTTTGGGTTCCTGACCTTTGTAAAATCATTTGAGCCCAAAATTCACTTGGTTTACCAGAAATGAACTCTTGCTTGTAGGAAGACACAGATCCTGGGCTTTAATTCAGTTTCTGATGGGAAATTCAGAGCAGTATTCTCATTCATTAAACACACTCTGTTTTAGTGCAAGAAGCAAGCTCTTCTTTCTAGCGTCTCTAATACAGCAAGAAACATGAGCATGCCGAGAAAATAAGAACTGTATTAACTACTCATATGAACCATATGTAGTTCAACTCTACTTATGAAACTGGTACAAACCACAGCTCCACTTACATAACTGCTCTTTAGATAATTGTGAGAATCACGTTGGGTTCCTGACCTGTGTAAAATCATTTGAGCCCAAAATTCACATAGTTTTCCAGAAATGAACTCTTGCTTGTAGCAAGACACAGATCCTGTGGAATAACTCCGTTTCTGAATGGACATTCAGAGCAGTGTTCTCATCCATGAAATACACTCTGTTTTAACTCAAGAAGCAAGCTCTTCTTTCCAGCATCGCTAATATAGCAAGAACCATGAGCATGCCGAGAAAAAAAGAACTGTATTTCCTACTCATACGGACCACACGTAGTTCAACTCTGCTTATGAAACTGATACAAACCACAGCTCCACTTACATAAATGCTTTTTAGTTAATAGTGAGATTCGCGTCGGATTCGTGAACTGTGTAAAATCTTTTGATACCCAAATTCACATAGTTTTCCAGAAATGAACTCTTGCTTGTAGGAAGACACAGATCCTGTGTATTAACTCCGTTTCTGAATGGATATTCAGAGCAGTGTTTTCATCCTTGAAACACACTCTGTTTTAACGCAAGAAGCAACCTCTTCTTTCGAGCGTCTCTAATACAGCAAGAACCATATGCACGCCCAGAAAAAAAGAACTGTATTTCCTACTCATAGGGACCATATGTAGTTCAAATCTACTTATGAAACTGATACTAACCACAGCTCCACTTACAAAAATGCTCTTTAGTTAATAGTGAGAATCGCGTTGGATTCGTGAACTGTGTAAAATCATTTGAGCCCAAAATTCACTTGGTTTACGAGAAATGAACTCTTGCTGTAGGAAGACACAGATCTTGGGCTTCAACTCCGTTTCTGAAGGGAAATTCAGAGCAGTGTTCTCATCCATGAAACACACTCTGTTTTAATGCTAGAAGCATGCTCTTCTTTCGAGCGTCTCTAATACAGCAAGAACCATGAGCATGCCCAGAAAAAAAGACCTGTGTTTCCTACTCATATGGACCATATGTAGTTCAATTCTAATTAAGGAACTGATACTAACCACAGCTCCACTTACATAAATGCTCTTTAGTTAATAGTGAGATTTGCGTTGGGTTCGGGAACTGTGCAAAATCATTAGAGTCCCAAATTCATTTGGTTTACCAGAAATGAACTACGGCTTGTAGGAAGACATAAATCCTGTGGTTTAACTCCATTTCTGAAAGGAAATTCAGACCAGTGTTCTCATCCATGGAACACACTCTGTTGTAACGCAAGAAGCATGCTCTTCTTTCAAGCATCTCTAATACAGCAAGAACCATGAACATGCCCAGAAAAAAATAACTGTGTTTCCTACTCATAGGGACCATATGTAGTTCAAATCTACTTATGAAACTGATACTAACCACAGCTCCATTTACATAAATGCTCTTTAGTTAATAGTAAGAATCGCGTTGATTTCGGGAACTGTTTAAAATCATTTGAGCCCAAAATTCACTTGGGTTACCAGAAATGAACTCTTGCTTGTAGGAAGACACAGATCCTGTGGTTTAACTCCGTTTCTCAAGGGAAAATAAGACCAGTGTTCTCATCCTTGAAATACACTCTGTTTTAACGCAAGAAGCAAGCTCTTCTTTCCAGCGTCTCTAATACAGCAAGAACCATGAGCATGCCGAGAAAATAAGAACTGTATTAACTACTCATATGAACCATATGTAGTTCAACTCTACTTATGAAACTGGTACAAACCACAGCTCCACAAACGTAAATGCTCTTTAGTTAATTGTGAGATTCGCTTTGGGTTCCTGACCTTTGTAAAATCATTTGAGCCCAAAATTCACTTGGTTTACCAGAAATGAACTCTTGCTTGTAGGAAGACACAGATCCTGGGCTTTAATTCAGTTTCTGATGGGAAATTCAGAGCAGTATTCTCATTCATTAAACACACTCTGTTTTAGTGCAAGAAGCAAGCTCTTCTTTCTAGCGTCTCTAATACAGCAAGAAACATGAGCATGCCGAGAAAATAAGAACTGTATTAACTACTCATATGAACCATATGTAGTTCAACTCTACTTATGAAACTGGTACAAACCACAGCTCCACTTACATAACTGCTCTTTAGATAATTGTGAGAATCACGTTGGGTTCCTGACCTGTGTAAAATCATTTGAGCCCAAAATTCACATAGTTTTCCAGAAATGAACTCTTGCTTGTAGCAAGACACAGATCCTGTGGAATAACTCCGTTTCTGAATGGACATTCAGAGCAGTGTTCTCATCCATGAAATACACTCTGTTTTAACTCAAGAAGCAAGCTCTTCTTTCCAGCATCGCTAATATAGCAAGAACCATGAGCATGCCGAGAAAAAAAGAACTGTATTTCCTACTCATACGGACCACACGTAGTTCAACTCTGCTTATGAAACTGATACAAACCACAGCTCCACTTACATAAATGCTTTTTAGTTAATAGTGAGATTCGCGTCGGATTCGTGAACTGTGTAAAATCTTTTGATACCCAAATTCACATAGTTTTCCAGAAATGAACTCTTGCTTGTAGGAAGACACAGATCCTGTGTATTAACTCCGTTTCTGAATGGATATTCAGAGCAGTGTTTTCATCCTTGAAACACACTCTGTTTTAACGCAAGAAGCAACCTCTTCTTTCGAGCGTCTCTAATACAGCAAGAACCATATGCACGCCCAGAAAAAAAGAACTGTATTTCCTACTCATAGGGACCATATGTAGTTCAAATCTACTTATGAAACTGATACTAACCACAGCTCCACTTACAAAAATGCTCTTTAGTTAATAGTGAGAATCGCGTTGGATTCGTGAACTGTGTAAAATCATTTGAGCCCAAAATTCACTTGGTTTACGAGAAATGAACTCTTGCTGTAGGAAGACACAGATCTTGGGCTTCAACTCCGTTTCTGAAGGGAAATTCAGAGCAGTGTTCTCATCCATGAAACACACTCTGTTTTAATGCTAGAAGCATGCTCTTCTTTCGAGCGTCTCTAATACAGCAAGAACCATGAGCATGCCCAGAAAAAAAGACCTGTGTTTCCTACTCATATGGACCATATGTAGTTCAATTCTAATTAAGGAACTGATACTAACCACAGCTCCACTTACATAAATGCTCTTTAGTTAATAGTGAGATTTGCGTTGGGTTCGGGAACTGTGCAAAATCATTAGAGTCCCAAATTCATTTGGTTTACCAGAAATGAACTACGGCTTGTAGGAAGACATAAATCCTGTGGTTTAACTCCATTTCTGAAAGGAAATTCAGACCAGTGTTCTCATCCATGGAACACACTCTGTTGTAACGCAAGAAGCATGCTCTTCTTTCAAGCATCTCTAATACAGCAAGAACCATGAACATGCCCAGAAAAAAATAACTGTGTTTCCTACTCATAGGGACCATATGTAGTTCAAATCTACTTATGAAACTGATACTAACCACAGCTCCATTTACATAAATGCTCTTCAGTTAATAGTAAGAATCGCGTTGATTTCCGGAACTGTTTAAAATCATTTGAGCCCAAAATTCACTTGGGTTACCAGAAATGAACTCTTGCTTGTAGGAAGACACACATCCTGTGGTTTAACTCCGTTTCTCAAGGGAAAATAAGACCAGTGTTCTCATCCATGGAACACACTCTGTTTTAACGCAAGAAGCAAGCTCTTCTTTCGAGGGTCTCTAATAGAGCAAGAACCATGTGAATGCCCAGAAAAAAAAAGAACTGTATTTCCTACTCATACGGACCATATGTAGTTCAACTTTACTTATGAAACTGATACAAACCACAGCTCCACTTACATAAATGCTCTTTAGTTAATAGTAAGAATCGCGTTGGGTTCGGAAACTGTGTAAAATCATTTGAGCCCAAAATTCACTTGGTTTACCAGAAATGAACTCTTGCTTGTAGGAAGACACATATCCTGTGGATTAACTCCGTTTCTGAAGGGAAATTCAGAGCAGTGTTCTTATCCATGCAAAACACTCTGTTTTAACGCAAGAAGCAAGCTCTTCTTTTGAGCGTCTCTAATACACCAAGAACCAAGAGAATGCCCAGAAAAAAAGAACTGTGTTTCCTACTCATACGGACCACACGTAGTTCAACTCTGCTTATGAAACTGATACAAACCACAGCTCCACTTATATAAATGCTCTTTAGTTAATAGTAAGAATCGCGTTGGGTTCGGAAATTGTGTAAAATCATTTGGGCCCAAAATTCACTTGGTTTACCAGAAATGAACTCTTGCTTGTAGGAAGACACATATCCTGTGGATTTACTCCGTTTCTGAAGGGTATTTCAGACCAGTGTTCTCATCCTTGAAATACACTCTGTTTTAATGCTAGAAGCATGCTCTTCTTTCGAGCGTCTCTAATACAGCAAGAACCATGAGCATGCCCAGAAAAAAAGACCTGTGTTTCCTACTCATATGGACCATATGTAGTTCAATTCTAATTATGGAACTGATACTAACCACAGCTCCACTTACATAAATGCTCTTTAGTTAATAGTGAGATTTGCGTTGGGTTCGGGAACTGTGCAAAATCATTAGAGTCCAAAATTCATTTGGTTTACCAGAAATGAACTATGGCTTGTAGGAAGACACAAATCCTGTGGTTTAACTCCGTTTCTGAAAGGAAATTCAGACCAGTGTTCTCATCCATGGAACACACTCTGTTGTAACGCAAGAAGCATGCTCTTCTTTCAAGCATCTCTAATACAGCAAGAACCATGAACATGCCCAGAAAAAAATAACTGTGTTTCCTACTCATAGGGACCATATGTAGTTCAAATCTACTTATGAAACTGATACTAACCACAGCTCCACTTACATAAATGCTCTTTAGTTAATTGTGAGAATCCCGTTGGGGTCGTGAACTGTGTAAAATCATTTGAGACCAAAATTCACTTGGTTTACCAGAAATGAACTCTTTCTTGTAGGAAGACACAGATCTAGGGCTTCAACTCCGTTTCTGAAGGGAAATTCAGAGCAGAGTTCTCATCCATGAAACACACTCTGTTTTAATGCTATAAGCATGCTCTTCTTTCGAGTGTCTCTAATACAGCCAGAACCATGAGCATGCCCAGAAAAAAAGAACTGTGTTTCCTACTCATACGGACCATATGTAGTTCAACTCTACTTACGAAACTTATACTAACCATAGCTCCACTTATGTAAATGCTCTTTAGTTAATTGTGAGAATCGCTTTGGGTTCCTGACCTGTGTAAAATCATTTGAGCCCAAAATTCACATAGTTTTCCAGAAATGAACTCTTGCTTGTAGCAAGACACAGATCCTGTGGAATAACTCCGTTTCTGAATGGACATTCAGAGCAGTGTTCTCATCCATGAAATACACTCTGTTTTAACTCAAGAAGCAAGCTCTTCTTTCCAGCATCGCTAATACAGCAAGAACGATGAGCATGCCGAGAAAAAAAGAACTGTATTTCCTACTCATACGGACCACACGTAGTTCAACTCTGCTTATGAAACTGATACAAACCACAGCTCCACTTACATAAATGCTCTTTAGTTAATAGTGAGATTCGCGTCGGATTCGTGAACTGTGTAAAATCTTTTGATACCCAAATTCACATAGTTTTCCAAGAATGAACTCTTGCTTGTAGGAAGACACAGATGCTGTGGATTAACTCCGTTTCTGAATGGATATTCAGAGCAGTGTTCTCACCCTTGAAACACACTCTGTTTTAACGCAAGAAGCAACCTCTTCTTTCGAGCGTCTCTAATACAGCAAGAACCATGAGCATGCCAAGAAAATAAGAACTGTATTAACTACTCAGATGAACCATATGTAGTTCAACTCTACTTATGAAACTGGTACAAACCACAGCTCTACTTATGTAAATGCTCTTTAGTTAATTGTGAGAATCGCTTTGGGTTCCTGACCTGTGTAAAATCATTTGAGCCCAAAATTCACATAGTTTTCCAGAAATGAACTCTTGCTTGTAGCAAGACACAGATCCTGTGGAATAACTCCGTTTCTGAATGGACATTCAGAGCAGTGTTCTCATCCATGAAATACACTCTGTTTTAACTCAAGAAGCAAGCTCTTCTTTCCAGCATCGCTAATACAGCAAGAACGATGAGCATGCCGAGAAAAAAAGAACTGTATTTCCTACTCATACGGACCACACGTAGTTCAACTCTTCTTATGAAACTGATACAAACCACAGCTCCACTTACATAAATGCTCTTTAGTTAATAGTGAGATTCGTGTCGGATTCGTGAACTGTTTAAAATCTTTTGATACCCAAATTCACATAGTTTTCCAAGAATGAACTCTTGCTTGTAGGAAGACACAGATGCTGTGGATTAACTCCGTTTCTGAATGGATATTCAGAGCAGTGTTCTCACCCTTGAAACACACTCTGTTTTAACGCAAGAAGCAACCTCTTCTTTCGAGCGTCTCTAATACAGCAAGAACCATGTGCATGCCCAGAAAAAAAGAACTGTATTTCCTACTCATACGGACCATATGTAGTTCAACTTTACTTATGAAACTGATACAAACCAAAGCTCTACTTACATAAATGCTCTTTAGTTAATAGTGAGAACCGCGTTGGATTCGTGAACTGTGTAAAATCATTTGAGCCCAAAATTCACTTGGTTTACCAGAAATGAACTCTTGCTTGGAGGAAGACACATATCCTGTGGATTAACTCCGTTTCTGAAGGGAAATTCAGAGCAGTGTTCTCATCCATGAAAAACACTCTGTTTTAACGCAAGAAGCAAGCTCTTCTTTTGAGCGTCTCTAATACAGCAAGAACCATGAGCATGCCGAGAAAATAAGAACTGTATTAACTACTCATATGAACCATATGTAGTTCAATCTACTTATGAAACTGGAACAAACCACAGCTCCACTTACGTAAATGCTCTTCAGTTAATTGTGAGAATCGCTTT
This sequence comes from Onychomys arenicola, assembly GCA_949786405.1. NCBI lineage: Eukaryota > Metazoa > Chordata > Mammalia > Rodentia > Cricetidae > Onychomys > Onychomys arenicola. The sequence continues at coordinate 803,772 of CATKUM010000022.1, read as the reverse complement.
GGGTTCCTCACCTGTGTAAAATCATTTGAGCCCAAAATTCAAATAGTTTTCCAGAAATGAAATCTTGCTTGTAGGAAGACACAGATCCTGTGGATTAACTCCGTTCTTGAATGGATATTCAGAGCAGTGTTCTCATCCTTGAAACACACTCTGTTTTAACGCAAGAAGCAACATCTTCTTTCGAGCGTCTCTAATACAGCAAGAACCATATGCATGCCCAGAAAAAAAGAACTGTATTTCCTACTCATACGGACCATATGTAGTTCAACTTTACTTATGAAACTGATACAAACCACATCTCCACTTACAAAAATGCTCTTTAGTTAATAGTGAGAATCGCGTAGTATTCGTGAACTGTGTAAAATCATTTGAGCCCAAAATTCACTTGGTTTACGAGAAATGAACTCTTGCTTGTAGGAAGACACAGATCCTGGGCTTTAACTCCGTTTCTGAAGGGAAATTCAGAGCAGTATTCTCATTCATTAAACACACTCTGTTTTAGTGCAAGAAGCAAGCACTTCTTTCGAGCATCTCTAATACAGCAAGAAACATGAGCATGCCCAGAAAAAAAGAACTGTGTTTCCTACTCATACGGACCACACGTAGTTTAACTCTGCTTATGAAACTGATACAAACCACAGCTCCACTTACAAAAATGCTCTTTAGTTAATAGTGAGAATCGCGTTGGATTCGTGAACTGTGTAAAATCATTTGAGCCCAAAATTCACTTGGTTTACGAGAAATGAACTCTTGCTGTAGGAAGACACAGATCTTGGGTTCAACTCCGTTTCTGAAGGGAAATTCAGAGCAGTGTTCTCATCCATGAAACACACTCTGATTTAATGCTAGAATCATTCTCTTCTTTCGAGCGTCTCTAATACAGCAAGAACCATGAGCATGCCCAGAAAAAAAGACCTGTGTTTCCTACTCATATGGACCATATGTAGTTCAATTCTAATTATGGAACTGATACTAACCACAGCTCCACTTACATAAATGCTCTTTAGTTAATAGTGAGATTTGCGTTGGGTTCGGGAACTTTGCAAAATCATTAGAGTCTAAAATTCATTTGATTTACCAGAAATGAACTATGGCTTGTAGGAAGACACAAATCCTGTGGTTTAACTCCGATTCTGAAAGGAAATTCAGACCAGTGTTCTCATCCATGGAACACACTCTGTTGTAACGCAAGAAGCATGCTCTTCTTTCAAGCATCTCTAATACAGCAAGAACCATGAACATGCCCAGAAAAAAGTAACTGTGTTTCCTACTCATAGGGACCATATGTAGTTCAAATCTACTTATGAAACTGATACTAACCACAGCTCCACTTACATAAATGCTCTTTAGTTAATAGTAAGAATCGCGTTGATTTCGGGAACTGTTTAAAATCATTTGAGCCCAAAATTCACTTGGTTTACCAGAAATGAACTCTTGCTTGTAGGAAGACAAAGATCCTGTGGTTTAACTCCGTTTCTCCAGGGAAAATAAGACCAGTGTTCTCATCCATGGAACACACTCTGTTTTAACACAAGAAGCAAGCTCTTCTTTCGAGGGTCTCTAATAGAGCAAGAACCATGTGAATGCCCAGAAAAAAAAGAACTGTATATCCTACTCATACGGACCATATGTAGTTCAACTTTACATATGAAACTGATACAAACCATAGCTCCACTTGCATAAATGCTCTTTAGTTAATAGTAAGAATCGCGTTGGGTTCAGAAACTGTGTAAAATCATTTGAGCCCAAAATTCACTTGGTTTACCAGAAATGAACTCTTGCTTGTAGGAAGACACATATCCTGTGGATTAACTCCGTTTCTGAAGGTAAATTCAGAGTAGTGTTCCCATCCTTGAAATACACTCTGTTTTAACGCAAGAAGCAAGCTCTTCTTTCGAGCGTCTCTAATACAGCAAGAACCATGAGCATGCCGAGAAAATAAGAACTGTATTAACTACTCATATGAACCATATGTAGTTCAACTCTACTTATGAAACTGGTACAAACCACAGCTCTACTTATGTAAATGCTCTTTAGTTAATTGTGAGAATCGCTTAGGGTTCCTGACCTGTGTAAAATCATTTGAGCCCAAAATTCACATAGTTTTCCAGAAATGAACTCTTGCTTGTAGCAAGACACAGATCCTGTGGAATAACTCCGTTTCTGAATGGACATTCAGAGCAGTGTTCTCATCCATGAAATACACTCTGTTTTAACTCAAGAAGCAAGCTCTTCTTTCCAGCATCGCTAATACAGCAAGAATGATGAGCATGCCGAGAAAAAAAGAACTGTATTTCCTACTCATACGGACCACACGTAGTTCAACTCTGCTTATGAAACTGATACAAACCACAGCGCCACTTACATAAATGCTCTTTAGTTAATAGTGAGATTCGCGTCGGATTCGTGAACTGTGTAAAATCTTTTGATACCCAAATTCACATAGTTTTCCAAGAATGAACTCTTGCTTGTAGGAAGACACAGATGCTGTGGATTAACTCCGTTTCTGAATGGATATTCAGAGCAGTGTTCTCACCCTTGAAACACACTCTGTTTTAACGCAAGAAGCAACCTCTTCTTTCGAGCGTCTCTAATACAGCAAGAACCATATGCATGCCCAGAAAAAAAGAACTGTATTTCCTACTCATACGGACCATATGTAGTTCAACTTTACTTATGAAACTGATACAAACCAAAGCTCTACTTACATAAATGCTCTTTAGTTAATTGTAAGAATCGCTTTGGGTTCCTGAACTGTGTAAAATAATTTGAGCCCAAAATTCACTTGGTTTACCAGAAATGAACTCTTGCTTGTGGGAAGACACAGATCCTGGGCTTTAACTCCGTTTCTGAAGGGAAATTCAGAGCAGTATTCTCATTCATTAAACACACTCTGTTTTAGTGCAAGAAGCAAGCTCTTCTTTCCAGCATCTCTAATACAGCAAGAAACATGAGCATGCCCAGAAAAAAAGAACTGTGTTTCTCACTCATACGGACCACACGTAGTTTAACCCTGCTTATGAAACTGATACAAACCACGTCTCCACTTACAAAAATGCTCTTTAGTTAATTGTGAGAATCGCGTTGGATTCGTGAACTGTGTAAAATCATTTGATCCCAAAATTCTCTTGGTTTACCAGAAATGAACTCTTGCTTGTAGGAAGACACAGATCCTGGGCTTTAACTCATTTTCTGAAGGGAAATTCAGAGCAGTATTCTCATTCATTAAACACACTCTGTTTTAGTGCAAGAAGCAAGCTCTTCTTTCGAGCATCTCTAATACAGCAAGAAACATGAGCATGCCCAGAAAAAAAGAACTGTGTTTCCTACTCACACGGACCACACGTAGTTTAACTCTGCTTATGAAACTGATACAAACCACAGCTCCACTTACAAAAATGCTCTTTAGTTAATAGTGAGAATCGCGTTGGATTCGTTAACTGTGTAAAATCATTTGAGCCCAAAATTCACTTGGTTTACGAGAAATGAACTCTTGCTGTAGGAAGACACAGATCTTGGGTTCAACTCCATTTCTGAAGGGAAATTCAGAGCAGTGTTCTCATCCATGAAACACACTCTGATTTAATGCTAGAATCATGCTCTTCTTTCGAGCGTCTCTAATATAGCAAGAACAATGAGCATGCCCAGAAAAACAGACCCGTGTTTCCTACTCATATGGACCATATGTAGTTCAATTCTAATTATGGAACTGATACTAACCACAGCTCCACTTACATAAATGCTCTTTAGTTAATAGTGTGATTTGCGTTGGGTTCGGGAACTGTGCAAAATCATTAGAGTCAAAAATTCATTTGATTTACCAGAAATGAACTATGGCTTGTAGGAAGACACAAATCCTGTGGTTTAACTCCGTTTCTGAAAGGAAATTCAGACCAGTGTTCTCATCCATGGAACACACTCTGTTGTAACGAAAGAAGCATGCTCTTCTTTCAAGCATCTCTAATACAGCAAGTACCATGAACATGCCCAGAAAAAAGTAACTGTGTTTCCTACTCATAGGGACCATATGTAGTTCAAATCTACTTATGAAACTGATACTAACCACAGCTCCACTTATGTAAATGCTCTTTAGTTAATTGTGAGAATCGCTTTGGGTTCCTGACCTGTGTAAAATCATTTGAGCCCAAAATTCACATAGTTTTCCAGAAATGAACTCTTGCTTGTAGCAATACACAGATCCTGTGGAATAACTCCGTTTCTGAATGGACATTCAGAGCAGTGTTCTCATCCATGAAATACACTCTGTTTTAACTCAAGAAGCAAGCTCTTCTTTCCAGCATCGCTAATACAGCAAGAACGATGAGCATGCCGAGAAAAAAAGAACTGTATTTCCTACTCATACGGACCACACGTAGTTCAACTCTGCTAATGAAACTGATACAAACCACAGCTCCACTTACATAAATGCTCTTTAGTTAATTGTAAGAATCGCTTTGGGTTCCTGAACTGTGTAAAATAATTTGAGCCCAAAATTCACTTGGTTTACCAGAAATGAACTCTTGCTTGTGGGAAGACACAGATCCTGGGCTTTAACTCATTTTCTGAAGGGAAATTCAGAGCAGTATTCTCATTCATTAAACACACTCTGTTTTAGTGCAAGAAGCAAGCCCTTCTTTCGAGCATCTCTAATACAGCAAGAAACATGAGCATGCCCAGAAAAAAAGAACTGTGTTTCCTACTCATACGGACCACACGTAGTTTAACTCTGCTTATGAAACTGATACAAACCACAGCTCCACTTACAAAAATGCTCTTTAGTTAATAGTGAGAACCGCGTTGGATTCGTGAACTGTGTAAAATCATTTGAGCCCAAAATTCACTTGGTTTACCAGAAATGAACTCTTGCTTGGAGGAAGACACATATCCTGTGGATTAACTCCGTTTCTGAAGGGAAATTCAGAGCAGTGTTCTCATCCATGAAAAACACTCTGTTTTAACGCAGGAAGCAAGCTCTTCTTTTGAGCGTCTCTAATACAGCAAGAACCATGAGCATGCCGAGAAAATAAGAACTGTATTAACTACTCATATGAACCATATGTAGTTCAACTCTACTTATGAAACTGGTACAAACCACAGCTCTACTTATGTAAATGCTCTTTAGTTAATTGTGAGAATCGCTTAGGGTTCCTGACCTGTGTAAAATCATTTGAGCCCAAAATTCACATAGTTTTCCAGAAATGAACTCTTGCTTGTAGCAAGACACAGATCCTGTGGAATAACTCCGTTTCTGAATGGACATTCAGAGCAGTGTTCTCATCCATGAAATACACTCTGTTTTAACTCAAGAAGCAAGCTCTTCTTTCCAGCATCGCTAATACAGCAAGAACGATGAGCATGCCGAGAAAAAAAGAACTGTATTTCCTACTCATACGGACCACACGTAGTTCAACTCTGCTTATGAAACTGATACAAACCACAGCGCCACTTACATAAATGCTCTTTAGTTAATAGTGAGATTCGCGTCGGATTCGTGAACTGTGTAAAATCTTTTGATACCCAAATTCACATAGTTTTCCAAGAATGAACTCTTGCTTGTAGGAAGACACAGATGCTGTGGATTAACTCCGTTTCTGAATGGATATTCAGAGCAGTGTTCTCACCCTTGAAACACACTCTGTTTTAACGCAAGAAGCAACCTCTTCTTTCGAGCGTCTCTAATACAGCAAGAACCATATGCATGCCCAGAAAAAAAGAACTGTATTTCCTACTCATACGGACCATATGTAGTTCAACTTTACTTATGAAACTGATACAAACCAAAGCTCTACTTACATAAATGCTCTTTAGTTAATTGTAAGAATCGCTTTGGGTTCCTGAACTGTGTAAAATAATTTGAGCCCAAAATTCACTTGGTTTACCAGAAATGAACTCTTGCTTGTGGGAAGACACAGATCCTGGGCTTTAACTCCGTTTCTGAAGGGAAATTCAGAGCAGTATTCTCATTCATTAAACACACTCTGTTTTAGTGCAAGAAGCAAGCTCTTCTTTCCAGCATCTCTAATACAGCAAGAAACATGAGCATGCCCAGAAAAAAAGAACTGTGTTTCTCACTCATACGGACCACATGTAGTTTAACCCTGCTTATGAAACTGATACAAACCACATCTCCACTTACAAAAATGCTCTTTAGTTAATTGTGAGAATCGCGTTGGATTCGTGAACTGTGTAAAATCATTTGATCCCAAAATTCTCTTGGTTTACCAGAAATGAACTCTTGCTTGTAGGAAGACACAGATCCTGGGCTTTAACTCATTTTCTGAAGGGAAATTCAGAGCAGTATTCTCATTCATTAAACACACTCTGTTTTAGTGCAAGAAGCAAGCTCTTCTTTCGAGCATCTCTAATACAGCAAGAAACATGAGCATGCCCAGAAAAAAAGAACTGTGTTTCCTACTCACACGGACCACACGTAGTTTAACTCTGCTTATGAAACTGATACAAACCACAGCTCCACTTACAAAAATGCTCTTTAGTTAATAGTGAGAATCGCGTTGGATTCGTTAACTGTGTAAAATCATTTGAGCCCAAAATTCACTTGGTTTACGATAAATGAACTCTTGCTGTAGGAAGACACAGATCTTGGGTTCAACTCCATTTCTGAAGGGAAATTCAGAGCAGTGTTCTCATCCATGAAACACACTCTGATTTAATGCTAGAATCATGCTCTTCTTTCGAGCGTCTCTAATATAGCAAGAACAATGAGCATGCCCAGAAAAACAGACCCGTGTTTCCTACTCATATGGACCATATGTAGTTCAATTCTAATTATGGAACTGATACTAACCACAGCTCCACTTACATAAATGCTCTTTAGTTAATAGTGTGATTTGCGTTGGGTTCGGGAACTGTGCAAAATCATTAGAGTCAAAAATTCATTTGATTTACCAGAAATGAACTATGGCTTGTAGGAAGACACAAATCCTGTGGTTTAACTCCGTTTCTGAAAGGAAATTCAGACCAGTGTTCTCATCCATGGAACACACTCTGTTGTAACGAAAGAAGCATGCTCTTCTTTCAAGCATCTCTAATACAGCAAGTACCATGAACATGCCCAGAAAAAAGTAACTGTGTTTCCTACTCATAGGGACCATATGTAGTTCAAATCTACTTATGAAACTGATACTAACCACAGCTCCACTTATGTAAATGCTCTTTAGTTAATTGTGAGAATCGCTTTGGGTTCCTGACCTGTGTAAAATCATTTGAGCCCAAAATTCACATAGTTTTCCAGAAATGAACTCTTGCTTGTAGCAATACACAGATCCTGTGGAATAACTCCGTTTCTGAATGGACATTCAGAGCAGTGTTCTCATCCATGAAATACACTCTGTTTTAACTCAAGAAGCAAGCTCTTCTTTCCAGCATCGCTAATACAGCAAGAACGATGAGCATGCCGAGAAAAAAAGAACTGTATTTCCTACTCATACGGACCACACGTAGTTCAACTCTGCTAATGAAACTGATACAAACCACAGCTCCACTTACATAAATGCTCTTTAGTTAATTGTAAGAATCGCTTTGGGTTCCTGAACTGTGTAAAATAATTTGAGCCCAAAATTCACTTGGTTTACCAGAAATGAACTCTTGCTTGTGGGAAGACACAGATCCTGGGCTTTAACTCATTTTCTGAAGGGAAATTCAGAGCAGTATTCTCATTCATTAAACACACTCTGTTTTAGTGCAAGAAGCAAGCCCTTCTTTCGAGCATCTCTAATACAGCAAGAAACATGAGCATGCCCAGAAAAAAAGAACTGTGTTTCCTACTCATACGGACCACACGTAGTTTAACTCTGCTTATGAAACTGATACAAACCACAGCTCCACTTACAAAAATGCTCTTTAGTTAATAGTGAGAACCGCGTTGGATTCGTGAACTGTGTAAAATCATTTGAGCCCAAAATTCACTTGGTTTACCAGAAATGAACTCTTGCTTGGAGGAAGACACATATCCTGTGGATTAACTCCGTTTCTGAAGGGAAATTCAGAGCAGTGTTCTCATCCATGAAAAACACTCTGTTTTAACGCAGGAAGCAAGCTCTTCTTTTGAGCGTCTCTAATACAGCAAGAACCATGAGCATGCCGAGAAAATAAGAACTGTATTAACTACTCATATGAACCATATGTAGTTCAACTCTACTTATGAAACTGGTACAAACCACAGCTCTACTTATGTAAATGCTCTTTAGTTAATTGTGAGAATTGCTTAGGGTTCCTGACCTGTGTAAAATCATTTGAGCCCAAAATTCACATAGTTTTCCAGAAATGAACTCTTGCTTGTAGCAAGACACAGATCCTGTGGAATAACTCCGTTTCTGAATGGACATTCAGAGCAGTGTTCTCATCCATGAAATACACTCTGTTTTAACTCAAGAAGCAAGCTCTTCTTTCCAGCATCGCTAATACAGCAAGAACGATGAGCATGCCGAGAAAAAAAGAACTGTATTTCCTACTCATACGGACCACACGTAGTTCAACTCTGCTTATGAAACTGATACAAACCACAGCGCCACTTACATAAATGCTCTTTAGTTAATAGTGAGATTCGCGTCGGATTCGTGAACTGTGTAAAATCTTTTGATACCCAAATTCACATAGTTTTCCAAGAATGAACTCTTGCTTGTAGGAAGACACAGATGCTGTGGATTAACTCCGTTTCTGAATGGATATTCAGAGCAGTGTTCTCACCCTTGAAACACACTCTGTTTTAACGCAAGAAGCAACCTCTTCTTTCGAGCGTCTCTAATACAGCAAGAACCATATGCATGCCCAGAAAAAAAGAACTGTATTTCCTACTCATACGGACCATATGTAGTTCAACTTTACTTATGAAACTGATACAAACCAAAGCTCTACTTACATAAATGCTCTTTAGTTAATTGTAAGAATCGCTTTGGGTTCCTGAACTGTGTAAAATAATTTGAGCCCAAAATTCACTTGGTTTACCAGAAATGAACTCTTGCTTGTGGGAAGACACAGATCCTGGGCTTTAACTCCGTTTCTGAAGGGAAATTCAGAGCAGTATTCTCATTTATTAAACACACTCTGTTTTAGTGCAAGAAGCAAGCTCTTCTTTCCAGCATCTCTAATACAGCAAGAAACATGAGCATGCCCAGAAAAAAAGAACAGTGTTTCTTACTCATACGGACCACATGTAGTTTAACTCTGCTTATGAAACTGATACAAACCACATCTCCACTTACAAAAATGCTCTTTAGTTAATTGTGAGAATCGCGTTGGATTCGTGAACTGTGTAAAATCATTTGATCCCAAAATTCTCTTGGTTTACCAGAAATGAACTCTTGCTTGTAGGAAGACACAGATCCTGGGCTTTAACTCATTTTCTGAAGGGAAATTCAGAGCAGTATTCTCATTCATTAAACACACTCTGTTTTAGTGCAAGAAGCAAGCTCTTCTTTCCAGCATCTCTAATACAGCAAGAAACATGAGCATGCCCAGAAAAAAAGAACTGTGTTTCCTACTCATACGGACCACACGTAGTTTAACTCTGCTTATGAAACTGATACAAACCACAGCTCCACTTACAAAAATGCTCTTTAGTTAATAGTGAGAACCACGTTGGATTCGTGAACTGTGTAAAATCATTTGAGCCCAAAATTCACTTGGTTTACCAGAAATGAACTCTTGCTTGGAGGAAGACACATATCCTGTGGATTAACTCCGTTTCTGAAGGGAAATTCAGAGCAGTGTTCTCATCCATGAAAAACACTCTGTTTTTACGCAAGAAGCAAGCTCTTCTTTTGAGCGTCTCTAATACAGCAAGAACCATGAGCTGGCCGAGAAAATAAGAACTGTATTAACTACTCATATGAACCATATGTAGTTCAACTCTACTTATGAAACTGATACAAACCACAGCTCCTCTTACATAAATGCTCTTTAGTTAATAGTGAGATTCGCGTCGGATTCGTGAACTGTGTAAAATATTTTGATACCCAAATTCACATAGTTTTCCAAGAATGAACACTTGCTTGTAGGAAGACACAGATCCTGTGGATTAACTCCGTTTCTGAATGGATATTCAGAGCAGTGTTCTCATCCTTGAAACACACTCTGTTTTAACGCAAGAAGCAACCTCTTCTTTCGAGCGTCTCTAATACAGCAAGAACCATATGCATGCCCAGAAAAAAAGAACTGTATTTCCTACTCATACGGACCATATGTAGTTCAACTTTACTTATGAAACTGATACAAACCACATCTCCACTTACAAAAATGCTCTTTAGTTAATAGTTAGAATCGCCTAGGATTCGTGAACTGTGTAAAATCATTTGAGCCCAAAATTCACTTGGTTTACCAGAAATGAACTCTTGCTTGTAGGAAGACACAGATGCTGTGGATTAACTCCGTTTCTGAATGGACATTCAGAGCAGTGTTCTCATTCATTAAACACACTCTGTTTTAGTGCAAGAAGCAAGCACTTCTTTCGAGTATCTCTAATACAGCAAGAAACATGAGCATGCCGAGAAAAAAAGAACTGTGTTTCCTACTCATACGGACCACACGTAGTTTAACTGTGCTTATGAAACTGATACAAACCACAGCTCCACTTACAAAAATGCTCTTTAGTTAATAGTGAGATTCGCGTCGGATTCGTGAACTGAGTAAAATCTTTTGATACCCAAATTCACATAGTTTTCCAAGAATGAACTCTTGCTTGTAGGAAGACACAGATGCTGTGGATTAACTCCGTTTCTGAATGGATATTCAGAGCAGTGTTCTCACCCTTGAAACACACTCTGTTTTAACGCAAGAAGCAACCTCTTCTTTCGAGCGTCTCTAATACAGCAAGAACCATATGCATGCCCAGAAAAAAAGAACTGTATTTCCTACTCATACGGACCATATGTAGTTCAACTTTACTTATGAAACTGATATAAACCAAAGCTCTACTTACATAAATGCTCTTTAGTTAATTGTAAGAATCGCTTTGGGTTCCTGAACTGTGTAAAATAATTTGAGCCCAAAATTCACTTGGTTTACCAGAAATGAACTCGTGCTTGTGGGAAGACACAGATCCTGGGTTTTAACTCCGTTTCTGAAGGGAAATTCAGAGCAGTATTCTCATTCATTAAACACACTCTGTTTTAGTGCAAGAAGCAAGCTCTTCTTTCGAGCATCTCTAACACAGCAAGAAACATGAGCATGCCCAGAAAAAAAGAACTGTGTTTCTTACTCATACGGACCACACGAAGTTTAACCCTGCTTATGAAACTGATACAAACCACATCTCTTATTTCAGAATTGCTCTTTAGTTAATAGTGAGAATCGCGTAGGATTCGTGAACTGTGTAAAATCATTTGAGCCCAAAATTCACTTGGTTTACCAGAAATGAACTCTTGCTTGTAGGAAGACACAGATCCTGGGCTTTAACTCCGTTTCTGAAGGGAATTCAGAGCAGTATTCTCATTCAGTAAACACACTCTGTTTTAGTGCAAGAAGCAAGCAGTTCTTTCGAGCATCTCTAATACAGTAAGAAACATGAGCATGCCCAGAAAAAAAGAACTGTGTTTCCTACTCATACGGACCACACGTAGTTTAACTCTGCTTATGAAACTGATACAAACCAAAGCTCTACTTACATAAATGCTCTTTAGTTAATTGTAAGAATCGCTTTGAGTTCCTGAACTGTGTAAAATAATTTGAGACCAAAATTCACTTGGTTTACGAGAAATGAACTCTTGCTGTAGGAAGACACAGATCTTGGGCTTCAACTCCTTGTCTGAAGGGAAATTCAGAGCAGTGTTCTCATCCATGAAACACACTCTGTTTTAATGCTAGTAGCATGCTCTTCTTTCGAGCATCTCTAATACAGCAAGAACCATGAGCATGCCCAGAAAAAAAGACCTGTGTTTCCTACTCATATGGACGATATGTAGTTCAATTCTAATTATGGAACTGATACTAACCACAGCTCCACTTACATAAATGCTCTTTAGTTAATAGTGAGATTTGCGTTGGGTTCGGGAACTGTGCAAAATCATTAGAGTCCAAAATTCATTTGGTTTACCAGAAATGAACTATGTCTTGTAGGAAGACACAAATCCTGCGGTTTAACTCCGTTTCTGAGGGGAAATTCAGAGCAGTGTTCCCATCCTTGAAATACACTCTGTTTTAACGCAAGAAGCAAGCTCTTCTTTCGAGCGTCTCTAATACAGCAAGAACCATGAGCATGCCGAGAAAATAAGAACTGTATTAACTACTCATATGAACCATATGTAGTTCAACTCTACTTATGAAACTGGTACAAACCACAGCTCCACTTACATAAATGCTCTTTAGTTAATTGTGAGAATCACTTTGGGTTCCTGACCTGTGTAAAATCATTTGAGCCCAAAATTCACATAGTTTTCCAGAAATGAAATCTTGCTTGTAGCAAGACACAGATCCTGTGGAATAACTCCGTTTCTGAATGGACATTCAGAGCAGTGTTCTCATCCATGAAATACACTCTGTTTTAACTCAAGAAGCAAGCTCTTCTTTCCAGCATCGCTAATACAGCAAGAACGATGAGCATGCCGAGAAAAAAAGAACTTATTTCCTACTCATACAGACCACACGTAGTTCAACTCTGCTTATGAAACTGATACAAACCACAGCTCCACTTACATAAATGCTCTTTAGTTAATAGTGAGATTCGCATCGGATTCGTGAACTGTGTAAAATATTTTGATACCCAAATTCACATAGTTTTCCAAGAATGAACACTTGCTTGTAGGAAGACACAGATCCTGTGGATTAACTCCGTTTCTGAATGGATATTCAGAGCAGTGTTCTCATCCTTGAAACACACTCTGTTTTAACGCAAGAAGCAACCTCTTCTTTCGAGCGTCTCTAATACAGCAAGAACCATATGCATGCCCAGAAAAAAAGAACTGTATTTCCTACTCATACGGACCATATGTAGTTCAACTTTACTTATGAAACTGATACAAACCACATCTCCACTTACAAAAATGCTCTTTAGTTAATAGTTAGAATCGCCTAGGATTCGTGAACTGTGTAAAATCATTTGAGCCCAAAATTCACTTGGTTTACCAGAAATGAACTCTTGCTTGTAGGAAGACACAGATCCTGGGCTTTAACTCCGTTTCTGAAGGGAAATACAGAGCAGTATTCTCATTCATTAAACACACTCTGTTTTAGTGCAAGAAGCAAGCACTTCTTTCGAGTATCTCTAATACAGCAAGAAACATGAGCATGCCCAGAAAAAAAGAACTGTGTTTCCAACTCATATGGACCACACGTAGTTTAACTCTGCTTATGAAACTGATACAAACCACAGCTCCACTTACAAAAATGCTCTTTAGTTAATAGTGAGAATCGCGTTGGATTCGTTAACTGTGTAAAATCATTTGAGCCCAAAATTCACTTGGTTTATGAGAAATGAACTCTTGCTGTAGGAAGACACAGATCTTGGGTTCAACTCCGTTTCTGAAGGGAAATTCAGAGCAGTGTTCTCATCCATGGAACACACTCTGTTGTAACGCAAGAAGCATGCTCTTCTTTCAAGCATCTCTAATACAGCAAGAACCATGAACATGCCCAGAAAAAAGTAACTGTGTTTCCTACTCATAGGGACCATATGTAGTTCAAATCTACTTATGAAACTGATACTAACCACAGCTCCACTTACATAAATTCTCTTTAGTTAATAGTAAGAATCGCGTTGATTTCGGGAACTGTTTAAAATCATTTGAGCCCAAAATTCACTTGGTTTACCAGAAATGAACTCTTGCTTGTAGGAAGACACAGATCCTGTGGTTTAACTCCGTTTCTCAAGGGAAATTCAGAGCAGTGTTCCCATCCTTGAAATACACTCTGTTTTAACGCAAGAAGCAAGCTCTTCTTTCGAGCGTCTCTAATACAGCAAGAACCATGAGCATGCCGAGAAAATAAGAACTGTATTAACTACTCATATGAACCATATGTAGTTCAACTCTACTTATGAAACTGGTACAAACCACAGCTCCACTTATGTAAATGCTCTTTAGTTAATTGTGAGAATCGCTTTGGGTTCCTGACCTGTGTAAAATCATTTGAGCCCAAAATTCACATAGTTTTCCAGAAATGAACTCTTGCTTGTAGCAAGACACAGATGCTGTGGAATAACTCCGTTTCTGAATGGACATTCACAGCAGTGTTCTCATCCATGAAATACACTCTGTTTTAACTCAAGAAGCAAGCTCTTCTTTCCAGCATCGCTAATACAGCAAGAACGATGAGCATGCCCAGAAAAAAAGAACTGTATTTCCTACTCATACGGACCACACGTAGTTCAACTCTGCTTATGAAACTGATAAAACCACAGCTCCACTTACATAAATGCTCTTTAGTTAATAGTGAGATTCGCGTCGGATTCGTGAACTGTGTAAAATCTTTTGATACCCAAATTCACATAGTTTTCCAAGAATGAACTCTTGCTTGTAGGAAGACACGGATCCTGTGGATTAACTCCGTTTCTGAATGGATATTCAGAGCAGTGTTCTCACCCTTGAAACACACTCTGATTTAACGCAAGAAGCAACCTCTTCTTTCGAGCGTCTCTAATACAGCAAGAACCATATGCATGCCCAGAAAAAAAGAACTGTATTTCCTACTCATACGGACCATATGTAGTTCAACTTTACTTATGAAACTGATACAAACCAAAGCTCTACTTACATAAATGCTCTTTAGTTAATTGTAAGAATCGCTTTGGGTTCCTGAACTGTGTAAAATAATTTGAGCCCAAAATTCACTTGGTTTACCAGAAATGAACTCTTGCTTGTGGGAAGACACAGATCCTGGGCTTTAACTCCGTTTCTGAAGGGAAATTCAGAGCAGTATTCTCATTCATTAAACACACTCTGTTTTAGTGCAAGAAGCAAGCTCTTCTTTCCAGCATCTCTAATACAGCAAGAAACATGAGCATGCCCAGAAAAAAAGAACTGTGTTTCTTACTCATATGGACCACACGTAGTTTAACCCTGCTTATGAAACTGATACAAACCACATCTCTTCTTACAAAAATGCTCTTTAGTTAATAGTGAGAATCGCGTAGGATTCGTGAACTGTGTAAAATCATTTGAGCCCAAAATTCACTTGGTTTACAAGAAATGAAATCTTGCTGTAGGAACACACAGAATTTGGGCTTCAACTCCGTTTCTGAAGGGAAATTCAGAGCAGTGTTCTCATCCATGAAACACACTCTGTTTTAATGCTAGAAGCATGCTCTTCTTTCGAGCGTCTCTAATACAGCAAGAACCATGAGCATGCCCAGAAAAAAAGACCTGTGTTTCCTACTCATATGGACCATATGTAGTTCAATTCTAATTATGGAACTGATACTAACCACAGCTCCACTTACATAAATGCTCTTTAGTTAATAGTGAGATTTGCTTTGGGTTCGGGAACTGTGCAAAATCATTAGAGCCCAAAATTCATTTGGTTTACCAGAAATGAACTATGGCTTGTAGGAAGACACAAATCCTGTGGTTTAACTCCGTTTCTGAAAGGAAATTCAGACCAGTGTTCTCATCCATGGAACACATTCTGTTGTAACGCAAGAAGCATGCTCTTCTTTCAAGCATCTCTACTACAGCAAGAACCACGTGAATGCCCAGAAAAAAAAGAACTGTATTTCCTACTCATACGGACCATATGTAGTTCAACTTTACATATGAAACTGATACAAACCACAGCTCCACTTACATAAATGCTCTTTAGTTAATAGTGAGATTCGCGTCGGATTCGTGAACTGTGTAAAATCTTTTGATACCCAAATTCGCATAGTTTTCCAAGAATGAACTCTTGCTTGTAGGAAGACACATATCCTGTGGATTAACTCCGTTTCTGAATGGATATTCAGAGCAGTGTTCTCACCCTTGAAACACACTCTGTTTTAACGCAAGAAGCAACCTCTTCTTTCGAGCGTCTCTAATACAGCAAGAACCATATGCATGCCCAGAAAAAAAGAACTGTATTTCCTACTCATACGGACCATATGTAGTTCAACTTTACTTTTGAAACTGATGCAAACCAAAGCTCTACTTACATAAATGCTCTTTAGTTAATTGTAAGAATCGCTTTGGGTTCCTGAACTGTGTAAAATAATTTGAGCCCAAAATTCACTTGGTTTACCAGAAATGAACTCTTGCTTGTGGGAAGACACAGATCCTGGGCTTTAACTCCGTTTCTGAAGGGAAATTCAGAGCAGTATTCTCATTCATTAAACACACTCTGTTTTAGTGCAAGAAGCAAGCTCTTCTTTCCAGCATCTCTAATACAGCAAGAAACATGAGCATGCCCAGAAAAAAAGAACTGTGTTTCTTACTCATAGGGACCACACATAGTTTAACCCTGCTTATGAAACTGATACAAACCACATCTCTTCTTACAAAAATGCTCTTTAGTTAATAGTGAGAATCGCGTAGGATTCGTGAACTGTGTAAAATCATTTGAGCCCAACATTCACTTGGTTTACCAGAAATGAACTCTTGCTTGTAGGAAGACACAGATCCTGGGCTTTAACTCCGTTTCTGAAGGGAAATTCAGAGCAGTATTCTCATTCATTAAACACACTCTGTTTTAGTGAAAGAAGCAAGCTCTTCTTTCGAGCATCTCTAATACAGCAAGAAACATGAGCATGCCCAGAAAAAAAGAACTGTGTTTCTTACTCATATGGACCACACGTAGTTTAACCCTGCTTATGAAACTGCTACAAACCACATCTCTTCTTACAAAAATGCTCTTTAGTTATTAGTGATAATCGCGTAGGATTCGTGAACTGTGTAAAATCATTTGAGCCCAAAATTCACTTGGTTTACGAGAAATGAACTCTTGCTTGTAGGAAGACACAGATCCTGTGGAATAACTCCGTTTCTGAATGGACATTCAGAGCAGTGTTCTCATCCATGAAATACACTCTGTTTTAACTCAAGAAGCAAGCTCTTCTTTCCAGCATCGCTAATACAGCAAGAACGATGAGCATGCCGAGAAAAAAAGAACTGTATTTCCTACTCATACGGACCATATGTAGTTCAACTTTACATATGAAACTTATACAAACCACAGCTCCACTTACATAAATGATCTTTAGTTAATAGTAAGAATCGCGTTGGGTTCAGAAACTGTGTAAAATCATTTGAGACCAAAATTCACTTGGTTTACCAGAAATGAACTCTTGCTTGTAGGAAGACACATATCCTGTGGATTAACTCCGTTTCTGAGGGGAAATTCAGAGCAGTGTTCCCATCCTTGAAATACACTCTGTTTTAACGCAAGAAGCAAGCTCTTTTTTCGAGCGTCTCTAATACAGCAAGAACCATGAGCATGCCGAGAAAATAAGAACTGTATTAACTACTCATATGAACCATATGTAGTTCAACTCTACTTATGAAACTGGTACAAACCACAGCTCCACTTATGTAAATGCTCTTTAGTTAATTGTGAGAACCGCTTTGGGTTCCTGACCTGTGTAAAATCATTTGAGCCCAAAATTCACATAGTTTTCCAGAAATGAACTCTTGCTTGTAGCAAGACACAGATGCTGTGGAATAACTCCGTTTCTGAATGGACATTCAGAGCAGTGTTCTCATCCATGAAATACACTCTGTTTTAACTCAAGAAGCAAGCTCTTCTTTCCAGCATCGCTAATACAGCAAGAACGATGAGCATGCCGAGAAAAAAAGAACTGTATTTCCTACTCATACGGACCACATGTAGTTCAACTCTGCTTATGAAACTGATACAAACCACAGCTCCACTTACATAAATGCTCTTTAGTTAATAGTGAGATTCGCGTCGGATTCGTGAACTGTGTAAAATCTTTTGATACCCAAATTCACATAGTTTTCCAAGAATGAACTCTTGCTTGTAGGAAGACACAGATGCTGTGGATTAACTCCGTTTCTGAATGGATATTCAGAGCAGTGTTCTTACCCTTGAAACACACTCTGTTTTAACGCAAGAAGCAACCTCTTTTTTCGAGCGTCTCTAATACAGCAAGAACCATATGCATGCCCAGAAAAAAAGAACTGTATTTCCTACTCATACGGACCATATGTAGTTCAACTTTACTTATGAAACTGATACAAACCAAAGCTCTACTTACATAAATGCTCTTTAGTTAATTGTAAGATTCGCTTTGGGTTCCTGAACTGTGTAAAATAATTTGAGCCCAAAATTCACTTGGTTTACCAGAAATGAACTCTTGCTTGTGGGAAGACACAGATCCTGGGCTTTAACTCCGTTTCTGAAGGGAAATTCAGAACAGTATTCTCATTCATTAAACACACTCTGTTTTAGTGCAAGAAGCAAGCTCTTCTTTCGAGCATCTCTAATACAGCAAGAAACATGAGCATGCCCAGAAAAAAAGAACTGTGTTTCTTACTCATACGGACCACATGTAGTTTAACCCTGCTTATGAAACTGATACAAACCACATCTCCACTTACAAAAATGCTCTTTAGTTAATTGTGAGAATCGCGTTGGATTCCTGAACTGTGTAAAATCATTTGAGCACAAAATTCACTTGGTTTACCAGAAATGAACTCTTGCTTGGAGGAAGACACATATCCTGTGGATTAACTCCGTTTCTGAAGGGAAATTCAGAGCAGTGTTCTCATCCATGAAAAACACTCTGTTTTAACGCAAGAAGCAAGCTCTTCTTTTGAGCGTCTCTAATACAGCAAGAACCATGAGCATGCCGAGAAAATAAGAACTGTATTAACTACTCATATGAACCATTTGTAGTTCAACTCTACTTATGAAACTGGTACAAACCACAGCTCCACTTACGTAAATGCTCTTTAGTTAATTGTGAGAATCACTTTGGGTTCCTCACCTGTGTAAAATCATTTGAGCCCAAAATTCACATAGTTTTCCAGAATTGAACTCTTGCTTGTAGCAAGACACAGATCCTGTGGAATAACTCCGTTTCTGAATGGACATTCAGAGCAGTGTTCTAATCCATGATATACACTCTGTTTTAACTCAAGAAGCAAGCTCTTCTTTCCAGCATCGCTAATACAGCAAGAACGATGAGCATGCCGAGAAAAAAAGAACTTATTTCCTACTCATACAGACCACACGTAGTTCAACTCTGCTTATGAAACTGATACAAACCACAGCTCCACTTACATAAATGCTCTTTAGTTAATAGTGAGATTCGCGTCGGATTCGTGAACTGTGTAAAATATTTTGATACCCAAATTCACATAGTTTTCCAAGAATGAACACTTGCTTGTAGGAAGACACGGATCCTGGGCTTTAACTCCGTTTCTGAAGGGAAATTCAGAGCAGTATTCTCATTCATTAAACACACTCTGTTTTAGTGCAAGAAGCAAGCTCTTCTTTCCAGCATCTCTAATACAGCAAGAAACATGAGCATGCCCAGAAAAAAAGAACTGTGTTTCTTACTCATACGGACCACACGTAGTTTAACCCTGCTTATGAAACTGATACAAACCACATAGCTTCTTACAAAAATGCTCTTTAGTTAATAGTGAGAATCGCGTAGGATTCGTGAGCTGTGTAAAATCATTTGAGCCCAACATTCACTTGGTTTACCAGAAATGAACTCTTGCTTGTAGGAAGACACAGATCCTGGGCTTTAACTCCGTTTCTGAAGGGAAATTCAGAGCAGTATTCTCATTCATTAAACACACTCTGTTTTAGTGAAAGAAGCAAGCTCTTCTTTCGAGCATCTCTAATACAGCAAGAAACATGAGCATGCCCAGAAAAAAAGAACTGTGTTTCCTACTCATACGGACCACACGTAGTTTAACTCTGCTTATGAAACTGATACAAACCACAGCTCCACTTACAAAAATGCTCTTTAGTTAATAGTGAGAATCGCGTTGGATTCGTTAACTGTGTAAAATCATTTGAGCCCAAAATTCACTTGGTTTACAAGAAATGAAATCTTGCTGTAGGAAGACACAGATCTTGGGCTTCAACTCCGTTTCTGAAGGGAAATTCAGAGCAGTGTTCTCATCCATGAAACACACTCTGTTTTAATGCTAGAAGCATGCTCTTCTTTCGAGCGTCTCTAATACAGCAAGAACCATGAGCATGCCCAGAAAAAAAGACCTGTGTTTCCTACTCATATGGACCATATGTAGTTCAATTCTAATTATGGAACTGATACTAACCACAGCTCCACTTACATAAATGCTCTTTAGTTAATAGTGAGATTTGCTTTGGGTTCGGGAACTGTGCAAAATCATTAGAGTCCAAAATTCATTTGGTTTACCAGAAATGAACTATGGCTTGTAGGAAGACGCAAATCCTGTGGTTTAACTCCGTTTCTGAAAAGAAATTCAGACCAGTGTTCTCATCCATGGAACACACTCTGTTGTAACGCAAGAAGCATGCTCTTCTTTCAAGCATCTCTACTACAGCAAGAACCACGTGAATGCCCAGAAAAAAAAGAACTGTATTTCCTACTCATACGGACCATATGTAGTTCAACTTTACATATGAAACTGATACAAACCACAGCTCCACTTACATAAATGCTCTTTAGTTAATAGTGAGATTCGCGTCGGATTCGTGAACTGTGTAAAATATTTTGATACCCAAATTCACATAGTTTTCCAAGAATGAACACTTGCTTGTAGGAAGACACAGATCCTGTGGATTAACTCCGTTTCTGAATGGATATTCAGAGCAGTGTTCTCATACTTGAAATACATTCTGTTTTAACGCAAGAAGCAACCTCTTCTTTCGAGCGTCTCTAATACAGCAAGAACCATATGCATGCCCAGAAAAAAAGAACTGTATTTCCTACTCATACGGACCATATGTAGTTCAACTTTACTTATGAAACTGATACAAACCACATCTCCACTTACAAAAATGCTCTTTAGTTAATAGTTAGAATCGCCTAGGATTCGTGAACTGTGTAAAATCATTTGAGCCCAAAATTCACTTGGTTTACCAGAAATGAACTCTTGCTTGTAGGAAGACACAGATCCTGGGCTTTAACTCCGTTTCTGAAGGGAAATACAGAGCAGTATTCTCATTCATTAAACACACTCTGTTTTAGTGCAAGAAGCAAGCACTTCTTTCGAGTATCTCTAATACAGCAAGAAACATGAGCATGCCCAGAAAAAAAGAACTGTGTTTCCTACTCATACGGACCACACGTAGTTTAACTGTGCTTATGAAACTGATACAAACCACAGCTCCACTTACAAAAATGCTCTTTAGTTAATAGTGAGAATCGCGTTGGATTCGTTAACTGTGTAAAATCATTTGAGCCCAAAATTCACTTGGTTTACGAGAAATGAACTCTTGCTGTAGGAAGACACAGATCTTGGGTTCAACTCTGTTTCTGAAGGGAAATTCAGAGCAGTGTTCTCATCCATGAAACACACTCTGATTTAATGCTAGAATCATGCTCTTCTTTCGAGCGTCTCTAATACAGCAAGAACAATGAGCATGCCCAGAAAAACAGACCCGTGTTTCCTACTCATATGGACCATATGTAGTTCAATTCTAATTATGGAACTGATACTAACCACAGCTCCACTTACATAAATGCTCTTTAGTTAATAGTGAGATTTGCGTTGGGTTCGGGAACTGTGCAAAATCATTAGAGTCCAAAATTCATTTGCTTTACTAGAAATGAACTATGGCTTGTAGGAAGACACAAATCCTGTGGTTTAACTCCGTTTCTGAAAGGAAATTCAGACCAGTGTTCTCATCCATGGAACACACTCTGTTGTAACGCAAGAAGCATGCTCTTCTTTCAAGCATCTCTACTACAGCAAGAACCACGTGAATGCCCAGAAAAAAAAGAACTGTATTTCCTACTCATACGGACCATATGTAGTTCAACTTTACATATGAAACTGATACAAACCACAGCTCCACTTACATAAATGCTCTTTAGTTAATAGTAAGAATCGCGTTGGGTTCAGAAACTGTGTAAAATCATTTGAGACCAAAATTCACTTGGTTTACCAGAAATGAACTCTTGCTTGTAGGAAGACACATATCCTGTGGATTAACTCCGTTTCTGAGGGGAAATTCAGAGCAGTGTTCCCATCCTTGAAATACACTCTGTTTTAACGCAAGAAGCAAGCTCTTCTTTCGAGCGTCTCTAATACAGCAAGAACCATGAGCATGCCGAGAAAATAAGAACTGTATTAACTACTCATATGAACCATATGTAGTTCAACTCTACTTATGAAACTGGTACAAACCACAGCTCCACTTATGTAAATGCTCTTTAGTTAATTGTGAGAATCGCTTTGGGTTCCTGACCTGTGTAAAATCATTTGAGCCCAAAATTCACATAGTTTTCCAGAAATGAACTCTTGCTTGTAGCAAGACACAGATCCTGTGGAATAACTCCGTTTCTGAATGGACATTCAGAGCAGTGTTCTCATCCATGAAATAAACTCTGTTTTAACTCAAGAAGCAAGCTCTTCTTTCCAGCATCGCTAATACAGCAAGAACGATGAGCATGCCCAGAAAAAAAGAACTGTATTTCCTACTCATACGGACCACACGTAGTTCAACTCTGCTTATGAAACTGATAAAACCACAGCTCCACTTACATAAATGCTCTTTAGTTAATAGTGAGATTCGCGTCGGATTCATGAACTGTGTAAAATCTTTTGATACCCAAATTCACATAGTTTTCCAAGAATGAACTCTTGCTTGTAGGAAGACACGGATCCTGTGGATTAACTCCGTTTCTGAATGGATATTCAGAGCAGTGTTCTCACCCTTGAAACACACTCTGTTTTAACGCAAGAAGCAACCTCTTCTTTCGAGCGTCTCTAATACAGCAAGAACCATATGCATGCCCAGAAAAAAAGAACTGTATTTCCTACTCATACGGACCATATGTAGTTCAACTTTACTTATGAAACTGATACAAACCAAAGCTCTACTTACATAAATGCTCTTTAGTTAATTGTAAGAATCGCTTTGGGTTCCTGAACTGTGTAAAATAATTTGAGCCCAAAATTCACTTGGTTTACCAGAAATGAACTCTTGCTTGTGGGAAGACACAGATCCTGGGCTTTAACTCCGTTTCTGAAGGGAAATTCAGAGCAGTATTCTCATTCATTAAACACACTCTGTTTTAGTGCAAGAAGCAAGCTCTTCTTTCCAGCATCTCTAATACAGCAAGAAACATGAGCATGCCCAGAAAAAAAGAACTGTGTTTCTTACTCATATGGAC
The DNA here is from genome assembly GCA_949786405.1 of Onychomys arenicola. Lineage (NCBI taxonomy): Eukaryota > Metazoa > Chordata > Mammalia > Rodentia > Cricetidae > Onychomys > Onychomys arenicola. The sequence continues at coordinate 780,551 of CATKUM010000022.1, read as the reverse complement.
CACACGTAGTTTAACCCTGCTTATGAAACTGATACAAACCACATCTCTTCTTACAAAAATGCTCTTTAGTTAATAGTGAGAATCGCTTAGGATTCGTGAGCTGTGTAAAATCATTTGAGCCCAACATTCACTTGGTTTACCAGAAATGAACTCTTGCTTGTAGGAAGACACAGATCCTGGGCTTTAACTCCGTTTCTGAAGGGAAATTCAGAGCAGTATTCTCATTCATTAAACACACTCTGTTTTAGTGAAAGAAGCAAGCTCTTCTTTCGAGCATCTCTAATACAGCAAGAAACATGAGCATGCCCAGAAAAAAAGAACTGTGTTTCCTACTCATACGGACCACACGTAGTTTAACTCTGCTTATGAAACTGATACAAACCACAGCTCCACTTACAAAAATGCTCTTTAGTTAATAGTGTGAATCGCGTTGGATTCGTTAACTGTGTAAAATCATTTGAGCCCAAAATTCACTTGGTTTACAAGAAATGAAATCTTGCTGTAGGAAGACACAGATCTTGGGCTTCAACTCCGTTTCTGAAGGGAAATTCAGAGCAGTGTTCTCATCCATGAAACACACTCTGTTTTAATGCTAGAAGCATGCTCTTCTTTCGAGCGTCTCTAATACAGCAAGAACCATGAGCATGCCCAGAAAAAAAGACCTGTGTTTCCTACTCATATGGACCATATGTAGTTCAATTCTAATTATGGAACTGATACTAACCACAGCTCCACTTACATAAATGCTCTTTAGTTAATAGTGAGATTTGCTTTGGGTTCGGGAACTGTGCAAAATCATTAGAGTCCAAAATTCATTTGGTTTACCAGAAATGAACTATGGCTTGTAGGAAGACACAAATCCTGTGGTTTAACTCCGTTTCTGAAAGGAAATTCAGACCAGTGTTCTCATCCATGGAACACATTCTGTTGTAACGCAAGAAGCATGCTCTTCTTTCAAGCATCTCTACTACAGCAAGAACCACGTGAATGCCCAGAAAAAAAAGAACTGTATTTCCTACTCATACGGACCATATGTAGTTCAACTTTACATATGAAACTGATACAAACCACAGCTCCACTTACATAAATGCTCTTTAGTTAATAGTGAGATTCGCGTCGGATTCGTGAACTGTGTAAAATCTTTTGATACCCAAATTCACATAGTTTTCCAAGAATGAACTCTTGCTTGTAGGAAGACACATATCCTGTGGATTAACTCCGTTTCTGAATGGATATTCAGAGCAGTGTTCTCACCCTTGAAACACACTCTGTTTTAACGCAAGAAGCAACCTCTTCTTTCGAGCGTCTCTAATACAGCAAGAACCATATGCATGCCCAGAAAAAAAGAACTGTATTTCCTACTCATACGGACCATATGTAGTTCAACTTTACTTATGAAACTGATACAAACCAAAGCTCTACTTACATAAATGCTCTTTAGTTAATTGTAAGAATCGCTTTGGGTTCCTGAACTGTGTAAAATAATTTGAGCCCAAAATTCACTTGGTTTACCAGAAATGAACTCTTGCTTGTGGGAAGACACAGATCCTGGGCTTTAACTCCGTTTCTGAAGGGAAATTCAGAGCAGTATTCTCATTCATTAAACACACTCTGTTTTAGTGCAAGAAGCAAGCTCTTCTTTCCAGCATCTCTAATACAGCAAGAAACATGAGCATGCCCAGAAAAAAAGAACTGTGTTTCTTACTCATAGGGACCACACATAGTTTAACCCTGCTTATGAAACTGATACAAACCACATCTCTTCTTACAAAAATGCTCTTTAGTTAATAGTGAGAATCGCGTAGGATTCGTGAACTGTGTAAAATCATTTGAGCCCAACATTCACTTGGTTTACCAGAAATGAACTCTTGCTTGTAGGAAGACACAGATCCTGGGCTTTAACTCCGTTTCTGAAGGGAAATTCAGAGCAGTATTCTCATTCATTAAACACACTCTGTTTTAGTGAAAGAAGCAAGCTCTTCTTTCGAGCATCTCTAATACAGCAAGAAACATGGGCATGCCCAGAAAAAAAGAACTGTGTTTCTTACTCATATGGACCACACGTAGTTTAACCCTGCTTATGAAACTGATACAAACCACATCTCTTCTTACAAAAATGCTCTTTAGTTATTAGTGATAATCGCGTAGGATTCGTGAACTGTGTAAAATCATTTGAGCCCAAAATTCACTTGGTTTACGAGAAATGAACTCTTGCTGTAGGAAGACACAGATCTTGGGCTTCAACTCCGTTTCTGAAGGGAAATTCAGAGCAGTGTTCTCATCCATGAAACACACTCTGTTTTAATGCTAGAAGCATGCTCTTCTTTCGAGCGTCTCTAATACAGCAAGAACCATGAGCATGCCCAGAAAAAAAGACCTGTGTTTCCTACTCATATGGACCATATGTAGTTCAATTCTAATTATGGAACTGATACTAACCACAGCTCCACTTACATAAATGCTCTTTAGTTAATAGTGAGATTTGCTTTGGGTTCGGGAACTGTGCAAAATCATTAGAGTCCAAAATTCATTTGGTTTACCAGAAATGAACTATGGCTTGTAGGAAGACGCAAATCCTGTGGTTTAACTCCGTTTCTGAAAAGAAATTCAGACCAGTGTTCTCATCCATGGAACACACTCTGTTGTAACGCAAGAAGCATGCTCTTCTTTCAAGCATCTCTACTACAGCAAGAACCACGTGAATGCCCAGAAAAAAAAGAACTGTATTTCCTACTCATACGGACCATATGTAGTTCAACTTTACATATGAAACTGATACAAACCACAGCTCCACTTACATAAATGCTCTTTAGTTAATAGTAAGAATCGCGTTGGGTTCAGAAACTGTGTAAAATCATTTGAGACCAAAATTCACTTGGTTTACCAGAAATGAACTCTTGCTTGTAGGAAGACACATATCCTGTGGATTAACTCCGTTTCTGAGGGGAAATTCAGAGCAGTGTTCCCATCCTTGAAATACACTCTGTTTTAACGCAAGAAGCAAGCTCTTCTTTCGAGCGTCTCTAATACAGCAAGAACCATGAGCATGCCGAGAAAATAAGAACTGTATTAACTACTCATATGAACCATATGTAGTTCAACTCTACTTATGAAACTGGTACAAACCACAGCTCCACTTATGTAAATGCTCTTTAGTTAATTGTGAGAATCGCTTTGGGTTCCTGACCTGTGTAAAATCATTTGAGCCCAAAATTCACATAGTTTTCCAGAAATGAACTCTTGCTTGTAGCAAGACACAGATCCTGTGGAATAACTCCGTTTCTGAATGGACATTCAGAGCAGTGTTCTCATCCATGAAATACACTCTGTTTTAACTCAAGAAGCAAGCTCTTCTTTCCAGCATCGCTAATACAGCAAGAACGATGAGCATGCCCAGAAAAAAAGAACTGTATTTCCTACTCATACGGACCACACGTAGTTCAACTCTGCTTATGAAACTGATAAAACCACAGCTCCACTTACATAAATGCTCTTTAGTTAATAGTGAGATTCGCGTCGGATTCGTGAACTGTGTAAAATCTTTTGATACCCAAATTCACATAGTTTTCCAAGAATGAACTCTTGCTTGTAGGAAGACACGGATCCTGTGGATTAACTCCGTTTCTGAATGGATATTCAGAGCAGTGTTCTCACCCTTGAAACACACTCTGTTTTAACGCAAGAAGCAACCTCTTCTTTCGAGCGTCTCTAATACAGCAAGAACCATATGCATGCCCAGAAAAAAAGAACTGTATTTCCTACTCATACGGACCATATGTAGTTCAACTTTACTTATGAAACTGATACAAACCAAAGCTCTACTTACATAAATGCTCTTTAGTTAATTGTAAGAATCGCTTTGGGTTCCTGAACTGTGTAAAATAATTTGAGCCCAAAATTCACTTGGTTTACCAGAAATGAACTCTTGCTTGTGGGAAGACACAGATCCTGGGCTTTAACTCCGTTTCTGAAGGGAAATTCAGAGCAGTATTCTCATTCATTAAACACACTCTGTTTTAGTGCAAGAAGCAAGCTCTTCTTTCCAGCATCTCTAATACAGCAAGAAACATGAGCATGCCCAGAAAAAAAGAACTGTGTTTCTTACTCATAGGGACCACACGTAGTTTAACCCTGCTTATGAAACTGATACAAACCACATAGCTTCTTACAAAAATGCTCTTTAGTTAATAGTGAGAATCGCGTAGGATTCGTGAGCTGTGTAAAATCATTTGAGCCCAACATTCACTTGGTTTACCAGAAATGAACTCTTGCTTGTAGGAAGACACAGATCCTGGGCTTTAACTCCGTTTCTGAAGGGAAATTCAGAGCAGTATTCTCATTCATTAAACACACTCTGTTTTAGTGAAAGAAGCAAGCTCTTCTTTCGAGCATCTCTAATACAGCAAGAAACATGAGCATGCCCAGAAAAAAAGAACTGTGTTTCCTACTCATACGGACCACACGTAGTTTAACTCTGCTTATGAAACTGATACAAACCACAGCTCCACTTACAAAAATGCTCTTTAGTTAATAGTGAGAATCGCGTTGGATTCGTTAACTGTGTAAAATCATTTGAGCCCAAAATTCACTTGGTTTACAAGAAATGAAATCTTGCTGTAGGAAGACACAGATCTTGGGCTTCAACTCCGTTTCTGAAGGGAAATTCAGAGCAGTGTTCTCATCCATGAAACACACTCTGTTTTAATGCTAGAAGCATGCTCTTCTTTCGAGCGTCTCTAATACAGCAAGAACCATGAGCATGCCCAGAAAAAAAGACCTGTGTTTCCTACTCATATGGACCATATGTAGTTCAATTCTAATTATGGAACTGATACTAACCACAGCTCCACTTACATAAATGCTCTTTAGTTAATAGTGAGATTTGCTTTGGGTTCGGGAACTGTGCAAAATCATTAGAGTCCAAAATTCATTTGGTTTACCAGAAATGAACTATGGCTTGTAGGAAGACACAAATCCTGTGGTTTAACTCCGTTTCTGAAAAGAAATTCAGACCAGTGTTCTCATCCATGGAACACATTCTGTTGTAACGCAAGAAGCATGCTCTTCTTTCAAGCATCTCTACTACAGCAAGAACCACGTGAATGCCCAGAAAAAAAAGAACTGTATTTCCTACTCATACGGACCATATGTAGTTCAACTTTACATATGAAACTGATACAAACCACAGCTCCACTTACATAAATGCTCTTTAGTTAATAGTGAGATTCGCGTCGGATTCGTGAACTGTGTAAAATCTTTTGATACCCAAATTCACATAGTTTTCCAAGAATGAACTCTTGCTTGTAGGAAGACACATATCCTGTGGATTAACTCCGTTTCTGAATGGATATTCAGAGCAGTGTTCTCACCCTTGAAACACACTCTGTTTTAACGCAAGAAGCAACCTCTTCTTTGGAGCGTCTCTAATACAGCAAGAACCATATGCATGCCCAGAAAAAAAGAACTGTATTTCCTACTCATACGGACCATATGTAGTACAACTTTACTTATGAAACTGATACAAACCAAAGCTCTACTTACATAAATGCTCTTTAGTTAATTGTAAGAATCGCTTTGGGTTCCTGAACTGTGTAAAATAATTTGAGCCCAAAATTCACTTGGTTTACCAGAAATGAACTCTTGCTTGTGGGAAGACACAGATCCTGGGCTTTAACTCCGTTTCTGAAGGGAAATTCAGAGCAGTATTCTCATTCATTAAACACACTCTGTTTTAGTGAAAGAAGCAAGCTCTTCTTTCGAGCATCTCTAATACAGCAAGAAACATGGGCATGCCCAGAAAAAAAGAACTGTGTTTCTTACTCATATGGACCACACGTAGTTTAACCCTGCTTATGAAACTGATACAAACCACATCTCTTCTTACAAAAATGCTCTTTAGTTATTAGTGATAATCGCGTAGGATTCGTGAACTGTGTAAAATCATTTGAGCCCAAAATTCACTTGGTTTACGAGAAATGAACTCTTGCTGTAGGAAGACACAGATCTTGGGCTTCAACTCCGTTTCTGAAGGGAAATTCAGAGCAGTGTTCTCATCCATGAAACACACTCTGTTTTAATGCTAGAAGCATGCTCTTCTTTCGAGCGTCTCTAATACAGCAAGAACCATGAGCATGCCCAGAAAAAATGACCTGTGTTTCCTACTCATATGGACCATATGTAGTTCAATTCTAATTATGGAACTGATACTAACCACAGCTCCACTTACATAAATGCTCTTTAGTTAATAGTGAGATTTGCTTTGGGTTCGGGAACTGTGCAAAATCATTAGAGTCCAAAATTCATTTGGTTTACCAGAAATGAACTATGGCTTGTAGGAAGACGCAAATCCTGTGGTTTAACTCCGTTTCTGAAAAGAAATTCAGACCAGTGTTCTCATCCATGGAACACACTCTGTTGTAACGCAAGAAGCATGCTCTTCTTTCAAGCATCTCTACTACAGCAAGAACCACGTGAATGCCCAGAAAAAAAAGAACTGTATTTCCTACTCATACGGACCATATGTAGTTCAACTTTACATATGAAACTGATACAAACCACAGCTCCACTTACATAAATGCTCTTTAGTTAATAGTAAGAATCGCGTTGGGTTCAGAAACTGTGTAAAATCATTTGAGACCAAAATTCACTTGGTTTACCAGAAATGAACTCTTGCTTGTAGGAAGACACATATCCTGTGGATTAACTCCGTTTCTGAGGGGAAATTCAGAGCAGTGTTCCCATCCTTGAAATACACTCTGTTTTAACGCAAGAAGCAAGCTCTTCTTTCGAGCGTCTCTAATACAGCAAGAACCATGAGCATGCCGAGAAAATAAGAACTGTATTAACTACTCATATGAACCATATGTAGTTCAACTCTACTTATGAAACTGGTACAAACCACAGCTCCACTTATGTAAATGCTCTTTAGTTAATTGTGAGAATCGCTTTGGGTGCCTGACCTGTGTAAAATCATTTGAGCCCAAAATTCACATAGTTTTCCAGAAATGAACTCTTGCTTGTAGCAAGACACAGATCCTGTGGAATAACTCCGTTTCTGAATGGACATTCAGAGCAGTGTTCTCATCCATGAAATACACTCTGTTTTAACTCAAGAAGCAAGCTCTTCTTTCCAGCATCGCTAATACAGCAAGAACGATGAGCATGCCCAGAAAAAAAGAACTGTATTTCCTACTCATACGGACCACACGTAGTTCAACTCTGCTTATGAAACTGATAAAACCACAGCTCCACTTACATAAATGCTCTTTAGTTAATAGTGAGATTCGCGTCGGATTCGTGAACTGTGTAAAATCTTTTGATACCCAAATTCACATAGTTTTCCAAGAATGAACTCTTGCTTGTAGGAAGACACGGATCCTGTGGATTAACTACGTTTCTGAATGGATATTCAGAGCAGTGTTCTCACCCTTGAAACACACTCTGTTTTAACGCAAGAAGCAACCTCTTCTTTCGAGCGTCTCTAATACAGCAAGAACCATATGCATGCCCAGAAAAAAAGAACTGTATTTCCTACTCATACGGACCATATGTAGTTCAACTTTACTTATGAAACTGATACAAACCAAAGCTCTACTTACATAAATGCTCTTTAGTTAATTGTAAGAATCGCTTTGGGTTCCTGAACTGTGTAAAATAATTTGAGCCCAAAATTCACTTGGTTTACCAGAAATGAACTCTTGCTTGTGGGAAGACACAGATCCTGGGCTTTAACTCCGTTTCTGAAGGGAAATTCAGAGCAGTATTCTCATTCATTAAACACACTCTGTTTTAGTGCAAGAAGCAAGCTCTTCTTTCCAGCATCTCTAATACAGCAAGAAACATGAGCATGCCCAGAAAAAAAGAACTGTGTTTCTTACTCATATGGACCACACGTAGTTTAACCCTGCTTATGAAACTGATACAAACCACATGGCTTCTTACAAAAATGCTCTTTAGTTAATAGTGAGAATCGCGTAGGATTCGTGAGCTGTGTAAAATCATTTGAGCCCAACATTCACTTGGTTTACCAGAAATGAACTCTTGCTTGTAGGAAGACACAGATCCTGGGCTTTAACTCCGTTTCTGAAGGGAAATTCAGAGCAGTATTCTCATTCATTAAACACACTCTGTTTTAGTGAAAGAAGCAAGCTCTTCTTTCGAGCATCTCTAATACAGCAAGAAACATGAGCATGCCCAGAAAAAAAGAACTGTGTTTCCTACTCATACGGACCACACGTAGTTTAACTCTGCTTATGAAACTGATACAAACCACAGCTCCACTTACAAAAATGCTCTTTAGTTAATAGTGAGAATCGCGTTGGATTCGTTAACTGTGTAAAATCATTTGAGCCCAAAATTCACTTGGTTTACAAGAAATGAAATCTTGCTGTAGGAAGACACAGATCTTGGGCTTCAACTCCGTTTCTGAAGGGAAATTCAGAGCAGTGTTCTCATCCATGAAACACACTCTGTTTTAATGCTAGAAGCATGCTCTTCTTTCGAGCGTCTCTAATACAGCAAGAACCATGAGCATGCCCAGAAAAAAAGACCTGTGTTTCCTACTCATATGGACCATATGTAGTTCAATTCTAATTATGGAACTGATACTAACCACAGCTCCACTTACATAAATGCTCTTTAGTTAATAGTGAGATTTGCTTTGGGTTCGGGAACTGTGCAAAATCATTAGAGTCCAAAATTCATTTGGTTTACCAGAAATGAACTATGGCTTGTAGGAAGACACAAATCCTGTGGTTTAACTCCGTTTCTGAAAGGAAATTCAGACCAGTGTTCTCATCCATGGAACACATTCTGTTGTAACGCAAGAAGCATGCTCTTCTTTCAAGCATCTCTACTACAGCAAGAACCACGTGAATGCCCAGAAAAAAAAGAACTGTATTTCCTACTCATACGGACCATATGTAGTTCAACTTTACATATGAAACTGATACAAACCACAGCTCCACTTACATAAATGCTCTTTAGTTAATAGTGAGATTCGCGTCGGATTCGTGAACTGTGTAAAATCTTTTGATACCCAAATTCACATAGTTTTCCAAGAATGAACTCTTGCTTGTAGGAAGACACATATCCTGTGGATTAACTCCGTTTCTGAATGGATATTCAGAGCAGTGTTCTCACCCTTGAAACACACTCTGTTTTAACGCAAGAAGCAACCTCTTCTTTCGAGCGTCTCTAATACAGCAAGAACCATATGCATGCCCAGAAAAAAAGAACTGTATTTCCTACTCATACGGACCATATGTAGTTCAACTTTACTTATGAAACTGATACAAACCAAAGCTCTACTTACATAAATGCTCTTTAGTTAATTGTAAGAATCGCTTTGGGTTCCTGAACTGTGTAAAATAATTTGAGCCCAAAATTCACTTGGTTTACCAGAAATGAACTCTTGCTTGTGGGAAGACACAGATCCTGGGCTTTAACTCCGTTTCTGAAGGGAAATTCAGAGCAGTATTCTCATTCATTAAACACACTCTGTTTTAGTGCAAGAAGCAAGCTCTTCTTTCCAGCATCTCTAATACAGCAAGAAACATGAGCATGCCCAGAAAAAAAGAACTGTGTTTCTTACTCATAGGGACCACACATAGTTTAACCCTGCTTATGAAACTGATACAAACCACATCTCTTCTTACAAAAATGCTCTTTAGTTAATAGTGAGAATCGCGTAGGATTCGTGAACTGTGTAAAATCATTTGAGCCCAACATTCACTTGGTTTACCAGAAATGAACTCTTGCTTGTAGGAAGACACAGATCCTGGGCTTTAACTCCGTTTCTGAAGGGAAATTCAGAGCAGTATTCTCATTCATTAAACACACTCTGTTTTAGTGAAAGAAGCAAGCTCTTCTTTCGAGCATCTCTAATACAGCAAGAAACATGGGCATGCCCAGAAAAAAAGAACTGTGTTTCTTACTCATATGGACCACACGTAGTTTAACCCTGCTTATGAAACTGATACAAACCACATCTCTTCTTACAAAAATGCTCTTTAGTTATTAGTGATAATCGCGTAGGATTCGTGAACTGTGTAAAATCATTTGAGCCCAAAATTCACTTGGTTTACGAGAAATGAACTCTTGCTGTAGGAAGACACAGATCTTGGGCTTCAACTCCGTTTCTGAAGGGAAATTCAGAGCAGTGTTCTCATCCATGAAACACACTCTGTTTTAATGCTAGAAGCATGCTCTTCTTTCGAGCGTCTCTAATACAGCAAGAACCATGAGCATGCCCAGAAAAAAAGACCTGTGTTTCCTACTCATATGGACCATATGTAGTTCAATTCTAATTATGGAACTGATACTAACCACAGCTCCACTTACATAAATGCTCTTTAGTTAATAGTGAGATTTGCTTTGGGTTCGGGAACTGTGCAAAATCATTAGAGTCCAAAATTCATTTGGTTTACCAGAAATGAACTATGGCTTGTAGGAAGACGCAAATCCTGTGGTTTAACTCCGTTTCTGAAAAGAAATTCAGACCAGTGTTCTCATCCATGGAACACACTCTGTTGTAACGCAAGAAGCATGCTCTTCTTTCAAGCATCTCTACTACAGCAAGAACCACGTGAATGCCCAGAAAAAAAAGAACTGTATTTCCTACTCATACGGACCATATGTAGTTCAACTTTACATATGAAACTGATACAAACCACAGCTCCACTTACATAAATGCTCTTTAGTTAATAGTAAGAATCGCGTTGGGTTCAGAAACTGTGTAAAATCATTTGAGACCAAAATTCACTTGGTTTACCAGAAATGAACTCTTGATTGTAGGAAGACACATATCCTGTGGATTAACTCCGTTTCTGAGGGGAAATTCAGAGCAGTGTTCCCATCCTTGAAATACACTCTGTTTTAACGCAAGAAGCAAGCTCTTCTTTCGAGCGTCTCTAATACAGCAAGAACCATGAGCATGCCGAGAAAATAAGAACTGTATTAACTACTCATATGAACCATATGTAGTTCAACTCTACTTATGAAACTGGTACAAACCACAGCTCCACTTATGTAAATGCTCTTTAGTTAATTGTGAGAATCGCTTTGGGTGCCTGACCTGTGTAAAATCATTTGAGCCCAAAATTCACATAGTTTTCCAGAAATGAACTCTTGCTTGTAGCAAGACACAGATCCTGTGGAATAACTCCGTTTCTGAATGGACATTCAGAGCAGAGTTCTCATCCATGAAATACACTCTGTTTTAACTCAAGAAGCAAGCTCTTCTTTCCAGCATCGCTAATACAGCAAGAACGATGAGCATGCCCAGAAAAAAAGAACTGTATTTCCTACTCATACGGACCACACGTAGTTCAACTCTGCTTATGAAACTGATAAAACCACAGCTCCACTTACATAAATGCTCTTTAGTTAATAGTGAGATTCGCGTCGGATTCGTGAACTGTGTAAAATCTTTTGATACCCAAATTCACATAGTTTTCCAAGAATGAACTCTTGCTTGTAGGAAGACACGGATCCTGTGGATTAACTCCGTTTCTGAATGGATATTCAGAGCAGTGTTCTCACCCTTGAAACACACTCTGTTTTAACGCAAGAAGCAACCTCTTCTTTCGAGCGTCTCTAATACAGCAAGAACCATATGCATGCCCAGAAAAAAAGAACTGTATTTCCTACTCATACGAACCATATGTAGTTCAACTTTACTTATGAAACTGATACAAACCAAAGCTCTACTTACATAAATGCTCTTTAGTTAATTGTAAGAATCGCTTTGGGTTCCTGAACTGTGTAAAATAATTTGAGCCCAAAATTCACTTGGTTTACCAGAAATGAACTCTTGCTTGTGGGAAGACACAGATCCTGGGCTTTAACTCCGTTTCTGAAGGGAAATTCAGAGCAGTATTCTCATTCATTAAACACACTCTGTTTTAGTTCAAGAAGCAAGCTCTTCTTTCCAGCATCTCTAATACAGCAAGAAACATGAGCATGCCGAGAAAATAAGAACTGTATTAACTACTCATATGAACCATATGTAGTTCAACTCTACTTATGAAACTGGTACAAACCACAGCTCCACTTATGTAAATGCTCTTTAGTTAATTGTGAGAATCGCTTTGTGTTCCTGACCTGTGTAAAATCATTTGAGCCCAAAATTCACATAGTTTTCCAGAAATGAACTCTTGCTTGTAGCAAGACACAGATCCTGTGGAATAACTCCGTTTCTGAATGGACATTCAGAGCAGTGTTCTCATCCATGAAATACACTCTGTTTTAACTCAAGAAGCAAGCTCTTCTTTCCAGCATCGCTAATACAGCAAGAACGATGAGCATGCCCAGAAAAAAAGAACAGTATTTCCTACTCATATGGACCACACGTAGTTCAACTCTGCTTATGAAACTGATAAAACCACAGCTCCACTTACATAAATGCTCTTTAGTTAATAGTGAGATTCGCGTCGGATTCGTGAACTGTGTAAAATCTTTTGATACCCAAATTCACATAGTTTTCCAAGAATGAACTCTTGCTTGTAGGAAGACACAGATCCTGTGGATTAACTCCGTTTCTGAATGGATATTCAGAGCAGTGTTCTCACCCTTGAAACACACTCTGTTTTAACGCAAGAAGCAACCTCTTCTTTCGAGCGTCTCTAATACAGCAAGAACCATATGCATGCCCAGAAAAAAAGAACTGTATTTCCTACTCATACGGACCATATGTAGTTCAACTTTACTTATGAAACTGATACAAACCAAAGCTCTACTTACATAAATGCTCTTTAGTTAATTGTAAGAATCGCTTTGGGTTCCTGAACTGTGTAAAATAATTTGAGCCCAAAATTCACTTGGTTTACCAGAAATGAACTCTTGCTTGTGGGAAGACACAGATCCTGGGCTTTAACTCCGTTTCTGAAGGGAAATTCAGAGCAGTATTCTCATTCATTAAACACACTCTGTTTTAGTGCAAGAAGCAAGCTCTTCTTTCCAGCATCTCTAATACAGCAAGAAACATGAGCATGCCCAGAAAAAAAGAACTGTGTTTCTTACTCATAGGGACCACACATAGTTTAACCCTGCTTATGAAACTGATACAAACCACATCTCTTCTTACAAAAATGCTCTTTAGTTAATAGTGAGAATCGCGTAGGATTCGTGAACTGTGTAAAATCATTTGAGCCCAACATTCACTTGGTTTACCAGAAATGAACTCTTGCTTGTAGGAAGACACAGATCCTGGGCTTTAACTCCGTTTCTGAAGGGAAATTCAGAGCAGTATTCTCATTCATTAAACACACTCTGTTTTAGTGAAAGAAGCAAGCTCTTCTTTCGAGCATCTCTAATACAGCAAGAAACATGAGCATGCCCAGAAAAAAAGAACTGTGTTTCTTACTCATATGGACCACACGTAGTTTAACCCTGCTTATGAAACTGATACAAACCACATCTCTTCTTACAAAAATGCTCTTTAGTTATTAGTGATAATCGCGTAGGATTCGTGAACTGTGTAAAATCATTTGAGCCCAAAATTCACTTGGTTTACGAGAAATGAACTCTTGCTTGTAGGAAGACACAGATCCTGTGGAATAACTCCGTTTCTGAATGGACATTCAGAGCAGTGTTCTCATCCATGAAATACACTCTGTTTTAACTCAAGAAGCAAGCTCTTCTTTCCAGCATCGCTAATACAGCAAGAACGATGAGCATGCCGAGAAAAAAAGAACTGTATTTCCTACTCATACGGACCATATGTAGTTCAACTTTACATATGAAACTGATACAAACCACAGCTCCACTTACATAAATGATCTTTAGTTAATAGTAAGAATCGCGTTGGGTTCAGAAACTGTGTAAAATCATTTGAGACCAAAATTCACTTGGTTTACCAGAAATGAACTCTTGCTTGTAGGAAGACACATATCCTGTGGATTAACTCCGTTTCTGAGGGGAAATTCAGAGCAGTGTTCCCATCCTTGAAATACACTCTGTTTTAACGCAAGAAGCAAGCTCTTTTTTCGAGCGTCTCTAATAGAGCAAGAACCATGAGCATGCCGAGAAAATAAGAACTGTATTAACTACTCATATGAACCATATGTAGTTCAACTCTACTTATGAAACTGGTACAAACCACAGCTCCACTTATGTAAATGCTCTTTAGTTAATTGTGAGAACCGCTTTGGGTTCCTGACCTGTGTAAAATCATTTGAGCCCAAAATTCACATAGTTTTCCAGAAATGAACTCTTGCTTGTAGCAAGACACAGATCCTGTGGAATAACTCCGTTTCTGAATGGACATTCAGAGCAGTGTTCTCATCCATGAAATACACTCTGTTTTAACTCAAGAAGCAAGCTCTTCTTTCCAGCATCGCTAATACAGCAAGAACGATGAGCATGCCGAGAAAAAAAGAACTGTATTTCCTACTCATACGGACCACATGTAGTTCAACTCTGCTTATGAAACTGATACAAACCACAGCTCCACTTACATAAATGCTCTTTAGTTAATAGTGAGATTCGTGTCGGATTCGTGAACTGTGTAAAATCTTTTGATACCCAAATTCACATAGTTTTCCAAGAATGAACTCTTGCTTGTAGGAAGACACAGATGCTGTGGATTAACTCCGTTTCTGAATGGATATTCAGAGCAGTGTTCTCACCCTTGAAACACACTCTGTTTTAACGCAAGAAGCAACCTCTTCTTTCGAGCGTCTCTAATACAGCAAGAACCATATGCATGCCCAGAAAAAAAGAACTGTATTTCCTACTCATACGGACCATATGTAGTTCAACTTTACTTATGAAACTGATACAAACCAAAGCTCTACTTACATAAATGCTCTTTAGTTAATTGTAAGATTCGCTTTGGGTTCCTGAACTGTGTAAAATAATTTGAGCCCAAAATTCACTTGGTTTACCAGAAATGAACTCTTGCTTGTGGGAAGACACAGATCCTGGGCTTTAACTCCGTTTCTGAAGGGAAATTCAGAACAGTATTCTCATTCATTAAACACACTCTGTTTTAGTGCAAGAAGCAAGCTCTTCTTTCGAGCATCTCTAATACAGCAAGAAACATGAGCATGCCCAGAAAAAAAGAACTGTGTTTCTTACTCATACGGACCACATGTAGTTTAATCCTGCTTATGAAACTGATACAAACCACATCTCCACTTACAAAAATGCTCTTTAGTTAATTGTGAGAATCGCGTCGGATTCCTGAACTGTGTAAAATCATTTGAGCCCAACATTCACTTGGTTTACCAGAAATGAACTCTTGCTTGGAGGAAGACACAGATCCTGGGCTTTAACTCCGTTTCTGAAGGGAAATTCAGAGCAGTATTCTCATTCATTAAACACACTCTGTTTTAGTGAAAGAAGCAAGCTCTTCTTTCGAGCATCTCTAATACAGCAAGAAACATGAGCATGCCCAGAAAAAAAGAACTGTGTTTCTTACTCATATGGACCACACGTAGTTTAACCCTGCTTATGAAACTGATACAAACCACATCTCTTCTTACAAAAATGCTCTTTAGTTATTAGTGATAATCGCGTAGGATTCGTGAACTGTGTAAAATCATTTGAGCCCAAAATTCACTTGGTTTACGAGAAATGAACTCTTGCTTGTAGGAAGACACAGATCCTGTGGAATAACTCCGTTTCTGAATGGACATTCAGAGCAGTGTTCTCATCCATGAAATACACTCTGTTTTAACTCAAGAAGCAAGCTCTTCTTTCCAGCATCGCTAATACAGCAAGAACGATGAGCATGCCGAGAAAAAAAGAACTGTATTTCCTACTCATACGGACCATATGTAGTTCAACTTTACATATGAAACTGATACAAACCACAGCTCCACTTACATAAATGATCTTTAGTTAATAGTAAGAATCGCGTTGGGTTCAGAAACTGTGTAAAATCATTTGAGACCAAAATTCACTTGGTTTACCAGAAATGAACTCTTGCTTGTAGGAAGACACATATCCTGTGGATTAACTCCGTTTCTGAGGGGAAATTCAGAGCAGTGTTCCCATCCTTGAAATACACTCTGTTTTAACGCAAGAAGCAAGCTCTTTTTTCGAGCGTCTCTAATACAGCAAGAACCATGAGCATGCCGAGAAAATAAGAACTGTATTAACTACTCATATGAACCATATGTAGTTCAACTCTACTTATGAAACTGGTACAAACCACAGCTCCACTTATGTAAATGCTCTTTAGTTAATAGTGAGATTCGCGTCGGATTCGTGAACTGTGTAAAATCTTTTGATACCCAAATTCACATAGTTTTCCAAGAATGAACTCTTGCTTGTAGGAAGACACAGATCCTGTGGATTAACTCCGTTTCTGAATGGATATTCAGAGCAGTGTTCTCACCCTTGAAACACACTCTGTTTTAACGCAAGAAGCAACCTCTTCTTTCGAGCGTCTCTAATACAGCAAGAACCATATGCATGCCCAGAAAAAAAGAACTGTATTTCCTACTCATACGGACCATATGTAGTTCAACTTTACTTATGAAACTGATACAAACCAAAGCTCTACTTACATAAATGCTCTTTAGTTAATTGTAAGATTCGCTTTGGGTTCCTGAACTGTGTAAAATAATTTGAGCCCAAAATTCACTTGGTTTACCAGAAATGAACTCTTGCTTGTGGGAAGACACAGATCCTGGGCTTTAACTCCGTTTCTGAAGGGAAATTCAGAACAGTATTCTCATTCATTAAACACACTCTGTTTTAGTGCAAGAAGCAAGCTCTTCTTTCGAGCATCTCTAATACAGCAAGAAACATGAGCATGCCCAGAAAAAAAGAACTGTGTTTCTTACTCATACGGACCACATGTAGTTTAATCCTGCTTATGAAACTGATACAAACCACATCTCCACTTACAAAAATGCTCTTTAGTTAATTGTGAGAATCGCGTCGGATTCCTGAACTGTGTAAAATCATTTGAGCACAAAATTCACTTGGTTTACCAGAAATGAACTCTTGCTTGGAGGAAGACACAGATCCTGTGGAATAACTCCGTTTCTGAATGGACATTCAGAGCAGTGTTCTAATCCATGAAATACACTCTGTTTTAACTCAAGAAGCAAGCTCTTCTTTCCAGCATCGCTAATACAGCAAGAACGATGAGCATGCCGAGAAAAAAGAACTGTGTTTCCTACTCATACGGACCACACGTAGTTTAACTGTGCTTATGAAACTGATACAAACCACAGCTCCACTTACAAAAATGCTCTTTAGTTAATAGTGAGAATCGCGTTGGATTCGTTAACTGTGTAAAATCATTTGAGCCCAAAATTCACTTGGTTTACGAGAAATGAACTCTTGCTGTAGGAAGACACATATCTTGGGTTCAACTCCGTTTCTGAAGGGAAATTCAGAGCAGTGTTCTCATCCATGAAACACACTCTGATTTAATGCTAGAATCATGCTCTTCTTTCGAGCGTCTCTAATACAGCAAGAACAATGAGCATGCCCAGAAAAACAGACCCGTGTTTCCTACTCATATGGACCATATGTAGTTCAATTCTAATTATGGAACTGATACTAACCACAGCTCCACTTACATAAATGCTCTTTAGTTAATAGTGAGATTTGCGTTGGGTTCGGGAACTGTGCAAAATCATTAGAGTCCAAAATTCATTTGGTTTACCAGAAATGAACTATGGCTTGTAGGAAGACACAAATCCTGTGGTTTAACTCCGTTTCTGAAAGGAAATTCAGACCAGTGTTCTCATCCATGGAACACACTCTGTTGTAACGCAAGAAGCATGCTCTTCTTTCAAGCATCTCTACTACAGCAAGAACCACGTGAATGCCCAGAAAAAAAAAGAACTGTATTTCCTACTCATACGGACCATATGTAGTTCAACTTTACATATGAAACTGATACAAACCACAGCTCCACTTACATAAATGCTCTTTAGTTAATAGTAAGAATCGCGTTGGGTTCAGAAACTGTGTAAAATTATTTGAGACCAAAATTCACTTGGTTTACCAGAAATGATCTCTTGCTTGTAGGAAGACACATATCCTGTGGATTAACTCCGTTTCTGAGGGGAAATTCAGAGCAGTGTTCCCATCCTTGAAATACACTCTGTTTTAACGCAAGAAGCAAGCTCTTCTTTCCAGCATCGCTAATACAGCAAGAACGATGAGCATGCCGAGAAAAAAAGAACTGTATTTCCTACTCATACGGACCACACGTAGTTCAACTCTGCTTATGAAACTGATACAAACCAAAGCTCCACTTACATAAATGCTCTTTAGTTAATAGTGAGATTCGCGTCGGATTCGTGATCTGTGTAAAATCTTTTGATACCCAAATTCACATAGTTTTCCAAGAATGAACTCTTGCTTGTAGGAAGACACAGTTGCTGTGGATTAACTCCGTTTCTGAAGGGAAATTCAGAGCAGTGTTCTCATCCATGAAAAACACTCTGTTTTAACGCAAGAAGCAAGCTCTTCTTTTGAGCGTCTCTAATACAGCAAGAACCATGAGCATGCCGAGAAAATAAGAACTGTATTAACTACTCATATGAACCATATGTAGTTCAACTCTACTTATGAAACTGGTACAAACCACAGCTCCACTTACATAAATGCTCTTTAGTTAATAGTGAGATTTGCTTTGGGTTCTGGAACTGTGCAAAATCATTAGAGTCCAAAATTCATTTGGTTTACCAGAAATGAACTATGGCTTGTAGGAAGACACAAATCCTGTGGTTTAACTCCGTTTCTGAAAGGAAATTCAGACCAGTGTTCTCATCCATGGAACACACTCTGTTGTAACGCAAGAAGCATGCTCTTCTTTCAAGCATCTCTAATACAGCAAGAACCATGAACATGCCCAGAAAAAAGTAACTGTGTTTCCTACTCATAGGGACCATATGTAGTTCAAATCTACTTATGAAACTGATACTAACCACAGCTCCACTTACATAAATTCTCTTTTGTTAATAGTAAGAATCGCGTTGATTTCGGGAACTGTTTAAAATCATTTGAGCCCAAAATTCACTTGGTTTACCAGAAATGAACTCTTGCTTGTAGGAAGACACAGATCCTGTGGTTTAACTCCGTTTCTCAAGGGAAATTCAGAGCAGTGTTCCCATCCTTGAAATACACTCTGTTTTAACGCAAGAAGCAAGCTCTTCTTTCGAGCGTCTCTAATACAGCAAGAACCATGAGCATGCCGAGAAAATAAGAACTGTATTATCTACTCTTATGAACCATATGTAGTTCAACTCTACTTATGAAACTGGTACAAACCACAGCTCCACTTATGTAAATGCTCTTTAGTTAATTGTGAGAATCGCTTTGGGTTCCTGACCTGTGTAAAATCATTTGAGCCCAAAATTCACATAGTTTTCCAGAAATGAACTCTTGCTTATAGCAAGACACAGATCCTGTGGAATAACTCCGTTTCTGAATGGACATTCAGAGCAGTGTTCTCATCCATGAAATACACTCTGTTTTAACTCAAGAAGCAAGCTCTTCTTTCCAGCATCGCTAATACAGCAAGAACGATGAGCATGCCGAGAAAAAAAGAACTGTATTTCCTACTCATACGGACCACACATAGTTCAACTCTGCTTATGAAAATGATACAAACCACAGCTCCACTTACATAAATGCTCTTTAGTTAATAGTGAGATTCGCGTCGGATTCGTGAACTGTGTAAAATCTTTTGATACCCAAATTCACATAGTTTTCCAAGAATGAACTCTTGCTTGTAGGAAGACACAGATCCTGTGGATTAACTCCGTTTCTGAATGGATATTCAGAGCAGTGTTCTCACCCTTGAAACACACTCTGTTTTAACGCAAGAAGCAACCTCTTCTTTCGAGCGTCTCTAATACAGCAAGAACCATATGCATGCCCAGAAAAAAAGAACTGTATTTCCTACTCATACGGACCATATGTAGTTCAACTTTACTTATGAAACTGATACAAACCAAAGCTCTACTTACATAAATGCTCTTTAGTTAATTGTAAGAATCGCTTTGGGTTCCTGAACAGTGTAAAATAATTTGAGCCCAAAATTCACTTGGTTTACCAGAAATGAACTCTTGCTTGTGGGAAGACACAGATCCTGGGCTTTAACTCCGTTTCTGAAGGGAAATTCAGAGCAGTATTCTCATTCATTAAACACACTCTGTTTTAGTGCAAGAAGCAAGCTCTTCTTTCCAGCATCTCTAACACAGCAAGAAACATGAGCATGCCCAGAAAAAAAGAACTGTGTTTCTTACTCATACGGACCACACGTAGTTTAACCCTGCTTATGAAACTGATACAAACCACATCTCTTCTTACAGAAATGCTCTTTAGTTAATAGTGAGAATCGCGTAGGATTCGTGAACTGTGTAAAATCATTTGAGCCCAAAATTCACTTGGTTTACCAGAAATGAACTCTTGCTTGTGGGAAGACACAGATCCTGGGCATTAACTCCGTTTCTGAAGGGAAATTCAGAGCAGTATTCTCATTCATTAAACACACTCTGTTTTAGTGCAAGAAGCAAGCTCTTCTTTCGAGCATCTCTAATACAGCAAGAAACATGAGCATGCCCAGAAAAAAAGAGCTGTGTTTCTTACTCATACGGACCACACGTAGTTTAATTCTGCTTATGAAACTGATACAAACCACAGCTCCACTTACAAAAATGCTCTTTAGTTAATAGTGAGAATCGCGTTGGATTCGTTAACTGTGTAAAATCATTTGAGCCCAAAATTCACTTGGTTTACAAGAAATGAAATCTTGCTGTAGGAAGACACAGATCTTGGGCTTCAACTCCGTTTCTGAAGGGAAATTCAGAGCAGTGTTCTCATCCATGAAACACACTCTGTTTTAATGCTAGAAGCATGCTCTTCTTTCGAGCGTCTCTAATACAGCAAGAACCATGAGCATGCCCAGAAAAAAAGACCTGTGTTTCCTACTCATATGGACCATATGTAGTTCAATTCTAATTATGGAACTGATACTAACCACAGCTCCACTTACATAAATGCTCTTTAGTTAATAGTGAGATTTGCTTTGGGTTCGGGAACTGTGCAAAATCATTAGAGCCCAAAATTCATTTGGTTTACCAGAAATGAACTATGGCTTGTAGGAAGACACAAATCCTGTGGTTTAACTCCGTTTCTTAAAGGAAATTCAGACCAGTGTTCTCATCCATGGAACACACTCTGTTGTAACGCAAGAAGCATGCTCTTCTTTCAAGCATCTCTACTACAGCAAGAACCACGTGAATGCCCAGAAAAAAAAGAACTGTATTTCCTACTCATACGGACCATATGTAGTTCAACTTTACATATGAAACTGATACAAACCACAGCTCCACTTACATAAATGCTCTTTAGTTAATAGTAAGAATCGCGTTGGGTTCAGAAACTGTGTAAAATCATTTGAGACCAAAATTCACTTGGTTTACCAGAAATGAACTCTTGCTTGTAGGAAGACACATATCCTGTGGATTAACTCCGTTTCTGAGGGGAAATTCAGAGCAGTGTTCCCATCCTTGAAATACACTCTGTTTTAACGCAAGAAGCAAGCTCTTCTTTCGAGCGTCTCTAATACAGCAAGAACCATGAGCATGCCGAGAAAATAAGAACTGTATTAACTACTCATATGAACCATATGTAGTTCAACTCTACTTATGAAACTGGTACACACCACAGCTCCACTTATGTAAATGCTCTTTAGTTAATTGTGAGAATCGCTTTGGGTTCCTGACCTGTGTAAAATCATTTGAGCCCAAAATTCACATAGTTTTCCAGAAATGAACTCTTGCTTGTAGCAAGACACAGATCCTGTGGAATAACTCCGTTTCTGAATGGACATTCAGAGCAGTGTTCTCATCCATGAAATACACTCTGTTTTAACTCAAGAAGCAAGCTCTTCTTTCCAGCATCGCTAATACAGCAAGAACGATGAGCATGCCGAGAAAAAAAGAACTGTATTTCCTATTCATACGGAACACACGTAGTTCAACTCTGCTTATGAAACTGATAAAACCACAGCTCCACTTACATAAATGCTCTTTAGTTAATAGTGAGATTCGCGTCGGATTCATGAACTGTGTAAAATCTTTTGATACCCAAATTCACATAGTTTTCCAAGAATGAACTCTTGCTTGTAGGAAGACACAGATCCTGTGGATTAACTCCGTTTCTGAATGGATATTCAGAGCAGTGTTCTCACCCTTGAAACACACTCTGTTTTAACGCAAGAAGCAACCTCTTCTTTCGAGCGTCTCTAATACAGCAAGAACCATATGCATGCCCAGAAAAAAAGAACTGTATTTCCTACTCATATGGACCATATGTAGTTCAACTTTACTTATGAAACTGATACAAACCAAAGCTCTACTTACATAAATGCTCTTTAGTTAATTGTAAGAATCGCTTTGGGTTCCTGAACTGTGTAAAATAATTTGAGCCCAAAATTCACTTGGTTTACCAGAAATGAACTCTTCCTTGTGGGAAGACACAGATCCTGGGCTTTAACACCGTTTCTGAAGGGAAATTCAGAGCAGTATTCTCATTCATTAAACACACTCTGTTTTAGTGCAAGAAGCAAGCTCTTCTTTCGAGCATCTCTAACACAGCAAGAAACATGAGCATGCCCAGAAAAAAAGAACTGTGTTTCTTACTCATACGGACCACACGTAGTTTAACCCTGCTTATGAAACTGACACAAACCACAGCTCCACTTACAAAAATGCTCTTTAGTTAATAGTGAGAATCGCGTTGGATTCGTTAACTGTGTAAAATCATTTGAGTCCAAAATTCACTTGGTTTACGAGAAATGAACTCTTGCTGTAGGAAGACACAGATCTTGGGCTTCAACTCCGTTTCTGAAGGGAAATTCAGAGCAGTGTTCTCATCCATGAAACACACTCTGTTTTAATGCTAGAAGCAAGCTCTTCTTTCGAGCGTCTCTAATACAGCAAGAACCATGAGCATGCACAGAAAAAAAGACCTTTGTTTCCTACTCATATGGACCATATGTAGTTCAATTCTAATTATGGAACTGATACTAACCACAGCTCCACTTACATAAATGCTCTTTAGTTAATAGTGAGATTTGCTTTGGGTTCGGGAACTGTGCAAAATAATTAGAGTCCAAAATTCATTTGGTTTACCAGAAATGAACTATGGCTTGTAGGAAGACACAAATCCTGTGGTTTAACTCCGTTTCTGAAAGGAAATTCAGACCAGTGTTCTCATCCATGGAACACACTCTGTTGTAACGCAAGAAGCATGCTCTTCTTTCAAGCATCTCTACCACAGCAAGAACCACGTGAATGCCCAGAAAAAAAAGAACTGTATTTCCTACTCATACGGACCATATGTAGTTCAACTTTACATATGAAACTGATACAAACCACAGCTCCACTTACATAAATGCTCTTTAGTTAATAGTAAGAATCGCGTTGGGTTCAGAAACTGTGTAAAAACATTTGAGACCAAAATTCACTTGGTTTACCAGAAATGAACTCTTGCTTGTAGGAAGACACATATCCTGTGGATTAACTCCGTTTCTGAGGGGAAATTCAGAGCAGTGTTCCCATCCTTGAAATACACTCTGTTTTAACGCAAGAAGTAAGCTCTTCTTTCGAGCGTCTCTAATACAGCAAGAACCATGAGCATGCCGAGAAAATAAGAACTGTATTAACTACTCATATGAACCATATGTAGTTCAACTCTACTTATGAAACTGGTACAAACCACAGCTCCACTTATGTAAAAGCTCTTTAGTTAATTGTGAGAATCGCTTTGGGTTCCTGACCTGTGTAAAATCATTTGAGCCCAAAATTCACATAGTTTTCCAGAAATGAACTCTTGCTTGTAGCAAGACACAGATCCTGTGGAATAACTCCGTTTCTGAATGGACATTCAGAGCAGTGTTCTCATCCATGAAATACACTCCGTTTTAACTCAAGAAGCAAGCTCTTCTTTCCAGCATCGCTAATACAGCAAGAACGATGAGCATGCCGAGAAAAAAAGAACTGTATTTCCTACTCATACGGACCACACGTAGTTCAACTCTGCTTATGAAACTGATACAAACCACAGCTCCACTTACATAAATGCTCTTTAGTTAATAGTGAGATTCGCGTCGGATTCGTGAACTGTGTAAAATCTTTTGATACCCAAATTCACATAGTTTTCCAAGAATGAACTCTTGCTTGTAGGAAGACACAGATCCTGTGGATTAACTCCGTTTCTGAATGGATATTCAGAGCAGTGTTCTCACCCTTGAAACACACTCTGTTTTAACGCAAGAAGCAACCTCTTCTTTCGAGCGTCTCTAATACAGCAAGAACCATATGCATGCCCAGAAAAAAAGAACTGTATTTCCTACTCATACGGACCATATGTAGTTCAACTTTACTTATGAAACTGATACAAACCAAAGCTCTACTTACATAAATGCTCTTTAGTTAATTGTAAGAATCGCTTTGGGTTCCTGAACAGTGTAAAATAATTTGAGCCCAAAATTCACTTGGTTTACCAGAAATGAACTCTTGCTTGTGGGAAGACACAGATCCTGGGCTTTAACTCCGTTTCTGAAGGGAAATTCAGAGCAGTATTCTCATTCATTAAACACACTCTGTTTTAGTGCAAGAAGCAAGCTCTTCTTTCCAGCATCTCTAACACAGCAAGAAACATGAGCATGCCCAGAAAAAAAGAACTGTGTTTCTTACTCATACGGACCACACGTAGTTTAACCCTGCTTATGAAACTGATACAAACCACATCTCTTCTTACAGAAATGCTCTTTAGTTAATAGTGAGAATCGCGTAGGATTCGTGAACTGTGTAAAATCATTTGAGCCCAAAATTCACTTGGTTTACCAGAAATGAACTCTTGCTTGTAGGAAGACACAGATCCTGGGCTTTAACTCCGTTTCTGAAGGGAAATTCAGAGCAGTATTCTCATTCATTAAACACACTCTGTTTTAGTGCAAGAAGCAAGCTCTTCTTTCGAGCATCTCTAATACAGCAAGAAACATGAGCATGCCCAGAAAAAAAGAACTGTGTTTCCTACTCATACGGACCACACGTAGTTTAACTCTGCTTATGAAACTGATACAAACCAAAGCTCTACTTACATAAATGCTCTTTAGTTTATTGTAAGAATCGCTTTGGGTTCCTGAACTGTGTAAAAAAATTTGAGCCCAAAATTCACTTGGTTTACCAGAAATGAACTCTTGCTTGTGGGAAGACACAGATCCTGGGCATTAACTCCGTTTCTGAAGGGAAATTCAGAGCAGTATTCTCATTCATTAAACACACTCTGTTTTAGTGCAAGAAGCAAGCTCTTCTTTCGAGCATCTCTAATACAGCAAGAAACATGAGCATGCCCAGAAAAAAAGAGCTGTGTTTCTTACTCATACGGACCACACGTAGTTTAACTCTGCTTATGAAACTGATACAAACCACAGCTCCACTTACAAAAATGCTCTTTAGTTAATAGTGAGAATCGCGTTGGATTCGTTAACTGTGTAAAATCATTTGAGCCCAAAATTCACTTGGTTTACAAGAAATGAAATCTTGCTGTAGGAAGACACAGATCTTGGGCTTCAACTCCGTTTCTGAAGGGAAATTCAGAGCAGTGTTCTCATCCATGAAACACACTCTGTTTTAATGCTAGAAGCATGCTCTTCTTTCGAGCGTCTCTAATACAGCAAGAACCATGAGCATGCCCAGAAAAAAAGACCTGTGTTTCCTACTCATATGGACCATATGTAGTTCAATTCTAATTATGGAACTGATACTAGCCACAGCTCCACTTACATAAATGCTCTTTAGTTAATAGTGAGATTTGCTTTGGGTTCGGGAACTGTGCAAAATCATTAGAGCCCAAAATTCATTTGGTTTACCAGAAATGAACTATGGCTTGTAGGAAGACACAAATCCTGTGGTTTAACTCCGTTTCTTAAAGGAAATTCAGACCAGTGTTCTCATCCATGGAACACACTCTGTTGTAACTCAAGAAGCATGCTGTTCTTTCAAGCATCTCTACTACAGCAAGAACCACGTGAATGCCCAGAAAAAAAAGAACTGTATTTCCTACTCATACGGACCATATGTAGTTCAACTTTACATATGAAACTGATACAAACCACAGCTCCACTTACATAAATGCTCTTTAGTTAATAGTAAGAATCGCGTTGGGTTCAGAAATTGTGTAAAATCATTTGAGACCAAAATTCACTTGGTTTACCAGAAATGAACTCTTGCTTGTAGGAAGACACATATCCTGTGGATTAACTCCGTTTCTGAGGGGAAATTCAGAGCAGTGTTCCCATCCTTGAAATACACTCTGTTTTAACGCAAGAAGCAAGCTCTTCTTTCGAGCGTCTCTAATACAGCAAGAACCATGAGCATGCCGAGAAAATAAGAACTGTATTAACTACTCATATGAACCATATGTAGTTCAACTCTACTTATGAAACTGGTACAAACCACAGCTCCACTTATGTAAATGCTCTTTAGTTAATTGTGAGAATCGCTTTGGGTTCCTGACCTGTGTAAAATCATTTGAGCCCAAAATTCACATAGTTTTCCAGAAATGAACTCTTGCTTGTAGCAAGACACAGATCCTGTGGAATAACTCCGTTTCTGAATGGACATTCAGAGCAGTGTTCTCATCCATGAAATACACTCTGTTTTAACTCAAGAAGCAAGCTCTTCTTTCCAGCATCGCTAATACAGCAAGAACGATGAGCATGCCCAGAAAAAAAGAACTGTATTTCCTACTCATACGGACCACACGTAGTTCAACTCTGCTTATGAAACTGATAAAACCACAGCTCCACTTACATAAATGCTCTTTAGTTAATAGTGAGATTCGCGTCGGATTCGTGAACTGTGTAAAATCTTTTGATACCCAAATTCACATAGTTTTCCAAGAATGAACTCTTGCTTGTAGGAAGACACGGATCC
This sequence comes from Onychomys arenicola, assembly GCA_949786405.1. NCBI lineage: Eukaryota > Metazoa > Chordata > Mammalia > Rodentia > Cricetidae > Onychomys > Onychomys arenicola. Next base: position 753,627 of record CATKUM010000022.1, on the reverse strand, counting down.
TGTGGATTAACTCCGTTTCTGAATGGATATTCAGAGCAGTGTTCTCACCCTTGAAACACACTCTGTTTTAACGCAAGAAGCAACCTCTTCTTTCGAGCGTCTCTAATACAGCAAGAACCATATGCATGCCCAGAAAAAAAGAACTGTATTTCCTACTCATACGGACCATATGTAGTTCAACTTTACTTATGAAACTGATACAAACCAAAGCTCTACTTACATAAATGCTCTTTAGTTAATTGTAAGAATCGCTTTGGGTTCCTGAACTGTGTAAAATAATTTGAGCCCAAAATTCACTTGGTTTACCAGAAATGAACTCTTGCTTGTGGGAAGACACAGATCCTGGGCTTTAACTCCGTTTCTGAAGGGAAATTCAGAGCAGTATTCTCATTCATTAAACACACTCTGTTTTAGTGCAAGAAGCAAGCTCTTCTTTCGAGCATCTCTAACACAGCAAGAAACATGAGCATGCCCAGAAAAAAAGAACTGTGTTTCTTACTCATACGGACCACACGTAGTTTAACCCTGCTTATGAAACTGACACAAACCACAGCTCCACTTACAAAAATGCTCTTTAGTTAATAGTGAGAATCGCGTTGGATTCGTTAACTGTGTAAAATCATTTGAGTCCAAAATTCACTTGGTTTACGAGAAATGAACTCTTGCTGTAGGAAGACACAGATCTTGGGCTTCAACTCCGTTTCTGAAGGGAAATTCAGAGCAGTGTTCTCATCCATGAAACACACTCTGTTTTAATGCTAGAAGCAAGCTCTTCTTTCGAGCGTCTCTAATACAGCAAGAACCATGAGCATGCACAGAAAAAAAGACCTTTGTTTCCTACTCATATGGACCATATGTAGTTCAATTCTAATTATGGAACTGATACTAAGCACAGCTCCACTTACATAAATGCTCTTTAGTTAATAGTGAGATTTGCTTTGGGTTCTGGAACTGTGCAAAATCATTAGAGTCCAAAATTCATTTGGTTTACCAGAAATGAACTATGGCTTGTAGGAAGACACAAATCCTGTGGTTTAACTCCGTTTCTGAAAGGAAATTCAGACCAGTGTTCTCATCCATGGAACACACTCTGTTGTAACGCAAGAAGCATGCTCTTCTTTCAAGCATCTCTACTACAGCAAGAACCACGTGAATGCCCAGAAAAAAAAGAAATGTATTTCCTACTCATACGGACCATATGTAGTTCAACTTTACATATGAAACTGATACAAACCACAGCTCCACTTACATAAATGCTCTTTAGTTAATAGTAAGAATCGCGTTGGGTTCAGAAACTGTGTAAAATCATTTGAGACCAAAATTCACTTGGTTTACCAGAAATGAACTCTTGCTTGTAGGAAGACACATATCCTGTGGATTAACTCCGTTTCTGAGGGGAAATTCAGAGCAGTGTTCCCATCCTTGAAATACACTCTGTTTTAACGCAAGAAGCAAGCTCTTCTTTCGAGCGTCTCTAATACAGCAAGAACCATATGCATGCCCAGAAAAAAAGAACTGTATTTCCTACTCATACGGACCATATGTAGTTCAACTTTACTTATGAAACTGATACAAACCAAAGCTCTACTTACATAAATGCTCTTTAGTTAATTGTAAGAATCGCTTTGGGTTCCTGAACTGTGAAAATAATTTGAGCCCAAAATTCACTTGGTTTACCAGAAATGAACTCTTGCTTGTGGGAAGACACAGATCCTGGGCTTTAACTCCGTTTCTGAAGGGAAATTCAGAGCAGTATTCTCATTCATTAAACACACTCTGTTTTAGTGCAAGAAGCAAGCTCTTCTTTCAAGCATCTCTAACACAGCAAGAAACATGAGCATGCCCAGAAAAAAAGAACTGTGTTTCTTACTCATACGGACCACACGTAGTTTAACCCTGCTTATGAAACTGATACAAACCACATCTCTTCTTACAGAAATGCTCTTTAGTTAATAGTGAGAATCGCGTAGGATTCGTGAACTGTGTAAAATAATTTGAGCTTAAAATTCACTTGGTTTACCAGAAATGAACTCTTGCTTGTAGGAAGACACAGATCCTGGGCTTTAACTCCGTTTCTGAAGGGAAATTCAGAGCAGTATTCTCATTCATTAAACACACTCTGTTTTAGTGAAAGAAGCAAGCTCTTCTTTCGAGCGTCTCTAATACAGCAAGAACCATGAGCATGCCCAGAAAAAAAGACCTGTGTTTCCTACTCATATGGACCATATGTAGTTCAATTCTAATTATGGAACTGATACTAACCACAGCTCCACTTACATAAATGCTCTTTAGTTAATAGTGAGATTTGCTTTGGGTTCGGGAACTGTGCAAAATCATTAGAGTCCAAAATTCATTTGGTTTACCAGAAATGAACTATGGCTTGTAGGAAGACACAAATCCTGTGGTTTAACTCCGTTTCTGAAAGGAAATTCAGACCAGTGTTCTCATCCATGGAACACACTCTGTTGTAACGCAAGAAGCATGCTCTTCTTTCAAGCATCTCTACTACAGCAAGAACCACGTGAATGCCCAGAAAAAAAAGAACTGTATTTCCTACTCATACGGACCATATGTAGTTCAACTTTACATATGAAACTGATACAAACCACAGCTCCACTTACATAAATGCTCTTTAGTTAATAGTAAGAATCGCGTTGGGTTCAGAAACTGTGTAAAATCATTTGAGACCAAAATTCACTTGGTTTACCAGAAATGAACTCTTGCTTGTAGGAAGACACATATCCTGTGGATTAACTCCGTTTCTGAGGGGAAATTCAGAGCAGTGTTCCCATCCTTGAAATACACTCTGTTTTAACGCAAGAAGCAAGCTCTTCTTTCGAGCGTCTCTAATACAGCAAGAACCATGAGCATGCCGAGAAAATAAGAACTGTATTAACTACTCATATGAACCATATGTAGTTCAACTCTACTTATGAAACTGGTACAAACCACAGCTCCACTTATGTAAATGCTCTTTAGTTAATTGTGAGAATCGCTTTGGGTTCCTGACCTGTGTAAAATCATTTGAGCCCAAAATTCACATAGTTTTCCAGAAATGAACTCTTGCTTGTAGCAAGACACAGACCCTGTGGAATAACTCCGTTTCTGAATGGACATTCAGAGCAGTGTTCTCATCCATGAAATACACTCTGTTTTAACTCAAGAAGCAAGCTCTTCTTTCCAGCATCGCTACTACAGCAAGAACGATGAGCATGCCGAGAAAAAAAGAACTGTATTTCCTACTCATACGGACCACACGTAGTTCAACTCTGCTTATGAAACTGATACAAACCACAGCTCCACTTACATAAATGCTCTTTAGTTAATAGTGAGATTCGCGTCGGATTCGTGAACTGTGTAAAATCTTTTGATACCCAAATTCACATAGTTGTCCAAGAATGAACTCTTGCTTGTAGGAAGACACAGATCCTGTGGATTAACTCCGTTTCTGAATGGATATTCAGAGCAGTGTTCTCACCCTTGAAACACACTCTGTTTTAACGCAAGAAGCAACCTCTTCTTTCGAGTGTCTCTAATACAGCAAGAACCATATGCATGCCCAGAAAAAAAGAACTGTATTTCCTACTCATACGGACCATATGTAGTTCAACTTTACTTATGAAACTGATACAAACCAAAGCTCTACTTACATAAATGCTCTTTAGTTAATTGTAAGAATCGCTTTGGGTTCCTGAACTGTGTAAAATAATTTGAGACCAAAATTCACTTGGTTTACCAGAAATGAACTCTTGCTTGTGGGAAGACACAGATCCTGGGCTTTAACTCCGTTTCTGAAGGGAAATTCAGAGCAGTATTCTCATTCATTAAACACACTCTGTGTTAGTGCAAGAAGCAAGCTCTTCTTTCGAGCATCTCTAATACAGCAAGAAACATGAGCATGCCCAGAAAAAAAGAACTGTGTTTCTTACTCATAGGGACCACACGTAGTTTAACCCTGCTTATGAAACTGATACAAACCACATCTCTTCTTACAAAAATGCTCTTTAGTTAATAGTGAGAATCGCGTAAGATTCGTGAACTGTGTAAAATCATTTGAGCCCAAAATTCACTTGGTTTACCAGAAATGAACTCTTGCTTGTAGGAAGACACAGATCCTGGGCTTTAACTCCGTTTCTGAAGGGAAATTCAGAGCAGTATTCTCATTCATTAAACACACTCTGTTTTAGTGCAAGAAGCAAGCTTTCTTTCGAGCATCTCTAATACAGCAAGAAACATGAGCATGCCCAGAAAAAAAGAACTGTGTTTCCTACTCATACGGACCACACGTAGTTTAACTCTGCTTATGAAACTGATACAAACCACAGCTCCACTTACAAAAATGCTCTTTAGTTAATAGTGAGAATCGCGTTGGATTCGTGAACTGTGTAAAATCATTTGAGCCCAAAATTCACTTGGTTTACGAGAAATGAACTCTTGCTGTAGGAAGACACAGATCTTGGTCTTCAACTCCGTTTCTGAAGGGAAATTCAGAGCAGTGTTCTCATCCATGAAACACACTCTGTTTTAATGCTAGAAGCATGCTCTTCTTTCGAGCATCTCTAATACAGCAAGAAACATGAGCATGCCCAGAAAAAAAGACCTGTGTTTCCTACTCATATGGACCATATGTAGTTCATTTCTAATTATGGAACTGATACTAACCACAGCTCCACTTACATAAATGCTCTTTAGTTAATAGTGAGATTTGCGTTGGGTTCGGGAACTGTGCAAAATCATTAGAGTGCAAAATTCATTTGGTTTACCAGAAATGAACTATGGCTTGTAGGAAGACACAAATCCTGTGGTTTAACACCGTTTCTGAAAGGAAATTCAGACCAGTGTTCTCATCCATGGAACACACTCTGTTGTAACGCAAGAAGCATGCTCTTCTTTCAAGCATCTCTGCTACAGCAAGAACCATGAACATGCCCAGAAAAAAATAACTGTGTTTCCCACTCATAGGGACCATATGTAGTTCAAATCTACTTATGAAACTGATACTAACCACAGCTCCACTTACATAAATGCTCTTTAGTTAATTGTGAGAATCGCGTTGGGGTCGTGAACTGTGTAAAATCATTTGAGACCAAAATTCACTTGGTTTACCAGAAATGAACTCTTGCTTGTAGGAAGACACAGATCTTGGGCTTCAACTCCGTTTCTAAGGGAAATTCAGACAGAGTTCTCATCCATGAAACACACTCTGTTTTAATGCTAGAAGCATGCTCTTCTTTCGAGTGTCTCTAATACAGCAAGAACCATGATCATGCCTAGAAAAAAAGACCTGTGTTTCCTACTCATAGGGACCATATGTAGTTCAACTCTACTTACGAAACTTATACTAACCACAGCTCCACTTACATAAATGCTCTTTAGTTAATAGTAAGAATTCGTTGAGGTCGGGAACTATGTAAAATCATTTGAGCCCAAAATTCACTTGGTTTACCAGAAATGAACTCTTGCTTGTAGGAAGACACATATCCTAGGCTTTAACTCATTTTCTGAGGGGAAATTCAGAGCAGTATTCTCATTCATTAAAAACACTCTGTTTTAGTGCAAGAAGCAAGCTCTTCTTTCTAGCATCTCTAATACAGCAAGAAACATGAGCATGCCCTGAAAAAAAGAACTGTGTTTCCTACTCATACGGACCACACATAGTTTAACTCTGCTTATGAAACTGATACAAACCACAGCTCCACGTACATGATTGCTCTTGAGTTAATAGTGAGAATCACGTTGGGTTCGGAAACTGTGTAAAATCATTTGAGCCCAAAATTCACTTGGTTTACCAGAAATGAACTCTTGCTTGGAGGAAGACACATATCCTGTGGATTAACTCCGTTTCTGAAGGGAAATTCAGAGCAGTGTTCTCATCCATGAAAAACACTCTGTTATAACGCAAGAAGCAAGCTCTTCTTTTGAGCGTCTCTAATACACCAAGAACCATGAGAATGCCCAGAAAAAAAGAACTGTGTTTCCTACTCATACGGACCACACGTAGTTCAACTCTGCTTATGAAACTGATACAAACCACAGCTCCACTTACATAAATGCTCTTTAGTTAATAGTGAGATTCGCGTCGGATTCGTGAACTGTGTAAAATATTTTGATACCCAAATTCACATAGTTTTCCAGAAATGAACTCTTGCTTGTAGGAAGACACAGATCCTGTGGATTAACTCCGTTTCTGAATGGATATTCAGAGCAGTGTTCTCATCCTTGAAACACACTCTGTTTTAACGCAAGAAGCAACCTCTTCTTTGAGCGTCTCTAATACAGCAAGAACCATATGCATGTCCAGAAAAAAAGAACTGTATTTCCTACTCATACGGACCATATGTAGTTCAACTTTACTTATGAAACTGATACAAACCACATCTCCACTTACAAAAATGCTCTTTAGTTAATAGTGATAAACCTGTTGGGATTGTGAACTTTGTAAATTCATTTGAGCCGAAAATTCACTGCGTTTACCAGAAATGAACTCTTTCTTGTAGGAAGACACACAGCATTTGGTTTAACTCCATTTCTGAAGGGAAATTCAGACCTGAGTTCTCATCCATGAAACACACTCTGTTTTAACGCAAGAAGCATACTCTTCGTTCCAGATTTTGCAATACAGCATGGAATATGAGCATGCCCAGAAATAAAGAACTGTATCTCCTACTCATACGAAAAATATCTAGTTCAACTATGCTTCTGAAACTGATACAAAACAGATCATCTCTTAAATAGATGCTCTTTAGTTAATAGTGAAAATCGTGTTGGTTTTGTGAACTGTGTAAATTCATGTGAGCCGAAAAATCTCTGGGTTTATCGGAAATGAACTCTTGCTTGTAGGAAGACACAGAGCATTTGGTTTAACACCATTTCTGAAGGGAAATTCAGACCAGTGTTCTCATCCATGAAACACACTCTGTTTTAACGCAAGAAGCATACTCTTTTTTCCGGCATCTGCAATACCGCAAGAAACATGAGCATGGCCAGAAAAAAAGAACAGTGTTTCTGACTCAAATGGACCATATCTAGTTCAACTCTGCGTATGAAACTGATACAGACCTCAGCCTCTCTTACATAGACGCTCTTTAGTTAATAGTGATAAACTTGTTCGGTTTCTGAACTGTGTAAATTCATTTGAGCGGAAAATTCACTGCTTTTACCAAAAATGAACTGTTGCTTGTAGGAAGACACAGACCCTTTGGATAAACTCAGTTTCTCAAGGGAAATTCAGACCAGTGTTCTCATCCATGAAATAAACTCCGTTTTAACGGAAGAAGCATGCACTTCTTTCCAGCATCTGCAATACAGCAAGGAACATGAGCATGCCCAGAAAAAAAGAACTGTGTTTCCTACTCATAGGGAACGTATCTAGTTCAACTCTGCTTATGAAATTGATACAAACCACATCATCTCTTACATTGTTGCTCTTTAGTTAACAGTCTAAATACTATAGGGTTCGTGAACTGTGTAAATTCATTTTAGCCGAAAAATAACTGGGTTTACCGGAAATGAACTCTTTCTTGTAGGAAGACACAGAGCATGGCGTTTAACTCTGATTCTAAAGGGAAATTCAGAAAAGTGTTCTCATAAATGAAACACAGTCTGTTTTAATGCAAGAAGCATATTCTTCTTTCCAGCATGTGCAATACAGCAAGTAACATGAGCATGGCCAGAAAAAAAGAACTGTGTTTCCTACTCATAGGGACCATATCTAGTTCCCCTCTGCTTATGAAACTAATACAAAACACAGCATCTATTACATAGATACTCTTTAGTTATTATTGAAAAACGTGATGGGTTTGTGTACTGTGTAAATTCATTTGAGTCGAAAATTCCCTGGTTTATCAGATATGAACTCTTGCTTGTAGGAAGACACAGAGCTTTTGGTTAAACACCATTTCTGAAGGGAAATTCAGACCAGTGTTCTCATCCCTGAAACACAGTCTGTTTTAACGCAAGAAGCATGCTCTTTTTTCCGGCATCTGCAATACCGCAAGAAACATGAGCATGGCCAGAAAAAAAGAACAGTGTTTCCGACTCAAACAGAGCATATCTAGTTCAACTCTGCTTATGAAACTGATACAAACCTCAGCCTCTCTTACATAGACGCTCTTTAGTTAATAGTGATAATCTTGTTCCATTTCTGAACTGTATAAATTCATTTGAGACGAAAAATAACTGGGTTTACCGGAAATGAACTCTTGCTTGTAGGAAGACACAGCGCATTTGGTTTAACTCCATTTCTGAAGGGAAATTCAGAAGAGTGTTCTCATCCATGAAACACAGAATATTTTAACGCAAGAAGCATGCTCTTTTTTCCAGCATCTGCAATACAGCAAGAAAAATGAGCATGGCCAGAAAAAAAGAACGGTGTTTCTGACTCAAACGGACCATATCTAGTTCAACTCTGCTTATGAAACTGATACAAACCACAGCATGTCTCACATAGACGCGCTTTAGTTTATAGTGGTAATCTTATTGGGTTTGTGAATTGTGTAAATTGATATGAGCCGAAAATTCCCTGCCTTTACCAGAAATGAACTCTTGCTTGTAGGAAGACACAGAGCATTTGGTTTAACTCCATTTCTGAAAGGAAATTCAGAAGAGTGTTCTCATCCATGAAACACAGTCTGTTTTAACATAAGAAGCATTCTCTTTTTTCCAGCATCTGCAATACAGCAAGAAACATGAGCATGGCCAGAAAAAAAGAACCGTGTTTCTGACTCAAACGGACCATATCTAGTACAACTCTGCTTATGAAACTGATACAAACCACATCATTTCTTACATAGATGCTCTTTAGTTAACAGTCTAAATACGATAGGGTTCGTGAACTGTGTAAACTCATTTTAGCCGAAAAATAACTGGGTTTACCGGAAATGAACTCTTGCTTGTAGGAAGACACAGAGCATGGCGTTTAACTCTGATTCTAAAGGGAAATTCAGAAAAGTGTTCTCATAAATGAAACACAGTCTGTTTTAATGCAGGAAGGATGCTCTTCTTTCCAGCATCTGCAATAGAGCAAGAAACATGAGCATGGCCAGAAAAAAAGGACTATGTTTCCTAATCATATGGACGATACATAGTTCTACTCTGCTTATGAAACTGATACAAACCTCAGCCTCTCTTACATAGACGCTCTTTAGTTAATAGTGATAATCTTATTCGGTTTTTGAACTGTGTAAATTCATTTGAGACGAAAAATAACTGGTTTTACCGGAAATGAACTCTTGCTTGTAGGAGGTCACAGAGCATTTGGTTTAACTCCATTTCTGAAGGGAAATCCAGAAGAGTGTTCTCATCCATGAAACACACTCTGTATTAACGCCAGAAGCATGCTCTTCTTTCCCGCTTCTGCAATACAGCAAGGAACATGAGCATGCCTAGAAAAAAAGAACTGTATCTTCTACTCATACGAACAATATCTAGTTCAACTCTGCTTATGAAACTGATACAAACCAGATCATCTCTTACATAGATGCTCTTTAGTCAATAGTGAAAATCGTGTTGGTTTCGTGAACTGTGTAAATTTATTTGAGTCCAAAAATAACTGGGTTTACTGGCAATGAACTCTTGCTTGTAGGAAGACAGAGAGCATGGCGATAAACTCCGATTCTGAAGGGAAATTCAGAGCAGTGTTCTCATCCATGAAACACACTCTGTTTTAACGCAAGAAGCATGCTCTTCTTTCCAGCATCTGCAATACAGCAAGAAACATGAGCATGGCCAGAAAAAAAGAACAGTGTTTCTGACTCAAACGGACCATATCTAGTTCAACTCTGCTTATGAAACTGATACAAACCACAGCATCTATTACATAGACGTCTTTAGATTATAGTGATAAACTTGTTGGTTTTGTGAACTGTGTAAATTCATTGGAGACGAAAATTCACTGCTTTTCCAAATAAAGTACTCTTGCTTGTAGGAAGAGACAGAGCCTTTGCGTAAACTCAGTTTCTGAAGGGAAATTCAGACCAGTTTTCCCATCCATGAAACACACTCCTTTTTAACGGAAGAAGCATGCTCTTCTTTCCAGCGTCTGCAATACAGCAAGGAACATGAGCATGTCCAGAAAAAAAGAACTGTGTTTCCTACTCATACGGACCATATCTAGTTCAACTCTGCTTATGAAACTGATACAAACCACATCATTTCTTACATAGATGCTCTTTAGTTAATAGTCTAAATACTATAGGGTTCGTGAACTGTGTAAATTCATTTTAGCCGAAAAATAACTGGGTTTACCGGAAGTGAACTCTTTCTTGTAGGAAGAAACAGAGCATGGCGTTTAACTCTGATATTAAAGGGAAATTCAGAAAAGTGTTCTCATAGATGAAACACAGTCTGTTTTAATGCAAGAAGCATGCTCTTCTTTCCAGCATCTGCAATACAGCAAGAAACATGAGCATGGCCAGAAAAAAAGGACTTTGTTTCCTACTCATACGGACCATATCTAGTTCTACTATGCTTATGAAACTGATACAAACCACCGCAACCCTTACAGAGATGCTCTTTAGTTAATAGTGAAAAACGTGTTGGGTTTGTGAACTGTGTAATTTCATTTGAGCCAAAAAATCCCTGCCTTTACCAGAAATGAACTCTTGCTTATAGGAAGACACAGAGAATGGCATTTAACTCCATTTCTGAAGGGAAATTCAGACCTGTGTTCTCATCCATGAAACACACTCTGTTTTAACGCAAGAAGCATGCTCTTCTTTGCAACTTCTGCAATAGAGCAAGGAACATTAGCATGCCCAGAAAAAAGGAACTGTGTCTCCTACTCATACGAACAGTATCTAGTTCAACTCTGCTAATGACACTGATACAAACCACAGGATCAATTACATAGATGCTCTTTAGTTCGTAGTGAAAAACTTGTTGGGTTTGTGAACTGTGTAAATTCATTTGAGCCGAAAAATAACTGGGTTTACCGGAAATGAACTCTTGCATGTAGGAGGACACAGACCATGGAGTTTAACTCAGATTCTATAGGGAAATTCAGAAAAGTGTTCTCAGCCATGAAACACAGTCTGTTTTAACGCAAGGAGCATACTCTTCTTTCCAGCATCTGCAATACAGCAAGAAAAATGGGCATGGCCAGAAAAAAAGAACTGTGTTTCCTACTCATAGGTACCATATCTAGTACACTCTGCTTATGAAACTGATACAAACCACAGCATCTCTTACATTTATGCTATTTAGTTAATAGTGAAAAACCTGTTGGGTTTGTGAACTGTGTAAATTCATTTGAGCCGAAAATTCACTGTGTTTACAAGAAATGAATTCTTGCTTGTTGGAAGACACAGAGCATTTGGTTTAACTCCCTTTCTGAAGGGAAATTCAGAAAAGTGTTCTCATAAATGAAACACAGTCTGTTTTAATGCAAGAAGCATGCTCTTCTTTCCAGCATCTGCAATACAGCAAGAAACATGAGCATGGCCAGAAAAAAAGGACTTTGTTTCCTACTCATACGGACCATATCTAGTTCTACTATGGTTATGAAACTGATACAAACCACAGCATCCCTTACATAGATGCTCTTTAGTTAATAGTGAAAATCGTGTTGGGTTTGTGAACTGTGTAAATTCATTTGAGCTGAAAAATCCCTGCCTTTACCAGAAATGAATTCTTGCTTATAGGAAGACACAGAGCATGGCGTTGAACTCCATTTCCGAAGGGAAATTCAGAGCAGTGTTCTCATCCATGAAACACAGTCTGTTTTAACGCAAGAAGCATGCTCTTCGTCCCAGCTTCTGCAATACAGCAAGAAATATGTGCATGCCCAGAAAAAAAGAACTGTATCTCCTAGTCATAAGAACAATATCTAGTTCAACTCTGCTTATGAAACTGATATAAACCAGATCATCTCTTACATAGATGCTCTTTAGTTAATAGTCAAAATCGTGTTGTTTTCCTGAACTGTGTAAATTAATGTGATCCGAAAATTCCCTGGTTTACCAGAAATGAACTCTTGCTTGTAGCAAGACACAATGCATTTGGTTTAACTTCATTTCTGAAGGGAAATTCAGAAGAGTGTTCTCATCAATGAAACACAGTCTGTTTTAATGCAAGAAGCATGCTCTTCTTTCCAGCATCTGCAATACAGCAAGAAACATGAGCATGGCCAGAAAAAAAAAAAACTGTTTTGCCTACTAATACGGACCATATCTAGTTCTTCTATGCTTATGAAACTGATACAAACCACAGCATCCCTTACATAGATGCTCTTTAGTTAATAGTGAAAAACGTGTTGGGTTATTGAACTGGGTAAATTCATTGGAGCCAAAAATTCACTGCCTTTACAAGATTTGAACTCTTGCTTGTTGGAAGAAATAGAGCATTTGGTTTAACTCCATTTCTGAACGGAAATTCAGACCAGTGTTCTCATCCATGAAACACACTCCGTTTTAATGGAAGAAGCATGCTCTTCTTTCCAGCTTCTGCAATACAGCAAGGAACATGAGCATTCGAAAAAAAAGAACTGTATCTCCTACTCATCCGAAAAATATCTAGTTCAACTCTGCTTATGAAACTGATACAAACCACATCATCTCTTACATAGATGCTCTTTAGTTAATAGTGATAAACTTGTTGGGTTTGTGAAATGTGTAAATTCATTGGAGCCGAAAATTCCTGCCTTTACCAGAAATGAACTCTTGCTTGTAGGAAGACACAGAGCATTTGGTTTAACTCCCTTTCTGAAGGGAAATTCAGACCAGTGTTCTCATCCATGAAACACACTCTGTTTTAACGCAAGAAGCATGCTCTTCTTTGCAACTTTTGCATCAGAGCAAGGAACATTAGCATGCCCAGAAAAAAAGAACTGTGTCTCCTACTCATAGGAACAGTATCTAGTTCAACTCTGCGAATGAAACTGATACAAACCACAGGATCAATTACATAGATGCTCTTTAGTTCGTAGTGAAAAACTTGTTGGGTTTGTGAACTGTGTAAATTCATTTGAGCCGAAAAATAACTGGGTTTACCGGAAATGAACTCTTGCATGTAGGAGGACACAGACCATGGAATTTAACTCAGATTCTATAGGGAAATTCAGAAAAGTGTTCTCATCCATGAAACACAGTCTGTTTTAACGCAAGAAGCATACTCTTCTTTCCAGCATCTGCAATACAGCAAGAAAAATGGGCATGGCCAGAAAAAAAGAACTGTGTTTCTGACTGAAACGGACCATATCTAGGTCAACTCTGCTTATGAAACTGATACAAACCACAGCATCTCTTACATAGACGCTCTTTAGTTAATAGTGATAAACTTGTTGGGTTTGTGAACTGTGTAAATTCATTTGAGCCGAAAATTCCCTGCCTTTACCAGAAATGCACTCTTGCTTTTAGGAAGACACAGAGCATTTGGTTTAACTCCATGTCTGAGGGGAAATTCAGACCTGTGTTCTCATCCATGAAACACACTCAGTTTTAACGGGAGAATCATGCTCTTCTTTCCAGCTTCTGCAATACAGCAAGGAACAAGAGCATGCCCAGATAAAAAGAACTGAATCTCCTACTCATTCGAACAATATCCAGTTCAAATCTGCTTATGAAACTGATACAAACCAGATCATCTCTTACAAAGATGCTCTTAAGTTAATAGTGAAAATTGTGTAGGTTTCGTTAACTGTATAAATTCATTGGAGCCCAAAAATAACTGGGTTTACCAGAAATGAACTCTTGCATGTAGGAAGACACAGACAATGGAGTTTAACTCAGATTCTATAGGGAAATTCAGAAAAGTGTTCTCATCCATGAAACACAGTCTGTTTTAACTCAGGAAGCATGCTCTTCTTTCCAGCATCTGCAATACAGAAAGAAACATGAACATGGCCAGAAAAAAAGAACTGTGTTTCCTACTCATAGGTACCTTATCTAGTTCACTCTGCTTATGAAACTGATACAAACCACAGTATCTCTTACATTGATGCTCTTTAGTTAATAGTGAAAAACCTGTTGGGTTTGTGAACTGTGTAAATTCATTTGAGCCGAAAATTCACTGTGTTTACAAGAAATGAATTCTTGCTTGTTGGAAGACACAAAGCATTTGGTTTAACTCCATTTCTGAAGAGAAATTGAGACCAGTGTTCTCTTCCATGAAACAAACTCTGTTTTAACGCAAGAAGCATGCTCTTCTTTCCAGCTTCTGCAATACAGCAAGGAACATGAGCATGCCCAGAAAAAAAGAACTGTGTCTCCTAATCATACGGACCATATCTAGTTCAACTCTGCTAATGAACCTGATACAAACCACAGGATCAATTACATAGATGCTCTTTAGTTCATAGTGAAAAACTTGTTGGGGTTTGTGAACTGTGTAAATTCAATAGAGCCCAAAAATAACTGGGTTTACCGGAAATGAACTCTTGCATGTAGGAGGACATAGACCATGGAGTTTACTCAGATTCTATAGGGAAATTCAGAAAAGTGTTCTCAGACATGAAACACAGTCTGTTTTAACGCAGGAAGCATGCTCTTCTTTCCAGCATCTGCAATGCAGCAAGAAACATGAGCATGGCCAGAAAAAAAGAACTGTGTTTCTGACTGAAACGGACCATATCTAGGTCAACTCTGCTTATGAAACTGATACAAACCACAGGATCAATTACATAGATGCTCTTTAGTTCATAGTGAAAAACTTGTTGGGGTTTGTGAACTGTGTAAATTCATTTGAACCCAAAAATTACTGGGTTTACCGGAAATGAACTCTTGCATGTAGGAAGACACAGACCATGGAGTTTAACTCAGATTCTATAGGGAAATTCAGAAAAGTGTTCTCATCCATGAAACACAGTCTGTTTTAACTCAAGAAGCATGCTCTTCTTTCTAGCATCTGCAATACAGCAAGAAACATGAGCATGGTCAGAAAAAAAGAACTGTGTTTCTGACTCAAACGGACCATATCTAGGTCAACTCTGCTTATGAAACTGATACAAACCACAGCATCTCTTACATAGACGCTCTTTAGTTAATAGTGATAAACTTGTTGGGTTTGTGAACTGTGTAAATTCATTTGAGCCGAAAATTCCCTGCCTTTACCAGAAATGAACTCTTGCTTGTAGGAAGACACAGAGCATTTGGTTTAACTCCATGTCTGAGGGGAAATTCAGACCTGTGTTTTCATCCATGAAACACACTCTGTTTTAACGCAAGAAGCATGCTCTTCTTTCCAGCTTCTGCAATACATCAAGGAACATTATCATGCCCAGAATAAAAGAACTGTATCTCCTAATCATAAGAACAATATCTAGTTCAACTCTGCTTATGAAACTGATACAAACCAGATCATCTCTTACATAGATGCTCTTTAGTTAATAGTGAAAATCGTGTTGGTTTCGTGAACTGTGTAAATTCATTTGAGTCCAAAAATAATTGGGTTTACCGGCAATGAACTCTTGCTTGTAGGAAGACAGAGAGCATGGCGTTTAACTCCGATTCTAAAGGGAAATTCAGAAAAGTGTTCTCATCAATGAAACACAGTCTGTTTTAATGCAAGAAGCATGCTCTTCTTTCCAGCATCCGCAATACAGCAAGAAACATGAGCATGGCCACAAAAAAAGAACTGTGTTTCAAACTCATAGGGACCATATTTCATTCAACTCTGCTTCTGAATCTGATAGAAAACACAGCGTCTCTTACATAGATGCTCTTTAGTTAATAGTGAAAAACGTGTTGGGTTTAGGGACTGTGTAAATTCATATGAGCCGAAAATTACCTGCCTTTACCAGAAATGAACTCTTGCTTGTAGGAAGACACAGAGCATTTGGTTTAACTCCATTTCTGAATGTAAATTCAGACCTGTGTTCTCATCCATGAAACACAGTCTGTTTTAACGCAAGAAACATGCTCTTTTTTCCAGCATTTGCAATACAGCAAGAAACATGAGCATTGCCAGAAAAAAAGAACTGCTTTTCTGACACAAACGGACCATATCTAGTTCAACTCTATTTATGACACTTATACAAGACACATCATCTCTTACACAGATGCTCTTTACTTCATAGTGAAAATCATATTGGTTTCATGAACTGTGTAAACTCATTTGAGCCGAAAAATAACTGGGTTTACCGGAAATGAACTCTTGCATGTAGGAGGACACAGACCATGGAGTTTAACTCAGATTCTATAGGGAAATTCAGAAAAGTGTTCTCATCCATGAAACACAGTCTGTTTTAATGCAAGAATCATGCTCTTCTTTCCAGCATCTACAATACAGCAAGAAACATGAGGATGGCTAGAAAAAAAGAACTGTGTTTCCTACTCATAGGTACCATATCTAGTTCACTCTGCTTATGAAACTGATACAAACCACAGCATCTCTTACATTGATGCTCTTTAGTTAATAGTGATAAACTTGTTGGGTTTGTGAAATGTGTAAATTCATTTGAGCCGAAAATTCCTGCCTTTACCAGAAATGAACTCTTGCTTGTAGGAAGACACAGAGCATTTGGTTTAACTCCCTTTCTGAAGGGAAATTCAGACCAGTGTTCTCATCCATGAAACAAACTCTGTTATAACGCAAGAAGCATGCTCTTCTTTCCAGCTTCTGCAATACAGCAAGGAACATTAGCATGCCCAGAAAAAAAGAACTGTGTCTCCTAATCATAGGGACCATATCTAGTTCAACTCTGCTAATGAAACTGATACAAACCACAGGATCAATTACATAGATGCTCTTTAGTTCATAGTGAAAAACTTGTTGGGGTTTGTGAACTGTGTAAATTCATTTGAGCCGAAAAATAACTGGGTTTACCGGAAATGAACTCTTGCATGTAGGAGGACAAAGACCATGGAGTTTAACTCAGATTCTATAGGGAAATTCAGAAAAGTGTTCTCATCCATGAAACACAGTCTGTTTTAACGCAGGAAGCATGCTCTTCTTTCCAGCATCTGCAATACAGCAAGAAACATGAGCATGGCCAGAAAAAAAGAACTGTTTTTCCTACTCATAGGTACCATATCTAGTTCACTCTGCTTATGAAACTGATACAAACCACAGCATCTCTTAAATTGATGCTCTTCAGTTAATAGTGAAAAACGTGTTGGGTTATTGAACTGGGTAAATTCATTTGAGCCGAAAATTCACTGCCTTTACAAGAAATGAACTCTTCCTTGTTGGAAGTCACAGAGCATTTGGTTTAACTCCATTTCTGAAGGGAAATTCAGACCAGTGTTCTCATCCATGAAACACACTCTGTTTTAACGCAAGAAGCATTCTCTTCTTTCCAGCTTCTGCAATACAGCAAGGAACATGAGCATGCCCAGAAAAAAAGAACTGTGTCTCCTAATCATACGGACCATATCTAGTTCAACTCTGCTAATGAAACTGATACAAACCACAGGATCAATTACATAGATGCTCTTTAGTTCATAGTGAAAATTGTGTTGGTTTCGTGAACTGTGTAAATTCATTGGTGCCCAAAAATAACTGGGTTACCCGGAAATGAACTCTTGCATGTAGGAAGACACAGAACATGGAGTTTAACTCAGATTCTATAGGGAAATTCAGAAAAGTGTTCTCATCCATGAAACACAGTCTGTTTTAATGCAAGAATCATGCTCTTCCTTCCAGCATCTGCAATACAGCAAGAAACATGAGGATGGCTAGAAAAAAAGAACTGTGTTTCGTACTCATAGGTACCATATCTAGTTCACTCTGCTCATGAAACTGATACAAACCACAGCATCTCTTACATTGATGCTATTTAGTTAATAGTGAAAAACGTGTTGGGTTATTGAACTGGGTAAATTCATTGGAGCCGAAAATTCACTGCCTTTACAAGAAATGAACTCTTGCTTGTTGGAATACATAGACCATTTGGTTTAACTCCCTTTCTGAAGGGAAATTCAGACCAGTGTTCTCATCCATGAAACAAACTCTGTTATAACGAAAGAATCATGCTCTTCTTTCCAGCTTCTTCAATACAGCAAGGAACATTAGCATGCACAGAAAAAAAGAACTGTGTCCCCTAATCATACGGACCATATCTAGTTCAACTCTGCTAATGAAACTGATACAAACCACAGGACTAATTACGTAGATGCTCTTTAGTTCATAGTGAAAAACTTGTTGGGGTTTGTGAACTGTGTAAATTCATTTGAGCCGAAAAATAACTGGGTTTACCGGAAATGAACTCTTGCATGTAGGAGGACACAGACCATGGAGTTTAACTCAGATTCTATAGGGAAATTTAGAAAAGTGTTCTCATCCATGAAACACAGTATGTTTTAACGCAGGAAGCATGCTCTTCTTTCCAGCATCTGCAATACAGAAAGAAACATGACCATGGCCAGAAAAAAATAACTGTGTTTCCTACTCATAGGTACCTTATCTAGTTCACTCTGCTTATGAAACTGATACAAACCACAGCATCTCTTACATTGATGCTCTTTAGTTAATAGTGATAAACTTGTTGGGTTTGTGAACTGTGTAAATTCATTTGAGCCGAAAATTCTCTGCTTTTACTAGAAATGACCTCTTGCTTGTAGGAAGACACAGAGCATTTGGTTTAACTCCATGTCTGATGGGAAAATCAGACCTGTGTTTTCATCCATGAAACACACTCTGTTTTAACGCAAGAAGCATGCTCTTCTTTCCAGCTTCTGCAATACATCAAGTAACATGAGCATGCCCAGAATAAAAGAACTGTATCTCCTACTCATACGAACAATATCTAGTTCAACTCTGCTTATGAAACTGATACAAACCAGATCATCTCTTACATAGATGCTCTTTAGTTAATAGTGAAAATCGTGTTGGTTTCGTGAACTGTGTAAATTCATTTGAGTCCAAAAATAATTGGGTTTACCTGCAATGAACTCTTGCTTGTAGGAAGACAGAGAGCATGGCGTTTAACTCCGATTCTAAAGCGAATTTCAGAAAAGTGTTCTCATCAATGAAACACAGTCTGTTTTAATGCAAGAAGCATGCTCTTCTTTCCAGCTTCTGCAATTCAGCAAGAAACATGAGCATGGCCACAAAAAAAGAACTGTGTTTCAAACTCATAGGGACCATATTTCTTTCAACTCTGCTTCTGTATCTGATAGAAAACACAGCGTCTCTTACATAGATGCTCTTTAGTTAATAGTGAAAAACGTGTTGGGTTTGGGAACTGTGTAAATTCATATGAGCCGAAAATTACCTGCCTTTACCAGAAATGAACTCTTGCTTGTAGGAAGACACAGAGCATTTGGTTTAACTCCATTTCTGAATGTAAATTCAGACCTGTGTTCTCATCCATGAAACACAGTCTGTTTTAACGCAAGAAGCATGCTCTTTTTTCCAGCATCTGCAATACAGCAAGAAACATGAGCATGGCCAGAAAAAAAGAACTGCTTTTCTGACTCAAACGGACCATATCTAGTTCAATTCTATTTATGACACTTATAGAAGACACATCATCTCTTACACAGATGCTCTTTACTTCATAGTGAAAATCATATTGGTTTCATGAACTGTGTAAATTCATTTGAGCCGAAAAATAACTGGGTTTACCTGAAATGAACTCTTGCATGTAGGAGGACACAGACCATGGAGTTTAACTCAGATTCTATAGGGAAATTCAGAAAAGTGTTCTCATCCATGAAACACAGTCTGTTTTAATGCAAGAATCATGCTCTTCTTTCCAGCATCTGCAATACAGCAAGAAACATGAGGATGGCTAGAAAAACAGAACTGTGTTTCCTACTCATAGGTACCATATCTAGTTCACTCTGCTTATGAAACTGATACAAACCACAGCATCTCTTACATTGATGCTCTTTAGTTAATAGTGATAAACTGTTGGGTTTGTGAAATGTGTGAATTCATTTGAGCCGAAAATTCCTGCCTTTACCAGAAATGAACTCTTGCATGTAGGAAGACACAGAGCATTTGGTTTAACTCCATTTCTGAAGGGAAATTCAGACCAGTGTTCTCATCCATGAAACACACTCTGTTTTAACGCAAGAAGCATGCTCTTCGTTCCAGCTTCTGCAATACAGCAAGGAACATGTGCATGCCCAGAAAAAAAGAGCTGTATCTACTCCTCATACGAACAATATCTAGTTCAACTCTGCTTATGAAACTGAT
Source organism: Onychomys arenicola (assembly GCA_949786405.1). NCBI lineage: Eukaryota > Metazoa > Chordata > Mammalia > Rodentia > Cricetidae > Onychomys > Onychomys arenicola. The sequence goes on along the minus strand of CATKUM010000022.1, from coordinate 733,551 downwards.
ATAAACCAGATCATCTCTTACATAGATGCTCTTTAGTTATTATTGAAAAACGTGTTGGGTTTGTGAACTGTGCAAATTCCTTTGAACTGAAAATTCACTGGTTTATCAGAAAAGAACTCTTGCTTGTAGGAAGACACAGTGCATTTGGTTTAACTTCATTTCTGAAGGGAAATTCAGAAGAGTGTTCTCATCTATGAAACACAGTCTGTTTTAACGCATGAAGCATGCTCTTCTTTCCAGCATCTGCAATACAGCAAGAAACATGAGCATGGCCAGAAAAAGAAAAACTGTGTTTCCTACTCATAGGGATTATATTTAGTTCCACTCTGCTTATGAAACTGATACAAAACACAGCATCTCTTACATAGATGCTCTTTAGTTATTATTGAAAAACGTGTTGGGTTTGTGAACTGTGTAAATTCATTTGAGCCGAAAATTCCCTGGTTTATCAGAAATGAACTCTTGCTTGTAGGAAGACAGAGAACATGGCGTTTAACTCCATTTCTGAAGGGAAATTCAGAGCAGTGTTCTCATCCATGAAACACACTCTGTATTAACGCAAGAAGCATGCTCTTTTTTCCAGCTTCTGCAATACAGCAAGGAATATGAGCATGGCCAGAAAAAAAGAACAGTGTCTCCTACTCATACGGACCATATCTAGTTCAACTCTAATTATGAAACTGATACAAAACACAGCATCTCTTACATAGATGCTCTTTAGTTATTATTGAAAAACGTGTTGGGTTTGTGAACTGTGCAAATTCCTTTGAGCCGAAAATTCACTGGTTTATCAGAAATGAACTCTTGCTTGTAGGAAGACACAGAGCATTTGGTTTAACACCATTTCTGAAGGGAAATTCAGAACAGTGTTCTCATCCATGAAACACACTCTGTTTTAACGCAGGAAGCATGCTCTTCTTTCCACCTTCTGCAATACAGCAAGGAACATTAGCATGCCCAGAAAAAAAGAACTGTGTCCCCTAATCATACGGACCATATCTAGTTCAACTCTGCTAATGAAACTGATACAAACCACAGGATCAATTACATAGATGCTCTTTAGTTCATAGTGAAAAACTTGTTGGGGTTTGTGAACTGTGTAAATTCATTAGAGCCCAAAAATAACTGGGTTTACCGGAAATGAACTCTTGCATGTAGGAGGACATAGACCATGGAGTTTACTCAGATTCTATAGGGAAATTCAGAAAAGTGTTCTCAGACATGAAACACAGTCTGTTTTAACGCAGGAAGCATGCTCTTCTTTCCAGCTTCTGCAATACAGCAAGGTACATGAGCATGCCCAGAATAAAAGAACTGTATCTCCTACTCATACGAACAATATCTAGTTCAACTCTGCTTATGAAACTGATACAAATGAGATCATCTCTTACATAGATGCTCTTTAGTTAATAGTGAAAATCGTGTTGGTGTCGTGAACTCTGTAAATTCATTTGAGCCCAAAAATAACTGGGTTTACCGGCAATGAACTCTTGCTTGTAGGAAGACAGAGAGCATGGCGTTTAACTCCGATTCTAAAGGGAAATTCAGAAAAGTGTTCTCATCAATGAAACAAAGTCTTTTTTAACACAGGAAGCATTCTATTTTTTCCAGCATCTGCAATACAGCAAGAAACATGAGCATGGCCAGAAAAAAAGAACTGTGTTTCCTACTCATAGGGACCATATCTAGTTCCACTCTGCTTCTGATACTGATAAAAACCACAGCATCTCTTACATAGATGCTCTTAAGTTAATAGTGATAAACCTGTTGGGATTGTGAACTGTGTAAATTCATTTGAGCCGAAAATTCACTGCGTTTACCAGAAATGAACTCTTGCTTGTAGGAAGACACAGAGCATTTGGTTTAACTCCATTTCTGAAGGGAAATTCAGGCCAGTGTTCTGATCCATGAAACACACTCTGTATTAACGCAAGAAGCATGCTCTTCGTTCCATCATCTGCAAAACAGCAAGGAACATGAGCATGCCCAGAAAAAAAGAACTGTATCTCCTACTCATACAAACAATATCTAGTTCAACTCTGCTTATGAAACTGATACAAACCTGATCATCTCTTATATAGACGCTCTTTAGTTAATAGTGAAAATCGTGTTGGTTTTGTGAACTGTGTAAATTCATGTAAGCCGAAAAATCTCTGTGTTTACCGGAAATGAACTCTTACATGTAGAAAGACACAGACCAAAGTTTAACTCAGATTCTATAGGGAAATTCAGAAAAGTGTTCTCATCCATGAAACACAGTCTGTTTTAACTCAAGAAGCATGCTCTTCTTTCCAGCGTCTGCAATACAGCAAGGATAATGAGCATATCCAAAAAAAAAAAGAACTGTGTTTCCTACTCATACGGACCATATCTAGTTCCACTCTGCTTATGATACTGATACAAACCACAGCATCTCTTACATAGATGCTCTTTAGTTAATAGTGATAAACCTGTTGGGTTTGTGAACTGTGTAAATTCATTTGAGCCGAAAATTCACTGCGTTTACCAGAAATGAACTCTTGCTCGTAGGAAGACACAGAGCATTTGGTTTAACACCATTTCTGAAGGGAAATTCAGACCAGTGTTCTCATCCATGAAACACACTTTGTTTAAACGCAAGAAGCATGCTCTTTTTTCCGGCATCTTCAATACAGCAAGAAACATGAGCATGGCCAGAAAAAAAGAACAGTGTTTCTGACTCAAACGGACCATATCTAGTTCAACTCTGCTTATGAAACTGATACAAACCACATCATTTCTTACATAGATGCTCTTTAGTTAATAGTCTAAATACTATAGGGTTCGTGAACTTTGTAAATTCATTTTAGCCAAAAAATAACTGGGTTTACCGGAAATGAACTCTTTCTTGTAGGAAGACACAGAGCATGGCGTCTAACTCTGATTCTAAAGGGAAACTCAGAAAAGTGTTCTCATAAATGAAACACAGTTTGTTTTAATGCAAGAAGAATGCTCTTCTTTCCAGCATCTGCAATACAGCAAGAAACATGAGCATGGCCAGAAAAAAGGACTTTGTTTCCTACTCATACGGACCATATCTAGTTCTACTATGCTTATGAAACTGATACAAACCACAGCATCCCTTACATAGATGCTCTTTGTTAATAGTGAAAAACGTGTTGGGTTTGTGAACTGTGTAAATTCATTTGAGCCGAAAAATCCCTGCCTTTACCAGAAATGAACTCTTGCTTATAGGAAGACACAGAGCATGGCGTTTAACTCCATTTCTGAAGGGAAATTCAGAGCAGTGTTCTCATCCATGAAACACACTCTGTATTAACGCAAAAAGCATGCTCTTCTTTCCAGCTTCTGCAATACAGCAATGAACATGAGCATGCCCAGAAAAAAAGAACTGTATCTTCTACTCATACGAACAATATCTAGTTCAACTCTGCTTATGAAACTGACACAAAACAAATCATCTCTTACATAGATGCTCTTTAGTTAATAGTGAAAATCGTGTTGGTTTCGTGAACTGTGTAAATTCATTTGAGCCCAAAAATAACTGAGATTACTGGCAATGAACTCTTGCTTGTAGGAAGACAGAGAGCATGGCGTTAAACACCGATTCTAAAGGGAAATTCAGAAAAGTGTTCTCATCCATGAAACACAGTCTATTTTAAAGCAAGAAGCATGCTCTTCTTTGGAGCATCTGCAATACAGCAAGAAATATGAGCATGGCCAGAAAAAAAGAACTGTGGTTCTGACTCAAACGGACCATATCTAGTTCAACTCTGCTTATGAAACTAATACAAACCACAGCATCTCTTACATAGATGCTCTTTAGTTAATAGTGATAAACCTGTTGGGTTTGTGAACTGTGTAAATTCATTTGAGCCGAAAATTCACTGCGTTTCCCAGAAATGAACTCTTGCTTGTAGGAAGACACAGAGCATTTGGTTTAACTCCATTTCTGAAGGGAAATTCAGACCTGTGTTCTCATCCATGAAACGCACTCTGTTTTAACGCAAGAAGCATGCTCTTCTTTCCAGCATCTGCAATACAGCAAGAAACATGAGCATGGCCAGAAAAAAAAAAAACTGTGTTTCCTACTCATAGGGACTATATTTAGTTCCACTCTGCTTATGAAACTGATACAAAACACAGCATCTCTTACATAGATGCTCTTTAGTTATTATTGAAAAACGTGTTGGGTTTGTGAACTGTGTAAATTCATTTGAGCCGAAGATTCCCTGGTTTACCAGAAATGAAATCTTGCTTGTAGGAAGACACAGAGCATTTGGTTAAACAACATTTCTGAAGGGAAATTCAGACCAGTGTTCTCTTCCATGAAACACACTTTGTTTAAACGCAAGAAGCATGCTCTTTTGTCAGGCATCTTCAATACAGCAAGAAACATGAGCATGGCCAGAAAAAAAGAACAGTGTTTCTGACTCAAACGGACCATATCTAGTTCAACTCTGCTTATGAAACTGATACAAACCTCAGCCTCTCTTACATAGATGCTCTTTAGTTAATAGTGATAAACTTGTTCGGTTTCTGAACTGTGTAAATTAATTTGAGCCGAAAAATAATTGGGTTCACCGGAAATGAACTCTTTCTTGTAGGAAGACACAGAAAATGGCCTTTAACTCTGATTCTAAAGGGAAATTCAGAAAAGTGTTCTCATAAATGAAACACAGTCTGTTTTAATGCAAGAAGCATGCTCTTCTTTCCAGCATCTGCAATACAGCAAGAAACATGAGCATGGCCAGAAAAAAAGGACTTTGTTTCCTACTCATATGGACCATCTCTAGTTCTACTATGCTTATGAAACTGATACAAACCACAGCATCCCTTACATAGATGCTCTTTAGTTAATAGTGAAAAACGTGTTGGGTTTGTGAACTGTGTAAATTCAGTTGTGCCGAATAATCCCTGCCTTTACCAGAAATTAACTCTTGCTTATAGGAAGACACAGAGCATGGCGTTTAACTCCATTTCCAAAGGGAAATACAGAGCAGTGTTCTCATCCATGAAACACACTCTGTATTAACGCAAGAAGCATGCTCTTCTTTCCAGCTTCTGCAATACGGCAAGGAATATGAGCATGGCCAGAAAAAAAAAACTGTGTTTCCTACTCATAGGGACTATATTTAGTTCCACTCTGCTTATGAAACTGATACAAAACACAGCATCTCTTACATAGATGCTCTTTAGTTATTATTGAAAAACGTGTTGGGTTTGTGAACTGTGTAAATTCATTTGAGCCGAAAATTCCCTGGTTTACCAGAAATGAACTCTTGCTTGTAGGAAGACACAGAGCATTTGGTTTAACACCATTTCTGAAGGGAAATTCAGACCATTGTTCTCATCCATGAAACACACTTTGTTTTAACGCAAGAAGCATGCTCTTTTTTCAGGCATCTTCAATACAGCAAGATACATGAGCATTGCCAGAAAAAAAGAACAGTGTTTCTGACTCAAACGGACCATATCTAGTTCAACTCTGCTTATGAAACTGATACAAACCTCAGCCTCCCTTACATAGACGCTCTTTAGTTAATAGTGATAAGCTTGTTCGGTTTCTGAACTGTGTAAATTAATTTGAGCCGAAAAATAACTGGGTTTACCGGAAATGAACTCTTTCTTATAGGAATACACAGAGCATGGCATGAAACGCTGATTCTAAAGGGAAATTCAGAAAAGTGTTCTCGTAAATGAAACACAGTGTGTTTTAATGCAAGAAGCATGCTCTTCTTTGCAGCATCTGCAATACAGCAAGAAACATGAGCATGGCCAGAAAAAAAGAACTGTGGTTCTGTCTAAAACGGACCATATCTAGTTCAACTCTGCTTATGAAACTGATACAAACCACAGCATCTCTTACATAGATGCTCTTTAGTTAATAGTGAAAATCGTGTTGGTTTCGTGAACTGTGTAAATTCATTTGAGCACAAAAATAACTGGGTTTACTGGCAATGAACTCTTGCTTGTAGGAAGACAGAGAGCATGGCGTTAAACTCCGATTCTAAAGGGAAATTCAGAAAAGTGTTCTCATCCATGAAACACAGTCTATTTTATCGCAAGAAGCATGCTCTGCTTTCGAGCATCTGCAATACAGCAATAAACATGAGCATGGCCAGAAAAAAGAACTGTGGTTGTGACTCAAACGGACCATATCTACTTCAACTCTGCTTATGAAACTGATACAAACCACAGCATCTCTTACATAGATGCTCTTTAGTTAATATTGATAAACTTGTTGGGTTTGTGAACTGTGTAAATTCATATGAGCCGAAAATTCCCGGCCTTTACCAGAAATGAACTCTTGCTTGTAGGAAGACACAGAGCATTTGGTTTAACTCCATTTCTGAAGGGAAATACAGACCTGTGTTCTCATCCATGAAATACACTCTGTTTTAACGCAAGAAGCATGCTCTTCTTTCCAGATTCTGCAATACAGCAAGGAACATGAGCATGCTCAGAAAAAAAGAACTAAATCTCCCACTCATACGAACAGTATCTAGTTCAACTCTGCTTATGAAATTGATACATAGCAGATCATCTCTTACATAGATGCTCTTTAGTTAATAGTGAAAATCGTTTTGGTTTCGTGAAATGTGTAAATTCATTTGAGCCCCAAAATAACTTGGTTTTCTGGCAAAGAACTCTTGCTTGTAGGAAGACACAGAGCATTTGGATTAACTCCATTTCTGAATGTAAATTCAGACCTGTATTCTCATCCATGAAACACAGTCTGTTTTAACGCAAGAAGCATGCTCTTCTTTCCAACATCTGCAATACAGCAAGAAACATGAGCATGGCCAGAAAAAAAGAACTGCGTTTCTGACTCAAACGGAAACATATATAGTTCAAGTCTATTTATGACACTGATACAAGACACATCATGTCTTACACAGATGCTCTTAACTTCATAGTGAAAATCATATTTTTTTTTGAACTGTGTAAACTCATTTGAGCTGAAAAATAACTGGGTTTACCAGGAATGAACTCTTGAATGTAGGAGGACACAGACCAAGGAGTTTAACTCAGTTTCTATAAGGAAATTCAGAAAAGTGTTCTCATCCATGAAACACATTCTCTTTTAACGCAAGAAGCATGCTCTTCTTTCCAGCATCTGCAAAACAGCAAGAAACATGAGCCAGAAAAAAAGAACTGTTTCCTACTCATAGGTACCATATCTAGTTCACTCTGCCTATGAAACTGATACAAACCACAGCATCTCTTACATTGATGCTCTTTAGTTAATAGTGAAAAACGTGTTTGGTTTGTGAACTGTGTAAATTCATTTGAGCCAAAAATTCACTGTGTTTACAAGAAATGAACTCTTGCTTGTTGGAGGACATAGAGCATTTGGTTTAACTCCCTTTCTGAAGGAAAATTCAGACAAGTGTTTTCATCCATGAAACACACTCTGTTTTAACGCAAGAAGCATGCTCTTCTTTCCAAATTCTGCAATATAGCAAGGAACATGAGCATGCCTAGAAAAAAAATAACTGTGTCTCCTACTCATACGAACAGTATCTAGTTCAACTCTGCTAATGAAACTGATACAAACCACAGGATCAATTACATAGATGCTCTTTAGTTCCTAGTGAAAAACTTGTTGGGTTTGTGAACTGTGTAAATTCATTTGAGCCGAAAAATAACTGGGTTTACCGGAAATGAACTATTGCATGTAGGAGGACACAGACCATGGAGTTTAACTCAGATTCTATAGGGAAATTCAGAAAAGTGTTCTCAGCCATGAAACACACTCTGTTTTAACGCAGGAAGCATGCTCTTCTTTCCAGCTTCTGAAATACAGCAAGGAACAAGATCATGCCCAGAAAAAAAGAACTGTATCTCCTACTCATTCGAACAATGTCTAGTTCAAATCTGGTTATTAAACTGATACAAACCAGATCATCTCTTACATAGATGCTCTTTAGTTAATAGTGAAAATTGTGTAGGTTTCGTGAACTGTGTAAATTCATTGGAGCCCAAAAATAACTGGGTTTACCATAAATGAACTCTTGCATGTAGGAAGACACAGACAATGGAGTTTAACTCAGATTCTATAGGGAAATTCAGAAAAGTGTTCTCATCCATGAAACACAGTCTGTTTTAATGCAAGAAGCATTCTCTTCTTTCCAGCATCTGCAATACAGCAAGAAACATGAGGATGGCCAGAAAAAAAAGAACTGTGTTTCCTACTCATAGGTACCATATCTAGTACACTCTGCTTATGAAACTGATACAAACCACAACATCTCTTACATTGATGCTCTTTAGTTAATAGTGAAAAACAAGTTGGGTTTGTGAACTGTGTAAATTCATTTGAGCCGAAAATTCACTGTGTTTACAAGAAATGATTTCTTGCTTGTTGGAAGACACAGAGCATTTGGTTTAACTCCATTTCTGAAGGGAAATTCAGACCAGTGTTCTCATCCATGAAACACACTCCATTTTAACGGGAGAAGCATGCTCTTGTTTCAATCTTCTGCAATATTGCAAGGAACAAGAGCATGCCCAGAAAAAAAAGAACTGTATCTCCTACTCATACGAACAGTATCTAGTTCAACTCTGCTTATGAAACTGATACAAACCACAGGATCAATTACATAGATGCTCTTTAGTTCCTAGTGAAAAACTTGTTGGGTTTGTGAACTGTGTAAATTCATTTGAGCCGAAAAATAACTGGGTTTACCGGAAATGTACTCTTGCATGTAGGAGGACACAGACCATGGAGTTTAACTCAGATTCTATAGGGAAATTCAGAAAAGTGTTCTCAGCCATGAAACACACTCTGTTTTAACCCAGGAAGCATGCTCTTCTTTCCAGCTTCTGAAATACAGCAAGGAACATGAGCATGCCCAGAAAAAAAGAACTGTGTCTCCTAATCATACGAACAGTATCTAGTTCAACTCTGCTAATGAAACTGATACAAACCACAGGATCAAAAACATAGATGCTCTTTAGATCGTATTGAAAAACTTGTTGGGTTTGTGAACTGTGTAAATTCATTTGAGCCGAAAAATAACTGGAATTACCGGAAATGAACTCTTGCATGTAGGAGCACACAGACCATGGAGTTTAATTCAGATTCTATAGGGAAATTCAGAAAAGTGTTCTCAGCCATGAAACACAGTCTGTTTTAACGAAAGAAGCATTCTCTTCTTTCCAGCATCTGCAATACAGCAAGAAAAATGGGCATGGCCAGAAAAAAAGAACTGTGTTTCCTACTCATAGGTACCATATCTAGTACACTCTGCTTATGAAACTGATACAAACCACAGCATCTCTTACATTGATGCTCTTTAGTTAATAGTGAAAAACCTGTTGGGTTTGTGAACTGTGTAAATTCATTTGAGCCGAAAATTCACTGTGTTTACAAGAAATGAATTCTTGCTTGTTGGAAGACACAGAGCATTTGGTTTAACTCCATTTCTGAAGGGAAATTCAGAGCAGTGTTCTCCTCCATGAAACACACTCAGTTTTAACGGCAGAAGCATGCTCTTCTTTCCAGCTTCTGCAATACAGCAAGGAACAAGAGCATGCCCAGAAAAAAAGAACTGTATCTCCTACTCATTCGAACAATACCTAGTTCAACTCTGCTTATGAAACTGATACAAAGCAGATCATCCCTTACATAGATGCTCTTTAGTTAATAGTGAAAAACCTGTTGGGTTTGTGAACTGTGTAAATTCATTGGAGCCGAAAATTCCTGCCTTTACCAGAAATGAACTCTTGCTTGTAGGAAGACACAGAGCATTTGGTTTAACTCCATTTCTGAAGGGAAATTCAGACCTGTGTTCTCATCCAAGAAACACACTCTGTTTTAACGCAAGAAGCATGCTCTTCTTTCCAGCTTCTGCAATACAGCAAGGAACAAGAGCATGCCCAGAAAAAAAGAACTGTGTCGTCTAATCATACCGACCATATCTAGTTCAAATCTGCTTATGAAACTGATACAAACCACAGGATCAATTACATAGATGCTCTTTAGTTCACAGTGAAAAACTTGTTGGGTTTGTGAACTGTGTAAATTCATTTGAGCCGAAAAATAACTGGGTTTACCGGAAATGAACTCTTGCATGTAGGAAGACACAGACAATGTAGTTTAACTCAGATTCTATAGGGCAATTCAGAAAAGTGTTCTCATCCATGAAACACAGTCTGTTTTAATGCAAGAAGCATGCTCTTCTTTCCAGCATCTGCAATACAGCAAGAAACATGAGGATGGCCAGAATAAAAGAACTGTGTTTCCTACTCATAGGTACCATATCTAGTACACTCTGCTTATGAAACTGATACAAACCACAGCATCTCTTACATAGACGCTCTTTAGTTAATATTGATAAACTTGTTTGGTTTGTGAACTGTGTAAATTCATATGAGCCGAAAATTCCCGGCCTTTACCAGAAATGAACTCTTGCTTGTAGGAAGACACAGAGCATTTGGTTTAACTCCATTACTGAAGGGAAATACAGACCTGTATTATCATCCATGAAACACACTCTGTTTTTCCGCAAGAAGCATGCTCTTCTTTCCAGATTCTGCAATACAGCAAGGAACATGAGCATGCTCAGGAAAAAAGAACTAAATCTCCAACTCATACGAACAGTATCTAGTTCAACTCTGCTTATGAAATTGATACAAAGCAGATCATCTCTTACATAGATGCTCTTTAGTTAATAGTGAAAATCGTTTTGGTTTCGTGAAATGTGTAAATTCATTTGAGCCCAAAAATAACTGGGTTTACCGGAAATGAACTCTTGCATGTAGGAGGACACAGACCATGGAGTTTAACTCAGATTCTATAGGGAAATTCAGAAAAGTGTTCTCATCCATGAAACACAGTCTGTTTTAACTCAAGAATAATGCTCTTCTTTCCAACATCTGCAATACAGCAAGAAACATGAGCATGGCCAGAAAAAAAGAACTGCGTTTCAAACACATAGGGACCATATTTCGTTCAACTCTGCTTCTGAATCTCATACAAAACACAGAATCTCTTACATAGATGCTCTTTAGTTAATAGTGAAAAATGTGTTGGGTTTGGGAACTGTGTAAATTCATATGAGCCGAAAATTACCTGCCTTTACCAGAAATGAACTCTTGCTTGTAGGAAGACACAGAGCATTTGGTTTAACTCCATTTCTGAATGTAAATTCAGACCTGTGTTCTCATCCATGAAACACAGTCTGTTTTAACGCAAGAAACATTCTCTTTTTTCCAGCATCGGCAATACAGCAAGAAACATGAGCATAGCCAGAAAAAAAGAACTGCTTTTCTGACTCAAACGGACCATATCTAGTTCAACTCTATTTATGACACTTATACAAGACACATCATCTCTTACACAGATGCTCTTTACTTCATAGTGAAAATCATATTGCTTTCATGAACTGTGTAAACTCATTTGAGCCGAAAAATAACTGGGTTTACCGGAAATGAACTCTTGAATGTAGGAGGACACAGACCATGGAGTTTAACTCAGATTCTATAGGGAAATTCAGAAAAGTGTTCTCATCCATGAAACACAGTCTGTTTTAATGCAAGATTCATGCTCTTCTTTCCAGCATCTGCAATACAGCAAGAAACATGAGGATGGCTAGGAAAAAAGAACTGTGTTTCCTACTCATAGGTACCATATCTAGTTCACTGTGCTCATGAAACTGATACAAACCACAGCATCTCTTACATTGATGCTCTTTAGTTAATAGTGAAAAACGTGTTGGGTTATTGAACTGGGTAAATTCATTGGAGCCGAAAATTCACTGCCTTTACGAGAAATGATCTTTTGCTTGTTGGAAGACATAGAGCATTTGGTTTAACTCCATTTCTGAACGGAAATTCAGACCAGTGTTCTCATCCATGAAACACACTCCATTTTAATGGAAGAAGCATGCTCTTCTTTCCAGCTTCTGCAATACAGCAAGGAACATGAGCATTCCCAAAAAAAAGAACTGTATCTCCTACTCATACGAAAAATATCTAGTTCAACTCTGCTTATGAAACTGATACAAACCACATCATCTCTTACATAGATGCTCTTTAGTTAATAGTGATAAACTTGTTGGGTTTGTGAAATGTGTAAATTCATTTGAGCCGAAAATTCCTGCCTTTACCAGAAATGAACTCTTGCTTGTAGGAAGACACAGAGCATTTGGTTTAACTCCCTTTCTGAAGGGAAATTCAGACCAGTGTTATCATCCATGAAACACACTCTGTTATAACGCAAGAAGCATGCTCTTCTTTCCAGCTTCTGCAATACAGCAAGGAACATGAGCATGCCCAGAAAAAAAGAACTGTGTCTCCTAATCAAACGGACCATATCTAGTTCAACTCTGCTAATGAAACTGATACAAACCACAGGATCAATTACATAGATGCTCTTTAGTTCATAGTGAAAAACTTGTTGGGGTTTGTGAACTGTGTAAATACATTTGAGCCGAAAAATAACTGGGTTTACCGGAAATGAACTCTTGCATGTAGGAGGACACAGACCATGGAGTTTAACTCAGATTCTATAGGGAAATTCAGAAAAGTGTTCTCATCCATGAAACACAGTCTGTTTTAACGCAGGAAGCATGCTCTTCTTTCCAGCATCTGCAATACAGAAAGAAACATGACCATGGCCAGAAAAAAAGAACTGTGTTTCCTACTCATAGGTACCTTATCTAGTTCACTCTGCTTATGAAACTGATACAAACCACAGCATCTCTTACATTGATGCTCTTTAGTTAATAGTGAAAAAACCTGTTGGGTTTGTGAACTGTGTAAATTCATTTGAGCCGAAAATTCACTATGTTTACAAGAAATGAATTCTTGCTTGTTGGAAGACACAGAGCATTTGGTTTAACTCCATTTCTGAAGGGAAATTCAGACCAGTGTTCTCATCCATGAAACACACTCTGTTTTAACGCAAGAAGCATGCTCTTCTTTCCAGCTTCTGCAATACAGCAAGGAACATGAGCATGCCCAGAAAAAAAGAACTGTGTCTCCTAATCAAGCGGACCATATCTAGTTCAACTCTGCTAATGAAACTGATACAAACCACAGGATCAATTACATAGATGCTCTTTAGTTCATAGTGAAAATTGTGTTGGTTTCGTGAACTGTGTAAATTCATTTGAGCCCAAAAATAACTGGGTTTACCGGAAATGAACTCTTGCATGTAGGAAGACACAGACCATGGAGTTTAACTCAGATTCTATAGGGAAATTCAGAAAAGTGTTCTCATCCATGAAACACAGTCTGTTTTAACTCAAGAAGCATGCTCTTCTTTCCAGCATCTGCAATACAGCAAGAAACATGAGCATGGCCAGAAAAAGAACTGTGTTTCTGACTCAAACGGACCATATCTAGGTCAACTCTGCTTATGAAACTGATATAAACCACAGCATCTCTTACATAGACGCTCTTTAGTTAATAGTGATAAACTTGTTGGCTTTGTGAACTGTGTAAATTCATTTGAGCCGAAAATTCCCTGCCTTTACCAGAAATGAATTCTTGCTTGTAGGAAGACACAGAGTATTTGGTTTAACTCCATGTCTGAGGGGAAATTCAGACCTGTGTTTTCATCCATGAAACACACTCTGTTTTAAGGGAAGAAGCATGCTCTTTTTTCCAGCATCTGCAATACAGCAAGGAACAAGAGCATACCCAGATAAAAAGAACTGAATCTCCTACTCATTCGAACAATATCTAGTTCAAATCTGCTTATGAAACTGATACAAACCAGATCATCTCTTACATAGATGCTCTTTAGTTAATAGTGAAAATTGTGTAGGTTTTGTTAACTGTGTAAATTCATTGGAGCCCAAAAATAACTGGGTTTACCAGAAATGAACTCTTGCATGTAGGAAGACACAGACCATGGAGTTTAACTCAGATTCTATAGGGAAATTCAGAAAAGTGTTCTCATCCATGAAACACAGTCTGTTTTAATGCAAGAAGCATGCTCTTCTTTCCAGCCTCAGCAATACAAAAGAAACATGAGCATGGCCAGAAAAAAAGAACTGTATTTCCTACTCATAGGTACCTTATCTAGTTCACTCTGCTTATGAAACTGATACAAACCACAGCATCTCTTACAATGATGCTCTTTAGTTAATAGTAAAAACCTGTTGGGTTTGTGAACTGTGTAAATTCATTTGAGCCGAAAATTCACTTTGTTTACAAGAAATGAAGTCTTGCTTGGTGGAAGCCACAGAGCGTTTGGTTTAACTCCATTTCTGAACGGAAATTCAGACCAGTGTTCTCATCCATGAAACACACTCCGTTTTAACGGGAGAAGCATGCTCTTGTTTCAAGCTTCTGCAATATTGCAAGGAACAAGAGCATGCCCAGAAAAAAAGAACTGTGTGTCCTACTCATACCAACAATATCTAGTTCAACTCTGCTTATGAAACTGATACAAACCACAGGATCAATTACATAGATGCTCTTTAGTTCATAGTGAAAAACTTGTTGGGTTTGTGTACTGTGTAAATTCATTTGAGCCGAAAAATAACTGGGTATACCGGAAATGAACTCTTGCATGTAGGAGGACACAGACCATGGAGTTTAACTCAGATTCTATAGGGAATTTCAGAAAAGTGTTCTCATCCATGAAACACAGTCTGTTTTAACGCAGGAAGCATGCTCTTCTTTCCAGCATCTGCAATACAGCAAGAAACATGAGCATGGCCAGAAAAAAAGAACTGTGTTTCCTACTCATAGGTACCATATCTAGTTCACTCTGCTTATGAAACTGATACAAACCACAGCATCTCTTACATTGATGCTCTTTAGTTAATAGTGAAAAACCTGTTGGGTTTGTGAACTGTGTAAATTCATTTGAGCTGAAAATTCTCTGTGTTTACAAGAAATGATTTCTTTCTTGTTAGAAGACACAGAGCATTTGATTTAACTCCATTTCTGAAGGGAAATTCATAACAGTGTTCTCATCCATGAAACACACTCTGTTTTAATGCAGGAAGCATGCTCTTCTTTCCAGCTTCTGCAGTACAGCAAGGAACATGAGCATGCCCAGAAAAAAAGAACTGTGTCTCCTAATCATACGGACCATATCTAGTTCAACTCTGCTAATGAAACTGATACAAACCAGATCATCTCTTACATAGATGCTCTTTAGTTAATAGTGAAAATCGTGTTGGTTTCGTGAGCTGTGTAAATTCATTTGAGCCCAAAAATTATTGGGTTTACCAGCAATGAAATCTTGCTTGTAGGAAGACAGAGAGCAAGCGTTTAACTCCGATTCTAAAGGGAAATTCAGAAAACTGTTCTCATCAATGAAACAGTCTGTTTTAATGCAAGAAGCGTGCTCTTCTTTCCAGCGTCCGCAATACAGTAAGAAACATGAGCATGGCCACAAAAAAAGAACTGCGTTTCAAACTCATAGGGACCATATTTCATTCAACTCTGCTTCTGAATCTGATAGAAAACACAGCATCTCTTACATAGATGCTCTTTAGTTAATAGTGAAAAACGTGTTGGGTTTGGGATCTGTGTAAATTCATATGAGCCGAAAATTACCTGCCTTTACCAGAAATGAACTCTTGCTTGTAGGAAGACACAGAGCATTTGGTTTAACTCGATTTCTGAATGTAAATTCAGACCTGTGTTCTCATCCATGAAACACAGTCTGTTTTAACGCAAGAAGCATGCTCTTTTTTCCAGCATCTGCAATACAGCAAGGAACAAGAGCATACTCAGATAAAAAGAAGTGAATCTCCTATTCATTCGCACAATGTCTAGTTCAAATCTGATTATGAAACTGATACAAACCAGATCATCTCTTACATAGATGCTCTTTAGTTAATAGTGAAAATTGTGTAGGTTTCGTTAAATGTGTAAATTCATAGGAGCCCAAAAATAACTGGGTTTACCAGAAATGAACTCTTGCATGTAGGAAGACACAGACAATGGAGTTTAACTCAGATTCTATAGGGAAATTCAGAAAACTGTTCTCATCCATGAAACACAGTCTGTTTTAATACAAGAAGCATGCTCTTCAATCCAGCATCTGCAATACAGAAAGAAACATGAGCATGGCCAGAAAAAAAGAACTGTATTTCCTACTCATAGGTACCTTATCTAGTTCACTCTGCTTATGAAACTGATACAAACCACAGCATCTCTTACAATGATGCTTTTTAGTTGATAGTAAAAACCTGTTGGGATTGTGAACTGTGTAAATTCATTTGTGCCGAAAATTCAGTGTGTTTACAAGAAATGAATTCTTGCTTGTTGGAAGACACAGAGCATTTGGTTTAACGCCATTTATGAAGGGAAATTCAGACCAGTGTTCTCATTCATGAAACACACTCTGTTTTAACGCAAGAAGCATGCTCTTCTTTCCAGCTTCTGCAATACAGCAAGGAACATGAGCATGCCCAGAAAAAAAGAACTGTGTCTCCTAATCATACGGACCATATCTAGTTCAACTCTGCTAATGAAACTGATACAAACCACAGGATCAATTACATAGATGCTCTTTAGATCATAGTGAAAATTGTGTTGGTTTCGTGAACTATGTAAATTCATTTGAGCCCAAAAATAACTGGGTTTACCGGAAATGAACTCTTGCATGTAGGAAGACACAGACCATGGAGTTTAACTCAGATTCTATAGGGCAATTCAGAAAAGTGTTCTCATCCATGAAACACAGTCTGTTTTAACTCAAGAAGCATGCTCTTCTTTCCAGCATCCACAATACAGCAAGAAATATGAGCATGGCCACAAAAAAAGAACTGTGTTTCAAACTCATAGGGACCATATTTCATTCAACTCTGCTTCTGAATCTGATACAAACCACAGCATCTCTTACATCGATGCTCTTTAGTTAATAGTGAAAAACGTGTTGGATTTGGGAACTGTGTAAATTCATATGAGCCGAAAATTCCCTTCCTTTACCAGAAATGAACTCTTGCTTGTAGGAAGACACAGAGCATTTGGTTTAACTCCATTTCTGAATGTAAATTCAGACCTGTGTTCTCATCCATGAAACACAGTCTGTTTTAACGCAAGAAGCATGCTCTTTTTTCCAGCATCTGCAATACAACAAGAAACATGAGCACAGCCAGAAAAAAAGAACTGCTATTCTGACTCAAACGGACCATATCTAGTTCAACTCTATTTATGACACTTATACAAGACACATCATCTCTTACACAGATGCTCTTTACTTCATAGAGAAAATCATATTGGTTTCATGAACTGTGTAAACTCATTTGAGCCGAAAAGTAACTGGGTTTACCGGAAATGAACTCTTGCATGTAGGAGGACACAGACCATGGAGTTTAACTCAGCTTCTATAGGGAAATTCAGAAAAGTGTTCTCATGCATGAAACACAGTCTGTTTTAATGCAAGAATCATGCTCTTCTTTCCAGCATCTGCAATACAGCAAGAAACATGAAGATGGCTAGAAAAAAGAACTGTGTTTCCTACTCATTGGTACCATATCTAGTTCACTCTGCTTATGAAACTGATACAAACCACAGCATCTCTTAAATTGATGCTCTTTAGTTAATAGTGAAAAACGTGTTGGGTTATTGAACTGGGTAAATTCATTTGAGCCGAAAATTCACTGCTTTTACAAGAAATGAACTCTTGCTTGTTGGAAGACAAAGAGCATTTGGTTTAACTCCATTTCTGAAGGGAAATTCAGACCAGTGTTCTCATCCATGAAACACACTCCGTTTTACTGGAGGAAGCATGCTCTTCTTTCCAGCTTCTGCAATACAGCAAGGAACATTAGCATGCCCAGAAAAAAAGAACTGTGTCTCCTAATCATACGGACCATATCTAGTTCAACTCTGCTAATGAAACTGATACAAACCACAGGATCAATTACATAGATGCTTTTTAGTTCATAGTGAAAAACTTTTTGGGGTTTGTGAACTGTGTAAATTCATTTGAGCCGAAAAATAACTGGGTTTACCGGAAATGAACTCTTGCATGTAGGAGGACACAGACCATGGAGTTTAACTCAGATTCTATAGGGAAATTCAGAAAAGAGTTCTCATCCATGAAACACAGTCTGTTTCAACGCAGGAAGCATGCTCTTCTTTCCAGCATCTGCAATACAGAAAGAAACATGACCATGGCCAGAAAAAAAGAACTGTGTTTCCTACTCATAGGTACCTTATCTAGTTCACTCTGCTTATGAAACTGATACAAACCACAGCATCTCTTACATTGATGCTCTTTAGTTAATAGTAAAAACCTGTTGGGTTTGTGAACTGTGTAAATTCATTTGAGCCGAAAATTCACTGTGTTTACAAGAAATGAATTCTTGCTTGTTGGAAGACACAGAGCATTTGGTTTAACTCCATTTCTGAAGGGAAATTCAGACCAGTGTTCTCATCCATGAAACACACTCTGTTTTAACACAAGAAGCATGCTCTTCTTTCCAGCATCTGTAATACAGCAAGAAAAATGAGCATGGCCAGAAAAAAAGAACTGTGTTTCTGACTCAAACAGACCATATCTAGGTCAACTCTGCTTATGAAACTGATACAAACCACAGCATCTCTTACATAGACGCTCTTTAGTTAATAGTGATAAACTTGTTGGGTTTGTGAACTGTGTAAATTCATTTGAGCCGAAAATTCCCTGCCTTTACCAGAAATGAACTCTTGCTTGTAGGAAGACACAGAGCATTTGGTTTAACTCCATGTCTGAGGGGAAATTCAGACCTGTGTTTTCATCCATGAAACACACTCTGTTTTAAGGGAAGAAGCATGCTCTTCTTTCCAGCTTCTGCAATACAGCAAGGATCATGAGCATGCCCAGAATAAAAGAACTGTATCTCCTACTCATACGAACAATATCTAGTTCAACTCTGCTTATGAAACTGATACAAACCAGATCATCTCTTACATAGATGCTCTTTAGTTAATAGTGAAAATCGTGTTGGTTTCGTGAACTGTGTAAATTCATTAGAGCCCAAAAATAATTGCGTTTACCGGCAATGAACTCTTGCTTGTAGGAAGACAGAGAGCATGGCGTTTAACTCGGATTCTAAAGGGAAATTCAGAAAAGTGTTCTCATCAATGAAACACAGTCTGTTTTAATGCAAGAAGCGTGCTCTTCTTTCCAGCATCTGAAATACAGCAAGAAACATGAGCATGGCCACAAAAAAGGAACTGTGTTTCAAACTCATAGGGACCATATTTCATTCAACTCTGCTTCTGAATCTGATAGAAAACACAGCGTCTCTTACATAGATGCTCTTTAGTTAATAGTGAAAAACGTGTTGGGTTTGGGAACTGTGTAAATTCATATGAGCCGAAAATTACCTGAATTACAAGAAATGAACTCTTGCTTGTAGGAAGACACAGAGCATTTTGTTTAACTCCATTTCTGAATGTAAATTCAGACCTGTGTTCTCATCCATGAAACACAATCTGTTTTAATGCAAGAAGCATGCTCTTTTTTCCAGCATCTGCAATACAGCAAGAAACATGAGCATGGCCATTAAAAAAGAACTGCTTTTCTGTCTCAAACGAACCATAGCTAGTTCAACTCTATATATGACACTTATACAAGACACATCATCTCTTACACAGATGCTCTTTACTTCATAGTGAAAATCATATTGGTTTCATGAACTGTGTAAACTCATTTGAGCCGAAAAATAACTGGGTTTACCGGAAATGAACTCTTGCATGTAGGAGGACACAGACCATGGAGTTTAACTCAGATTCTATAGGGAAATTCAGAAAAGGGTTCTCATCCATGAAACACAGTCTGTTTTAATGCAGGAATCATGTTCTCCTTTCCAGCATCTGCAATACAGCAAGAAACATGAAGATGGCTAGAAAAAAAGAACTGTGTTTCCTACTCATAGGTACCATATCTAGTTCACTCTGCTATGAAACTGATACAAACCACTGCATCTCTTACATTGATGCTCTTTAGTTAATAGTGATAAACTTTTTGAGTTTGTGAAATGTGTAAATTCATTTGAGCCGAAAATTCCTGCCTTTACCAAAAATGAACTCTTGCTTGTAGGAAGACACAGAGCATTTGTTTTAACTCCCTTTCTGAAGGGAAATTCAGACCAGTGTTCTCATCCATGAAACAAACTCTGTTATAACACAAGAAGCATGCTCTTCTTTCCAGCTTCTGCAATACAGCAAGGAACATTAGCATGCCCAGAAAAAAAGAACTGTGTCTCCTATTCATACGGACCATATCTAGTTCAACTCTGCTAATGAAACTGATACAAACCACAGGATCAATTACATAGATGCTCTTTAGTTCATAGTGAAAAGCTTGTTGGGGTTTGTGAACTGTGTAAATTCATTTGAGCTGAAAAATAACTGGGTTTACCGGAAATGAACTCTTGCATGTAGGAGGACACAGACCATGGAGTTTAACTCAGATTCTATAGGGAAATTCAGAAAAGTGTTCTCATCCATGAAACACAGTCTGTTTTAACGTAGGAAGCATTCTCTTCTTTCCAGCCTCTGCAATACAGGAAGAAACATGAGCATGGCCAGAAAAAAAGAACTGTGTTTCCTACTCATAGGTACCTTATCTAGTTCATTCTGCTTATGAAACTGATACAAACCACTGCTTCTCTTACATTGATGCTCTTTAGTTAATAGTGAAAAACCTGTTGGGTTTGTGAACTGTGTAAATTCATTTGAGCCGAAAATTCACTGTGTTTACAAGAAATGAATTCTTGCTTGTTGGAAGACACAGAGCATTTGGTTTAACTCCATTTCTGAGGGGAATTTCAGACCTGTGTTTTCATCCATGAAACACACTGTTTTAACGCAAGAAGCATGCTCTTCTTTCCAGCTTCTGCAATACAGCAAGGAACATGAGCATGCCCAGAATAAAAGAACTTTATCTCCTAATCATACGAACAATATCTAGTTCAACTCTGCTTATGAAACTGATACAAACCAGATCATCTCTTACATAGATGCTCTTTAGTTAATAGTGAAAATCGTGTTGGTTTCGTGAACTGTGTAAATTCATTTCAGCCCAAAAATAATTGGGTTTACCGGCAATGAACTCTTGCTTGTAGGAAGACAGAGAGCATGGCGTTTAACTCCAGTACTAAAGGGAAATTCAGAAAAGTGTTCTCATCAATGAAACACAGTCTGTTTTAATGCAAGAAGCGTGCTCTTCTTTCCAGCATCCGCAATACAGCAAGAAACATGAGCATGGCCACAAAAAAAGAACTGTGTTTCAAACTCATTGGGACCATATTTCGTTCAACTCTGCTTCTGAATCTGATAGAAAACACAGCATCTCTTACATAGATGCTCTTTAGTTAATAGTGAAAAACGTGTTGGGTTTAGGAACTGTGTAAATTCATATGAGCCGAAAATTACCTGCCTTTACCAGAAATGAACTCTTGCTTGTAGGAAGACACAGAGCATTTGGATTAACTCCATTTCTGAATGTAAATTCAGACCTGTGTTCTCATCCATGAAACACAGTCTGTTTTAACGCAAGAAGAATGCTCTTCTTTCCAGCATCTGCAATACAGCAAGAAACATGAGCATGGCCAGAAAAAAGAACTGCTTTTCTGAATCAAACGGACCATATCTAGTTCAACTCTATTTATGACACTTATACAAGACACATCATCTCTTACACAGATGCTCTTTACTTCATAGTGAAAAACGTGTTGGGTTTCATGAACTGTGTAAACTCATTTGAGCCGAAAAATAACTGGGTTTACCGGAAATGAACTCTTGCTTGTTGGAAGACATAGAGCATTTGGTTTAACTCCATTTCTGAAGGGAAATTCAGACCAGTGTTCACATCCATGAAACACACTCCGTTTTAATGGAAGAAGCATGCTCTTCTTTCCAACTTCTGCAGTACAGCAAGGAATATGATCATGCCCCCAAAAAAAGAACTGTATCTTCTACTCATACGAAAAATATCTAGTTCAACTCTGCTTATGAAACTGATACAAACCACATCATGTCTTACATAGATGCTCTTTAGTTAATAGTGATAAACTTGTTGGGTTTGTGAAATGTGTAAATTCATTTGAGCCGAAAATTCCTGCCTTTACCAGAAATGAACTCTTGCTTGTAGGAAGACACAGAGCATTTGGTTTAACTCCCTTTATGAAGGGAAATTCAGACCAGTGTTCTCATCCATGAAACACACTCTGTTTTAACGCAAGAAGCATGCTCTTCTCTCCAGCTTCTGCAATACAGCAAGGAACATTAGCATTCCCAGAAAAAAAGAACTGTGTCTCCTAATCATACGGACCATATCTAGTTCAACTCTGCTAATGAAACTGATACAAACCACAGGAACAATTACATAGATGCTCTTTAGTTCATAGTGAAACACTTGTTGGGTTTGTGAACTGTGTAAATTCATTATAGCCGAAAAATAACTGGGTTTACCGGAAATGAACTCTTGCATATAGGAGGACACAGACCATGGAGTTTAACTCAGATTCTATAGGGAAATTCAGAAAAGAGTTCTCATCCATGAAACACAGTCTGTTTTAACTCAAGAAGCATGCTCTTCTTTCCAGCATCTGCAATACTGCAAGAAACATGAGCATGGCCAGAAAAAAAGAACTGTGTTTCCTACTCATAAGTACCATATCTAGTTCACTCTGCTTATGAAACTGATACAAACCACAGCATCTCTTACATTGATGCTCTTTAGTTAATAGTGAAAAACCTGTTGGGATTGTGAACTGTGTAAATTCATTTGAGCCGAAAATTCACTGTGTTTACAAGAAATGAATTCTTGCTTCTTGGAAGGCACAGAGCATTTGGTTTAACTCCCTTTCTGAAGGGAAATTCAGACCAGTGTTCTCATCCATGAAACACACTCTGTTTTAATGCAAGAATCATGCTCTTCTTCCCAGCTTCTGCAATACAGCAAGGAACATGAGCATGCCCAGAAAAAAAGAACTGTGTCTCCTAATCATACGGACCATATCTAGTTCAACTCTATTAATGAAACCGATACAAACCACAGGAACAATTACATAGATGCTCTTTAGTTCATAGTGAAAATTGTGTTGGTTTCGTGAATTGTGTAAATTCATTTGAGCCCAAAAATAACTGGGTTTACCGGAAATGAACTCTTACATGTAGGAAGGCACAGACCAAGGAGTTTAACTCAGATTCTATAGGGAAATTCAGAAAAGTGTTCTCATCCATGAAACACAGTCTGTTTTAACTCAAGAAGCATGCTCTTCTTTCCAGCATCTGCAATACTGCAAGGAACATGCGCATGCCCAAAAAAAGAACTGTATCTCCTATTCATACGAAAAATATCTAGTTCAATTCTGCTTATGAAACTGATACAAACCTCATCATCTCTTACATAAATGCTCTTTAGTTAATAGTGATAAACTTGTTGGGATTGGGAAATGTGTAAATTAATTTGTGCCGAAAATTCCTGCCTTTACCAGAAATGAACTCTTGCTTGTAGGAAGACACAGAGCATTTGGTTTAACTCCCTTTCTGAAGGGAAATTCAGACCAGTGTTCTCATCCATGAAACAAACTCTGTTTTAACGCAAGAACCATGCTCTTCTTTCCAGCTTCTGCAATACAGCAAGGAACATTAGCATGCCCAGAAAAAAAGAACTGTGTCTCCTAATCATACGGACCATATCTAGTTCAACTCTGCTAATGAAACTGAAACAAACCACAGGATCAATTACATAGATGCTCTTTAGTTCATAGTGAAAAACTTGTTGGGTTTGTGAACTGTGTAAATTCATTATAGCTGAAAAATAACTGGGTTTCCCGGAAATGAACTCTTGCATGTAGGAGGACACAGACCATGGAGTTTAACTCAGATTCTATAGGGAAATTGAGAAAAGTGTTCTCATCCATGAAACACAGTCTGTTTTAACGCAAGAAACATGCTCTTCTTTCCAGCATTTGCAATACTGCAAGAAACATGAGCATGGCCAGAAAAAAAGAACTGTGTTTCCTACTCATAGGTACCATATCTAGTTCACTCTGCTTATGAAACTGATACAAACCACAGCATCTCTTAAATTGATGCTCTTTAGTTAATAGTGAAAAACCTGTTGGGTTTGTGAAATGTGTAAATTCATTTGAGCCGAAAATTCCTGCGTTTACCAGAAATGAACTCTTGCTTGTAGGAAGACACAGAGCATTTGGTTTAACTCCCGTTCTGAAGGGAAATTCAGAGCAGTGTTCTCATCCATGAAACACACTCCGTTTTAACGGGAGACGCATGGTCTTCTTTCCAGCTTATGCAATACAGCAAGGAACAAGAGCATGCCCAGAAAAAAAGAACTGTATCTCCTACTCATAGGTACCATATCTAGTTCACTCTGCTATGAAACTGATACAAACCACAGCATCTCTTACATTGATGCTCTTTAGTTAATAGTGAAAAACCTGTTGGGTTTGTGAACTGTGTAAATTCATTTGAGCCAAAAATTCACTGTGTTTACAAGAAATGAATTCTTGCTTGTTGGAAGACACAGAGCATTTGGTTTAACTCCATTTCTGAAGGGAAATTCAGACCAGTGTTCTCATCCATGAAACATACTCTGTTTTAACGCAAGAAGCATGCTCTTCTTACTAGCTTCTGCAATACAGCAAGGAACATGAGCATGGCCAGAAAAAAAGAACTTGTTTCCTACTCAAACGGAACATATCTAGTTCAATTCTGCTTATGAAACTGATACAAACCACCGCATCTCTTATGTAGACGCTCTTTAGTTAATAGTGAAAACGTGTTGTTTTTGTGAACTGTGTAAATTTATTAGAGCCGAAAATTCACTGCTTTTACCAAAAATGAACTCTTGCTTATAGGAAGACACAGAGCATTTGGTTTAACTCCATTTGTGAAGGGAAATTCAGACCAGTGTTCTCATCCATGAAACACACTCAATTTTAACGCAAATAGCATGCTATTCTTTACATCCTCTGTAATACAGCAAGGAACAAGAGCATGTCCAGAAAAAAATAACTGTGTTTCCTACTCATATGGGCCATATATAGTTCAACTCTGCTTATGAAACTGATACAAAAAACATCATCTCTTACATACAGGCTCTTTAGTTAATAGAGAAAATCGTATTGGTTTCGAGAACTGTGTAAATTCATTTGAGCCGAAAAACAACTGGGTGTACAAGAAATGAACTCTTGCTTGTAGAAAGACACAGAGCATGGAGTTTAACTCTGATTCTAATGGGAAATTCAGAAGAGTGATCTCATCCATGAATCACAGTCTGTTTTAACGCAAGAGGCATGCTCTTCTTTCAAGCATCTGCAATAGAGCAAGAAACATGAGCATGGCCAGAAAAAAATAACTGTGTGTCCTACTCATACGGACCATATCTAGTTCAATTCTGCTTATGAAACTGATACAAACTACAGCATCAATTATATAGATGATCTTTAGTTAATAGTGAAAAACGTGTTGGGTTTGTGAACAGTGTAAAATCATATGAGCCGAAAATTCACTGCATTTACCAGAAATGAACTCTTGCTTGTAGAAAGACATAGAGCATGGAGTTTAACTCTGATTCTAAAGGGAAATTCAGAAGAGTGATCTCATCCATGAAACACAGTCTGTTTTAACGCAAGAAGCATGCTCTTTTTTCCAGTGTCTGCTATACAGCAAGGAACATGAGAATGTCCAGAAAAAAAGAACTGTGTTTCCTACTCATAGGGACCATATCTAGTTTAAATGTGCTTATGAAATTGATACACACCACATCTTCTCTTACACAGATGCCCTTTAGTTTATAGTGAAAATCGTATTGGTTTCGTGAACTGTGTAACTTCATTTCAGCCAAAAAATAACTGGATTTACTGGAAATGAACTCTTGCTTGTAGGAAGACACAGATCATTTGGTTAAACTCAGTTTCTGAAGGAAAATTCAGACCAGTGTTCTCATCCGTGAAACACACTCTGATTTAACGGATGAAGCATGCTCTACTTTTCACCGTCTGCAATACAGCAAGAAACATGAGCATGGCCAGAAAAAAAGAACTGTGTTTCTGACTCAAACGGAACATATCTAGTTCCACTCTGCTTATGAAACTGATACACACCCCATCATCTCTTACATAGATGCTCTTTAGTTAATAGTGTAAATCGTGTTGGTTTCGTGAACTGTGTAAATTCATTTGAGCCGAAAAATAAGTGGGTTTACCGAAAATGAACTCTTGCTTGTACGAAAAAAAAGAGCATTTGGTTTAAGTAAATTTCTGAAGGGAAATTCAAAAGAGTGTTCTCATCCATGAAACACAGTTTGTTTTAACGCAAGAAGCATGCTCTTTTTTCCAGCATCTGCAATACAGAAAGAAACAACAGCATGGCCAGAAAAAAAGAACTGTGTTTCTGACTCAAACGGACCATACCTAGTTCAACTGTGCTTATGAAATTGATACACACCACATCATCTCTTACACAGATGCTCTTTAGTTAATAGTGAAAATCGTATTGGTTTCGTGAACTGTGTAAATTCATTTGAGCCGAAAAATAACTGGATTTACTGGAAATGAACTCTTGCTTGTAGGAAGACAGAGATCATTCGGTTAAACTCAGTTTCTGAAGGCAAATTCAGGCCAGTGTTCTCATCCGTGAAACACACTCCGATTTAACGGATGAAGCATGCTATACTTTTCACCATCTGCAATACAACAAGAAACATGAGCATGCCCAGAAAAAAAGAACTGTGTTTCCTACTCATACGGACCATATCTAGTTCAACTCTGCTTATTAAACTGATACAAACCACATCATCTGTTACATAGATGCTCTTTAGTTAATGGTGTAAATCGTGTTGGTCTCTTGAACTGTGTAAATTCATTTGAGGCGAAAAATAACTGGGTTTACCGGAAATGAACTCTTGCTTGTAGGAAGACACAAAGCATGGCGTTAAACTCCGATTCTAAGGGGAAATTCAGAAGACTGTTCACATCAAAGAAACAGAGTCTGTTTTAATGCAAGAAGCATGCTCTTCTTTCCAGCATCTGCAATACAGCAAGAAACATGAGCATGGCCAGAAAAAGAGAACTGTGTTTCCTATTCATACGGATCATATCTAGTTCCCCTCTGCTTATGAAACTGATACAAACCCCATCATCTATTACATAATTGCTCTTTAGTTAATGGTGTAAATAGTGTTGGTTTCATGAACTGTGTAAATTCATTTGAGCCGAAAAATAACTGGGTTTACCGGAAATGAACTCTTGCTTGTAGAACGTCACAGAGCATGGAGTTTAACTCCATTTCTGAAGGGAAATTCAGAAGAGTGTTCTCATCCATGAAACACAGTCTGTTTTAACGCAAGAAGCATGCTCTTTTTTCCAGCGTCTGCTATACAGCAAGGAACATGAGAATGTCCAGAAAAAAATAACTGTGTTTCCTACTCATACGGACCATATCTAGTTCAACACTGCTTATGAATCTGATACAAACCACAACATCTCTTACATAGATGCTCTTTAGTTAATAGTGAAAATCGTATTGGTTTCGTGAACTGTGTAAATTCATTTGAGCCGAAAAATAACTGGGTTTACAGGAAATGAACTCTTGCTTGTAGGAAGACACAGAGCCTTTGGTTTAACTCACTTTCTGAAGGAAAATTCAGACCTGTGTTCTCATCCATGAAACACACTCTGTTTTAACGCAAGATGCATGCTCTTCTTTCCATCTTTGCAATACAGCAATTAACATGAGCATGCCCAGAAAAAAAGAACTGTCTCTCCTACTCATATGGACCATATCTAGTTCAACTCTGCTTATGACTGCTACAAACCTCATCATCTCTTACATAGATGCTCTTTAGTTAATAGTGAAAATCGTGTTGGTTTCGTGAACTGTGTAAATTCATTTGAGCTGAAAAATAACTGGGTTTACAGAAATGAACTCTTGCTTGTAGGAAGACACAGAGCATGGCGTTCAACTCCGATTCTAAAGGGAAATTCAGAAAACTGTTCTCATCCAAGAAACACAGTCTGTTTTAATGCAAGAAGCATGCTCTTCTTTCCAGCATCTGCAATACAGCAAGAAACATGAGCATGGCCAGAAAAAAATAACTGTGTTTCCTACTCATACGGACCATATCTAGTTCAACTGTGCTTATGAAATTGATACACACCACATCCTCTCTTACACAGATGATCTTTAGTTAATAGTGAAAATCGTATTGGTTTCATGAACTGAGTAAATTCATTTAAGCCGAAAAATAACTGGATTTACTGGAAATGAACTCTTGCTTGTAGGAAGACACAGATCATTTGGTTAAACTCAGTTTCAGAAGGGAAATTCAGACCAGTGTTCTAATCCGTGAAACACACTCTGATTTAACGGATGAAGCATGCTCTACTTTTCACCATCTGCAATACAGCAAGGAAAATGAGCATGGCCAGAAAAAAGAACTGTGTTTCCTACTCATACGGATCATATCTAGTTCAATTCTGCTTATGAAACTTATACAAACCACGCATGACTTACATAGATGCTCTTTAGTAAATAGTGAAAGTCGTATTGGTTTAGTGAACTGTGTAAATTCATTTGAGCCGAAAAATAACTGGGTTTACCAGAAATGAACTCTTGCTTGTAGGACGACAAGAACAGGGAGTTTAACTCTGATTCTAAATGGAAATTCAGAAGAGTGTTCTCATCCATGAAACACAGTCTGTTTTTACGCAAGAAGCATGCTCTTCTTTCCAGCATCTGCAATACAGCAAGAAACATGAGCATGGCCAGAAAAAAATAACTGTGTTTCCTACTCATACGGACCATATCAAGTTCAACTGTGCTTATGAAATTGATACAAACCACATCATCTCTTACACAGAGGCTCTTTAGTTAATAGTGAAAATCGTATTGGTTTCGTGAACTGTGTAAATTCATTTGAGCCAAAAAATAACTGAATTTACTGGAAATGAACTCTTGCTTGTAGGAAGACACAGATCCTTTGGTTAAACTCAGTTTCTGAAGGGAAATTCAGACCATTGTTCTCATCCATGAAACACACTCAGAATTAACGGAAGAAGCATGCTCTTCTTTCCAGCGTCTGCTATACAGTAAGGAACATGAGAATGTCCAAAAAAAAAAGAACTTTGTTTTCCTACTCATACGGACCATATCAAGGTCAATACTGGTTATGAAACTGATACAAACCACATCATCTCTTACATAGATGCTCTTTAGTTAATAGTGAAAATCTTATTGGTTTCCTGAACTCTGTAAATTCATTTGAGCCGAAAAATACCAGGGTTTACACGAAATGAACTCCTGCTTGTAGGAAGACACAGATCGTTTGGTTTAACTCAGTTTCTGAAGGGAAATTCAGACCAGTGTTCTCATCCATGAAACACACTCCATTTTATCGGAAGAAGCATGCTCTTCTTTCCAACATCTGCAATATAGCAAGGAACATGAGCATGCCCAGAAAAAAAGAACTGTGTTTCCTACTCATACGGAACATATCTAGTTCCACTCTGCTTATGAAACTGATACAAACCCCATCATCTCTTAAATAGATGCTCTTTAGTTAATAGTGTAAATCGTGTTGGTTTCGTGAACTGTGTAAATTCATTTGAGCTGAAAAATAACTGGGTTTACCGGAAATGAACTCTTGCTTGTAGGAGAAAAAAGAGCATTTGGATTAACTAAATTTCTGAAGGGAAATTCAGAAGAGTGTTCTCATCCATGAAACACTGTCTGTTTTAACGCAAGAAGCATGCTCTTTTTTCCAGCGTCTGCTATACTGCAAGGAACATGAGAATGTCCAGAAAAAAAGAACTGTGTTTCCTACGCATACGGACCATATCTAGTTCAACACTGTTTATGAATCTGATACAAACCACATCATCTCTTACATAGATGCTCTTTAGTAAATAGTGAAAATCGTATTGGTTTCATGAACTGTGTAAATTCATTTGAGCCGAAAATTCACAGCTTATACCAAAAATTAACTCTTGCTTGTAGGAAGTCACAGAGCATTTGGATTAACTCCATTTGTGAAGGGAAATTCAGACCAGTGTTCTCATCCATGAAACACACTCTGTTTTAACGAAAATAGCATGCTCTTCTTTCCAGCGTCTGCAATACAGCAAGGAACATGAGCATGTCCAGAATAAAATAACTGTATTTCCTACTCATACGGACCATATCTAGTTGAACTCTGCTCAGTAAACTGATACAAACCACATCATCTCTTACATAGATGCTCTTTAGTTAATAGTGAAAATCGTATTGGTTTCGTGAACTGTGTAAATTCATTTGAGCCGAAAAACAACTGGGTTTACCAGAAATGAACTCTTGCTTGTAGGACGACATAGAGCATGGAGTTTAACTCTGATTCTAAATGGAAATTCATAAGAGTGATCTCATCCATGAAACACAGTCTGTTTTAACGCAAGATGCATGCTCTTCTTTCCAGCTTTTCAATACAGCAATTAACATGAGCATGCCCAGAAAAAAAAAACGGTCTCTCCTACTCATATGGACCATATCTAGTACAACTCTTCTTATGAAACTGCTACAAACCACATCATCTCTTACATAGATGCTCTTTAGTTAATAGTGAAAATCGTGTTGGTTTTGTGAACTGTATAAATTCATTTGAGGCGAAAAATAACTGGGTTTACCAGAAATTAACTCTTGCTTGTAGGAAGACACAGAGCATGGTGTTAAACCCCGATTCTAAAGGGAATTTCAGAAGACTATTCTCATCAAAGCAACACAGTCTGTTTTAATGCAAGAAGCATGCTCTTCTTTCCAGCATCTATAATACAGCAAGAAACATGAGCATGGCCAGAAAAAGAGAACTGTGTTTCCTACTCATATGGATCATATCAGGTTCCACTCTGCTTATGAAACTGATACAAACCCCATCATCTCTTAAATAGTTGCTCTTTAGTTAATAGTGTAAATAGTGTTGGTTTCATGAACTGTGTAAATTCATTTGAGCTGAAAAATAACTGGGTTTCCCGGAAATGAACTCTTGCTTGTAGGACGTCACAGAGCATGGATTTTAACTCCATTTCTGAAGGGAAATTCAGAAGAGTGTTCTCATCCATGAAAGACACTCCGTTTTAACGGAAGAAGCAGGCTCTTCTTTCCAGCGTCTGCTATACAAAAAGGAACATGAGAATGTCCAGAAAAAAAAAACTGTGTTTCCTACTCATATGGACCATATCTAGTTCAATACTGTTTATGAACCTGATACGAACCACATCATCTCTTACATAGATGCTCTTTAGTTAATAGTGAAATTCGTATTGGTTTCATGAACTGTGTAAATTCATTTGAACCGAAAAATAACTGGGTTTACAGGAAATGAACTCCTGCTTGTAGGAAGACACAGATCCTTTGGTTTAACTTAGTTTCTGTAGGGAAATTCACTACAGTGTTCTCATCCATGAAACCCACTCCGTTTTATCAGAAGCAGCATGTTCTTCTTTTCAGCGTCTGCAATAGAGCAAGGAACTTGAGCATGTCCAGAAAAAAAGACCTGTGTTTCCTACTCATACGGACCATATCTAGTTCCACTCTGCTTATGAAACTGATACAAACCCCATCATCTCTTACATAGATGCTCTTTACTTAATAGTGTAAATCGTGTTGGTTTCGTGAACTGTGTAAATTCATTTGAGCCGAAAAATAACTGGGTTTACCGGAAATGAACTCTTGCTTGTAGGAAAAAAAAGAGCATTTAGTTTAACTCCGTTTGTGAAGGGAAATTCAGACCAGTGTTCTCATCCATGAAACACAGTTTGTTTTAACGCAAGTAGCATGCTCTTTTTTCCAGCATCTCTAATACAGCAAGAAACATGAGCATGGCCAGAAAAAAAGAACTGTGTTTCTGACTCAAACGTACCATATCTAGTTCAACTCTGCTTATGCAACTGAAACAAACCACAGCATCTCTTACATAGATGCTCTTTAGTTAATAGAGATAAACACGATGGGTTTGTGAACTGTGTAAATTCATTTGTGCCAAAAATTCTAACCTTTTACCAAAAATGAACTCTTGCTTGTAGGAAGACACAGAGCATTTGGTTTAACTCCATTTGTGAAGGGAAATTGAGACCAGTGTTCTCATCCATGAAACACACTCTGTTTTAACGAAAATAACATGCTCTTCTTTCTAGCGTCTGCAATACAGCAAGGAACATGAGCATGTACAGAATAAAATAACTGTTTTTCCTACTCATACGGACCATATCTAGTTCAACACTGCTTATGAATCTGACACAAACCACATCATCTCTTACATAGATGCTCTTTAGTTAATAGTGAAATTCGTATTGGTTTCATGAACTGTGTAAATTCATTTGAACCGAAAAACAACTGGGTTTACAGGAAATGAACTCTTGCATGTAGGAAGACACAGATCCTTTGGTTTAACTTAGTTCCTGAAGGGAAATTCAGACCAGTGTTCTCATCCATGAAACCCACTCCGTTTTATCAGAAGCAGCATGTTCTTCTTTCTAGCGTCTGCAATAGAGCAAGGAACTTGAGCATGTCCAGAAAAAAAGAACTGTGTTTCCTACTCATACGGACCATATCTAGTTCCACTTTGCTTATGAAACTGATACAAACACCATCATCTCTTACATAGATGCTCTTTAGTTAATAGTGTAAATCGTGTTGGTTTCGTGAACTGTGTAAATTCATTTGAGGCGAAAAATAACTGGGTTTACCGGAAATTAACTCTTGCTTGTAGGAAGACACAGAGCATGGTGTTAAACTCCGATTCTAAATGGAATTTCAGAAGACTGTTGTCATCAAAGAAACACAGTCTGTTTTAATGCAAGAAGCATGCTCTTCTTTCCAGCATCTGCAATACAGCAGGAAACATGAGCATGGCCAGAAAAAGAGAACTGTGTTTCCTACTCATACGGATCATATCTAGTTCCACTCTGCTTATGAAACTGATACATACCCCATCATCTCTTACATAGTTGCTCTTTAGTTAATAGTGTAAATAGTGTTGGTTTCAAGGACTGTGTAAATTCATATGACCTGAAAAATAACTGGGATTACCGGAAATGAACTCTTCCTTGTAGGACGTCACAGAGCATGGATTTTAACTCCATTTCTGAAGGGAAATTCAGAAGAGTGTTCTCATCCATGAAAGACACTCCGTTTCAACGGAAGAAGCATGCTCCTCTTTCCAGCGTCTGCTATACAAAAAGGAACATGAGAATGTCCAGAAAAAAAAAACTGTGTTTCCTACTCATATGGACAATATCTAGTTCAATACTGTTTATGACCTGATACGAACCACATCATCTCTTACATAGATGCTCTTTAGGTAATAGTGAAATTCGTATTGGTTTCATGAACTGTGTAAATTCATTTGAACCGAAAAATAACTGGGTTTACAGGAAATGAACTCTTGCATGTAGGAAGACACAGATCCTTTGGTTTAACTTAGTTTCTGAAGGGAAATTCAGACCAGTGTTCTCATCCATGAAACCCACTCCGTTTTATCAGAAGCAGCATGTTCTTCTTTCTAGCGTCTGCAATAGAGCAAGGAACTTGAGCATGTCCAGAAAAAAAGAACTGTGTTTCCTACTCATACGGACCATATCTAGTTCCACTTTGCTTATGAAACTGATACAAACCCCATCATCTCTTACATAGATGCTCTTTAGTTAATAGTGTAAATCGTGTTGGTTTCGTGAACTGTGTAAATTCATTTGAGCCGAAAAATAACTGGGTTTACCGGAAATGAGCACTTGCTTGTAGGAAAAAAAAGAGCATTTGGTTTAACTCCATTTGTGAAAGGAAATTCAGACCAGTGTTCTCATCCATGAAACACAGTTTGTTTTAACGCAAGTAGCATGCTCTTTTTTCCAGCATCTCTAATACAGCAAGAAACATGAGCATGGCCAGAAAAAAGAACTGTGTTTCTGACTCAAAGGGACCATATCTAGTTCAACTCTGCTTATGCAACTGATACAAACCACAGCATCTCTTACATAGACGCTCTTTAGTTAATAGAGATAAACACGTTGGGTTTGTGAACTGTGTAAATTCATTTGAGCCGAAAAATCACAGCTTTTACCAAAAATGAACTCTTGCTTGTAGGAAGACACAGAGCATTTGGTTTAACTCCATTTGTGAAGGGAAATTCAGACCAGTGTTCTCATCCATGAAACACACTCTGTTTTAAAGAAAATAGCATGCTCTTCTTTCCAGCGTCTGCAATACAGCAAGGAACATGAGCATGTCCAGAATAAAATAACTGTGTTTCCTACTCATACGGACCATATCAAGTTGAACACTGCTTATTAAACTGATACAAACCACATCATCTCTTACATAGATGCTCTTTAGTTAATAGTGAAAATCGTATTGGTTTCGTGAACTGTGTAAATTCATTTGAGCCAAAAAACAACTGGGTTTACCAGAAATGAACTCTTGCTTGTAGGACGACATAGAGCATGGAGTTTAACTCTGATTCTAAATGGAAATTCATAAGAGTGATCTCATCCATGAAACACACTACGTTTTAACGCAAGATGCATGCTCTTCTTTCCAGCTTTGCAATACAGCAAGGAACATGAGCATGCCCAGAAAAAAAGAACTGTGTTTCATACTCATACGGACCATATGTAGTTTCTACACTGCTTATGAATCTGATACAAACCACATCATCTCTTACATAGATGCTCTTTAGTTAATAGTGAAAATCGTATTGGTTTCGTGAACTGTGTAAATTCATTTGAGCCGAAAAATAACTGGGTTTACCAGAAATTAACTCTTGCTTGTAGGAAGACACAGAGCATGGTGTTAAACCCCGATTCTAAAGGGAATTTCAGAAGACTATTCTCATCAAAGCAACACAGTCTGTTTTAATGCAAGAAGCATGCTCTTCTTTCCAGCATCTGCAATACAGCAAGAAACATGAGCATGGCCAGAAAAAGAGAACTGTGTTTCCTACTCATAAGGATCATATCAGGTTCCACTCTGCTTATGAAACTGATACAAACCCCATCATCTCTTAAATAGTTGCTCTTTAGTTAATAGTGTAAATAGTGTTGGTTTCATGAACTGTGTAAATTCATTTGAGCCGAAAAATAACTGGGTTTCCCGGAAATGAACTCTTGCTTGTAGGACGTCACAGAGCATGGATTTTAACTCCATTTCTGAAGGGAAATTCAGAAGAGTGTTCTCATCCATGAAAGACACTCCGTTTTAACGGAAGAAGCAGGCTCTTCTTTCCAGCGTCTGCTATACAAAAAGGAACATGAGAATGTCCAGAAAAAAAAAAAAAAAACTGTGTTTCCTACTCATATGGACCATATCTAGTTCAATACTGTTTATGAACCTGATACGAACCACATCATCTCTTACATAGATGCTCTTTAGTTAATAGTGAAATTCGTATTGGTTTCATGAACTGTGTAAATTCATTTGAACCGAAAAATAACTGGGTTTACAGGAAATGAACTCCTGCTTGTAGGAAGACACAGATCCTTTGGTTTAACTTAGTTTCTGTAGGGAAATTCACTACAGTGTTCTCATCCATGAAACCCACTCCGTTTTATCAGAAGCAGCATGTTCTTCTTTTCAGCGTCTGCAATAGAGCAAGGAACTTGAGCATGTCCAGAAAAAAAGACCTGTGTTTCCTACTCATACGGACCATATCTAGTTCCACTCTGCTTATGAAACTGATACAAACCCCATCATCTCTTACATAGATGCTCTTTACTTAATAGTGTAAATCGTGTTGGTTTCGTGAACTGTGTAAATTCATTTGAGCCGAAAAATAACTGGGTTTACCGGAAATGAACTCTTGCTTGTAGGAAAAAAAAGAGCATTTGGTTTAACTCCATTTGTGAAGGGAAATTCAGACCAGTGTTCTCATCCATGAAACACAGTTTGTTTTAACGCAAGTAGCATGCTCTTTTTTCCAGCATCTCTAATACAGCAAGAAACATGAGCATGGCCAGAAAAAAAGAACTGTGTTTCTGACTCAAACGTACCATATCTAGTTCAACTCTGCTTATGCAACTGAAACAAACCACAGCATCTCTTACATAGATGCTCTTTAGTTAATAGAGATAAACACGATGGGTTTGTGAACTGTGTAAATTCATTTGTGCCAAAAATTCTAACCTTTTACCAAAAATGAACTCTTGCTTGTAGGAAGACACAGAGCATTTGGTTTAACTCCATTTGTGAAGGGAAATTGAGACCAGTGTTCTCATCCATGAAACACACTCTGTTTTAACGAAAATAACATGCTCTTCTTTCTAGCGTCTGCAATACAGCAAGGAACATGAGCATGTACAGAATAAAATAACTGTTTTTCCTACTCATACGGACCATATCTAGTTCAACACTGCTTATGAATCTGACACAAACCACATCATCTCTTACATAGATGCTCTTTAGTTAATAGTGAAATTCGTATTGGTTTCATGAACTGTGTAAATTCATTTGAACCGAAAAACAACTGGGTTTACAGGAAATGAACTCTTGCATGTAGGAAGACACAGATCCTTTGGTTTAACTTAGTTTCTGAAGGGAAATTCAGACCAGTGTTCTCATCCATGAAACCCACTCCGTTTTATCAGAAGCAGCATGTTCTTCTTTCTAGCGTCTGCAATAGAGCAAGGAACTTGAGCATGTCCAGAAAAAAAGAACTGTGTTTCCTACTCATAAGGACCATATCTAGTTCCACTTTGCTTATGAAACTGATACAAACACCATCATCTCTTACATAGATGCTCTTTAGTTAATAGTGTAAATAGTGTTGGTTTCGTGAACTGTGTAAATTCATTTGAGGCGAAAAATAACTGGGTTTACTGGAAATTAACTCTTGCTTGTAGGAAGACACAGAGCATGGTGTTAAACTCCGATTCTAAAGGGAATTTCAGAAGACTGTTGTCATCAAAGAAACACAGTCTGTTTTAATGCAAGAAGCATGCTCTTCTTTCCAGCATCTGCAATACAGCAAGAAACATGAGCATGGCCAGAAAAAGAGAACTGTGTTTCCTACTCATACGGATCATATCTAGTTCCACTCTGCTTATGAAACTGATACATACCCCATCATCTCTTACATAGTTGCTCTTTAGTTAATAGTGTAAATAGTGTTGGTTTCAAGGACTGTGTAAATTCATATGACCCGAAAAATAACTGGGATTACCGGAAATGAACTCTTCCTTGTAGGACGTCACAGAGCATGGATTTTAACTCCATTTCTGAAGGGAAATTCAGAAGAGTGTTCTCATCCATGAAAGACACTCAGTTTCAACGGAAGAAGCATGCTCTTCTTTCCAGCGTCTGCTATACAAAAAGGAACATGAGAATGTCCAGAAAAAAAAAAACTGTGTTTCCTACTCATATGGACAATATCTAGTTCAATACTGTTTATGACCTGATACGAACCACATCATCTCTTACATAGATGCTCTTTAGGTAATAGTGAAATTCGTATTGGTTTCATGAACTGTGTAAATTCATTTGAACCGAAAAATAACTGGGTTTACAGGAAATGAACTCTTGCATGTAGGAAGACACAGATCCTTTGGTTTAACTTAGTTTCTGAAGGGAAATTCAGACCAGTGTTCTCATCCATGAAACCCACTCCGTTTTATCAGAAGCAGCATGTTCTTCTTTCTAGCGTCTGCAATAGAGCAAGGAACTTGAGCATGTCCAGAAAAAAAGAACTGTGTTTCCTACTCATACGGACCATATCTAGTTCCACTTTGCTTATGAAACTGATACAAACCCCATCATCTCTTACATAGATGCTCTTTAGTTAATAGTGTAAATCGTGTTGGTTTCGTGAACTGTGTAAATTCATTTGAGCTGAAAAATAACTGGGTTTACCGGAAATGAGCACTTGCTTGTAGGAAAAAAAAGAGCATTTGGTTTAACTCCATTTGTGAAAGGAAATTCAGACCAGTGTTCTCATCCATGAAACACAGTTTGTTTTAACGCAAGTAGCATGCTCTTTTTTCCAGCATCTCTAATACAGCAAGAAACATGAGCATGGCCAGAAAAAAAGAACTGTGTTTCTGACTCAAAGGGACCATATCTAGTTCAACTCTGCTTATGCAACTGATACAAACCACAGCATCTCTTACATAGACGCTCTTTAGTTAATAGAGATAAACACGTTGGGTTTGTGAACTGTGTAAATTCATTTGAGCCGAAAAATCACAGCTTTTACCAAAAATGAACTCTTGCTTGTAGGAAGACACAGAGCATTTGGTTTAACTCCATTTGTGAAGGGAAATTCAGACCAGTGTTCTCATCCATGAAACACACTCTGTTTTAAAGAAAATAGCATGCTCTTCTTTCCAGCGTCTGCAATACAGCAAGGAACATGAGCATGTCCAGAATAAAATAACTGTGTTTCCTACTCATACGGACCATATCAAGTTGAACACTGCTTATTAAACTGATACAAACCACATCATCTCTTACATAGATGCTCTTTAGTTAATAGTGAAAATCGTATTGGTTTCGTGAACTGTGTAAATTCATTTGAGCCAAAAAACAACTGGGTTTACCAGAAATGAACTCTTGCTTGTAGGACGACATAGAGCATGGAGTTTAACTCTGATTCTAAATGGAAATTCATAAGAGTGATCTCATCCATGAAACACACTACGTTTTAACGCAAGATGCATGCTCTTCTTTCCAGCTTTGCCATACAGCAAGGAACATGAGCATGCCCAGAAAAAAAGAACTGTGTTTCCTACTCATACGGACCATATGTAGTTTCTACACTGCTTATGAATCTGATACAAACCACATCATCTCTTACATAGATGCTCTTTAGTTAATAGTGAAAATCGTATTGGTTTCGTGAACTGTGTAAATTCATTTGAGCCGAAAAATAACTGGGTTTACCAGAAATTAACTCTTGCTTGTAGGAAGACACAGAGCATGGTGTTAAACCCCGATTCTAAAGGGAATTTCAGAAGACTATTCTCATCAAAGCAACACAGTCTGTTTTAATGCAAGAAGCATGCTCTTCTTTCCAGCATCTACAATACAGCAAGAAACATGAGCATGGCCAGAAAAAGAGAACTGTGTTTCCTACTCATACGGATCATATCAGGTTCCACTCTGCTTATGAAACTGATACAAACCCCATCATCTCTTAAATAGTTGCTCTTTAGTTAATAGTGTAAATAGTGTTGGTTTCATGAACTGTGTAAATTCATTTGAGCCGAAAAATAACTGGGTTTCCCGGAAATGAACTCTTGCTTGTAGGACATCACAGACCATGGATTTTAACTCCATTTCTGAAGGGAAATTCAGAAGAGTGTTCTCATCCATGAAAGACACTCCGTTTTAACGGAAGAAGCAGGCTCTTCTTTCCAGCGTCTGCTAT
Source organism: Onychomys arenicola (assembly GCA_949786405.1). Taxonomy (NCBI): domain Eukaryota; kingdom Metazoa; phylum Chordata; class Mammalia; order Rodentia; family Cricetidae; genus Onychomys; species Onychomys arenicola. The sequence continues at coordinate 694,247 of CATKUM010000022.1, read as the reverse complement.
ACAAAAAGGAACATGAGAATGTCCAGAAAAAAAAAAACTGTGTTTCCTACTCATATGGACCATATCTAGTTCAATACTGTTTATGAACCTGATACGAACCACATCATCTCTTACATAGATGCTCTTTAGTTAATAGTGAAATTCGTATTGGTTTCATGAACTGTGTAAATTCATTTGAACCGAAAAATAACTGGGTTTACAGGAAATGAACTCCTGCTTGTAGGAAGACACAGATCCTTTGGTTTAACTTAGTTTCTGTAGGGAAATTCACTACAGTGTTCTCATCCATGAAACCCACTCCGTTTTATCAGAAGCAGCATGTTCTTCTTTTCAGCGTCTGCAATAGAGCAAGGAACTTGAGCATGTCCAGAAAAAAAGACCTGTGTTTCCTACTCATACGGACCATATCTAGTTCCACTCTGCTTATGAAACTGATACAAACCCCATCATCTCTTACATAGATGCTCTTTACTTAATAGTGTAAATCGTGTTGGTTTCGTGAACTGTGTAAATTCATTTGAGCCGAAAAATAACTGGGTTTACCGGAAATGAACTCTTGCTTGTAGGAAAAAAAAGAGCATTTAGTTTAACTCCGTTTGTGAAGGGAAATTCAGACCAGTGTTCTCATCCATGAAACACAGTTTGTTTTAACGCAAGTAGCATGCTCTTTTTTCCAGCATCTCTAATACAGCAAGAAACATGAGCATGGCCAGAAAAAAAGAACTGTGTTTCTGACTCAAACGTACCATATCTAGTTCAACTCTGCTTATGCAACTGAAACAAACCACAGCATCTCTTACATAGATGCTCTTTAGTTAATAGAGATAAACACGATGGGTTTGTGAACTGTGTAAATTCATTTGTGCCAAAAATTCTAACCTTTTACCAAAAATGAACTCTTGCTTGTAGGAAGACACAGAGCATTTGGTTTAACTCCATTTGTGAAGGGAAATTGAGACCAGTGTTCTCATCCATGAAACACACTCTGTTTTAACGAAAATAACATGCTCTTCTTTCTAGCGTCTGCAATACAGCAAGGAACATGAGCATGTACAGAATAAAATAACTGTTTTTCCTACTCATACGGACCATATCTAGTTCAACACTGCTTATGAATCTGACACAAACCACATCATCTCTTACATAGATGCTCTTTAGTTAATAGTGAAATTCGTATTGGTTTCATGAACTGTGTAAATTCATTTGAACCAAAAAACAACTGGGTTTACAGGAAATGAACTCTTGCATGTAGGAAGACACAGATCATTTGGTTTAACTTAGTTCCTGAAGGGAAATTCAGACCAGTGTTCTCATCCATGAAACCCACTCCGTTTTATCAGAAGCAGCATGTTCTTCTTTCTAGCGTCTGCAATAGAGCAAGGAACTTGAGCATGTCCAGAAAAAAAGAACTGTGTTTCCTACTCATACGGACCATATCTAGTTCCACTTTGCTTATGAAACTGATACAAACACCATCATCTCTTACATAGATGCTCTTTAGTTAATAGTGTAAATCGTGTTGGTTTCGTGAACTGTGTAAATTCATTTGAGGCGAAAAATAACTGGGTTTACCGGAAATTAACTCTTGCTTGTAGGAAGACACAGAGCATGGTGTTAAACTCCGATTCTAAATGGAATTTCAGAAGACTGTTGTCATCAAAGAAACACAGTCTGTTTTAATGCAAGAAGCATGCTCTTCTTTCCAGCATCTGCAATACAGCAGGAAACATGAGCATGGCCAGAAAAAGAGAACTGTGTTTCCTACTCATACGGATCATATCTAGTTCCACTCTGCTTATGAAACTGATACATACCCCATCATCTCTTACATAGTTGCTCTTTAGTTAATAGTGTAAATAGTGTTGGTTTCAAGGACTGTGTAAATTCATATGACCCGAAAAATAACTGGGATTACCGGAAATGAACTCTTCCTTGTAGGACGTCACAGAGCATGGATTTTAACTCCATTTCTGAAGGGAAATTCAGAAGAGTGTTCTCATCCATGAAAGACACTCCGTTTCAACGGAAGAAGCATGCTCTTCTTTCCAGCGTCTGCTATACAAAAAGGAACATGAGAATGTCCAGAAAAAAAAAACTGTGTTTCCTACTCATATGGACAATATCTAGTTCAATACTGTTTATGACCTGATACGAACCACATCATCTCTTACATAGATGCTCTTTAGGTAATAGTGAAATTCGTATTGGTTTCATGAACTGTGTAAATTCATTTGAACCGAAAAATAACTGGGTTTACAGGAAATGAACTCTTGCATGTAGGAAGACACAGATCCTTTGGTTTAACTTAGTTTCTGAAGGGAAATTCAGACCAGTGTTCTCATCCATGAAACCCACTCCGTTTTATCAGAAGCAGCATGTTCTTCTTTCTAGCGTCTGCAATAGAGCAAGGAACTTGAGCATGTCCAGAAAAAAAGAACTGTGTTTCCTACTCATACGGACCATATCTAGTTCCACTTTGCTTATGAAACTGATACAAACCCCATCATCTCTTACATAGATGCTCTTTAGTTAATAGTGTAAATCGTGTTGGTTTCGTGAACTGTGTAAATTCATTTGAGCCGAAAAATAACTGGGTTTACCGGAAATGAGCACTTGCTTGTAGGAAAAAAAAGAGCATTTGGTTTAACTCCATTTGTGAAAGGAAATTCAGACCAGTGTTCTCATCCATGAAACACAGTTTGTTTTAACGCAAGTAGCATGCTCTTTTTTCCAGCATCTCTAATACAGCAAGAAACATGAGCATGGCCAGAAAAAAAGAACTGTGTTTCTGACTCAAAGGGACCATATCTAGTTCAACTCTGCTTATGCAACTGATACAAACCACAGCATCTCTTACATAGACGCTCTTTAGTTAATAGAGATAAACACGTTGGGTTTGTGAACTGTGTAAATTCATTTGAGCCGAAAAATCACAGCTTTTACCAAAAATGAACTCTTGCTTGTAGGAAGACACAGAGCATTTGGTTTAACTCCATTTGTGAAGGGAAATTCAGACCAGTGTTCTCATCCATGAAACACACTCTGTTTTAAAGAAAATAGCATGCTCTTCTTTCCAGCGTCTGCAATACAGCAAGGAACATGAGCATGTCCAGAATAAAATAACTGTGTTTCCTACTCATACGGACCATATCAAGTTGAACACTGCTTATTAAACTGATACAAACCACATCATCTCTTACATAGATGCTCTTTAGTTAATAGTGAAAATCGTATTGGTTTCGTGAACTGTGTAAATTCATTTGAGCCAAAAAACAACTGGGTTTACCAGAAATGAACTCTTGCTTGTAGGACGACATAGAGCATGGAGTTTAACTCTGATTCTAAATGGAAATTCATAAGAGTGATCTCATCCATGAAACACACTACGTTTTAACGCAAGATGCATGCTCTTCTTTCCAGCTTTGCCATACAGCAAGGAACATGAGCATGCCCAGAAAAAAAGAACTGTGTTTCCTACTCATACGGACCATATGTAGTTTCTACACTGCTTATGAATCTGATACAAACCACATCATCTCTTACATAGATGCTCTTTAGTTAATAGTGAAAATCGTATTGGTTTCGTGAACTGTGTAAATTCATTTGAGCCGAAAAATAACTGGGTTTACCAGAAATTAACTCTTGCTTGTAGGAAGACACAGAGCATGGTGTTAAACCCCGATTCTAAAGGGAATTTCAGAAGACTATTCTCATCAAAGCAACACAGTCTGTTTTAATGCAAGAAGCATGCTCTTCTTTCCAGCATCTACAATACAGCAAGAAACATGAGCATGGCCAGAAAAAGAGAACTGTGTTTCCTACTCATACGGATCATATCAGGTTCCACTCTGCTTATGAAACTGATACAAACCCCATCATCTCTTAAATAGTTGCTCTTTAGTTAATAGTGTAAATAGTGTTGGTTTCATGAACTGTGTAAATTCATTTGAGCCGAAAAATAACTGGGTTTCCCGGAAATGAACTCTTGCTTGTAGGACGTCACAGAGCATGGATTTTAACTCCATTTCTGAAGGGAAATTCAGAAGAGTGTTCTCATCCATGAAAGACACTCCGTTTTAACGGAAGAAGCAGGCTCTTCTTTCCAGCGTCTGCTATACAAAAAGGAACATGAGAATGTCCAGAAAAAAAAAACTGTGTTTCCTACTCATATGGACCATATCTAGTTCAATACTGTTTATGAACCTGATACGAACCACATCATCTCTTACATAGATGCTCTTTAGTTAATAGTGAAATTCGTATTGGTTTCATGAACTGTGTAAATTCACTTGAACCGAAAAATAACTGGGTTTACAGGAAATGAACTCCTGCTTGTAGGAAGACACAGATCCTTTGGTTTAACTTAGTTTCTGTAGGGAAATTCACTACAGTGTTCTCATCCATGAAACCCACTCCGTTTTATCAGAAGCAGCATGTTCTTCTTTTCAGCGTCTGCAATAGAGCAAGGAACTTGAGCATGTCCAGAAAAAAAGACCTGTGTTTCCTACTCATACGGACCATATCTAGTTCCACTCTGCTTATGAAACTGATACAAACCCCATCATCTCTTACATAGATGCTCTTTACTTAATAGTGTAAATCGTGTTGGTTTCGTGAACTGTGTAAATTCATTTGAGCCGAAAAATAACTGGGTTTACCGGAAATGAACTCTTGCTTGTAGGAAAAAAAAGAGCATTTAGTTTAACTCCGTTTGTGAAGGGAAATTCAGACCAGTGTTCTCATCCATGAAACACAGTTTGTTTTAACGCAAGTAGCATGCTCTTTTTTCCAGCATCTCTAATACAGCAAGAAACATGAGCATGGCCAGAAAAAAAGAACTGTGTTTCTGACTCAAACGTACCATATCTAGTTCAACTCTGCTTATGCAACTGAAACAAACCACAGCATCTCTTACATAGATGCTCTTTAGTTAATAGAGATAAACACGATGGGTTTGTGAACTGTGTAAATTCATTTGTGCCAAAAATTCTAACCTTTTACCAAAAATGAACTCTTGCTTGTAGGAAGACACAGAGCATTTGGTTTAACTCCATTTGTGAAGGGAAATTGAGACCAGTGTTCTCATCCATGAAACACACTCTGTTTTAACGAAAATAACATGCTCTTCTTTCTAGCGTCTGCAATACAGCAAGGAACATGAGCATGTACAGAATAAAATAACTGTTTTTCCTACTCATACGGACCATATCTAGTTCAACACTGCTTATGAATCTGACACAAACCACATCATCTCTTACATAGATGCTCTTTAGTTAATAGTGAAATTCGTATTGGTTTCATGAACTGTGTAAATTCATTTGAACCAAAAAACAACTGGGTTTACAGGAAATGAACTCTTGCATGTAGGAAGACACAGATCATTTGGTTTAACTTAGTTCCTGAAGGGAAATTCAGACCAGTGTTCTCATCCATGAAACCCACTCCGTTTTATCAGAAGCAGCATGTTCTTCTTTCTAGCGTCTGCAATAGAGCAAGGAACTTGAGCATGTCCAGAAAAAAAGAACTGTGTTTCCTACTCATACGGACCATATCTAGTTCCACTTTGCTTATGAAACTGATACAAACACCATCATCTCTTACATAGATGCTCTTTAGTTAATAGTGTAAATCGTGTTGGTTTCGTGAACTGTGTAAATTCATTTGAGGCGAAAAATAACTGGGTTTACCGGAAATTAACTCTTGCTTGTAGGAAGACACAGAGCATGGTGTTAAACTCCGATTCTAAATGGAATTTCAGAAGACTGTTGTCATCAAAGAAACACAGTCTGTTTTAATGCAAGAAGCATGCTCTTCTTTCCAGCATCTGCAATACAGCAGGAAACATGAGCATGGCCAGAAAAAGAGAACTGTGTTTCCTACTCATACGGATCATATCTAGTTCCACTCTGCTTATGAAACTGATACATACCCCATCATCTCTTACATAGTTGCTCTTTAGTTAATAGTGTAAATAGTGTTGGTTTCAAGGACTGTGTAAATTCATATGACCCGAAAAATAACTGGGATTACCGGAAATGAACTCTTCCTTGTAGGACGTCACAGAGCATGGATTTTAACTCCATTTCTGAAGGGAAATTCAGAAGAGTGTTCTCATCCATGAAAGACACTCCGTTTCAACGGAAGAAGCATGCTCTTCTTTCCAGCGTCTGCTATACAAAAAGGAACATGAGAATGTCCAGAAAAAAAAAACTGTGTTTCCTACTCATATGGACAATATCTAGTTCAATACTGTTTATGACCTGATACGAACCACATCATCTCTTACATAGATGCTCTTTAGGTAATAGTGAAATTCGTATTGGTTTCATGAACTGTGTAAATTCATTTGAACCGAAAAATAACTGGGTTTACAGGAAATGAACTCTTGCATGTAGGAAGACACAGATCCTTTGGTTTAACTTAGTTTCTGAAGGGAAATTCAGACCAGTGTTCTCATCCATGAAACCCACTCCGTTTTATCAGAAGCAGCATGTTCTTCTTTCTAGCGTCTGCAATAGAGCAAGGAACTTGAGCATGTCCAGAAAAAAAGAACTGTGTTTCCTACTCATACGGACCATATCTAGTTCCACTTTGCTTATGAAACTGATACAAACCCCATCATCTCTTACATAGATGCTCTTTAGTTAATAGTGTAAATCGTGTTGGTTTCGTGAACTGTGTAAATTCATTTGAGCCGAAAAATAACTGGGTTTACCGGAAATGAGCACTTGCTTGTAGGAAAAAAAAGAGCATTTGGTTTAACTCCATTTGTGAAAGGAAATTCAGACCAGTGTTCTCATCCATGAAACACAGTTTGTTTTAACGCAAGTAGCATGCTCTTTTTTCCAGCATCTCTAATACAGCAAGAAACATGAGCATGGCCAGAAAAAAAGAACTGTGTTTCTGACTCAAAGGGACCATATCTAGTTCAACTCTGCTTATGCAACTGATACAAACCACAGCATCTCTTACATAGACGCTCTTTAGTTAATAGAGATAAACACGTTGGGTTTGTGAACTGTGTAAATTCATTTGAGCCGAAAAATCACAGCTTTTACCAAAAATGAACTCTTGCTTGTAGGAAGACACAGAGCATTTGGTTTAACTCCATTTGTGAAGGGAAATTCAGACCAGTGTTCTCATCCATGAAACACACTCTGTTTTAAAGAAAATAGCATGCTCTTCTTTCCAGCGTCTGCAATACAGCAAGGAACATGAGCATGTCCAGAATAAAATAACTGTGTTTCCTACTCATACGGACCATATCAAGTTGAACACTGCTTATTAAACTGATACAAACCACATCATCTCTTACATAGATGCTCTTTAGTTAATAGTGAAAATCGTATTGGTTTCGTGAACTGTGTAAATTCATTTGAGCCAAAAAACAACTGGGTTTACCAGAAATGAACTCTTGCTTGTAGGACGACATAGAGCATGGAGTTTAACTCTGATTCTAAATGGAAATTCATAAGAGTGATCTCATCCATGAAACACACTACGTTTTAACGCAAGATGCATGCTCTTCTTTCCAGCTTTGCCATACAGCAAGGAACATGAGCATGCCCAGAAAAAAAGAACTGTGTTTCCTACTCATACGGACCATATGTAGTTTCTACACTGCTTATGAATCTGATACAAACCACATCATCTCTTACATAGATGCTCTTTAGTTAATAGTGAAAATCGTATTGGTTTCGTGAACTGTGTAAATTCATTTGAGCCGAAAAATAACTGGGTTTACCAGAAATTAACTCTTGCTTGTAGGAAGACACAGAGCATGGTGTTAAACCCCGATTCTAAAGGGAATTTCAGAAGACTATTCTCATCAAAGCAACACAGTCTGTTTTAATGCAAGAAGCATGCTCTTCTTTCCAGCATCTACAATACAGCAAGAAACATGAGCATGGCCAGAAAAAGAGAACTGTGTTTCCTACTCATACGGATCATATCAGGTTCCACTCTGCTTATGAAACTGATACAAACCCCATCATCTCTTAAATAGTTGCTCTTTAGTTAATAGTGTAAATAGTGTTGGTTTCATGAACTGTGTAAATTCATTTGAGCCGAAAAATAACTGGGTTTCCCGGAAATGAACTCTTGCTTGTAGGACGTCACAGAGCATGGATTTTAACTCCATTTCTGAAGGGAAATTCAGAAGAGTGTTCTCATCCATGAAAGACACTCCGTTTTAACGGAAGAAGCAGGCTCTTCTTTCCAGCGTCTGCTATACAAAAAGGAACATGAGAATGTCCAGAAAAAAAAAACTGTGTTTCCTACTCATATGGACCATATCTAGTTCAATACTGTTTATGAACCTGATACGAACCACATCATCTCTTACATAGATGCTCTTTAGTTAATAGTGAAATTCGTATTGGTTTCATGAACTGTGTAAATTCACTTGAACCGAAAAATAACTGGGTTTACAGGAAATGAACTCCTGCTTGTAGGAAGACACAGATCCTTTGGTTTAACTTAGTTTCTGTAGGGAAATTCACTACAGTGTTCTCATCCATGAAACCCACTCCGTTTTATCAGAAGCAGCATGTTCTTCTTTTCAGCGTCTGCAATAGAGCAAGGAACTTGAGCATGTCCAGAAAAAAAGACCTGTGTTTCCTACTCATACGGACCATATCTAGTTCCACTCTGCTTATGAAACTGATACAAACCCCATCATCTCTTACATAGATGCTCTTTACTTAATAGTGTAAATCGTGTTGGTTTCGTGAACTGTGTAAATTCATTTGAGCCGAAAAATAACTGGGTTTACCGGAAATGAACTCTTGCTTGTAGGAAAAAAAAGAGCATTTAGTTTAACTCCGTTTGTGAAGGGAAATTCAGACCAGTGTTCTCATCCATGAAACACAGTTTGTTTTAACGCAAGTAGCATGCTCTTTTTTCCAGCATCTCTAATACAGCAAGAAACATGAGCATGGCCAGAAAAAAAGAACTGTGTTTCTGACTCAAACGTACCATATCTAGTTCAACTCTGCTTATGCAACTGAAACAAACCACAGCATCTCTTACATAGATGCTCTTTAGTTAATAGAGATAAACACGATGGGTTTGTGAACTGTGTAAATTCATTTGTGCCAAAAATTCTAACCTTTTACCAAAAATGAACTCTTGCTTGTAGGAAGACACAGAGCATTTGGTTTAACTCCATTTGTGAAGGGAAATTGAGACCAGTGTTCTCATCCATGAAACACACTCTGTTTTAACGAAAATAACATGCTCTTCTTTCTAGCGTCTGCAATACAGCAAGGAACATGAGCATGTACAGAATAAAATAACTGTTTTTCCTACTCATACGGACCATATCTAGTTCAACACTGCTTATGAATCTGACACAAACCACATCATCTCTTACATAGATGCTCTTTAGTTAATAGTGAAATTCGTATTGGTTTCATGAACTGTGTAAATTCATTTGAACCAAAAAACAACTGGGTTTACAGGAAATGAACTCTTGCATGTAGGAAGACACAGATCATTTGGTTTAACTTAGTTCCTGAAGGGAAATTCAGACCAGTGTTCTCATCCATGAAACCCACTCCGTTTTATCAGAAGCAGCATGTTCTTCTTTCTAGCGTCTGCAATAGAGCAAGGAACTTGAGCATGTCCAGAAAAAAAGAACTGTGTTTCCTACTCATACGGACCATATCTAGTTCCACTTTGCTTATGAAACTGATACAAACACCATCATCTCTTACATAGATGCTCTTTAGTTAATAGTGTAAATCGTGTTGGTTTCGTGAACTGTGTAAATTCATTTGAGGCGAAAAATAACTGGGTTTACCGGAAATTAACTCTTGCTTGTAGGAAGACACAGAGCATGGTGTTAAACTCCGATTCTAAATGGAATTTCAGAAGACTGTTGTCATCAAAGAAACACAGTCTGTTTTAATGCAAGAAGCATGCTCTTCTTTCCAGCATCTGCAATACAGCAGGAAACATGAGCATGGCCAGAAAAAGAGAACTGTGTTTCCTACTCATACGGATCATATCTAGTTCCACTCTGCTTATGAAACTGATACATACCCCATCATCTCTTACATAGTTGCTCTTTAGTTAATAGTGTAAATAGTGTTGGTTTCAAGGACTGTGTAAATTCATATGACCCGAAAAATAACTGGGATTACCGGAAATGAACTCTTCCTTGTAGGACGTCACAGAGCATGGATTTTAACTCCATTTCTGAAGGGAAATTCAGAAGAGTGTTCTCATCCATGAAAGACACTCCGTTTCAACGGAAGAAGCATGCTCTTCTTTCCAGCGTCTGCTATACAAAAAGGAACATGAGAATGTCCAGAAAAAAAAAACTGTGTTTCCTACTCATATGGACAATATCTAGTTCAATACTGTTTATGACCTGATACGAACCACATCATCTCTTACATAGATGCTCTTTAGGTAATAGTGAAATTCGTATTGGTTTCATGAACTGTGTAAATTCATTTGAACCGAAAAATAACTGGGTTTACAGGAAATGAACTCTTGCATGTAGGAAGACACAGATCCTTTGGTTTAACTTAGTTTCTGAAGGGAAATTCAGACCAGTGTTCTCATCCATGAAACCCACTCCGTTTTATCAGAAGCAGCATGTTCTTCTTTCTAGCGTCTGCAATAGAGCAAGGAACTTGAGCATGTCCAGAAAAAAAGAACTGTGTTTCCTACTCATACGGACCATATCTAGTTCCACTTTGCTTATGAAACTGATACAAACCCCATCATCTCTTACATAGATGCTCTTTAGTTAATAGTGTAAATCGTGTTGGTTTCGTGAACTGTGTAAATTCATTTGAGCCGAAAAATAACTGGGTTTACCGGAAATGAGCACTTGCTTATAGGAAAAAAAAGAGCATTTGGTTTAACTCCATTTGTGAAAGGAAATTCAGACCAGTGTTCTCATCCATGAAACACAGTTTGTTTTAACGCAAGTAGCATGCTCTTTTTTCCAGCATCTCTAATACAGCAAGAAACATGAGCATGGCCAGAAAAAAGAACTGTGTTTCTGACTCAAAGGGACCATATCTAGTTCAACTCTGCTTATGCAACTGATACAAACCACAGCATCTCTTACATAGACGCTCTTTAGTTAATAGAGATAAACACGTTGGGTTTGTGAACTGTGTAAATTCATTTGAGCCGAAAAATCACAGCTTTTACCAAAAATGAACTCTTGCTTGTAGGAAGACACAGAGCATTTGGTTTAACTCCATTTGTGAAGGGAAATTCAGACCAGTGTTCTCATCCATGAAACACACTCTGTTTTAAAGAAAATAGCATGCTCTTCTTTCCAGCGTCTGCAATACAGCAAGGAACATGAGCATGTCCAGAATAAAATAACTGTGTTTCCTACTCATACGGACCATATCAAGTTGAACACTGCTTATTAAACTGATACAAACCACATCATCTCTTACATAGATGCTCTTTAGTTAATAGTGAAAATCGTATTGGTTTCGTGAACTGTGTAAATTCATTTGAGCCAAAAAACAACTGGGTTTACCAGAAATGAACTCTTGCTTGTAGGACGACATAGAGCATGGAGTTTAACTCTGATTCTAAATGGAAATTCATAAGAGTGATCTCATCCATGAAACACACTACGTTTTAACGCAAGATGCATGTTCTTCTTTCCAGCTTTGCAATACAGCAAGGAACATGAGCATGCCCAGAAAAAAAGAACTGTGTTTCATACTCATACGGACCATATGTAGTTTCTACACTGCTTATGAATCTGATACAAACCACATCATCTCTTACATAGATGCTCTTTAGTTAATAGTGAAAATCGTATTGGTTTCGTGAACTGTGTAAATTCATTTGAGCCGAAAAATAACTGGGTTTACCAGAAAAAACTCTTGCTTGTAGGAAGACACAGAGCATGGTGTTAAACCCCGATTCTAAAGGGAATTTCAGAAGACTATTCTCATCAAAGCAACACAGTCTGTTTTAATGCAAGAAGCATGCTCTTCTTTCCAGCATCTGCAATACAGCAAGAAACATGAGCATGGCCAGAAAAAGAGAACTGTGTTTCCTACTCATAAGGATCATATCAGGTTCCACTCTGCTTATGAAACTGATACAAACCCCATCATCTCTTAAATAGTTGCTCTTTAGTTAATAGTGTAAATAGTGTTGGTTTCATGAACTGTGTAAATTCATTTGAGCCGAAAAATAACTGGGTTTCCCGGAAATGAACTCTTGCTTGTAGGACGTCACAGAGCATGGATTTTAACTCCATTTCTGAAGGGAAATTCAGAAGAGTGTTCTCATCCATGAAAGACACTCCGTTTTAACGGAAGAAGCAGGCTCTTCTTTCCAGCGTCTGCTATACAAAAAGGAACATGAGAATGTCCAGAAAAAAAAAAAAAAAACTGTGTTTCCTACTCATATGGACCATATCTAGTTCAATACTGTTTATGAACCTGATACGAACCACATCATCTCTTACATAGATGCTCTTTAGTTAATAGTGAAATTCGTATTGGTTTCATGAACTGTGTAAATTCATTTGAACCGAAAAATAACTGGGTTTACAGGAAATGAACTCCTGCTTGTAGGAAGACACAGATCCTTTGGTTTAACTTAGTTTCTGTAGGGAAATTCACTACAGTGTTCTCATCCATGAAACCCACTCCGTTTTATCAGAAGCAGCATGTTCTTCTTTTCAGCGTCTGCAATAGAGCAAGGAACTTGAGCATGTCCAGAAAAAAAGACCTGTGTTTCCTACTCATACGGACCATATCTAGTTCCACTCTGCTTATGAAACTGATACAAACCCCATCATCTCTTACATAGATGCTCTTTACTTAATAGTGTAAATCGTGTTGGTTTCGTGAACTGTGTAAATTCATTTGAGCCGAAAAATAACTGGGTTTACCGGAAATGAACTCTTGCTTGTAGGAAAAAAAAGAGCATTTGGTTTAACTCCATTTGTGAAGGGAAATTCAGACCAGTGTTCTCATCCATGAAACACAGTTTGTTTTAACGCAAGTAGCATGCTCTTTTTTCCAGCATCTCTAATACAGCAAGAAACATGAGCATGGCCAGAAAAAAAGAACTGTGTTTCTGACTCAAACGTACCATATCTAGTTCAACTCTGCTTATGCAACTGAAACAAACCACAGCATCTCTTACATAGATGCTCTTTAGTTAATAGAGATAAACACGATGGGTTTGTGAACTGTGTAAATTCATTTGTGCCAAAAATTCTAACCTTTTACCAAAAATGAACTCTTGCTTGTAGGAAGACACAGAGCATTTGGTTTAACTCCATTTGTGAAGGGAAATTGAGACCAGTGTTCTCATCCATGAAACACACTCTGTTTTAACGAAAATAACATGCTCTTCTTTCTAGCGTCTGCAATACAGCAAGGAACATGAGCATGTACAGAATAAAATAACTGTTTTTCCTACTCATACGGACCATATCTAGTTCAACACTGCTTATGAATCTGACACAAACCACATCATCTCTTACATAGATGCTCTTTAGTTAATAGTGAAATTCGTATTGGTTTCATGAACTGTGTAAATTCATTTGAACCGAAAAACAACTGGGTTTACAGGAAATGAACTCTTGCATGTAGGAAGACACAGATCCTTTGGTTTAACTTAGTTTCTGAAGGGAAATTCAGACCAGTGTTCTCATCCATGAAACCCACTCCGTTTTATCAGAAGCAGCATGTTCTTCTTTCTAGCGTCTGCAATAGAGCAAGGAACTTGAGCATGTCCAGAAAAAAAGAACTGTGTTTCCTACTCATAAGGACCATATCTAGTTCCACTTTGCTTATGAAACTGATACAAACACCATCATCTCTTACATAGATGCTCTTTAGTTAATAGTGTAAATAGTGTTGGTTTCGTGAACTGTGTAAATTCATTTGAGGCGAAAAATAACTGGGTTTACCGGAAATTAACTCTTGCTTGTAGGAAGACACAGAGCATGGTGTTAAACTCCGATTCTAAAGGGAATTTCAGAAGACTGTTGTCATCAAAGAAACACAGTCTGTTTTAATGCAAGAAGCATGCTCTTCTTTCCAGCATCTGCAATACAGCAAGAAACATGAGCATGGCCAGAAAAAGAGAACTGTGTTTCCTACTCATACGGATCATATCTAGTTCCACTCTGCTTATGAAACTGATACATACCCCATCATCTCTTACATAGTTGCTCTTTAGTTAATAGTGTAAATAGTGTTGGTTTCAAGGACTGTGTAAATTCATATGACCCGAAAAATAACTGGGATTACCGGAAATGAACTCTTCCTTGTAGGACGTCACAGAGCATGGATTTTAACTCCATTTCTGAAGGGAAATTCAGAAGAGTGTTCTCATCCATGAAAGACACTCAGTTTCAACGGAAGAAGCATGCTCTTCTTTCCAGCGTCTGCTATACAAAAAGGAACATGAGAATGTCCAGAAAAAAAAAAACTGTGTTTCCTACTCATATGGACAATATCTAGTTCAATACTGTTTATGACCTGATACGAACCACATCATCTCTTACATAGATGCTCTTTAGGTAATAGTGAAATTCGTATTGGTTTCATGAACTGTGTAAATTCATTTGAACCGAAAAATAACTGGGTTTACAGGAAATGAACTCTTGCATGTAGGAAGACACAGATCCTTTGGTTTAACTTAGTTTCTGAAGGGAAATTCAGACCAGTGTTCTCATCCATGAAACCCACTCCGTTTTATCAGAAGCAGCATGTTCTTCTTTCTAGCGTCTGCAATAGAGCAAGGAACTTGAGCATGTCCAGAAAAAAAGAACTGTGTTTCCTACTCATACGGACCATATCTAGTTCCACTTTGCTTATGAAACTGATACAAACCCCATCATCTCTTACATAGATGCTCTTTAGTTAATAGTGTAAATCGTGTTGGTTTCGTGAACTGTGTAAATTCATTTTAGCCGAAAAATAACTGGGTTTACCGGAAATGAGCACTTGCTTGTAGGAAAAAAAAGAGCATTTGGTTTAACTCCATTTGTGAAAGGAAATTCAGACCAGTGTTCTCATCCATGAAACACAGTTTGTTTTAACGCAAGTAGCATGCTCTTTTTTCCAGCATCTCTAATACAGCAAGAAACATGAGCATGGCCAGAAAAAAAGAACTGTGTTTCTGACTCAAAGGGACCATATCTAGTTCAACTCTGCTTATGCAACTGATACAAACCACAGCATCTCTTACATAGACGCTCTTTAGTTAATAGAGATAAACACGTTGGGTTTGTGAACTGTGTAAATTCATTTGAGCCGAAAAATCACAGCTTTTACCAAAAATGAACTCTTGCTTGTAGGAAGACACAGAGCATTTGGTTTAACTCCATTTGTGAAGGGAAATTCAGACCAGTGTTCTCATCCATGAAACACACTCTGTTTTAAAGAAAATAGCATGCTCTTCTTTCCAGCGTCTGCAATACAGCAAGGAACATGAGCATGTCCAGAATAAAATAACTGTGTTTCCTACTCATACGGACCATATCAAGTTGAACACTGCTTATTAAACTGATACAAACCACATCATCTCTTACATAGATGCTCTTTAGTTAATAGTGAAAATCGTATTGGTTTCGTGAACTGTGTAAATTCATTTGAGCCAAAAAACAACTGGGTTTACCAGAAATGAACTCTTGCTTGTAGGACGGCATAGAGCATGGAGTTTAACTCTGATTCTAAATGGAAATTCATAAGAGTGATCTCATCCATGAAACACACTACGTTTTAACGCAAGATGCATGCTCTTCTTTCCAGCTTTGCCATACAGCAAGGAACATGAGCATGCCCAGAAAAAAAGAACTGTGTTTCCTACTCATACGGACCATATGTAGTTTCTACACTGCTTATGAATCTGATACAAACCACATCATCTCTTACATAGATGCTCTTTAGTTAATAGTGAAAATCGTATTGGTTTCGTGAACTGTGTAAATTCATTTGAGCCGAAAAATAACTGGGTTTACCAGAAATTAACTCTTGCTTGTAGGAAGACACAGAGCATGGTGTTAAACCCCGATTCTAAAGGGAATTTCAGAAGACTATTCTCATCAAAGCAACACAGTCTGTTTTAATGCAAGAAGCATGCTCTTCTTTCCAGCATCTGCAATACAGCAAGAAACATGAGCATGGCCAGAAAAAGAGAACTGTGTTTCCTACTCATACGGATCATATCAGGTTCCACTCTGCTTATGAAACTGATACAAACCCCATCATCTCTTAAATAGTTGCTCTTTAGTTAATAGTGTAAATAGTGTTGGTTTCATGAACTGTGTAAATTCATTTGAGCCGAAAAATAACTGGGTTTCCCGGAAATGAACTCTTGCTTGTAGGACGTCACAGAGCATGGATTTTAACTCCATTTCTGAAGGGAAATTCAGAAGAGTGTTCTCATCCATGAAAGACACTCCGTTTTAACGGAAGAAGCAGGCTCTTCTTTCCAGCGTCTGCTATACAAAAAGGAACATGAGAATGTCCAGAAAAAAAAAAACTGTGTTTCCTACTCATATGGACCATATCTAGTTCAATACTGTTTATGAACCTGATACGAACCACATCATCTCTTACATAGATGCTCTTTAGTTAATAGTGAAATTCGTATTGGTTTCATGAAC
Organism: Onychomys arenicola; assembly: GCA_949786405.1. Lineage (NCBI taxonomy): Eukaryota > Metazoa > Chordata > Mammalia > Rodentia > Cricetidae > Onychomys > Onychomys arenicola. The sequence continues at coordinate 677,620 of CATKUM010000022.1, read as the reverse complement.
TGTGTAAATTCATTTGAACCGAAAAATAACTGGGTTTACAGGAAATGAACTCCTGCTTGTAGGAAGACACAGATCCTTTGGTTTAACTTAGTTTCTGTAGGGAAATTCACTACAGTGTTCTCATCCATGAAACCCACTCCGTTTTATCAGAAGCAGCATGTTCTTCTTTTCAGCGTCTGCAATAGAGCAAGGAACTTGAGCATGTCCAGAAAAAAAGACCTGTGTTTCCTACTCATACGGACCATATCTAGTTCCACTCTGCTTATGAAACTGATACAAACCCCATCATCTCTTACATAGATGCTCTTTACTTAATAGTGTAAATCGTGTTGGTTTCGTGAACTGTGTAAATTCATTTGAGCCGAAAAATAACTGGGTTTACCGGAAATGAGCACTTGCTTGTAGGAAAAAAAAGAGCATTTGGTTTAACTCCATTTGTGAAGGGAAATTCAGACCAGTGTTCTCATCCATGAAACACAGTTTGTTTTAACGCAAGTAGCATGCTCTTTTTTCCAGCATCTCTAATACAGCAAGAAACATGAGCATGGCCAGAAAAAAAGAACTGTGTTTCTGACTCAAACGTACCATATCTAGTTCAACTCTGCTTATGCAACTGAAACAAACCACAGCATCTCTTACATAGATGCTCTTTAGTTAATAGAGATAAACACGATGGGTTTGTGAACTGTGTAAATTCATTTGTGCCAAAAATTCTAACCTTTTACCAAAAATGAACTCTTGCTTGTAGGAAGACACAGAGCATTTGGTTTAACTCCATTTGTGAAGGGAAATTGAGACCAGTGTTCTCATCCATGAAACACACTCTGTTTTAACGAAAATAACATGCTCTTCTTTCTAGCGTCTGCAATACAGCAAGGAACATGAGCATGTACAGAATAAAATAACTGTTTTTCCTACTCATATGGACCATATCTAGTTCAACACTGCTTATGAATCTGACACAAACCACATCATCTCTTACATAGATGCTCTTTAGTTAATAGTGAAATTCGTATTGGTTTCATGAACTGTGTAAATTCATTTGAACCGAAAAACAACTGGGTTTACAGGAAATGAACTCTTGCATGTAGGAAGACACAGATCCTTTGGTTTAACTTAGTTTCTGAAGGGAAATTCAGACCAGTGTTCTCATCCATGAAACCCACTCCGTTTTATCAGAAGCAGCATGTTCTTCTTTCTAGCGTCTGCAATAGAGCAAGGAACTTGAGCATGTCCAGAAAAAAAGAACTGTGTTTCCTACTCATACGGACCATATCTAGTTCCACTTTGCTTATGAAACTGATACAAACCCCATCATCTCTTACATAGATGCTCTTTAGTTAATAGTGTAAATCGTGTTGGTTTCGTGAACTGTGTAAATTCATTTGAGCCGAAAAATAACTGGGTTTACCGGAAATTAACTCTTGCTTGTAGGAAGACACAGAGCATGGTGTTAAACTCCGATTCTAAAGGGAATTTCAGAAGACTGTTGTCATCAAAGAAACACAGTCTGTTTTAATGCAAGAAGCATGCTCTTCTTTCCAGCATCTGCAATACACCAGGAAACATGAGCATGGCCAGAAAAAGAGAACTGTGTTTCCTACTCATACGGATCATATCTAGTTCCACTCTGCTTATGAAACTGATACATACCCCATCATCTCTTACATAGTTGCTCTTTAGTTAATAGTGTAAATAGTGTTGGTTTCAAGGACTGTGTAAATTCATATGACCCGAAAAATAACTGGGATTACCGGAAATGAACTCTTCCTTGTAGGACGTCACAGAGCATGGATTTTAACTCCATTTCTGAAGGGAAATTCAGAAGAGTGTTCTCATCCATGAAAGACACTCAGTTTCAACGGAAGAAGCATGCTCTTCTTTCCAGCGTCTGCTATACAAAAAGGAACATGAGAATGTCCAGAAAAAAAAAACTGTGTTTCCTACTCATATGGACAATATCTAGTTCAATACTGTTTATGACCTGATACGAACCACATCATCTCTTACATAGATGCTCTTTAGGTAATAGTGAAATTCGTATTGGTTTCATGAACTGTGTAAATTCATTTGAACCGAAAAATAACTGGGTTTACAGGAAATGAACTCTTGCATGTAGGAAGACACAGATCCTTTGGTTTAACTTAGTTTCTGAAGGGAAATTCAGACCAGTGTTCTCATCCATGAAACCCACTCCGTTTTATCAGAAGCAGCATGTTCTTCTTTCTAGCGTCTGCAATAGAGCAAGGAACTTGAGCATGTCCAGAAAAAAAGAACTGTGTTTCCTACTCATACGGACCATATCTAGTTCCACTTTGCTTATGAAACTGATACAAACCCCATCATCTCTTACATAGATGCTCTTTAGTTAATAGTGTAAATCGTGTTGGTTTCGTGAACTGTGTAAATTCATTTGAGCCGAAAAATAACTGGGTTTACCGGAAATGAGCACTTGCTTGTAGGAAAAAAAAGAGCATTTGGTTTAACTCCATTTGTGAAAGGAAATTCAGACCAGTGTTCTCATCCATGAAACACAGTTTGTTTTAACGCAAGTAGCATGCTCTTTTTTCCAGCATCTCTAATACAGCAAGAAACATGAGCATGGCCAGAAAAAAAGAACTGTGTTTCTGACTCAAAGGGACCATATCTAGTTCAACTCTGCTTATGCAACTGATACAAACCACAGCATCTCTTACATAGACGCTCTTTAGTTAATAGAGATAAACACGTTGGGTTTGTGAACTGTGTAAATTCATTTGAGCCGAAAAATCACAGCTTTTACCAAAAATGAACTCTTGCTTGTAGGAAGACACAGAGCATTTGGTTTAACTCCATTTGTGAAGGGAAATTCAGACCAGTGTTCTCATCCATGAAACACACTCTGTTTTAAAGAAAATAGCATGCTCTTCTTTCCAGCGTCTGCAATACAGCAAGGAACATGAGCATGTCCAGAATAAAATAACTGTGTTTCCTACTCATACGGACCATATCAAGTTGAACACTGCTTATTAAACTGATACAAACCACATCATCTCTTACATAGATGCTCTTTAGTTAATAGTGAAAATCGTATTGGTTTCGTGAACTGTGTAAATTCATTTGAGCCAAAAAACAACTGGGTTTACCAGAAATGAACTCTTGCTTGTAGGACGACATAGAGCATGGAGTTTAACTCTGATTCTAAATGGAAATTCATAAGAGTGATCTCATCCATGAAACACACTACGTTTTAACGCAAGATGCATGCTCTTCTTTCCAGCTTTGCAATACAGCAAGGAACATGAGCATGCCCAGAAAAAAAGAACTGTGTTTCCTACTCATACGGACCATATGTAGTTTCTACACTGCTTATGAATCTGATACAAACCACATCATCTCTTACATAGATGCTCTTTAGTTAATAGTGAAAATCGTATTGGTTTCGTGAACTGTGTAAATTCATTTGAGCCGAAAAATAACTGGGTTTACCAGAAATTAACTCTTGCTTGTAGGAAAACACAGAGCATGGTGTTAAACCCCGATTCTAAAGGGAATTTCAGAAGACTATTCTCATCAAAGCAACACAGTCTGTTTTAATGCAAGAAGCATGCTCTTCTTTCCAGCATCTGCAATACAGCAAGAAACATGAGCATGGCCAGAAAAAGAGAACTGTGTTTCCTACTCATACGGATCATATCAGGTTCCACTCTGCTTATGAAACTGATACAAACCCCATCATCTCTTAAATAGTTGCTCTTTAGTTAATAGTGTAAATAGTGTTGGTTTCATGAACTGTGTAAATTCATTTGAGCCGAAAAATAACTGGGTTTCCCGGAAATGAACTCTTGCTTGTAGGACGTCACAGAGCATGGATTTTAACTCCATTTCTGAAGGGAAATTCAGAAGAGTGTTCTCATCCATGAAAGACACTCCGTTTTAACGGAAGAAGCAGGCTCTTCTTTCCAGCGTCTGCTATACAAAAAGGAACATGAGAATGTCCAGAAAAAAAAAAAAAACTGTGTTTCCTACTCATATGGACCATATCTAGTTCAATACTGTTTATGACCTGATACGAACCACATCATCTCTTACATAGATGCTCTTTAGGTAATAGTGAAATTCGTATTGGTTTCATGAACTGTGTAAATTCATTTGAACCGAAAAATAACTGGGTTTACAGGAAATGAACTCTTGCATGTAGGAAGACACAGATCCTTTGGTTTAACTTAGTTTCTGAAGGGAAATTCAGACCAGTGTTCTCATCCATGAAACCCACTCCGTTTTATCAGAAGCAGCATGTTCTTCTTTCTAGCGTCTGCAATAGAGCAAGGAACTTGAGCATGTCCAGAAAAAAAGAACTGTGTTTCCTACTCATACGGACCATATCTAGTTCCACTTTGCTTATGAAACTGATACAAACCCCATCATCTCTTACATAGATGCTCTTTAGTTAATAGTGTAAATCGTGTTGGTTTCGTGAACTGTGTAAATTCATTTGAGCCGCAAAATAACTGGGTTTACCGGAAATGAGCACTTGCTTGTAGGAAAAAAAAGAGCATTTGGTTTAACTCCATTTGTGAAAGGAAATTCAGACCAGTGTTCTCATCCATGAAACACAGTTTGTTTTAACGCAAGTAGCATGCTCTTTTTTCCAGCATCTCTAATACAGCAAGAAACATGAGCATGGCCAGAAAAAAAGAACTTTGTTTCTGACTCAAAGGGACCATATCTAGTTCAACTCTGCTTATGCAACTGATACAAACCACAGCATCTCTTACATAGACGCTCTTTAGTTAATAGAGATAAACACGTTGGGTTTGTGAACTGTGTAAATTCATTTGAGCCGAAAAATCACAGCTTTTACCAAAAATGAACTCTTGCTTGTAGGAAGACACAGAGCATTTGGTTTAACTCCATTTGTGAAGGGAAATTCAGACCAGTGTTCTCATCCATGAAACACACTCTGTTTTAAAGAAAATAGCATGCTCTTCTTTCCAGCGTCTGCAATACAGCAAGGAACATGAGCATGTCCAGAATAAAATAACTGTGTTTCCTACTCATACGGACCATATCAAGTTGAACACTGCTTATTAAACTGATACAAACCACATCATCTCTTACATAGATGCTCTTTAGTTAATAGTGAAAATCGTATTGGTTTCGTGAACTGTGTAAATTCATTTGAGCCAAAAAACAACTGGGTTTACCAGAAATGAACTCTTGCTTGTAGGACGACATAGAGCATGGAGTTTAACTCTGATTCTAAATGGAAATTCATAAGAGTGATCTCATCCATGAAACACACTACGTTTTAACGCAAGATGCATGCTCTTCTTTCCAGCTTTGCAATACAGCAAGGAACATGAGCATGCCCAGAAAAAAAGAACTGTGTTTCCTACTCATACGGACCATATGTAGTTTCTACACTGCTTATGAATCTGATACAAACCACATCATCTCTTACATAGATGCTCTTTAGTTAATAGTGAAAATCGTATTGGTTTCGTGAACTGTGTAAATTCATTTGAGCCGAAAAATAACTGGGTTTACCAGAAATTAACTCTTGCTTGTAGGAAAACACAGAGCATGGTGTTAAACCCCGATTCTAAAGGGAATTTCAGAAGACTATTCTCATCAAAGCAACACAGTCTGTTTTAATGCAAGAAGCATGCTCTTCTTTCCAGCATCTGCAATACAGCAAGAAACATGAGCATGGCCAGAAAAAGAGAACTGTGTTTCCTACTCATACGGATCATATCAGGTTCCACTCTGCTTATGAAACTGATACAAACCCCATCATCTCTTAAATAGTTGCTCTTTAGTTAATAGTGTAAATAGTGTTGGTTTCATGAACTGTGTAAATTCATTTGAGCCGAAAAATAACTGGGTTTCCCGGAAATGAACTCTTGCTTGTAGGACGTCACAGAGCATGGATTTTAACTCCATTTCTGAAGGGAAATTCAGAAGAGTGTTCTCATCCATGAAAGACACTCCGTTTTAACGGAAGAAGCAGGCTCTTCTTTCCAGCGTCTGCTATACAAAAAGGAACATGAGAATGTCCAGAAAAAAAAAAAAACTGTGTTTCCTACTCATATGGACCATATCTAGTTCAATACTGTTTATGAACCTGATACGAACCACATCATCTCTTACATAGATGCTCTTTAGTTAATAGTGAAATTCGTATTGGTTTCATGAACTGTGTAAATTCATTTGAACCGAAAAATAACTGGGTTTACAGGAAATGAACTCCTGCTTGTAGGAAGACACAGATCCTTTGGTTTAACTTAGTTTCTGTAGGGAAATTCACTACAGTGTTCTCATCCATGAAACCCACTCCGTTTTATCAGAAGCAGCATGTTCTTCTTTTCAGCGTCTGCAATAGAGCAAGGAACTTGAGCATGTCCAGAAAAAAAGACCTGTGTTTCCTACTCATACGGACCATATCTAGTTCCACTCTGCTTATGAAACTGATACAAACCCCATCATCTCTTACATAGATGCTCTTTACTTAATAGTGTAAATCGTGTTGGTTTCGTGAACTGTGTAAATTCATTTGAGCCGAAAAATAACTGGGTTTACCGGAAATGAGCACTTGCTTGTAGGAAAAAAAAGAGCATTTGGTTTAACTCCATTTGTGAAGGGAAATTCAGACCAGTGTTCTCATCCATGAAACACAGTTTGTTTTAACGCAAGTAGCATGCTCTTTTTTCCAGCATCTCTAATACAGCAAGAAACATGAGCATGGCCAGAAAAAAAGAACTGTGTTTCTGACTCAAACGTACCATATCTAGTTCAACTCTGCTTATGCAACTGAAACAAACCACAGCATCTCTTACATAGATGCTCTTTAGTTAATAGAGATAAACACGATGGGTTTGTGAACTGTGTAAATTCATTTGTGCCAAAAATTCTAACCTTTTACCAAAAATGAACTCTTGCTTGTAGGAAGACACAGAGCATTTGGTTTAACTCCATTTGTGAAGGGAAATTGAGACCAGTGTTCTCATCCATGAAACACACTCTGTTTTAAAGAAAATAGCATGCTCTTCTTTCCAGCGTCTGCAATACAGCAAGGAACATGAGCATGTCCAGAATAAAATAACTGTGTTTCCTACTCATACGGACCATATCAAGTTGAACACTGCTTATTAAACTGATACAAACCACATCATCTCTTACATAGATGCTCTTTAGTTAATAGTGAAAATCGTATTGGTTTCGTGAACTGTGTAAATTCATTTGAGCCAAAAAACAACTGGGTTTACCAGAAATGAACTCTTGCTTGTAGGACGACATAGAGCATGGAGTTTAACTCTGATTCTAAATGGAAATTCATAAGAGTGATCTCATCCATGAAACACACTACGTTTTAACGCAAGATGCATGCTCTTCTTTCCAGCTTTGCAATACAGCAAGGAACATGAGCATGCCCAGAAAAAAAGAACTGTGTTTCCTACTCATACGGACCATATGTAGTTTCTACACTGCTTATGAATCTGATACAAACCACATCATCTCTTACATAGAAGCTCTTTAGTTAATAGTGAAAATCGTATTGGTTTCGTGAACTGTGTAAATTCATTTGAGCCGAAAAATAACTGGGTTTACCAGAAATTAACTCTTGCTTGTAGGAAAACACAGAGCATGGTGTTAAACCCCGATTCTAAAGGGAATTTCAGAAGACTATTCTCATCAAAGCAACACAGTCTGTTTTAATGCAAGAAGCATGCTCTTCTTTCCAGCATCTGCAATACAGCAAGAAACATGAGCATGGCCAGAAAAAGAGAACTGTGTTTCCTACTCATACGGATCATATCAGGTTCCACTCTGCTTATGAAACTGATACAAACCCCATCATCTCTTAAATAGTTGCTCTTTAGTTAATAGTGTAAATAGTGTTGGTTTCATGAACTGTGTAAATTCATTTGAGCCGAAAAATAACTGGGTTTCCCGGAAATGAACTCTTGCTTGTAGGACGTCACAGAGCATGGATTTTAACTCCATTTCTGAAGGGAAATTCAGAAGAGTGTTCTCATCCATGAAAGACACTCCGTTTTAACGGAAGAAGCAGGCTCTTCTTTCCAGCGTCTGCTATACAAAAAGGAACATGAGAATGTCCAGAAAAAAAAAAAACTGTGTTTCCTACTCATATGGACCATATCTAGTTCAATACTGTTTATGAACCTGATACGAACCACATCATCTCTTACATAGATGCTCTTTAGTTAATAGTGAAATTCGTATTGGTTTCATGAACTGTGTAAATTCATTTGAACCGAAAAATAACTGGGTTTACAGGAAATGAACTCCTGCTTGTAGGAAGACACAGATCCTTTGGATTAACTTAGTTTCTGTAGGGAAATTCACTACAGTGTTCTCATCCATGAAACCCACTCCGTTTTATCAGAAGCAGCATGTTCTTCTTTTCAGCGTCTGCAATAGAGCAAGGAACTTGAGCATGTCCAGAAAAAAAGACCTGTGTTTCCTACTCATACGGACCATATCTAGTTCCACTCTGCTTATGAAACTGATACAAACCCCATCATCTCTTACATAGATGCTCTTTACTTAATAGTGTAAATCGTGTTGGTTTCGTGAACTGTGTAAATTCATTTGAGCCGAAAAATAACTGGGTTTACCGGAAATGAGCACTTGCTTGTAGGAAAAAAAAGAGCATTTGGTTTAACTCCATTTGTGAAGGGAAATTCAGACCAGTGTTCTCATCCATGAAACACAGTTTGTTTTAACGCAAGTAGCATGCTCTTTTTTCCAGCATCTCTAATACAGCAAGAAACATGAGCATGGCCAGAAAAAAAGAACTGTGTTTCTGACTCAAACGTACCATATCTAGTTCAACTCTGCTTATGCAACTGAAACAAACCACAGCATCTCTTACATAGATGCTCTTTAGTTAATAGAGATAAACACGATGGGTTTGTGAACTGTGTAAATTCATTTGTGCCAAAAATTCTAACCTTTTACCAAAAATGAACTCTTGCTTGTAGGAAGACACAGAGCATTTGGTTTAACTCCATTTGTGAAGGGAAATTGAGACCAGTGTTCTCATCCATGAAACACACTCTGTTTTAACGAAAATAACATGCTCTTCTTTCTAGCGTCTGCAATACAGCAAGGAACATGAGCATGTACAGAATAAAATAACTGTTTTTCCTACTCATATGGACCATATCTAGTTCAACACTGCTTATGAATCTGACACAAACCACATCATCTCTTACATAGATGCTCTTTAGTTAATAGTGAAATTCGTATTGGTTTCATGAACTGTGTAAATTCATTTGAACCGAAAAACAACTGGGTTTACAGGAAATGAACTCTTGCATGTAGGAAGACACAGATCCTTTGGTTTAACTTAGTTTCTGAAGGGAAATTCAGACCAGTGTTCTCATCCATGAAACCCACTCCGTTTTATCAGAAGCAGCATGTTCTTCTTTCTAGCGTCTGCAATAGAGCAAGGAACTTGAGCATGTCCAGAAAAAAAGAACTGTGTTTCCTACTCATACGGACCATATCTAGTTCCACTTTGCTTATGAAACTGATACAAACCCCATCATCTCTTACATAGATGCTCTTTAGTTAATAGTGTAAATCGTGTTGGTTTCGTGAACTGTGTAAATTCATTTGAGCCGAAAAATAACTGGGTTTACCGGAAATTAACTCTTGCTTGTAGGAAGACACAGAGCATGGTGTTAAACTCCGATTCTAAAGGGAATTTCAGAAGACTGTTGTCATCAAAGAAACACAGTCTGTTTTAATGCAAGAAGCATGCTCTTCTTTCCAGCATCTGCAATACACCAGGAAACATGAGCATGGCCAGAAAAAGAGAACTGTGTTTCCTACTCATACGGATCATATCTAGTTCCACTCTGCTTATGAAACTGATACATACCCCATCATCTCTTACATAGTTGCTCTTTAGTTAATAGTGTAAATAGTGTTGGTTTCAAGGACTGTGTAAATTCATATGACCCGAAAAATAACTGGGATTACCGGAAATGAACTCTTCCTTGTAGGACGTCACAGAGCATGGATTTTAACTCCATTTCTGAAGGGAAATTCAGAAGAGTGTTCTCATCCATGAAAGACACTCAGTTTCAACGGAAGAAGCATGCTCTTCTTTCCAGCGTCTGCTATACAAAAAGGAACATGAGAATGTCCAGAAAAAAAAAACTGTGTTTCCTACTCATATGGACAATATCTAGTTCAATACTGTTTATGACCTGATACGAACCACATCATCTCTTACATAGATGCTCTTTAGGTAATAGTGAAATTCGTATTGGTTTCATGAACTGTGTAAATTCATTTGAACCGAAAAATAACTGGGTTTACAGGAAATGAACTCTTGCATGTAGGAAGACACAGATCCTTTGGTTTAACTTAGTTTCTGAAGGGAAATTCAGACCAGTGTTCTCATCCATGAAACCCACTCCGTTTTATCAGAAGCAGCATGTTCTTCTTTCTAGCGTCTGCAATAGAGCAAGGAACTTGAGCATGTCCAGAAAAAAAGAACTGTGTTTCCTACTCATACGGACCATATCTAGTTCCACTTTGCTTATGAAACTGATACAAACCCCATCATCTCTTACATAGATGCTCTTTAGTTAATAGTGTAAATCGTGTTGGTTTCGTGAACTGTGTAAATTCATTTGAGCCGCAAAATAACTGGGTTTACCGGAAATGAGCACTTGCTTGTAGGAAAAAAAAGAGCATTTGGTTTAACTCCATTTGTGAAAGGAAATTCAGACCAGTGTTCTCATCCATGAAACACAGTTTGTTTTAACGCAAGTAGCATGCTCTTTTTTCCAGCATCTCTAATACAGCAAGAAACATGAGCATGGCCAGAAAAAAAGAACTGTGTTTCTGACTCAAAGGGACCATATCTAGTTCAACTCTGCTTATGCAACTGATACAAACCACAGCATCTCTTACATAGACGCTCTTTAGTTAATAGAGATAAACACGTTGGGTTTGTGAACTGTGTAAATTCATTTGAGCCGAAAAATCACAGCTTTTACCAAAAATGAACTCTTGCTTGTAGGAAGACACAGAGCATTTGGTTTAACTCCATTTGTGAAGGGAAATTCAGACCAGTGTTCTCATCCATGAAACACACTCTGTTTTAAAGAAAATAGCATGCTCTTCTTTCCAGCGTCTGCAATACAGCAAGGAACATGAGCATGTCCAGAATAAAATAACTGTGTTTCCTACTCATACGGACCATATCAAGTTGAACACTGCTTATTAAACTGATACAAACCACATCATCTCTTACATAGATGCTCTTTAGTTAATAGTGAAAATCGTATTGGTTTCGTGAACTGTGTAAATTCATTTGAGCCAAAAAACAACTGGGTTTACCAGAAATGAACTCTTGCTTGTAGGACGACATAGAGCATGGAGTTTAACTCTGATTCTAAATGGAAATTCATAAGAGTGATCTCATCCATGAAACACACTACGTTTTAACGCAAGATGCATGCTCTTCTTTCCAGCTTTGCAATACAGCAAGGAACATGAGCATGCCCAGAAAAAAAGAACTGTGTTTCCTACTCATACGGACCATATGTAGTTTCTACACTGCTTATGAATCTGATACAAACCACATCATCTCTTACATAGAAGCTCTTTAGTTAATAGTGAAAATCGTATTGGTTTCGTGAACTGTGTAAATTCATTTGAGCCGAAAAATAACTGGGTTTACCAGAAATTAACTCTTGCTTGTAGGAAAACACAGAGCATGGTGTTAAACCCCGATTCTAAAGGGAATTTCAGAAGACTATTCTCATCAAAGCAACACAGTCTGTTTTAATGCAAGAAGCATGCTCTTCTTTCCAGCATCTGCAATACAGCAAGAAACATGAGCATGGCCAGAAAAAGAGAACTGTGTTTCCTACTCATACGGATCATATCAGGTTCCACTCTGCTTATGAAACTGATACAAACCCCATCATCTCTTAAATAGTTGCTCTTTAGTTAATAGTGTAAATAGTGTTGGTTTCATGAACTGTGTAAATTCATTTGAGCCGAAAAATAACTGGGTTTCCCGGAAATGAACTCTTGCTTGTAGGACGTCACAGAGCATGGATTTTAACTCCATTTCTGAAGGGAAATTCAGAAGAGTGTTCTCATCCATGAAAGACACTCCGTTTTAACGGAAGAAGCAGGCTCTTCTTTCCAGCGTCTGCTATACAAAAAGGAACATGAGAATGTCCAGAAAAAAAAAAAAAACTGTGTTTCCTACTCATATGGACCATATCTAGTTCAATACTGTTTATGAACCTGATACGAACCACATCATCTCTTACATAGATGCTCTTTAGTTAATAGTGAAATTCGTATTGGTTTCATGAACTGTGTAAATTCATTTGAACCGAAAAATAACTGGGTTTACAGGAAATGAACTCCTGCTTGTAGGAAGACACAGATCCTTTGGTTTAACTTAGTTTCTGTAGGGAAATTCACTACAGTGTTCTCATCCATGAAACCCACTCCGTTTTATCAGAAGCAGCATGTTCTTCTTTTCAGCGTCTGCAATAGAGCAAGGAACTTGAGCATGTCCAGAAAAAAAGACCTGTGTTTCCTACTCATACGGACCATATCTAGTTCCACTCTGCTTATGAAACTGATACAAACCCCATCATCTCTTACATAGATGCTCTTTACTTAATAGTGTAAATCGTGTTGGTTTCGTGAACTGTGTAAATTCATTTGAGCCGAAAAATAACTGGGTTTACCGGAAATGAGCACTTGCTTGTAGGAAAAAAAAGAGCATTTGGTTTAACTCCATTTGTGAAGGGAAATTCAGACCAGTGTTCTCATCCATGAAACACAGTTTGTTTTAACGCAAGTAGCATGCTCTTTTTTCCAGCATCTCTAATACAGCAAGAAACATGAGCATGGCCAGAAAAAAAGAACTGTGTTTCTGACTCAAACGTACCATATCTAGTTCAACTCTGCTTATGCAACTGAAACAAACCACAGCATCTCTTACATAGATGCTCTTTAGTTAATAGAGATAAACACGATGGGTTTGTGAACTGTGTAAATTCATTTGTGCCAAAAATTCTAACCTTTTACCAAAAATGAACTCTTGCTTGTAGGAAGACACAGAGCATTTGGTTTAACTCCATTTGTGAAGGGAAATTGAGACCAGTGTTCTCATCCATGAAACACACTCTGTTTTAAAGAAAATAGCATGCTCTTCTTTCCAGCGTCTGCAATACAGCAAGGAACATGAGCATGTCCAGAATAAAATAACTGTGTTTCCTACTCATACGGACCATATCAAGTTGAACACTGCTTATTAAACTGATACAAACCACATCATCTCTTACATAGATGCTCTTTAGTTAATAGTGAAAATCGTATTGGTTTCGTGAACTGTGTAAATTCATTTGAGCCAAAAAACAACTGGGTTTACCAGAAATGAACTCTTGCTTGTAGGACGACATAGAGCATGGAGTTTAACTCTGATTCTAAATGGAAATTCATAAGAGTGATCTCATCCATGAAACACACTACGTTTTAACGCAAGATGCATGCTCTTCTTTCCAGCTTTGCAATACAGCAAGGAACATGAGCATGCCCAGAAAAAAAGAACTGTGTTTCCTACTCATACGGACCATATGTAGTTTCTACACTGCTTATGAATCTGATACAAACCACATCATCTCTTACATAGAAGCTCTTTAGTTAATAGTGAAAATCGTATTGGTTTCGTGAACTGTGTAAATTCATTTGAGCCGAAAAATAACTGGGTTTACCAGAAATTAACTCTTGCTTGTAGGAAAACACAGAGCATGGTGTTAAACCCCGATTCTAAAGGGAATTTCAGAAGACTATTCTCATCAAAGCAACACAGTCTGTTTTAATGCAAGAAGCATGCTCTTCTTTCCAGCATCTGCAATACAGCAAGAAACATGAGCATGGCCAGAAAAAGAGAACTGTGTTTCCTACTCATACGGATCATATCAGGTTCCACTCTGCTTATGAAACTGATACAAACCCCATCATCTCTTAAATAGTTGCTCTTTAGTTAATAGTGTAAATAGTGTTGGTTTCATGAACTGTGTAAATTCATTTGAGCCGAAAAATAACTGGGTTTCCCGGAAATGAACTCTTGCTTGTAGGACGTCACAGAGCATGGATTTTAACTCCATTTCTGAAGGGAAATTCAGAAGAGTGTTCTCATCCATGAAAGACACTCCGTTTTAACGGAAGAAGCAGGCTCTTCTTTCCAGCGTCTGCTATACAAAAAGGAACATGAGAATGTCCAGAAAAAAAAAAACTGTGTTTCCTACTCATATGGACCATATCTAGTTCAATACTGTTTATGAACCTGATACGAACCACATCATCTCTTACATAGATGCTCTTTAGTTAATAGTGAAATTCGTATTGGTTTCATGAACTGTGTAAATTCATTTGAACCGAAAAATAACTGGGTTTACAGGAAATGAACTCCTGCTTGTAGGAAGACACAGATCCTTTGGTTTAACTTAGTTTCTGTAGGGAAATTCACTACAGTGTTCTCATCCATGAAACCCACTCCGTTTTATCAGAAGCAGCATGTTCTTCTTTTCAGCGTCTGCAATAGAGCAAGGAACTTGAGCATGTCCAGAAAAAAAGACCTGTGTTTCCTACTCATACGGACCATATCTAGTTCCACTCTGCTTATGAAACTGATACAAACCCCATCATCTCTTACATAGATGCTCTTTACTTAATAGTGTAAATCGTGTTGGTTTCGTGAACTGTGTAAATTCATTTGAGCCGAAAAATAACTGGGTTTACCGGAAATGAGCACTTGCTTGTAGGAAAAAAAAGAGCATTTGGTTTAACTCCATTTGTGAAGGGAAATTCAGACCAGTGTTCTCATCCATGAAACACAGTTTGTTTTAACGCAAGTAGCATGCTCTTTTTTCCAGCATCTCTAATACAGCAAGAAACATGAGCATGGCCAGAAAAAAAGAACTGTGTTTCTGACTCAAACGTACCATATCTAGTTCAACTCTGCTTATGCAACTGAAACAAACCACAGCATCTCTTACATAGATGCTCTTTAGTTAATAGAGATAAACACGATGGGTTTGTGAACTGTGTAAATTCATTTGTGCCAAAAATTCTAACCTTTTACCAAAAATGAACTCTTGCTTGTAGGAAGACACAGAGCATTTGGTTTAACTCCATTTGTGAAGGGAAATTGAGACCAGTGTTCTCATCCATGAAACACACTCTGTTTTAACGAAAATAACATGCTCTTCTTTCTAGCGTCTGCAATACAGCAAGGAACATGAGCATGTACAGAATAAAATAACTGTTTTTCCTACTCATACGGACCATATCTAGTTCAACACTGCTTATGAATCTGACACAAACCACATCATCTCTTACATAGATGCTCTTTAGTTAATAGTGAAATTCGTATTGGTTTCATGAACTGTGTAAATTCATTTGAACCGAAAAACAACTGGGTTTACAGGAAATGAACTCTTGCATGTAGGAAGACACAGATCCTTTGGTTTAACTTAGTTCCTGAAGGGAAATTCAGACCAGTGTTCTCATCCATGAAACCCACTCCGTTTTATCAGAAGCAGCATGTTCTTCTTTCTAGCGTCTGCAATAGAGCAAGGAACTTGAGCATGTCCAGAAAAAAAGAACTGTGTTTCCTACTCATACGGACCATATCTAGTTCCACTTTGCTTATGAAACTGATACAAACCCCATCATCTCTTACATAGATGCTCTTTAGTTAATAGTGTAAATCGTGTTGGTTTCGTGAACTGTGTCAATTCATTTGAGGCGAAAAATAACTGGGTTTACCGGAAATTAACTCTTGCTTGTAGGAAGACACAGAGCATGGTGTTAAACTCCGATTCTAAAGGGAATTTCAGAAGACTGTTGTCATCAAAGAAACACAGTCTGTTTTAATGCAAGAAGCATGCTCTTCTTTCCAGCATCTGCAATACACCAGGAAACATGAGCATGGCCAGAAAAAGAGAACTGTGTTTCCTACTCATACGGATCATATCTAGTTCCACTCTGCTTATGAAACTGATACATACCCCATCATCTCTTACATAGTTGCTCTTTAGTTAATAGTGTAAATAGTGTTGGTTTCAAGGACTGTGTAAATTCATATGACCCGAAAAATAACTGGGATTACCGGAAATGAACTCTTCCTTGTAGGACGTCACAGAGCATGGATTTTAACTCCATTTCTGAAGGGAAATTCAGAAGAGTGTTCTCATCCATGAAAGACACTCCGTTTCAACGGAAGAAGCATGCTCTTCTTTCCAGCGTCTGCTATACAAAAAGGAACATGAGAATGTCCAGAAAAAAAAAACTGTGTTTCCTACTCATATGGACAATATCTAGTTCAATACTGTTTATGACCTGATACGAACCACATCATCTCTTACATAGATGCTCTTTAGGTAATAGTGAAATTCGTATTGGTTTCATGAACTGTGTAAATTCATTTGAACCGAAAAATAACTGGGTTTACAGGAAATGAACTCTTGCATGTAGGAAGACACAGATCCTTTGGTTTAACTTAGTTTCTGAAGGGAAATTCAGACCAGTGTTCTCATCCATGAAACCCACTCCGTTTTATCAGAAGCAGCATGTTCTTCTTTCTAGCGTCTGCAATAGAGCAAGGAACTTGAGCATGTCCAGAAAAAAAGAACTGTGTTTCCTACTCATACGGACCATATCTAGTTCCACTTTGCTTATGAAACTGATACAAACCCCATCATCTCTTACATAGATGCTCTTTAGTTAATAGTGTAAATCGTGTTGGTTTCGTGAACTGTGTAAATTCATTTGAGCCGAAAAATAACTGGGTTTACCGGAAATGAGCACTTGCTTGTAGGAAAAAAAAGAGCATTTGGTTTAACTCCATTTGTGAAAGGAAATTCAGACCAGTGTTCTCATCCATGAAACACAGTTTGTTTTAACGCAAGTAGCATGCTCTTTTTTCCAGCATCTCTAATACAGCAAGAAACATGAGCATGGCCAGAAAAAAAGAACTGTGTTTCTGACTCAAAGGGACCATATCTAGTTCAACTCTGCTTATGCAACTGATACAAACCACAGCATCTCTTACATAGATGCTCTTTAGTTAATAGAGATAAACACGTTGGGTTTGTGAACTGTGTAAATTCATTTGAGCCGAAAAATCACAGCTTTTACCAAAAATGAACTCTTGCTTGTAGGAAGACACAGAGCATTTGGTTTAACTCCATTTGTGAAGGGAAATTCAGACCAGTGTTCTCATCCATGAAACACACTCTGTTTTAAAGAAAATAGCATGCTCTTCTTTCCAGCGTCTGCAATACAGCAAGGAACATGAGCATGTCCAGAATAAAATAACTGTGTTTCCTACTCATACGGACCATATCAAGTTGAACACTGCTTACTAAACTGATACAAACCACATCTTCTCTTACATAGATGCTCTTTAGTTAATAGTGAAAATCGTATTGGTTTCGTGAACTGTGTAAATTCATTTGAGCCAAAAAACAACTGGGTTTACCAGAAATGAACTCTTGCTTGTAGGACGACATAGAGCATGGAGTTTAACTCTGATTCTAAATGGAAATTCATAAGAGTGATCTCATCCATGAAACACACTACGTTTTAACGCAAGATGCATGCTCTTCTTTCCAGCTTTGCAATACAGCAAGGAACATGAGCATGCCCAGAAAAAAAGAACTGTGTTTCCTACTCATACGGACCATATCTAGTTTCTACACTGCTTATGAATCTGATACAAACCACATCATCTCTTACATAGATGCTCTTTAGTTAATAGTGAAAATCGTATTGGTTTCGTGAACTGTGTAAATTCATTTGAGCCGAAAAATAACTGGGTTTACAGGAAATGAACTCTTGCTTGTAGGAAGACACAGAGCCTTTGGTTTAACTCACTTTCTGAAGGAAAATTCAGACCTGTGTTCTCATCCATGAAACACACTCTGTTTTAACGCAAATAGCATACTCTTCTTTCCAGCTTTGCAATACAGCAATTAACATGAGCATGCCCAGAAAAAAAGAACTGTCTCTCCTACTCATATGGACCATATCTAGCACAACTCTTCTTATGAAACTTCTGCAAACCATATCATCTCTTACATAGATGCTCTTTAGTTAATAGTGAAAATCGTGTTGGTTTCGTGAACTGTATAAATTCATTTGAGGCGAAAAATAACTGGGTTTACCGGAAATTAACTCTTGCTTGTAGGAAGACACAGAGCATGGTGTTAAACTCCGATTCTAAAGGGAATTTCAGAAGACTGTTGTCATCAAAGAAACACAGTCTGTTTTAATGCAAGAAGCATGCTCTTTTTTCCAGCATCTGCAATATACCAGGAAACATGAGCATGGCCAGAAAAAGAGAACTGTGTTTCATACTCATATGGATCATATCTAGTTCCACTCTGCTTATGAAACTGATACAAACCCCATCATCTCTTACATAGTTGCTCTTTAGTTAATAGTGTAAATAGTGTTGGTTTCATGAACTGTGTAAATTCATTTGACCCGAAAAATAACTGGGTTTACCCGAAATGAACTCTTGCTTGTAGGACGTCACAGAGCATGGATTTTAACTCCATTACTGAAGGGAAATTCAGAAGAGTGTTCTCATCCATGAAAGACACTCCGTTTAATGGAAGAAGCAGGCTCTTCTTTCCAGCGTCTGCTATACAAAAAGGAACATGAGAATGTCCAGAAAAAAAGAACTGTGTTTCCTACTCATATGGACCTTATCTAGTTCAATACTGTTTATGAACCTGATACGAACCACATCATCTCTTACATAGATGCTCTTTAGTTAATACTGAAATTCGTATTGGTTTCATGAACTGTGTAAATTCATTTGAACCGAAAAATAACTGGGTTTACAGGCAATGAACTCTTGCTTGAAGGAAGACACAGATCCTTTGGTTTAACATAGTTTCTGAAGGGAAATTCAGACCAGTGTTCTCATCCATGAAACCCACTCCGTTTAATCAGAAGCAGCATGTTCTTCTTTCTAGCGTCTGCAATAGAGCAAGGAACTTGAGCATGTCCAGAAAAAAAGACCTGTGTTTCCTACTCATACGGACCATATCTAGTTCAACACTGCTTATGAATCTGATACAAACCACAACATCTCTTACATAGATGCTCTTTAGTTAATAGTGAAAATCGTATTGGTTTCGTGAACTGTGTAAATTCATTTGAGCCGAAAAATAACTGGGTTTACAGGAAATGAACTCTTGCTTGTAGGAAGACACAGAGCATGGCATTAAACTCCAATTCTAAAGGGAAATTCAGAAGACTGTTCTCATCAAAGAAACACAGTCTGTTTTAATGCAAGAAGCATGCTCTTCTTTCCAGCATCTGCAATACAGCAAGAAACATGAGCATGGCCAGAAAAAAAGAACTGTGTTTCCTACTCATTCGGACCATATCTAGTTCAATAGTGGTTATGAAACTGATACAAACAAAATCATCTCTTACATAGATGCTCTTTAGTCAATAGTGAAAATCGTATTGGTTTCCTGAACTCTGTAAATTCATTTGAGCCGAAAAATAACTGGGTTTACAGGAAATGAACTCTTGCTTGTAGGAAGACACAGATCTTTGATTTAACTCAGTTTCTGAAGGGAAATTCAGACCAGTGTTCTCATCCATGAAACACAGTCTGTTTTAATGCAAGAAGCAAGTCTTCTTTCCAGCATCTGCAATACAGCAAGAAACATGAGCATGGCTAGAAAAAAAGAACTGTGTTTCTGACTCAATCGGACCCTACCTAGTTTAACTCTGCTTATGAAACTGATACAAACCACATCATCTCTTACAAAGAAACTCTTGGTAATATTGATAAACGCGTTGAATTTGTGAACTGTGTAAATTCATTTGAGCCGAAATTCCCTGCTTTAACCAAAAATGAACTCTTGCTTGTAGGAAGACACAGATCCTGTGGTTTAACTCCACTTCTGAAGGGAAATTCAGACCAGTGTT
This sequence comes from Onychomys arenicola, assembly GCA_949786405.1. Taxonomy (NCBI): domain Eukaryota; kingdom Metazoa; phylum Chordata; class Mammalia; order Rodentia; family Cricetidae; genus Onychomys; species Onychomys arenicola. The sequence continues at coordinate 657,604 of CATKUM010000022.1, read as the reverse complement.
CTCATCCATGAAACACAGTTTGTTTGAACGCAAGAAGCATACTCTTTTTTCCAGCATCTGTAATACAGCAAGAAACATGAGCATGGCCAGAATAAAAGAACTGTGCTTCTGACTCAAAAAGACCATATCTAGTTCAACTCTGCTTATGAAACTGATACAAACCCCATCATCTCTTACATAGATGCTCTTTAGTTAATAGTGAAAATCGTATTGGTTTGGTGAACTGTGTAAATTCATTTGAGCCAAAAAACAACTGGGTTTACCAGAAATGAACTCTTGCTTGTAGGACGACATAGAGCATGGAGTTTAACTCTGATTCTAAATGGAAATTCATAAGAGTGATCTCATCCATGAAACACAGTCTGTTTTCACACAAGAAGCATGTTCTTTTTTCCAGCGTCTGCTATAAAGCAAGAAACATGAGAATGTCCAGAAAAAAAAAGAAGTGTGTTTCCTACTCATACATACCATATCTAGTTCAAGTCTGCTTATGAAACTGATAGAAACCACATCATCTCTTACATAGATGCTCTTTAGTTAATAGTGAAAATCGTATTGTTTTCTTGAACTGTGTAAATTCTTTTGAGCCGAAAAATAACTGCGTTTACCAGAAATGAACTCTTGCTTGTAGAAGGACATAGAGCATGGATTTAAGTCCGATTCTAAATGGAAATTCAGAAGAGTGATCTCATCCATGAAACACAGTCTGTTTTAATGCAAGAAGCATGCTCTTCTTTCCAGCATCTGCAATTCAGCAAGAAACATGAGCATGCCTAGAAAAAAAGAACTGTGTTTCTGACTCAATCGGACCCTACCTAGTTTAACTCTGCTTATGAAACTGATACAAACCACATCATCTCTTACAAAGACGCTCTTTTGTTAATATTGATAAACGCGTTGGGTTTGTGAACTGTGTAAATTCATTTGAGCCGAAATTCCCTGCTTTTACCAAAAATGAACTCTTGCTTGTAGGAAGACACAGAGCATTTGGTTTAACTCCACTTCTGCAGGGAAATTCCGACCAGTGTTCTCATCCATGAAACACAGTTTGTTTTAACGCAAGAAGCATGCTCTTTTTTCCAGCTTCTGCAATACAGCAAGAAACATGAGCATGGACAGAATAAAAGAACTGTGTTTCTGACTCAAACGGACCATATCTAGTTCAACTCTGCTTATGAAACTGATACAAACCACAGCATCTCTTACATAGATGCACTTTAGTTAATAGAGATAAACATGTTGGGTTTGTGAACTGTGTAAATTCATTTGAGCCGAAAAACAACTGGGTTTACCAGAAATGAACTCCTGCTTGTAGGAAGACACAGAGCCTTTGGTTTAACTCACTTTCTGAAGGGAAATTCAGACCTGTGTTCTCATCCATGAAACACACACTGTTTTAACGCAAGATGCATGCTCTTCTTTCCAGCTTTGCAATACAGCAATTAATATGAGCATGCCCAGAAAAAAAGAACTGTCTCTCCTACTCATATGGACCATATCTAGTTCAACTCTGCTTATGAAACTGCTACAAACCACATCATCTCTTACATAGATGCTCCTTAGTTAATAGTGAAAATCCTATTGGTTTCGCCAACTGTGTAAATTCATTTGAGCCGAAAAATAACTGGGTTTACCAGAAGTGAACTCTTGCTTGTAGGACGACATAGAGCTTGGAGTTTAACTCCGATTCTAAATGGAAATTCAGAAGAGTGATCTCATCCATGAAACACAGTCTGTTTTAACGCAAGAAGCATGCTCTTCTTTCCAGCATCTGCAATACAGCAAGAAACATGAGAATGTCCAGAAAAAAAGAACTGTGCTTCCTACTCATAAGGATCATATCTAGTTCAATTCTCCTTATGAAACTGATACAAACCACAGCATCACTTACATAGATGCTCTTTAGTAAATAGTGAAAATCGTATTGGTTTCGTGAACTGTGTAAATTCATTTGAGCCAAATAATAACTGGATTTACTGGAAATGAAATCTTGCTTGTTGGAAGACACAGATCCTTTGGTTATACTCAGTTTCTGAAGGGAAATTCAGACCAGTGTTCTCATCCATGAAACACACTCTGTTTTAACGAAAATAGCATGCTCTTCATTCCAGTGTCTGAAATATAGCAAGGAACATGAGCATGCCCAGAAAAAAAGAACTGTGTTTCCTACTCATACGGACCATATCTAGTTCAACACTGCTTATTAAACTGATACAAACCACATCATCTCTTAAATAGATGCTCTTTAGTTATTATTGAAAATCGTATTGGATTCGTGAACTGTGTAAATTCTATGAGCCAAAAAATAACGGGGTTTACCAGAAATGATCTCTTGCTTGCAGGACGACATTGAGCATGGAGTTTAACTCCGATTCAAAATTTAAATTCAGAAGAGTGTTCTCAACCACGAAACAGTCTGTTTTAACGCAAGAAGCATGCTCTTCTTTCTAGCATCTGTAATACAGCAAGAAACATGAGCATGGCCAGAAAAAAAGGACTGTGTTTCATACTCATACGGACCATATCTAGTTCAACTCTGCTTATGAAACTGATACAAACCACAGCATCTCTTACATAGATGCTCTTTAGTTAATAGTGAAAAACGTGATGGGTTTGTGAACTGTGTAAAATGATTTGGGCCGAAAAATCACTGACCTTTACCAGAAATGAACTCTTGCTTGGAGGAAAACACAGATCATTTGGTTTAAATCAATTACTGAAGGGAAATTCAGAAGAGTGTTCTCATCCATGAAATACACTCTGTTTTAACGCTAGAAGCTTGCTCTTCTTTCCAGCATTAGCAATACAACAAGAAACATGAGCATGGCAAGAAAAAAAGAACTGTGTTTCCTTCTCATACGGACCATATTTAGTTCAACTCTGCTTATGAAACTGTTACAAACCACAGCATCTCTTACATAGAGGCTCGTACGTTAATAGTGAAAAACGTGATGGGTTTGTGAACTTTGTAAATTCATTTTGGCCAAAAAATCACTGACCTTTACCGTAAATGAACTCTGATTGTAGGAAAACACAGATCATTTGGTTTAACTCAGTTCCTGAAGGAAAATTCAGACCAGTGTTCTCATCCATGAAAGACACTCCGTTTTAACGGAAGAAGCATGCTCTTCTTTTCAGCGTCTGCAATACAGCAAGGAACATGAGCCTGTCCAGAAAAAATGAACTGTGTTTCCTACTCATACGCACCATATCTAATTCAGCTCTGCTTATGAAACTGATACTAACCACATCATGTGTTCCATAGATGCTCTTTAGTTATTAGTGTAAATCGTGTTGGTTTCATGAAATGTGAAAATTCATTTGAGCCGAAAAATATCTGGGTTTACCAGAAATGAACTCTTGCTTGTAGGAAGACACAGAGCATGGAGTTTAACTCCATTTCTGAAGGGAATTCAGAAGAGTGCTCTCATCCATGAAACACAGTCTGTTTTATAGCAAATAGCATGCTGTTCTTTCCAGCATGTGCAAGACAGCAAGGAACATGAGCATGTCCAGAAAAAAAGAACTGTGTTTCCTACTCATACGGACCATATCCAGTTCAACTCTGCTTATGAAACTGATACAAACCACATCATCTGTTACATAGATGCTCTTTATTAATAGTGAAAAACGTGATGGGTTTTTGAACTGTGTAAATTCATTTGGGCGGAAAAATCACTGACCTTTACCAGAAATGAACTCTTGCTTGGAGGAAAACACAGATCATTTGGTTTAACTCAATTCCTGAAGGGAAATTCAGAAGAGTGTTCTCATCCATGAACACACTCTGTTTTAACGCTAGAAGCATGCTCTTCTTTCCAGCATTAGCAATACAGCAAGAAACATGAGCATGGCAAGAAAAAAAGAACTGTGTTTCCTACTCATACGGACCATATTTAGTTCAACACTGCTTATGAAACTGATACAAACCACATCATCTCTTACATAGATGCTCTTTAGTCAATAGTGAAAATCGTATTGGATTCGTGAAGTGTGTAAATTCATTTGAGCCGAAAAATAACTGGCTTTACCGGAAATGAACTCTTGCTTGTAGGAAGACACAGAGCAGTTGGTTTAACTCCATTTCTGAAGGGAAATTCAGATCTGTGTTCTCATCCATGAAACACTCTCTGTTTTAAGGCAAGAACCATGCTCTTCTTTCCAGCATCTGCAATACAGCAAGAAACATGAGCATGGCCAGAAAAAAAGAACTGTGTTTCTTACTCATACGGACCATATCTAGTTCAACTCTGCCTATGAAACTGATACAAACCACATCATCTCTTACTTAGATGCTCTTTAGTTAATAGTGAAAATCATGATGGGTTTGTAAACTGTGTAAATTCATTTGGGCCGAAAAATCACTGAACTTTACCAGAAATGAGCTCTTGCTTGGAAGAAAACCCAGATAATTTTGTTTAAATCAATTACTGAAAGGGTAATTCAGAAGAGTGTTCTCATCCATGAAACTCACTCTGTTTTAACGCTAGAAGCATGCTCTTCTTTGCAGCATGTTCAATACAACAAGGAACATGAGAATGTCCAGAAAAAAAGAACTGTTTTTCCTACTCATACGGACCATATCTAGTTCAACACTGCTCATGAAACTGATACAAACCACATCATCTCTTACATAGACGCTCTTTAGTTAACAGTGAAAATCGTATTGGTTTCGTGAACTGTGTAAATTCTTTTGAGCCGAATAATAACTGGGTTTACCGGAAATGAACTCTTGCTTGTAGGAAGACACAGAGCAGTTGGTTTAACTCCATTTCTGAAGGGAAATTCAGACCTGTGTTCTCATCCATGAAACACTCTCTGTTTTAACGAAAGAAGCATGCTCTTCTTTCCAACATCTGCAATACATTATGAAACATGAGCATGGCCAGAAAAAAAGGACTGTGTTTCCTACTCATACGTACCATATCTAGTTCAACACTGCTTATGAAACTGATACAAACCACATCAACTCTTACATAGATGCTCTTTAGTTAATAGTGAAAATAGTATTGGTTTAGTGAACTGTGTAAATTCATTTGAGTCGAAAAATAACTGGCTTTACCGGAAATGAACTCTTGCTTGTAGGAAGACACAGATACTTTAGTTAAACTCATTTTCTGAAGGAAAATTCAGACCAGTGTTCTCATCCATGAAACACACTCCGTTTTAACGGAAGAAGCATGCTCTTCTTTCCAGCGTCTGCAATATAGCAAGGAACATGAGAATGTCCAGAAAAAAGAACTGTGTTTCCTACTCATACGGACCATATCTAGTTCAACACTGCTTATGAAACTGATACAAACCACATCATCTCTTACATAGATGCTCTTAATTATTAGTGAAAATCATATTGGATTCGTGAACTGTGTAAATTCTTTGAGCCAAAAAATAACGGGGTTTACCAGAAATGAACTCTTGCTTGTAGGACGACATTGAGCATGGAGTTTAACTCCGATTCATAATTTAAATTCAGAAGAGTGTTCTCATCCACGAAACACAGTCTGTTTTAACGCCAGAAGCATGCTCTTCTTTCCAGCATCTGTAATACAGCAAGAAACATGAGCATGGCCAGAAAAAAAGGACTGTGTTTCCTACTCATACGGACCATATCCAGTTCAACTCTGCTTATGAAACTGATACAAACCACATCATCTCTTACATAGATGCTCTTAAGTTAATAGTGAAAATCATATTGGTTTCGTGAAATGTGTAAAATCATTTGAGCCCAAAAATAACTGGGTTTACCGGAAATGAACTCTGTCTTGTCGGAAGACACAGAGCATTTGGTTTAACTCCATTTTTTGAAGGGAAATTCAGACCTGTGTTCTCATCCATGAAACACCCTCTGTTTTAACGCAAGATGCATGCTCTTCTTTCCAGCTTTAAATACAGCAAGGAACATGAGCATGCCCAAAAAAAAGAACTGTGTCTCCTACTCATACGGACCATATCTAATTCAACTCTGCCTATGAAACTGATACAAACCACTTCATCTCTTACTTAGATGCTCTTAGTTAATAGTGAAAATCGTATTGGTTTCGTGAACTGTGTAAATTCATTTGAACCAAAAAATAACTGGGTTTACCGGAAATGAACTCTTGCTTGTAGGAAGACACAGAGCATGGAGTTTAACTCCATTTCTGAAGGGAAATTCAGAAGAGTGTTCTCATTAATGAAACACAGTCTGTTTTAACGCAAATAGCATGCTCTTCTTTCCAGCGTCTGCAATACAGTAAGGAACATGAGATTGTCCAGAATAAAAGAACTGGGTTTCCTACTCATACGGACCATATCTAGTTCAACTCTGCTTATGAAACTGATACAAACCACATCATCTCTTACATAGATGCTCGTTAGTTAATAGTGAAAATCATATTGGTTTCCTGAACTGTGTAAATTCATTTGAGCCGAAAAATAACTGGGTTTACCGGAAATGAACTCTTGCTTGTAGGAAGACACAAATCCTTTGGTTAAACTCAGTTTCAGAAGGGAAATTCAGACCACTGTTCTCATCCATGAAAGACACTCTGTTTTAACGGAAGAAGCATGCTCTTCTTTTCAGCGTCTGCAATACATCAAGGAACATGAGCATGCCCAGAAAAAAAGAACTGTGTTTCCTACTCATACGGACCTTACCAAGTTCAATTCTGCTTATGAAACTGATTCCAACCACATCATCTGTTACATAGATGCTCTTTAGTTAATAGTGTAAATCTTGCTGGTTTCGTGAACTGTGTAAATTCATTTTAGCCGAAAAATAACTGGGTTCACCGGAAATGAACTCTTGCTTGTAGGACGACACAGAGCATGGAGTTTAACTCCATTTCTGAAGGGAAATTCAGAAGGGTGTTCTCATCCATGAAACACAGTCTGTTTTAACGGAAATAGCATGCTCTTCTTTCCAGCGTCTGCAATACAGCAAGGAACATGAGAATGTCCAGAAAAAACAACAGTTTTTCCTACTCATACGGACCATATCTAGTTCAATACAGCCTATGAAACTGATACAAACCACATCATCTCTTACATAGATGCTCTTTAGTTAACAGTGAAAATCGTTTTGGTTTCGTGAACTGTGTAAATTCATTTGAGCCGAAAAATAACTGGGTTTACCGGAAATGAACTCTTGCTTGTAGGAAGACACAGAGCAGTTGGTTTAACTCCATTTCTGAAGGGAAATTCAGACCTGTGTTCTCATCCATGAAACACTCTCTGTTTTAACGCAAGAAGCATGCTCTTCTTTCCAGCATCTGCAATACATTAAGAAACATGAGCATGGCCAGAAAAAAAGGACTGTGTTTCCTACTCATACGTACCATATCTAGTTCAACACTGCTTATGAAACTGATACAAACCACATCATCTCTTACATAGATGCTCTTTAGTTAATAGTGAAAATAGTATTGTTTTCGTGAACTGTGTAAATTCATTTGAGCCGAAAATTAACTGGGTTTACCGGAAATGAACTCTTGCTTGTAGGAAGACACAGATACTTTAGTTAAACTCATTTTCTGAAGAAAAATTCAGACCAGTGTTCTCATCCATGAAACACACTACGTTTTAACGGAAGAAGCATGCTCTTCTTTCCAGCGTCTGCAATACAGCAAGGAACATGAGAATGTCCAGAAAAAAAGAACTATGTTTCTTAATCATACGGACCATATCTAGTTCAACACTGCTTATGAAACTGATACAAACCACATCATCTCTTACATAGATGCCCTTAATCATTATTGAAAATCATATTGGATTCGTGAACTGTGTAAATTCTTTGAGCCAAAAAATAACGGGGTTTACCAGAAATGAACTCTTGCTTGTAGGACGACATTGAGCATGGAGTTTAACTCCGATTCATAATTTAAATTCAGAAGAGTGTTCTCATCCACGAAACACAGTCTGTTTTAACGCCAGAAGCATGCTCTTCTTTCCAGCATCTGTAATACAGCAAGAAACATGAGCATGGCCAGAAAAAAAGGACTGTGTTTCCCACTCATACGGACCATATCCAGTTCAACTCTGCTTATGAAACTGATACAAACCACAGCATCTCTTACATATATGCTCTTTAGTTAATAGTGATAAACGTGATGGGTTTGAGAACTGTGTAAATTCATTTGGGCGGGAAAATCACTGACCTTTACCAGAAATGAACTCTTGCTTGGAGGAAAACACAGATCATTTGGTTTAAATCAATTACTGAAGGGAAATTCAGAAGAGTGATCTCATCCATGAAACACACTCTGTTTTAAAGCTAGAAGCATGCTCTTCTTTCCAGCATTAGCAATACAGCAAGAAACATGAGCATGGCAAGAAAAAAAGAACTGTATTTCCTACTCATACGGACCATATTTAGTTCAACACGGCTTATGAAACTGATACAAACCACAGCAACTCTTACATAGATGCTCTTTAGTTAATAGTGAAAAACGTGATGGGTTTGTGAACTTTGTAAATTCATTTCGGCCCAAAAATCACTGACCTTTACCGGAAATGAACTCTTGCTTGTAGGAAAACACAAATCATTTGGTTTAACTCAGTTCCTGAAAGAAAATTCAGACCACTGTTCTCATCCATGAAAGACACTCTGTTTTAACCGAAGAAGCATGCTCTTCTTTTCAGCATCTGCAATACAGCAAGGAACATGAGCATGTACAGAAAAAATGAACTGTTTTTCCTACTCATATGCACCATATCTACTTCAGCTCTGCTTATGAAACCGATACTAACCACATCATGTGTTCCATAGATGCTCTTTACTTAATAGTGAAAATCGTATTGGTTTCGTGAACGGTGTAAATTCATTTTAGCCTAAAAATAACTGGCTTTACCGGAAATGAACTCTTGTTTGTAGGAAGACACAGAGCAGTTGGTTTACCTCCATTTCTGAAGGGAATTTCAGATCTGTGTTCTCATCCATGAAACACTCTCTGTTTTAACACAAGAAACATGCTCTTCTTTCCAGCATCTGCAATACAGCAAGAAACATGAGCATGGCCAGAAAAAAAGAACAGTGTTTCCTACTCATACGGACCATATCTAGTTCAACTATGCCTATGAAACTGATACAAACCACATCATCTCTTACATAGATGCTCTTAAGTTAATAGTGAAAATCATATTGGTTTCGTGAAATGTGTAAAATCATTTGAGCCCAAAAATAACTGGGTTTACCAGAAATGAACTCTGTCTTGTCGGAAGACACAGAGCATTTGGTTTAACTCCATTTTTTGAAGGGAAATTCAGACCTGTGTTCTCATCCATGAAACACCCTCTGTTTTAATGCAAGATGCATGCTCTTCTTTCCAGCTTTAAATACAGCAAGGAATATGAGCATGCCCAAAAAAAAGAACTGTGTCTCCTACTCATACGGACCATATCTAGTTCAACTCTGCCTATGAAACTGATACAAACCACTTCATCTCTTACTTAGATGCTCTTAGTTAATAGTGAAAATCGTATTGGTTTCGTGAACTGTGTAAATTCATTTGAACCAAAAAATAACTGGGTTTACCGGAAATGAACTCTTGCTTGTAGGAAGACACAGAGCATGGAGTTTAACTCCATTTCTGAAGGGTAATTCAGAAGAGTGTTCTCATTAATGAAACACAGTCTGTTTTAACGCAAATAGCATGCTCTTCTTTCCAGCATCTGCAATACAGTAAGGAACATGAGATTGTCCAGAATAAAAGAACTGGGTTTCCTACTCATACGGACCATATCTAGTTCAACTCTGCTTATGAAACTGATACAAACCACATCATCTCTTACATAGATGCTCGTTAGTTAATAGTGAAAATCATATTGGTTTCCTGAACTGTGTAAATTCATTTGAGCCGAAAAATAACTGGGTTTACCGGAAATGAACTCTTGCTTGTAGGAAGACACAAATCCTTTGGTTAAACTCAGTTTCAGAAGGGAAATTCAGTCCACTGTTCTCATCCATGAAAGACACTCTGTTTTAACGGAAGAAGCATGCTCTTCTTTTCAGCGTCTGCAATACATCAAGGAACATGAGCATGCCCAGAAAAAAAGAACTGTGTTTCCTACTCATACGGACCTTATCAAGTTTAATTCTGCTTATGAAACTGATTCCAACCACATCATCTGTTACATAGATGCTCTTTAGTTAATAGGGTAAATCTTGTTGGTTTCGTGAACTGTGTAAATTCATTTTAGCCGAAAAATAACTGGGTTCACCGGAAATGAACTCTAGCTTGTAGGACGACAAAGAGCATGGAGTTTAACTCCATTTCTGAAGGGAAATTCAGAAGGGTGTTCTCATCCATGAAACACAGTCTGTTTTAACGGAAATAGCATGCTCTTCTTTCCAGCGTCTGCAATACAGCAAGGAACATGAGAATGTCCAGAAAAAACAACAGTTTTTCCTACTCATACGGACCATATCTAGATCAATACAGCTTATGAAACTGATACAAACCACATCATCTCTTACATAGATGCTCTTAAGTTAATAGTGAAAATCGTATTGGTTTCGTGAACAGTGTAATATCATTTGAGTGAAAAAATAACTGGGTTTACCGGAAATGAACTCTGTCTTGTCGGAAGACACATAGCATTTGGTTTAACTCCATTTCTGAAGGGAAATTCAGACCTGTGTTCTCATCCATGAAACACTCTGTTTTAACGCAAGATGCATGCTCTTCTTTCCAGCTTTGCAATACAGCAAGGAACATGAGCATGCTCAGAAAAAAAGAACTGTGTCCCCTACTCATATGGACCATATCTAGTTCAACACTGCTTATGAAACTGATACAAACCACATCATCTCTTACTTAGATGCTCTTTAGTTAATAGTGAAAATCATATTGGTTTCGTGAACTGTGTAAATTCATTTGACCGAAAAATAACTGGGTTTAGTGGAAATGAACTCTTGCTTGTAGGGAGACACAGATCCTTTGGTTAAACTCAGTTTCTGAAGGGGAATTCAGACCAGTGTTCTCATCCATGAAACACACTCCATTTTAACGGAAGAAGCATGCTCTTCTTTCGAGCGTCTGCAATACAGCAAGGAACATGAGCATGCCCAGAAAAAAAGAACAGTGTTTCCTACTCATACGGACCATATGCAGTTCCACACTGCTTATGAAACTGATACAAACCACATCATCTCTTACAGAGATGCTCTTTAGTCAATAGTGAAAATCATATTGGTTTCCTGAACTGTGTAAATTCATTTGAGCCGAAAAATAACTGGGTTTACCGGAAATGAACTCTTGCTTGTAGGAAGACACAAATCCTTTGGTTAAACTCAGTTTCAGAAGGGAAATTCAGACCACTGTTCTCATCCATGAAAGACACTCTGTTTTAACGGAAGAAGCATGCTCTTCTTTTCAGCGTCTGCAATACATCAAGGAACATGAGCATGCCCAGAAAAAAAGAACTGTGTTTCCTACTCATACGGACCTTATCAAGTTCAATTCTGCTTATGAAACTGATTCCAACCACATCATCTGTTACATAGATGCTCTTTAGTTAATAGTGTAAATCTTGTTGGTTTCGTGAACTGTGTAAATTCATTTTAGCCGAAAAATAACTGGGTTCAACGGAAATGAACTCTTGCTTGTAGGATGACACAGAGCATGGAGTTTAACTCCATTTCTGAAGGGAAATTCAGAAGGGTGTTCTCATCCATGAAACACAGTCTGTTTTAACGGAAATAGCATGCTCTTCTTTCCAGCGTCTGCAATACAGCAAGGAACATGAGAATGTCCAGAAAAAACAACAGTTTTTCCTACTCATACGGACCATATCTAGTTCAATACAGCTTATGAAACTGATACAAACCACATCATCTCTTACATAGATGCTCTTTAGTTAACAGTGAAAATCGTATTGGTTTCGTGAACTGTGTAAATTCATTTGAGCCGAAAAATAACTGGGTTTACCGGAAATGAACTCTTGCTTGTAGGAAGACACAGAGCAGTTGGTTTAACTCCATTTCTGAAGGGAAATTCAGACCTGTGTTCTCATCCATGAAACACTCTCTGTTTTAACGCAAGAAGCATGCTCTTCTTTCCAGCATCTGCAATACATTAAGAAACATGAGCATGGCCAGAAAAAAAGGACTGTGTTTCCTACTCATACGTACCATATCTAGTTCAACACTGCTTATGAAACTGATACAAACCACATCATCTCTTACATAGATGCTCTTTAGTTAATAGTGAAAATAGTATTGGTTTCGTGAACTGTGTAAATTCATTTGAGCCGAAAAATAACTGGGTTTACCGGAAATGAACTCTTGCTTGTAGGAAGACACAGATACTTTAGTTAAACTTATTTTCTGAAGGAAAATTCAGACCTGTGTTCTCATCCATGAAACACACTCCGTTATAACGGAAGAAGCATGCTCTTCTTTCCAGCGTCTGCAATACAGCAAGGAACATGAGAATGTCCAGAAAAAAAGAACTGTGTTTCTTACTCATAAGGACCATATCTAGTTCAACACTGCTTATGAAACTGATAAAAACCACATCATCTCTTACATAGATGCTCTTAATTATTAGTGAAAATCATATTGGATTCGTGAACTGTGTAAATTCTTTGAGCCAAAAAATAACGGGGTTTACCAGAAATGAACTCTTGCTTGTAGGACGACATTGAGCATGGAGTTTAACTCCGATTCATAATTTAAATTCAGAAGAGTGTTCTCATCCACGAAACACAGTCTGTTTTAACGCCAGAAGCATGCTCTTCTTTCCAGCATCTGTAATACAGCAAGAAACATGAGAATGGCCAGAAAAAAAGGACTGTGTTTCCCACTCATACGGACCATATCCAGTTCAACTCTGCTTATGAATCTGATACAAACCACAGCATCTCTTACATATATGCTCTTTAGTTAATAGTGAGAAACGTGATGGGTTTGAGAACTGTGTAAATTCATTTGGGCGGAAAAATCACTGACCTTTACCAGAAATGAACTCTTGCTTGGAGGAAAACACAGATCATTTGGTTTAAATCAATTACTGAAGGGAAATTCAGAAGAGTGATCTCATCCATGAAACACACTCTGTTTTAAAGCTAGAAGCATGCTCTTCTTTCCAGCATTAGCAATACAGCAAGAAACATGAGCATGGCAAGAAAAAAAGAACTGTATTTCCTACTCATACGGACCATATTTAGTTCAACTCGGCTTATGAAACTGATACAAACCACAGCAACTCTTACATAGATGCTCTTTAGTTAATAGTGAAAAACGTGATGGGTTTGTGAACTTTGTAAATTCATTTCGGCCCAAAAATCACTGACCTTTACCGGAAATGAACTCTTGCTTGTAGGAAAACACAGATCATTTGGTTTAACTCAGTTCCTGAACGAAAATTCAGACCAGTGTTCTCATCCATGAAAGACACTCTGTTTTAACGGAAGAAGCATGCTCTTCTTTTCAGCATCTGCAATACAGCAAGGAACATGAGCATGTACAGAAAAAATGAACTGTGTTTCCTACTCATATGCACCATATCTACTTCAGCTCTGCTTATGAAACCGATACTAACCACATCATGTGTTCCATAGATGCTCTTTAGTTAATAGTGAAAATCATATTGGTTTCGTGAAATGTGTAAAATCATTTGAGCCGAAAAATAACTGGGTTTACCGGAAATGAACTCTGTCTTGTCGGAAGACACAGAGCATTTGGTTTAACTCCATTTTTTGAAGGGAAATTCAGACCTGTGTTCTCATCCATGAAACACCCTCTGTTTTAACGCAAGATGCATGCTCTTCTTTCCAGCTTTAAATACAGCAAGGAACATGAGCATGCCCAGAAAAAAAGAACTGTGTCTCCTACTCATACGGACCATATCTAGGTCAACTCTGCCTATGAAACTGATACAAACCACTTCATCTCTTACTTAGATGCTCTTAGTTAATAGTGAAAATCGTATTGGTTTCGTGAACTGTGTAAATTCATTTGAACCAAAAAATAACTGGGTTTACCGGAAATGAACTCTTGCTTGTAGGAAGACACAGAGCATGGAGTTTAACTCCATTTCTGAAGGGAAATTCAGAAGAGTGTTCTCATTAATGAAACACAGTCTGTTTTAACGCAAATAGCATGCTCTTCTTTCCAGCGTCTGCAATACAGTAAGGAACATGAGATTGTCCAGAATAAAAGAACTGGGTTTCCTACTCATACGGACCATATCTAGTTCAACTCTGCTTATGAAACTGATACAAACCACATCATCTCTTCCAAAGATGCTCGTTAGTTAATATTGAAAATCATATTGGTTTCCTGAACTGTGTAAATTCATTTGAGCCGAAAAATAACTGGGTTTACCGGAAATGAACTCTAGCTTGTAGGAAGACACAAATCCTTTGGTTAAACTCAGTTTCAGAAGGGAAATTCAGACCACTGTTCTCATCCATGAAAGACACTCTGTTTTAACGGAAGAAGCATGCTCTTCTTTTCAGCGTCTGCAATACATCAAGGAACATGAGCATGCCCAGAAAAAAAGAACTGTGTTTCCTACTCATACGGACCTTATCAAGTTCAATTCTGCTTATGAAACTGATTCCAACCACATCATCTGTTACATAGATGCTCTTTAGTTAATAGTGTAAATCTTGTTGGTTTCGTGAACTGTGTAAATTCATTTTAGCCGAAAAATAACTGGGTTCACCAGAAATGAACTCTTCCTTGTAGGACGACAAAGAGCATGGAGTTTAACTCCATTTCTGAAGGGAAATTCAGAAGGGTGTTCTCATCCATGAAACACAGTCTGTTTTAACGGAAATAGCATGCTCTTCTTTCCAGCGTCTGCAATACAGCAAGGAACATGAGAATGTCCAGAAAAAACAACAGTTTTTCCTACTCATACGGACCATATCTAGTTCAACACTGCTTATGAAACTGATACAAACCACATCATCTCTTACATAGATGCTCTTTAGTTAATAGTGAAAATCGTATTGGTTTCGTGAACTTTGTAAAATCATTGGAGCCGAAAAATAACTGGGTTTACCGGAAATGAACTATGTCTTGTCGGAAGACACAGAGCATTTGGTTTAACTCCATTTCTGAAGGGAAATTCAACCTGTGTTCTCATCCATGAAACACTCTCTGTTTCAGCGCAAATAGCATGCTCTTCTTTCCAGCGTCTGCAATACAGCAAGGAACATGAGAATGTCCAGAAAAAAAGAACTGCGATTCCTACTCATACGGACCATATCTAGTTCAACTCTGCTTATGAAACTGATACAAACCACATCATCTCTTACATAGATGCTCTTTAGTTAATAGTGAAAATCGTATTGGTTTCGTGAACTGTGTAAATTCATTTGACCGTAAAATAACTGGGTTTACTGGAAATGAACTCTTGCTTGTAGGGAGACACAGATCCGTTGGTTAAACTCAGTTTCTGAAGGGAAATTCAGACCAGTGTTCTCATCCATGAAACACACCCGTTTTTAACGCAAATAGCATGATCTTCTTTCCAGCGTCTGCAATACAGCAAGGAACATGAGCATGCCTAGAGGAAAAGAACTGTGTTTCCTACTCATACGGACCATATGCAGTTCCACACTGCTTATGAAACTGATACAAACCACATCATCTCTTACAGAGATGCTCTTTAGTCAATAGTGAAAATCGTATTGGTTTCGTGAACTGTGTAAATTCATTTGAGCCGAAAAATACCTGGGTTTCCCAGAAATGAACTCTTGCTTGTAGGATGACACAGAGCATGGAGTTTAATTCCATTTCTAAACGGAAATTCAGAAGAGTGTTCTCATCCATGAAACACACTCCCTTTTAACGCAAATAGCATGCTCTTCTCTCCAGCGTCTGCAATACAGCAAGGAACATGAGAATGTCCAGAAAAAAAGAACTGCGATTCCTACTCATACGGACCATATCTAGTTCAACTCTGCTTATGAAACTGATACAAACCACATTATCTCTTACATAGATGCTCTTTAGTTAATAGTGAAAATAGTATTGGTTTCGTGAACTGTGTAAATTCATTTTAGCCGAAAAATAACTGGGTTCACCAGAAATGAACTCTTCCTTGTAGGATGACAGAGAGCATGGAATTTAACTCCAATTCTGAAGGAAAATTCAGAAGAGTGTTCTCATCCATGAAACACAGTCTGTTTTAACGGAAATAGCATGCTCTTCTTTCCAGCGTCTGCAATACAGCAAGGAACATGAGAATGTCCAGAATAAAAGAACTGTGTTTCCTACACATACGGACCATATCTAGTTCAACTCTGCTTATGAAACTGATACAAACCACATCATCTCTTACATAGATGCTCATTAGTTAATAGTGAAAATCGTATTGGTTTCCTGAACTGTGTAAATTCATTTTAGCCGAAAAATAACTGGGTTTACAGGATATGAACTCTTGCTTGTAGGAAGACACAAATCCTGTGGTTGAACTCAGTTTCTGAAGGGAAATTCAGACCAGTGTTCTCATCCATGAAAGACACTCTGTTTTAACGGAAGAAGCATGCTCTTCTTTTCAGCGTCTGCAATACAGCAAGGAACATGAGCATGCCCAGAAAAAAAGAACTGTGTTTCCTAATCATACGGACCATATCAAGTTCAATTCTGCTTAAGAAACTGATTCAAACCACATCATCTGTTACATAGATGCTCTTTAGTTAATAGTGTAAATCTTGTTGGTTTCATGAACTGTGTAAATTCATTTTAGCCGAAAAATACCTGGGTAACCAGAAATGAACTCTTGCTTGTAGGACGACACATAGCATGGAGTTTAACTCCATTTCTGAAGGGAAATTCAGAAGGGTGTTCTCATCCATGAAACACAGTCTGTTTTAACGGAAATAGCATGCTCTTCTTTCCAGCGTCTGCAATACAGCAAGGAACATGAGAATGTCCAGAAAAAACAACAGTTTTTCCTACTCATACGGACCATATCTAGTTCAACACTGCTTATGAAACTGATACAAACCACATCATCTCTTACATAGATGCTCTTTAGTTAATAGTGAAAATCGTATTGGTTTCGTGAACTTTGTAAAATCATTGGAGCCGAAAAATAACTGGGTTTACCGGAAATGAACTATGTCTTGTCGGAAGACACAGAGCATTTGTTTTAACTCCATTTCTGAAGGGAAATTCAACCTGTGTTCTCATCCATGAAACACTCTCTGTTTCAGCGCAAATAGCATGCTCTTCTTTCCAGCGTCTGCAATACAGCAATGAACATGAGAATGTCCAGAAAAAAAGAACTGCGATTCCTACTCATACGGACCATATCTAGTTCAACTCTGCTTATGAAACTGATACAAACCACATCATCTCTTACATAGATGCTCTTTAGTTAATAGTGAAAATCGTATTGGTTTTGTGAACTGTGTAAATTCATTTGACCGTAAAATAACTGGGTTTACTGGAAATGAACTCTTGCTTGTAGGGAGACACAGATCCGTTGGTTAAACTCAGTTTCTGAAGGGAAATTCAGACCAGTGTTCTCATCCATGAAACACACCCCTTTTTAACGCAATAGCATGATCTTCTTTCCAGCGTCTGCAATACAGCAAGGAACATGAGCATGCCTAGAGGAAAAGAACTGTGTTTCCTACTCATACGGACCATATGCAGTTCCACACTGCTTATGAAACTGATACAAACCACATCATCTCTTACAGAGATGCTCTTTAGTCAATAGTGAAAATCGTATTGGTTTCGTGAACTGTGTAAATTCATTTTAGCCGAAAAATAACTGGGTTTACCGGAATTGAACTCTGTCTTTTCGGAAGACACAGAGCATTTGGTTTAACTCCATTTCTGAAGGGAAATTCAGAAGAGTGTTCTCATCCATGAAATACAGTCTGTTTTAACGGAAATAGCATGCTCTTCTTTCCAGCGTCTGCAATACAGCAAGGAACATGTGAATGTCCAGAAAAAAAGAACTGCGATTCCTACTCATACGGACCATATCTAGTTCAACTCTGCTTATGAAACTGATACAAACCACATCATCTCTTACATAGATTCTCTTTAGTTAATAGTGAAAATCGTATTGGTTTCGTGAACTTTGTAAATTCATTTTACCGTAAAATATCTGGGTTTACTGGAAATGAACTCTTGCTTGTAGGGAGACACAGATCCGTTGGTTAAACTCAGTTTCTGAAGGGAAATTCAGACCAGTGTTCTCATCCATGAAACACACTCCGTTTTAACGCAAATAGCATGATCTTCTTTCCAGCGTCTGCAATACAGCAAGGAACATGAGCATGCCTAGAGGAAAAGAACTGTGTTTCCTACTCATACGGACCATATGTAGTTCCACTCTGCTTATGAAACTGATACAAACCACATCATCTCTTACAGAGATGCTCTTTAGTCAATAGTGAAAATCGTATCGGTTTTGTGAACGGTGTAAATTCATTTGAGCCTAAAAATACCTGGGTTTCCCGGAAATGAACTCTTGCTTGTAGGATAACACAGAGCATGGAGTTTAATTCCATTTCTGAACCGAAATTCAGAAGAGTGTTCTCATCCATGAAACACACTCCCTTTTAACGCAAATAGCATGCTCTTCTTTCCAGCATCTGCAATACAGCAAGGAACATGAGAATGTCCAGAAAAAAAGAACTGCGATTCCTACTCATACGGACCATATCTAGTTCAACTCTGCTTATGAAACTGATACAAACCACATTATCTCTTACATAGATGCTCTTTAGTTAATAGTGAAAAACGTGTTGGTTTTGTGAACTGTGTAAATTCATTTGAGCAGAAAAATAACTGGGTTTACCGGAAATGAACTCTGTCTTGTCGGAAGACACAGAGCATTTGGTTTAACTCCATTTCTGAAGGAAAATTCAGACCTGTGTTCTCATCCATGAAACAATCTCTGTGTTAACGCAAGATGCATGCTCTTCTTTCCAGCGTCTGCAATACAGCAAGGTACAAGAGCATGCCCAGAAAAAAAGAACTGTGTTTCCTACTCAAACGGACCATATCTAGTGCAACTCTGCTTATGAAACTGATACAAACCACATCATCTCTTACATAGATGCTCTTAAGTAATAGTGAAAATCGTATTGGTTTCGTGAACTGTGTAATTCATTTTAGCCGAAAAATAACTGGGTTTACCGGAAATGAACTCTTGCTTGTAGGAAGACACATATCCTTTGGTTAAACTCAGTTTCTGAAGGGAAATTCAGACCAGTGTTCTCATCAATGAAACATAGTCTGTTTTAATGCAAGAAGCATGCTCTTCTTTCCAGCTTCTGCAATACAGCAAGAAACATGAGCATGGCCAGAGAAAAAGAACTGTGTTTCCTACTCATACAGACAATATCTAGTTCAAGTCTGCTTATGAAAATGATACAAAACACATAATCTCTTACATAGATGCTCTTTAGGTAATAGTGAAAATAGTATTGGTTTCGTGAACTGTGTAATTCATTTTAGCCGAAAAATAACTGGGTTTACCGGAAATGAACTCTTGCTTGTAGGAAGACACAGAGCCTTTGGTTAAACTCAGTTTCTGAAGGGAAATTCAGACCAGTGTTCTCATCAATGAAACATAGTCTGTTTTAATGCAAGAAGCATGCTCTTCTTTCCAGCTTCTGCAATACAGCAAGAAACATGAGCATGGCCAGAGAAAAAGAACTGTGTTTCCTACTCATACAGACAATATCTAGTTCAAGTCTGCTTATGAAAATGATACAAAACACATAATCTCTTACATAGATGCTCTTTAGGTAATAGTGAAAATAGTATTGGTTTCGTGAACTGTGTAATTCATTTTAGCCGAAAAATAACTGGGTTTACCGGAAATGAACTCTTGCTTGTAGGAAGACACAGAGCCTTTGGTTAAACTCAGTTTCTGAAGGGAAATTCAGACCAGTGTTCTCATCCATGAAACACACTACCTTTTAACGGAAGAAGCATGCTCTTCTTTTCAGAGTCTGTAATACAGCAAGGAACATGAGCATGCACAGAAAAAAAGAACTGTGTTTCCTACTCATACGGATCATATCTAGTTCCACTCTGCTTATGAAACTCATACAAACCACATCATCTCTTACAGAGATGCTCTTAGGTCAATAGTGAAAATCGTATTGGTTTCATGAACTGAGTAAATTCATTTGAGCCGAAAAATAACTGGGTTTCCCGGAAATGAACTCTTGCTTGTAGGATGACACAGAGCATGGAGTTTAATTCCATTTCTGAACGGAAATTCAGAAGTGTGTTCTCATCCATGAAACACACTCCCTTTTAACGAAAATAGCATGCTCTTCTTTCCAGTGTCTGCAATACAGCAAAGAACATGAGAATATCCAGAAGAAAAAGAACTGCGTTTCCTACTCATACGGACCATATCTAGTTCAACACTGCATATGAAACTGATACAAGCCACATCTTCTCTTACATAGATGCTCTTTAGTTAATAGTTAAAACCGTATTGGTTTTGTGAACTGAGTAAATTCATTTGACCGAAAAATAACTGGGTTTACCGGAAATGAACTCTTGATTGTAGGAAGACACAGAGCCTTTGGTTAAACTCAGTTTCTGAAGGGAAATTCAGACCAGTGTTCTCATCCATGAAACACACTACCTTTTAACGGAAGAAGCATGCTCTTCTTTTCAGAGTCTGTAATACAGCAAGGAACATGAGCATGCACAGAAAAAAAGAACTGTGTTTGCTACTCATACGGACCATATCTAGGTCAACTCTGCTTATGAAACTGATACAAAACACATTATCTGTTACATAGATGCTCTTTAGTTAATAGTGTAAATCGTGTTGCTTTCATGAAATGTTAAAATTTATTGAGCCGAAAAATATCTGGGTTTCCTGGAAATGAACTCTTGCTTGTAGGATGACACAGAGCATGGAGTTTAATTACATTTCTGAATGGAAATTAAGAAGAGTGTTCTCATGCATGAAACACACTCCCTTTTAACGAAAATAGCATGCTCTTCTTTCTTGCGTCTGCAATACAGCAAGAAACATGAGCATGGCCAGAAAAAGAGAACTGTGTTTCCTACTCATACAGACCATATCTCGTTCAACTCTACTTATGAAACTGATAGAAACCACAGCATATCTTTCATAGATCCTCTTTAGTTAATAGTGAAAACCGTATTGGTTTCGTGAACTGTGTAAATTCAATTGAGCCGAAAAATAACTGGGTTTACCGGAAATGAACTCTGTCTTGTCGGAAGACACAGAGCATTTGGTTTAACTCCATTTCTGAAGGGAAATTCAGGCCTGTGTTCTCATCCATGAAACACTCTCTGTGTTAATGCAAGATGCATGCTCTTCTTTCCAGCTTTGCAATACAGCAAGGAACATGAGCATGCCAGGAAGAAAAGAACTGTGTTTCCTAATCATACGGACCATATCTAGTTCAACTCTGCTTATGAAACTGACACAAACCACATCATCTCTTACTTAGATGCTCTTTAGGTAATAGTGAAAAACGTATTTGTTTCGTGAACTGTGTAAATTCATTTTATCCGAAAAATTACTGGGTTTACCAGAAATGAACTCTTGCTTGTAGGA
Source organism: Onychomys arenicola (assembly GCA_949786405.1). Lineage (NCBI taxonomy): Eukaryota > Metazoa > Chordata > Mammalia > Rodentia > Cricetidae > Onychomys > Onychomys arenicola. The sequence continues at coordinate 636,086 of CATKUM010000022.1, read as the reverse complement.
AGACACAGAGCCTTTGGTTAAACTCAGTTTCAGAAGGGAAATTCAGACCAGTGTTCTCATCCATGAAACACACTACATTTTAAAGGAAGAAGCATGCACTTCTTTTCAGAGTCTGTAATACAGCAAGGAACATGAGCATGCACAGAAAAAAAGAACTGTGTTTCCTACTCATACGGACCATATCTAGGTCAACTCTGCTTATGAAACTGATACAAAACACATTATCGGTTACATAGATGCTCGTTAGTTAATAGTGTAAATCGTGTTGGTTTCGTGAACTGTGTAAATTCATTTTAGCAGAAAAATAACTGGGTTCAACGGAAATGTACTCTTGCTTGTAGGACGACACAGAGCATGGAGTTTAACTCCATTTCTGAAGGGAAATTCAGAAGAGTGTTCTCATCCATGAAACACAGTCTCTTTTAACGGAAATAGCATGCTCTTCTTTCCAGTGTCTGCAATACAGCAAGGAACATGAGAATGTCCAGAAAAAAAGAACTGTGTTTCCTACTCATAAGGACCATATCTAGTTCCACACTGCTTATGAAACTGATAAAAACCACATCATCTCTTACATAGATGCTCTTAAGGTAATACTGAAAATCGTATTGGTTTCGTGAACTGTGTAAAATCATTTGAGCATAAAAATAACTGGGTTTACCGGAAATGAACAGTTGTTTGTAGGAAGACACAGAGCATGGCGTAAAAATCCGATTCTAAAAGGAAATTCAGAAAAGTGTTCTCATCAATGAAACACAGTCTGTTTTAATGCAAGAAGCATGCTCTTCTTTCCAGCATCTGCAATACAGCAAGAAACATGAGCATGGCCAGAAAAAATGAACTGAGTTTCCTACTCATATGGACCATATCTAGTTCAAGTCTGCTTCTGAAACTGATACAAAACACATCATCTCTTACATAGATGCTCTTTAGGTAATAGTGAAAATCGTATTGGTTTCGTGAACTGTGTAAATTCATTTTAGCCGAAAAATAACTGGGTTTACCGGAAATGAACTCTTGCTTGTAGGAAGACACAGAGCCTTTGGTTTAACTCCATTTCTGAAGGGAAATTCAGAAGAGTGTTCTCATCCATGAAACACAGTCTGTTTTAAAGCTAGAAGCATGCTCTTCTTTCCAGCATTAGCAATACAGCAAGAAACATGAGCATGGCAAGAAAAAAAGAACTGTATTTCCTACTCATACGGACCATATTTAGTTCAACTCGGCTTATGAAACTGATACAAACCACAGCAATTCTTACATAGATGCTCTTTAGTTAATAGTGAAAAACGTGATGGGTTTGTGAACTTTGTAAATTCATTTCAGCCCAAAAATCACTGACCTTTACCGGAAATGAACTCTTGCTTGTAGGAAAACACAGATCATTTGGTTTAATTCAGTTCCTGAACGAAAATTCAGACCAGTGTTCTCATCCATGAAAGACACTCTGTTTTAACGGAAGAAGCATGCTCTTCTTTTCAGCATCTGCAATACAGCAAGGAACATGAGCATGTACAGAAAAAATGAACTGTGTTTCCTACTCATATGCACCATATCTACTTCAGCTCTGCTTATGAAACCGATACTAACCACATCATGTGTTCCATAGATGCTCTTTAGTTAATAGTGAAAATCGTATTGGTTTCGTGAACTGTGTAAATTCATTTTAGCCGAAAAATACCTGGGTCACCAGAAATGAACTCTTGCTTGTAGGACGACACAGAGCATGGAGTTTAACTCCATTTCTGAAGGGAAATTCAGAAGAGTGTTCTCATCCATGAAACACAGTCTGTTTTAACGGAAATAGCATGCTCTTCTTTCCAGCGTCTGCAATACATCAAGGAACATGAGAATGTCCAGAAAAAAAGAACTATGTTTCCTACTCATATGGACCATATCTAGTTCAACACTGCTTATGAAACTGATACAAACCACATCATCTCTTACATAGATGCTCTTTAGTTAATAGTGAAAATCGTATTGGTTTCGTGAACTTTGTAAAATCATTGGAGCCGAAAAATAACTGGGTTTACCGGAAATGAACTATGTCTTGTCGGAAGACACAGAGCATTTGTTTTAACTCCATTTCTGAAGGGAAATTCAACCTGTGTTCTCATCCATGAAACACTCTCTGTTTCAGCGCAAATAGCATGCTCTTCTTTCCAGCGTCTGCAATACAGCAAGGAACATGAGAATGTCCAGAAAAAAAGAACTGCGATTCCTACTCATATGGACCATATCTAGTTCAACTCTGCTTATGAAACTGATACAAACCACATCATCTCTTACATAGATGCTCTTTAGTTAATAGTGAAAATCGTATTGGTTTTGTGAACTGTGTAAATTCATTTGACCGTAAAATAACTGGGTTTACTGGAAATGAACTCTTGCTTGTAGGGAGACACAGATCCGTTGGTTAAACTCAGTTTCTGAAGGGAAATTCAGACCAGTGTTCTCATCCATGAAACACACCTCTTTTTAACGCAATAGCATGATCTTCTTTCCAGCGTCTGCAATACAGCAAGGAACATGAGCATGCCTAGAGGAAAAGAACTGTGTTTCCTACTCATACGGACCATATGCAGTTCCACACTGCTTATGAAACTGATACAAACCACATCATCTCTTACAGAGATGCTCTTTAGTCAATAGTGAAAATCGTATTGGTTTAGTGAACTGTGTAAATTCATTTTAGCCGAAAAATAACTGGGTTTACCGGAAATGAACTCTGTCTTGTCGGAAGACACAGAGCATTTGGTTTAACTCCATTTCTGAAGGGAAATTCAGAAGAGTGTTCTCATCCATGAAACACAGTCTGTTTTAACGGAAATAGCATGCTCTTCTTTCCAGCTTCTGCAATACAGCAAGGAACATGTGAATGTCCAGAAAAAAAGAACTGCGATTCTTACTCATACGGACCATATCTAGTTCAACTCTGCTTATGAAACTGATATAAACCACATCATCTCTTACATAGATGCTCTTTAGTTAATAGTGAAAATCGTATTGGTTTCGTGAACTGTGTAAATTCATTTGACCGTAAAATATCTGGGTTTACTGGAAATGAACTCTTGCTTGTAGGGAGACACAGATCCGTTGGTTAAACTCAGTTTCTGAAGGGAAATTCAGACCAGTGTTCTCATCCATGAAACGCACTCCGTTTTAACGCAAATAGCATGATCTTCTTTCAAGCGTCTGCAATACAGCAAGGAACATGAGCATGCCTAGAGGAAAAGAACTGTGTTTCCTACTCATACGGACCATATCTAGTTCCACTCTGCTTATGAAACTGATACAAACCACATCATCTCTAACAGAGATGCTCTTTAGTCAATAGTGAAAATCGTATTGGTTTTGTGAACGGTGTAAATTCATTTGAGCCTAAAAATACCTGGGTTTCCCGGAAATGAACTCTTGCTTGTAGGATAACACAGAGCATGGAGTTTAATTCCATTTCTGAACCGAAATTCAGAAGAGTGTTCTCATCCATGAAACACACTCCCTTTTAACGCAAATAGCATGCTCTTCTTTCCAGCGTCTGCAATACAGCAAGGAACATGAGAATGTCCAGAAAAAAAGAACTGCGATTCCTACTCATACGGACCATATCTAGTTCAACTCTGCCTATGAAACTGATACAAACCACATTATCTCTTACATAGATGCTCTTTAGTTAATAGTGAAAAACGTGTTGGTTTCGTGAACTGTGTAAATTCATTTGAGCAGAAAAATAACTGGGTTTACCGGAAATGCACTCTGTCTTGTCGGAAGACACAGAGCATTTGGTTTAACTCCATTTCTGAAGGAAAATTCAGACCTGTGTTCTCATCCATGAAACAATCTCTGTTTTAACGCAAGATGCATGCTCTTCTTTCCAGCGTCTGCAATACAGCAAGGTACGAGAGCATGCGCAGAAAAAAAGAACTGTGTTTCCTACTCACACGGACCATATCTAGTTCAACTCTGCTTATGAAACTGATACAAACCACATCATCTCTTACATAGATGCTCTTAAGTAATAGTGAAAATCGTATTGGTTTCGTGAACTGTGTAAATATATTTTATCCGAAAAATAACTGGGTTTACCGGAAATGAACTCTTGCTTGTAGGAAGACACAGATCATTTGGTTAAACTCAGTTTCTGAAGGGAAATTCAGACCAGTGTTCTCATCAATGAAACACAGTCTGTTTTAATGCAAGAAGCATGCTCTTCTTTCCTGCATCTGCAATACAGCAAGAAACATGAGCAAGTCCAGAGAAAAAGAACTGTGTTTCCTACTCATACGGACAATATCTAGTTCAAGTCTGCTTATGAAAATGATACAAAGCACATAGTCTCTTACATAGATGCTCTTTAGGTAATAGTGAAAATCGTATTGGTTTCGTGAACTGTGTTATTCATTTTAGCCGAAAAATAACTGGGTTTACCGGAAATGAACTCTTGCTTGTAGGAAGACACAGAGCCTTTGGTTAAACTCAGTTTCTGAAGGGAAATTCAGACCAGTGTTCTCATCCATGAAATACACTACCTTTTAACGGAAGAAGCATGCTCTTCTTTTCAGAGTCTGTAATACAGCAAGGAACATGAGCATGCACAGAAAAAAAGAACTGTGTTTCCTACTCATACGGACCATATCTAGTTCCACTCTGCTTATGAAACTCATACAAACCACATCATCTCTTACAGAGATGCTCTTAGGTCAATAGTGAAAATCGTATTGGTTTCATGAACTGAGTAAATTCATTTGAGCCGAAAAATAACTGGGTTTCCCGGAAATGAACTCTTGCTTGTAGGATGACACAGCGCATGGAGTTTAATTCCATTTCTGAACGGAAATTCAGAAGTGTGTTCTCATCCATGAAACACACTCCCTTTTAACGAAAGTAGCATGCTCTTCTCTCCAGCGTCTGCAATACAGCAAGGAACATGAGAATGTCCAGAATAAAAGAACTGCAATTCCTACTCATACGGACCATATCTAGTTCAACTCTGCTTATGAAACTGATACAAACCACATTATCTCTTACATAGATGCTCTTTAGTTAATAGTGAAAATCGTATTGGTTTCGTGAACTGTGTAAATTCATTTTAGCCGAAAAATGACTGGGTTCACCAGAAATGAACTCTTCCTTGTAAGACGACACAGAGCATGGAATTTAACTCCATTTCTGAAGGAAAATTCAGAAGAGTGTTCTCATCCATGAAACACAGTCTGTTTTAACGGAAATAGCATGCTCTTCTTTCCAGCGTCTGCAATACAGCAAGGAACATGAGAATGTCCAGAATAAAAGAACTGTGTTTCCTACACATACGGACCATATCCAGTTCAACTCTGCTTATGAAACTGATACAAACCACATCATCTCTGACATAGATGCTCATTAGTTAATAGTGAAAATCGTATTGGTTTCCTGAACTGTGTAAATACATTTTAGCCGAAAAATAACTGGGTTTACAGGATATGAACTCTTGCTTGTAGGAAGACACAAATCCTGTGGTTATACTCAGTTTCTGAAGGGAAATTCAGACCAGTGTTCTCATCCATGAAAGACACTCTGTTTTAACGGAAGAAGCATGCTCTTCTTTTCAGCGTCTGCAATACAGCAAGGAACATGAGCATGCCCAGAAAAAAAGGACTGTGTTTCCCACTCATACGGACCATATCCAGTTCAACTCTGCATATGAAACTGATACAAACCACAGCATCTCTTACATATATGCTCTTTAGTTAATAGTGAAAAACGTGATGGGTTTGAGAACTGTGTAAATTCATTTGGGCGGAAAAATCACTGACCTTTACCAGAAATGAACTCTTGCTTGGAGGAAAACACAGATCATTTGGTTTAAAACAGTTACTGAAGGGAAATTCAGAAGAGTGATCTCATCCATGAAACACACTCTGTTTTAAAGCTAGAAGCATGCTCTTCTTTCCAGCATTAGCAATACAGCAAGAAACATGAGCATGGCAAGAAAAAAAGAACTGTATTTCCTACTCATACGGACCATATTTAGTTCAACTCGGCTTATGAAACTGATACAAACCACAGCAACTCTTACATAGATGCTCTTTAGTTAATAGTGAAAAACGTGATGGGTTTGTGAACTTTGTAAATTCATTTCAGCCCAAAAATCACTGACCTTTACCGGAAATGAACTCTTGCTTGTAGGAAAACACAGATCATTTGGTTTAACTCAGTTCCTGAACGAAAATTCAGACCAGTGTTCTCATCCATGAAAGACACTCTGTTTTAACGGAAGTAGCATGCTCTTCTTTTCAGCATCTGCAATACAGCAAGGAACATGAGCATGTACAGAAAAAATGAACTGTGTTTCCTACTCATATGCACCATATCTACTTCAGCTCTGCTTATGAAACCGATACTAACCACATCATGTGTTCCATAGATGCTCTTTAGTTAATAGTGAAAATCGTAATGGTTTCGTGAACTGTGTAAATTCATTTTAGCCGAAAAATACCTGGGTCACCAGAAATGAACTCTTGCTTGTAGGACGACACAGAGCATGGAGTTTAACTCCATTTCTGAAGGGAAATTCAGAAGAGTGTTCTCATCCATGAAACACAGTCTGTTTTAACGGAAATAGCATGCTCTTCTTTCCAGCGTCTGCAATACATCATGGAACATGAGAATGTCCAGAAAAAAAGAACTATGTTTCCTACTCATATGGACCATATCTAGTTCAACACTGCTTATGAATCTGATACAAACCACATCATCTCTTACATAGATGCTCTTTAGTTAATAGTGAAAATCGTATTGGTTTCGTGAACTTTAAAATCATTGGAGCCGAAAAATAACTGGGTTTACCGGAAATGAACTATGTCTTGTCGGAAGACACAGAGCATTTGTTTTAACTCCATTTCTGAAGGGAAATTCAACCTGTGTTCTCATCCATGAAACACTCTCTGTTTCAGCACAAATAGCATGCTCTTCTTTCCAGCGTCTGCAATACAGCAAGGAACATGAGAATGTCCAGAAAAAAAGAACTGCGATTCCTACGCATACGGACCATATCTAGTTCCACTCTGCTTATGAAACTCATACAAAACACATCATCTCTTACAGAGATGCTCTTAGGTCAATAGTGAAAATCGTATTGGTTTCATGAACTGAGTAAATTCATTTGAGCCGAAAAATAACTGGGTTTCCCGGAAATGAACTCTTGCTTGTAGGATGACACAGAGCATGGAGTTTAATTCCATTTCTGAACGGAAATTCAGTAGTGTGTTCTCATCCATGAAACACACTCCCTTTTAACGAAAATAGCATGCTCTTCTTTCCAGTGTCTGCAATACAGCAAAGAACATGAGAATATCCAGAAGAAAAAGAACTGCGTTTCCTACTCATACGGACCATATCTAGTTCAACACTGCATATGAAACTGATACAAGCCACATCTTCTCTTACATAGATGCTCTTTAGTTAATAGTTAAAACCGTATTGGTTTTGTGAACTGAGTAAATTCATTTGACCGAAAAATAACTGGGTTTACCGGAAATGAACTCTTGATTGTAGGAAGACACAGAGCCTTTGGTTAAACTCAGTTTCTGAAGGGAAATTCAGACCAGTGTTCTCATCCATGAAACACACTACCTTTTAACGGAAGAAGCATGCTCTTCTTTTCAGAGTCTGTAATACAGCAAGGAACATGAGCATGCACAGAAAAAAAGAACTGTGTTTCCTACTCATACAGACCATATCTAGGTCAACTCTGCTTATGAAACTGATACAAAACACATTATCTGTTACATAGATGCTCTTTAGTTAATAGTGTAAATCGTGTTGCTTTCATGAAATGTTAAAATTCATTGAGCCGAAAAATATCTGGGTTTCCTGGAAATGAACTCTTGCTTGTAGGATGACACAGAGCATGGAGTTTAATTACATTTCTGAATGGAAATTAAGAAGAGTGTTCTCATGCATGAAACACACTCCCTTTTAACGAAAATAGCATGCTCTTCTTTCTTGCGTCTGCAATACAGCAAGAAACATGAGCATGGCCAGAAAAAGAGAACTGTGTTTCCTACTCATACAGACCATATCTCGTTCAACTCTACTTATGAAACTGATAGAAACCACAGCATATCTTTCATAGATCCTCTTTAGTTAATAGTGAAAACCGTATTGGTTTCGTGAACTGTGTAAATTCAATTGAGCCGAAAAATAACTGGGTTTACCGGAAATGAACTCTGTCTTGTCGGAAGACACAGAGCATTTGGTTTAACTCCATTTCTGAAGGGAAATTCAGGCCTGTGTTCTCATCCATGAAACACTCTCTGTGTTAACGCAAGATGCATGCTCTTCTTTCCAGCTTTGCAATACAGCAAGGAACATGAGCATGCCAGGAAGAAAAGAACTGTGTTTCCTAATCATACGGACCATATCTAGTTCAACTCTGCTTATGAAACTGACACAAACCACATCATCTCTTACATAGATGCTCTTTAGTTAATAGTGAAAAACGTGATGGGTTTGTGAACTTTGTAAATTCATTTCAGCACAAAAATCACTGACCTTTACCGGAAATGAACTCTTGCTTGTAGGAAAACACAGATCATTTGGTTTAACTCAGTTCCTGAACGAAAATTCAGACCAGTGTTCTCATCCATGAAAGACACTCTGTTTTAACGGAAGTAGCATGCTCTTCTTTTCAGCATCTGCAATACAGCAAGGAACATGAGCATGTACAGAAAAAATGAACTGTGTTTCCTACTCATATGCACCATATCTACTTCAGCTCTGCTTATGAAACCGATACTAACCACATCATGTGTTCCATAGATGCTCTTTAGTTAATAGTGAAAATCGTAATGGTTTCGTGAACTGTGTAAATTCATTTTAGCCGAAAAATACCTGGGTCACCAGAAATGAACTCTTGCTTGTAGGACGACACAGAGCATGGAGTTTAACTCCATTTCTGAAGGGAAATTCAGAAGAGTGTTCTCATCCATGAAACACAGTCTGTTTTAACGGAAATAGCATGCTCTTCTTTCCAGCGTCTGCAATACATCATGGAACATGAGAATGTCCAGAAAAAAAGAACTATGTTTCCTACTCATATGGACCATATCTAGTTCAACACTGCTTATGAATCTGATACAAACCACATCATCTCTTACATAGATGCTCTTTAGTTAATAGTGAAAATCGTATTGGTTTCGTGAACTTTAAAATCATTGGAGCCGAAAAATAACTGGGTTTACCGGAAATGAACTATGTCTTGTCGGAAGACACAGAGCATTTGTTTTAACTCCATTTCTGAAGGGAAATTCAACCTGTGTTCTCATCCATGAAACACTCTCTGTTTCAGCACAAATAGCATGCTCTTCTTTCCAGCGTCTGCAATACAGCAAGGAACATGAGAATGTCCAGAAAAAAAGAACTGCGATTCCTACGCATACGGACCATATCTAGTTCCACTCTGCTTATGAAACTCATACAAAACACATCATCTCTTACAGAGATGCTCTTAGGTCAATAGTGAAAATCGTATTGGTTTCATGAACTGAGTAAATTCATTTGAGCCGAAAAATAACTGGGTTTCCCGGAAATGAACTCTTGCTTGTAGGATGACACAGAGCATGGAGTTTAATTCCATTTCTGAACGGAAATTCAGTAGTGTGTTCTCATCCATGAAACACACTCCCTTTTAACGAAAATAGCATGCTCTTCTTTCCAGTGTCTGCAATACAGCAAAGAACATGAGAATATCCAGAAGAAAAAGAACTGCGTTTCCTACTCATACGGACCATATCTAGTTCAACACTGCATATGAAACTGATACAAGCCACATCTTCTCTTACATAGATGCTCTTTAGTTAATAGTTAAAACCGTATTGGTTTTGTGAACTGAGTAAATTCATTTGACCGAAAAATAACTGGGTTTACCGGAAATGAACTCTTGATTGTAGGAAGACACAGAGCCTTTGGTTAAACTCAGTTTCTGAAGGGAAATTCAGACCAGTGTTCTCATCCATGAAACACACTACCTTTTAACGGAAGAAGCATGCTCTTCTTTTCAGAGTCTGTAATACAGCAAGGAACATGAGCATGCACAGAAAAAAAGAACTGTGTTTCCTACTCATACAGACCATATCTAGGTCAACTCTGCTTATGAAACTGATACAAAACACATTATCTGTTACATAGATGCTCTTTAGTTAATAGTGTAAATCGTGTTGCTTTCATGAAATGTTAAAATTCATTGAGCCGAAAAATATCTGGGTTTCCTGGAAATGAACTCTTGCTTGTAGGATGACACAGAGCATGGAGTTTAATTACATTTCTGAATGGAAATTAAGAAGAGTGTTCTCATGCATGAAACACACTCCCTTTTAACGAAAATAGCATGCTCTTCTTTCTTGCGTCTGCAATACAGCAAGAAACATGAGCATGGCCAGAAAAAGAGAACTGTGTTTCCTACTCATACAGACCATATCTCGTTCAACTCTACTTATGAAACTGATAGAAACCACAGCATATCTTTCATAGATCCTCTTTAGTTAATAGTGAAAACCGTATTGGTTTCGTGAACTGTGTAAATTCAATTGAGCCGAAAAATAACTGGGTTTACCGGAAATGAACTCTGTCTTGTCGGAAGACACAGAGCATTTGGTTTAACTCCATTTCTGAAGGGAAATTCAGGCCTGTGTTCTCATCCATGAAACACTCTCTGTGTTAACGCAAGATGCATGCTCTTCTTTCCAGCTTTGCAATACAGCAAGGAACATGAGCATGCCAGGAAGAAAAGAACTGTGTTTCCTAATCATACGGACCATATCTAGTTCAACTCTGCTTATGAAACTGACACAAACCACATCATCTCTTACATAGATGCTCTTTAGTTAATAGTGAAAAACGTGATGGGTTTGTGAACTTTGTAAATTCATTTCAGCCCAAAAATCACTGACCTTTACCGGAAATGAACTCTTGCTTGTAGGAAAACACAGATCATTTGGTTTAACTCAGTTCCTGAACGAAAATTCAGACCAGTGTTCTCATCCATGAAAGACACTCTGTTTTAACGGAAGTAGCATGCTCTTCTTTTCAGCATCTGCAATACAGCAAGGAACATGAGCATGTACAGAAAAAATGAACTGTGTTTCCTACTCATATGCACCATATCTACTTCAGCTCTGCTTATGAAACCGATACTAACCACATCATGTGTTCCATAGATGCTCTTTAGTTAATAGTGAAAATCGTAATGGTTTCGTGAACTGTGTAAATTCATTTTAGCCGAAAAATACCTGGGTCACCAGAAATGAACTCTTGCTTGTAGGACGACACAGAGCATGGAGTTTAACTCCATTTCTGAAGGGAAATTCAGAAGAGTGTTCTCATCCATGAAACACAGTCTGTTTTAACGGAAATAGCATGCTCTTCTTTCCAGCGTCTGCAATACATCATGGAACATGAGAATGTCCAGAAAAAAAGAACTATGTTTCCTACTCATATGGACCATATCTAGTTCAACACTGCTTATGAATCTGATACAAACCACATCATCTCTTACATAGATGCTCTTTAGTTAATAGTGAAAATCGTATTGGTTTCGTGAACTTTAAAATCATTGGAGCCGAAAAATAACTGGGTTTACCGGAAATGAACTATGTCTTGTCGGAAGACACAGAGCATTTGTTTTAACTCCATTTCTGAAGGGAAATTCAACCTGTGTTCTCATCCATGAAACACTCTCTGTTTCAGCACAAATAGCATGCTCTTCTTTCCAGCGTCTGCAATACAGCAAGGAACATGAGAATGTCCAGAAAAAAAGAACTGCGATTCCTACGCATACGGACCATATCTAGTTCCACTCTGCTTATGAAACTCATACAAAACACATCATCTCTTACAGAGATGCTCTTAGGTCAATAGTGAAAATCGTATTGGTTTCATGAACTGAGTAAATTCATTTGAGCCGAAAAATAACTGGGTTTCCCGGAAATGAACTCTTGCTTGTAGGATGACACAGAGCATGGAGTTTAATTCCATTTCTGAACGGAAATTCAGTAGTGTGTTCTCATCCATGAAACACACTCCCTTTTAACGAAAATAGCATGCTCTTCTTTCCAGTGTCTGCAATACAGCAAAGAACATGAGAATATCCAGAAGAAAAAGAACTGCGTTTCCTACTCATACGGACCATATCTAGTTCAACACTGCATATGAAACTGATACAAGCCACATCTTCTCTTACATAGATGCTCTTTAGTTAATAGTTAAAACCGTATTGGTTTTGTGAACTGAGTAAATTCATTTGACCGAAAAATAACTGGGTTTACCGGAAATGAACTCTTGATTGTAGGAAGACACAGAGCCTTTGGTTAAACTCAGTTTCTGAAGGGAAATTCAGACCAGTGTTCTCATCCATGAAACACACTACCTTTTAACGGAAGAAGCATGCTCTTCTTTTCAGAGTCTGTAATACAGCAAGGAACATGAGCATGCACAGAAAAAAAGAACTGTGTTTCCTACTCATACAGACCATATCTAGGTCAACTCTGCTTATGAAACTGATACAAAACACATTATCTGTTACATAGATGCTCTTTAGTTAATAGTGTAAATCGTGTTGCTTTCATGAAATGTTAAAATTCATTGAGCCGAAAAATATCTGGGTTTCCTGGAAATGAACTCTTGCTTGTAGGATGACACAGAGCATGGAGTTTAATTACATTTCTGAATGGAAATTAAGAAGAGTGTTCTCATGCATGAAACACACTCCCTTTTAACGAAAATAGCATGCTCTTCTTTCTTGCGTCTGCAATACAGCAAGAAACATGAGCATGGCCAGAAAAAGAGAACTGTGTTTCCTACTCATACAGACCATATCTCGTTCAACTCTACTTATGAAACTGATAGAAACCACAGCATATCTTTCATAGATCCTCTTTAGTTAATAGTGAAAACCGTATTGGTTTCGTGAACTGTGTAAATTCAATTGAGCCGAAAAATAACTGGGTTTACCGGAAATGAACTCTGTCTTGTCGGAAGACACAGAGCATTTGGTTTAACTCCATTTCTGAAGGGAAATTCAGGCCTGTGTTCTCATCCATGAAACACTCTCTGTGTTAACGCAAGATGCATGCTCTTCTTTCCAGCTTTGCAATACAGCAAGGAACATGAGCATGCCAGGAAGAAAAGAACTGTGTTTCCTAATCATACGGACCATATCTAGTTCAACTCTGCTTATGAAACTGACACAAACCACATCATCTCTTACATAGATGCTCTTTAGGTAATAGTGAAAATCGTATTTGTTTCGTGAACTGTGTAAATTCATTTTACCCGAAAAATTACTGGGTTTACCAGAAATGAACTCTTGCTTGTAGGAAGACACAGAGCCTTTGGTTAAACTCAGTTTCAGAAGGGAAATTCAGACCAGTGTTCTCATCCATGAAACACACTACATTTTAAAGGAAGAAGCATGCACTTCTTTTCAGCATCTGCAATACAGCAAGGAACATGAGCATGTACAGAAAAAATGAACTGTGTTTCCTACTCATATGCACCATATCTACTTCAGCTCTGCTTATGAAACCGATACTAACCACATCATGTGTTCCATAGATGCTCTTTAGTTAATAGTGAAAATCGTAATGGTTTCGTGAACTGTGTAAATTCATTTTAGCCGAAAAATACCTGGGTCACCAGAAATGAACTCTTGCTTGTAGGACGACACAGAGCATGGAGTTTAACTCCATTTCTGAAGGGAAATTCAGAAGAGTGTTCTCATCCATGAAACACAGTCTGTTTTAACGGAAATAGCATGCTCTTCTTTCCAGCGTCTGCAATACATCATGGAACATGAGAATGTCCAGAAAAAAAGAACTATGTTTCCTACTCATATGGACCATATCTAGTTCAACACTGCTTATGAATCTGATACAAACCACATCATCTCTTACATAGATGCTCTTTAGTTAATAGTGAAAATCGTATTGGTTTCGTGAACTTTAAAATCATTGGAGCCGAAAAATAACTGGGTTTACCGGAAATGAACTATGTCTTGTCGGAAGACACAGAGCATTTGTTTTAACTCCATTTCTGAAGGGAAATTCAACCTGTGTTCTCATCCATGAAACACTCTCTGTTTCAGCACAAATAGCATGCTCTTCTTTCCAGCGTCTGCAATACAGCAAGGAACATGAGAATGTCCAGAAAAAAAGAACTGCGATTCCTACGCATACGGACCATATCTAGTTCCACTCTGCTTATGAAACTCATACAAAACACATCATCTCTTACAGAGATGCTCTTAGGTCAATAGTGAAAATCGTATTGGTTTCATGAACTGAGTAAATTCATTTGAGCCGAAAAATAACTGGGTTTCCCGGAAATGAACTCTTGCTTGTAGGATGACACAGAGCATGGAGTTTAATTCCATTTCTGAACGGAAATTCAGTAGTGTGTTCTCATCCATGAAACACACTCCCTTTTAACGAAAATAGCATGCTCTTCTTTCCAGTGTCTGCAATACAGCAAAGAACATGAGAATATCCAGAAGAAAAAGAACTGCGTTTCCTACTCATACGGACCATATCTAGTTCAACACTGCATATGAAACTGATACAAGCCACATCTTCTCTTACATAGATGCTCTTTAGTTAATAGTTAAAACCGTATTGGTTTTGTGAACTGAGTAAATTCATTTGACCGAAAAATAACTGGGTTTACCGGAAATGAACTCTTGATTGTAGGAAGACACAGAGCCTTTGGTTAAACTCAGTTTCTGAAGGGAAATTCAGACCAGTGTTCTCATCCATGAAACACACTACCTTTTAACGGAAGAAGCATGCTCTTCTTTTCAGAGTCTGTAATACAGCAAGGAACATGAGCATGCACAGAAAAAAAGAACTGTGTTTCCTACTCATACAGACCATATCTAGGTCAACTCTGCTTATGAAACTGATACAAAACACATTATCTGTTACATAGATGCTCTTTAGTTAATAGTGTAAATCGTGTTGCTTTCATGAAATGTTAAAATTCATTGAGCCGAAAAATATCTGGGTTTCCTGGAAATGAACTCTTGCTTGTAGGATGACACAGAGCATGGAGTTTAATTACATTTCTGAATGGAAATTAAGAAGAGTGTTCTCATGCATGAAACACACTCCCTTTTAACGAAAATAGCATGCTCTTCTTTCTTGCGTCTGCAATACAGCAAGAAACATGAGCATGGCCAGAAAAAGAGAACTGTGTTTCCTACTCATACAGACCATATCTCGTTCAACTCTACTTATGAAACTGATAGAAACCACAGCATATCTTTCATAGATCCTCTTTAGTTAATAGTGAAAACCGTATTGGTTTCGTGAACTGTGTAAATTCAATTGAGCCGAAAAATAACTGGGTTTACCGGAAATGAACTCTGTCTTGTCGGAAGACACAGAGCATTTGGTTTAACTCCATTTCTGAAGGGAAATTCAGGCCTGTGTTCTCATCCATGAAACACTCTCTGTGTTAACGCAAGATGCATGCTCTTCTTTCCAGCTTTGCAATACAGCAAGGAACATGAGCATGCCAGGAAGAAAAGAACTGTGTTTCCTAATCATACGGACCATATCTAGTTCAACTCTGCTTATGAAACTGACACAAACCACATCATCTCTTACATAGATGCTCTTTAGGTAATAGTGAAAATCGTATTTGTTTCGTGAACTGTGTAAATTCATTTTACCCGAAAAATTACTGGGTTTACCAGAAATGAACTCTTGCTTGTAGGAAGACACAGAGCCTTTGGTTAAACTCAGTTTCAGAAGGGAAATTCAGACCAGTGTTCTCATCCATGAAACACACTACATTTTAAAGGAAGAAGCATGCACTTCTTTTCAGCATCTGCAATACAGCAAGGAACATGAGCATGTACAGAAAAAATGAACTGTGTTTCCTACTCATATGCACCATATCTACTTCAGCTCTGCTTATGAAACCGATACTAACCACATCATGTGTTCCATAGATGCTCTTTAGTTAATAGTGAAAATCGTAATGGTTTCGTGAACTGTGTAAATTCATTTTAGCCGAAAAATACCTGGGTCACCAGAAATGAACTCTTGCTTGTAGGACGACACAGAGCATGGAGTTTAACTCCATTTCTGAAGGGAAATTCAGAAGAGTGTTCTCATCCATGAAACACAGTCTGTTTTAACGGAAATAGCATGCTCTTCTTTCCAGCGTCTGCAATATATCAAGGAACATGAGAATGTCCAGAAAAAAAGAACTATGTTTCCTACTCATATGGACCATATCTAGTTCAACACTGCTTATGAATCTGATACAAACCACATCATCTCTTACATAGATGCTCTTTAGTTAATAGTGAAAATCGTATTGGTTTCGTGAACTTTAAAATCATTGGAGCCGAAAAATAACTGGGTTTACCGGAAATGAACTATGTCTTGTCGGAAGACACAGAGCATTTGTTTTAACTCCATTTCTGAAGGGAAATTCAACCTGTGTTCTCATCCATGAAACACTCTCTGTTTCAGCGCAAATAGCATGCTCTTCTTTCCAGCGTCTGCAATACAGCAAGGAACATGAGAATGTCCAGAAAAAAAGAACTGCGATTCCTACGCATACGGACCATATCTAGTTCCACTCTGCTTATGAAACTCATACAAAACACATCATCTCTTACAGAGATGCTCTTAGGTCAATAGTGAAAATCGTATTGGTTTCATGAACTGAGTAAATTCATTTGAGCCGAAAAATAACTGGGTTTCCCGGAAATGAACTCTTGCTTGTAGGATGACACAGAGCATGGAGTTTAATTCCATTTCTGAACGGAAATTCAGTAGTGTGTTCTCATCCATGAAACACACTCCCTTTTAACGAAAATAGCATGCTCTTCTTTCCAGTGTCTGCAATACAGCAAAGAACATGAGAATATCCAGAAGAAAAAGAACTGCGTTTCCTACTCATACGGACCATATCTAGTTCAACACTGCATATGAAACTGATACAAGCCACATCTTCTCTTACATAGATGCTCTTTAGTTAATAGTTAAAACCGTATTGGTTTTGTGAACTGAGTAAATTCATTTGACCGAAAAATAACTGGGTTTACCGGAAATGAACTCTTGATTGTAGGAAGACACAGAGCCTTTGGTTAAACTCAGTTTCTGAAGGGAAATTCAGACCAGTGTTCTCATCCATGAAACACACTACCTTTTAACGGAAGAAGCATGCTCTTCTTTTCAGAGTCTGTAATACAGCAAGGAACATGAGCATGCACAGAAAAAAAGAACTGTGTTTCCTACTCATACAGACCATATCTAGGTCAACTCTGCTTATGAAACTGATACAAAACACATTATCTGTTACATAGATGCTCTTTAGTTAATAGTGTAAATCGTGTTGCTTTCATGAAATGTTAAAATTCATTGAGCCGAAAAATATCTGGGTTTCCTGGAAATGAACTCTTGCTTGTAGGATGACACAGAGCATGGAGTTTAATTACATTTCTGAATGGAAATTAAGAAGAGTGTTCTCATGCATGAAACACACTCCCTTTTAACGAAAATAGCATGCTCTTCTTTCTTGCGTCTGCAATACAGCAAGAAACATGAGCATGGCCAGAAAAAGAGAACTGTGTTTCCTACTCATACAGACCATATCTCGTTCAACTCTACTTATGAAACTGATAGAAACCACAGCATATCTTTCATAGATCCTCTTTAGTTAATAGTGAAAACCGTATTGGTTTCGTGAACTGTGTAAATTCAATTGAGCCGAAAAATAACTGGGTTTACCGGAAATGAACTCTGTCTTGTCGGAAGACACAGAGCATTTGGTTTAACTCCATTTCTGAAGGGAAATTCAGGCCTGTGTTCTCATCCATGAAACACTCTCTGTGTTAACGCAAGATGCATGCTCTTCTTTCCAGCTTTGCAATACAGCAAGGAACATGAGCATGCCAGGAAGAAAAGAACTGTGTTTCCTAATCATACGGACCATATCTAGTTCAACTCTGCTTATGAAACTGACACAAACCACATCATCTCTTACATAGATGCTCTTTAGGTAATAGTGAAAATCGTATTTGTTTCGTGAACTGTGTAAATTCATTTTACCCAAAAAATTACTGGGTTTACCAGAAATGAACTCTTGCTTGTAGGAAGACACAGAGCCTTTGGTTAAACTCAGTTTCAGAAGGGAAATTCAGACCAGTGTTCTCATCCATGAAACACACTACATTTTAAAGGAAGAAGCATGCACTTCTTTTCAGAGTCTGTAATACAGCAAGGAACATGAGCATGCACAGAAAAAAAGAACTGTGTTTCCTACTCATACGGACCATATCTAGGTCAACTCTGCTTATGAAACTGAAACAAAACACATTATCGGTTACATAGATGCTCGTTAGTTAATAGTGTAAATCGTGTTGGTTTCGTGAACTGTGTAAATTCATTTTAGCAGAAAAATAACTGGGTTCAACGGAAATGTACTCTTGCTTGTAGGACGACACAGAGCATGGAGTTTAACTCCATTTCTGAAGGGAAATTCAGAAGAGTGTTCTCATCCATGAAACACAGTCTCTTTTAACGGAAATAGCATGCTCTTCTTTCCAGTGTCTGCAATACAGCAAGGAACATGAGAATGTCCAGAAAAAAAGAACTGTGTTTCCTACTCATACGGACCATATCTAGTTCCACACTGCTTATGAAACTGATAAAAACCACATCATCTCTTACATTTATGCTCTTAAGGTAATACTGAAAATCGTATTGGTTTCGTGAACTGTGTAAAATCATTTGAGCCGAAAAATAACTGGGTTTACCGGAAATGAACAGTTGTTTGTAGGAAGACACAGAGCATGGCATAAAAATCTGATTCTAAAAGGAAATTCAGAAAAGTGTTCTCATAAATGAAACACAGTCTGTTTTAATGCAAGAAGCATGCTCTTCTTTCCAGCATCTGCAATACAGCAAGAAACATGAGCATGGCCAGAAAATAAGAACTGTGTTTCATAATCATACGGACCATATATATTTCAACTCTGCTTATGAAACAGATATAAACCACATCATCTCTTACATAGATGCTCTTTAGGTAATAGTGAAAATCGTATTGGTTTCGTGAACTGTGTAAATTCATTTTAGCCGAAAAATAACTGGGTTTACCGGAAATGAACTCTTGCTTGTAGGAAGACACAGAGCCTTTGGTTAAACTCAGTTTCTGAAGGGAAATTCAGAAGAGTGTTCTCATCCATGAAACATAGTCTGTTTTAACGGAAATAGCATGCTCTTCTTTCCAGCGTCTGCAATACAGCAAGGAACATGAGAAAGTCCAGAAAAAAAGAAGTGTGTTTCCTACTCATATGGACCATATCTAGTTCAACCCTGCTTATCAAACTGATACAAACCACATCATCTCTTACATAGATGCTCTTAAGTTAATAGTGAAAATCGTATTGGTTTCATGAACTGTGTAAAATCATTTGAGCCGAAAAATTAACTGGGTTTACCGGAAATGAACTCGGTCTTGTCCGAAAACACAGAGCATTTGGTTTAACCCGATTTCTGAAGGAAAATTCAGACCTGTGTTCTCATCCCTGAAACTCTCTGTTTTAACGCAACATGCATGCTCTTCTTTCCAGCTTTGCAATACAGCAAGCATCATGAGCATGCCCAGAACAAAAGAACTGTGTCTCCTACCCTACGGACCATATCTAGTTCAACTCTGCCTATGAAACTGATACAAACCACATCATCTCTTACTTAGATACTCTTTAGTTAATAGTGAAAATCGTATAGGTTTCGTGAACTGTGTAAATATATTTGAACAAATAATACCTGGTTTTACCGGAAATGAACTCTTGCTTGTAGGACAACACAGAGCTTGGAGTTTAACTCTATTTATGAACAGAAATTCAGAAGAGTGTTCTCATCCATGAAACACACTCCCTTTTAAAGCAAATAGCATGCTCTTCTTTCCAGCGTCTGCAATACTGCAAGGAACATGAGAATGTCCAGAAAAAAAGAACTGCGATTCCTACTCATACGGACCATATCTAGTTCAACTCTGCTTATGAAACTGATAGAAACGACATCGTCTCTTACATAGATGCTCTTTAGTTAATAGTGAAAATCGTATTGGTTTCGTGAACTGTGTAAATTAATTTGACCAAAAAATAACTGGGTTTACTGGAAATGAACTCTTGCATGTAGGGCGACACAGATCCTTTGGTTAAACTCAGTTTCTGAAGGGAAATATAGACCAGTGTTCTCACCCATGAAACAAACTCCATTTTAACGGAAGAAGCATGCTCTTCTTTCCAGCATCTGCATTACAGCAAGGAACAAGAGCATGCCCAGAAAAAAAGAAGTATGTTTCCTACTCATAGGGACCATATCTAGTTCAACTCTGCTTATGAACCTGATACAAACCACATCATCTCTTACATAGATGCTCTTTAGGTAATAGAGATAATCTTATTGGTTTCGTGAACTGTGTAAATTCATTTTAGCCGAAAAATAACTGGGTTTACCGGAAATGAACTCTTGCTTGTAGGAAGACACAGAGCCTTTGGTTAAACTCAGTTTCAGAAGGGAAATTCAGACCAATGTTCTCATCCATGAAACACACTACATTTTAACGGAAGAAGCATGCTCTTCTTTTCAGAGTCTGTAAAACAGCAAGGACATGAGCATGCACAGAAAAAAAGAACTGTGTTTCCTACTCATACGGACCATATCTAGGTCAACTCTGCTTAAGAAACTGATACAAAACACATCATCTGTTACATAGATGCTCATTAGTTAATAGTGTAAATCATGTGCTTTCATGAACTGTGAAAATTCATTGAGCCGAAAATAACTGGGTTTCCCGGAAATGAACTCTTGCTTGTAGGAAGACACAGAGCATGGCGCTAAACTCCGATTCTAAAAGGGAATTCAGAAAAGTGTTCTCATAAATGAAACACAGTCTGTTTTAATGCAAGAAGCATGCTCTTCTTTCCAGCATCTGCAATACAGCAAGAAACATGAGCATGGCCAGAAAATAAGAACTGTGTTTCATAATCATACGGACCATATCTATTTCAACTCTGCTTATGAAACAGATATAAACCACATCATCTCTTACATAGATGCTCTTTAGGTAATAGTGAAAATCGTATTGGTTTCGTGAACTGTGTAAATTCATTTGAGCCGAAAAATAACTGGGTTTACAGGAAATGAACTCTTGCTTGTAGGAAGACACAGAGCATGGCATTTAACTCTGATTCTATAGGGAAATTCAGAAAGGTGTTCTCATCCATGATACACAGTCTGTTTTAACCCAAGAAGCATGCTCTTCTTTTCAGCTTCTGCAATTCAGCAACGAACATGAGCATGCACAGACAAAAAGAACTGTGTTTACTACTCATACGGACCATATCTAGTTCAACTCTGCTTATGAAACTGATACAAACCACATCATCTCTTACATAGATGCTCGTTAGTTAATAGTGAAAATCGTATTGGTTTCCTGAACTGTGTAAATTCATTTGAGCCAAAAAATAACTGGGTTTACTGGAAATGAACTCTTGCTTGTAGGACGACACAGAGCCTGAAGTTTAACTCCATTTCTGAGCGGAAATTCAGAAGAGTGTTCTCATCCAAGAAACACACTCCCTTTTAACGCAAATAGCATGCTCTTCTTTCCAGCGTCTGCAATACTGCAAGGAACATGAGAATGTCCAGAAAAAAAGAACTGCGATTCCTACTCATACGGACCATATCTAGTTCAACTCTGCTTATGAAACTGATAGAAACGACATCGTCTCTTACATAGATGCTCTTTAGTTAATAGTGAAAATCGTATTGGTTTCGTGAACTGTGTAAATTCATTTGACCGAAAAATAACTGGGTTTACTGGAAATGAACTCTTGCATGTAGGGCGACACAGATCCTTTGGTTAAACTCAGTTTCTGAAGGGAAATATAGACCAGTGTTCTCACCCATGAAACAAACTCCATTTTAACGGAAGAAGCATGCTCTTCTTTCCAGCATCTGCATTACAGCAAGGAACAAGAGCATGCCCAGAAAAAAAGAAGTATGTTTCCTACTCATAGGGACCATATCTAGTTCAACTCTGCTTATGAACCTGATACAAACCACATCATCTCTTACATAGATGCTCTTTAGGTAATAGAGATAATCTTATTGGTTTCGTGAACTGTGTAAATTCATTTTAGCCGAAAAATAACTGGGTTTACCGGAAATGAACTCTTGCTTGTAGGAAGACACAGAGCCTTTGGTTAAACTCAGTTTCAGAAGGGAAATTCAGACCAATGTTCTCATCCATGAAACACACTACATTTTAACGGAAGAAGCATGCTCTTCTTTTCAGAGTCTGTAAAACAGCAAGGACATGAGCATGCACAGAAAAAAAGAACTGTGTTTCCTACTCATACGGACCATATCTAGGTCAACTCTGCTTAAGAAACTGATACAAAACACATCATCTGTTACATAGATGCTCATTAGTTAATAGTGTAAATCATGTGCTTTCATGAACTGTGAAAATTCATTGAGCCGAAAATAACTGGGTTTCCCGGAAATGAACTCTTGCTTGTAGGAAGACACAGAGCATGGCGCTAAACTCCGATTCTAAAAGGGAATTCAGAAAAGTGTTCTCATAAATGAAACACAGTCTGTTTTAATGCAAGAAGCATGCTCTTCTTTCCAGCATCTGCAATACAGCAAGAAACATGAGCATGGCCAGAAAATAAGAACTGTGTTTCATAATCATACGGACCATATCTATTTCAACTCTGCTTATGAAACAGATATAAACCACATCATCTCTTACATAGATGCTCTTTAGGTAATAGTGAAAATCGTATTGGTTTCGTGAACTGTGTAAATTCATTTGAGCCGAAAAATAACTGGGTTTACAGGAAATGAACTCTTGCTTGTAGGAAGACACAGAGCATGGCATTTAACTCTGATTCTATAGGGAAATTCAGAAAGGTGTTCTCATCCATGATACACAGTCTGTTTTAACCCAAGAAGCATGCTCTTCTTTTCAGCTTCTGCAATTCAGCAACGAACATGAGCATGCACAGACAAAAAGAACTGTGTTTACTACTCATACGGACCATATCTAGTTCAACTCTGCTTATGAAACTGATACAAACCACATCATCTCTTACATAGATGCTCGTTAGTTAATAGTGAAAATCGTATTGGTTTCCTGAACTGTGTAAATTCATTTGAGCCAAAAAATAACTGGGTTTACTGGAAATGAACTCTTGCTTGTAGGACGACACAGAGCCTGAAGTTTAACTCCATTTCTGAGCGGAAATTCAGAAGAGTGTTCTCATCCAAGAAACACACTCCCTTTTAACGCAAATAGCATGCTCTTCTTTCCAGCGTCTGCAATACTGCAAGGAACATGAGAATGTCCAGAAAAAAAGAACTGCGATTCCTACTCATACGGACCATATCTAGTTCAACTCTGCTTATGAAACTGATAGAAACGACATCGTCTCTTACATAGATGCTCTTTAGTTAATAGTGAAAATCGTATTGGTTTCGTGAACTGTGTAAATTCATTTGACCGAAAAATAACTGGGTTTACTGGAAATGAACTCTTGCATGTAGGGCGACACAGATCCTTTGGTTAAACTCAGTTTCTGAAGGGAAATATAGACCAGTGTTCTCACCCATGAAACAAACTCCATTTTAACGGAAGAAGCATGCTCTTCTTTCCAGCATCTGCATTACAGCAAGGAACAAGAGCATGCCCAGAAAAAAAGAAGTATGTTTCCTACTCATAGGGACCATATCTAGTTCAACTCTGCTTATGAACCTGATACAAACCACATCATCTCTTACATAGATGCTCTTTAGGTAATAGAGATAATCTTATTGGTTTCGTGAACTGTGTAAATTCATTTTAGCCGAAAAATAACTGGGTTTACCGGAAATGAACTCTTGCTTGTAGGAAGACACAGAGCCTTTGGTTAAACTCAGTTTCAGAAGGGAAATTCAGACCAATGTTCTCATCCATGAAACACACTACATTTTAACGGAAGAAGCATGCTCTTCTTTTCAGAGTCTGTAAAACAGCAAGGACATGAGCATGCACAGAAAAAAAGAACTGTGTTTCCTACTCATACGGACCATATCTAGGTCAACTCTGCTTAAGAAACTGATACAAAACACATCATCTGTTACATAGATGCTCATTAGTTAATAGTGTAAATCATGTGCTTTCATGAACTGTGAAAATTCATTGAGCCGAAAATAACTGGGTTTCCCGGAAATGAACTCTTGCTTGTAGGAAGACACAGAGCATGGCGCTAAACTCCGATTCTAAAAGGGAATTCAGAAAAGTGTTCTCATAAATGAAACACAGTCTGTTTTAATGCAAGAAGCATGCTCTTCTTTCCAGCATCTGCAATACAGCAAGAAACATGAGCATGGCCAGAAAATAAGAACTGTGTTTCATAATCATACGGACCATATCTATTTCAACTCTGCTTATGAAACAGATATAAACCACATCATCTCTTACATAGATGCTCTTTAGGTAATAGTGAAAATCGTATTGGTTTCGTGAACTGTGTAAATTCATTTGAGCCGAAAAATAACTGGGTTTACAGGAAATGAACTCTTGCTTGTAGGAAGACACAGAGCATGGCATTTAACTCTGATTCTATAGGGAAATTCAGAAAGGTGTTCTCATCCATGATACACAGTCTGTTTTAACCCAAGAAGCATGCTCTTCTTTTCAGCTTCTGCAATTCAGCAACGAACATGAGCATGCACAGACAAAAAGAACTGTGTTTACTACTCATACGGACCATATCTAGTTCAACTCTGCTTATGAAACTGATACAAACCACATCATCTCTTACATAGATGCTCGTTAGTTAATAGTGAAAATCGTATTGGTTTCCTGAACTGTGTAAATTCATTTGAGCCAAAAAATAACTGGGTTTACTGGAAATGAACTCTTGCTTGTAGGACGACACAGAGCCTGAAGTTTAACTCCATTTCTGAGCGGAAATTCAGAAGAGTGTTCTCATCCAAGAAACACACTCCCTTTTAACGCAAATAGCATGCTCTTCTTTCCAGCGTCTGCAATACTGCAAGGAACATGAGAATGTCCAGAAAAAAAGAACTGCGATTCCTACTCATACGGACCATATCTAGTTCAACTCTGCTTATGAAACTGATAGAAACGACATCGTCTCTTACATAGATGCTCTTTAGTTAATAGTGAAAATCGTATTGGTTTCGTGAACTGTGTAAATTCATTTGACCGAAAAATAACTGGGTTTACTGGAAATGAACTCTTGCATGTAGGGCGACACAGATCCTTTGGTTAAACTCAGTTTCTGAAGGGAAATATAGACCAGTGTTCTCACCCATGAAACAAACTCCATTTTAACGGAAGAAGCATGCTCTTCTTTCCAGCATCTGCATTACAGCAAGGAACAAGAGCATGCCCAGAAAAAAAGAAGTATGTTTCCTACTCATAGGGACCATATCTAGTTCAACTCTGCTTATGAACCTGATACAAACCACATCATCTCTTACATAGATGCTCTTTAGGTAATAGAGATAATCTTATTGGTTTCGTGAACTGTGTAAATTCATTTTAGCCGAAAAATAACTGGGTTTACCGGAAATGAACTCTTGCTTGTAGGAAGACACAGAGCCTTTGGTTAAACTCAGTTTCAGAAGGGAAATTCAGACCAATGTTCTCATCCATGAAACACACTACATTTTAACGGAAGAAGCATGCTCTTCTTTTCAGAGTCTGTAAAACAGCAAGGACATGAGCATGCACAGAAAAAAAGAACTGTGTTTCCTACTCATACGGACCATATCTAGGTCAACTCTGCTTAAGAAACTGATACAAAACACATCATCTGTTACATAGATGCTCATTAGTTAATAGTGTAAATCATGTGCTTTCATGAACTGTGAAAATTCATTGAGCCGAAAATAACTGGGTTTCCCGGAAATGAACTCTTGCTTGTAGGAAGACACAGAGCATGGCGCTAAACTCCGATTCTAAAAGGGAATTCAGAAAAGTGTTCTCATAAATGAAACACAGTCTGTTTTAATGCAAGAAGCATGCTCTTCTTTCCAGCATCTGCAATACAGCAAGAAACATGAGCATGGCCAGAAAATAAGAACTGTGTTTCATAATCATACGGACCATATCTATTTCAACTCTGCTTATGAAACAGATATAAACCACATCATCTCTTACATAGATGCTCTTTAGGTAATAGTGAAAATCGTATTGGTTTCGTGAACTGTGTAAATTCATTTGAGCCAAAAAATAACTGGGTTTACCGGAAATGAACTCTTGCTTGTAGGGAGACACAAATCTTTGGTTAAACTCAGTTTCTGAATGGAAATTCAGACCAGTGTTCTCATCCATGAAAGACCCTCTGTTTTAACAGAAGAAGCTTGCTCTTCTTTTCATCGTCTGCAATACAGCAAGGAACATGAGCATGCCCAGAAAAAAAGAACTGTGTTTCCTACTCATAAGGACCATATCAAGTTCAATTCTGCTTATGAAACTGATTCAAACCACCACATCTGTTACATGTATGCTCATTAGTTAATAGTGTAAATCTTGTTGGTTTCGTGAACTGTGTATATTCATTTGAGCCGAAAAATAACTGGGATTACCGGAAAAGAAATATTGCTTGTAGGAAGACACAGATCTTTTGGTTAAACTCAGTTTCTAAAGGGAAATGCAGACCTGTGTTCTCATCCATGAAACACACTCCATTTTAACACAAGAAGCATGCTCTTCTTTTCAGCTTCTGCAATTCAGCAACGAACATGAGCATGCACAGACAAAAAGAACTGTGTTTACTACTCATACGGACCATATCTAGTTCAACTCTGCTTATGAAACTGATACAAACCACATCATCTCTTACATAGATGCTCCTTAGTTAATAGCGAAAATCGTATTGGTTTCCTGAACTGTGTAAATTCATTCGAGCCAAAAAATAACTGGGTTTACCGGAAATGAACTCTTGCTTGTAGGAAGACACAGATCCTTTGGTTAAACTCAGTTTCTGAAGGGAAATTCAGACCAGTGTTCTCATCCATGAAAGACCCTCTGTTTTAACGGAAGAAGCTTGCTCTTCTTTTCAGCGTCTGCAATACAGCAAGGAACATGAGCATGCCCAGAAAAAAGAACTGTGTTTCCTACTCATAAGGACCATATCAAGTTCAATTCTGATTATGAAACTGATTCCAACCACATCATCTGTTACATAGATGCTCATTAGTTAATAGTGTAAATCTTGTTGGTTTCGTGAACTGTGTAAATTAATTTATCCGAAAAATACCTGGGTTCACCGGAAATTAACTCTTGCTTGTAGGACGACACAGAGCATGGAGTTTAACTCCATTTCTGAAGGGAAATTCAGAAGAGTGTTCTCATTCATGAAACACAGTCTGTTTTAACGGAAATAGCATGCTCTTCGTTCCAGCGTCTGCAATACAGTAAGGAACATGAGAATGTCCAGCAAAAAAGAACTGTGTTTCCTACTCCTACGGACCATATCTAGTACAACACTGCTTATGAAACTGATACAAACCACATCATCTCTTACATAGATGCTCTTAAGTAAATAGTGTAAATCGTATTGGTTTCGTGAACTGTGTCAAATCATTTGAGCCGAAAAATAACTTGGTTTACCGGAAATGAACTCTGTCTTGTAGGAAGACACAGAGCATTTGGTTTAACTCCATTTCTGAAGGGAAATTCAGACCTGTGTTCTCATCCATGAAACACTCTCTGTTTTAACGCAAGATGCATGCTCTTCTTTCAAGCTTTGCAATACAGCAAGGAACATGAGCATGCACAGACAAAAAGAACTGTGTCTGCTACTCATATGGACCATATCTAGTTCAACTCTGCCTAGGAAACTGATACACACCACATCATCTCTTACTTAGATGCTCTTTAGTTAATAGTGAAAATCATTTTGGTTTTGTGAACTGTGTAAATTCATTTGAACCAAAAAATAACTGGGTTTACCGGAAATGAACTCTTGCTTGTAGGACTACACAGAGCATGAAGTTTAACTCCATTTCTGAGCAGAAATTCAGAAGAGTGTTCTCATCCATGAAACAAACTGCATTTTTACGGAAGAAGCATGCTCTTCTTTTCAGTGTCTGCAAAACAGCAACGAACATGAGCATGCACAGACAAAAAGAACTGTGTTTCCTACTCATACGGACCATATCTAGTTCAACTCTGCTTATGAAACTGATATAAAACACATCATCTCTTACATAGATGCTCTTTAACTAATAGTGAAAATTGTATTGTTTTCGTGAACTGTGAAAATTCATTTGAACCGAAAAATAACTGGGATTACGGGAAATGAACTCTTGCTTGTAGGAAGATACAGATCCTTTGGTTAAACTCAGTTTCTGAAGGGAAATTCAGAGCAGTGTTCTCATCCATGAAACATACTCCGTTTTATTGGAAGAAGCATGCTCTTCATTTCAGCATCTGCAATACAGCAAGGAACATGAGCATGCCCAGAAAAAAAGAACTGTGTTTCCTACTCATACGGACCATATCTCATTCAACTCTGCTTATGAAACTGATACAAACCACAGCATCTCTTACACAGATGCTCTTTAGTTAATAGTGAAAATCGTGTTGGTTTCCTGAACTGTGTAAATTCATTTGGCGCCGAAAATTCAATGTGTTTACAAGAAATGAACTCTTGCTTGTAGGACGACATAGAGCATGGAGTTTAACTCCAATTCTAAATGAAAATTCAGAAGTGTATTCTCATCCATGAAACACAGTCTGTTTTAACGCAAGAAGCATGCTCTTCTTTCCAGCATCTGCAATAAAGCAAGAAAGATGAGCATGCACAGAAAAAAAGAACAGTGTTTCCTACTCATACAGACCATATCTCGTTCAACTCTGGTTATGAAACTGATACAAACCACAGCATCTCTTACATAGATGCTCTTTAGTTAATAGTGAAAATCGTGTTGGTTTCGTGAAGTGTGAAAATTCATTTGGTGCTATAAATTCATTTCGTTTACCAGTAATGAACTCTTGCTTGTAGGACGACATGTAGCATGGAGTTAACTCCGTTTCTAAATGGAAATTCAGAAGAGTGTTCTCATCCATGAAACACAGTCTGTTTTAACGCAAGAAGCATGCTCTTCTTTCCAGCATCTGAAATACAGCAAGAAAGATGAGCATGCCCAGAAAAAAAGAACTGTGTTTCCTACTCATACAGACCATAGATCGTTCAACTCTGGTTATGAAACTGATACAAACCACAGCATCTCTTACATAGATGCTCTTTAGTTAATAGTGAAAATCGTGTTGGTTTCGTGAAGTGTGAAAATTCATTTGGTGCTATAAATTCATTTCGTTTACCAGTAATGAACTCTTGCTTGTAGGACGACATGTAGCATGGAGTTAACTCCGTTTCTAAATGGAAATTCAGAAGAGTGTTCTCATCCATGAAACACAGTCTGTTTTAACGCAAGAAGCATGCTCTTCTTTCTAGCATCTGCAATACAGCTAGAAACATGAGCATGGCAAGAAAAAAAGAACTGCGTTTCCTACTCATATGGACCATATCTAGTTCAACTCTGCTCATGAAACTGATACAAACCACAGCATCTCTTACATAGATGCTCTTTAGTTAAAAGTGAAAATCGTATTGGATTCGTGAACTGTGTAAATTCATTTGAACCGAAAAATAACTGGGATTACGGGAAATGAACTATTGCTTGTAGGAAGACACAGATCCTTTGGTTAAACTCAGTTTCTGAAGGGAAATTCAGAGCAGTGTTCTCATCCATGATACACACTCCGTTTTATTGGAAGAAGCATGCTCTTCGTTTCAGCATCTGCAATACAGCAAGGAACATGAGCATGCCCAGAAAAAAAGAACTGTGATTCCTACTCATACGGACCATATCTCATTCAACTCTGCTTATTAAACTGATACAAACCACAGCATCTCTTACACAGATGCTCTTTAGTTAATAGTGAAAATCGTGTTGGTTTCGTGAACTGTGTAAATTCATTTGGCGCCGAAAATTCAATGTGTTTACAAGAAATGAACTCTTGCTTGTAGGACGATACAGAGTATGAAGTTTAACTCCATTTCTGAGCGGAAGTTCAGAAGAGTGTTCTCATCCATGAAACACACTCCTTTTTAACGCAAATAGCATGCTCTTCTTTCCAGCGTCTGCAATACAGCAAGGAACATGAGAATGTCCAGAATAAAAGAACTGTGTTTCCTACTCATACGGACCTTATCTACTTCAACTCTGCTTATGAAACTGATACAAACTACATCATGTCTTACATAGATGCTCTTCAGTTAATAGTGAAAATCGTATTGGTTTCGTGAACTGTGTAAATTCATTTGAGCAGAAAAATAACTGGGTTTACCGGAAATGAACTCTTGCTTGTAGGGAGACACAGATATTTGGTTAAACTCAGTTTCTGAAGGGAAATTCAGACCAGTGTTCTCATCCATGAAACACACTCCATTTTAACACAAGAAGCATGCTCTTCTTTTCAGCTTCTGCAATTCAGCAACGAACATGAGCATGCACAGACAAAAAGAACTGTGTTTACTACTCATACGGACCATATCTAGTTCAACTCTGCTTATGAAACTGATACAAACCACATCATCTCTTACATAGATGCTCGTTAGTTAATAGTGAAAATCTTGTTGGTTTCGTGAACTGTGTAAAGTAATTTATCCGAAAAATACCTGGGTACACCGGAAATGAACTCTTGCTTATAGGATGACACAGAGCATGGAGTTTAACTCCATTTCTGAAGGGAAATTCAGAAGAGTGTTCTCATTCATGAAACACAGTCTGTTTTAACGGAAATAGCATGCTCTTCGTTCCAGCGTCTGCAATACAGTAAGGAACATGAGAATGTCCAGCAAAAAAGAACTGTGTTTCCTACTCCTACGGACCATATCTAGTACAACACTGCTTATGAAACTGATACAAACCACATCATCTCTTACATAGATGCTCTTAAGTAAATAGTGTAAATCGTATTGGTTTCGTCAACTGTGTAAATTCATTTGAACCGAAAAATGACTGGGATTACGGGAAATGAACTATTGCTTGTAGGAAGACACAGATCCTTTGGTTAAACTCAGTTTCTGAAGGGAAATTCAGAGCAGTGTTCTCATCCATGATACACACTCCGTTTTATTGGAAGAAGCATGCTCTTCATTTCAGCATCTGCAATACAGCAAGGAACATGAGCATGCCCAGAAAAAAAGAACTGTGATTCCTACTCATACGGACCATATCTCATTCAACTCTGCTTATTAAACTGATACAAACCACAGCATCTCTTACACAGATGCTCTTTAGTTAATAGTGAAAATCGTGTTGGTTTCGTGAACTGTGTAAATTCATTTGGCGCCGAAAATTCAATGTGTTTACAAGAAATGAACTCTTGCTTGTAGGAAGATACAGAGTATGAAGTTTAACTCCATTTCTGAGCGGAAGTTCAGAAGAGTGTTCTCATCCATGAAACACACTCCTTTTTAACGCAAATAGCATGCTCTTCTTTCCAGCATCTGCAATACAGCAAGGAACATGAGAATGTCCAGAATAAAAGAACTGTGTTTCCTACTCATACGGACCTTATCTACTTCAACCCTGCTTATGAAACTGATACAAACTACATCATGTCTTACATAGATGCTCTTCAGTTAATAGTGAAAATCGTATTGGTTTCGTGAACTGTGTAAATTCATTTGAGCAGAAAAATAACTGGGTTTACCGGAAATGAACTCTTGCTTGTAGGGAGACACAGATATTTGGTTAAACTCAGTTTCTGAAGGGAAATTCAGACCAGTGTTCTCATCCATGAAACACTCTCTGTTTTAACGCAAGATGCATGCTCTTCTTTCAAGCTTTGCAATACAGCAAGGAACATGAGCATGCACAGACAAAAAGAACTGTGTCTGCTACTCATATGGACCATATCTAGTTCAACTCTGCCTAGGAAACTGATACAAACCACATCATCTCTTACTTAGATGCTCTTTAGTTAATAGTGAAAATCATTTTGGTTTCGTGAACTGTGTAAATTCATTTGAACCAAAAAATAACTGGGTTTACCGGAAATGAACTCTTGCTTGTAGGACTACACAGAGCATGAAGTTTAACTCCATTTCTGAGAAGAAATTCAGAAGAGTGTTCTCATCCATGAAACAAACTGCATTTTTACGGAAGAAGCATGCTCTTCTTTTCAGTGTCTGCAAAACAGCAACGAACATGAGCATGCACAGACAAAAAGAACTGTGTTTCCTACTCATACGGACCATATCTAGTTCAACTCTGCTTATGAAACTGATATAAAACACATCATCTCTTACATAGATGCTCTTTAACTAATAGTGAAAATTGTATTGTTTTCGTGAACTGTGTAAATTCATTTGAACCGAAAAATAACTGGGATTACGGGAAATGAACTCTTGCTTGTAGGAAGATACAGATGTTTGGTTAAACTCAGTTTCTGAAGGGAAATTCAGAGCAGTGTTCTCATCCATGAAACATACTCCGTTTTATTGGAAGAAGCATGCTCTTCATTTCAGCATCTGCAATACAGCCAGGAACATGAGCATGCCCAGAAAAAAAGAACTGTGTTTCCTACTCATACGGACCATATCTCATTCAACTCTGCTTATGAAACTGATACAAACCACAGCATCTCTTACACAGATGCTCTTTAGTTAATAGTGAAAATCGTGTTGGTTTCGTGAACTGTGTAAATTCATTTGGCGCCGAAAATTCAATGTGTTTACAAGAAATGAACTCTTGCTTGTAGGACGACATAGAGCATGGAGTTTAACTCCAATTCTAAATGAAAATTCAGAAGTGTATTCTCATCCATGAAACACAGTCTGTTTTAACGCAAGAAGCATGCTCTTCTTTCCAGCATCTGCAATAAAGCAAGAAAGATGAGCATGCACAGAAAAAAAGAACTGTGTTTCCTACTCATACAGACCATATCTCGTTCAACTCTGGTTATGAAACTGATACAAACCACAGCATCTCTTACATAGATGCTCTTTAGTTAATAGTGAAAATCGTGTTGGTTTCGTGAAGTGTGAAAATTCATTTGGTGCTATAAATTCATTTCGTTTACCAGTAATGAACTCTTGCTTGTAGGACGACATGTAGCATGGAGTTAACTCCGTTTCTAAATGGAAATTCAGAAGAGTGTTCTCATCCATGAAACACAGTCTGTTTTAACGCAAGAAGCATGCTCTTCTTTCTAGCATCGGCAATACAGCTAGAAACATGAGCATGGCAAGAAAAAAAGAACTGCGTTTCCTACTCATATGGACCATATCTAGTTCAACTCTGCTCATGAAACTGATACAAACCACAGCATCTCTTACATAGATGCTCTTTAGTTAAAAGTGAAAATCGTATTGGTTTCGTGAACTGTGTAAATTCATTTGAACCGAAAAATAACTGGGATTACGGGAAATGAACTATTGCTTGTAGGAAGACACAGATCCTTTGGTTAAACTCAGTTTCTGAAGGGAAATTCAGAGCAGTGTTCTCATCCATGATACACACTCCGTTTTATTGGAAGAAGCATGCTCTTCGTTTCAGCATCTGCAATACAGCAAGGAACATGAGCATGCCCAGAAAAAAAGAACTGTGATTCCTACTCATACGGACCATATCTCATTCAACTCTGCTTATTAAACTGATACAAACCACAGCATCTCTTACACAGATGCTCTTTAGTTAATAGTGAAAATCGTGTTGGTTTCGTGAACTGTGTAAATTCATTTGGCGCCGAAAATTCAATGTGTTTACAAGAAATGAACTCTTGCTTGTAGGACGATACAGAGTATGAAGTTTAACTCCATTTCTGAGCGGAAGTTCAGAAGAGTGTTCTCATCCATGAAACACACTCCTTTTTAACGCAAATAGCATGCTCTTCTTTCCAGCGTCTGCAATACAGCAAGGAACATGAGAATGTCCTGAATAAAAGAACTGTGTTTCCTACTCATTCGGACCTTATCTACTTCAACTCTGCTTATGAAACTGATACAAACTACATCATGTCTTACATAGATGCTCTTCAGTTAATAGTGAAAATCGTATTGGTTTCGTGAACTGTGTAAATTCATTTGAGCAGAAAAATAACTGGGTTTACCGGAAATGAACTCTTGCTTGTAGGGAGACACAGATATTTGGTTAAACTCAGTTTCTGAAGGGAAATTCAGACCAGTGTTCTCATCCATGAAACACACTCCATTTTAACACAAGAAGCATGCTCTTCTTTTCAGCTTCTGCAATTCAGCAACGAACATGAGCATGCACAGACAAAAAGAACTGTGTTTACTACTCATACGGACCATATCTAGTTCAACTCTGCTTATGAAACTGATACAAACCACATCATCTCTTACATAGATGCTCGTTAGTTAATAGTGAAAATCGTATTGGTTTCCTGAACTGTGTGAATTTATTTGAGCCAAAATATAACTGGGTTTACCGGAAATGAACTCTTACTTGTAGGAAGACACAAATCCTTTGGTTAAACTCAGTCTCTGAAGGGAAATTCAGACCAGTGTTCTCATCCATGAAAGACCCTCTGTTTTAACGGAAGAAGCTTGCTCTTCTTTTCAGCATCTGCAATACAGCAAGGAACATGAGCATGCCCAGATAAAAGAACTGTGTTTCCTACTCATAAGGACCATATCAAGTTCAATTCTGCTTATGAAACTGATTCAAACCACATCATCTGTTACATAGATGCTCATTAGTTAATAGTGTAAATCTTGTTGGTTTCGTGAACTGTGTAAATTAATTTATCCGAAAAATACCTGGGTACACCGGAAATGAACTCTTGCTTATAGGATGACACAGAGCATGGAGTTTAACTCCATTTCTGAAGGGAAATTCAGAAGAGTGTTCTCATTCATGAAACACAGTCTGTTTTAACGGAAATAGCATGCTCTTCGTTCCAGCGTCTGCAATACAGTAAGGAACATGAGAATGTCCAGCAAAAAAGAACCGTGTTTCCTACTCCTACGGACCATATCTAGTACAACACTGCTTATGAAACTGATACAAACCACATCATCTCTTACATAGATGCTCTTAAGTAAATAGTGTAAATCGTATTGGTTTCGTGAACTGTGTCAAATCATTTGAGCCGAAAAATAACTTGGTTTACCGGAAATGAACTCTGTCTTGTAGGAAGACACAGAGCATTTGGTTTAACTCCATTTCTGAAGGGAAATTCAGACCTGTGTTCTCATCCATGAAACACTCTCTGTTTTAACGCAAGATGCATGCTCTTCTTTCAAGCTTTGCAATACAGCAAGGAACATGAGCATGCACAGACAAAAAGAACTGTGTCTGCTACTCATATGGACCATATCTAGTTCAACTCTGCCTAGGAAACTGATACAAACCACATCATCTCTTACTTAGATGCTCTTTAGTTAATAGTGAAAATCATTTTGGTTTCGTGAACTGTGTAAATTCATTTGAACCAAAAAATAACTGGGTTTACCGGAAATGAACTGTTGCTTGTAGGACTACACAGAGCATGAAGTTTAACTCCATTTCTGAGCAGAAATTCAGAAGAGTGTTCTCATCCATGAAACAAACTGCATTTTTACGGAAGAAGCATGCTCTTCTTTTCAGTGTCTGCAAAACAGCAACGAACATGAGCATGCACAGACAAAAAGAACTGTGTTTCCTACTCATACGGACCATATCTAGTTCAACTCTGCTTATGAAACTGATATAAAACACATCATCTCTTACATAGATGCTCTTTAACTAATAGTGAAAATTGTATTGTTTTCGTGAACTGTGTAAATTCATTTGAACTGAAAAATAACTGGGATTACGGGAAATGAACTCTTGCTTGTAGGAAGATACAGATCCTATGGTTAAACTCAGTTTCTGAAGGGAAATTCAGAGCAGTGTTCTCATCCATGAAACATACTCCGTTTTATTGGAAGAAGCATGCTCTTCATTTCAGCATCTGCAATACAGCAAGGAACATGAGCATGCCCAGAAAAAAAGAACTGTGTTTCCTACTCATACGGACCATATCTCATTCAACTCTGCTTATGAAACTGATACAAACCACAGCATCTCTTACACAGATGCTCTTTAGTTAATAGTGAAAATCGTGTTGGTTTCGTGAACTGTGTAAATTCATTTGGCGCCGAAAATTCAATGTGTTTACAAGAAATGAACTCTTGCTTGTAGGAAAACACAGATCATTTGGTTTAACTCAATTTCTGAAGGGAAATTCAGAAGAGTGTTCTCATCCATGAAACACAGTCTGTTTTAACGCTAGAAGCATGCTCTTCTTTCCAGCATCTGCAATACAGCTAGAAACATGAGCATGGCAAGAAAAAAAGAACTGTGTTTCCTACTCATACAGACCATATCTCGTTCAACTCTGGTTATGAAACTGATACAAACCACAGCATCTCTTACATAGATGCTCTTTAGTTAATAGTGAAAATCGTGTTAGTTTCGTGAAGTGTGAAAGTTCATTTGGTGCTATAAATTCATTTAGTTTACCAGTAATGAACTCTTGCCTGTAGGACGACATGTAGCATGGAGTTAACTCCGTTTCTAATTGGAAATTCAGAAGAGTGTTCTCATCCATGAAACACAGTCTGTTTTAACGCAAGAAGCATGCTCTCTTTCTAGCATCTGCAATACAGCTAGAAACATGAGCATGGCAAGAAAAAAAGAACTGTGTTTCCGACTCATACGGACCATATTTAGTGCAACTCTGCTTATGAAACTGATACAAACCACAGCATATCTTACATAGATGCTCTTTAGTTAATAGTGAAAATCGTATTGGTTTCGTGAACTTTGTAAATTCATTTGAGCCGAAAAATAACTGGGATTACCGGAAATGAACTCTTGCTTGTAGGAAGACACAGATCCTTTGGTTAAACTCAGTTTCTGAAGGGAAATTCAGAGCTGTGTTCTCATCCATGAAACACAATCCGTTTTATTGGAAGAAGCATGCTCTTCTTTTCAGCGTCTGCAATACAGCAAGGTTCATGAGCATGCCAGGAAGAAAAGAACTGTGTTTCCTACTCATACGGACCATATCTAGTTCAACACTGCTTATGAAACTGATTCAATCCACAGCATCTCTTCCATAGATGCTCTTTAGTTAATAGTGAAAATCGTATTGGTTTCGTGAACTGTGTAAATTTATTTGAGCCGAAAATTCACTGCATTTACCAGTAATGAACTCTTGCTTGTAGGAAAACACAGATCATTTGGTTTAACTCAATTCGTGAAGGGAAATTCAGATGAGTGTTCTCATCCATAAAACACAGAATGTTTTAACGCTAGAAGCATGCTCTTTTTTCCAGCATCTGCAATACAGCTAGGAACATGAGCATGCCCAGAAAAAAAGAACTGTGTTTCCTACTCATACGGACCATATCTCATTCATCTCTGCTTATGAAACTGATACAAACCACATCATCTCTTACATAGATGCACTTTAGTTAATAGTGAAAAACGTGTTTTGATTGTGAACTGTGTAAATGCATTTGAGCCGAAACTTCAGTTCCTTTACCAGAAATGTACTATTGCTTGTAGGAAAACACAGATCATTTGGTTTAACTCAATTCCTGAAGGGAAATTCAGACGAGTGTTCTCATCCATGAAACACAGAATGTTTTAACGCTAGAAGCATGCTCTTCTTTCCAGCATCTGCAATACAGCTAGGAACATGAGCATGCCCAGAAAAAAAGAACTGTGTTTCCTACTCATACGGACCATATCCAGTTCAACTCTGCTTATGAAACTGATACAAACCACAGCATCTCTTACATAGATGCTCTTTAGTTAATAGTGAAAATCATATTGGTTTCGTGAACTGTGTAATTTCATTTCAGCCGAAAAATAACTGAGTTTACTGGAAATGAACTCTTGCTTGTAGGAAGACACAGATCCTTTGGTTAAACTCAGTTTCTGAAGCGAAATTCAGAGCAGTGTTCTCATCCATGAAACACACTCCGTTTTATTGGAAGAAGCATGCTCTTCTTTTCAGCATCTGCAATACAGCAAGGTTCATGAGCATGCCAGGAAGAAAAGAACTGTGTTTCCTACTCATACAGACCATATCTAGTTCAACTCTGCTTATGAAACTGATACAAACCACCCCATTTCTTACATAGATCCTCTTTAGTTAATAGTGAAAATCGTATTGGTTTCATGAACTGTGTAAATTCATTTGAGCCGAAAAATAACTGAGTTTACCGGAAATGAACTCTTGCTTGTAGGAAGACTCAGATCCTTTGGTTAAACTCAGTTTCTGAAGGGAAATTCAGAGCAGTGTTCTCATCCATGAAACACACTCCGTTTTGTTGGAAGAAGCATGCTCTTCTTTTCAGCGTCTGCAATACAGCAAGGTTCATGAGCATGCCAGGAAGAAAAGACCTGTATTTGCTACTCATATGGACCATATCTAGTTCAACACTGCTTATGAAACTGATACAAACCACATCATCTCTTCCATAGATGCTCTTTAGTTAATAGTGAAAATCGTATTGGTTTCGTGAACTGTGTAAATTCATTTGACCCTAAAAATAAAGGGGTTTACCGGAAATGAACTCTTGCTTGTAGGACGACATAGAGGATGGAGTTTATATCTGATTCTAAATGGAAATTCAGAAGAGTGTTCTCATCCTTGAAACACAGTCTGTTTTAACGCAAGAAGCATGCTCCTCTTTCCAGCATCTGCAATACAGCAAGAAACATGAGCATGGCCAGACAAAAAGAACTGTGTTTCCTACTCATATGGACCATATCTAGTTCAACTCTGCTTATGAAACTGATACAAAGCACAGCATCTCTTACATAGATGTACTTTAGTTAACAGTGAAAATCGTATTGGTGTCCTGAACTGTGTAAATTCATTTGAGCCGAAAAATAACTGAGTTTACCGGAAATGAACTCTTGCTTGTAGAAAGACACAGATCCTTTGGTTAAACTCAGTTTCTGAAGGGAAATTCAGAGCAGTGTTCTCATCCATGAAACACACTCCGTTTTATTGGAAGAAGCATGCTCTCCTTTTAAGCGTCTGCAATACAGCAAGGTTCATGAGCATGCCAGGAAGAAAAGAACTGTGTTTCCTACTAATACGGACCATATCTAGTTCAACACTGCTTATGAAACTGATACAATCCACATGATCTCGTCCATAGATGCTCTTTAGTTAATAGTGAAAATCGTATTGGTTTCCTGAACTGTGTAAATTCATTTGAGCCCAAAAATATCTGGGTTTACCGGAAATGAACTCTTGCTAGTAGGAAGACACAGAGCATGGAGTTTAACTCCGATTCTAAAGGGAAATTCAGAAAAGTGTTCTCATCCATGAAACACATTCTGTTTTAATGCAAGAAGCATGGTCTTCCTTACAGCATCTGCAATACAGCAAGGAACATGAGCATGCCCAGAAAAAAAGAACTGTGTTTCCTACTCATACGGACCATATCTCATTCATCTCTGCTTATGAAACTGATACAAACCACATCATCTCTTACATAGATGCACTTTAGTTAATAGTGAAAATCGTATTGGTTTCGTGAACTGTGTAAATTTATTTGAGCCGAAAATTCACTGCATTTACCAGTAATGAACTCTTGCTTGTAGGAAAACACAGATCATTTGGTTTAACTCAATTCGTGAAGGGAAATTCAGATGAGTGTTCTCATCCATAAAACACAGAATGTTTTAACGCTAGAAGCATGCTCTTTTTTCCAGCATCTGCAATACAGCTAGGAACATGAGCATGCCCAGAAAAAAAGAACTGTGTTTCCTACTCATACGGACCATATCTCATTCATCACTGCTTATGAAACTGATACAAACCACATCATCTCTTACATAGATGCACTTTAGTTAATAGTGAAAAACGTGTTTTGATTGTGAACTGTGTAAATGCATTTGAGCCGAAACTTCAGTTCCTTTACCAGAAATGTACTATTGCTTGTAGGAAAACACAGATCATTTGGTTTAACTCAATTCCTGAAGGGAAATTCAGACGAGTGTTCTCATCCATGAAACACAGAATGTTTTAACGCTAGAAGCATGCTCTTCTTTCCAGCATCTGCAATACAGCTAGGAACATGAGCATGGCAATGAAAAAAAGAACTGTGTTTCCTACTCATACGGACCATATCCAGTTCAACTCTGCTTATGAAACTGATACAAACCACAGCATCTCTTACATAGATGCTCTTTAGTTAATAGTGAAAATCATATTGGTTTCGTGAACTGTGTAATTTCATTTCAGCCGAAAAATAACTGAGTTTACTGGAAATGAACTCTTGCTTGTAGGAAGACACAGATCCTTTGGTTAAACTCAGTTTCTGAAGCGAAATTCAGAGCAGTGTTCTCATCCATGAAACACACTCCGTTTTATTGGAAGAGGCATGCTCTTCTTTTCAGCGTCTGCAACACAGCAAGGTTCATGAGCATGCCAGGAAGAAAAGAACTGTGTTTCCTACTCATACGGACCATATCTAGTTCAACACTGCTTATGAAACTGATACAATCCACAGCATCTCTTACATAGATGCTCTTTAGTTAATAGTGAAAATCGTGTTGGTTTCGTGAAGTGTGTAAATTCATTTGGTGCTAAAAATTCACTGCGTATACCAGAAATGAACTCTTGCTTGTAGCACGACATGGAGCATGGAGTTATCTCCGTTTCTAAATGGAAATTCAGAAGAGTGTTCTCATCCATGAAACACAGTCTGTTTTAACGCAAGAAGCATGCTC
Organism: Onychomys arenicola; assembly: GCA_949786405.1. NCBI lineage: Eukaryota > Metazoa > Chordata > Mammalia > Rodentia > Cricetidae > Onychomys > Onychomys arenicola. Next base: position 595,233 of record CATKUM010000022.1, on the reverse strand, counting down.
TTCTTTCAAGCATCTGCAATACAGCAAGAAACATGAGCATGGCCAGAAAAAATGAACTGTGTTTCCTACTCATACGGACCATATCCAGTTAAACTCTGCTTATGAAACTGATACAAACCACAGCATCTCTTACATAGATGCTCTTTAGTTAATAGTGAAAATCGTGTTGGTTTCGTGAAGTGTGTAAATTCATTTGGTGCTAAAAATTCACTGCGTATACCAGAAATGAACTCTTGCTTGTAGGACGACATGGAGCATGGAGTTATCTCCGTTTCTAAATGGAAATTCAGAAGAGTGTTCTCATCCATGAAACACAGTCTGTTTTAACGCAAGAAGCATGCTCTTCTTTCAAGCATCTGCAATACAGCAAGAAACATGAGCATGGCCAGAAAAAATGAACTGTGTTTCCTACTCATACGGACCATATCCAGTTCAACTCTGCTTATGAAACTGATACAAACCACAGCATCTCTTACATAGATGCTCTTTAGTTAATAGTGAAAATCGTATTGGTTTCGTGAACTGTGTAAATTCATTTCAGCCGAAAAATAAATGAGTTTACTGGAAATGAACTCTTGCTTGTAGGAAGACACAGATCCTTTGGTTAAACTCAGTTTCTGAATGGAAATTCAGAGCAGTGTTCTCATCCATGAAACACACTCCGTTTTATTGGAAGAAGCATGCTCTTCTTTTCAGCGTCTGCAATACAGCAAGGTTCATGAGCATGCCAGGAAGAAAAGACCTGTATTTGCTACTCATATGGACCATATCTAGTTCAACACTGCTTATGAAACTGATACAAACCACATCATCTCTTCCATAGATGCTCTTTAGTTAATAGTGAAAATCTTATTGGTTTCGTGAACTGTGTAAATTCTTTTGACCCTAAAAATAAAGGGGTTTAGCGGAAATGAACTCTTGCTTGTAGGACGACATAGAGGATGGAGTTTATATCTGATTCTAAATGGAAATTCAGAAGAGTTTTCTCATCCTTGAAACACAGTCTGTTTTAACGCAAGAAGCATGCTCCTCTTTCCAGCATCTGCAATACAGCAAGAAACATGAGCATGGCCAGACAAAAAGAACTGTGTTTCCTACTCATATGGACCATATCTAGTTCAACTCTGCTTATGAAACTGATACAAAGCACAGCATCTCTTACATAGATGTACTTTAGTTAACAGTGAAAATCGTATTGGTGTCCTGAACTGTGTAAATTCATTTGAGCCGAAAAATAACTGAGTTTACCGGAAATGAACTCTTGCTTGTAGAAAGACACAGATCCTTTGGTTAAACTCAGTTTCTGAAGGGAAATTCAGAGCAGTGTTCTCATCCATGAAACACACTCCGTTTTATTGGAAGAAGCATGCTCTCCTTTTAAGCGTCTGCAATACAGCAAGGTTCATGAGCATGCCAGGAAGAAAAGAACTGTGTTTCCTACTAATACGGACCATATCTAGTACAACACTGCTTATGAAACTGATACAATCCACATGATCTCGTCCATAGATGCTCTTTAGTTAATAGTGAAAATCGTATTGGTTTCCTGAACTGTGTAAATTCATTTGAGCCCAAAAATATCTGGGTTTACCGGAAATGAAGTCTTGCTAGTAGGAAGACACAGAGCATGGAGTTTAACTCCGATTCTAAAGGGAAATTCAGAAAAGTGTTCTCATCCATGAAACACATTCTGTTTTAATGCAAGAAGCATGGTCTTCCTTACAGCATCTGCAATACAGCAAGGAACATGAGCATGCCCAGAAAAAAAGAACTGTGTTTCCTACTCATACGGACCATATCTAGTTCAACTCTGCTTATGAAACTGATACAAACCACATCATCTCTTACATAGATGCACTTTAGTTAATAGTGAAAAACGTGTTTTGTTTGTGAACTGTGTAAATTCATTTGAGCCGAAACTTCAGTTCCTTTACCAGAAATGTACTATTGCTTGTAGGAAAACACAGATCATTTGGTTTAACTCAATTCGTGAAGGGAAATTCAGACGAGTGTTCTCATCCATGAAACACAGAACGTTTTAACGCTAGAAGCATGCTCTTCTTTCCAGCATCTGCAATACAGCTAGAAACATGAGCATGGCAATGAAAAAAAGAACTGTGTTTCCTCCTCATACGGACCATATCAAGTTCAACTCTGCTTATGAAACTGATACAAACCACAGCATCTCTTACATAGATGCTCTTTAGTTAATAGTGAAAATCGTATTGGTTTCGTGAACTGTGTAAATTCATTTCAGCCGAAAAATAACTGAGTTTACTGGAAATGAACTCTTGCTTGTAGGAAGACACAGATCCTTTGGTTAAACTCAGTTTCTGAAGGGAAATTCAGAGCAGTGTTCTCATCCATGAAACACACTCCGTTTTATTGGAAGAAGCATGCTCTTCTTTTCAGCATCTGCAATACAGCAAGGTTCATGAGCATGCCAGGAAGAAAAGAACTGTGTTTCCTACTCATACAGACCATATCTAGTTCAACTCTGCTTATGAAACTGATACAAACCACCCCATCTCTTACATAGATCCTCTTTAGTTAATAGTGAAAATCGTATTGGTTTCGTAAACTTTGTAAATTCATTTGAGCCGAAAAATAACTGAGTATACCGGAAATGAACTCTTGCTTGTAGGAAGACACAGATCCTTTGGTTAAACTCAGTTTCTGAAGGGAAATTCAGAGCAGTGTTCTCATCCATGAAACACACTCCGTTTTATTGGAAGAGGCATGCTCTTCTTTTCAGCGTCTGCAACACAGCAAGGTTCATGAGCATGCCAGGAAGAAAAGAACTGTGTTTCCTACTCATACGGACCATATCTAGTTCAACACTGCTTATGAAACTGATACAATCCACAGCATCTCTTACATAGATGCTCTTTAGTTAATAGTGAAAATCGTGTTGGTTTCGTGAAGTGTGTAAATTCATTTGGTGCTAAAAATTCACTGCGTTTACCAGAAATGAACTCTTGCTTGTAGGACGACATGGAGCATGGAGATATCTCCGTTTCTAAATGGAAATTCAGAAGAGTGTTCTCATCCATGAAACACAGTCTGTTTTAACGCAAGAAGCATGCTCCTCTTTCAAGCATCTGCAATACAGCAAGAAACATGAGCATGGCCAGAAAAAATGAACTGTGTTTCCTACTCATACGGACCATATCTAGTTCAACTCTGCTTATGAAACTGATACAAAGCACAGCATCTCTTACATAGATGCACTTTAGTTAATAGTGATAAACGTGTTGGGTTTGTGAACTGTGTAAATTTATTTGAGCCGAAAATTCACTGCATTTACCAGAAATGTACTATTGCTTGTAGGAAAACACAGATCATTTGGTTTAACTCAATTTCTGAAGGGAAATTCAGAAGAGTGTTCTCATCCATGAAACACAGTCTGTTTTAACGCTAGAAGCATGCTGTTCTTTCCAGCATCTGCAATACAGCTAGAAACATGAGCATGGCAAGAAAAAAAGAACTGTGTTTCCTACTCATACGGACCATATCTAGTTCAACTCTGCTTATGAAACTGATACAAATCACAGCATCTCTTACATAGATGCTCTTTAGTTAAAAGTGAAATTCGTATTGGTTTCGTGAACTGTGTAAATTCATTTGAACCGAAAAATAACTGGAATTACGGGAAATGAACTCTTGCTTTTAGGAAGACACAGATCCTTTGGTTAAACTCAGTTTCTGAAGGGAAATTCAGAGCAGTGTTCTCATCCATGATACACAATCCGTTTTATTGGGAGAAGCATGCTCTTCATTTCAGCATCTGCAATACAGCTAGGAACATGAGCATGCCCAGAAAAAAAGAACTGTGTTTCCTACTCATACAGACCATATCTCGTTCAACTCTGCTTATGAAACTGATACAAACCACAGCATCTCTTACACAGATGCTCTTTAGTTAATAGTGAAAATCGTGTTGGTTTCGTGAACTGTGTAAATTCATTTGGCGCCGAAAATTCAATGTGTTTACAAGAAATGAACTCTTGCTTGTAGGACGACATAGAGCATGGAGTTTAACTCCAATTCTAAATGAAAATTCAGAAGTGTATTCTCATCCATGAAACACAGTCTGTTTTAACGCAAGAAGCATGCTCTTCTTTCCAGCATCTGCAATACAGCAAGAAAGATGAGCACGCCCAGAAAAAAAGAACTGTGTTTCCTACTCATACAGACCATATCTCATTCAACTCTGGTTATGAAACTGATACAAACCACAGCATCTCTTACATAGATGCTCTTTAGTTAATAGTGAAAATCTTGTTGGTTTCGTGAAGTGTGAAAGTTCATTTGGTGCTATAAATTCATTTCGTTTACCAGTAATGAACTCTTGCTTGTAGGATGACATGTAGCATGGAGTTAACTCCGTTTCTAAATGGAAATTCAGAAGAGTGTTCTCATCCATGAAACACAGAATGTTTTAACGCATGAAGCATGCTCCTCTTTCTAGCATCTGCAATACAGCTAGAAACATGAGCATGGCAAGAAAAAAAGAACTGTGTTTCCTACTCATACGGACCATATTTAGTGCAACTCTGCTTATGAAACTGATACAAACCACAGCATCTCTTACATAGATGCTCTTTAGTTAATAGTGAAAATCGTATTGGTTTTGTGAACTTTGTAAATTCATTTGAGCCGAAAAATAACTGGGATTACCGGAAATGAACTCTTGCTTGTAGGAAGACACAGATCCTTTGGTTAAACTCAGTTTCTGAAGGGAAATTCGGAGCAGTGTTCTCATCCATGAAACACACTCCGTTTTATTGGAAGAAGCATGCTCTTCTTTTCAGCGTCTGCAATACAGCAAGGTTCATGAGCATGCCAGGAAGAAAAGAACTGTGTTTCCTACTCATATGGACCATATCTAGTTCAACTCTGCTTATGAAACTGATACAAAGCACAGCATCTCTTACATAGATGTACTTTAGTTAACAGTGAAAATCGTATTGGTGTCCTGAACTGTGTAAATTCATTTGAGCCGAAAAATAACTGAGTTTACCGGAAATGAACTCTTGCTTGTAGAAAGACACAGATCCTTTGGTTAAACTCAGTTTCTGAAGGGAAATTCAGAGCAGTGTTCTCATCCATGAAACACACTCCGTTTTATTGGAAGAAGCATGCTCTCCTTTTAAGCGTCTGCAATACAGCAAGGTTCATGAGCATGCCAGGAAGAAAAGAACTGTGTTTCCTACTAATACGGACCATATCTAGTACAACACTGCTTATGAAAGTGATACAATCCACATGATCTCGTCCATAGATGCTCTTTAGTTAATAGTGAAAATCGTATTGGTTTCCTGAATTGTGTAAATTCATTTGAGCCCAAAAATATCTGGGTTTACCGGAAATGAACTCTTGCTAGTAGGAAGACACAGATCATGGAGTTTAACTCCGATTCTAAAGGGAAATTCAGAAAAGTGTTCTCATCCATGAAACACATTCTGTTTTAATGCAAGAAGCATGGTCTTCCTTACAGCATCTGCAATACAGCAAGGAACATGAGCATGCCCAGAAAAAAAGAACTGTGTTTCCTACTCATACGGACCATATCTCATTCAACTCTGCTTATGAAACTGATCCAAACCACATCATCTCTTACATAGATGCACTTTAGTTAATAGTGAAAAACGTGTTTTGTTTGTGAACTGTGTAAATTCATTTGAGCCGAAACTTCAGTTCCTTTACCAGAAATGTACTATTGCTTGTAGGAAAACACAGATCATTTGGTTTAACTCAATTCGTGAAGGGAAATTCAGACGAGTGTTCTCATCCATGAAACACAGAACGTTTTAACGCTAGAAGCATGCTCTTCTTTCCAGCATCTGCAATACAGCTAGAAACATGAGCATGGCAATGAAAAAAAGAACTGTGTTTCCTCCTCATACGGACCATATCCAGTTCAACTCTGCTTATGAAACTGATACAAACCACAGCATCTCTTACATAGATGCTCTTTAGTTAATAGTGAAAATCGTGTTGGTTTCGTGAAGTGTGTAAATTCATTTGGGGCTAAAAATTCACTGCGTTTGCCAGAAATGAACTCTTGCTTGTAGGACGACATGGAGCATGGAGTTATCTCCGTTTCTAAATGGAAATTCAGAAGAGTGTTCTCATCCATGAAACACAGTCTGTTTTAACGCAAGAAGCATGCTCCTCTTTCAAGCATCTGCAATACAGAAAGAAACATGAGCATGGCCAGAAAAAATGAACTGTGTTTCCTACTCATACGGACCATATCCAGTTCAACTCTGCTTATGAAACTGATACAAACCACAGCATCTCTTACATAGATGCTCTTTAGTTAATAGTGAAAATCGTATTGGTTTCGTGAACTGTGTAAATTCATTTGACCCTAAAAATAAAGGGTTTTACCGGAAATGAACTCTTGCTTGTAGGACGACATAGAGGATGGAGTTTATATCTGATTCTAAATGGAAATTCAGAAGAGCGTTCTCATCCTTGAAACACAGTCTGTTTTAAAGCAAGAAGCATGCTCCTCTTTCCAGCATCTGCAATACAGCAAGAAACATGAGCATGGCCAGACAAAAAGAACTGTGTTTCCTACTCATATGGACCATATCTAGTTCAACTCTGCTTATGAAACTGATACAAAGCACAGCATCTCTTACATAGATGTACTTTAGTTAACAGTGAAAATCGTATTGGTGTCCTGAACTGTGTAAATTCATTTGAGCCGAAAAATAACTGAGTTTACCGGAAAAGAACTCTTGCTTGTAGAAAGACACAGATCCTTTGGCTAAACTCAGTTTCTGAAGGGAAATTCAGAGCAGTGTTCTCATCCATGAAACACACTCCGTTTTATTGGAAGAAGCATGCTCACCTTTTAAGCGTCTGCAATACAGCAAGGTTCATGAGCATGCCAGGAAGAAAAGAACTGTGTTTCCTACTAACACGGACCATATCTAGTACAACACTGCTTATGAAAGTGATACAATCCACATGATCTCGTCCATAGATGCTCTTTAGTTAATAGTGAAAATCGTATTGGTTTCCTGAACTGTGTAAATTCATTTCAGCTGAAAAATAACTGAGTTTACCGGAAATGAACTCTTGCTTGTAGGAAGACACAGATCCTTTGGCTAAACTCAGTTTCTGAAGGGATATTCAGAGCAGTGTTCTCATCCATGAAACACACTCCGTTTTATTGGAAGAAGCATGCTCTTCTTTTCAGCATCTGCAATACAGCAAGGTTCATGAGCATGCCAGGAAGAAAAGAACTGTGTTTCCTACTCATACAGACCATATCTAGTTCAACTCTGCTAATGAAAATGATACAAACCACCCCATCTCTTACATAGATCCTCTTTAGTTAATAGTGAAAATCGTATTGGTTTCGTAAACTTTGTAAATTCATTTGAGCCGAAAAATTACTGAGTTTACCGGAAATGAACTCTTGCTTGTAGGAAGACACAGATCCTTTGGTTAAACTCAGTTTCTGAAGGGAAATTCAGAGCAGTGTTCTCATCCATGAAACACACTCCGTTTTATTGGAAGAAGCATGCTCTTCTTTTCAGCGTCTGCAATACAGCAAGGTTCATGAGCATGCCAGGAAGAAAAGAACTGTGTTTCCTACTCATACGGACCATATCTAGTTCAACACTGCTTATGAAACTGAAACAATCCACAGCATCTCTTACATAGATGCTCTTTAGTTAATAGTGAAAATCGTGTTGGTTTCGTGAAGTGTGTAAATTCATTTGGTGCTAAAAATTCACTGCGTTTACCAGAAATGAACTCTTGCTTGTAGGACGACATGGAACATGGAGATACCTCCGTTTCTAAATGGAAATTCAGAAGAGTGTTCTCATCCATGAAACACAGTCTGTTTTAACGCAAGAAGCATGCTCCTCTTTCAAGCATCTGCAATACAGCAAGAAACATGAGCATGGCCAGAAAAAATGAACTGTGTTTCCTACTCATACGGACCATATCAAGTTCAACTCTGCTTATGAAACTGATACAAAGCACAGCATCTCTTACATAGATGCACTTTAGTTAATAGTGATAAACGTGTTGGGATTGTGAACTGTGTAAATTTATTTGAGCCGAAAATTCACTGCATTTACCAGAAATGAACTCTTGCTTGTAGGAAAACACAGATCATTTGGTTTAACTAAATTCATGAAGGGAAATTCAGACGAGTGTTCTCATCCATGAAACACAGAATGTTTTAACGCTAGAAGCATGCTCTTCTTTCCAGCATCTGCAATACAGCTAGGAACATGAGCATGCCCAGAAAAAAGAACTGTGTTTCCTACTCATACGGACCATATCTAGTTCAACTCTGCTTATGAATCTGATACAAACCACATCATCTCTTACATAGATGCACTTTAGTTAATAGTGAAAAACGTGTTTTGTTTGTGAACTGTGTAAATTCATTTGAGCCGAAACTTCAGTTCCTTTAGCAGAAATGTACTATTGCTTGTAGGAAAACACAGATCATTTGGTTTAACTCAATTCGTGAAGGGAAATTCAGACGAGTGTTCTCATCCATGAAACTCAGAATGTTTTAACGCTAGAAGCATGCTCTTCTTTCCCCCATCTGCAATACAGCTAGAAACATGAGCATGGCAATGAAAAAAAGAACTGTGTTTCCTACTCATACGGACCATATCCAGTTCAACTCTGCTTATGAAACTGATACAAACCACAGCATCTCTTACATAGATGCTCTTTAGTTAATAGTGAAAATCATATTGGTTTCGTGAACTTTGTAAATTCATTTGAGCCGAAAAATAACTGGGATTACCGGAAATGAACTCTTGCTTGTAGGAAGACACAGATCCTTTGGTTAAACTCTGTTTCTGAGGGGAAATTCAGAGCAGTGTTCTCATCCATGAAACGCACTCCGTTTTATTGGAAGAAGCATGCTCTTCTTTTCAGCCTCTGCAATACAGCAAGGTTCATGAGCATGCCAGGAAGAAAAGAACTGTGTTTCCTACTCATACGGACCATATCTAGTTCAACACTGCTTATGAAACTGATACAAACCACAGCATCTCTTACATAGATGCTCTTTAGTTAATAGTGAAAATCGTGTTGGTTTCGTGAAGTGTGTAAATTCATTTGGGGCTAAAAATTCACTGCGTTTACCAGAAATGAACTCTTGATTGTAGGACGACATGGAACATGGAGATACCTCCGTTTCTAAATGGAAATTCAGAAGAGTGTTCTCATCCATGAAACACAGTCTGTTTTAACGCAAGAAGCATGCTCCTCTTTCAAGCATCTGCAATACAGCAAGAAACATGAGCATGGCCAGAAAAAATGAACTGTGTTTCCTACTCATACGGACCATATCTAGTTCAACTCTGCTTATGAAACTGATACAAAGCACAGCATCTCTTACATAGATGCACTTTAGTTAATATTGATAAATGTGTTGGGATTGTGAACTGTGTAAATTTATTTGAGCCGAAAATTCACTGCATTTACCAGAAATGAACTCTTGCTTGTAGGAAAACACAGATCATTTGGTTTAACTAAATTCGTGAAGGGAAATTCAGACGAGTGTTCTCATCCATGAAACACAGAATGTTTTAACGCTAGAAGCATGCTCTTCTTTCCAGCATCTGCAATACAGCTAGGAACATGAGCATGCCCAGAAAAAAGAACTGTGTTTCCTACTCATACGGACCATATCTAGTTCAACTCTGCTTATGAAACTGATACAAACCACATCATCTCTTACATAGATGCACTTTAGTTAATAGTGAAAAACGTGTTTTGTTTGTGAACTGTGTAAATTCATTTGAGCCGAAACTTCAGTTCCTTTACCAGAAATGTACTATTGCTTGTAGGAAAACACAGATCATTTGGTTTAACTCAATTCGTGAAGGGAAATTCAGACGAGTGTTCTCATCCATGAAACACAGAATGATTTAACGCTAGAAGCATGCTCTTCTTTCCAGCATCTGCAATACAGCTAGAAACATGAGCATGGCAATGAAAAAAAGAACTGTGTTTCCTACTCATACGGACCATATCCAGTTCAACTCTGCTTATGAAACTGATACAAACCACAGCATCTCTTACATAGATGCTCTTTAGTTAATAGTGAAAATCATATTGGTTTCGTGAACTTTGTAAATTCATTTGAGCCGAAAAATATCTGGGATTACCGGAAATGAACTCTTGCTTGTAGGAAGACACAGATCCTTTGGTTAAACTCAGTTTCTGAGGGGAAATTCAGAGCAGTGTTCTCATCCATGAAACACACTCCGTTTTATTGGAAGAAGCATGCTCTTCTTTTCAGCGTCTGCAATACAGCAAGGTTCATGAGCATGCCAGGAAGAAAAGAACTGTGTTTCCTACTCATACGGACCATATCTAGTTCAATACTGCTTATGAAACTGATACAAACCACAGCATCTCTTACATAGATGCTCTTTAGTTAATAGTGAAAATCGTGTTGGTTTCGTGAAGTGTGTAAATTCATTTGGTGCTAAAAATTCACTGCGTTTACCAGAAATGAACTCTTGCTTGTAGGACGACATGGAACATGGAGTTAACTCCGTTTCTAAATGGAAATTCAGAAGAGTGTTCTCATCCATGAAACACAGTCTGTTTTAACGCAAGAAGCATGCTCCTCTTTCCAGCATCTGCAATACAGCAAGAAACATGAGCATGGCCAGAAAAAATGAACTGTGTTTCCTACTCATACGGACCATATCTAGTTAAACTCTGCTTATGAAACTGATACAAAGCACAGCATCTCTTACATAGATGCACTTTAGTTAATAGTGAAAAAGGTGTTGGGTTTGTGAACTGTGTAAATTTATTTGAGCTGAAAATTCACTGCATTTACCAGAAATGTACTATTGCTTGTAGGAAAACACAGATCATTTGGTTTAACTCAATTTCTGAAGGGAAATTCAGAAGAGTGTTCTCATCCATGAAACACAGTCTGTTTTAACGCTAGAAGCATGCTGTTCTTTCCAGCATCTGCAATACAGCTAGAAACATGAGCATGGCAAGAAAAAAAGAACTGTGTTTCCTACTCATACGGACCATATCTAGTTCAACTCTGCTCATGAAATTGATACAAACCACATCATCTCTTACATAGATGCACTTTAGTTAATAGTGAAAAACTTGTTTTGTTTGTGAACTGAGTAAATTCATTTGAGCCGAAACTTCAGTTCCTTTACCAGAAATGTACTATTGCTTGTAGGAAAACACAGATCATTTGGTTTAACTCAATTCGTGAAGGGAAATTCAGACGAGTGTTCTCATCCATGAAACACAGAATGTTTTAACGCTAGAAGCATGCTCTTCTTTCCCCTTCTGCAATACAGCTAGAAACATGAGCATGGCAATGAAAAAAAGAACTGTGTTTCCTACTCATACGGACCATATCCAGTTCAACTCTGCTTATGAAACTGATACAAACCACAGCATCTCTTACATAGATGCTCTTTAGTTAATAGTGAAAATCATATTGGTTTCGTGAACTTTGTAAATTCATTTGAGCCGAAAAATAACTGGGATTACCGGAAATGAACTCTTGCTTGTAGGAAGACACAGATCCTTTGGTGAAACTCAGTTTCTGAGGGGAAATTCAGAGCAGTGTTCTCATCCATGAAACACACTCCGTTTTATTGGAAGAAGCATGCTCTTCTTTTCAGCGTCTGCAATACAGCAAGGTTCATGAGCATGCCAGGAAGAAAAGAACTGTGTTTCCTACTCATACGGACCATATCTAGTTCAACACTGCTTATGAAACTGATACAAACCACAGCATCTCTTACATAGATGCTCTTTAGTTAATAGTGAAAATCGTGTTGGTTTCGTGAAGTGTGTAAATTCATTTGGTGCTAAAAATTCACTGCGTTTACCAGAAATGAACTCTTGCTTGTAGGACGACATGGAACATGGAGTTAACTCCGTTTCTAAATGGAAATTCAGAAGAGTGTTCTCATCCATGAAACACAGTCTGTTTTAACGCAAGAAGCATGCTCCTCTTTCCAGCATCTGCAATACAGCAAGAAACATGAGCATGGCCAGAAAAAATGAACTGTGTTTCCTACTCATACGGACCATATCTAGTTCAACTCTGCTTATGAAACTGATACAAAGCACAGCATCTCTTACATAGATGCACTTTAGTTAATAGTGAAAAAGGTGTTGGGTTTGTGAACTGTGTAAATTTATTTGAGCTGAAAATTCACTGCATTTACCAGAAATGTACTATTGCTTGTAGGAAAACACAGATCATTTGGTTTAACTCAATTTCTGAAGGGAAATTCAGAAGAGTGTTCTCATCCATGAAACACAGTCTGTTTTAACGCTAGAAGCATGCTGTTCTTTCCAGCATCTGCAATACAGCTAGAAACATGAGCATGGCAAGAAAAAAAGAACTGTGTTTCCTACTCATACGGACCATATCTAGTTCAACTCTGCTCATGAAATTGATACAAACCACATCATCTCTTACATAGATGCACTTTAGTTAATAGTGAAAAACGTGTTTTGTTTGTGAACTGAGTAAATTCATTTGAGCCGAAACTTCAGTTCCTTTACCAGAAATGTACTATTGCTTGTAGGAAAACACAGATCATTTGGTTTAACTCAATTCGTGAAGGGAAATTCAGACGAGTGTTCTCATCCATGAAACACAGAATGTTTTAACGCTAGAAGCATGCTCTTCTTTCCCCTTCTGCAATACAGCTAGAAACATGAGCATGGCAATGAAAAAAAGAACTGTGTTTCCTACTCATACGGACCATATCCAGTTCAACTCTGCTTATGAAACTGATACAAACCACAGCATCTCTTACATAGATGCTCTTTAGTTAATAGTGAAAATCATATTGGTTTCGTGAACTTTGTAAATTCATTTGAGCCGAAAAATAACTGGGATTACCGGAAATGAACTCTTGCTTGTAGGAAGACACAGATCCTTTGGTGAAACTCAGTTTCTGAGGGGAAATTCAGAGCAGTGTTCTCATCCATGAAACACACTCCGTTTTATTGGAAGAAGCATGCTCTTCTTTTCAGCGTCTGCAATACAGCAAGGTTCATGAGCATGCCAGGAAGAAAAGAACTGTGTTTCCTACTCATACGGACCATATCTAGTTCAACACTGCTTATGAAACTGATACAAACCACAGCATCTCTTACATAGATGCTCTTTAGTTAATAGTGAAAATCGTGTTGGTTTCGTGAAGTGTGTAAATTCATTTGGTGCTAAAAATTCACTGCGTTTACCAGAAATGAACTCTTGCTTGTAGGACGACATGGAACATGGAGTTAACTCCGTTTCTAAATGGAAATTCAGAAGAGTGTTCTCATCCATGAAACACAGTCTGTTTTAACGCAAGAAGCATGCTCCTCTTTCCAGCATCTGCAATACAGCAAGAAACATGAGCATGGCCAGAAAAAATGAACTGTGTTTCCTACTCATACGGACCATATCTAGTTCAACTCTGCTTATGAAACTGATACAAAGCACAGCATCTCTTACATAGATGCACTTTAGTTAATAGTGAAAAAGGTGTTGGGTTTGTGAACTGTGTAAATTTATTTGAGCTGAAAATTCACTGCATTTACCAGAAATGTACTATTGCTTGTAGGAAAACACAGATCATTTGGTTTAACTCAATTTCTGAAGGGAAATTCAGAAGAGTGTTCTCATCCATGAAACACAGTCTGTTTTAACGCTAGAAGCATGCTGTTCTTTCCAGCATCTGCAATACAGCTAGAAACATGAGCATGGCAAGAAAAAAAGAACTGTGTTTCCTACTCATACGGACCATATCTAGTTCAACTCTGCTCATGAAATTGATACAAACCACATCATCTCTTACATAGATGCACTTTAGTTAATAGTGAAAAACGTGTTTTGTTTGTGAACTGAGTAAATTCATTTGAGCCGAAACTTCAGTTCCTTTACCAGAAATGTACTATTGCTTGTAGGAAAACACAGATCATTTGGTTTAACTCAATTCGTGAAGGGAAATTCAGACGAGTGTTCTCATCCATGAAACACAGAATGTTTTAACGCTAGAAGCATGCTCTTCTTTCCCCTTCTGCAATACAGCTAGAAACATGAGCATGGCAATGAAAAAAAGAACTGTGTTTCCTACTCATACGGACCATATCCAGTTCAACTCTGCTTATGAAACTGATACAAACCACAGCATCTCTTACATAGATGCTCTTTAGTTAATAGTGAAAATCATATTGGTTTCGTGAACTTTGTAAATTCATTTGAGCCGAAAAATAACTGGGATTACCGGAAATGAACTCTTGCTTGTAGGAAGACACAGATCCTTTGGTGAAACTCAGTTTCTGAGGGGAAATTCAGAGCAGTGTTCTCATCCATGAAACACACTCCGTTTTATTGGAAGAAGCATGCTCTTCTTTTCAGCGTCTGCAATACAGCAAGGTTCATGAGCATGCCAGGAAGAAAAGAACTGTGTTTCCTACTCATACGGACCATATCTAGTTCAACACTGCTTATGAAACTGATACAAACCACAGCATCTCTTACATAGATGCTCTTTAGTTAATAGTGAAAATCGTGTTGGTTTCGTGAAGTGTGTAAATTCATTTGGTGCTAAAAATTCACTGCGTTTACCAGAAATGAACTCCTGCTTGTAGGACGACATGGAACATGGAGTTAACTCTGTTTCTAAATGGAAATTCAGAAGAGTGTTCTCATCCATGAAACACAGTCTGTTTTAACGCAAGAAGCATGCTCCTCTTTCCAGCATCTGCAATACAGCAAGAAACATGAGCATGGCCAGAAAAAATGAACTGTGTTTCCTACTCATACGGACCATATCTAGTTCAACTCTGCTTATGAAACTGATACAAAGCACAGCATCTCTTACATAGATGCACTTTAGTTAATAGTGAAAAAGGTGTTGGGTTTGTGAACTGTGTAAATTTATTTGAGCCGAAAATTCACTGCATTTACCAGAAATGTACTATTGCTTGTAGGAAAACACAGATCATTTGGTTTAACTCAATTTCTGAAGGGAAATTCAGAAGAGTGTTCTCATCCATGAAACACAGTCTGTTTTAACGCTAGAAGCATGCTGTTCTTTCCAGCATCTGCAATACAGCTAGAAACATGAGCATGGCAAGAAAAAAAGAACTGTGTTTCCTACTCATACGGACCATATCTAGTTCAACTCTACTCATGAAACTGATACAAACCACAGCATCTCTTACATAGATGCTCTTTAGTTAAAAGTGAAAATCGTATTGGTTTCGTGAACTGTGTAAAATCATTTGAACCGAAAAATAACTGGGATTACGGGAAATGAACTCTTGCTTGTAGGAAGACACAGATCCTTTGGTTAAACTCAGTTTCTGAAGGGAAATTCAGAGGAGTGTTCTCATCCATGATACACACTCCGTTTTATTGGAAGATGCATGCTCTTCATTTCAGCATCTGCAATACAGCTAGGAACATGAGCATGCCCAGAAAAAAAGAACTGTGATTCCTACTCATACGGACCATATCTCATTCAACTCTGCTTATTAAACTGATACAAACCACAGCATCTCTTACACAGATGCTCTTTAGTTAATAGTGAAAATCGTGTTGGTTTCGTGAACTGTGTAAATTCATTTGGCGACGAAAATTCAATGTGTTTACAAGAAATGAACTCTTGCTTGTAGGACGACATAGAGCATGGAGTTTAACTCCAATTCTAAATGAAAATTCAGAAGTGTATTCTCATCCATGAAACACAGTCTGTTTTAACGCAAGAAGCATGCTCTTCTTTCCAGCATCTGCAATACAGCAAGAAAGATGAGCACGCCCAGAAAAAAAGAACTGTGTTTCCTACTCATACAGACCATATCTCGTTCAACTCTGGTTATGAAACTGATACAAACCACAGCATCTCTTACATAGATGCTCTTTAGTTAATAGTGAAAATCGTGTTGGTTTCGTGAAGTGTGTAAATTCATTTGGTGCTAAAAATTCACTGCGTTTACCAGAAATGAACTCTTGCTTGTAGGACGACATGGAACATGGAGATACCTCCGTTTCTAAATGGAAATTCAGAAGAGTGTTCTCATCCATGAAACACAGTCTGTTTTAACGCAAGAAGCATGCTCCTCTTTCTAGCATCTGCAATACAGCTAGAAACATGAGCATGGCAAGAAAAAAAGAACTGTGTTTCCTACTCATACGGACTATATTTAGTGCAACTCTGCTTATGAAACTGATACAAACCACAGCATCTCTTACATAGATGCTCTTTAGTTAATAGTGAAAATCGTATTGGTTTTGTGAACTTTGTAAATTCATTTGAGCCGAAAAATAACTGGGATTACCGGAAATGAACTCTTGCTTGTAGGAAGACTCAGATCCTTTGGTTAAACTCAGTTTCTGAAGGGAAATTCAGAGCAGTGTTCTCATCCATGAAACACACTCCGTTTTGTTGGAAGAAGCATGCTCTTCTTTTCAGCCTCTGCAATACAGCAAGGTTCATGAGCATGCCAGGAAGAAAAGAACCGTGTTTGCTACTCATATGGACCATATCTAGTTCAACACTGCTTATGAAACTGATACAAACCACATCATCTCTTCCATAGATGCTCTTTAGTTAATAGTGAAAATCTTATTGGTTTCGTGAAATGTGTAAAATCATTTGACCCTAAAAATAAAGGGGTTTACCGGAAATGAACTCTTGCTTGTAGGACGACATAGAGGATGGAGTTTATATCTGATTCTAAATGGAAATTCAGAAGAGTGTTCTCATCCTTGAAACACAGTCTGTTTTAACGCAAGAAGCATGCTCCTCTTTCCAGCATCTGCAATACAGCAAGAAACATGAGCATGGCCAGACAAAAAGAACTGTGTTTCCTACTCATATGGACCATATCTAGTTCAACTCTGCTTATGAAACTGATACAGAGCACAGCATCTCTTACATAGATGTACTTTAGTTAACAGTGAAAATCGTATTGGTGTCCTGAACTGTGTAAATTCATTTGAGCCGAAAAATAACTGAGTTTACCGGAAATGAACTCTTGCTTGTAGAAAGACACAGATCCTTTGGTTAAACTCAGTTTCTGAAGGGAAATTCAGAGCAGTGTTCTCATCCATGAAACACACTCCATTTTATTGGAAGAAGCATGCTCTCCTTTTAAGCGTCTGCAATACAGCAAGGTTCATGAGCATGCCAGGAAGAAAAGAACTGTGTTTCCTACTAATACGGACCATATCTAGTTCAACACTGCTTATGAAACTGATACAATCCACATGATCTCGTCCATAGATGCTCTTTAGTTAATAGTGAAAATCGTATTGGTTTCCTGAACTGTGTAAATTCATTTGAGTCCAAAAATATCTGGGTTTACCAGAAATGAACTCTTGCTAGTAGGAAGACACAGAGCATGGAGTTTAACTCCGATTCTAAAGGGAAATTCAGAAAAGTGTTCTCATCCATGAAACACATTCTGTTTTAATGCAAGAAGCATGGTCTTCCTTACAGCATCTGCAATACAGCAAGGAACATGAGCATGCCCAGAAAAAAAGAACTGTGTTTCCTACTCATATGGACCATATCTCATTCAACTCTGCTTTTGAAACTGATACAAACCTCATCATCTCTTACATAGATGCACTTTAGTTAATAGTGAAAAACGTGTTTTGTTTGTGAACTGTGTAAATTCATTTGAGCCGAAACTTCAGTTCCTTTACCAGAAATGTACTATTGCTTGTAGGAAAACACAGATCATTTGATTTAACTCAATTCGTGAAGGGAAATTCAGACGAGTGTTCTCATCCATGAAACACAGAATGTTTTAACGCTAGAAGCATGCTCTTCTTGCCAGCATCTGCAATACAGCTAGAAACATGAGCATGGCAATGAAAAAAAGAACTGTGTTTCCTACTCATACGGACCATATCCAGTTCAACTCTGCTTATGAAACTGATACAAACCACCCCATCTCTTACATAGATCCTCTTTAGTTAATAGTGAAAATCGTATTGGTTTCGTAAACTTTGTAAATTCATTTGAGCCGAAAAATAACTGAGTTTACCGGAAATGAACTCTTGCTTGTAGGAAGACACAGATCCTTTGGTTAAACTCAGTTGCTGAAGGGAAATTCAGAGCAGTGTTCTCATCCATGAAACACACTCCGTTTTATTGGAAGAAGCATGCTCTTCTTTTCAGCATCTGCAATACAGCAAGGTTCATGAGCATGCCAGGAAGAAAAGAACTGTGTTTCCTACTCATACGGACCATATCTAGTTCAACACTGCTTATGAAACTGATACAATCCACAGCATCTCTTACATAGATGCTCTTTAGTTAATAGTGAAAATCGTGTTGGTTTCGTGAAGTGTGTAAATTCATTTGGTGCTAAAAATTCACTGCGTTTACCAGAAATGAACTCTTGCTTGTAGGACGACATGGGGCATGGAGTTATCTCCGTTTCTAATTGGAAATTCAGAAGAGTGTTCTCATCCATGAAACACAGTCTGTTTTAACGCAAGAAGCATGCTCCTCTTTCAAGCATCTGCAATACAGCAAGAAACATGAGCATGGCCAGAAAAAATGAACTGTGTTTCCTACTCATACGGACCATATCTAGTTCAACTCTGCTTATGAAACTGATATAAAGCACAGCATCTCTTACATAGATGCACTTTAGTTAATAGTGATAAACGTGTTGGGTTTGTGAACTGTGTAAATTTATTTGAGCCGAAAATTCACTGCATTTACCAGAAATGTACTATTGCTTGTAGGAAAACACAGATCATTTGGTTTAACTCAATTTCTGAAGGGAAATTCAGATGAGTGTTCTCATCCATGAAACACAGAATGTTTTAACGCTAGAAGCATGCTCTTCTTTCCAGCATCTGCAATACAGCTAGGAACATGAGCATGCCCAGAAAAAAAGAACTGTGTTTCCTACTCATACGGACCATATCTCATTCAACTCTGCTTATGAAACTGATACAAACCACATCATCTCTTCCATAGATGCACTTTAGTTAATAGTGAAAAACGTGTTTTGATTGTGAACTGTGTAAATTCATTTGACCCTAAAAATAAAGGTGTTTACCGGAAATGAACTCTTGCTTGTAGGACGACATAGAGGATGGAGTTTATATCTGATTCTAAATGGAAATTCAGAAGAGTGTTCTCATCCTTGAAACACAGTCTGTTTTAACGCAAGAAGCATGCTCCTCTTTCCAGCATCTGCAATACAGCAAGAAACATGAGCATGGCCAGACAAAAAGAACTGTGTTTCCTACTCATATGGACCATATCTAGTTCAACTCTGCTTATGAAACTGATACAAAGCACAGCATCTCTTACATAGATGTACTTTAGTTAACAGTGAAAATCGTATTGGTGTCCTGAACTGTGTAAATTCATTTGAGCCGAAAAATAACTGAGTTTACCGGAAATGAACTCTTGCTTGTAGAAAGACACAGATCCTTTGGTTAAACTCAGTTTCTGAAGGGAAATTCAGAGCAGTGTTCTCATCCATGAAACACACTCCGTTTTATTGGAAGAAGCATGCTCTCCTTTTAAGCGTCTGCAATACAGCAAGGTTCATGAGCATGCCAGGAAGAAAAGAACTGTGTTTCCTACTCATACGGACCATATCTAGTTCAACACTGCTTATGAAACTGATACAATCCACAGCATCTCTTACATAGATGCTCTTTAGTTAATAGTGAAAATCGTGTTGGTTTCGTGAAGTGTGTAAATTCATTTGGTGCTAAAAATTCACTGCGTTTACCAGAAATGAACTCTTGCTTGTAGGACGACATGGAGCATGGAGTTAACTCCGTTTCTAAATGGAAATTCAGAAGAGTGTTCTCTTCCATGAAACACAGTCTGTTTTAACGCAAGAAGCATGCTCCTCTTTCAAGCATCTGCAATACAGCAAGAAACATGAGCATGGCCAGAAAAAATGAACTGTGTTTCCTACTCATACGGACCATACCTAGTTCAACTCTGCTTATGAAACTGATACAAAGCACAGCATCTCTTACATAGATGCACTTTAGTTAATAGTGATAAACGTGTTGGGTTTGTGAACTGTGTAAATTTATTTGAGCCGAAAATTCACTGCATTTACCAGAAATGAACTCTTGCTTGTAGGAAAACACAGATCATTTGGTTTAACTCAATTCGTGAAGGGAAATTCAGACGAGTGTTCTCATCCATGAAACACAGAATGTTTTAACGCTAGAAGCATGCTCTTCTTTCCAGCATCTGCAATACAGCTAGGAACATGAGCATGCCCAGAAAAAAAGAACTGTGTTGCCTACTCATACGGACCATATCTAGTTCAACTCTGCTTATGAAACTGATACAAACCACATCATCTCTTACATAGATGCACTTTAGTTAATAGTGAAAAACGTGTTTTGTTTGTGAACTGTGTAAATTCATTTGAGCCAAAACTTCAGTTCCTTTACAAGTAATGTACTCTTGCTTGTAGGAAAACACAGATCATTTGGTTTAACTCAATTCGTGAAGGGAAATTCAGATAAGTGTTCTCATCCATGAAACACAGAATGTTTTAACGCTAGAAGCATGCTCTTCTTTCCAGCATCTGCAATACAGCTAGAAACATGAGCATGGCAATGAAAAAAAGAACTGTGTTTCCTACTCATACGGACCATATCCAGTTCAACTCTGCTTATGAAACTGATACAAACCACAGCATCTCTTACATAGATGCTCTTTAGTTAATAGTGAAAATCGTATTGGTTTCGTGAACTGTGTAAATTCATTTCAGCCGAAAAATAACTGAGTTTACTGGAAATGAACTCTTGCTTGTAGGAAGCCACAGATCCTTTGGTTAAACTCAGTTTCTGAAGGGAAATTCAGAGCAGTGTTCTCATCCATGAAACACACTCCGTTTTATTGGAAGAAGCATGCTCTTCTTTTCAGCATCTGCAATACAGCAAGGTTCATGAGCATGCCAGGAAGAAAAGAACTGTGTTTCCTACTCATACAGACCATATCTAGTTCAACTCTGCTTATGAAACTTATACAAACCACCCGATCTCTTACATAGATCCTCTTTAGTTAATAGTGAAAATCGTATTGGTTTCGTAAACTTTGTAAATTCATTTGAGCCGAAAAATAACTGAGTTTACCGGAAATGAACTCTTGCTTGTAGGAAGACACAGATCCTTTGGTTAAACTCAGTTTCTGAAGGGAAATTCAGAGCAGTGTTCTCATCCATGAAACACACTCCGTTTTATTGGAAGAAGCATGCTCTTCTTTTCAGCGTCTGCAATACAGCAAGGTTCATGAGCATGCCAGGAAGAAAAGAACTGTGTTTCCTACTCATACGGACCATATCTAGTTCAACACTGCTTATGAAACTGATACAATCCACAGCATCTCTTACATAGATGCTCTTTAGTTAATAGTGAAAATCGTGTTGGTTTCGTGAAGTGTGTAAATTCATTTGGTGCTAAAAATTCACTGCGTTTACCAGAAATGAACTCTTGCTTGTAGGACCACATGGAGCATGGAGTTAACTCCGTTTCTAAATGGAAATTCAGAAGAGTGTTCTCATCCATGAAACACAGTCTGTTTTAACGCAAGAAGCATGCTCCTCTTTCAAGCATCTGCAATACAGCAAGAAACATGAGCATGGCCAGAAAAAATGAACTGTGTTTCCTACTCATATGGACCATATCTAGTTCAACACTGCTTATGAAACTGATACAAAGCCCAGCATCTCTTACATAGATGCACTTTAGTTAATAGTGATAAACGTGTTGGGTATGTGAACTGTGTAAATTTATTTGAGCCGAAAATTCACTGCATTTACCAGAAATGAACTCTTGCTTGTAGGAAAACACAGATCATTTGGTTTAACTCAATTCGTGAAGGGAAATTCAGACGAGTGTTCTCATCCATGAAACACAGAATGTTTTAACGCTAGAAGCATGCACTTCTTTCCAGCATCTGCAATACAGCTAGGAACATGAGCATGCCCAGAAAAAAAGAACTGTGTTGCCTACTCATACGGACCATATCTAGTTCAACTCTGCTTATGAAACTGATACAAACCACATCATCTCTTACATAGATGCACTTTAGTTAATAGTGAAAAACATGTTTTGTTTGTGAACTGTGTAAATTCATTTGAGCCGAAACTTCAGTTATTTTACCAGAAATGTACTATTGCTTGTAGGAAAACACAGATCATTTGGTTTAACTCAATTCGTGAAGGGAAATTGAGATGAGTGTTCTCATCCATGAAACACAGAATGTTTTAACGCTAGAAGCATGCGCTTCTTTCCAGCATCTGAAATACAGCTAGAAACATGAGCATGGCAATGAAAAAAAGAACTGTGTTTCCTACTCATACGGACCATATCTAGTTCAACTCTGCTTATGAAACTGATACAAACCACAGCATCTCTTACATAGATGCTCTTTAGTTAATAGTGAAAATCGTATTGGTTTCGTGAACTGTGTAAATTCATTTGACCCTAAAAATAAAGGGGTTTACCGGAAATGAACTCTTGCTTGTAGGACGATATAGAGGATGGAGTTTATATCTGATTCTAAATGGAAATTCAGAAGAGTATTCTCATCCTTGAAACAAGTCTGTTTTAACGCAAGAAGCATACTCCTCTTTCCAGCATCTGCAATACAGCAAGAAACATGATCATGGCCAGACAAAAAGAACTGTGTTTCCTACTCATATGGACCATATCTAGTTCAACTCTGCTTATGGAACTGATACAAAGCACAGCATCTCTTACATAGATGTACTTTAGTTAACAGTGAAAATCGTATTGGTGTCCTGAACTGTGTAAATTCATTTGAGCCGAAAAATAACTGAGTTTACCGGAAATGAACTCTTGCTTGTAGAAAGACACAGATCCTTTGGTTAAACTCAGTTTCTGAAGGGAAATTCAGAGCAGTGTTCTCACCCATGAAACACACTCCGTTTTATTGGAAGAAGCATGCTCTCCTTTTAAGCTTCTGCAATATAGCAAGGTTCATGAGCATGCCAGGAAGAAAAGAACTGTGTTTCCTACTAATACGGACCATATCTAGTTCAACACTGCTTATGAAATTGATACAATCCTCATGATCTCGTCCATTGATGCTCTTTAGTTAATAGTGAAAATCGTATTGGTTTCCTGAACTGTGTAAATTCATTTGAGCCCAAAAATATCTGGGTTTACCGGAAATGAACTCTTGCTAGTAGGAAGACACAGAGCATGGAGTTTAACTCCGATTCTAAAGGGAAATTCAGAAAAGTGTTCTCATCCATGAAACACATTCTGTTTTAATGCAAGAAGCATGCTCTTCTTTCCAGTATCTGCAATACAGCAAGTAACATGAGCATGCCCAGAAAAAAAGAACTGTGTTTCCTACTCATAGGGACCATATATAGTTCAACTCAGCTTATGAAACTGATACAATCCATATCATCTCTTACATAGATGCTCTTTAGTTAATAGTGAAAATCGTATTGGTTTAGTGAACTGTGTAAATTCATTTGAGCCGAAAAATAACTGGGTTTACCGGAAATGAACGCTTGCTTGTAGGAGGACACAGAGCATGGCATTAAACTCCGATTATAAAGGGAAACTCAGAAAAGTCTTCTCATCAAGGAAACACAGTCTGGTTTAATGCAAGAAGCATGCTCTTCTTTCCAGCCTCTGCAATACAGCAAGAAACATGAGTATGTCCAGAAAAATAGAACTGTGTTTCCTACTCATACAGACCATATCTCGTTCAACTCTGGTTATGAAACTGATACGAACCACAGCATCTCTTACATAGATGCTGTTAAGTTAATAGTGAAAATCATGTTGGTTTCGTGAAGTGTGTAAAATCATTTGGTGCTAAAAATTCACTGCGTTTACCAGAAATGAACTCTTGCTTGTAGGATGACATGGAGCATGGAGTTAACTCCGTTTCTAAATGGAAACTCAAAAAAGTGTTCTCATCAAGGAAACACAGTCTGTTTTATCGCAAGAAGCATGCTCCTCTTTCCAGCATCTGCAATACAGCAAGAAACATGAGCATGGCCAGAAAAAAAGAACTGTGTTTCCTACTCATACGGAACATATCTAGTTCAACTCTGCTTATGAAACTGATACAAACCACAGCATCTCTTACATAGATGCTCTTTAGTTAATAGTGAAAATCGTATTGGTTTCGTGAACTGTGTAAATTCATTTCAGCCGAAAAATAACTGAGTTTACTGGAAATGAACTCTTGCTTGTAGGAAGCCACAGATCCTTTGGTTAAACTCAGTTTCTGAAGGGAAATTCAGAGCAGTGTTCTCATCCATGAAACACACTCCGTTTTATTGGAAGAAGCATGCTCTTCTTTTCAGCATCTGCAATACAGAAAGGTTCATGAGCATGCCAGGAAGAAAAGAACTGTGTTTCCTACTCATACAGACCATATCTAGTTCAACTCTGCTTATGAAACTTATACAAACCACCCGATCTCTTACATAGATCCTCTTTAGTTAATAGTGAAAATCGTATTGGTTTCGTAAACTTTGTAAATTCATTTGAGCCGAAAAATAACTGAGTTTACCGGAAATGAACTCTTGCTTGTAGGAAGACACAGATCCTTTGTTTAAACTCAGTTTCTGAAGGGAAATTCAGAGCAGTGTTCTCATCCATGAAACACACTCCGTTTTATTGGAAGAAGCATGCTCTTCTTTTCAGCGTCTGCAATACAGCAAGGTTCATGAGCATGCCAGGAAGAAAAGAACTGTGTTTCCTACTCATACGGACCATATCTAGTTCAACACTGCTTATGAAACTGATACAATCCACAGCATCTCTTACATAGATGCTCTTTAGTTAATAGTGAAAATCGTGTTGGTTTCGTGAAGTGTGTAAATTCATTTGGTGCTAAAAATTCACTGCGTTTACCGGAAATGAACTCTTGCTTGGAGTAAGACACAGAGCATGGAGTTTAACTCCGATTCTAAAGGGAAATTCAGAAAAGTGTTCTCATCCATGAAACATATTCTGTTTTAAAGCAAGAAGCATGCTCCTCTTTACAGCATCTGCAATACAGCAAGGAACATGAGCATGTCCAGAAAAAAAGAACTGTGTTTCCTACTCATACGGACCATATCTCATTCAACTCTGCTTATGAAACTGATACAAACCACATCATCTCTTCCATAGATGCTCTTTAGTTAATAGTGAAAATCGTATTGGTTTCGTGAACTGTATAAATTCATTTGACCCTAAAAATAAAGGGGTTTACCGGGAATGAACTCTTGCTTGTAGGACTACATAGAGGATGGAGTTTATATCTGATTCTAAATGGAAATTCAGAAGAGTGTTCTCATCCTTGAAACACAGTCTGTTTTAACGCAAGAAGCATGCTCCTCTTTCCAGCATCTGCAATACAGCAAGAAACATGAGCATGGCCAGAAAAAAAGAACTGTGTTTCCTACTCATATGGACCATATCTAGTTCAACTCTGCTTATGAAACTGATACAAAGCACATCATCTCTTACATAGATGTACTTTAGTTAACAGTGAAAAACCTGTTTTGTTTGTGAACTGTGTAAATTCATTTGAGCCGAAAATTCACTGCCTTTACCAGAAATGTACTATTGCTTGTAGGAAAACACAGATCATTTGGGTTAACTCAATTCCTGAAGGGAAATTCAGAAGAGTGTTCTCATCCATGAAACACAGTCTGTTTTAACGCTAGAAGCATGCTCTTCTTTCCAGCTTCTGCAATACAGCTAGAAACATGAGCATGGCAAGAAAAAAAGAACTGTGTTTCCTACTCATGCGGACCATATCTAATTCAAATCTGCTTATGAAACTGATATAAACCACAGCATCTCTTACATAGGTGCTCTTTAGTTAATAGTGAAAATCGTATTGGTTTCGTGAACTGTGTAAATTCATTTGAGCCGAAAAATTACTGAGTTTACCGGAAATGAACACTTGCTTGTAGGAAGACACAGATCCTTTGGTTAAACTCAGTTTCTGAAGGGAAATTCAGAGCAGTGTTCTCATCCATGAAACACACTCTGTTTTATTGAAAGAAGCATGCTCTTCTTTTCAGCATCTGCAATACAGCAAGGTTCATGAGCATGCCAGGAAGAAAAGAACTGTGTTTCCTACTCATACGGACCATATCTACTTCAACTCTGCTTATGAAACTGATACAAACCACAGCAACTCTTACATAGATCCTCTTTAGTTAATAGTGAAAATCGTATTGGTTTCGTGAACTGTGTAAATTCATTTGAGCCGAAAAATAACTGAGTTTACCGGAAATGAACTCTTGCTTGTAGGAAGACACAGATCCTTTGGTTAAACTCAGTTTCTGAAGGGAAATTCAGAGTAGTGATCTCATCCATGAAACACACTCCGTTTTATTGGAAGAAGCATGCTCTTCTTTTCAGCGTCTGCAATACAGCAAGGTTCATGAGCTTTTCAGGTAGAAAAGAACTGTGTTTTCTACTCATACGGACCATATCTAGTTCCAAACTGCTTATGAAACTGATACAATCCACATCATCTCGTCCATAGATGCTCTTTAGTTAATAGTGAAAATCGTATTGGTTTCGTGAACTGTGTAAATTCATTTGAGCCCAAAATTATCTGGGTTTACCGGAAATGAACTCTTGCTTATAGGAAGACATAGAGCATGGAGTTTAACTCCGACTCTAAAGGGAAATTCAGAAAAGTGTTCTCATCCATGAAACACATTCTGTTTTAATGCAAGAACCATGCTCTTCTTTCCAGTATCTGCAATACAGCAAGTAACATGAGCATGCCCAGAAAAAAAGAACTGTGTTTCCTACTCATACGGACCATATATAGTTCAACTCTGCTTATGAAACTGATACAATCCATATCATCTCTTACATAGATGCTCTTTAGTTAATAGTGAAAATCGTATTGGTTTAGTGAACTGTGTAAATTCATTTGAGCCGAAAAATAACTGGGTTTACCGGAAATGAACGCTTGCTTGTAGGAGGACACAGAGCATGGCGTTAAACTCCGATTCTAAAGGGAAACTCAGAAAAGTCTTCTCATCAAGGAAACACAGTCTGGTTTAATGCAAGAAGCATGCTCTTCTTTCCAGCCTTTGCAATACAGCAAGAAACATGAGTATGGCCAGAAAAATAGAACTGTGTTTCCTACTCATACAGACCATATCTCGTTCAACTCTGGTTATGAAACTGATACGAACCACAGCATCTCTTACATAGATGCTCTTAAGTTAATAGTGAAAATCGTGTTGGTTTCGTGAAGTGGGTAAAATCATTTGGTGCTAAAAATTCACTGCGTTTACCAGAAAAGAACTCTTGCTTGTAGGACGACATGGAGCATGGAGTTAACTCCGTTTCTAAATGGAAACTCAAAAAAGTGTTCTCATCAAGGAAACACAGTCTGTTTTATCGCAAGAAGCATGCTTCTCTTTCCAGCATCTGCAATACAGCAAGAAACATGAGCATGGCCAGAAAAAAAGAACTGTGTTTCCTACTCATACAGACCATATCTAGTACAACTCTGCTTATGAAACTGATACAAACTACCCCATCTCTTACATAGATCCTCTTTAGTTAATAGTGAAAATCGTATTGGTTTCGTGAACTGTGTAAATTCATTTGAGCCAAAAAATAACTGAGTTTACCGGAAATGAACACTTGCTTGTAGGAAGACACAGATCCTTTGGTTAAACTCAGTTTCTGAAGGGAAATTCAGAGCAGTGTTCTCATCCATGAAACACACTCCGTTTTATTGGAAGAAGCATGCACTTCTTTTCAGCCTCTGCAATACAGCAAGGTTCATGAGCATCCCAGGTAGAAAAGAACTGTGTTTTCTACTCATACGGATAATATCTAGTTCAAAACTGCTTATGAAACTGATACAATCCACATCATCTCGTCCATAGATGCTCTTTAGTTAATAGTGAAAATCGTATTGCTTTCGTGAACTGTGTAAATTCATTTGAGCCCAAAAATTTCTGGGTTTACCGGAAATGAACTCTTGCTTGGAGTAAGACACAGAGCATGGAGTTTAACTCCGATTCTAAAGGGAAATTCAGAAAAGTGTTCTCATCCATGAAACATATTCTGTTTTAAAGCAAGAAGCATGCTCCTCTTTACAGCATCTGCAATACAGCAAGGAACATGAGCATGTCCAGAAAAAAAGAACTGTGTTTCCTACTCATACGGACCATATCTCATTCAACTCTGCTTATGAAACTGATACAAACCACATCATCTCTTCCATAGATGCTCTTTAGTTAATAGTGAAAATCGTATTGGTTTCGTGAACTGTATAAATTCATTTGACCCTAAAAATAAAGGGGTTTACCGGGAATGAACTCTTGCTTGTAGGACTACATAGAGGATGGAGTTTATATCTGATTCTAAATGGAAATTCAGAAGAGTGTTCTCATCCTTGAAACACAGTCTGTTTTAACGCAAGAAGCATGCTCCTCTTTCCAGCATCTGCAATACAGCAAGAAACATGAGCATGGCCAGAAAAAAAGAACTGTGTTTCCTACTCATATGGACCATATCTAGTTCAACTCTGCTTATGAAACTGATACAAAGCACATCATCTCTTACATAGATGTACTTTAGTTAACAGTGAAAAACCTGTTTTGTTTGTGAACTGTGTAAATTCATTTGAGCCGAAAATTCACTGCCTTTACCAGAAATGTACTATTGCTTGTAGGAAAACACAGATCATTTGGGTTAACTCAATTCCTGAAGGGAAATTCAGAAGAGTGTTCTCATCCATGAAACACAGTCTGTTTTAACGCTAGAAGCATGCTCTTCTTTCCAGCTTCTGCAATACAGCTAGAAACATGAGCATGGCAAGAAAAAAAGAACTGTGTTTCCTACTCATGCGGACCATATCTAATTCAAATCTGCTTATGAAACTGATATAAACCACAGCATCTCTTACATAGGTGCTCTTTAGTTAATAGTGAAAATCGTATTGGTTTCGTGAACTGTGTAAATTCATTTGAGCCGAAAAATTACTGAGTTTACCGGAAATGAACACTTGCTTGTAGGAAGACACAGATCCTTTGGTTAAACTCAGTTTCTGAAGGGAAATTCAGAGCAGTGTTCTCATCCATGAAACACACTCTGTTTTATTGAAAGAAGCATGCTCTTCTTTTCACCATCTGCAATACAGCAAGGTTCATGAGCATGCCAGGAAGAAAAGAACTGTGTTTCCTACTCATACGGACCATATCTACTTCAACTCTGCTTATGAAACTGATACAAACCACAGCAACTCTTACATAGATCCTCTTTAGTTAATAGTGAAAATCGTATTGGTTTCGTGAACTGTGTAAATTCATTTGAGCCGAAAAATAACTGAGTTTACCGGAAATGA
Organism: Onychomys arenicola; assembly: GCA_949786405.1. NCBI lineage: Eukaryota > Metazoa > Chordata > Mammalia > Rodentia > Cricetidae > Onychomys > Onychomys arenicola. Next base: position 565,843 of record CATKUM010000022.1, on the reverse strand, counting down.
ACTCTTGCTTGTAGGAAGACACAGATCCTTTGGTTAAACTCAGTTTCTGAAGGGAAATTCAGAGCAGTGATCTCATCCATGAAACACACTCCGTTTTATTGGAAGAAGCATGCTCTTCTTTTCAGCGTCTGCAATACAGCAAGGTTCATGAGCTTTTCAGGTAGAAAAGAACTGTGTTTTCTACTCATACGGACCATATCTAGTTCCAAACTGCTTATGAAACTGATACAATCCACATCATCTCGTCCATAGATGCTCTTTAGTTAATAGTGAAAATCGTATTGGTTTCGTGAACTGTGTAAATTCATTTGAGCCCAAAATTATCTGGGTTTACCGGAAATGAACTCTTGCTTATAGGAAGACATAGAGCATGGAGTTTAACTCCGACTCTAAAGGGAAATTCAGAAAAGTGTTCTCATCCATGAAACACATTCTGTTTTAATGCAAGAACCATGCTCTTCTTTCCAGTATCTGCAATACAGCAAGTAACATGAGCATGCCCAGAAAAAAAGAACTGTGTTTCCTACTCATACGGACCATATATAGTTCAACTCTGCTTATGAAACTGATACAATCCATATCATCTCTTACATAGATGCTCTTTAGTTAATAGTGAAAATCGTATTGGTTTAGTGAACTGTGTAAATTCATTTGAGCCGAAAAATAACTGGGTTTACCGGAAATGAACGCTTGCTTGTAGGAGGACACAGAGCATGGCGTTAAACTCCGATTCTAAAGGGAAACTCAGAAAAGTCTTCTCATCAAGGAAACACAGTCTGGTTTAATGCAAGAAGCATGCTCTTCTTTCCAGCCTCTGCAATACAGCAAGAAACATGAGTATGGCCAGAAAAATAGAACTGTGTTTCCTACTCATACAGACCATATCTCGTTCAACTCTGGTTATGAAACTGATACGAACCACAGAATCTCTTACATAGATGCTCTTAAGTTAATAGTGAAAATCGTGTTGGTTTCGTGAAGTGTGTAAAATCATTTGGTGCTAAAAATTCACTGCGTTTACCAGAAAAGAACTCTTGCTTGTAGGACGACATGGAGCATGGAGTTAACTCCGTTTCTAAATGGAAACTCAAAAAAGTGTTCTCATCAAGGAAACACAGTCTGTTTTATCGCAAGAAGCATGCTTCTCTTTCGAGCATCTGCAATACAGCAAGAAACATGAGCATGGCCAGAAAAAAAGAACTGTGTTTCCTACTCATACAGACCATATCTAGTACAACTCTGCTTATGAAACTGATACAAACTACCCCATCTCTTACATAGATCCTCTTTAGTTAATAGTGAAAATCGTATTGGTTTCGTGAACTGTGTAAATTCATTTGAGCCAAAAAATAACTGAGTTTACCGGAAATGAACACTTGCTTGTAGGAAGACACAGATCCTTTGGTTAAACTCAGTTTCTGAAGGGAAATTCAGAGCAGTGTTCTCATCCATGAAACACACTCCGTTTTATTGGAAGAAGCATGCACTTCTTTTCAGCCTCTGCAATACAGCAAGGTTCATGAGCATCCCAGGTAGAAAAGAACTGTGTTTTCTACTCATACGGATAATATCTAGTTCAAAACTGCTTATGAAACTGATACAATCCACATCATCTCGTCCATAGATGCTCTTTAGTTAATAGTGAAAATCGTATTGCTTTCGTGAACTGTGTAAATTCATTTGAGCCCAAAAATTTCTGGGTTTACCGGAAATGAACTCTTGCTTGGAGTAAGACACAGAGCATGGAGTTTAACTCCGATTCTAAAGGGAAATTCAGAAAAGTGTTCTCATCCATGAAACATATTCTGTTTTAAAGCAAGAAGCATGCTCCTCTTTACAGCATCTGCAATACAGCAAGGAACATGAGCATGTCCAGAAAAAAAGAACTGTGTTTCCTACTCATACGGACCATATCTCATTCAACTCTGCTTATGAAACTGATACAAACCACATCATCTCTTCCATAGATGCTCTTTAGTTAATAGTGAAAATCGTATTGGTTTCGTGAACTGTATAAATTCATTTGACCCTAAAAATAAAGGGGTTTACCGGGAATGAACTCTTGCTTGTAGGACTACATAGAGGATGGAGTTTATATCTGATTCTAAATGGAAATTCAGAAGAGTGTTCTCATCCTTGAAACACAGTCTGTTTTAACGCAAGAAGCATGCTCCTCTTTCCAGCATCTGCAATACAGCAAGAAACATGAGCATGGCCAGAAAAAAAGAACTGTGTTTCCTACTCATATGGACCATATCTAGTTCAACTCTGCTTATGAAACTGATACAAAGCACATCATCTCTTACATAGATGTACTTTAGTTAACAGTGAAAAACCTGTTTTGTTTGTGAACTGTGTAAATTCATTTGAGCCGAAAATTCACTGCCTTTACCAGAAATGTACTATTGCTTGTAGGAAAACACAGATCATTTGGGTTAACTCAATTCCTGAAGGGAAATTCAGAAGAGTGTTCTCATCCATGAAACACAGTCTGTTTTAACGCTAGAAGCATGCTCTTCTTTCCAGCTTCTGCAATACAGCTAGAAACATGAGCATGGCAAGAAAAAAAGAACTGTGTTTCCTACTCATGCGGACCATATCTAATTCAAATCTGCTTATGAAACTGATATAAACCACAGCATCTCTTACATAGGTGCTCTTTAGTTAATAGTGAAAATCGTGTTGGTTTCGTGAAGTGTGTAAAATCATTTGGTGCTAAAAATTCACTGCGTTTACCAGAAAAGAACTCTTGCTTGTAGGACGACATGGAGCATGGAGTTAACTCCGTTTCTAAATGGAAACTCAAAAAAGTGTTCTCATCAAGGAAACACAGTCTGTTTTATCGCAAGAAGCATGCTTCTCTTTCCAGCATCTGCAATACAGCAAGAAACATGAGCATGGCCAGAAAAAAAGAACTGTGTTTCCTACTCATACAGACCATATCTAGTACAACTCTGCTTATGAAACTGATACAAACTACCCCATCTCTTACATAGATCCTCTTTAGTTAATAGTGAAAATCGTATTGGTTTCGTGAACTGTGTAAATTCATTTGAGCCAAAAAATAACTGAGTTTACCGGAAATGAACACTTGCTTGTAGGAAGACACAGATCCTTTGGTTAAACTCAGTTTCTGAAGGGAAATTCAGAGCAGTGTTCTCATCCATGAAACACACTCCGTTTTATTGGAAGAAGCATGCACTTCTTTTCAGCCTCTGCAATACAGCAAGGTTCATGAGCATCCCAGGTAGAAAAGAACTGTGTTTTCTACTCATACGGATAATATCTAGTTCAAAACTGCTTATGAAACTGATACAATCCACATCATCTCGTCCATAGATGCTCTTTAGTTAATAGTGAAAATCGTATTGCTTTCGTGAACTGTGTAAATTCATTTGAGCCCAAAAATTTCTGGGTTTACCGGAAATGAACTCTTGCTTGGAGTAAGACACAGAGCATGGAGTTTAACTCCGATTCTAAAGGGAAATTCAGAAAAGTGTTCTCATCCATGAAACATATTCTGTTTTAAAGCAAGAAGCATGCTCCTCTTTACAGCATCTGCAATACAGCAAGGAACATGAGCATGTCCAGAAAAAAAGAACTGTGTTTCCTACTCATACGGACCATATCTCATTCAACTCTGCTTATGAAACTGATACAAACCACATCATCTCTTCCATAGATGCTCTTTAGTTAATAGTGAAAATCGTATTGGTTTCGTGAACTGTATAAATTCATTTGACCCTAAAAATAAAGGGGTTTACCGGGAATGAACTCTTGCTTGTAGGACTACATAGAGGATGGAGTTTATATCTGATTCTAAATGGAAATTCAGAAGAGTGTTCTCATCCTTGAAACACAGTCTGTTTTAACGCAAGAAGCATGCTCCTCTTTCCAGCATCTGCAATACAGCAAGAAACATGAGCATGGCCAGAAAAAAAGAACTGTGTTTCCTACTCATATGGACCATATCTAGTTCAACTCTGCTTATGAAACTGATACAAAGCACATCATCTCTTACATAGATGTACTTTAGTTAACAGTGAAAAACCTGTTTTGTTTGTGAACTGTGTAAATTCATTTGAGCCGAAAATTCACTGCCTTTACCAGAAATGTACTATTGCTTGTAGGAAAACACAGATCATTTGGGTTAACTCAATTCCTGAAGGGAAATTCAGAAGAGTGTTCTCATCCATGAAACACAGTCTGTTTTAACGCTAGAAGCATGCTCTTCTTTCCAGCTTCTGCAATACAGCTAGAAACATGAGCATGGCAAGAAAAAAAGAACTGTGTTTCCTACTCATGCGGACCATATCTAATTCAAATCTGCTTATGAAACTGATATAAACCACAGCATCTCTTACATAGGTGCTCTTTAGTTAATAGTGAAAATCGTATTGGTTTCGTGAACTGTGTAAATTCATTTGAGCCGAAAAATTACTGAGTTTACCGGAAATGAACACTTGCTTGTAGGAAGACACAGATCCTTTGGTTAAACTCAGTTTCTGAAGGGAAATTCAGAGCAGTGTTCTCATCCATGAAACACACTCTGTTTTATTGAAAGAAGCATGCTCTTCTTTTCAGCATCTGCAATACAGCAAGGTTCATGAGCATGCCAGGAAGAAAAGAACTGTGTTTCCTACTCATACGGACCATATCTACTTCAACTCTGCTTATGAAACTGATACAAACCACAGCAACTCTTACATAGATCCTCTTTAGTTAATAGTGAAAATCGTATTGGTTTCGTGAACTGTGTAAATTCATTTGAGCCGAAAAATAACTGAGTTTACCGGAAATGAACTCTTGCTTGTAGGAAGACACAGATCCTTTGGTTAAACTCAGTTTCTGAAGGGAAATTCAGAGTAGTGATCTCATCCATGAAACACACTCCGTTTTATTGGAAGAAGCATGCTCTTCTTTTCAGCGTCTGCAATACAGCAAGGTTCATGAGCTTTTCAGGTAGAAAAGAACTGTGTTTTCTACTCATACGGACCATATCTAGTTCCAAACTGCTTATGAAACTGATACAATCCACATCATCTCGTCCATAGATGCTCTTTAGTTAATAGTGAAAATCGTATTGGTTTCGTGAACTGTGTAAATTCATTTGAGCCCAAAATTATCTGGGTTTACCGGAAATGAACTCTTGCTTATAGGAAGACATAGAGCATGGAGTTTAACTCCGACTCTAAAGGGAAATTCAGAAAAGTGTTCTCATCCATGAAACACATTCTGTTTTAATGCAAGAACCATGCTCTTCTTTCCAGTATCTGCAATACAGCAAGTAACATGAGCATGCCCAGAAAAAAAGAACTGTGTTTCCTACTCATACGGACCATATATAGTTCAACTCTGCTTATGAAACTGATACAATCCATATCATCTCTTACATAGATGCTCTTTAGTTAATAGTGAAAATCGTATTGGTTTAGTGAACTGTGTAAATTCATTTGAGCCGAAAAATAACTGGGTTTACCGGAAATGAACGCTTGCTTGTAGGAGGACACAGAGCATGGCGTTAAACTCCGATTCTAAAGGGAAACTCAGAAAAGTCTTCTCATCAAGGAAACACAGTCTGGTTTAATGCAAGAAGCATGCTCTTCTTTCCAGCCTTTGCAATACAGCAAGAAACATGAGTATGGCCAGAAAAATAGAACTGTGTTTCCTACTCATACAGACCATATCTCGTTCAACTCTGGTTATGAAACTGATACGAACCACAGCATCTCTTACATAGATGCTCTTAAGTTAATAGTGAAAATCGTGTTGGTTTCGTGAAGTGGGTAAAATCATTTGGTGCTAAAAATTCACTGCGTTTACCAGAAAAGAACTCTTGCTTGTAGGACGACATGGAGCATGGAGTTAACTCCGTTTCTAAATGGAAACTCAAAAAAGTGTTCTCATCAAGGAAACACAGTCTGTTTTATCGCAAGAAGCATGCTTCTCTTTCCAGCATCTGCAATACAGCAAGAAACATGAGCATGGCCAGAAAAAAAGAACTGTGTTTCCTACTCATACAGACCATATCTAGTACAACTCTGCTTATGAAACTGATACAAACTACCCCATCTCTTACATAGATCCTCTTTAGTTAATAGTGAAAATCGTATTGGTTTCGTGAACTGTGTAAATTCATTTGAGCCAAAAAATAACTGAGTTTACCGGAAATGAACACTTGCTTGTAGGAAGACACAGATCCTTTGGTTAAACTCAGTTTCTGAAGGGAAATTCAGAGCAGTGTTCTCATCCATGAAACACACTCCGTTTTATTGGAAGAAGCATGCACTTCTTTTCAGCCTCTGCAATACAGCAAGGTTCATGAGCATCCCAGGTAGAAAAGAACTGTGTTTTCTACTCATACGGATAATATCTAGTTCAAAACTGCTTATGAAACTGATACAATCCACATCATCTCGTCCATAGATGCTCTTTAGTTAATAGTGAAAATCGTATTGCTTTCGTGAACTGTGTAAATTCATTTGAGCCCAAAAATTTCTGGGTTTACCGGAAATGAACTCTTGCTTGGAGTAAGACACAGAGCATGGAGTTTAACTCCGATTCTAAAGGGAAATTCAGAAAAGTGTTCTCATCCATGAAACATATTCTGTTTTAAAGCAAGAAGCATGCTCCTCTTTACAGCATCTGCAATACAGCAAGGAACATGAGCATGTCCAGAAAAAAAGAACTGTGTTTCCTACTCATACGGACCATATCTCATTCAACTCTGCTTATGAAACTGATACAAACCACATCATCTCTTCCATAGATGCTCTTTAGTTAATAGTGAAAATCGTATTGGTTTCGTGAACTGTATAAATTCATTTGACCCTAAAAATAAAGGGGTTTACCGGGAATGAACTCTTGCTTGTAGGACTACATAGAGGATGGAGTTTATATCTGATTCTAAATGGAAATTCAGAAGAGTGTTCTCATCCTTGAAACACAGTCTGTTTTAACGCAAGAAGCATGCTCCTCTTTCCAGCATCTGCAATACAGCAAGAAACATGAGCATGGCCAGAAAAAAAGAACTGTGTTTCCTACTCATATGGACCATATCTAGTTCAACTCTGCTTATGAAACTGATACAAAGCACATCATCTCTTACATAGATGTACTTTAGTTAACAGTGAAAAACCTGTTTTGTTTGTGAACTGTGTAAATTCATTTGAGCCGAAAATTCACTGCCTTTACCAGAAATGTACTATTGCTTGTAGGAAAACACAGATCATTTGGGTTAACTCAATTCCTGAAGGGAAATTCAGAAGAGTGTTCTCATCCATGAAACACAGTCTGTTTTAACGCTAGAAGCATGCTCTTCTTTCCAGCTTCTGCAATACAGCTAGAAACATGAGCATGGCAAGAAAAAAAGAACTGTGTTTCCTACTCATGCGGACCATATCTAATTCAAATCTGCTTATGAAACTGATATAAACCACAGCATCTCTTACATAGGTGCTCTTTAGTTAATAGTGAAAATCGTATTGGTTTCGTGAACTGTGTAAATTCATTTGAGCCGAAAAATTACTGAGTTTACCGGAAATGAACACTTGCTTGTAGGAAGACACAGATCCTTTGGTTAAACTCAGTTTCTGAAGGGAAATTCAGAGCAGTGTTCTCATCCATGAAACACACTCTGTTTTATTGAAAGAAGCATGCTCTTCTTTTCACCATCTGCAATACAGCAAGGTTCATGAGCATGCCAGGAAGAAAAGAACTGTGTTTCCTACTCATACGGACCATATCTACTTCAACTCTGCTTATGAAACTGATACAAACCACAGCAACTCTTACATAGATCCTCTTTAGTTAATAGTGAAAATCGTATTGGTTTCGTGAACTGTGTAAATTCATTTGAGCCGAAAAATAACTGAGTTTACCGGAAATGAACTCTTGCTTGTAGGAAGACACAGATCCTTTGGTTAAACTCAGTTTCTGAAGGGAAATTCAGAGCAGTGATCTCATCCATGAAACACACTCCGTTTTATTGGAAGAAGCATGCTCTTCTTTTCAGCGTCTGCAATACAGCAAGGTTCATGAGCTTTTCAGGTAGAAAAGAACTGTGTTTTCTACTCATACGGACCATATCTAGTTCCAAACTGCTTATGAAACTGATACAATCCACATCATCTCGTCCATAGATGCTCTTTAGTTAATAGTGAAAATCGTATTGGTTTCGTGAACTGTGTAAATTCATTTGAGCCCAAAATTATCTGGGTTTACCGGAAATGAACTCTTGCTTATAGGAAGACATAGAGCATGGAGTTTAACTCCGACTCTAAAGGGAAATTCAGAAAAGTGTTCTCATCCATGAAACACATTCTGTTTTAATGCAAGAACCATGCTCTTCTTTCCAGTATCTGCAATACAGCAAGTAACATGAGCATGCCCAGAAAAAAAGAACTGTGTTTCCTACTCATACGGACCATATATAGTTCAACTCTGCTTATGAAACTGATACAATCCATATCATCTCTTACATAGATGCTCTTTAGTTAATAGTGAAAATCGTATTGGTTTAGTGAACTGTGTAAATTCATTTGAGCCGAAAAATAACTGGGTTTACCGGAAATGAACGCTTGCTTGTAGGAGGACACAGAGCATGGCGTTAAACTCCGATTCTAAAGGGAAACTCAGAAAAGTCTTCTCATCAAGGAAACACAGTCTGGTTTAATGCAAGAAGCATGCTCTTCTTTCCAGCCTCTGCAATACAGCAAGAAACATGAGTATGGCCAGAAAAATAGAACTGTGTTTCCTACTCATACAGACCATATCTCGTTCAACTCTGGTTATGAAACTGATACGAACCACAGAATCTCTTACATAGATGCTCTTAAGTTAATAGTGAAAATCGTGTTGGTTTCGTGAAGTGTGTAAAATCATTTGGTGCTAAAAATTCACTGCGTTTACCAGAAAAGAACTCTTGCTTGTAGGACGACATGGAGCATGGAGTTAACTCCGTTTCTAAATGGAAACTCAAAAAAGTGTTCTCATCAAGGAAACACAGTCTGTTTTATCGCAAGAAGCATGCTTCTCTTTCGAGCATCTGCAATACAGCAAGAAACATGAGCATGGCCAGAAAAAAAGAACTGTGTTTCCTACTCATACAGACCATATCTAGTACAACTCTGCTTATGAAACTGATACAAACTACCCCATCTCTTACATAGATCCTCTTTAGTTAATAGTGAAAATCGTATTGGTTTCGTGAACTGTGTAAATTCATTTGAGCCAAAAAATAACTGAGTTTACCGGAAATGAACACTTGCTTGTAGGAAGACACAGATCCTTTGGTTAAACTCAGTTTCTGAAGGGAAATTCAGAGCAGTGTTCTCATCCATGAAACACACTCCGTTTTATTGGAAGAAGCATGCACTTCTTTTCAGCCTCTGCAATACAGCAAGGTTCATGAGCATCCCAGGTAGAAAAGAACTGTGTTTTCTACTCATACGGATAATATCTAGTTCAAAACTGCTTATGAAACTGATACAATCCACATCATCTCGTCCATAGATGCTCTTTAGTTAATAGTGAAAATCGTATTGCTTTCGTGAACTGTGTAAATTCATTTGAGCCCAAAAATTTCTGGGTTTACCGGAAATGAACTCTTGCTTGGAGTAAGACACAGAGCATGGAGTTTAACTCCGATTCTAAAGGGAAATTCAGAAAAGTGTTCTCATCCATGAAACATATTCTGTTTTAAAGCAAGAAGCATGCTCCTCTTTACAGCATCTGCAATACAGCAAGGAACATGAGCATGTCCAGAAAAAAAGAACTGTGTTTCCTACTCATACGGACCATATCTCATTCAACTCTGCTTATGAAACTGATACAAACCACATCATCTCTTCCATAGATGCTCTTTAGTTAATAGTGAAAATCGTATTGGTTTCGTGAACTGTATAAATTCATTTGACCCTAAAAATAAAGGGGTTTACCGGGAATGAACTCTTGCTTGTAGGACTACATAGAGGATGGAGTTTATATCTGATTCTAAATGCAAATTCAGAAGAGTGTTCTCATCCTTGAAACACAGTCTGTTTTAACGCAAGAAGCATGCTCCTCTTTCCAGCATCTGCAATACAGCAAGAAACATGAGCATGGCCAGAAAAAAAGAACTGTGTTTCCTACTCATATGGACCATATCTAGTTCAACTCTGCTTATGAAACTGATACAAAGCACATCATCTCTTACATAGATGTACTTTAGTTAACAGTGAAAAACCTGTTTTGTTTGTGAACTGTGTAAATTCATTTGAGCCGAAAATTCACTGCCTTTACCAGAAATGTACTATTGCTTGTAGGAAAACACAGATCATTTGGGTTAACTCAATTCCTGAAGGGAAATTCAGAAGAGTGTTCTCATCCATGAAACACAGTCTGTTTTAACGCTAGAAGCATGCTCTTCTTTCCAGCTTCTGCAATACAGCTAGAAACATGAGCATGGCAAGAAAAAAAGAACTGTGTTTCCTACTCATGCGGACCATATCTAATTCAAATCTGCTTATGAAACTGATATAAACCACAGCATCTCTTACATAGGTGCTCTTTAGTTAATAGTGAAAATCGTATTGGTTTCGTGAACTGTGTAAATTCATTTGAGCCGAAAAATTACTGAGTTTTCCGGAAATGAACACTTGCTTGTAGGAAGACACAGATCCTTTGGTTAAACTCAGTTTCTGAAGGGAAATTCAGAGCAGTGTTCTCATCCATGAAACACACTCTGTTTTATTGAAAGAAGCATGCTCTTCTTTTCAGCATCTGCAATACAGCAAGGTTCATGAGCATGCCAGGAAGAAAAGAACTGTGTTTCCTACTCATACGGACCATATCTACTTCAACTCTGCTTATGAAACTGATACAAACCACAGCAACTCTTACATAGATCCTCTTTAGTTAATAGTGAAAATCGTATTGGTTTCGTGAACTGTGTAAATTCATTTGAGCCGAAAAATAACTGAGTTTACCGGAAATGAACTCTTGCTTGTAGGAAGACACAGATCCTTTGGTTAAACTCAGTTTCTGAAGGGAAATTCTGAGCAGTGATCTCATCCATGAAACACACTCCGTTTTATTGGAAGAAGCATGCTCTTCTTTTCAGCGTCTGCAATACAGCAAGGTTCATGAGCTTTTCAGGTAGAAAAGAACTGTGTTTTCTACTCATACGGACCATATCTAGTTCCAAACTGCTTATGAAACTGATACAATCCACATCATCTCGTCCATAGATGCTCTTTAGTTAATAGTGAAAATCGTATTGGTTTCGTGAACTGTGTAAATTCATTTGAGCCCAAAATTATCTGGGTTTACCGGAAATGAACTCTTGCTTATAGGAAGACATAGAGCATGGAGTTTAACTCCGACTCTAAAGGGAAATTCAGAAAAGTGTTCTCATCCATGAAACACAATCTGTTTTAATGCAAGAAGAATGCTCTTCTTTACAGCATCTGCAATACAACAAGGAACATGAGCATGCCCAGAAAAAGAGAACTGAGTTTCCTACTCATATGGACCATATCTCATTCAACTCTGCTTATGATACTGACACAAACCACAGCATCTCTTACACAGATGCTCTTTAGTTAATAGTGAAAATCGTGTTGGTTTCGTGAACTGTATAAATTCATTTGGCCCCGGAAAATTCACTGCGTTTACCAGAAATGAACTCTTGCTTGTAGGACGACATAGAGCATGGAGTTTAACTCCAATTCTAAATGAAAATTCAGAAGTGTGTTCTCTTCCAGTGTTTCCTAATCATAGGGACCGTATCTCGTTCAACTCTGCTCATGAAACTGATACAAACCACAACATCTCTTACATAGATGCTCTTTAGTTAATAGTGAAAATCGTATTGGTTTCGTGAACTATGTAAAATCATTTGAGCCGAAAAATATCTGGGATTACAGGAAATGAACTCTTGCTTGTAGGAAGACACAGAGACTTGTGTTTAACTCAATTTCTGAAGGGAAATTCAGACCTGTGTTCTCATCCATGAAACACACTCTGTTCTCAAGCAATAAGCAAGCCCTTCTATCCAGCATTGCTATACAGCAAGGAACATGAGCATGCCCAGAAAAAAAGAACTGTGTTTCATACTCATACGGACCATATCTAGTACAACTCTGCTTATGAAACTGATACAAACCCCATCATCTGTTAAATAGATGTTCTTTAGGTAATCGTGAAAATCGTGTTGGTTTCGTTAACTGTGTAAATTCATTTGAGCCGAAAAATAACGGGGTTTATCGTAAATGAACTCTTGCTTGTAGGATGACACAGAGCATGGATTTTAACTCCATTTCTGAAGGGAATTCAGAAGAGTGTTCTCATCCACGAAACACACTCCGTATAAAATGAAGAAGCATGCTCTTCTTTCCAGCATCTGCTATAGAGCAAGAAACATGAGAATTTCCAGAAAAAAAGAACTGGGTTTCCTACTCATACGGACCATATCTACTTCAACTCTGCTTATGAAACTGATAAAAAACACATCATCTCTTACATAGATGCACTTTAGTTAATATTGTAAATCTTATTGGTTTCCTTGAACTGTGTAAATTCATTTGAGCAAAAAAATAACGGGGTTTACCGGAAATGAACTCTTGCTTGTAGGAAGACTCAGAGCATGGAGTTTAACTCCGATTCTAAAGGGAAATTCAGAAAAGTGTTCTCATCCATGAAACACAGTCTGTTTTATCGCAAGAAGCATGCTCTTCTTTCCAGCATCTGCAATACAGCAAGGAACATGAGCATGTCCAGAAAACAAGAACTGTGTTTCCTAATCATAGGGACCATATCTCGTTCAACTCTGCTCATGAAACTGATACAAACCACATCATCTCTTACATAGATGCTCTTTAGTTAATAGTGAAAATTGTATTGGTTTCATGAACTATGTAAAATCATTTGAGCCGAAAAATAACTGGGTTTACAGGAAATGAACTCTTGCTTGTAGGCAGACACAGAGCCTTTGGTTTAATTCACTTTCTGAAGGGAAATTCAGACCTGTGTTCTCATCCATGAAACACACTCTGTTCTAACGCAAGAAGCATGCTCTTCTATCCAGCTTTGCAATACAGCAAGGAACATGAGCATGCCCAGAAAAAAAGAACTGTGTCTCCAACTCATATGGACCATATCTATTTCAACTCTGCTTATGAAACTGACACAAACCACATCATCTCTTACATAGATGCTCATCAGTTAATAGTGAAAATCGTATTGGTTTCGTGAACTGTGTAAATTCATTTGATACCAAAAATTCACTGCGTTTTCCAGAAATGAACTCTTGCTTGTAGGACGACACAGAGCATGGAGTTTAACTCCGATTCTAAATGGAAATTCAGCAGAGTGTTCTCCTCCATGAAACACAGTCTGTTTTAAAGCAAGAAGCATCCTCTTCATTCCAGCAGCTACAAAACAGCAAGTAACATGAGCATGCCCAGAAAAAAAGAACTGTGTTTCCGACTCATACAGACCATATCTAGTTCAACTCTGCTTATGAAACTGACATAAACCACAACATTGCTTACATAGACGCTCTTTAGTTAATAGTGAAAATCGTGTTGGTTTCGTGAACTGTGTAAATACATTTGGCCGAAAATTCACTGTTCTTACCAAAAATGTACTCTTGCTTGTAGGAAGACACAGAGCATTTGGTTTAACTCCATTTCTGAACGGAATTTCAGAAGAGTGTCCTCATCCACGAAATACCCTCTGTTTTAATGCAAATAGCCTGCTCTCATTTCCAGGTGTGCAGTACAGCAAGGAACATGAGCATGCCCAGAAAAAAAGAACTGTGTTTCCTACTCATACGGAACATATCTAGTTCAACTCTGCTTATGAAACTGATGCAAACCACATCATCTCTTATATAGATGCTCTTTAGTTAATAGTTAAAATTGTGTTGGTTTCGTGAACTGTGTAAATTCATTTTATCCGAAAAATAACTGGGTTTACCGGAAATGAACTCTTGCTTGTAGGAAGACACAGAGCCTTTGGTTAAACTCAGTTTCAGAAGGGAAATTCAGACCTGTGTTTTCATCCATGAAACACCCTCCGTTTTAACCGAAGAGGCATGCTCTTCTTTTCAGCGTCTATAATAAAGCAAGGAACATGAGCATGCCCAGAAAAAAAGAACTGTGTCTCCTATTTATATGGATGATATCTATTTCAACTCTTCTTATGAAACTGATACACACCTCATCATCTGTTACATAGATGCTCTTTAGTTATAGTGAAAATCGTGATGGTTTCGTGAACTGTGTAAATTCATTTGAGCCGAAAAATAACTGGGTATCCCGGAAATTACCTCTTGCTTGTAGGATGACACAGAGCATGGAGTTTAACTCCGATTCTAAAGGGAAATTCAGAAAAGTGTTCTCATCCATGAAACACAGTCTGTTTTATCGCAAGAAGCATGCTCTTCTTTCCAGCATCTGCAATACAGCAAGGAACATGAGCATGTCCAGAAAACAAGAACTGTGTTTCCTAATCATAGGGACCATATCTCGTTCAACTCTGCTCATGAAACTGATACAAACCACATCATCTCTTACATAGATGCTCTTTAGTTAATAGTGAAAATCGTATTGGTTTCATGAACTATGTAAAATCATTTGAGCCGAAAAATAACTGGGTTTACAGGAAATGAACTCTTGCTTGTAGGAAGACATAGAGCCTTTGGTTTAATTCACTTTCTGAAGGGAAATTCAGACCTGTGTTCTCATCCATGAAACACACTCTGTTCTAACGCAAGAAGCATGCTCTTCTATCCAGCTTTGCAATACAGCAAGGAACATGAGCATGCCCAGAAAAAAAGAACTGTGTCTCCTTCTCATATGGACCATATCTATTTCAACTCTGCTTATGAAACTGATACAAACCACATCATCTCTTACATAGATGCTCATCAGTTAATAGTGAAAATCGTATTGGTTTCGTGAACTGTGTAAATTCATTTGATACCAAAAATTCAAAGCATTTTCCAGAAATGAACTCTTGCTTGTAGGACGACACAGAGCATGGAGTTTAACTCCGATTCTAAATGGAAATTCAGCAGAGTGTTCTCCCCCATGAAACACAGTCTGTTTTAATGCAAGAAGCATCCTCTTCATTCTAGCAGCTGCAAAACAGCAAGAAACATGAGCATGGCCAGAAAAAAAGAACTGTGTTTCCGACTCATACAGACCATATCTAGTTCAACTCTGCTTATGAAGCTGACATAAACCACAGCATTGCTTACATAGACGCTCTTTAGTTAATAGTGAAAATCGTGTTGGTTTCGTGAACTGTGTAAATACATTTGGCCGAAAATTCACTGTTCTTACCAAAAATGTACTCTTGCTTGTAGGAAGACACAGAGCATTTGGTTTAACTCCATTTCTGAAGGGAATTTCAGACCAGTGTTCTCATTCACGAAATACCCTCTATTTTAATGCAAATAGCATGCTCTCATTTCCAGCGTGTGCAATACAGCAAGGAACATGAGCATGCCCAGAAAAAAAGAACAGTGTTTCCTACTCATACGGAACATATCTAGTTCAACTCTGCTTATGAAACTGATGCAAACCACATCATCTCTTATATAGATGCTCTTTAGTTAACAGTTAAAATTGTGTTGGTTTCGTGAACTGTGTAAATTCATTTTATCCGAAAAATAACTGGGTTTACCGGAAATGAACTCTTGCTTGTAGGAAGACACAGAGCCTTTGGTTAAACTCAGTTTCAGAAGGGAAATTCAGACCTGTGTTTTCTTCCATGAAACACACTCCGTTTTAACCAAAGAAGCATGCTCTTCTTTTCAGCGTCTATAATAAAGCAAGGAACATGAGCATACCCAGAGAAAAAGAACTGTGTCTCCTACTTATATGGATGATATCTATTTCAAGTCTTCTTATGAAACTGATACACACCACATCATCTGTTACAGAGATGCTCTTTAGTTAATAGTGAAAATCGTGATGGTTTCGTGAACTGTGTAAATTCATTTGAGCCGAAAAATAACTGGGTTTCCCGGAAATTACCTCTTGCTTGTAGGATGACACAGAGCATGGAGTTTAACTCCATTTCTGAAGGGAAATTCAGAAGAGTGTTCTCATCCATGAAACAAAGTCTGTTTTAACGCAAATAGCATGCTCTTCTTTCCAGCGTCTGCAATACAGCAAGGAACATGAGCATGTCCAGAAAACAAGAACTGTGTTTCCTAATCATAGGGACCATATCTCGTTCAACTCTGCTCATGAAACTGATACAAACCACATCATCTCTTACATAGATGCTCTTTAGTTAATAGTGAAAATCGTATTGGTTTCATGAACTATGTAAAATCAATTGAGCCGAAAAATACCTAGGTTTACAGGAAGTGAACTCTTGCTTGTAGGAAGACATAGAGCCTTTGGTTTAATTCACTTTCTGAAGGGAAATTCAGACCTGTATTCTCATCCATGAAACACACTCTGTTCTAATGCAAGAAGCATGCTCTTCTATCCAGCTTTGCAATACAGCAAGGAACATGAGCATGCCCAGAAAAAAAGAACTGTGTCTCCTTCTCATATGGACCATATCTATTTCAACTCTGCTTATGAAACTGATACAAACCACATCATCTCTTACATAGATGCTCATCAGTTAATAGTGAAAATCGTATTGGTTTCGTGAACTGTGTAAATTCATTTGATACCAAAAATTCACTGCGTTTTCCAGAAATGAACTCTTGCTTGTAGGACGACACAGAGCATGGAGTTTAACTCCGATTCTAAATGGAAATTCAGCAGAGTGTTCTCCTCCATGAAACACAGTCTGTTTTAATGCAAGAAGCATCCTCTTCATTCCAGCAGCTGCAAAACAGCAAGAAACATGTGCATGGCCAGAAAAAAAGAACTGTGTTTCCGACTCATACAGACCATATCTAGTTCAACTCTGCTTATGAAACTGACATAAACCACAGCATTGTTTACATAGACGCTCTTTAGTTAATAGTGAAAATCGTGTTGGTTTCGTGAACTGTGTAAATTCATTTTATCCGAAAAACAACTGGGTTTACCAGAAATGAACTCTTGCTTGTAGGAAGACACAGAGCCTTTGGTTAAACTCAGTTTCAGAAGGGAAATTCAGACCTGTGTTTTCATCCATGAAACACCCTCCGTTTTAACCGAAGAGGCATGCTCTTCTTTTCAGCGTCTATAATAAAGCAAGGAACATGAGCATGCCCAGAAAAAAAGAACTGTGTCTCCTATTTATATGGATGATATCTATTTCAACTCTTCTTATGAAACTGATACACACCTCATCATCTGTTACATAGATGCTCTTTAGTTATAGTGAAAATCGTGATGGTTTCGTGAACTGTGTAAATTCATTTGAGCCGAAAAATAACTGGGTTTCCCGGAAATTACCTCTTGCTTGTAGGATGACACAGAGCATGGAGTTTAACTCCATTTCTGAAGGGAAATTCAGAAGAGTGTTCTCATCCATGAAACAAAGTCTGTTTTAACGCAAATAGCATGCTCTTCTTTCCAGCGTCTGCAATACAGCAAGGAACATGAGCATGTCCAGAAAACAAGAACTGTGTTTCCTAATCATAGGGACCATATCTCGTTCAACTCTGCTCATGAAACTGATACAAACCACATCATCTCTTACATAGATGCTCTTTAGTTAATAGTGAAAATCGTATTGGTTTCATGAACTATGTAAAATCAATTGAGCCGAAAAATACCTGGGTTTACAGGAAATGAACTCTTGCTTGTAGGAAGACATAGAGCCTTTGGTTTAATTCACTTTCTGAAGGGAAATTCAGACCTGTATTCTCATCCATGAAACACACTCTGTTCTAATGCAAGAAGCATGCTCTTCTATCCAGCTTTGCAATACAGCAAGGAACATGAGCATGCCCAGAAAAAAAGAACTGTGTCTCCTTCTCATATGGACCATATCTATTTCAACTCTGCTTATGAAACTGATACAAACCACATCATCTCTTACATAGATGCTCATCAGTTAATAGTGAAAATCGTATTGGTTTCGTGAACTGTGTAAATTCATTTGATACCAAAAATTCACTGCGTTTTCCAGAAATGAACTCTTGCTTGTAGGACGACACAGAGCATGGAGTTTAACTCCGATTCTAAATGGAAATTCAGCAGAGTGTTCTCCTCCATGAAACACAGTCTGTTTTAATGCAAGAAGCATCCTCTTCATTCCAGCAGCTGCAAAACAGCAAGAAACATGTGCATGGCCAGAAAAAAAGAACTGTGTTTCCGACTCATACAGACCATATCTAGTTCAACTCTGCTTATGAAACTGACATAAACCACAGCATTGCTTACATAGACGCTCTTTAGTTAATAGTGAAAATCGTGTTGGTTTCGTGAACTGTGTAAATTCATTTGGCCGAAAATTCACTGTTCTTACCAAAAATGTACTCTTGCTTGTAGGAAGACACAGAGCATTTGGTTTAACTCCATTTCTGAAGGGAATTTCAGACCAGTGTTCTCATCCACGAAATACCCTCTATTTTAATGCAAATAGCATGCTCTCTTTTCCAGCGTGTGCAATACAGCAAGGAACATGAGCATGCCCAGAAAAAAAGAACTGTGTTTCCTACTCATATGGAACATATCTAGTTCAACTCTGCTTATGAAACTGATGCAAACCACATCATCTCTTATATAGATGCTCTTTAGTTAATAGTTAAAATTGTGTTGGTTTCGTGAACTGTGTAAATTCATTTTATCCGAAAAATAACTGGGTTTACCAGAAATGAACTCTTGCTTGTAGGAAGACACAGAGCCTTTGGTTAAACTCAGTTTCAGAAGGGAAATTCAGACCTGTGTTTTCATCCATGAAACACACTCCGTTTTAACCAAAGAAGCATGCTCTCCTTTTCAGCGTCTATAATAAAGCAAGGAACATGAGCATGCGCAGAGAAAAAGAACTGTGTCTCCTACTTATATGGATGATATCTATTTCAAGTCTTCTTATGAAACTGATACACACCACATCATCTGTTACAGAGATGCTCTTTAGTTAATAGTGAAAATCGTGATGGTTTCGTGAACTGTGTAAATTCATTTTAGCCGAAAAATAACTGGGTTTCCCGGAAATTACCTCTTGCTTGTAGGATGACACAGAGCATGGAGTTTAACTCCATTTCTGAAGGGAAATTCAGAAGAGTGTTCTCATCCATGAAACAAAGTCTGTTTTAACGCAAATAGCATGCTCTTCTTTCCAGCGTCTGCAATACAGCAAGAAACATGAGAATGTCCAGAAAAAAAGAACAGTGTTTCCTACTCATACGGACCATTTCTACTTCAACTCTGCTTAAGAAACTGATATAAATCACATCATCTCTTACAGAGATGCTCTTTAGTTAATAGTGAAAATCGTGTTGGTTTCGTGAAGTGTGTAAATTCATTTGGCTGAAAAATTCACTGCTTTTACCAGAAATGAACTCTTGCTTGTAGGACGACAGAGAGCATGGAGTTTAACTCCGATTCTAAATGGAAATTCAGAAGTGTGGTCTCCTCCATGAAACACAGTCTGTTTTAACGCAAGAAGCATCCTCTTCATTCCAGCTTCTGCAATACAGCAAGAAACATGAGCATGGCCAGAAAAAAAGAACTGTGTTTCCGACTCATTCGGAACATATCTAGTTCAACTCTGCATATGAAACTCATGCAAACCACATCATCTCTTACATAGACGCTCTTTAGTTAATAGTGAAAATAGTATTGGTTTCGTGAACTGTGTAAATTCATTTGAGCCGAAAAATAACTGGGTTTACCGGAAATGATCTCTTGCTTGTAGGAAGACACAGATCCTTTGGTTAAACTCAGTTTCTGAAGGGAAATTCAGACCAGTGTTCTCATCCATGAAACACACTCCGTTTTAACGGAAGAAGCATGCTCTTCTTTCCAGCATCTGCAATAGAGCAAGGAACATGAGCATGCCCAGAAAAAAAGAACTGTATTTCCTACTCATATGCACCATATCTAGTTCACTTCTGCTTATGAAACTGATACAAACCACATCATCACTTACATAGATGTTCTTTAGTGAATTGTGTAAATCGTGTTGGTTTCATGAACTGTGTAAATTCATTTGAGCCTAAAAATAACTGGGTTTACCGGAAATGAACTCTTGCTTGTAGGAAGACAGAGAGCATGGAGGTTAAATCTGATTCTAAAGGGAAATTCAGAAAAGTGTTCTCATCCATGAAACACAGTCTGGTTTAACGCAAGAAGCATGCTCTTCTTTATAACATCTGCAATACAGCAAGGAACATGAGCATGTCCAGAAAACAAGAACTGTGTTTCCTAATCATAGGGACCATATCGTGTTCAACTATGCTCATGAAACTGATACAAACCACATTGTCTCTTACATAGATTCTCTTTAGTTGATAGTGAAAATCGTATTGGTTTCGTGAACTATGTAAAATCATTTGAGCCAAAAAATAACTGGGTTTACAGGAAATGAAGTCTTGCTTGTAGGAAGACACACAACCTTTAGTTTAACTCACTTTCTGAAGGGAAATTCAGACCTGTGTTCTCATCCATGAAACACACTCTGTTCTAACTCAAGAAGCATGCTCTTCTTTCCAGCTTTGCAATACAGCAAGGAACATGAGCATGCCCAGAAAAAAAGAACTGTGTCTCCTACTCATATGGACCATATCTATTTCAACTCTTCTTATGAAACTGATACAAACCACATCATCTCTTACATAGATGCTCTTCAGTTAATAGTGAAAATCGTTTTGTTTTCGTGAACTGTGTAAATTCATTTGAGCTGAAAAATAACTGGGTTTTCTGGAAATGAACTCTTGCTTGTAGGAAGACACAGAGCATGGCGTTAAACTCCGATTCTAAAGGGAAATTCAGAAGGTGTTCTCCTCAAAGAAACACAGTCTGTTTTAATGCAAGAAGCATGCTCTTCTTTCCAACATCTGCAATACAGCAAGGAACATGAGCATGTCCAGAAAACAAGAACTGTGTTTCCTAATCATAGGGACCATATCTTGTTCAACTCTGCTCATGAAACTGATACAAACCACATCGTCTCTTACATAGATGCTCTTTAGTTAATAGAGAAAATTGTGTTGGTTTCGTGAACTGTGTAAATTCCTTTGGCCGAAAATTCACAGCTCTTACCAAAAATGTACTCTTGCTTGTAGGAAGACACAGAGCATTTGCTTTAACTCCATTTATGAAGGGAATTTCAGACCAGTGTTCTCATCCATGAAACACACTCTGTTTTAACGCAAATAGCATGCTCTCATTTCCTGCGTCTGCAATACAGCAAGTAACATGAGCATGCCCAGAAAAAAAGAACTGTGTTTCCTACTCATACGGAACATATCTAGTTCAACTCTGCTTATGAAACTGATGCAAACCACATCATCTCTTACATAGACGCTCTTTATTTAATAGTGAAATTCGAATTGGTTTGGTGAAATGTGTAAAATCATTTGAGCCGAAAAATAACTGGATTACAGGAAATGAACTCTTGCTTGTAGGAAGATACAGAGCCTTTGGTTAAACTCAGTTTCTGAAGGGAAATTCAGACCTGTGTTCTCATCCATGAAACACACTCCTTTTTAACGGAAGAAGCATGCTCTTCTTTCCAGCGTCTGCAATACAGCAACGAACATGAGCATGCACAGACAAAAAGAACTGTGTTTCCTACTCATACGGACCATATCTATTTCAACTCTGCCTATGAAACTGATACAAAACACATCATCTCTTACATAGATGCTCTTTACTTAATAGTGAAAATTGTATTGGTTTCGTGAACTGTGTAAATTCATTTGAGCAGAAAAATAACTGGGTTTACAGGAAATGAACTCTTGCTTGTAGGAAGACACAGAGCATGGAGTTTAACTCCGATTCTATAGGGAAATTCAGAAAAGTGTTCTCATCCATGATACACAGTCTGTTTTAACGCAGGAAGCATGCTCTTATTTACAGCATCTGCAATACTGCAAGAAACATGAGCATGGCCAGAAAAAAAGAACTGTGTTCCCTACTCATATGGACCATATCTAGTTCAACTCTGCTTATGAAACTGATACAAACCACATCATCTCTTACACAGATGCTCTTTAGTTAATAGTGAAAATCGTATTGGTTTCGTGAACTGTGTAAATTCATTTGAGCCGAAAAATAACTGGGTTTCCCGGAAATGAACTCTTGCTTGTAGGATGATACAGAGCATGGAGTTTAATTCCATTTATGAAGGGAAATTCAGAAGAGTGTTCGCATCCATGAAACACACTCCCTTTTAACGCAAATAGCATGCTCTTCTTTCCAGGGTCTGCAATACTTCAAGGAACATGAGAATGTCCAGAAAAAAAGAATTGCGTTTCCTACTCATATGGACCATATCTAGTTCAACACTGCTTATGAAACTGATACAAACCACATCAACTCTTACATAGACCAACTTTAGGTAATAGTGAAAATCGTGTTGGTTTCGTGAACTGTGTAAATTCATTTGGCCGAAAATTCACTGCTCTTACCTTAAATGTACTCTTGCTTGTAGGAAGACACAGAGCATTTGGTTTAACTCCATTTCTGAAGGGAATTTCAGACCAGTGTTCTCATCCATGAAACACACTCTGTTTTAACATAAATAGCATGCTCTTCTTTCCAGCGTCTGCAATACAGCAAGGAACATGAGCATGCCCAGAAAAAAAGAACTGTGTTTCCTACTCATACGGAACATATCTAGTTCAACTCTGCTTATGAAACTGATGCAAACCACATCATCTCTTACATAGATGCTCTTTAGTTAATAGTGAAAATCGTATTGGTTTCATGAACTGTGTAAATTCATTTGAGCCGAAAAAAACCTGGGTTTATGGGAAATGAACTCTTGCTTGTAGGAAGACACACAGCATGGAGTTTAACTCCGATTCTAAATTGAAATTCAGAAAAGTGTTCTCATCCATGAACCACAGTCTGTTTTAATGCAAGAAGATGCTCTTCTTTCCAGCATCAGCAATACAACAAGAAAAATGAGCCTGGCCAGAAAATGAACTGTGTTTCCTCCTCATACGGACCGTATCTAGTACAACTCTGCTTATGAAACTGATACAAAACACATCATCTCTTACATAGATGCTCCTTAGTTAATAGTGAAAATCGTATTGGTTTCATGAACTGTGTAAATTTATTTGAGCCAATAAATAACTGGGTTTCCTGGAAATGAACTCTTGCTTGTAGGACGACACACAGCATGGATTTTAACTCCATTTCTGAAGGGAAATTCAGAAGAGTGTTCTCATTAATGAAACACAGTCTGTTTTAACTCAAATAGCATGCTCTTCTTTCCAGCGATTGCAATGCAGCAAGGAACATGAGCATGACCAGAGAAAAAGAACTGTGTTTCCTACTCATACAGACCATATCTAGTTGCACTCTGCTTATGAAACTGATATAAACCACATAATCTCTTACAGAGATGCTCTTTAGTTAATAGTGAAAATCGTATTGGTTTTGTGAACTGTGTAAATTCATTTGAGCCGAAAAATACCTGGGTTTACCAGAAATGAACTCTTACTTGTAGGAAGACACAAATCCTTTGGTTAAACTCAGTCTCTGAAGGGAAATTCAGACCAGTGTTCTCATCCATGAAAGACACTCTGTTTTAACGGAAGAAGCATGCTATTCTTTTCAGCGTCTGCAATACAGCAAGGAACATGAGCATGCCCAGAAAAAAAGAACTGTGTTTCCTACTCATACGGAACATATCTAGTTCAACTCTGCTTATGAAACTGATGCAAACCACATCATCTCTTACATAGACGCTCTTTATTTAATAGTGAAATTCGAATTGGTTTGGTGAAATGTGTAAAATCATTTGAGCCGAAAAATAACTGGATTACAGGAAATGAACTCTTGCTTGTAGGAAGATACAGAGCCTTTGGTTAAACTCAGTTTCTGAAGGGAAATTCAGACCTGTGTTCTCATCCATGAAACACACTCCTTTTTAACGGAAGAAGCATGCTCTTCTTTCCAGCGTCTGCAATACAGCAACGAACATGAGCATGCACAGACAAAAAGAACTGTGTTTCCTACTCATACGGACCATATCTATTTCAACTCTGCCTATGAAACTGATACAAAACACATCATCTCTTACATAGATGCTCTTTACTTAATAGTGAAAATTGTATTGGTTTCGTGAACTGTGTAAATTCATTTGAGCAGAAAAATAACTGGGTTTACAGGAAATGAACTCTTGCTTGTAGGAAGACACAGAGCATGGAGTTTAACTCCGATTCTATAGGGAAATTCAGAAAAGTGTTCTCATCCATGATACACAGTCTGTTTTAACGCAGGAAGCATGCTCTTATTTACAGCATCTGCAATACTGCAAGAAACATGAGCATGGCCAGAAAAAAAGAACTGTGTTCCCTACTCATATGGACCATATCTAGTTCAACTCTGCTTATGAAACTGATACAAACCACATCATCTCTTACATAGATGCTCTTTAGTTAATAGTGAAAATCGTATTGGTTTCATGAACTGTGTAAATTTATTTGAGCCAATAAATAACTGGGTTTCCTGGAAATGAACTCTTGCTTGTAGGACGACACACAGCATGGATTTTAACTCCATTTCTGAAGGGAAATTCAGAAGAGTGTTCTCATTAATGAAACACAGTCTGTTTTAACGCAAATAGCATGCTCTTCTTTCCAGCGATTGCAATGCAGCAAGGAACATGAGCATGACCAGAGAAAAAGAACTGTGTTTCCTACTCATACAGACCATATCTAGTTGCACTCTGCTTATGAAACTGATATAAACCACATAATCTCTTACAGAGATGCTCTTTAGTTAATAGTGAAAATCGTATTGGTTTTGTGAACTGTGTAAATTCATTTGAGCCGAAAAATACCTGGGTTTACCAGAAATGAACTCTTACTTGTAGGAAGACACAAATCCTTTGGTTAAACTCAGTCTCTGAAGGGAAATTCAGACCAGTGTTCTCATCCATGAAAGACACTCTGTTTTAACGGAAGAAGCATGCTATTCTTTTCAGCGTCTGCAATACAGCAAGGAACATGAGCATGCCCAGAAAAAAAGAACTGTGTTTCCTACTCATAAGGACCATATCAAGTTCAATTCTGCTTATGAAACTGATTCAAACCACAGCATCTCTTACATAGATGCTCTATAGTTAATAGTGAAAATCGTATTGGTTTCGTGTACTGTGTAAATTCATATGAGCCGAAAAATAACTAGGTTTCTCGGAAATGAACTCTTGCTTGTAGGATGATACAGAGCATGGAGTTTAATTCCATTTATGAAGGGAAATTCAGAAGAGTGTTCTCATCCATGAAACAGACTCCCTTTTAACACAAATAGCATGCTCTTCTTTCCAGCGTCTGCAATACTGCAAGGAACATGAGAATGTCCAGAAAAAAAGAAGGGCTTTTCCTACTCATATGGACCATATCTAGTTCAACACTGCTTATGAAACTGATACAAACCACATCATCTCTTACATAGATGCTCTTTAGTTAATAGTTAAAACCGTTTTGGTTTTGTGAACTGTGTAAATTCATTTGAGCCGAAAAATAACTGGGTTTACCGGAAATGAACTCTTACTTGTAGGAAGACACAAATCCTTTGGTTAAACTCAGCCTCTTAAGGGAAATTCAGACCAGTGTTCTCATCCATGAAAGACCCTCTGTTTTAACGGAAGAAGCATGCTCTTCTTTTCAGCGTCTACAATACAGCAAGAAACATGAGCATGCCCAGAAAAAAAGAACTGTGTTTCCTACTCACACGGACCATATCTAGTTCAACTCTGCTTATGAAATTGATACAAACCACATCATCTCTTACATAGATGCTCTTTAGTTAATAGTGAAAATCGTATTGGTATCGTGAACTTTGCAAATTCATTTTTGCCGAAAAAGTACTGGGTTTACTTGAAATGAACTCTTGCTTGTAGGAAGACACAGATCCTTTGGTTAAACTCAGTTTCTAAAGGGAAATTCAGTCCAGTGTTCTCATCCATGAAACACACTCCGTTTTAACGGAAGAAGCATGCTCTTCTTTTCAGTGTCTGCAATACAGCAACGAACATGAGCATGAACAGACAAAAAAGAACTGTGTTTCCTACTCATACGGAACATACCTAGTACAACTCTGCTTATGAAACTGATACAAATCACATCATCTCTTAAATAGATGCTCTTTAGTTAATTGTGAAAATCGTGTTGGTTTCGTGAACTGTATAAATTCATTTGAGGTGAAAAATTACTGGGTTTACCGGAAATGAACTCTTGCTTGTAGGAAGACACAGAGCATGGTGTTAAACTCCGATTCTAAAGGGAATTTCAGAATTGTGTTCTCATCAAAGAATCACAGTCTGTTTTAATGCAAGAAGCATGCTCTTCTTTCCAGCATCTGCAATACAGCAAAAAACATGAGCATTGCCAGAAAAAGAGAACTGTGTTTCCTACTCATAGGAAATATATCTCGTTCAACTCTGCTTCTGAAACTGATACAAACCACAGCATCTCTTATAGATTCTCTTTAGTTAATAGTGAAAATTGTGTTGGTTTCACGAACTGTGTAAATTCACTTGGCGCCGAAAATTCACTGCGTTTACTGGAATGAACTCTTGCTTGTAGGACGACACAGAGCATTGAGTTTAACTCTGATTCTAAAGGAGAATTCAGAAGAGTTTTCTCCTCCATGAAACACAGTCTGTTTTAACGCAAGATGCATGCTGTTCTTTCCAGCATCTGCAATAAAGCAAGAAACATGACGATGGAGAGAAAAAAGGAACTGTGTTTCCTACTCATAAGGACCATATCTAATTCAAATGTGCTTATGAAATTGAGACAAACCACATCATTTCTTTCATAGATGCTCTTTAATTAATATTGAAAATCGTGTGGTTTTCGTGAACTGTGTAAATTCATTTGAGCCGAAAAATATCTGGGTTTCCGGGAAATGACCTCCTGCTTGTAGGAAGACACAGAGCATGGAGTTTAACTCCAATTCTAAAGGGAATTCAGAAAAGTGTCCTCATCCATGAAACAAAGTCTGTTTTAACTCAAGAGGCATGCTTTTCTTTACAGCATCTTCAATACAGCAAGGAACATGAGCATGGCCAGAAAAAAAGAACTGTGTTTCCTACTCATACGGACCATATCTAGTTCAACTCTGCTTATCAAACTGATACAAACCACATCATCTCTTACATAGATGCTCTATAGTTAATAGTGAAAATTGTATTGATTTCGTGAACTCTGTAAATTCATTTCAGCCTAAAAATAACTGGGTTTACCGGAAATGAACTCTCGCTTGTAGGAAGACACACATCCTTTGGTTAAACTCAGTTTCTGAAGGGAAATTCAGACCAGTGTTCTCATCCATGAAACACACTCCGTTTTAACGGAATAAGCAGGCTCTTCTTTTCAGCATCTGCAATACAGCAAGGAACATGAGCATGCCCAGAAAATAAGAACAGTGTTTCCTACTCATACGAACCATATCTAGTTCAACTCTGCTTTTGAAACTGATACAAACAACATCATCTGTTACATAGATGCTCTTTAGTTAATAGTGTAAATCCTGTTGGTTTCGTGAACTGTGTAAATTCATTTGAGCCGAAAAATAACTGGGTTTCCCGGAAATGAACTCTTGCTTTTAGGATGACACAGAGCATGTAGTTTAACTACATTTCTGAAGGGAAATTCAGAAGAGTGTTCTCATCCATGAAACACACTCCATTTTAATGCAAATAGCATGCTCTTCTTTCCAGCGTCTGCAATACAGCAAGGAACATGAGCATGTCCAGAAAAAAAGAACTGTGTTTCCTACTCATACGGACCATATCTAGTTCAACTCTACTTATGATACTGATACAAACCACATCACCTCTTACATAGATGCTCTTTAGTTAATAGTGAAAATCGTATTGGTTTCGTGAACTGTGTAAATTCATTTGACCGAAAAATAACTGGGTTTACTGGAAATGAACTCTTGCTTGTAGGGAGACACAGATCCTTTGGTTAAACTCAGTTTCTGAAGGGAAATTCAGACCAGTGTTCTCATCCATGAAACACACTCCGTTTTAACGGAAATAGCATGCTCTTCTTTCCAGCGTCTGTAATACAGGAAGGAACATGAGCATGCCCAGAGAAAAAGAACTGTGTTTCCTACTCATACGGACCATATCTAGTTCCACTCTGCTTATGAAACTGATAAAAACCACATAATCTCTTACAGAGATGTTCTTTAGTTAATAGTGAAAATCGCATTGGTTTTGTGAACTGTGTAAATTCATTTGAGCCGAAAAATAACTGGGTTTCCCGGAAATGAACTCTTCCCTGTTGGATGACACAGAGCATGGAGTTTAATTCCATTTCTGAACGGAAATTCAGAAGAGTGTTCTCATCCTTGAAACACACTCCCTTTTAACGCAAATAGCATGCTCTTCTTTCCAGCGTCTGCAATATAGCAAGGAACATGAGAATGTCCAGAAAAAAAGAACTGCGATACCTACTCATACGGACCATATCTAGTTCAACACTGCTTATGAAACTGATACAAACCACATCATGTCTTACATAGATGCTCTTTAGTTTATAGTAAAAACCGTATTGGTTTTGTGAACTGAGTAAATTCATTTGAGCCGAAAAATAACTGGGTTTACCGGAAATGAACTCTTGCTTATAGGAAGACACAGAGCATGGCGTTAAACTCCAATTCTAAAAGGAAATTCAGAAAAGTGTTCTCATCAATGAAACAAAGTTGTTTTAATGCAAGAAGCATGCTCTTCTTTCCAGCATCTGCAATACAGCAAGAAACATGAGCATGCCCAGAAAAAGAGAACTGTGTTTCTTACTCATACGGACCATATCTCGTTCAACTCTGGTTATGAAATTGATACAAACCACAGCATCTCTTACATAGATGCTCTTTAGTTAATAGTGAAAATCGTGTTGGTTTTCATGAACTGTGTAAATTCATTTGGCGCTAAAAATTCATTGCATTTACCAGAAATGAACTCTTGCTTGTAGGGAGACACAGATCCTTTGGTTAAACTCAGTTTCTGAAGGGAAATTCAGAACAGTGTTCTCATCCATGAAACATACTCCATTTTAACGGAAGAAGCATGCTCTTCTTTCCAGCGTCTGCACTACAGCAAGGAACATGAGCATGCCCAGAAAAAAAGAACTGTGTTTCCTACTCATACGGAACATATCTAGTTCAACTCTGCTTATGAAACTGATGCAAACCACATCATCTCTTACATAGATGCTCTTTAGTTAATAGTGAAAATCGTATGGGTTTCGTGAACTGTGTAAATTCATTTGAGCCGAAAAATAACTGGGTTTACGGGAAATGAACTCTTGCTTGTAGGAAGACACAGAGCATGGAGTTTAACTCCGATTCTATAGGGAAATTCAGAAAAGTGTTCTCAACCATGATACACAGTCTGTTTTAACGAAAGAAGCATGCTCTTCTTACAGCATCTGCAGTACTGCAAGAAACATGAGCATGCCCAGAAAAAAAGAACTGTGTTTCCTACTCATAAGGAACATATCTAGTTCAACTCTGCTTATGAAACTGATGCAAACCACATCATCTCTTACATAGATGCTCTTTAGTTAATAGTGAAAATCGTATTGGTTTCGTGAACTGTGTAAATTCATTTGAGCCGAAAAATATCTGGGTTTACTGGAAATAAAGTCTTGCTTGTAGGGAGACACAGATCTTTGGTTAAACTCAGTTTCTGAAGGGAAATTCAGACCAGTGTTCTCATCCATGAAACACACTCCGTTTTAACGGAAGAAGCATGCTCTTCTTTTCAGTGTCTGTAATACAGCAAGAACATGAGCATGCCCAGAAAAAAAGAACTGTGTTTCCCACTCATACGGATCATGTCTAGTTCAACTCTGCTTATGAAACTGATACAAACCACATCATCTCTTACATAGATGCTCTTTAGTTAATAGTGAATATCGTATTGGTTTCGTGAAAGGTGTAAATTCATTTTAGCCGAAAAATACCAGGGTTTACTGAAATTGAACTCTTGCTTGTAGTAAGACACAGATCCTTTGGTTAAACTCAGTTTCTAAAGGGAAATTCAGACCAGTGTTCTCATCCATGAAACACACTCCATTTTAACGGAAGAAGCATGCTCTTGTTTTCAGCGTCTGCAATACAGCAACGAACATGAGCATGCACAGACAAAATGAACTGTGTTTCCTACTCATACGGACCATATCTAGTTCAACTCTGCTTATGAAACTGATACAAAACACATCATCTCTTACATAGATGCTCTTTAATTAATAGTGAAAATTGTATTGGTTTCGTAAACTGTGTAAATTCATTTGAGCCGAAAAATAACTGGGTTTATGGGAAATGAACTCTTGCTTGTAGGAAGACACAGAGCATGGAGTTTAACTTCGATTCTATAGGGAAATTCA
Source organism: Onychomys arenicola (assembly GCA_949786405.1). NCBI lineage: Eukaryota > Metazoa > Chordata > Mammalia > Rodentia > Cricetidae > Onychomys > Onychomys arenicola. The sequence continues at coordinate 535,368 of CATKUM010000022.1, read as the reverse complement.
GAAAAGTGTTCTCATCCATGATACGCAGTCTGTTTTAACGCAAGAAGCATGCTCTTCTTTCCAGCATCTGCAATACTGCAAGAAACATGAGCATGGCCAGAAAAAAAGAACTGTGTTTCCTATTCATATGGACCATATCTAGTTCAATAATGCTTATGAAACTGATACAAACCACATCATCTCTTACATAGATGCTCTTTAGTTAATAGTTAAAACCGTATTGGTTTCGTGAACTGTGTAAAATCATTTGAGCCCAAAATAACTGGGTTTACCGGAAATGAACTCTTGCTTTTAGGGAGACACAGATCCTTTGGTTCAACTCAGTTTCTGAAGGGAAATTCAGACCAGTGTTCTCATCCATGAAACACACTCCATTTAAACGGAAGAAGCATGCTCTTCTTTCCAGCGTCTGCAATACAGCAAGGAACATGAGCATGCCCAGAAAAAAAGAACTGTGTGTCCTACTCATAAGGACCATATCAAGTTCAATTCTGCTTATGAAACTGATTCAAACCACATCATCTGTTACATAGATGCTCATTAGTTAATAGTGTAAATCTTGTTGGTTTCGTGAACGCTGTAAATTAATTTATCCAAAAAATAACCGGGTTCACGGGAAATGAACTCTTGCTTGTAGGAACACACAGAGCATGGAGTTTAACTCCATTTCTGAAGGGAAATTCAGAAGAGTGTTCTCGTTCATGAAACACAGTCTGTTTTAACGGAAATAGCATGCTCTTCTACCAGCGTCTGCAATACAGCAAGGAACATGAGAATGTCCAGAAAAAAAGAACTGTGTTTCCTACTCATATGGACCATATCTAGTACAACACTGCTTATGAAACTGATACAAACCACATCATCTCTTACATAGATGCTCTTAAGTAAATAGTGTAAATCGTAATGGTTTCGTGAACTGTCTCAAATCATTTGAGCCGAAAAATAACTGAGTTTACCAGAAATGAACTCTGTCTTGTTGGAAGACACAGAGCATTTGGTTTAACTCCATTTCTGAAGGGAAATTCAGACCTGTGTTCTCATGCATGAAACACTCTCTGTTTTAACGCAAGATGCATGCTCTTCTTTCCAGCTTTGCAATACAGCAAGGAACATGAGCATGGCCAGAAAAAAAGAACTGTGTTTCCTACTCATACGGACCATATCTAGTTCAACTCTGCTTTTGAAACTGATACAAACCACATCATCTTTTACATAGATGCTCTTTAGTTAATAGTGTAAATCGTGTTGGTTTCGTGAACTATGTAAATTCATTTGAGCCGAAAAATAATTGGTTTTACGGAAATGAACTCTTGTTTTAGGATGACACAGAGCATGGAGTTTAACTCCATTTCTGAAGGGAAATTCAGAAGAGTGTTCTCATCCATGAAACATACTCCATTTTAACGCAAATAGCATGTTCTTCTTTCTAGCGTCTGCAATACAGCAAGGAACATGAGAATGTCCAGAAAAAAGGAACTGTGTTTCATACTCATACGAACTATATCTAGTTCAACACTGCTTATGAAACTGATACAATCCACATCATCTCTTATATAGTTCCTCTTTAGTTAATAGTGAAAATCGTATTGTTTTCGTGAACTGTGTAAATTCATTAGAGCCGAAAAATAACTGGGTTTACCGGAAATGAACTCTTGCTTGTAGGAAGACACAGATCCTTTGGTTAAACTCAGTTTCTGAAGGGAAATTCAGACCAGTGTTCTCATCCATGAAACACACTCCGTTTTAACAGAAGAAGCATGCTCTTCTTTTCAGTGTCTGCAATACAGCAAGGAACATGAGCATGAACAGACAAAAAAAGAACTGTGTTTCCTACTCATACGTACCATATCTAGTTCAACTCTGCTTATGAAACTGATACAAAACACATCATCTCTTACATAGATGCTCTTTAATTAATATTGAAAATCGTATTGGTTTCGTGAACTGTGTAAATTCATTTCAGCCGAAAAATAACTGGGATTATGGGAAATGAACTCTTGCTTGTAGGAAGACACAGAGCATGGAGTTTAACTCTGATTCTATAGGGAAATTCAGAAAAGTGTTCTCATCCATGATACGCAGTCTGTTTTAACGCAAGAAGCATGCTCTTCTTTCCAGCATCTGCAATACTGCAAGGAACATGAGAATGTCCAGAAAAAAAGAACTGTGTTTCCTACTCTTACGGACCATATCTAGTACAACACTGCTTATGAAACTGATACAAACCACATATCTCTTACATAGATGCTCTTAAGTAAATAGTGTAAATCGTATTGGTTTCGTGAACTGTGTAAATTCATTTGAACCAAAAAATAAGTGGGTTTACCAGAAATGAACTCTTGCTTGTAGGACGACACAAAGCATGAAGTTTAACTCCATTTATGAAAGGAAATTTAGAAGAGTGTTCTCATCCATGAAACACAGTCTGTTTTAACGCAAGAAGCATGCTCTTCTTTCTAGCATCTGCAATACACCAAGGAATATGAGCATGTCCAGAAAAAAGTATTGTCTCTCCTACTCACACGGACCATATCTAGTTCAACTCTGCTTATAAAACATATAAAAACAACATCATCTCTTACATAGATGCTCTTTAGTTAATAGTGTAAATCGTGTTTGTTTCGTGAACTGTGTAAATTCATTTGAGCCGTAAAATAACTGGGTTTAGCGGAAATGAACTCTTGCTTGTAGGAAGACACAGAGCATGGAGTTTAACTCCAATTCTAAAGGGAATTCAGAAAAGTGTCCTCATCCATGAAACAAAGTCTGTTTTAACTCAAGAGGCATGCTTTTCTTTACAGCATCTTCAATACAGCAAGGAACATGAGCATGTCCAGAAAAAAAGAACTGTGTTTCCTACTCATACGGACCATATCTAGTTCAACTCTGCTTATCAAACTGATACAAACCACATCATCTCTTACATAGATGCTCTATAGTTAATAGTGAAAATTGTATTGATTTCGTGAACTCTGTAAATTCATTTCAGCCTAAAAATAACTGGGTTTACCGGAAATGAACTCTCGCTTGTAGGAAGACACACATCCTTTGGTTAAACTCAGTTTCTGAAGGGAAATTCAGACCAGTGTTCTCATCCATGAAACACACTCCGTTTTAACGGAATAAGCAGGCTCTTCTTTTCAGCATCTGCAATACAGCAAGGAACATGAGCATGCCCAGAAAATAAGAACAGTGTTTCCTACTCATACGAACCATATCTAGTTCAACTCTGCTTTTGAAACTGATACAAACAACATCATCTGTTACATAGATGCTCTTTAGTTAATAGTGTAAATCCTGTTGGTTTCGTGAACTGTGTAAATTCATTTGAGCCGAAAAATAACTGGGTTTCACGGAAATGAACTCTTGCTTTTAGGATGACACAGAGCATGTAGTTTAACTACATTTCTGAAGGGAAATTCAGAAGAGTGTTCTCATCCATGAAACACACTCCATTTTAATGCAAATAGCATGCTCTTCTTTCCAGCGTCTGCAATACAGCAAGGAACATGAGAATGTCCAGAAAAAAGGAACTGTGTTTCATACTCATACGGACCATATCTAGTTAAACACTGCTTATGACACTGAAACTAACCACATCATCTCTTACATAGATGCTCTTTAGTTAATAGTGAAAATCATATTGGTTTTGTGAACTGTATAAATTCATTTGAGGCGAAAAATTACTGGGTTTACCGGAAATGATCTCTTGCTTGTAGGAAGACACAGAGCATGGCGTTAAACTCTGATTCTAAAGGGAAATTCAAGAGTGTACTCATCAAAGAATCACAGTCTATTTTAATGCAAGAAGCATGCTCTTCTTTCCAGCATCTGCAATACAGCAAAAAACATGAGCATGGCCAGAAAAAGAGAACTGTGTTTCCTACTCATAGGGAACATATCTCGTTAAACTCTGCTTATGAAACTGATACAAACCACAGCATCTCTTATAGATGCTCTTTAGTTAATAGTGAAAATTGTGTTGGTCTCGTGAACTGTGTAAATTCATTTGGCGCCGAAAATTCACTGCGTTTACAGGAATGAACTCTTGCTTGTAGGACGACACAGAGCATGGATTTAACTCTGATTCTAAAGGAGAATTCAGAAGAGTTTTCTCCTCCATGAAACACAGTCTGTTTTAAAGCAAGATGCATGCTGTTCTTTCCAGCATCTGCAATAAAGCAAGAAACATGAGCATGGCCAGAAAAAAGGAACTGTGTTTCCTACTCATAAGGACCGTATCTAGTACAACTGTGCTTAAATGAGACAAACCACATCATTTCTTACATAGATGCTCTTTAATTAATATTGAAAATCATGTGGGTTTCGTGAACTGTGTAAATTCATTTGAGCCGAAAAATATCTGGGTTTCCGGGAAATGACCTCTTGCTTGTAGGAAGACACAGAGCATGGAGTTTAACTCCACTCCTGAAGGGAAATTCAGAAGAGTGTTCTCATCCAAGAAACACAGTCTGTTTTAACGCAAGAAGCATGCTCTCCTTTCCAGCGTCTGCAATACAGCAAAGAACATGAGCATGCACAAAAAAAAGAACTGTGTTTTGTACTCATCCGGACCATATCTAGTTCAACACTGCTTTTGAAACTGATACAAACCACATCATCTCTTACATAGATGCTCTTTAGTTAATAGTGAAAATCGTATTGGTTTCGTGAACTGTGTAAATTCATTTGAGCTGAAAATTCACTGCGCTTACCAGAAATGAACTCTTGCTTGTAGGTTGCCACAGAGTCTTTGGTTTACTTCTGTTTTTGAAGGGAAATTCAGACCAGTGTTGTCATCCATGAAACACACTCTGTTTTAACGCCAATAGCATGCTTTTCTTTCCAGCGTTTGCAATACAGCAAGGAACATGAGCATGTCCAGAAAAACAGAACTGTCTTTCCTACTCACACGGACCATATCTAGTTCAATACTGCTTATGAAACTGAAACAAACCACATCATCTCTTACATAGATGCTCTTTAGTTAATAGTGAAAATCGTATTGGTTTCGTGAACTGTGTAAATTCATTTGAGCTGAAAAATAACTGGGTTTACCGGAAATAAACTCTTGCTTGGAGGAAGACACAGATCTTTTGGTTAAACTCAATTTCTGAATGGAAATTCACACCAGTGTTCTCATCAATGAAACACACTACGTTTTAAGGGAAGAAGCATGCTCTTCTTTCAGCGTCTGCAATACAGCAAGGAAGATGAGCATGCCCAAAAAAAAGAACTGTGTTTCCTATTCATACGGACCATAACAAGTTCAACTCTGCTTATGAAACTGATACAAACCACAGCATCTCATACATAGATGCTCTTTAGTTAATAGTGTAAATCGTGTTGGTTTCGTGAACTGTGTAAATTCATTTGAGCTGAAAAATAACTGGGTTTACCGGAAATGAACTCTTGCTTGTAGGATGACACAGAGCATGGAGTTTAACTCCATTTCTGAAGGGAAATTCAGAAGAGTGTTCTCATCCATGAAACACAGTCTGTTTTAACGCAAATACCTTGCTCTTCTTTCCAGCATCTGCAATAAAGCAGAAACATGAGCATGGCCAGAAAAAAAGAACTGTGTTTCCTACTCATAGGGACCATATCTAGTTCAACTCTGCTTATGAAACTGATACAAACCACATCATCTCTTACATAGATGCGCTTTAGTTAATAGTTAAAACCGTATTGGTTTCGTGAACTGTTTAAAATCATTTGAGCCGAAAATAACTGGGTTTACCGGAAATGAACTCTTGCTTGTAGGATGACACAGAGCATGGAGTTTAACTCCATTTCTGAAGGGAAATTCAGAAGATGTTCTCATCATGAAACACAGTCTGTTTTAATGGAAATATCATGCTCTTCTTTCCAGCGTCTGCAATACAGCAAGGAACATGAGCATGTCCAGAAAAAAAGAACTGTGTTTCCTACTCATACGGAACATATCTAGTTCAACTCTCCTTATGAAACTGATAAAAACCACATAATCTCTTACAGAGATGCTCTTTAGTTAATAGTGAAAATCGTATTGGTTTCGTGAACTGTGTAAATTCATTTGAGCCGAAAAATAACTGGGTTTACGGGAAATGAACTCTTGCTTGTAGGAAGACACAGAGCATGGAGTTTAACTCTGATTCTATAGGGAAATTCAGAAAAGTGTTCTCAACCATGATACACAGTCTGTTTTAACGAAAGAAGCATGCTCTTCGTTACAGCATCTGCAGTACTGCAAGAAACATGAGCAAGGCCAGAAAAAAAGAACTGTGTTTCCTACTCATAAGGACCATATCAAGTTCAATTCTACTTATGAAACTGATTCAAACCACATCATCTGTTACATAGATGCTCATTAGTTAATAGTGTAAATCTTGTTGGTTTCGTGAACGCTGTAAATTAATTTATCCAAAAAATAACTGGGTTCACCGGAAATGAACTCTTGCTTGTAGGAAGACACAGAGCATGGAGTTTAACTCCATTTCTGAAGGGTAATTCAGAAGAGTGTTCTCGTTCATGAAACACAGTCTGTTTTAACGGAAATAGCATGCTCTTCTTTCCAGCGTCTGCAATACAACAAGGATCATGAGAATGTCCAGAAAAAAAGAACTGTGTTTCCCACTCATACGGATCATGTCTAGTTCAACTCTGCTTATGAAACTGATACAAACCACATCATCTCTTACATAGATGCTCTTTAGTTAATAGTGAATATCGTATTGGTTTCGTGAAAGGTGTAAATTCATTTTAGCCGAAAAATACCTGGGTTTACTGAAATTGAAATCTTGCTTGTAGGAAGACACAGATCCTTTGGTTAAACTCAGTTTCTAAAGGGAAATTCAGACTAGTGTTCTCATCCATGAAACACACTCCATTTTAACGGAAGAAGCATGCTCTTGTTTTCAGCGTCTGCAATACAGCAACGAACATGAGCATGAACAGACAAAAAGAACTGTGTTTCCTACTCATACGGACCATATCTAGTTCAACTCTGCTTATGAAACTGATACAAAACACATCATCTCTTACATAGATGCTCTTTAATTAATAGTGAAAATTGTATTGGTTTCCTGAAATGTGTAAATTCATTTGAGCCGAAAAATAACTGGGTTTATGGTAAATGAACTCTTGCTTGTAGGAAGACACAGAGCATGGAGTTTAACTTCGATTCTATAGGGAAATTCAGAAAAGTGTTCTCATCCATGATACGCAGTCTGTTTTAACGCAAGAAGCATGCTCTTCTTTCCAGCGTCTGCAATACAGCAAGGAACATGAGCATGCCCAGAAAAAAAGAACTGTGTTTCCTACTCATAAGGACCATATCAAGTTCAATTCTACTTATGAAACTGATTCAAACCACATCATCTGTTACATAGATGCTCATTAGTTAATAGTGTAAATCTTGTTGGTTTCGTGAACGCTGTAAATTAATTTATCCAAAAAATAACTGGGTTCACCGGAAATGAACTCTTGCTTGTAGGAAGACACAGAGCATGGAGTTTAACTCCATTTCTGAAGGGAAATTCAGAAGAGTGTTCTCGTTCATGAAACACAGTCTGTTTTAACGGAAATAGCATGCTCTTCTTTCCAGCGTCTGCAATACAGCAAGGATCATGAGAATGTCCAGAAACAAAGACCTGTGTTTCCTACTCATACGGACCATATCTAGTACAACACTGCTTATGAAACTGATACAAACCACATCATCTCTTACATAGATGCTCTTAAGTAAATAGTGTAAATCGTATTGGTTTCGTGAACTGTGTCAAATCATTTGAGGCGAAAAATAACTGAGTTTACCAGAAATGAACTCTGTCTTGTCGGAAGACACAGAGCATTTGGTTTAACTCCATTTCTGAAGGGAAATTCAGACCTGTGTTCTCATCCATGAAACACTCTCTGTTTAAACGCAAGATGCATGCTCTTCTTTCCAGCTTTGCAATACAGCAAGGAACATGAGCATGCCCAGAAAAAAAGAACTGTGTCTCCTACACATATGGACTACATCTAGTTCAACTCTGCCTATGAAACTAATACAAACCACATCATCTCTTGCTTAGATGCTCTTTAGTTAATAGTGAAAATCGTATTGGTTTCGTGAACTGTGTAAATTCATTTGAACCAAAAAATAAGTGGTTTTACCAGAAATGAACTCTTGCTTGTAGGACGACACAGAGCATGAAGTTTAACTCCATTTCTGAAAGGAAATTTAGAAGAGTGTTCTCATCCATGAAACACAGTCTGTTTTAACGCAAGAAGCATGCTCTTCTTTCCAGCATCTGCAATACAGCAAGGAACATGAGCATGTCCAGAAAAAAGAACTGTCTCTCCTACTCACACGGACCATATCTAGTTCAACTCTGCTTATAAAACATATAAAAACAACATCATCTCTTACATAGATGCTCTTTAGTTAATAGTGTAAATCGTGTTTGTTTCGTGAACTGTGTAAATTCATTTGAGCCGTAAAATAACTGGGTTTACCAGAAATGAACTCTTGCTTGTAGGAAGACACAGAGCATGGAGTTTAACTCCAATTCTAAAGGGAATTCAGAAAAGTGTCCTCATCCATGAAACAAAGTCTGTTTTAACTCAAGAGTCATGCTTATCTTTACAGCATCTTCAATACAGCAAGGAACATGAGCATGTCCAGAAAAAAAGAACTGTGTTTCCTACTCATACGGACCATATCTAGTTCAACTCTGCTTATCAAACTGATACAAACCACATCATCTCTTACATAGATGCTCTATAGTTAATAGTGAAAATTGTATTGATTTCGTGAACTCTGTAAATTCATTTCAGCCTAAAAATAACTGGGTTTACCGGAAATGAACTCTCGCTTGTAGGAAGACACACATCCTTTGGTTAAACTCAGTTTCTGAAGGGAAATTCAGACCAGTGTTCTCATCCATGAAACACACTGCGTTTTAACGGAATAAGCATGCTCTTCTTTTCAGCATCTGCAATACAGCAAGGAACATGAGCATGCCCAGAAAATAAGAACAGTGTTTCCTACTCATACGAACCATATCTAGTTCAACTCTGCTTTTGAAACTGATACAAACAACATCATCTGTTACATAGATGCTCTTTAGTTAATAGTGTAAATCCTGTTGGTTTCGTGAATTGTGTAAATTCCTTTGAGCCGAAAAATAACTGGGTTTCCCGGAAATGAACTCTTGCTTTTAGGTTGACACAGAGCATGTAGTTTAACTACATTTCTGAAGGGAAATTCAGAAGAGTGTTCTCATCCATGAAACACACTCCATTTTAACGCAAATAGCATGCTCTTCTTTCCAGCGTCTGCAATACAGCAAGGAATATGAGAATGTCCAGAAAAAAGGAACTGTGTTTCATATTCATACGGACCATATCTAGTTCAACACTGCTTATGACACTGAAACAAACCACATCATCTCTTACATAGATGCTCTTTAGTTAATAGTGAAAATCATGTTGGTTTTGTGAACTGTATAAATTCATTTGAGGCGAAAAATTACTGGGTTTACCGGAAATGATCTCTTGCTTGTAGGAAGACACAGAGCATGGCGTTAAACTCCGATTCTAAAGGGAAATTCAGAAGAGTGTACTCATCAAAGAATCACAGTCTGTTTTAATGCAAGAAGCATGCTCTTCTTTCCAGCATCTGCAATACAGCAAAAAACATGAGCATGGCCAGAAAAAGAGAACTGTGTTTCCTACTCATAGGGAACATATCTCGTTAAACTCTGCTTATGAAACTGATACAAACCACAGCATCTCTTACAGATGCTCTTTAGTTAATAGTGAAAATTGTGTTGGTCTCATGAACTGTGTAAATTCATTTGGCACTGAAAATTCACTGCGTTTACAGGAATGAACTCTGGCTTGTAGGACGACACAGAGCATGGATTTAACTCTGATTCTAAAGGAGAATTCAGAAGAGTTTTCTCCTCCATGAAACACAGTCTGTTTTAAAGCAAGATGCATGCTGTTCTTTCCAGCATCTGCAATAAAGCAAGAAACATGAGCATGGCCAGAAAAAAGGAACTGTGTTTCCTACTCATAAGGACCGTATCTAGTTCAACTGTGCTTATTTAAATGAGACAAACCACATCATTTCTTACATAAATGCTCTTTAATTAATATTGAAAATCGTGTGGGTTTCGTGAACTGTGTAAATTCATTTGAGCCGAAAAATATCTGGGTTTCCGGGAAATGACCTCTTGCTTGTAGGAAGACACAGAGCATGGAGTTTAACTCCACTCCTGAAGGGAAATTCAGAAGAGTGTTCTCATCCAAGAAACACAGTCTGTTTTAACGCAAGAAGCATGCTCTCCTTTCCAGCGTCTGCAATACAGCAAAGAACATGAGCATGCACAAAAAAAAAGAACTGTGTTTTGTACTCATCTGGACCATATCTAGTTCAACCCTGCTTATGAAACTGATACAAACCACATCATCTCTTACATAGATGCTCTTTAGTTAATAGTGAAAATCGTATTGGTTTCGTGAACTGTGTAAATTCATTTGAGCTGAAAATTCACTGCGCTTACCAGAAATGAACTCTTGCTTGTAGGTTGCCACAGAGTCTTTGGTTTACTTCTGTTTTTGAAGGGAAATTCAGACCAGTGTTGTCATCCATGAAACACACTCTGTTTTAACGCCAATAGCATGCTTTTCTTTCCAGCGTTTGCAATACAGCAAGGAACATGAGCATGTCCAGAAAAGCAGAACTGTCTTTCCTACTCATACGGACCATATCTAGTTCAATACTGCTTATGAAAGTGAAACAAACCACATCATCTCTTACATAGATGCTCTTTAGTTAATAGTGAAAATCGTATTGGTTTCGTGAACCATGTAAAATCATTTGAGCCGAAAAATAACTGGGTTTACCGGAAATAAACTCTTGCTTGGAGGAAGACACATATCTTTTGGTTAAACTCAATTTCTGAATGGAAATTCACACCAGTGTTCTCATCAATGAAAGACACTACGTTTTAAGGGAAGAAGCATTCTCTTCTTTTCAGCGTCTGCAATACAGCAAGGAAGATGAGCATGCCCAAAAAAAAGAACTGTGTTTCCTATTCATACGGACCATAACTAGTTCAACTCTGCTTATGAAACTGATACAAACCACAGCATCTCATACATAGATGCTCTTTAGTTAATAGTGTTAATCGTGTTGGTTTCGTGAACTGTGTAAATTCATTTGAGCCGAAAAATAACTGGGTTTACCGGAAATGAACTCTTGCTTGTAGGATGACACAGAGCATGGAGTTTAACTCCATTTCTGAAGGGAAATTCAGAACAGTGTTCTCATCCATGAAACACAGTCTGTTTTAACGCAAATAACTTGCTCTTCTTTCCAGCATCTGCAATAAAGCAGAAACATGAGCATGGCCAGAAAAAAAGAACTGTGTTTCCTACTCATAGGGACCATATCTAGTTCAACTCTGCTTATGAAACTGATACAAACCACATCATCTCTTACATAGATGCTCTTTAGTTAATAGTTAAAACCGTATTGGTTTCGTGAACTGTGTAAAATCATTTGAGCCGAAAATAACTGGGTTTACCGGAAATGAACTCTTGCTTGTAGGGAGACACAGATCCTTTGGTTAAACTCAGTTTCTGAAGGGAAATTCAGACCAGTGTTCTCATCCATGAAACACACTCCATTTTAACGGAAGAAACATGCTCTTCTTTCCAGCGTCTGCAATACAGCAAGGAACATGAGCATGCCCAGAAAAAAAGAACTGTGTTTCCTACTCATAAGGACCATATCAAGTTCAATTCTGCTTATGAAACTGATACAAGCCACATCATCTGTTACATAGATGCTCATTAGTTAATAGTGTAAATCTTGTTGGTTTCGTGAACGCTGTAAATTAATTTATCCAAAAAATAACTGGGTTCACCGGAAATGAACTCTTGCTTGTAGGAAGACACAGAGCATGGAGTTTAACTCCATTTCTGAAGGGAAATTCAGAAGAGTGTTCTCGTTCATGAAACACAGTCTGTTTTAACGGAAATAGCATGCTCTTCTTTCCAGCGTCAAAATACAGCAAGGAACATGAGAATGTCCAGAAAAAAAGAACTGTGTTTCCTACTCATACGGACGATATCTAGTACAACACTGCTTATGAAACTGATACAAACCACATCATCTCTTACAGAGATGATCTTTAGTTAATAGTGAAAATCGTATTGGTTTCGTGAACTGTGTAAATTCATTTGAGCCGAAAAATAACTGGGTTTCCCGGGAATGAACTCTTGCTTGTAGGATGATACAGAGCATCGAGTTTAATTCCATTTATGAAGGGAAATTCAGAAGAGTGTTCTCATCCATGAAACACACTCCCTTTTAACGCAAATAGCATGCTCTTCTTTCCAGTGTCTGCAATACTGCAAGGATCATGAGAATGTCCAGAAGAAAAGAAGTGCGTTTCCTACTCATACGGACCATATCTAGTTCAACACTGCTTATGAACCTGATACAAACCACATCATCTCTTACATTGATGCTCTTTAGTTAATAGTGAATATCGTATTGGTTTCGTGAACGGGGTAAATTCATTTTAGCCGAAAAATAACTGGGTTTACTGAAATTGAAATCTTGCTTGTAGGAAGACACAGATCCTTTGGTTAAACTCACTTTCTAAAGGGAAATTCAGACCAGTGTTCTCATCCATGAAACACACTCCGTTTTAATGGAAGAAGCATGCTCTTCTTTCCAGCGTCTGCAATACAGCAAGGAAGATGAGCATGCCCAGAAAAACGAACTGTGATTCCTACTCATACGGACCATATTTAGTTCAACTCTGCTTTTGAAACTGATACAAACCACATCATCTGTTACATAGATGCTCTTTAGTTAATAGTGTAAATCGTGTTGGTTTTGTGAACTGTGTAAATTCATTGGAGCCGAAAAGTACCTGGGTTTCCCAGAAATGAACACTTGCTTTTATGATGACACAGAGCATGGAGTTTAACTCCATTTCTGAAGGGAAATTGAGAAGAGTGTTCTCATCCATGAAACGCACTCCATTTTAATGCAAATAGCATGCTCTTCTTTCTAGCGTCTGCAATACAGCAAGGAACATGAGAATATCCAGAAAAAAGGAACTGTGTTTCATACTCATACGGACCATATCTAGTTCAACACTGCTTATGACACTGAACCAAACCTCATCATCTCTTACATAGATGCTCTTTAGTTAATAGTGAAAATCGTATCGGTTTCGTGAACTGTGTATATTCATTTGAGCCGAAAAATAACTGGGTTTACCGGAAATGAACTCTTTCTCGTGGGAAGACACAGTTCCTTTGGTTAAACTCAGTTTCTGAAGGGAAATTCAGACCAGTATTCTCATCCATGAAAGACACTTCGTATTAACGGATGACGCATGCTCTCCTTTCCAGAGTTTGCAATAGAGCAAGGAACATGAGCATGCCCAGAAAAAAACAACTGTCTCTCCTACTCATACGGACCTTACCTAGTACAAGTCAGCTTATGAAACTGATACAAATCACATCATCTCTTACATAGATGTTCTTTAGTTAATAGTGAAAATCGTGTTGGATTCGTGAACTGAATAAATTCATTTGAGGCGAAAAATTACTGGGTTTACCGGAAATGAACTCTTGCATGTAGGAAGACACAGAGCATGGCGTTAAACTCCGATTCTAAAGGGAAATTCAGAAGAGTGTTCTCATCAAAGAATCACAGTCTGTTTCAATGCGAGAAGCATGCTCTTCTTTCCAGCATCTGCAATACAGCAAAAAACATGAGCATTGCCAGAAAAGAGAACTGTGTTTCCTACTCATAGGGAACATATCTCGTTCAACTCTGCTTATGAAACTGATACAAACCACAGCATCTCTTATAGATGCTCTTTAGTTAATAGTGAAAATTGTGTTGGTTTCGTGAACTGTGTAAATTCATTTGGCGCCGAAAATTCACTGCGTTTACAGGAATGAACTCTTGCTTGTAGGACGACACAGCATGGAGTTTAACTCTGATTCTAAAGGAGAATTCAGAAGAGTTTTCTCCTCCATGAAACACAGTCTGTTTTAACGCAAGATGCATGCTGTTCTTTCCAGCATCTGCAATAAAGCAAGAAACATGAGCATGGAGAGAAAAAAGGAACTGTGTTTCCTACTCATACGGACCATATCTAGTTCAACTCTGCTTATGAAACTGATACAAACCACATCATCTCTTACAGAGATGATCTTTAGTTAATAGTGAAAATCGTATTGGTTTCGTGAACTGTGTAAATTCATTTGAGCCGAAAAATAACTGGGTTTCCCGGGAATGAACTCTTGCTTGTAGGATGATACAGAGCATCGAGTTTAATTCCATTTATGAAGGGAAATTCAGAAGAGTGTTCTCATCCATGAAACACACTCCCTTTTAACGCAAATAGCATGCTCTTCTTTCCAGTGTCTGCAATACTGCAAGGATCATGAGAATGTCCAGAAGAAAAGAAGTGCGTTTCCTACTCATACGGACCATATCTAGTTCAACACTGCTTATGAACCTGATACAAACCACATCATCTCTTACATTGATGCTCTTTAGTTAATAGTGAATATCGTATTGGTTTCGTGAACGGGGTAAATTCATTTTAGCCGAAAAATAACTGGGTTTACTGAAATTGAAATCTTGCTTGTAGGAAGACACAGATCCTTTGGTTAAACTCACTTTCTAAAGGGAAATTCAGACCAGTGTTCTCATCCATGAAACACACTCCGTTTTAATGGAAGAAGCATGCTCTTCTTTCCAGCGTCTGCAATACAGCAAGGAAGATGAGCATGCCCAGAAAAACGAACTGTGATTCCTACTCATACGGACCATATTTAGTTCAACTCTGCTTTTGAAACTGATACAAACCACATCATCTGTTACATAGATGCTCTTTAGTTAATAGTGTAAATCGTGTTGGTTTTGTGAACTGTGTAAATTCATTGGAGCCGAAAAGTACCTGGGTTTCCCAGAAATGAACACTTGCTTTTATGATGACACAGAGCATGGAGTTTAACTCCATTTCTGAAGGGAAATTGAGAAGAGTGTTCTCATCCATGAAACGCACTCCATTTTAATGCAAATAGCATGCTCTTCTTTCTAGCGTCTGCAATACAGCAAGGAACATGAGAATATCCAGAAAAAAGGAACTGTGTTTCATACTCATACGGACCATATCTAGTTCAACACTGCTTATGACACTGAACCAAACCTCATCATCTCTTACATAGATGCTCTTTAGTTAATAGTGAAAATCGTATCGGTTTCGTGAACTGTGTATATTCATTTGAGCCGAAAAATAACTGGGTTTACCGGAAATGAACTCTTGCTCGTAGGAAGACACAGTTCCTTTGGTTAAACTCAGTTTCTGAAGGGAAATTCAGACCAGTATTCTCATCCATGAAAGACACTTCGTATTAACGGATGACGCATGCTCTCCTTTCCAGAGTTTGCAATAGAGCAAGGAACATGAGCATGCCCAGAAAAAAACAACTGTCTCTCCTACTCATACGGACCTTACCTAGTACAAGTCAGCTTATGAAACTGATACAAATCACATCATCTCTTACATAGATGTTCTTTAGTTAATAGTGAAAATCGTGTTGGATTCGTGAACTGAATAAATTCATTTGAGGCGAAAAATTACTGGGTTTACCGGAAATGAACTCTTGCATGTAGGAAGACACAGAGCATGGCGTTAAACTCCGATTCTAAAGGGAAATTCAGAAGAGTGTTCTCATCAAAGAATCACAGTCTGTTTCAATGCGAGAAGCATGCTCTTCTTTCCAGCATCTGCAATACAGCAAAAAACATGAGCATTGCCAGAAAAGAGAACTGTGTTTCCTACTCATAGGGAACATATCTCGTTCAACTCTGCTTATGAAACTGATACAAACCACAGCATCTCTTATAGATGCTCTTTAGTTAATAGTGAAAATTGTGTTGGTTTCGTGAACTGTGTAAATTCATTTGGCGCCGAAAATTCACTGCGTTTACAGGAATGAACTCTTGCTTGTAGGACGACACAGCATGGAGTTTAACTCTGATTCTAAAGGAGAATTCAGAAGAGTTTTCTCCTCCATGAAACACAGTCTGTTTTAACGCAAGATGCATGCTGTTCTTTCCAGCATCTGCAATAAAGCAAGAAACATGAGCATGGAGAGAAAAAAGGAACTGTGTTTCCTACTCATAAGGACCATATCTAGTTCAACTGTGCTTATGAAATTGAGACAAACCACATCATTTCTTACATAGATGCTCTTTAATTAATATTGAAAATCGTGTGGGTTTCGTGAACTGTGTAAATTCATTTGAGCCGAAAAATATCTGGGTTTCCGGGAAATGACCTCCTGCTTGTAGGAAGACACAGAGCATGGAGTTTAACTCCATTCCTGAAGGGAAATTCAGAAGAGTGTTCTTATCCATGAAACACAGTCTGTTTTAACGCAAGAAGCATGCTGTCCTTTCCAGCGTCTGCAATACAGAAAAGAACTTGAGCATGCGCAAAAAAAAAGAACTGTGTTTTGTACTCATCCGGACCATATCTAGTTCAACACTGCTTATGAAACTGATACAAACCACATCATGTCTTACATAGATGCTCTTTAGTTAAAAGTGAAAATAGTATTGGATTCGTGAACTGTGTAAATTCATTTGTGCCGAAAAATAACTGGGTTGCCGGAAATGAACTCTTGCTTGTAGGAAGACACAGATCCTTTGGTTAAACTCAGTTTCTGAAGGGAAATTCAGACCAGTGTTCTCATCCATGAAACACACTCCATTTTAACGGAAGAAGCATACTCTCCTTTCCAGCGTCTGCAATACAGCAAGGAACATGAGCATGTCCAGAAAAAAGAACTGTCTCTCCTACTCACAGGGACCATATCTAGTTCAACTCTGCTTATGAAACTGATACAAACAACTTCATCTCTTACATAGATGCTCTTTAGTTAATAGTGTAAATCGTGTTTGTTTCGTGAACTGTGTAAATTCATTTGAGCCATAAAATAACTGGGTTTACCGGAAATGAACTCTTGCTTGCAGGAAGACACAGAGCATGGAGTTTTAACTCCGATTCTAAAGAGAAATTCAGAAAAGTGTTCTCATCCATGAAACACAGTCTGTTTTAACGCAAGAGGCATGCTTTTCTTTACAGCATCTGCAATACAGCAAGGAACATGAGCATGGCCAGAAAAAAAGAAATGTGTTTCCTACTCATACGGACTATATCTAGTTCAACTCTGCTTATGAACCTGATACAAACCACATCATCTCTTACGTAGATGCTCTTTAGTTAATAGTGAAAATCGTATTGGTTTCGTGAACTGTGTAAATTCATTTCAGCCGAAAAATAACTGGGTTTATCGGAAATGATCTCTTGCTTGTAGGAAGACACACATCCGATGGTTAAACTCAGTTTCTAAAGGGAAATTCAGACCAGTGTTCTCATCAATGAAACACACTCCGTTTTAACGGAAGAAGCATGCTCTTCTTTTCAGCCTCTGCAATACAGCAAGAAACATGAGCATGCCCAGAAAATAAGAACTGTGTTTCCTACTCATACGTACCATATCTAGTTCAACTCTGCTTCTGAAACTGATACAAACAAAATCATCTGTTACATAGATGCTCTTTAGTTAATAGTGTAAATCGTGTTGGTTTCGTGAACTGTGTAAATTCATTTGAGCCGAAAAATAACTGGGTTTCCCAGAAATGAACTCTTGCTTTTACGATGACACAGAGCATGGAGTTTAACTACATTTCGGAAGGGAAATTCAGAGCAGTGTTCTCATCCTTGAAACATACTCCGTTTTTTTGGAAGAAGCATGCTCTTCTTTTCAGCATCTATAATACAGCAAGGTTCATGAGCATGCCAGGAAGAAAAGAACTGTGTTTCCTACTCATACGGACCATATCTAGTTCAAGTCTGCTTATGAAACTGATACAAACCACAGCATCTCTTACATAGATGCTCTTTAGTTAATAGTGAAAATCGTATCGGTTTCGTGAACTGTGTATATTCATTTGAGCCGAAAAATAACTGGGTTTACCGGAAATGAACTCTTGCTTGTAGGAAGACACAGTTCCTTTGGTTAAACTCAGTTTCTGAAGGGAAATTCAGACCAGTGTTCTCATCCATGAAAGACACTTCATTTTAACGGATGACGCATGCTCTCCATTCCAGAGTTTGCAATAGAGCAAGGAACATGAGCATTCCCAGAAAAAAAGAACTCTCTCTCCTACTCATACGGACCTTACCTAGTACATCTCTTTATGAAACTGATACAAATCACATCATCTCTTACATAGATGTTCTTTAGTTAATAGTGAAAATCGTGTTGGATTCGTGAACTGTATAAATTCATTTGAGGCGAAAAATTACTGGGTTTACCGGAAATTAACTCTTGCTTGTAGGAAGACACAGAGCATGGTGTTAAACTCCGATTCTAAAGGGAAATTCAGAAGAGTGTTCTCATCAAAGAATCACAGTCTGTTTTAATGCAAGAAGCATGCTCTTCATTCCAGCATCTGCAATACAGCAAAAAACATGAGCATTGCCAGAAAAAGAGAACTGTGTTTCCTACTCATAGGGAACATATCTCGTTCAACTCTGCTTATGAAACTGATACAAACCACAGCATCTCTTATAGATGCTCTTTAGTTAATAGTGAAAATTGTGTTGGTTTCGTGAACTGTGTAAATTCATTTGGCGCCGAAAATTCACTGCGTTTACAGGAATGAACTCTTGCTTGTAGGACGACACAGAGCATGGAGTTTAACTCTGATTCTAAAGGAGAATTCAGAAGAGTTTTCTCCTCCATGAAACACAGTCTGTTTTAACGCAAGATGCATGCTGTTCTTTCCAGCATCTGCAATAAAGCAAGAAACATGAGGATGGCCAGAAAAAAGGAACTGTGTTTCCTACTCATAAGAACCATATCTAGTTCAACTGTGCTCATGAAATTGAGTCAAACCACATCATTTCTTACATAGATGCTCTTTAATTAATATTGAAAATCGTGTGGGTTTCGTGAACTGTGTAAATTCATTTGAGCCGAAAAATATCTGGGTTTCCGGGAAATGACCTCTTGCTTGTAGGAAGACACAGAGCATGGAGTTTAACTCCATTCCTGAAGGGAAATTCAGAAGAGTGTTCTCATCCATGAAACACAGTCTGTTTTAATGCAAGAAGCATGCTCTTCTTTCCAGCGTATGCAATACAGCAAAGAACATGAGCATGCGCAAAAAAAAGAACTGTGTTTTGTACTCATCCGGACCATATCTAGTTCAACACTGCTTATGAAACTGATATAAACCACATCATGTCTTACATAGATGCTCTTTAGTTAAAAGTGTAAATCGTGTTGGTTTCCTGAACTGTGTAAATTCATTTGAGCCAAAAAATAACTGGGTTTACCGGAAATGAACTCTTGCTTTTAGGATGACACAGATCCTTTGGTTACACTCAGTTTCTGAAGGGAAATTCAGAGCAGTGTTCTCATCCTTGAAACACACTCCGTTTTTTTTGGAAGAAGCATGCTCTTCTTTTCAGCATCTGTAATACAGCAAGGTTTATGAGCATGCCAGGAATAAAAGAACTGTGTTTCCTACTCATACGGACCATATCTAGTTCAAGTCTGCTTATGAAACTGATACAAACCACAGCATCTCTTACATAGATGCACTTTAGTTAATAGTGAAATTTGTATTGGATTCGTGAACTGTGTAAATTCATGTGAGCAGAAAAATAAATGAGTTTACCGGAAATGAACTCTTGCTTGTAGGAAGACACAGATCCTTTGGTTAAACTCAGTTTCTAAAGGGAAATTCAGACCAGTGTTCTCATCCATGAAACACACTCCGTTTTATTGGAAGAAGCATGCTCTTCTTTTCAGCGTCTGCAATACAGCAAGGTTCATGAGCATGCCAGGAAGAAAAGAACTGTGTTTCCTACTCATACGGACCATATCTAGTTCAACACTGCTCATGAAACTGATACAATCCACATCATCTCGTCCATAGATGCTCTTTAGTTAATAGTGAAAATTGTATTGGTTTCGTGAATTGTGTAAATTAATTTGAGCCAAAAAATATCTGGGTTTACCGGAAATGAACTCTTGCTTGTAGGAAGACACAGAGCATGGAGTTTCACTCCGATTCTAAAGGGAAATTCAGAAAAGTGTTCTCATCCATGAAACACAGTCTGTTTTAACGCAAGAAGCATGCTCTTCTTTCCAGCATCTGCAATACAGCAAGAAATATGAGCATGCCCAGAAAAAAAGAACTGTGTTTCCTACTCATACGGACCATACCTAGTTCAACTCTGCTTATGAAACTGATACAATCCATATGATCTCTTACATAGATGCTCTTTAGTTAATAGTGAAAATCATATTGGTTTCGTGAACTGTGTAAATTCATTTGAGCCGAAAAACAACTGGGTTTACCAGAAATGAACGCTTGCTTGTAGGAGGCCACAGAGCATGGCGTTAAACTCCAATTCTAAAGGGAAACTCAGAAAACTGTCCTCATCAAGGAAACACAGTCTGGTTTAATGCAAGAAGCATGCTCTTTTTTGCAGCCTCTGCAATACAGCAAGAAACATGAGCATGGCCAGAAAAAAAGAACTGTGTTTCCTACTCATACAGGCCATATCTCGTTCAACTCTGGTTATGAAACTGATACAAACCACACATCTCTTACATAGATGCTCTTTAGTTAATAGTGAAAATCATGTTGGTTTTGTGAACTGTGTAAATTCATTTGGTGCTAAAAATTCACTGCGTTTACCAAAATGAACTCTTGCTTGTAGGATGACATGGAGCATGGATTTAACTCCATATCTAAATGTAAATTCAGAAGAGTGTTCTCATCCATGAAACACAGTCTGTTTTAACGCAAGAAGCATGCTCCTCTTTCCAGCATCTGCAATACAGCAAGGTTCAAGAGCATGCCAGGAAGAAAAGAACTGTGTTTCCTACTCATACGGACCATGTCTAGTTCAACACTACTTATGAAACTGATACAATCCACATCATCTCGTCCATAGATGCTCATTAGTTAATAGTGAAAATTGTATTGGTTTCGTGAACTGTGTAAATTCATTTGAGCCAAAAAATATCTGGGTGTACCGGAAATGAACTCTTGCTTGTAGGAAGACACAGAGCATGGAGTTTACTCCGATTCTAAAGGAAAATTCAGAAAAGTGTTCTCATCCATGAAACACAGTCTGTTTTAACGCAAGAAGCATGCTCTTCTTTCCATCATCTGCAATACAGCAAGAAAGATGAGCATGCCCAGAAAAAAAGAACAGTGTTTCCTACTCATACGGACCATATCTAGTCAACTCTGCTTAGGAAACTGATACAAACCACAGCATCTCTCACATAGGTGCTCTTTAGTTAATAGTGAAAATCGTATTGGTTTCCAAAACTGTGTAAATTCATTTGAGACGAAAAATAACTGGGTTTACTGGAAAGGAACTCTTGCTTGTAGGAAGACACAGATCCTTTGGTTACACTCTGCTTCTTAAGGGAAATTCAGAGCAGTGTTCTCATCCACGTAACACATATGTTTTATTGGAAGAAGCATGCTCTTCTTTGCAGCGTCTGCAATACAGCAAGGAACATTAGCATGCCAGGAAGAAAAGAACTGTGTTTCCTACTCATACGGACCATATCTAGTTCAACACTGATTATGAAACTGAAACAAACCACATCATCTCTTCCATAGATGCTCTTTAGTTAATAGTGAAAATCGTATTGGTTTCGTGAACAGTGTAAATTCATTTGAGCCTAAAAATAACCGGTTTTACCGGAAATGAAGTCTTGCTTGTAGGAAGACACAGGGCATGGCGTTAAACTCTGATTCTAATGGGATACTCACAAAAGTGTTCTCATCAAGGAAACACAGTATGGTTTAATGCAAGAAGCATGATCTTCTTTCGAACCTCTGCAATACAGCAAGAAACATGAGCATGGCCAGAAAAAAAGAACTGTGTTTCCTACTCTAACGGACCATAACTCGTTCAACTCTGCTTATGAAACTGATACAAAGCACAGCATCTCTTACATATATGCTCTTCAGTTAGTAGTGAAAATCGTGTTGGTTTTGTGAACTGTGTAAATTAATTTGGCGCTGAAAATTCACTGCTTTTACCAGAAATGAACTCTTGCTTGTAGGACGACATAGAGCATGGAGTTTAACTCCGATTCTAAATGGAATTTCAGAAGAGTGTTCTCATCCATGAAACACAGTCTGTTTTAACGCAAGAAGAATTCTCTTCTTTCCAGCATCTGCAATACAACAAGAAACATGAGCATGGCCAGAAAAAAAGAACTTTGTTTCCCACAAAAACGGACCATATCTAGTTCAACTCTGCTTATGAACTTCATACAAACCACAGCATCTCTTACATAGAAGCACTTTAGTTCATAGTGAAAAACGTGTTGGGTTTGTGAACTGTGTAAATTCATTTGAGCCGAAAATTCACTGCCTTTACCACAAATGTACTCTTGCTTGTAGGAAAACACAGAACATTTAGTTTAACTCAATTCCTGAAGGGAAATTCAGAAGAGGTGTTCTCATCCATGAAACACAGTCTGTTTTAACGCGAGAAGCGTGCTCTTCTTTCCAGCATCTGCAATACAGCTAGAAACATGAGCATGGCAAGAAAAAAAGAACTGTGTTTCCTACTCATACGGACCATATTTAGTGCAACTCTGCTTATGAAACTGATACAAACCACAGCATCTCTTACATAGATGCTCTTTCGTTAATAGTGAAAATCGTATTGGTTTCGTGAACTTTGTAAATTCATTTGAGCCGAAAAATAACTGGGTTTACCGGAAATGAACTCTTGCTTGTAGGAAGACACAGATCCTTTGGTTAAACTCAGTTTCTGAAGGGAAATTCAGACCAGTGTTTTCATCCATGAAATACACTCCGTTTTATTGGAAGAAGCATGCACTTCTTTTCAGCATCTGCAATACAGCAAGGAACATGAGCATGCCCAGAAAAAAAGAACTGTGTTTCCTACTCATACAGACCAAATCTCATTCAACTCTGCTTATGAAACTGATACAAAGCAAAGCATCTCTTACATAGATGCACTTTAGTTAACAGTGAAAAACGTGTTGGGTTTGTGAACTGTGTAAATTCATTTAAGCCGAAAACTCATTGCCTTTACCAGAAATGTACTATTGCTTGTAGGAAAACACAGATCATTTGGTTTAACTCAATTCCTGAAGGGAAATTCAGAATAGTGTTCTCATCCATGAAACACAGTCTGTTTTAACGCTAGAAGCATGCTCTTCTTTCCAGCATCTGCAATACAGCTATAAACATGAGCATGGCAAGAAAAAAAGAACTGTGTTTCCCACTCATACGGACCATATCTAGTTCAACTCTGCTCATGAAACTGATACAAACCACAGCATCTCTCACATAGGTGCTCTTTAGTTAATAGTGAAAATCGTATTGGTTTCCAAAACTGTATAAATTCATTTGAGCCGAAAAATATCTGGGTTTACCGGAAATGAACTCTTGCTTGTAGGGAGACACAGATCCTTTGGTTAAACTCAGTTTCTGAAGGGAAATTCAGAGAGGTGTTCTCATCCATGAAACACAACTGTTTTAATGCAAGAAGCATGCTCTTCTTTCCTGCATCTGCAATACACAAGGAACATGAGCATGCCTAGAAAAAAAGAACTGTGTTTCCTACTCATACAGACCAAATCTCATTCAACTCTGCTTATGAAACTGATACAAACCACAGCATCTCTTACACAGATGCTCTTTAGTTAATAGTGAAAATCTTGTTGGTTTCGTGATCTGTGTAAATTCATTTGGCGCCGAAAATTCACTGTGTTTACCAGAAATGAACTCTTGCTTATAGGACGACATAGAGCATGGAGTTTAACTCCAATTCTAAATGGAAATTCAGAAGAGTGTTCTCATCTATGAAACACAGTCTGTTTTAACGCAAGAAGCATGCTCTTCTTGCCAGCATCTGCAATACAGCAAGAAACATGAGCATGCCCAGAAAAAAAGAACTGTGTTTCCTACTCATACGGACCATATCCAGTTCAACTCTGCTTATGAAATTGATACAAACCACAGCATCTCTGACATAGATGCACTTTAGTTCATAGTGAAAAACGTGTTGGGTTTGTGAACTGTGTAAGTTCATTTGAGCCGAAAAATAACTGAGTTTACCGGAAATGAACTCTTGCTTGTAGGAAGACACAGATCCTTTGGTTACACTCAGTTTCTGAAGGGAAATTCAGGGCAGTGTTCTCATCCTTGAAACACACTCCGTTTTTTTGGAAGAAGTATGCTCTTCTTTTCAGCATCTGTAATACATCAAGAAACATGAGCATGCCAGGAAGAAAAGAACTGTGTTTCCTACTCATACGGACCATGTCTAGTTCAACACTGCTTATGAAACTGATACAATCCACATCATCTCGTCCATAGATGCTCATTAGTTAATAGTGAAAATTGTATTGGTTTCGTGAACTGTGTAAATTCATTTGAGCCAAAAAATATCTGGGTTTACCGGAAATGAACTCTTGCTTGTAGGAAGACACAGAGCATGGAGTTTACTCCGATTCTAAAGGAAAATTCAGAAAAGTGTTCTCATCCATGAAACACTTTCTGTTTTAATGCAAGAAGCATGCTCTTCTTTCCAGCATCTGCAATACAGCAAGAAACATGAGCATGCACAGAAAAAAAGAACTGTGTTTCCTACTCTTACGGAACATATCTCATTCAACTCTGCGTATGAAACTGATACAAACCACTGCATCTCTTACACAGATGCTCTTTAGTTAATAGTGAAAATCGTGTTGGTTTCGTCAATTGTGTAAATTCATTTGGCGCCGAAAATTCACTGCGTTTACCAGAAATGCACTCTTGCTTGTAGGACGACATAGAGCATGGAGTTTAACTCCAATTCTAAATGGAAATTCAGAAGTGTGTTCTCATCCATGAAACACAGTCTGTTTTAACGCAAGAAGCATGCTCTTCTTTCCATCATCTGCAATACAGCAAGAAACATGAGCATGCCCAGAAAAAAAGAACTGTGTTTCCTACTCATACGGACCATATCTAGTTCAACTCTGCTTATGAAACTGATACAAACCACAGCATCTCTTCCACAGATGCTCTTTAGTTAATAGTGAAAATCTTGTTGGTTTCGTGAACTGTGTAAATTCATTTGGCGCCGAAAATTCACTGTGTTTACCAGAAATGAACTCTTGCTTGTAGGACGACATAGAGCATGGAGTTTAACTCCAATTCTAAATGGAAATTCAGAAGAGTGTTCTCATCTATGAAACACAGTCTGTTTTAACGCAAGAAGCATGCTCTTCTTGCCAGCATCTGCAATAGAGCAAGAAACATGACCATGCCCAGAAAAAAAGAAATGTGTTTGCTACTCATACGGACCATATCTAGTTCAACTCTGCTTTTGAAACTGATACAATCCATATGATCTCTTACATAGATGCTCTTTAGTAAATAGTGAAAATCGTATTGGTTTCGTAAACTGTGTAAATTCATTTGAGCCGAAAAATAACTGGGTTTCCCGGAAATGAACGGTTGCGTGTAGGAGGACACAGAGCATGGCGTTAAACTCCGATTCTAAAGGGAAACTCAGAAAAGTGTTCTCATCAAGGAAACACAGTCTGGTTTAATGCAAGAAGCATGCTCTTCTTTCCAGCATCTGCAATACAGCAAGAAACATGAGCATGGCCAGAAAAAAAGAACTGTGTTTCCTAATCATACAGACCATATCTCGTTCAACTCTGCTTATGAAACTGATACAAACCACAGCATCTCTTACATAGATGCTCTTTAGTTAGTAGTGAAAATCGTGTTGGTTTTGTGAACTGTGTAAATTCATTTGGCGCTGAAAATGCACTGCGTTTGCCAGAAATGAACTCTTGCTTGTAGGACGACATAGAGCATGGAGTTTAACTCCGATTCTAAATGGAAATTCAGAAGAGTGTTCTCATCCATGAAACACAGTCTGTTATAACGCAAGAAGCATGCTCCTCTTTCCAGCATCTGCAATACAACAAGAAACATGAGCATGGCCAGAAAAAAAGAACTGTGTTTTCCACAAATACGGACCATATCTAGTTCAACTCTGCTTATGAACTTGATACAAAGCACAGCATCTCTTACATAGATGCACTTTAGTTAATAGTGAAAAATGTGTTGGGTTTGTGAACTGTGTAAATTCATTTGAGCCGAAAATTCACTGCCTTTACCACAAATGTACTCTTGCTTGTAGGAAAACACAGAACATTTAGTTTAACTCAATTCCTGAAGGGAAATTCAGAGAGGTGTTCTCATCCATGAAACACATCTGTTTTAATGCAAGAAGCATGCTCTTCTTGCCAGCATCTGCAATACAGCAAGGAACATGAGCATGCCCAGAAAAAAAGAACTGTGTTTCCTACTCATACGGACCATATCTAGTTCAACTCTGCTTATGAAACTGATACAATCCATATGATCTCTTACATAGATGCACTTTAGTCAATAGTGAAAATCTTATTGGTTTCGTAAACTGTGTAAATTCATTTGAGCCGAAAAATAATTGGGTTTACCGGAAATGAACTCTTGCTTGTAGGACGACATAGAGCATGGAGTTTAACTCCGATTATGAATGGAAATTCAGAAGAGTGTTCTCATCCATGAAACACAGTCTGTTATAACGCAAGAAGCATGCTCTTCTTTCCAGCATCTGCAATACAACAAGAAACATGAGCATGGCCAGAAAAAAAGAACTGTGTTTTCCACAAATACGGACCATATCTAGTTCAACTCTGCTTATGAACTTGATACAAAGCACAGCATCTCTTACATAGATGCATTTTAGTTAATAGTGAAAAACGTGTTGGGTTTGTGAACTGTGTAAATTCATTTGAGCCAAAAAATAAATGGGTTTACCGGAAATGAACTCTTGCTTTTTGGAAGACACAGATCCTTTGGTTAAACTCAGTTTCTGAAGGGAAATTCAGAGCAGTGTTCTCATCCATGAAACACATCTGTTTTATTGGAAGAAGCATGCTCTTCTTTTCAGCATCTGCAATACAGCAAGGAACATGAGCATGCCAGGAAGAAAAGAACTGTGTTTCCTACTCACACGGACCATATCTAGTTCAACACTGCTTATGAAAATGATAAAATCCACATCATCTCGTCAATAGATGCTCTTTAGTTAATAGTGAATATCGTATTGGTTTCGTGAACTGTGTAAATTCATTTGAGCCCAAAAATAAATGGGTTTACCGGAAATGAACTCTTGCGTGTAGGAAGACACAGAGCATGGAGTTTAACTCTGACTGTAAAAGGAAATTCAGAAGAGTGTTCTCATCCATGAAACACAGTCGGTTTTAACGCAAGAAGCATGCTCTTCTTTCCAGCATCTGCAATACAGCAAGAAACATGAGCATGGCCAGAAAAAAAGAACTGTGTTTCAAACTCATACGGACCATATCTAGTTCAACTCTGCTTATGAAACTGATACAAACCACAGCATCTCTTACATAGATGCACTTTAGTTAATAGTGAAAAACGTGTTGGGTTTGTGAACTGTGTAAATTCATTTGCGCCGAAAATTCACTGCGTTTGCCAGAAATGAACTCTTGCATGTAGGACGACATAGAGCATGGAGTTTAACTCCGATTCTAAATGGAAATTCAGAAGAGTGTTCTCATCCATGAAACACAGTCTGTTATAACGCAAGAAGCATGCTCTTCTTTCCAGCATCTGCAATACAACAAGAAACATGAGCATGGCCAGAAAAAAAGAACTGTGTTTCCTACTCATACGGACCATATCTAGTTCAACTCTGCTTATGAAACTGATACAATCCATATGATCTCTTACATAGATGCTCTTTAGTTAATAGTGAAAATCCTATTGGTTTGGTGAACTGTTTAATTTCATTTGAGCCTAAAAATAACCGGGTTTACCGGAAATGAACTCTTGCTTGTAGGAAGACACAGATCCTTTGGTTAAACTCAGTTTCTGAAGGGAAATTCAGAGCAGTGTTTTCATCCATGAAACACACTCCGTTTTATTGGAAGAATCATGCTCTTCTTTTCAGCGTCTGCAATACAGCAAGGAACATGAGCATGCCCAGAAAAAAAGAACTGTGTTTCCTACTCATACAGACCAAATCTCATTAAACTCTGCTTATGAAACTGATACAAAGCACAGCATCTCTTACATAGATGCACTTTAGTTAATAGTGAAAAACGTGTAGGGTTTGTGAACTGTGTAAATTCATTTGAGCCGAAAATTCACTGCATTTACCAGAAATGTACTATTGCTTGTGGGAAAACACAGATCATTTGGTTTAACTCAATTCCTGAAGGGAAATTCAGAAGAGTGTTCTCATCCATGAAACACATCTGTTTTAATGCAAGAAGCATGCTCTTCTTGCCAGCATCTGCAATACAGCAAGAAACATGAGCATGCCCAGAAAAAAAGAACTGTGTTTCCTACTCATACGGACCATATCTAGTTCAACTCTGCTTATGAAACTGATACAATCCATATGATCTCTTACATAGATGCTCTTTAGTAAATAGTGAAAATCGTATTGGTTTCGTAAACTGTGTAAATTCATTTGAGCCGAAAAATATCTGGGTTTACTGGAAATGAACGCTTGCTTGTAGGAGGACACAGAGCATGGCGTTAAACTCCGATTCTAAAGCGAAACTCAGAAAAGTGTTCTCATCAAGGTAACACAATCTGGTTTAATGCAAGAAGCATGCTCTTCTTGCCAGCATCTGCAATACAGCAAGAAACATGAGCATGCCCAGAAAAAAAGAAATGTGTTTCCTACTCATACGGACCATATCTAGTTCAACTCTGCTTTTGAAACTGATACAATCCATATGATCTCTTACATAGATGCTCTTTAGTAAATAGTGAAAATCGTATTGGTTTCGTAAACTGTGTAAATTCATTTGAGCCGAAAAATAACTGGGTTTCCCGGAAATGAACGGTTGCGTGTAGGAGGACACAGAGCATGGCGTTAAACTCCGATTCTAAAGGGAAACTCAGAAAAGTGTTCTCATCAAGGAAACACAGTCTGGTTTAATGCAAGAAGCATGCTCTTCTTTCCAGCATCTGCAGTACAGCAAGAAACATGAGCATGGCCAGAGAAAAAGAACTGTGTTTCCTACTCATACAGACCATATCTCGTTCAACTCTGCTTATGAAACTGATACAAACCACAGCATCTCTTACATAGATGCTCTTTAGTTAGTAGTGAAAATCGTGTTGGTTTTGTGAACTGTGTAAATTCATTTGGCGCTGAAAATGCACTGCGTTTGCCAGAAATGAACTCTTGCTTGTAGGACGACATAGAGCATGGAGTTTAACTCCGAATCTAAATGGAAATTCAGAAGAGTGTTCTCATCCATGAAACACAGTCTGTTATAACGCAAGAAGCATGCTCTTCTTTCCAGCATCTGCAATACAACAAGAAACATGAGCATGGCCAGAAAAAAAGAACTGTGTTTTCCACAAATACGGACCATATCTAGTTCAACTCTGCTTATGAACTTGATACAAAGCACAGCATCTCTTACATAGATGCACTTTAGTTAATAGTGAAAAACGTGTTGGGTTTGTGAACTGTGTAAATTCATTTAGGCCGAAAATTCACTGCCTTTACCACAAATGTACTCTTGCTTGTAGGAAAACACAGAACATTTAGTTTAACTCAATTCCTGAAGGGAAATTCAGAGAGGTGTTCTCATCCATGAAACACATCTGTTTTAATGCAAGAAGCATGCTCTTCTTGCCAGCATCTGCAATACAGCAAGGAACATGAGCATGCCCAGAAAAAAAGAACTGTGTTTCCTACTCATACGGACCATATCTAGTTCAACTCTGCTTATGAAACTGATACAATCCATATGATCTCTTACATAGATGCACTTTAGTCAATAGTGAAAATCTTATTGGTTTCGTAAACTGTGTAAATTCATTTGAGCCGAAAAATAATTGGGTTTACCGGAAATGAACTCTTGCTTGTAGGACGACATAGAGCATGGAGTTTAACTCCGATTATGAATGGAAATTCAGAAGAGTGTTCTCATCCATGAAACACAGTCTGTTATAACGCAAGAAGCATGCTCTTCTTTCCAGCATCTGCAATACAACAAGAAACATGAGCATGGCCAGAAAAAAAGAACTGTGTTTTCCACAAATACGGACCATATGTAGTTCAACTCTGCTTATGAACTTGATACAAAGCACAGCATCTCTTACATAGATGCATTTTAGTTAATAGTGAAAAACGTGTTGGGTTTGTGAACTGTGTAAATTCATTTGAGCCAAAAAATAAATGGGTTTACCGGAAATGAACTCTTGCTTTTTGGAAGACACAGATCCTTTGGTTAAACTCAGTTTCTGAAGGGAAATTCAGAGCAGTGTTCTCATCCATGAAACACATCTGTTTTATTGGAAGAAGCATGCTCTTCTTTTCAGCATCTGCAATACAGCAAGGAACATGAGCATGCCAGGAAGAAAAGAACTGTGTTTCCTACTCACACGGACCATATCTAGTTCAACACTGCTTATGAAAATGATAAAATCCACATCATCTCGTCAATAGATGCTCTTTAGTTAATAGTGAATATCGTATTGGTTTCGTGAACTGTGTAAATTCATTTGAGCCCAAAAATAAATGGGTTTACCGGAAATGAACTCTTGCGTGTAGGAAGACACAGAGCATGGAGTTTAACTCTGACTGTAAAAGGAAATTCAGAAGAGTGTTCTCATCCATGAAACACAGTCGGTTTTAACGCAAGAAGCATGCTCTTCTTTCCAGCATCTGCAATACAGCAAGAAACATGAGCATGGCCAGAAAAAAAGAAATGTGTTTCATACTCATACGGACCATATCTAGTTCAACTCTGCTTATGAAACTGATACAAACCACAGCATCTCTTACATAGATGCTCTTTAGTTAGTAGTGAAAATTGTGTTGGTTTTGTGAACTGTGTAATTTCATTTTGCGCTGAAAATGCACTGCGTTTACCAGAAATGAACTCTTGCTTGTAGGACAACATAGTGCATGGAGTTTAACTCAGATTCTAAATGGAAATTCAGAAGAGTGTTCTCATCCATAAAACACAGTCTGTTATAACGCAAGAAGCATGCTCTTCTTTCCAGCATCTGCAATACAACAAGAATCATGAGCATGGCCAGAAATAAAGAACTGTGTTTCCCACAAATACGGACCATATCTAGTTCAACTCTGCTTATGAACTTGATACAAAGCAGAGCATCTCTTACATAGATGCTCTTTAGTTAGTAGTGAAAATCGTGTTGGTTTCGTCAACTGAGTAAATTCATGTGGCGCGGAAAATTCACTGCTTTTACGAGAAATGAACTCTTGCTTGTAGGATGACATAGAGCATGGAGTTTAACTCTGATTCTAAAATGAAATTCAAAAGAGTGTTCTCATCCATGAAACACAGTCTGTTATAACGCAAGAAGCATGCTCTTCTTTCCAGCATCTGCAATACAGCAAGAAACATGAGCATGGCCAGAAAAAAAGAACTGTGTTTCCGACTCATACAGACCATATCTAGTTCAACTCTGCTTATGAAATTGATACAAAGCACAGCATCTCTTACATAGAT
The DNA here is from genome assembly GCA_949786405.1 of Onychomys arenicola. Classification (NCBI taxonomy): domain Eukaryota; kingdom Metazoa; phylum Chordata; class Mammalia; order Rodentia; family Cricetidae; genus Onychomys; species Onychomys arenicola. The sequence continues at coordinate 503,676 of CATKUM010000022.1, read as the reverse complement.
TCACTTTAGTTAATAGTGAAAAACGTGTTGGGTTTGTGAACTGTGTAAATTCATTTGAGCCGAAAATTCACTGCGTTTACCAGAAATGAACACTTGCTTGTAGGAAGACACAGATCCTTTGGTTACACTCAGTTTCTGAAAGGAAATTCAGAGCAGTGTTCTCATCCATGAAACACATCTGTTTTATTGGAAGAAGCATGCTCTTCTTTTCAGCATCTGCAATACAGCAAGGAACATGAGCATGCCAGGAAGAAAAGAACTGTGTTTCCTACTCACACGGACCATATCTAGTTCAACACTGCTTATGAAAATGATAAAATCCACATCATCTCGTCAATAGATGCTCTTTAGTTAATAGTGAATATCGTATTGGTTTCGTGAACTGTGTAAATTCATTTGAGCCCCAAAATAAATGGGTTTACCGGAAATGAACTCTTGCTTGTAGGAAGACACAGAGCATGGAGTTTAACTCTGACTGTAAAAGGAAATTCAGAAGAGTGTTCTCATCCATGAAACACAGTCGGTTTTAACGCAAAAAGCATGCTCTTCTTTCCAGCATCTGCAATACAGCAAGAAACATGAGCATGGCCAGAAAAAAAGAACTGTGTTTCATACTCATACGGACCATATCTAGTTCAACTCTGCTTATGAAACTGATACAAACCACAGCATCTCTTACATAGATGCACTTTAGTTAATAGTGAAAAACGTGTTGGGTTTGTGAACTGTGTAAATTCATTTGCGCCGAAAATTCACTGCGTTTGCCAGAAATGAACTCTTGCTTGTAGGACGACATAGAGCATGGAGTTTAACTCCGATTCTAAAGCGAAACTCAGAAAAGTGTTCTCATCAAGGTAGCACCGTCTGGTTTAATGCAAGAAGCATGCTCTTCTTTCCAGCATCTGCAATACAGCAAGAAACATGAGCATGGCCGAAAATAAGAACTGTGTTTCCTACTCATACAGACGATATCTCGTTCAATTCTGCTTATGAAACTGATACAAACCACAGCATCTCTTACATAGATGCTCTTTAGTTAGTAGTGAAAATTGTGTTGGTTTTGTGAACTGTGTAATTTCATTTTGCGCTGAAAATGCACTGCGTTTACCAGAAATGAACTCTTGCTTGTAGGACAACATAGAGCATGGAGTTTAACTCAGATTCTAAATGGAAATTCAGAAGAGTGTTCTCATCCATGAAACACAGTCTGTTATAACGCAAGAAGCATGCTCTTCTTTCCAGCATCTGCAATACAACAAGAATCATGAGCATGGCCAGAAATAAAGAACTGTGTTTCCCACAAATACGGACCATATCTAGTTCAACTCTGCTTATGAACTTGATACAAAGCAGAGCATCTCTTACATAGATGCTCTTTAGTTAGTAGTGAAAATCGTGTTGGTTTCGTCAACTGAGTAAATTCATGTGGCGCGGAAAATTCACTGCTTTTACGAGAAATGAACTCTTGCTTGTAGGATGACATAGAGCATGGAGTTTAACTCTGATTCTAAAATGAAATTCAAAAGAGTGTTCTCATCCATGAAACACAGTCTGTTATAACGCAAGAAGCATGCTCTTCTTTCCAGCATCTGCAATACAGCAAGAAACATGAGCATGGCCAGAAAAAAAGAACTGTGTTTCCGACTCATACAGACCATATCTAGTTCAACTCTGCTTATGAAATTGATACAAAGCACAGCATCTCTTACATAGATTCACTTTAGTTAATAGTGAAAAACGTGTTGGGTTTGTGAACTGTGTAAATTCATTTGAGCCGAAAATTCACTGCATTTACCAGAAATGAACACTTGCTTGTAGGAAGACACAGATCCTTTGGTTACACTCAGTTTCTGAAAGGAAATTCAGAGCAGTGTTCTCATCCATGAAACACATATGTTTTATTGGAAGAAGCATGCTCTTCTTTTCAGCGTCTGCAATACAGCAGGGAACATGAGCATGCCAGGAAGAAAAGAACTGTGTTTCCTACTTATACGGACCAGATCTAGTTCAACACTGCTTATGAAACTGATACAAACCACATAATCTCTTCCATAGATGCTCTTTAGTTAATAGTGAAAATCCTATTGGTTTCGTGAACTGTGTAAATTCATTTGAGCCTAAAAATAACCGGGTTTACTGGAAATGAACTCTTGCTTGTAGGAAGACACAGATCCTTAGGTTAAACTCAGTTTCTGAAGGGAAATTCAGAGCAGTGTTTTCATCCATGAAACACACTCCGTTTTATTGGAAGAAGCATGCTCTTCTTTTCAGCGTCTGCAATACAGCAAGGAACATGAGCATGCCCAGAAAAAAAGAACTGTGTTTCCTACTCATACAGACCAAATCTCATTAAACTCTGCTTATGAAACTGATACAAAGCACAGCATCTCTTACATAGATGTACTTTAGTTAATAGTGAAAATCGTATTGGTTTCGTAAACTGTGTAAATTCATTTGAGCCGAAAAATATCTGGGTTTACTGGAAATGAACGCTTGCTTGTAGGAGGACACAGAGCATGGCGTTAAACTCCGATTCTAAAGCGAAACTCAGAAAAGTGTTCTCATCAAGGTAACACAATCTGGTTTAATGCAAGAAGCATGCTCTTCTTTCCAGCATCTGCAATACAGCAAGAAACATGAGCATGACCAGAAAAAAAGAACTGTGTTTCCTACTCATACAGACCATATCTCCTTCAACTCTGGTTATGAAACTGATACAAACCACAGCATCTCTTACATAGATGCTCTTTAGTTAGAGGTGAAAATCGTGTTGGTTTTGTGAACTGTGTAAATTCATGTGCGGCTGAAAATGCACTGCGTTTGCCAGAAATGAACTCTTGCTTGTAGGACGACATAGAGCATGGAGTTTAACTCCGATTCTAAATGGAATTTCAGAAGAGTGTTCTCATCCATGAAACACAGTCTGTTATAACGCAAGAAGCATGCTCTTCTTTCCAGCATCTGCAATACAACAAGAAACATGAGCATGGCCAGAAAAAAAGAACTGTGTTTTCCACAAATACGGACCATATCTAGTTCAACTCTGCTTATGAACTTGATACAAAGCACAGCATCTCTTACATAGATGCACTTTAGTTAATAATGAAAAACGTGTTGGGTTTGTGAACTGTGTAAATTCATTTGAGCCGAAAATTCACTGCCTTTACCACAAATGTACTCTTGCTTGTAGGAAAACACAGAACATTTAGTTTAACTCAATTCCTGAAGGGAAATTCAGAGAGGTGTTCTCATCCATGAAACACATCTGTTTTAATGCAAGAAGCATGCTCTTCTTGCCAGCATCTGCAATACATCAAGGAACATGAGCATGCCCAGAAAAAAAGAAATGTGTTTCCTACTCATACGGACCATATCTAGTTCAACTCTGCTTATGAAACTGATACAATCCATATGATCTCTTACATTGATGCTCTTTAGTCAATAGTGAAAATCGTATTGGTTTCGTAAACTGTGTAAATTCATTTGACCTGAAAAATAACTGGATTTACCGGAAATGAACGCTTGCTTGTAGGAGGACACAGAGCATGGCGTTAAACTCCGATTCTAAAGCGAAACTCAGAAAAGTGTTCTCATCAAGGTAGCACAGTCTGGTTTAATGCAAGAAGCATGCTCTTCTTTCCAGCATCTGCAATACAGCAAGAAACATGAGCATGGCCAGAAATAAAGAACTGTGTTTCCCACAAATACGGACCATATCTAGTTCAACTCTGCTTATGAACTTGATACAAAGCAGAGCATCTCTTACATAGATGCTCTTTAGTTAGTAGTGAAAATCGTGTTGGTTTCGTCAACTGAGTAAATTCATGTGGCGCGGAAAATTCACTGCTTTTACGAGAAATGAACTCTTGCTTGTAGGATGACATAGAGCATGGAGTTTAACTCTGATTCTAAAATGAAATTCAAAAGAGTGTTCTCATCCATGAAACACAGTCTGTTATAACGCAAGAAGCATGCTCTTCTTTCCAGCATCTGCAATACAGCAAGAAACATGAGCATGGCCAGAAAAAAAGAACTGTGTTTCCTACTCATACAGACCATATCTAGTTCAACTCTGCTTATGAAATTGATACAAAGCACAGCATCTCTTACATAGATTCACTTTAGTTAATAGTGAAAAACGTGTTGGGTTTGTGAACTGTGTAAATTCATTTGAGCCGAAAATTCACTGCGTTTACCAGAAATGAACACTTGCTTGTAGGAAGACACAGATCCTTTGGTTACACTCAGTTTCTGAAAGGAAATTCAGAGCAGTGTTCTCATCCATGAAACACATATGTTTTATTGGAAGAAGCATGCTCTTCTTTTCAGCGTCTGCAATACAGCAGGGAACATGAGCATGCCAGGAAGAAAAGAACTGTGTTTCCTACTCATACGGACCATATCTAGTTCAACACTGCTTATGAAACTGATACAAACCACATAATCTCTTCCATAGATGCTCTTTAGTTAATAGTGAAAATCCTATTGGTTTCGTGAACTGTGTAAATTCATTTGAGCCTAAAAATAACCGGGTTTACTGGAAATGAACTCTTGCTTGTAGGAAGACACAGATCCTTTGGTTAAACTCAGTTTCTGAAGGGAAATTCAGAGCAGTGTTTTCATCCATGAAACACACTCCGTTTTATTGGAAGAAGCATGCTCTTCTTTTCAGCGTCTGCAATACAGCAAGGAACATGAGCATGCCCAGAAAAAAAGAACTGTGTTTCCTACTCAAACAGTCCATATCTCGTTCAACTCTGCTTATGAAACTGATACAAACCACAGCATCTCTTACATAGATGCTCTTTAGTTAGTAGTGAAAATCGTGTTGGTTTTGTGAACTGTGTAAATTCATTTCGCGCTGAAAATGCACTGCGTTTACCAGAAATGAACTCTTGCTTGTAGGACAACATAGAGCATGGAGTTTAACTCCGATTCTAAATGGAAATTCAGAAGAGTGTTCTCATCCATGAAACACAGTCTGTTATAACGCAAGAAGCATGCTCTTCTTTCCAGCATCTGCAATACAACAAGAAACATGAGCATGTCCAGAAATAAAGGACTGTGTTTCCCACAAATACGGACCATATCTAGTTCAACTCTGCTTATGAACTTGATACAAAGCAGAGCATCTCTTACATAGATGCTCTTTAGTTAATAGTGAAAATCGTGTTGGTTTCGTCAACTGAGTAAATTCATGTGGCGCGGAAAATTCACTGCTTTTACCAGAAATGAACTCTTGCTTGTAGTATGACATAGAGCATGGAGTTTAACTCTGATTCTAAAAGGAAATTCAGAAGAAAGTTCTCATCCATGAAACACAGTCGGTTTTAATGCAAGAAGCATGCTCTTCTTTCCAGCTTTGCAATATAGCAAGGAACATGAGCATGCCCAGAAAAAAGGAACCGTGTCTCCTACTCTTACGGACCATATATAGTTCAACTGATACAAACCACAGCATCTCTTACATAGATGCTTGTGAGTTAATAGTGAAAATCGGTTGGTTTCGTGAACTGTATAAGTTCATTTGACACGAAAAATAACTGGGTTTACAGGAAATAAACTCTTGCTTGTAGGAAGACACAGAGCATGGCGTTAAACTCCGATTCTAAAGGGAAATTCAGAAAAGTGTTCTCATCAAGGAAACACAGTCTGTTTTAATGCAAGAAGCATGCTCTTCTTTCCAGCACCTGCAATACAGTAAGAAACATGAGCATGGCCAGAAAAAAAGAACTGTGTTTCCTACTCATACGGACCATATCTCGTTCAACTCTGATTATGAAACTCATAAAAACCACAGCATCTCTTACATAGATGCTCTTTAGTTAATAGTGAAAAACGTGTTGGGTTTGTGAACTGTGTAAATTCATTTGAGCCGAAATTACACTCCCTTTACCAGAAATGAACTCTTGCTTATAGGAAAACACAGAGCATTTGGTTGAACTCCATTCCCGAAGGGAAATTCAGAAGAGTGTCCTCATCCATGAAACACAGTCTGTGTTAACGCAATTACCATGTTCTTCTTTCCAGGATCTGCAATACAGGAAGAAACATGAGCATGGCCAGAATAAAAGAACTGTGTTTCTACTCATATGGACCATATGTAGTTCAACTCTGCTTATGAAAGTGATACAAACCACATCATCTTATACATAGATGCTCTTTAGTTAATAGTGAAAAACGTGTTGGGTTTGTGAACTGTGTAAATTCATTTGAGACAAAAATTCACTGCGTTTACTAGAAATGAACTCTTGCTTGGAGGAAGACACAGAGCCTTTGGTTTAACTCCGTTTCTGAAGGGAAATTCAGACCAGTGTTCTCATCCATGAAACACACTCTGTTTTATCGCATGATCATGCTCTTCTTTCCAGCATCTGGAATACAGCAAGGAACGTTAGCATGCCCAGAAAAAAAGAACTGTGTTTCCAACTCATACAGACCATATTTAGTTCAACTCTGCTTATGAAACTGATACAACCCATATCATCTTTCACATAGATGCTCTTTAGTTAATAGTGAAAAAGGTGTTGGGTTCGTGACCTGTGTAAATTCATTTGAGTCAAAAATTAACTGGGTTTACCGGAAATGAACTCTTGCATATAGCACGACACAGAGCATGGAGTTTAACTCTGATTCTAAATGGAAATTCAGAAGAGTGTTCTCATCCATGAAACATTCTGTTTAACGCAAGAAGCATGCTCTTCTTTCCTGCATCTGCAATACAGCAAGAAACATGAGCATGGCCAGAAAAAAAGAACTGTGTTTCCTACTCATACGGACCATATCTAGTTCAACTCTGCTTATGAAACTGATACAAACAACAGCATCTCTTACACAGATGCTCTCTAGTTAATAGTGAAAAACATTTTGGATTTGTGAACTGTGTAAATTCATTTGAGCCGAAATTTCACTGCCTTTACCCGAAATGAACTCTTGCTTGTAGTTAGACACAGTGCATTTGGTTTACTTCTGTTTCTGAAGGGAAATTCAGACCAGTGTTCTCATCCATGAAACACACTCTGTTTCAATGCAAGAACTATGCTCTTCTTTCCAGCGTGTGCAATACAGCAAGAAACATGAGCATGGCAAGAAAAAAAGAACTGTGTTTCCTAATAATACAGACCATATCTCGTTCAACTCTGCTTATGCAACTGATAAAAACCACATCATCTCTTACATAGATGCTCTTTAGTTAATAGTGAAAATCGTATTGGTTTTGTCAACTGTGTAAATTCATTTGAGCCGAAAAATAACTGGTTTTACCGGAAATGAACTCTTGCTTGTAGGAAGACACAGATCCTTTGGTTAAACTAAGTTTCTTAAGGGAAATTCAGAGCAGTCTTCTGATCCATGAAACACACTCCGTTTTATTGGAAGAAGCATGGTCTTCTTTTCAGCGTCTGCAATACAGCAAGGAACATGAGCGTGCCAGTATGAAAAGAACTGTGTTTCTTACTCATACGGACCATATCTAGTTCAACACTGCTTATGAAACTGATACAAACCACAGCATCTCTTAAATAGACGCTCTTTAGTTAATAGTGATAAACGTATTGGGTTCGTGAACTATGTAAATTCTTTGAGCCCAAAATTCACTGGTTTTACCAAAAATGAACTCTTGCTTGTAGGAAGACACAGAGCATTTGGTTTAACACCATTTCTGAAGGGAAATTCAGACCAATGTTCTCATACATGAAACATACTCTGTTTTAACGCAAGAAGCATGCTCTTCTTTCCAGCTTTGCAATATAGAAAGGACGACACAGAGCATGGAGTTTAACTCTGATTCCAAATGGTAATTCAGAGGAGTGTTCTCATCCATGAAACACATTCCGTTTTAACGCAAGAAGCATGCTCTTCTTTCCAGGATCTGCAATACAGCAAGGAACATGAGCATGCGCAAAAAAAAAGAACTGTGTTTCCTACTCATACGGAGCATATCTAGTTCAACTGTGCTTATGAATCTGATAGAAACCACAGCATCTCTTACATAGATGCTCTTTAGTTAATAGTGAAAAACGTGTTGGGTTCGTGACCTGTGTAAATTCATTTGAGCCGAAAAATAACTGGGTTTACCGGAAATGAACTCTTGCTTATAGAAAGACACAGAGCATGGAGTTTAACTCATATCTATAGAGAAATTCAAAAAAGTGTTCTCATCAATGTAACACAGTCTGTTTTAACGCAAAAAGCATGCTCTTCTTTACAGCGTCTGCAATACAGCAAGGAACTTGAGCATGCCCAGAAAAAAATAACTGTGTTTACTTCTCATACGGACCATATCTCGTTCAACTCTGCTTATGAGACTGATACAAACCACAGCATCTCTTACATAGATGCTCTTTAGATAATAGTGAAAAACGTGTTGGGTTTGTGAACTGTGTAAATTCATTTGAGCCGAAATTACACTCCCTTTACCAGAAATGAACTCTTGCTTATAGGAAAACACAGAGCATTTGGTTGAACTCCATTCCCGAAGGGAAATTCAGAAGAGTGTCCTCATCCATGAAACACAGTCTGTGTTAACACAATTAGCATGTTCTTCTTTCCAGGATCTGCAATACAGCAAGGAACATGAGCATGCACAAAAAAAAAAGAACTGTGTTTCCTATTCATAAGGACCATATCTAGTTCAACTCTGCTTATGAAACTGATACAAACCACATCATCTTATACATAGATGCTCTTTAGTTAATAGTGAAAAACGTGTTGGGTTTGTGAACTGTGTAAATTCATTTGAGACGAAAATTCACTGCGTTTACCAGAAATGAACTCTTGCTTGGAGGAAGACACAGAGCCTTTGGTTTAACTCCGTTTCTGAAGGGAAATTCAGACCAGTGTTCTCATCCATGAAACACACTCTGTTTTATCGCATGATCATGCTCTTCTTTCCAGCATCTGGAATACAGCAAGGAACGTTAGCATGCCCAGAAAAAAAGAACTGTGTTTCCAACTCATACAGACCATATTTAGTTCAACTCTGCTTATGAAACTGATACAACCCATATCATCTTTCACATAGATGCTCTTTAGTTAATAATGAAAAACCTGTTGGGTTTGTGAACTGTGTAAATTCATTTGAACCGAAATTACACTCCGTTTACCAGAAATGAACTCTTGCTTGTTGGAAAACACAGATCATTTGGTTGAACTCCATTCCCGAAGGGAAATTCAGAAGAGTGTCCTCATCCATGTAACACAATCAGTGTTAACGCAATTACCATGTTCTTCTTTCCAGGATCTGCAATACAGGAAGAAACATGATCATGGCCAGAATAAAAAACTGTGTTTCTACTCATATGGACCATATGTATTTCAACTCTGCTTATGAAACTGATACATACCACAGCATCGCTTACATAGATGATCTCTAGTTAATAGTGAAAAACGTGTTGTGTTTGTGAACTCTGTAAATTCATTTGAGCCCAAATTTCACTGCCATTACTAGAAATGAACTCTTGCTTGTATTAAGACACAGAGCCTTTGGTTTACTTCTGTTACTGAATGGAAATTCAGACCAGTGTTCTCAACCATGAAACACACTCTGTTTTAAGGCTCATAGCATGCTCTTCTTTCCAGCATCTGCAATAGAGCAAGGAACATGAGTATGTCCAGAAAAAAAGAACTGTGTTTCCTAATCATACAGACAATATTTAGTTCAACTCTGCTTATGAAACTGATACAACCCATATCATCTTTCACATAGATGCTCTTTAGTTAATGGTGAAAAACGTGACGGGTTCGTGACCTGTGTAAATTCATTTGAGCCGAAAAATAACGGGGTTTACCGGAAATGAACTCTTGCTTATAGAAAGACACAGAGCATGGAGTTTAACTCATTTCTAAAGGGAAATTCAAAAAATTGTTCTCATCAATGTAACACAGTCTGTTTTAACGCAAAAAGCATGCTCTTCTTTACAGCGTCTGCAATACAGCAAGGAACATGAGCATGCACAGAAAAAAATAACTGTGTTTACTACTCATACGGACCATATCTCGTTCAACTGTGCTTATGAGACTGATACAAACCACAGCAACTCTTACATAGATACTCTTTAGTTAATAGTGAAAGTCGTGTTGGTTTCGTGAACTGTGTAAATTCATTAGGGGCCGAAAATTCAATGAGTTTACCAGAAATGAACTCTTGCTTATAGGACGACACAGAGCATGGAGTTTAACTCTGATTCTAAATGGAAACTCAGAAGAGTGTTCTCATCTATGAAACGCATTCTTTTTTAACGCAAGAAGCATGCTCTTCTTTCCTGCATCTGCAATACAGCAAGAAACATGAGCATGGCCAGAAAAAAGAACTGTGTTTCCTATTCATATGCACCATATCTACTTCAACTCTGCTTATGAAAGTGATAAAAACAACAGCATCTCTTACACAGATGCTCTCTAGTTAATAGAGAAAAACGTGTTGGGTTTGTGAACTGTGTAAATTCATTTGAGCCGAAATTTCACTGTGTTTACCAGAAATGAACTCTTGATTGTAGGAAGACAGAGAGCCTTTGGTTTACTTCTGTTTCTGAAGGGAATTTCAGACCAGTGTTCTCATCCATGAAACACACTCTGTTTTAACACAACAAGTATGCTCTTCTTTCCAGCGTCTTCAATACAGCAAAGAACATGAGCATGCGCAAAAAAAAGAACTGTGTTTCCTATTCATACAGACCATATCTAGTTCAACTCTGCTTATGAAACTGATACAAACCACATCATCTTATACATAGATGCTCTTTAGTTAATAGTGAAAAACGTGTTGGGTTTGTGAACTGTGTAAATTCATTTGAGACGAAAATTCACTGCGTTTACCAGAAATGAACTCTTGCTTATAGAAAGACACAGAGCATGGAGTTTAACTCATTTATATAGAGAAATTCAAAAAAGTGTTCTCATCAATGTAACACAGTCTGTTTTAACGCAAAAAGCATGCTCTTCTTTACAGCGTCTGCAATACAGCAAGGAACTTGAGCATGCCCAGAAAAAAATAACTGTGTTTACTTCTCATACGGACCATATCTCGTTCAACTCTGCTTATGAGACTGATACAAACCACAGCATCTCTTACATAGATGCTCTTTAGTTAATAGTGAAAAACGTGTTGGGTTTGTGAACTGTGTAAATTCATTTGAGCCGAAATTACACTCCCTTTACCAGAAATGAACTCTTGCTTATAGGAAAACACAGAGCATTTGGTTGAACTCCATTCCCGAAGGGAAATTCAGAAGCCTGTCCTCATCCATGAAACACAGTCTGTGTTAACGCAATTAGCATGTTCTTCTTTCCAGGATCTGCAATACAGCAAGGAACATGAGCATGCCCAAAAAAAAAGAACTGTGTTTCCTATTCATACGGACCATATCTAGTTCAACTCTGCTTATGAACCTGATACAAACCACATCATCTTATACATAGATGCTCTTTAGTTAATAGTGAAAAACGTGTTGGGTTTGTGAACTGTGTAAATTCATTTGAGACGAAAATTCACTGCGTTTACCAGAAATGAACTCTTACTTGGAGGAAGACACAGAGCCTTTGGTTTAACTCCGTTTCTGAAGGGAAATTCAGACCAGTGTTCTCATCCATGAAACACACTCTGTTTTATCGCATGATCATGCTCTTCTTTCCAGCATCTGGAATACAGCAAGGAACGTTAGCATGCCCAGAAAAAAAGAACCGTGTTTCCAACTCATACAGACCATATTTAGTTCAACTCTGCTTATGAAACTGATACAACGCATATCATCTTTCACATAGATGCTCTTTAGTTAATAGTGAAATCATGTTGGGTTCGTGACCTGTGTAAATTCATTTGAGCCGAAAAATAACTGGGTTTACCGGAAATGAACTCTTGCTTATAGAAAGACACAGAGCATGGAGTTTAACTCATTTCTAAAGGGAAATTCAAAAAATTGTTCTCATCAATGTAGCACAGTCTGTTTTAACGCAAAAAGCATGCTCTTCTTTACAGCGTCTGCAATACAGCAAGGAACATGAGCATGCCCAGAAAAAAATAACTGTGTTTACTACTCATTCGGACCATATCTCGTTCAACTCTGCTTATGAGACTGATACAAACCACAGCAACTCTTACATAGATGCTCTTTAGTTAATAGTGAAAGTCGTGTTGGTTTCGTGAACTGTGTAAATCCATTAGGGGCCGAAAATTCAATGAGTTTACCAGAAATGAACTCTTGCTTATAGGACGACACAGAGCATGGAGTTTAACTCTGATTCTAAATGGAAATTCAGAAGAGTGTTCTCATCTATGAAACGCATTCTTTTTTAACGCAAGAAGCATGCTCTTCTTTCCTGCATCTGCAATACAGCAAGAAACATGAGCATGGCCAGAAAAAAAGAACTGTGTTTCCTACTCATACGGACCATATCTAGTTCAACTCTGCTTATGAAACTGATACAAACAACAGCATCTCTTACACAGATGCTCTCTAGTTAATAGTGAAAAACATTTTGGATTTGTGAACTGTGTAAATTCATTTGAGCCGAAATTTCACTGCCTTTACCCGAAATGAACTCTTGCTTGTAGGAAGACATAGTGCATTTGGTTTACTTCTGTGTCTGAAGGGAAATTCAGACCAGTGTTCTCATCCATGAAACACACTCTGTTTTAACGCAAAAAGTATGCTCTTCTTTCCAGCGTCTGCAATACAGCAAGGAACATGAGCATGCGCAAAAAAAAAAAAAAGAACTGTGTTTCCTATTCTTACAGACCATATCTAGTTCAACTCTGCTTATGAAACTGATACAAACCACATCATCTGTTACATAGATTCTCGTTAGTTAATAGTGAAAATCGTATTGGTTTCGTGAACTCTGTAAATTCATTTGAGCAAAAAAATAACTGGATTTACCGGAAATGAACTCTTGCTTGTAGGAAGACACAGATCATGGCGTTTAATTCCGATTGTAAAGGGAAATTCAGAAAAGTGTTCTCATCAATGTAACACACTCTGTTTTAACGCAAAAAGCATGCTCTTCTTTACAGCGTCTGCAATATAGCAAGGAACCTAAGCATGCCCAGAAAAAAAGAACTGTGTTTCCTACTCATACGGAGCATATCTAGTTCAACTGTGCTTATGAATCTAATAGAAACCACAGCATCTCTTACATAGATGCTCTTTAGTTAATAGTGAAAAACGTGTTGGGTTTGTGAACTGTGTAAATTCATTTGAGCCGAAATTACACTCCCTTACCAGAAATGAACTCTTGCTTGTTGGAAAACAAAGATCATTTGGTTGAACTCCATTCCCGAAGGGAAATTCAGAAGAGTGTTCTCATCCATGAAACACAGTCTGTTTTAATGCAAGAAGCATCCTTTTCATTCCAGCATCTGCAATACAGCAAAAAAACATGAGCATGGCCAGAAAAAAAGAACTGTGTGTCCTACTCATACGGACCATATCTAGTTCAACTCTGCTCATGAAACTGATACAAACCACATCATCTCTTACATAGATGCTCGTTAGTTAATAGTGAAAATCGTATTAGTTTCGTGAACTGTGTAAATTCATTTGAGCTGAAAAATAACTGGGTTTACAGGAAATGAACTGTTGCTTGTAGGAAGATACAGCGCATGGAGTTTAACTCCGAATCTAAAGGGAAATTCAGAAAAGTGTTGTCATCCATGAAACACAGTCTGTTTTAACGCAATTAGCATGCTCTTCTTTCCAGGATCTGCAATACAGGAAGAAACATGAGCATGGCCAGAATTAAAGAACTGTGTTTCCTATTCATACGGACCATATCTAGTTCAACTCTGCTTATGAAACTGATACAAACCACAGCAACTCTTACATGGATGCTCTTTAGTTAATAGTGAAAATCATGTTGGTTTCGTGAACTGTGTAAATTCATTTGGCGCCGAAAATTCAATGCGTTTACCAGAAATGAACTCTTGCTTATAGGCGACATAGAGCATGGAGTTTAACTCTGATTCTAAATGGAAATTCAGAAGAGTGTTCTCATCCATGAAACACATTCTGTTTTAATGCAAGAAGCACGCTCTTCTTTCCTGCATCTGCAATACAGCAATAAACATGAGCATGGCCAGAAAAAAAGAACTGTGTTTCCTACTCATACAGACCATATCTAGTTCAACTCTGCTTATGAAACTGATACAAACCACAGCATCTCTTACACAGATGCTCTCTAGTTAATAGTGAAAAACATTTTGGATTTGTGAACTGTGTAAATTCATTTGAGCCGAAATTTCACTGCCTTTACCCGAAATGAACTCTTGCTTGTAGGAAGACATAGTGCATTTGGTTTACTTCTGTGTCTGAAGGGAAATTCAGACCAGGGTTCTCATCCATGAAACACACTCTGTTTTAACGCAAAAAGTATGCTCTTCTTTCCAGCGTCTGCAATACAGCAAGGAACATGAGCATGCGCAAAAAAAAAAAAAAAAGAACTGTGTTTCCTATTCTTACAGACCATATCTAGTTCAACTCTGCTTAGGAAACTGATACAAACCACATCATCTGTTACATAGATTCTCGTTAGTTAATAGTGAAAATCGTATTGGTTTCGTGAACTCTGTAAATTCATTTGAGCAAAAAAATAACTGGGTTTACCGGAAATGAACTCTTGCTTGTAGGAAGACACAGATCATGGCGTTTAATTCCGATTGTAAAGGGAAATTCAGAAAAGTGTTCTCATCAATGTAACACACTCTGTTTTAACGCAAAAAGCATGCTCTTCTTTACAGCGTCTGCAATATAGCAAGGAACCTAAGCATGCCCAGAAAAAAAGAACTGTGTTTCCTACTCATACGGAGCATATCTAGTTCAACTGTGCTTATGAATCTGATAGAAACCAATGCATCTCTTACATAGATGCTCTTTAGTTAATAGTGAAAAACGTGTTGGGTTTGTGAACTGTGTAAATTCATTTGAGCCGAAATTACACTCCCTTACCAGAAATGAACTCTTGCTTGTTGGAAAACAAAGATCATTTGGTTGAACTCCATTCCCGAAGGGAAATTCAGAAGAGTGTTCTCATCCATGAAACACAGTCTGTTTTAATGCAAGAAGCATCCTTTTCATTCCAGCATCTGCAATACAGCAAAAAAACATGAGCATGGCCAGAAAAAAAGAACTGTGTGTCCTACTCATACGGACCATATCTAGTTCAACTCTGCTCATGAAACTGATACAAACCACATCATCTCTTACATAGATGCTCGTTAGTTAATAGTGAAAATCGTATTAGTTTCGTGAACTGTGTAAATTCATTTGAGCTGAAAAATAACTGGGTTTACAGGAAATGAACTGTTGCTTGTAGGAAGATACAGCGCATGGAGTTTAACTCCGAATCTAAAGGGAAATTCAGAAAAGTGTTGTCATCCATGAAACACAGTCTGTTTTAACGCAATTAGCATGCTCTTCTTTCCAGGATCTGCAATACAGGAAGAAACATGAGCATGGCCAGAATTAAAGAACTGTGTTTCCTATTCATACGGACCATATCTAGTTCAACTCTGCTTATGAAACTGATACAAACCACAGCAACTCTTACATGGATGCTCTTTAGTTAATAGTGAAAATCGTGTTGGTTTCGTGAACTGTGTAAATTCATTTGGCGCCGAAAATTCAATGCGTTTACCAGAAATGAACTCTTGCTTATAGGCGACATAGAGCATGGAGTTTAACTCTGATTCTAAATGGAAATTCAGAAGAGTGTTCTCATCCATGAAACACATTCTGTTTTAATGCAAGAAGCACGCTCTTCTTTCCTGCATCTGCAATACAGCAATAAACATGAGCATGGCCAGAAAAAAAGAACTGTGTTTCCTACTCATACAGACCATATCTAGTTCAACTCTGCTTATGAAACTGATACAAACCACAGCATCTCTTACACAGATGCTCTCTAGTTAATAGTGAAAAACATTTTGGATTTGTGAACTGTGTAAATTCATTTGAGCCGAAATTTCACTGCCTTTACCCGAAATGAACTCTTGCTTGTAGGAAGACACAGTACATTTGGTTTACTTCTGTTTCTGAAGGAAAATTCAGACCAGTGTTCTCATCCATGAAACACACTCTGTTTTAACGCAAAAAGTATGCTCTTCTTTCCAGCGTCTGCAATACAGCAAGGAACATGAGCATGCACAAAAAAAAAAAAGAACTGTGTTTCCTATTCTTACAGACCATATCTAGTTCAACTCTGCTTATGAAACTGATACAAACCACATCATCTGTTACATAGATTCTCGTTAGTTAATAGTGAAAATCGTATTGGTTTCGTGAACTCTGTAAATTCATTTGAGCCGAAAAATAACTGGGTTTACCGGAAATGAACTCTTGCTTGTAGGAAGACACAGATCATGGCGTTTAATTCCGATTGTAAAGGGAAATTCAGAAAGTGTTCTCATCAATGTAACACAGTCTGTTTTAACGCAAAAAGCATGCTCTTCTTTACAGCCTCTGCAATATAGCAAGGAACCTGAGCATGCCCAGAAAAAAAGAACTGTGTTTCCTACTCATACGGAGCATATCTAGTTCAACTGTGCTTATGAATCTGATAGAAACCACAGCATCTCTTACAGAGATGCTCTTTAGTTAATAGTGAAAAACGTGTTGGGTTTGTGAACTGTGTAAATTCATTTGAGCCGAAATTACACTCCCTTACCAGAAATGAACTCTTGCTTGTTGGAAAACAAAGATCATTTGGTTGAACTCCATTCCCGAAGGGAAATTCAGAAGAGTGTTCTCATCCATGAAACACAGTCTGTGTTAACGCAATTAGCATGTTCTTCTTTCCAGGATCTGCAATACAGCAAGGAACATGAGAATGCGCAAAAAAAAAAACTGTGTTTCCTATTCATACGGACCATATCTAGTTCAACTCTGCTTATGAAACTGATACAAACCACATCATCTCTTACATAGATGCTCTTTAGTTAATAGTGAAAAACGTGTTGGGTTTGTGAACTGTGTAAATTCATTTGAGACGAAATTACACTCCCTTACCAGAAATGAACTCTTGCTTGTTGGAAAACAAAGATCATTTGGTTGAACTCCATTCCCGAAGGGAAATTCAGAAGGTTGTTCTCATCCATGAAACACAGTCTGTTTTAATGCAAGAAGCATCCTTTTCATTCCAGCATCTGCAATACAGCAAAAAACATGAGCATGGCCAGAAAAAAAGAACTGTGTGTCCTACTCATACGGACCATATCTAGTTCAACTCTGCTCATGAAACTGATACAAACCACATCATCTCTTACATAGATGCTCGTTAGTTAATAGTGAAAATCGTATTAGTTTCGTGAACTGTGTAAATTCATTTGAGCTGAAAAATAACTGGGTTTACAGGAAATGAACTGTTGCTTGTAGGAAGATACAGCGAATGGAGTTTAACTCCGAATCTAAAGGGAAATTCAGAAAAGTGTTGTCATCCATGAAACACAGTCTGTTTTAACGCAATTAGCATGCTCTTCTTTCCAGGATCTGCAATACAGGAAGAAACATGAGCATGGCCAGAATAAAAGAACTGTGTTTCCTATTCATACGGACCATATCTAGTTCAACTCTGCTTATGAACCTGATACAAACCACAGCAACTCTTACATGGATGCTCTTTAGTTAACAGTGAAAATCGTGTTGGTTTCGTGAACTGTGTAAATTCATTTGGCGCCGAAAATTCAATGCGTTTACCAGAAATGAACTCTTGCTTATAGGACGACACAGAGCATGGAGTTTAACTCTGATTCTAAATGGAAATTCAGAAGAGTGTTCTCATCCATGAAACACATTCTGTTTTAACGCAAGAAGCATGCTCTTCTTTCCTGCATCTGCAATACAGCAATAAACATGAGCATGGCCAGAAAAAAAGAACTGTGTTTCCTATTCATACGAACCATATCTAGTTCAATTCTGCTTGTGAAACTGATACAAACCACAGCAACTCTTACACAGATGCTCTCTAGTTAATAGTGAAAAACATTTTGGATTTGTGAACTGTGTAAATTCATTTGAGCCGAAATTTCACTGCCTTTACCCGAAATGAACTCTTGCTTGTAGGAAGACACAGTACATTTGGTTTACTTCTGTTTCTGAAGGAAAATTCAGACCAGTGTTCTCATCCATGAAACACACTCTGTTTTAACGCAAAAAGTATGCTCTTCTTTCCAGCGTCTGCAATACAGCAAGGAACATGAGCATGCACAAAAAAAAAAAAGAACTGTGTTTCCTATTCTTACAGACCATATCTAGTTCAACTCTGCTTATGAAACTGATACAAACCACATCATCTGTTACATAGATTCTCGTTAGTTAATAGTGAAAATCGTATTGGTTTCGTGAACTCTGTAAATTCATTTGAGCCGAAAAATAACTGGGTTTACCGGAAATGAACTCTTGCTTGTAGGAAGACACAGATCATGGCGTTTAATTCCGATTGTAAAGGGAAATTCAGAAAAGTGTTCTCATCAATGTAACACAGTCTGTTTTAACGCAAAAAGCATGCTCTTCTTTACAGCCTCTGCAATATAGCAAGGAACCTGAGCATGCCCAGAAAAAAAGAACTGTGTTTCCTACTCATACGGAGCATATCTAGTTCAACTGTGCTTATG
Source organism: Onychomys arenicola (assembly GCA_949786405.1). Lineage (NCBI taxonomy): Eukaryota > Metazoa > Chordata > Mammalia > Rodentia > Cricetidae > Onychomys > Onychomys arenicola. Next base: position 485,075 of record CATKUM010000022.1, on the reverse strand, counting down.
AATCTGATAGAAACCACAGCATCTCTTACAGAGATGCTCTTTAGTTAATAGTGAAAAACGTGTTGGGTTTGTGAACTGTGTAAATTCATTTGAGCCGAAATTACACTCCCTTACCAGAAATGAACTCTTGCTTGTTGGAAAACAAAGATCATTTGGTTGAACTCCATTCCCGAAGGGAAATTCAGAAGGTTGTTCTCATCCATGAAACACAGTCTGTTTTAATGCAAGAAGCATCCTTTTCATTCCAGCATCTGCAATACAGCAAAAAACATGAGCATGGCCAGAAAAAAAGAACTGTGTGTCCTACTCATACGGACCATATCTAGTTCAACTCTGCTCATGAAACTGATACAAACCACATCATCTCTTACATAGATGCTCGTTAGTTAATAGTGAAAATCGTATTAGTTTCGTGAACTGTGTAAATTCATTTGAGCTGAAAAATAACTGGGTTTACAGGAAATGAACTGTTGCTTGTAGGAAGATACAGCGAATGGAGTTTAACTCCGAATCTAAAGGGAAATTCAGAAAAGTGTTGTCATCCATGAAACACAGTCTGTTTTAACGCAATTAGCATGCTCTTCTTTCCAGGATCTGCAATACAGGAAGAAACATGAGCATGGCCAGAATAAAAGAACTGTGTTTCCTATTCATACGGACCATATCTAGTTCAACTCTGCTTATGAACCTGATACAAACCACAGCAACTCTTACATGGATGCTCTTTAGTTAACAGTGAAAATCGTGTTGGTTTCGTGAACTGTGTAAATTCATTTGGCGCCGAAAATTCAATGCGTTTACCAGAAATGAACTCTTGCTTATAGGACGACACAGAGCATGGAGTTTAACTCTGATTCTAAATGGAAATTCAGAAGAGTGTTCTCATCCATGAAACACATTCTGTTTTAACGCAAGAAGCATGCTCTTCTTTCCTGCATCTGCAATACAGCAATAAACATGAGCATGGCCAGAAAAAAAGAACTGTGTTTCCTATTCATACGAACCATATCTAGTTCAATTCTGCTTGTGAAACTGATACAAACCACAGCAACTCTTACACAGATGCTCTCTAGTTAATAGTGAAAAACGTTTTGGGTTTGTGAACTGTGTAAATTCATTTGAGCCGAAATTTCACTGCCATTACCAGAAATGAACTCTTGCTTGTAGGAAGACACAGTGCATTTGGTTTACTTCTGTTTCTGAAGGGAAATTCTGACCAGTGTTCTCATCCATGAAACACACTCTATTTTAATGCAAAAAGTATGCTCTTCTTTCCTGCGTCTGCAATACAGCAAGGAACATAAGCATGCGCAAAAAAAAAAAAAAGAACTGAGTTTCCTATTCTTACGGACCATATCTAGTTCAACTCTGCTTATGAATCTGATACAAACCACATCATCTGTTACATAGATTCTCGTTAGTTAATAGTGAAAATCGTATTGGTTTCGTGACCTCTGTAAATTCATTTGAGCCGAAAAATAACTGGGTTTACCGGAAATGAACTCTTGCTTGTAGGAAGACACAGATCATGGCGTTTAATTCCGATTGTAAAGGGAAATTCAGAAAAGTGTTCTCATCAATGTAACACAGTCTGTTTTAACGCAAAAAGCATGCTCTTCTTTACAGCGTCTGCAATACAGCAAGGAACATGAGCATGCCCAGAAAAAAAGAACTGTGTTTCCTACTCATACGGAGCATATCTAGTTCAACTGTGCTTATGAATCTGATAGAAACCACAGCATCTCTTACATAGATGCTCTTTAGTTAATAGTGAAAAACGTGTTGGGTTTGTGAACTGTGTAAATTAATTTGAGCCGAAATTACACGCCCTTACCAGAAATGAACTCTTGCTTGTTGGACTCCATTCCCGAAGGGAAATTCAGAAGAGTGTTCTCATCCATGAAACACAGTCTGTTTTAATGCAAGAAGCATCCTTTTCATTCCAGCATCTGCAATACAGCAAAAAACATGAGCATGGCGAGAAAAAAAGAACTGTGTGTCCTACTCATACGGACCATATATAGTTCAACTGTGCTTATGAAACTGATACAAACCACAGCATCTCTTACACAGATGCTCTCTAGTTAATAGTGAAAAACGTTTTGGGTTTGTGAACTGTGTAAATTCATTTGAGCCGAAAAATAACTGGGTTTACCGGAAATGAACTCTTGCTTGTATGAAGACACAGAGCATAGCTTTTAATTCCGATTGTAATAGGAAATTCAGAAAAGTGTTCTCATCAATGTAACACAATCTTTTTTAACGCAAAAAGCATGCTCTTCTTTCCAGCGTCTGCAATGCAGCAAACAACATGAGCATGCCCAGAAAAAAATAACTGTGTTTAATAATCATACGGTCCATATCTCGTTCAACTCTGCTTATGAGACTGATACAAATCACAGCATGTCTTACATAGATGCTCTTTATTTAATAGAGATAAACGCGTTGGGTTTGTGAATGGTGTAAATTCATTTGAGCCGAAAATTCACTGCTTTTACCAAAAATGACCTCTTGTTGTAGGAAGACACAGAGCTTTTGGTTTAACTCCATTTCTGAAGGGAAATTCAGACCAGAGTTCTCATCCATGAAACACACTCTGTTTTAACACAACAAGTATGCTCTTCTTTCCAGCGTCATCAATACAGCAAGGAACATGAGCATGCGCAAATAAAAAGAACTGTGTTTCCTATTCATACAGACCATATCTAGTTCAACTCTGCTTATGAAACTGATACAAACCACAGCATCTTATACATAGATGCTCTTTAGTTAATAGTGAAAATCGTATTGGTTTTGTGAACTGTGTAAATTCATTTGAGCCGAAAAATAACTGGGTTTACCGGAAATGAACTCTTGCCTGTAGGAAGACACAGAGCATGGCGTTTAATTCCGATTGTAAAGGGAAATTCAGAAAAGTGTTCTCATCCATTAAACACATTCTGTTTTAACGCAAGAAGCATGCTCTTCTTTCCTGCATCTGCAATACATCAAGAAACATGAGCATGGCCAGAAAAAAAGAACTGTGTTTCCTTCTCATACGGACCATATCTAGTTCAACACTGCTTATGAAACTGATACAAACCACAGCATCTCTTACATAGATGCTCTCTAGTTAATAGTGAAAAACGTGTTGTGCTTGTGAACTCTGTAAATTCATTTGAGCCCAAATTTCACTGCCATTACTAGAAATGAACTCTTGCTTGTAGGAAGACACAGAGCCTTTGGTTTACTTGTGTTTCTGAAAGGAAATTCAGACCAGTGTTCTCATCCATGAAACACACTCTGTTTTAAGGCTCATAGCATGCTCTTCTTTCCAGCATCTGCAATAGAGCAAGGAACATGAGTATGTCCAGAAAAAAAGAACTGTGTTTCCAAGTCATACAGACAATATTTAGTTCAACTCTGCTTATGACACTGATACAACCCATATCATCTTTCACATAGATGCTCTTTAGTTAATAGTGAAAAACATGTTGGGTTTGTGACCTGTGTAAATTCATTTGAGCCGAAAAATAACTGGGTTTACCGGAAATGAACTCTTGCTTATAGAAAGACACAGAGCATGGAGTTTAACTCATTTCTAAAGGGAAATTCAAAAATAGTGTTCTCATCAATGAAACACAGTCTGTATTAACGCAAAAAGCATGCTCTTCTTTACAGCGTCTGCAATACAGCAAGGAACATGACCATGCCCAGAAAAAAATAACTGTGTTTACAACTCATACGGACCATATCTCGTTCAACTCTGCTTATGAGATTGATACAAACCACAGCAACTCTTACATAGATGCTCTTTAGTTAATAGTGAAAATCGTGTTGGTTTCATGAACTGTGTAAATTCATTAGGGGCCGAAAATTCAATGCGTTTACCAGAAATGAACTCTTGCTTATAGGACGACACAGAGCATGGAGTTTAACTCTGATTCTAAATGGTAATTCAGAAGAGTGTTCTCATCCATGAAATACATTCCGTTTTAACGCAAGAAGCATGCTCTTCATTCCTGCATCTGCAATAAAGCAAGAAACATGAGCATGGCCAGAAAAAAAGAACTGTGTTTCCTACTCATACGGACCATATCTAGTTCAACTCTGCTTATGAAAGTGATACAAACCAAAGCATCTCTTACACAGATGCTCTCTAGTTAATAGAGAAACGTGTTGGGTTTGTGAATTGTGTAAATTCCTTTGAGCCGAAATTTCACTGCCTTTACCAGAAATGAACTCTTGATTGTAGGAAGACACAGAGCCTTTGGTTTACTTCTGTTTCTGAAGGGAATTTCAGACCAGTGTTCTCATGCATGAAACACACTCTGTTTTAACACAACAAGTATGCTCTTCTTTCCAGCCTCTTCAATACTGCAAGCAACATGAGCATGCGCAAATAAAAAGAACTGTGTTTCCTATTCATACAGACCATATCTAGTTCAACTCTGCTTATGAAACTGATACAAACCACAGCATCTTATACATAGATGCTCTTTAGTTAATAGTGAAAATCATATTGGTTTCGTGAACTGTGTAAATTCATTTGAGCCAAAAAATAACTGGGTTTACCGGAAATGAACTCTTCCTTGTAGGAAGACACAGAGCATGGCGTTTAATTCCGATTGTAAAGGGAAATTCAGAAAAGAGTTCTCATCAATGTAACACAATCTGTTTTAACGCAAAAAGCATGCTCTTCTTTACAGCATCTGCAATACAGCAAGGAACATGAGCATGCCTCCCAAAAAAATAACTGTGTTTACTACTCATATGGACCATATCTCGTTCAACTCTGCTTATGAGACTGATACAAATCACAGCATGTCTTACATAGATGCTCTTTATTTAATAGAGATAAACCGTTGGGTTTGTGAATTGTGTAAATTCATTTGAGCCGAAAATTCACTGCTTTTACCAAAAATGAACTCTTGTTGTAGGAAGACACAGAGCTTTTGTTTTAACTCCATTTCTGAAGGGAAATTCAGACCAGAGTTCTCATCCATGAAACACACTCTGTTTTAACGCAAGAAGCATGCTCTTCTTTCCAGCGTCTGCAATACAGCAAGGAACATGAGCATGCCCAGAAAAAAAGAACTGTGTTTACTACTCATACGGACCATATCTCATTCAACTCTGCTTATGAAACTGATACAAACCACAGCAAATCTTACATGGATGCTCTTTAGTTAATAGTGAAAATCGTGTTGGTTTCGTGAACTGTGTAAATTCATTTGGCGCTGAAAATTCAATGCGTTTACCAGAAATGATCTCTTGCTTATAGGCGACACAGAGCATGGAGTTTAACTCTGATTCTAAATGGAAATTCAGAAGAGTGTTCTCATCCATGAAACACATTCTGTTTTAACGCAAGAAGCATGCTCTTCTTTCCTGCATCTGCAATACAGCAAGAAACATGAGCATGGCCAGAAAAAAAGAACTGTGTTTCATTCTCATATGGACCATATCTAGTTCAACACTGCTTATGAAACTGATACAAACCACAGCATATCTTACATAGATGCTCTCTAGTTTATAGTGAAAAACGTGTTGGGTTTGTGAACTGTGTAAATTCATTTGAGCCGAAATTACAATCCTTTATCAGAAATTAACTCTTGCTTGTTGGAAAACAAAGATCATTTGGTTGAACTCCATTCCCGAAGGGAAATTAGGAAGAGTGTTCTCATCCATGAAATACAGTCTGTTTTAAGGCAGGAAGCATCCTTTTCATTCCAGCATCTGCAATACAGCAAAAAACATGAGCATGGCCAGAAAAAAGTACTGTGTGTCCTACTCATACGGACCATATCAAGTTCAACTCTGCTTATGAAACTGATACAAACCACATCATCTCTTACATAGATGCTCGTTAGTTAATAGTGAAAATCGTATTAGTTTTGTGAACTGTGTAAATTCATTTGAGCTGAAAAATAACTGGGTTTACAGGAAATGAACTGTTGCTTGTAGGAAGACACAGCGCATGGAGTTTAACTCCGAATCTAAAGGGAAATTCAGAAAAGTGTTGTCATCCATGAAACACAGTCTGTTTTAACGCAATTAGCATGCTCTTCTTTCCAGGATCTGCAAAACAGGAAGAAACATGAGCATGGCCAGAATAAAAGAACTGTGTTTCCTACTCATACGGAAGATTTCTAGTTCAACTCTGCTTATGAAACTGATACAAACCACAGCATCTCTTACATAGATGCTCTCTAGTTAATAGTCAAAAACATGTTGTGTTTGTGAACTCTGTAAATTCATTTGAGCCGAAATTTCACTGCAATTACTAGAAATGAACTCTTGCTTGTAGGAAGAGACAGAGCCTTTGGTTTACTTCTGTTTCTGAATGGAAATTCAGACCAGTGTTCTCATCCATGAAACACACTCTGTTTTAAGGCTAATAGCATGCTCTTCTTTCCAGCGTCTGGAATACAGCAAGGAACTTGAGCATGGCCAAAAAAAAAGAACTGTGTTTCCTACTCATACAAACCATATTTAGTTGAACTCTGCTTATGAAACTGACACAACCCGTATCATCTTTTACATAGATGCTCTTTAGTTAATAGTGAAAAACCTGTTGGGTTCGTGACCTGTGTAAATTCATTTGAGCCAAAAAATAACTGGGTTTACCGGAAATGAACTCTTGCTTGTAGGAAGATACAGAGCATGGAGTTTAACTCATTTCTAAAGAGAAATTCAAAAAAGTGTTCTCATCAATGTAACACAGTCTGTTTTAACGCAATTAGAATGCTCTTCTTTCCAGGATCTGCAAAACAGGAAGAAACATGAGCATGGCCAGAATAAAAGAACTGTGTTTCCTACTCATACGGACCATTTCTAGTTCAACTCCGCTTATGAAACTGATACAAACCACAGCATCTCTTACATAGATGCTCTCTAGTTAATAGTGAAAAACGTGTTGTGTTTGTGAACTCTGTAAATTCATTTGAGCCCAATTTCGCTGCCATTACTAGAAATGAACTCCTGATTGTAGGAAGAGACAGAGCCTTTGGTTTACTTCTGTTTCTGAATGGAAATTCACACCAGTGTTCTCATCCATGAAACACACTCTGTTTAAAGGCTAACAGCATGCTCTACTTTCCAGCGTCTGCAATACAGCAAGGAACATGAGCATGCCCAGAAAAAAAGAACTGTGTTTACTACTCATACGGACCATATCTCGTTCAACTCTGCTTATGAAACTGATACAAACCACAGCATCTTATACATAGATGCTCTTTAGTTAATAGTGAAAATCGTATTGGTTTCGTGAACTCTGTAAATTCATTTGAGCCGAAAAATAACTGGGTTTACCGGAAATGAACTCTTCCTTGTAGGAAGACACAGAGCATGGCGTTTAATTCCGATTGTAAAGGGAAATTCAGAAAAGTGTTCTCATCAATGTAACACAATCTGTTTTAACGCAAAAAGCATGCTCTTCTTTACAGCATCTGCAATACAGCAAGGAACATGAGCATGCCTCCCAAAAAAATAACTGTGTTTACTACTCATATGGACCATATCTCGTTCAACTCTGCTTATGAGACTGATACAAATCACAGCATGTCTTACATAGATGCTCTTTATTTAATACAGATAAACCGTTGGGTTTGTGAATGGTGTAAATTCATTTGAGCCGAAAATTCACTGCTTTTACCAAAAATGACCTCTTGTTGTAGGAAGACACAGAGCTTTTGGTTTAACTCCATTTCTGAAGGGAAATTCAGACCAGAGTTCTCATCCATGAAACACACTCTGTTTTAACGCAAGAAGCATGCTCTTCTTTCCAGCGTCTGCAATACAGCAAGGAACATGAGCATGCCCAGAAAAAAAGAACTGTGTTTACTACTCACAAGGACCATATCTCATTCAACTCTGCTTATGAAACTGATACAAACCACAGCAAATCTTACATGGATGCTCTTTAGTTAATAGTGAAAATCGTGTTGGTTTCGTGAACTGTGTAAATTCATTTGGCGCTGAAAATTCAATGCGTTTACCAGAAATGATCTCTTGCTTATAGGCGACACAGAGCATGGAGTTTAACTCTGATTCTAAATGGAAATTCAGAAGAGTGTTCTCATCCATGAAACACATTCTGTTTTAACGCAAGAAGCATGCTCTTCTTTCCTGCATCTGCAATACAGCAAGAAACATGAGCATGGCCAGAAAAAAAGAACTGTGTTTCATTCTCATACGGACCATATCTAGTTCAAGACTGCTTATGAAACTGATACAAACCACAGCATATCTTACGTAGATGCTCTCTAGTTTATAGTGAAAAACGTGTTGGGTTTGTGAACTGTGTAAATTCATTTGAGCCGAAATTACACTCTCTTTAAAAGAAATGAACTCTTGCTTATAGGAAAACACAGAGCATTTGGTTGAACTCCATTCCCGAAGGGAAATTCAGAAGAGTGTCCTCATCCATGAACACAGTCTGTGTTAACGCAATTAGCATGTTCTTCTTTCCAGGATCTGCAATACAGCAAGGAACATGAGCATGCACAAAAAAAAAGAACTGTGTTTCCTATTCATACGGACCATATCTAGTTCAACTCTGCTTATGAAACTGATACAAACCACATCATTTTATACATAGATGCTCTTTAGTTAATAGTGAAAAACGTGTTGGGTTTGTGAACTGTGTAAATTCATTTGAGACGAAATTACACTCCCTTACCAGAAATGAACTCTTGCTTGTTGGAAAACAAAGATCATTTGGTTGAACTCCATTCCCGAAGGGAAATTCAGAAGGTTGTTCTCATCCATGAAACACAGTCTGTTTTAATGCAAGAAGCATCCTTTTCATTCCAGCATCTGCAATACAGCAAAAAACATGAGCATGGCCAGAAAAAAAGAACTGTGTGTCCTACTCATACGGACCATATCTAGTTTAACTCTGCTTTGAAACTGATACAAAACACATCATCTCTTACATAGATGCTCGTTAGTTAATAGTGAAAATCGTATTAGTTTCGTGAACTGTTTAAATTCATTTGAGCTGAAAAATAACTGGGTTTACAGGAAATGAACTGTTGTTTGTAGGAAGACACAGCGCATGGAGTTTAACTCCGAATCTAAAAGGAAATTCAGAAAAGTGTTGTCATCCATGAAAAACAGTCTGTTTTAACGCAATTAGCATGCTCTTCTTTCCAGGATCTGCAATACAGGAAGAAACATGAGCATGGCCAGAATAAAAGAACTGTGTTTCCTATTCATTCGGACCATATCTAGTTCAACTCTGTGTATGAACCTGATACAAACCACAGCAACTCTTACATGGATGCTCTTTAGTTAAGAGTGAAAATCGTGTTGGTTTCGTGAACTGTGTAAATTCATTTGGCGCCGAAAATTAAATGCGTTTACCAGAAATGAACTCTTGCTTATAGGCGACACAGAGCATGGAGTTTAACTCAGATACTAAATGGAAATTCAGAAGTGTGTTCTCATCCTTGAAACACATTCTGTTTTAACTCAAGAAGCATGCTCTTCTTTCCTGCATCTGCAATACAGCAATAAACATGAGCATGGCCAGAAAAAAAGAACTGTGTTTCCTAATCATAAGGACCATATCTAGTTCAACTCTGCTTATGAAACTGATACAAACCACAGCATCTCTTACACAGATGCTCTCTAGTTAATAGTGAAAAACGTTTTGGGTTTGTGAACTGTGTAAATTCAATTGAGCCGAAATTTCACTGCCTTTACCAGAAATGAACTCTTGCTTGTAGGAAGACACAGTGCATTTGGTTTACTTCTGTTTCTGAAGGGAAATTCAGACCAGTGTTCTCATCCATGAAACACACTCTATTTTAATGCAAAAAGTATGCTCTTCTTTCCAGCGTCTGCAATACAGCAAGGAACATGAGCATGCGCAAAAAAAAAAAAAAAAAAAAAAAAAAAGAACTGTGTTTCCTATTCTTACGGACCATATCTAGTTCAACTCTGCTTATGAAACTGATACAAACCACATCATCTGTTACATAGATTCTGGTTAGTTAATAGTGAAAATCGTATTGGTTTCGTGAACTCTGTAAATTCATTTGAGCCGAAAAATAACTGGGTTTACCGGAAAGGAACTCTTGCTTGTAGGAAGACACAGATCATGGCGTTTAATTCCGATTGTAAAGGGAAATTCAGAAAAGTGTTCTCATCAATGTAACACAGTCTGTTTTAACGCAAAAAGCATGCTCTTCTTTACAGCGTCTGCAATACAGCAAGGAACATGAGCATGCCCAGAAAAAAAGAACTGTGTTTCCTACTCATACGGAGCATATCTAGTTCAACTGTGTTTATGAATCTGATAGAAACCACAGCATCTCTTACATAGATGCTCTTTAGTTAATAGTGAAAAACGTGTTGGGTTTGTGAACTGTGTAAATTCATTTGAGCCGAAATTACACTCCCTTACCAGAAATGAACTCTTGCTTGTTGGAAAACAAAGATCATTTGGTTGAACTCCATTCCCGAAGGGAAATTCAGAAGAGTGTTATCATCCATGAAACACAGTCTGTTTTAATGCAAGAAGCAACCTTTTCATTCCAGCATCTGCAATACAGCAAAAAACATGAGCATGGCCAGAAAAAAAGAACTGTGTGTCCTACTCATATGGACCATATCTAGTTCAACTCTGCTCATGAAACTGATACAAACCACATCATCTCTTACATAGATGCTCCTTAGTTAATAGTGAAAATCGTATTAGTTTCGTGAACTGTTTAAATTCATTTTAGCTGAAAAATAACTGGGTTTACAGGAAATGACCTGTTGCTTGTAGGAAGACACAGCGCATGGAGTTTAACTCCGAATCTAAAGGGAAATTCAGAAAAGTGTTGTCATCCATGAAACACAGTCTGTTTTAAAGCAATTAGCATGCTCTTCTTTCCAGGATCTGCAATACAGGAAGAAGTATGAGCATGGCCAGAATAAAAGAACTGTGTTTCCTATTCATACGGACCATATCTAGTTCAATTCTGCTTATGAAACTGATACAAACCACAGCAACTCTTACACAGATGCTCTCTAGTTAATAGTGAAAAACGTGTTGGGTTTGTGAACTGTGTAAATTAATTTGAGCCGAAATTACACTACCTTACCAGAAATGAACTCTTGCTTGTTGGAAAACAAAGATCATTTGGTGGAACTCCATTCCCGAAGGGAAATTCAGAAGAGTGTTCTCATCCATGAAACACAGTCTGTTTTAATGCAAGAAGCATCCTTTTCATTCCAGCATCTGCAATACAGCAAAAAACATGAGCAAGGCCAGAAAAAAAGAACTGTGTGTCCTACTCATACGGACCATATCTAGTTCAACTCTGCTTATGAAACTGATACAAACCACATCATCTCGTACATAGATGCTCGTTAGTTAATAGTGAAAATCGTATTAGTTTCATGAACTGTGTAAATTCATTTGAGCCAAAAAATAACTGGGTTTACAGGAAATGAACTGTTGCTTGTAGGAAAACACAGAGCATAGCGTTTAATTCCGATTGTAAAGGGAAATTCAGAAAAGTGTTCTCATCAATGTAACACAATCATTTTTAACGCAAAAGCATGCTCTTCTTTACAGCGTCTGCAATACAGCAAACAACATGAGCATGCCCAGAAAAAAATAACTGTGTTTAATACTCATACGGTCCATATCTCGTTCAACTCTGCTTATGATACTGATACAAATCACAGCATGTCTTACATAGATGGTCTTTATTTAATAGAGATAAACGCGTTGGGTTTGTGAATGGTGTAAATTCATTTGAGCCGAAAATTCACTGATTTTACCAAAAATGAACTCTTGTTGTAGGATGACACAGAGCTTTTGGTTTAACTCCATTTCTGAAGGGAAATTCAGACCAGAGTTCTCATCCATGAAACACACTCTGTTTTAACACAACAAGTATGCTCTTCTTTCCAGCGTCTTCAATACAGCAAGAAACATGAGCATGCGCAAAAAAAAGAACTGTGTTTCCTATTCATACGGACCATATCTAGTTCAACTCTGCTTATGAAACTGATACAAACCACATCATCTTATACATAGATGCTCTTTAGTTAATAGTGAAAAACGTGTTGGGTTCGTGACCTGTGTAAATTCATTTGAGCCGAAAAATAACTGGGTTTACCGGAAATGAACTCTTGCTTATAGAAAGACACAGAGCATGGAGTTTAACTCATTTCTATAGAGAAATTCAAAAAAGTGTTCTCATCAATGTAACACAGTCTGTTTTAACGCAAAAAGCATGCTCTTCTTTACAGCGTCTGCAATACAGCAAGGAACTTGAGCATGCCCAGAAAAAAATAACTGTGTTTACTTCTCATACGGACCATATCTCGTTCAACTCTGCTTATGAGACTGATACAAACCACAGCATCTCTTACATAGATGCTCTTTAGTTAATAGTGAAAAACGTGTTGGGTTTGTGAACTGTGTAAATTCATTTGAGCCGAAATTACACTCTCTTTACCAGAAATGAACTCTTGCTTATAGGAAAACACAGAGCATTTGGTTGAACTCCATTCCCGAAGGGAAATTCAGAAGAGTGTCCTGATCCATGAAACACAGTCTGTGTTAACGCAATTAGCATGTTCTTCTTTCCAGGATCTGCAATACAGCAAGGAACATGAGCATGCGCAAAAAAAAAGAACTGTGTTTCCTATTCATACGGACCACATCTCGTTCAACTCTGCTTATGAGACTGATACAAACCACAGCATCTCTTACATAGATGCTCTTTAGTTAATAGTGAAAAACGTGTTGGGTTTGTGAACTCTGTAAATTCATTTGAGCCGAAATTACACTCTCTTTACCAGAAATGAACTCTTGCTTATAGGAAAACACAGAGCATTTGGTTGAACTCCATTCCCGAAGGGAAATTAAGAAGAGTGTTCTCATCCATGAAACACAGTCTGTTTTAATGCAAGAAGCATCCTTTTCATTCCAGCATCTGCAATACAGCAAAAAACATGAGCATGGCCAGAAAAAAAGAACTGTGTGTCCTACTCATACGGACCATATCTAGTTTAACTCTGCTTTAAAACTGATACAAACCACATCATCTCTTACATAGATGCTCGTTAGTTAATAGTGAAAATCGTATTAGTTTCGTGAACTGTTTAAATTCATTTGAGCTGAAAAATAACTGGGTTTACAGGAAATGAACTGTTGCTTGTAGGAAGACACAGCGCATGGAGTTTAACTCCGAATCTAAAGGGAAATTCAGAAAAGTGTTGTCATCCATGAAAAACAGTCTGTTTTAACGCAATTAGCATGCTCTTCTTTCCAGGATCTGCAATACAGGAAGAAACATGAGCATGGCCAGAATAAAAGAACTGTGTTTCCTATTCATACGGACCATATCTAGTTCAACTCTGCGTATGAACCTGATACAAACCACAGCAACTCTTACATGGATGCTCTTTAGTTAACAGTGAAAATCGTGTTGGTTTCGTGAACTGTGTAAATTCATTTGGCGCCGAAAATTCAATGCGTTTACCAGAAATGAACTCTTGCTTATAGGCGACACAGAGCATGGAGTTTAACTCAGATTCTAAATGGAAATTCAGAAGAGTGTTCTCATCCATGAAACACATTCTGTTTTAACGCAAGAAGCATGCTCTTCTTTCCTGCATCTGCAATACAGCAATAAACATGAGCATGGCCAGAAAAAAAGAACTGTGTTTCCTAATCATACGGACCATATCTAGTTCAACTCTGCTTATGAAACTGATACAAACCACAGCATCTCTTACACAGATGCTCTCTAGTTAATAGTGAAAAACGTTTTGTGTTTGTGAACTGTGTAAATTCATTTGAGCCGAAATTTCACTGCCTTTACCAGAAATGAACTCTTGCTTGTAGGAAGACACAGTGCATTTGGTTTGGTTCTGTTTCTGAAGGGAAATTCAGACCAGTGTTCTCATCCATGAAACACACTCTATTTTAATGCAAAAAGTATGCTCTTCTTTCCAGCGTCTGCAATACAGCAAGGAACATGAGCATGCGCAAAAAAAAAAAAAAGAACTGTGTTTCCTATTCTTACGGACCATATCTAGTTCAACTCTGCTTATGAATCTGATACAAACCACATCATCTGTTACATAGATTCTCGTTAGTTAATAGTGAAAATCGTATTGGTTTCGTGAACTCTGTAAATTCATTTGAGCCGAAAAATAACTGGGTTTACCGGAAAGGAACTCTTGCTTTTAGGAAGACACAGATCATGGCGTTTAATTCCGATTGTAAAGGGAAATTCAGAAAAGTGTTCTCATCAATGTAACACAGTCTGTTTAACGCAAAAAGCATGCTCTTCTTTACAGCGTCTGCAATACAGCAAGGAACATGAGCATGCCCAGAAAAAAAGAACTGTGTTTCCTACTCATACTGAGCATATCTAGTTCAACTGTGCTTATGAATCTGATAGAAACCACAGCATCTCTTACATACATGCTCTTTAGTTAATAGTGAAAAACGTGTTGGGTTTGTGAATTGTGTAAATTCATTTGAGCCGAAATTACACTCCCTTACCAGAAATGAACTCTTGCTTGTTGGACTCCATTCCCGAAGGGAAATTCAGAAGAGTGTTCTCATCCATGAAACACAGTCTGTTTTAATGCAAGAAGCATCCTTTTCATTCCAGCATCTGCAATACAGCAAAAAACATGAGCATGGCGAGAAAAAAAGAACTGTGTGTCCTACTCATACGGACGATATATAGTTCAACTCTGCTTATGAAACTGATACAAACCACAGCATCTCTTACACAGATGCTCTCTAGTTAATAGAGAAAAACGTTTTGGGTTTGTGAACTGTGTAAATTCATTTGAGCCGAAAATAACTGGGATTACCGGAAATGAACTCTTGCTTGTAGGAAGACACAGAGCATAGCTTTTAATTCCGATTGTAAAGGGAAATTCAGAAAAGTGTTCTCATCAATGTAACACAATCTTTTTTAACGCAAAAAGCATGCTCTTCTTTCCAGCGTCTGCAATGCAGCAAACAACATGAGCATGCCCAGAAAAAAATAACTGTGTTTAATAATCATACGGTCCATATCTCGTTCAACTCTGCTTATGAGACTGATACAAATCACAGCATGTCTTACATAGATGCTCTTTATTTAATAGAGATAAACGCGTTGGGTTTGTGAATGGTGTAAATTCATTTGAGCCGAAAATTCACTGCTTTTACCAAAAATGAACTCTTGTTGTAGGAAGACACAGAGCTTTTGTTTTAACTCCATTTCTGAAGGGAAATTCAGACCAGAGTTCTCATCCATGAAACACACTCTGTTTTAACGCAAGAAGCATGCTCTTCTTTCCAGCGTCTGCAATACAGCAAGGAACATGAGCATGCCCAGAAAAAAAGAACTGTGTTTACTACTCATACGGACCATATCTCATTCAACTCTGCTTATGAAACTGATACAAACCACAGCAAATCTTACATGGATGCTCTTTAGTTAATAGTGAAAATCGTGTTGGTTTCGTGAACTGTGTAAATTCATTTGGCGCTGAAAATTCAATGCGTTTACCAGAAATGATCTCTTGCTTATAGATGACACAGAGCATGGAGTTTAACTCTGATTCTAAATGGAAATTCAGAAGAGTGTTCTCATCCATGAAACACATTCTGTTTTAACGCAAGAAGCATGCTCTTCTTTCCTGCATCTGCAATACAGCAAGAAACATGAGCATGGCCAGAAAAAAAGAACTGTGTTTCCTTCTCATACGGACCATATCTAGTTCAACACTGCTTATGAAACTGATACAAACCACAGCATCTCTTACATAGATGCTCTCTAGTTAATAGTGAAAAACGTGTTGTGCTTGTGAACTCTGTAAATTCATTTGAGCCCAAATTTCACTGCCATTACTAGAAATGAACTCTTGCTTGTAGGAAGACACAGAGCCTTTGGTTTACTTGTGTTTCTGAAAGTAAATTCAGACCAGTGTTCTCATCCATGAAACACACTCTGTTTTAAGGCTCATAGCATGCTCTTCTTTCCAGCATCTGCAATAGAGCAAGGAACATGAGTATGTCCAGAAAAAAAGAACTGTGTTTCCAAGTCATACAGACAATATTTAGTTCAACTCTGCTTATGACACTGATACACCCATATCATCTTTCACATAGATGCTCTTTAGTTAATAGTGAAAAACATGTTGGGTTTGTGACCTGTGTAAATTCATTTGAGCCGAAAAATAACTGGGTTTACCGGAAATGAACTCTTGCTTATAGAAAGACACAGAGCATGGAGTTTAACTCATTTCTAAAGGGAAATTCAAAAAAGTGTTCTCATCAATGAAACACAGTCTGTTTTAACGCAAAAAGCATGCTCTTCTTTACAGCGTCTGCAATACAGCAAGGAACATGACCATGCCCAGAAAACAATAACTGTGTTTACAACTCATACGGACCATATCTCGTTCAACTCTGCTTTTGAGATTGATACAAACCACAGCAACTCTTACATAGATGCTCTTTAGTTAATAGTGAAAATCGTGTTGGTTTCATGAACTGTGTAAATTCATTAGGGGCCGAAAATTCAATGCGTTTACCAGAAATGAACTCTTGCTTATAGGACGACACAGAGCATGGAGTTTAACTCTGATTCTAAATGGTAATTCAGAAGAGTGTTCTCATCCATGAAATACATTCCGTTTTAACGCAAGAAGCATGCTCTTCATTCCTGCATCTGCAATAAAGCAAGAAACATGAGCATGGCCAGAAAAAAAGAACTGTGTTTCCTACTCCTACGGACCATATCTAGTTCAACTCTGCTTATGAAAGTGATACAAACCACAGCATCTCTTACACAGATGCTCTCTAGTTAATAGAGAAAAACGTGTTGGGTTTGTGAACTGTGTAAATTCCTTTGAGCCGAAATTTCACTGCCTTTACCAGAAATGAACTCTTGATTGTAGGAAGACACAGAGCCTTTGCTTTACTTCTCTTTCTGAAGGGAATTTCAGACCAGTGTTCTCATCCATGAAACACACTCTGTTTTAACACAACAAGTATGCTCTTCTTTCCAGCGTCTTCAATACTGCAAGGAACATGAGCATGCGCAAATAAAAAGAACTGTGTTTCCTATTCATACAGACCATATCTAGTTCAACTCTGCTTATGAAACTGATACAAACCACAGCAAATCTTACATGGATGCTCTTTAGTTAATAGTGAAAATCGTGTAGATTTCGTGAACTGTGTAAATTCATTTGGCGCTGAAAATTCAATGCGTTTACCAGAAATGATCTCTTGCTTATATGCGACACAGAGCATGGAGTTTAACTCTGATTCTAAATGGAAATTCAGAAGAGTGTTCTCATCCATGAAACACATTCTGTTTTAACGCAAGAAGCATGCTCTTCTTTCCTGCATCTGCAATACAGCAAGAAACATGAGCATGGCCAGAAAAAAAGAACTGTGTTTCATTCTCATATGGACCATATCTAGTTCAACACTGCTTATGAAACTGATACAAACCACAGCATATCTTACATAGATGCTCTCTAGTTTATAGTGAAAAACGTGTTGGGTTTGTGAACTGTGTAAATTCATTTGAGCCGAAATTACAATCCTTTACCAGAAATTAACTCTTGCTTGTTGGAAAACAAAGATCATTTGGTTGAACTCCATTCCCGAAGGGACATTAGGAAGAGTGTTCTGATCCATGAAATACAGTCTGTTTTAATGCAAGAAGCATCCTTTTCATTCCAGCATCTGCAATACAGCAAAAAACATGAGCATGGCCAGAAAAAAAGAACTGTGTGTCCTACTCATACGGACCATATCAAGTTCAACTCTGCTTATGAAACTGATACAAACCACATCATCTCTTACATAGATGCTCGTTAGTTAATAGTGAAAATCGTATCAGTTTCGTGAACTGTGTAAATTCATTTGAGCTGAAAAATAACTGGGTTTACAGGAAATGAACTGTTGCTTGTAGGAAGACACAGCGCATGGAGTTTAACTCCGAATCTAAAGGGAAATTCAGAAAAGTGTTGTCATCCATGAAACACAGTCTGTTTTAACGCAATTAGCATGCTCTTCTTTCCAGGATCTGCAAAACAGGAAGAAACATGAGCATGGCCAGAATAAAAGAACTGTGTTTCCTACTCATACGGAAGATTTCTAGTTCAACTCTGCTTATGAAACTGATACAAACCACAGCATCTCTTACATAGATGCTCTCTAGTTAATAGTGAAAATCGTATTGGTTTCGTGAACTCTGTAAATTCATTTGAGCCGGAATTTCACTGCAATTACTAGAAATGAACTCTTGCTTGTAGGAAGAGACAGAGCCTTTGGTTTACTTCTGTTTCTGAATGGAAATTCAGACCAGTGTTCTCATCCATGAAACACACTCTGTTTTAAGGCTAATAGCATGCTCTTCTTTCCAGCGTCTGGAATACAGCAAGGAACTTGAGCATGGCCAAAAAAAAAGAACTGTGTTTCCTACTCATACAGACCATATTTAGTTGAACTCTGCTTATGAAACTGACACAACCCGTATCATCTTTTACATAGATGCTCTTTAGTTAATAGTGAAAAACCTGTTGGGTTCGTGACCTGTGTACATTCATTTGAGCCAAAAAATAACTGGGTTTACCGGAAATGAACTCTTGCTTGTAGGAAGATACAGAGCATGGAGTTTAACTCATTTCTAAAGAGAAATTCAAAAAAGTGTTCTCATCAATGAAACACAGTCTGTTTTAACGCAAAAAGCATGCTCTTCATTCCAGCGTCTGCAATACAGCAAGGAACATGAGCATGCCCAGAATAAAAGAACTGTGTTTACTACTCATACGGACCATATCTCGTTCAACTCTGCTTATGAAACTGATACAAACCACAGCAACACTTACATAGATGCTCTTTAGTTAATAGTTAAAATCGTGTTGGTTTCGTGAACTGTGTAAATTCATTTGGCGCCGAAAATTCAATGTGTTTACCAGAAATGAACTCTTGCATATAGGACGACACAGAGCATGGTGTTTAACTCTGATTCTAAATTGAAATTCAGAAGAGTGTTCTCATCCATGAAACACATTCTGTTTTAATGCAAGAAGTATGCTCTTGATTCCAGCATCTGCAATACAGCAAGAAACATGAGAATGGCCAGAAAAAAAGAACTGTGTTTCCTACTCATAGGGACCATATCTAGTTCAACTCTGCTTATGAAACTGATACAAACCACAGCATCTCTTACATAGATTCACTCTAGTTAATAGTGAAAAACGTGTTTGGTTCTGAACTGTGTAAATTCATTTGAGCCGAAAAATCACTGCGTTTACCAGAAATGAACTCTTGCTTGGAGGAAGACACCGAGCCTTTGCTTTAACTCAGTTTCTGAAGGGAAATTCAGACCAGTGTTCTCATCCATGAAAAACACTCTGTTTTATCGCATGAGCATGCTCTTCTTTCCAGTTCTGGAATACAGCAAGGAACATGAGCATGCCCACAAAAAAAGAACTGTGTTTCCTACTCATACAGACCATATTTAGTTAAACTCTGCTTATGAAGCTGACACAACCCATATCATCTTTTACATAGACGCTCTTTAGTTAATAGTGAAAAACATGTTGGGTTTGTGACCTGTGTAAAATCATTTGTGCCGAAAAATAACTGGGTTTACCGGAAATGAACTCTTGCTTATAGGACGACACAGAGCATGGGGTTTAACTCTGATTCTAAATGGAAATTCAGAAGAGTGTTCTCATCCATGAAACACAGGCCGTTTTAACGCAAGAAGCATGCTCTTCTTTCCAGCGTATGCAATACAGCAAGAAACATGAGCATGGCCAGAAAAAAAGAACTGTGTTTCCTACTCATACGGACCATATCTAGTTCAACTGTGCTTATGAATCTGATAGAAACCACAGCATCTCTTACATACATGCTCTTTAGTTAATAGTGAAAAACGTGTTGGGTTTGTGAACTGTGTAAATTCATTTGAGCCGAAATTACACTCCCTTTACCAGAAATTAACTCTTGCTTGTAGGAAAACACAGAGCATTTGGTTGAATTCCATTCCCGAAGGGAAATTCAGAAGAGTGTTCTCATCCATGAAACACAGTCTGTTTTAACACAAGAAGCATCCTTTTCGTTCCAGCATCTGCAATACAGCAAGAAACATGAGCATGGCTAGAAAAAAAGAACTGTGTTTCCTACTCATACGGACCATATCTAGTTAAACTCTGCTTATGAAACTGATACAAACCACATCATCTCTCATATAGTTGCTCATTAGTTAACAGTGAAAATCGTATTGGTTTCCTGAACTGTGGAAATTCATTTGAGCCGAAAAATAACTGGATTTACCGGAAATGAACTGTTGCTTGTAGGAAGACACAGAGCATGGAGTATAACTCCGATTCTAAAGGGAAATTGAGAAAAGTGTTCTAATCCATGAAACACAGTCTGTTTTAACGCAATTAGCATGCTCTTCTTTCCAGGATCTGCAATACAGGAAGAAACATGAGCATGGCCAGAATAAAAGAACTGTGTTTCCTACTCATACGGACCATTTCTAGTTCAACTCTGCTTATGAAACTGATACAAACCACAGCATCTCTTACATAGATGCTCTCTAGTCAATAGTGAAAAACGTGTTGTGTTTGTGAACTCTGTAAATTCATTTGAGCCGAAATTTCACTGCCATTACTAGAAATGAACTCTTGATTGTAGGAAGAGACAGAGGCTTTGGTTTACTTCTGTTTCTGAATGGAAATTCACACCAGTGTTCTCATCCATGAAACACACTCTGTTTAAAGGCTAACAGCATGCTCTTCTTTCCAGCGTCTGCAATACAGCAAGGAACATGAGCATGCCCAGAAAAAAAGAACTGGGTTTACTACTCATACGGACCATATCTCGTTCAACTCTGCTTATGAAACTTATACAAACCACAGCATCAATTATGTAGAAGCTCTTTAGTTAATAGAGAAAAACGTGTTGTGTTTGTGACCTGTGTATATTCATTAAAGCCGAAATATAACTGGGTTTACCGGAAATGAACTCTTGCAAGTAGGAAGACACAGAGCATGGAGTTTACCTCATTTTTAAAGGGAAATTCAGAAAAGTGTTCTCATCAATGAAACACAGTCTGTTTTAACGCAAAAAGCATGCTCTTCTGTCCAGCGTATGCAATACAGCAAGGAACATGAGCATGCCCAGAAAAAAAGAACTGTGTTTCCTACTCTTACGGACCATATCTAGTTCAACTCTGCTTAAAAAACTGATACAAACCACAGCATCTCTTACATAGATGCTCTCTAGCTAATAGTGAAAAACATGTTGGGTTTGTGAACTGTGTAAATTCATTTGAGCCGAAAATTCACTGCGTTTACCAGAAATGAACTCTTGCTTGGAGGAAGACACAGAGCCTTTGGTTTAACTCAGTTTCTGAAGGGAAATTCAGACCAGTGTTCTCATCCATGAAACACACTCTGTTTTATCGCATGAGCATGCTCTTCTTTCCAGTATCTGGAATACAGCAGGGACCGTGAGCATGCCCAGAAAAAAAGAACTGTGTTTCCTACTCATACGGACCATATCTCGTTCAACTCTGCTTATGAGACTGATACAAACCACAGCAACACTTACATAGATGCTCTTTAGTTAATAGTGAAAATCGTGTTGGTTTCCTGAACTGTGTAAATTCATTTGGGGCCGAAAATTCAATGCGTTTACCAGAAATGAACTCTTGCTTATAGGACGACACAGAGCATGGTGTTTAACTCTGATTCTAAATGGAAATTCAGAAGAGTGTTCTCATCCATGAAACACAGGCCGCTTTAACGCAAGAAGCATGCTCTTCTTTCCAGGATGTGCAATAAAGGAAGAAACATGAGCATGGCCAGTAAAAAAGAACTGTGTTTCCTACTCATACGGACCATATCTAGTTCAACTGTGCTTATGAATCTGATAGAAACCACTGCATCTCTTACATAGATGCTCTCTAGTAAATAGTGAAAAACCTGTTGGGTTTGTGAACTGCATAAATTCATTTGAGCCGAAATTAACTCCCTTTACCAGAAATTAACTCTTGCTTGTAGGTAAACACAGAGCATTTGGTTGAACTCCATTCCCGAAGGGAAATTCAGAAGAGTGTGCTCATCCATGAAACACTGTCTGTTTTAACACAAGAAGCATCCTTTTCGATCCAGCATCTGTAATACAGCAAGAAACGTGAGCATGGCTAGAAAAAAAGAACTGTGTTTCCTACTCATACGGACCATATCTAGTTAAACTCTGCTTATGAATCTGATACAAACCACATCATCTCTTATGTAGTTGCTCGTTAGTTAATAGTGAAAATCCTATTGGTTTCGTGAACTGTGGAAATTCATTTGAGCCGAAAAATAACTGGGTTTACCGGAAATGAACTGTTGCTTGTAGGAAGACACAGAGCATGGAGTATAACTCCGATTCTAAAGGGAAATTGAGAAAAGTGTTCTCATCCATGAAACACAGTCTGTTTTAACGCAATTAGCATGCTCTTCTTTCCAGGATCTGCAATACAGGAAGAAACATGAGCATGGCCAGAATAAAAGAACTGTGTTTCCTACTCATACGGACCATTTCTAGTTCAACTGTGCTTATGAAACTGATACAAACCACAGCATCTCTTACATAGATGCTCTCTAGTTAATAGTGAAAAACGTGTTGTGTTTGTGAACTCTGTAAATTCATTTGAGCCCAAATTTCACTGCAATTACTAGAAATGAACTCTTGCTTGTAGGAAGAGACAGAGCCTTTGGTTTGCTTCTGTTTCTGAATGGAAATCCACACCAGTGTTCTCATCCATGAAACACGCTCTGTTTTAAGGCTAACAGCATGCTCTTCTTTCCAGCGTCTGCAATACAGCAAGGAACATGAGCATGCCCAGAAAAAAATAACTGTGTTTACTACTCATACGGACCATATCTCGTTCAACTCTGCTTATGAAACTTATACAAACCAAGGCATCAATTATGTAGAAGCTCTTTAGTTAATAGTGAAAAACGTGTTGTGTTTGTGACCCGTGTATATTCATTTGAGCTGAAATATAACTGGGTTTACAGGAAATAAACTCTTGCTTGTAGGAAGACACAGAGCATGGCGTTAAACTCCGATTCTAAAGGGAAATTCAGAAAAGTGTTCTCATCAAGGAAACACAGTCTGTTTTAATGCAACAAGCATTATCTTCTTTCCAGCACCTGCAATACAGTAAGGAACATGAGCATGGCCAGAAAAAAAGAACTGTGTTTCCTACTCATACGGACCATATCTCGTTCAACTCTGCTTATGAAACTGATAAAAACAACAGCATCTCTTACATAGATGCTCTTTAGTTAATAGTGAAAAACGTGTTGGGTTTGTGAACTGTGTAAATTCATTTGAGCCGAAATTACACTCCCTTTACCAGAAATGAACTCTTGCTTATAGGAAAACACAGAGCATTTGGTTGAACTCCATTCCCGAAGGGAAATTCAGAAGAGTGTCCTCATCCATGAAACACAGTCTGTGTTAACACAATTACCATGTTCTTCTTTCCAGGATCTGCAATACAGGAAGAAACATGAGCATGGCCAGAATAAAAGAACTGTGTTTCTACTCATATGGACCATATGTAGTTCAACTCTGCTTATGTAACTTATACAAACCACAGCATCGCTTACATAGATGCTCTCTAGTTAATAGTGAAAAACGTGTTGTGTTTGTGAACTCTGTAAATTCATTTGAGACCAAATTTCACTGCCATTACTAGAAATGAACTCTTGCTTGTAAGAAGACACAGAGCCTTTGGTTTACTTCTGTTAATGAATGGAAATTCAGACCAGTGTTCTCAACCATGAAACACACTCTGTTTTAAGGCTCATAGCATGCTCTTCTTTCCAGCATCTGCAATAGAGCAAGGAACATGAGTATGTCCAGAAAAAAAGATCTGTGTTTCCTAATCATACAGACAATATTTAGTTCAACTCTGCTTATGAAACTGATACAACCCATATCATCTTTCACATAGATGCTCTGTAGTTAATAGTGAAAAATGTGATGGGTCGTGACCTGTGTAAATTCATTTGAGCCGAAAAATAACTGGGTTTACCGGAAAGGAACTCTTGCTTATAGAAAGACACAGACCATGGAGTTTAACTCATTTCTAAAGGGAAATTCAAAAAAGTGTTCTCATCAATGTAACACAGTCTGTTTTAATGCAAAAAGCATGCTCTTCTTTACAGCGTCTGCAATACAGCAAGGAACATGAGCATGCCCAGAAAAAAATAACTGTGTTTACTACTCATACAGACCTAATCTCGTTCAACTCTGCTTATGAGACTGATACAAACCACAGCATCTCTTACACAGATGCTCTCTAGTTAATAGAGAAAAACGTGTTTGGTTTGTGAACTGTGTAAATTCATTTGAGCCGAAATTTCACTGCCTTTACCAGAAATAAAACTTGATTGTAGGAAGACACAGAGCCTTTGGTTTACTTCTGTTTCTGAAGGGAATTTCAGACCAGTGTTCTCATACATGAAACACACTCTGATTTAACACAACAAGTACGCTCTTCTTCCCAGCGTCTTCAATACAGCAAGGAACATGAGCATGCGCAAAAAAAAAGAACTGTGTTTCCTATTCATACGGACCATATCTAGTTCAACTCTGCTTATGAAACTGATACAAACCAAATCATCTTATACATAGATGCTCTTTAGTTAATAGTGAAAAACGTGTTGGGTTTGTGAACTGTGTAAATTCATTTGAGACAAAAATTCACTGAGTTTACCAGAAATGAACTCTTGCTTGGAGGAAGACACAGAGCCTTTGGTTTAACTCCGTTTCTGAAGGGAAATTCAGACCAGTGTTCTCATCCATGAAACACACTCTGTTTTATCGCATGATCATGCTCTTCTTTCCAGCATCTGGAATACAGCAAGGAACGTTAGCATGCCCAGAAAAAAAGAACTGTGTTTCCAACTCATACAGACCATATTTAGTTCAACTCTGCTTATGAAACTGATACAACCCATATCATCTTTCACATAGATGCTCTTTAGTTAATAGTGAAAAACGTGTTGGGTTCGTGACCTGTGTAAATTCATTTGAGCCGAAAATTAACTGGGTTTACCGGAAATGAACTCTTGCATATAGCACGACACAGAGCATGGAGTTTAACTCTGATTCTAAATGGAAATTCAGAAGAGTGTTCTCATCCATGAAACATTCTGTTTAACGCAAGAAGCATGCTCTTCTTTCCTGCATCTGCAATACAGCAAGAAACATGAGCATGGCCAGAAAAAAAGAACTGTGTTTCCTACTCATACGGACCATATCTAGTTCAACTCTGCTTATGAAACTGATACAAACAACAGCATCTCTTACACAGATGCTCTCTAGTTAATAGTGAAAAACATTTTGGATTTGTGAACTGTGTAAATTCATTTGAGCCGAAATTTCACTGCCTTTACCCGAAATGAACTCTTGCTTGTAGGAAGACAGAGTGCATTTGGTTTACTTCTGTTTCTGAAGGGAAATTCAGACCAGTGTTCTCATCCATGAAACACACTCTGTTTCAATGCAAGAACTATGCTCTTCTTTCCAGCGTCTGCAATACAGCAAGAAACATGAGCATGGCAAGAAAAAAACAACTGTGTTTCCTAATAATACAGACCATATCTCGTTCAACTCTGCTTATGCAACTGATACAAACCACATCATCTCTTACATAGATGCTCTTTAGGTAATAGTGAAAATCGTATTGGTTTCGTCAACTGTGTAAATTCATTTGAGCCGAAAAATAACTGGTTTTACCGGAAATGAACTCTTGCTTGTAGGAAGACACAGATCCTTTGGTTAAACTAAGTTTCTTAAGGGAAATTCAGAGCAGTCTTCTCATCCATGAAACACACTCCGTTTTATTGGAAGAAGCATGGTCTTCTTTTCAGCGTCTGCAATACAGCAAGGAACATGAGCGTGCCAGTATGAAAAGAACTGTGTTTCTTACTCATACGGACCATATCTAGTTCAACACTGCTTATGAAACTGATACAAACCACAGCATCTCTTAAATAGACGCTCTTTAGTTAATAGTGATAAACGTATTGGGTTCGTGAACTATGTAAATTCTTTGAGCCCAAAATTCACTGGTTTTACCAAAAATGAACTCTTGCTTGTAGGAAGACACAGAGCATTTGGTTTAACACCATTTCTGAAGGGAAATTCAGACCAATGTTCTCATACATGAAACATACTCTGTTTTAACACAAGAAGCATCCTCTTCTTTCCAGCTTTGCAATATAGCAAGGACGACACAGAGCATGGAGTTTAACTCTGATTCTAAATGGTAATTCAGAAGAGTGTTGTCATCCATGAAACACATTCCGTTTTAACGCAAGAAGCATGCTCTTCTTTCCAGGATCTGCAATACAGCAAGGAACATGAGCATGCGCAAAAAAAAAGAACTGTGTTTCCTACTCATACGGAGCATATCTAGTTCAACTGTGCTTATGAATCTGATAGAAACCACAGCATCTCTTACATAGATGCTCTTTAGTTAATAGGGAAAAACGTGTTGGGTTCGTGACCTGTGTAAATTCATTTGAGCCGAAAAATAACTGGGTTTACCGGAAATGAACTCTTGCTTATAGAAAGACACAGAGCATGGAGTTTAACTCATTTCTATAGAGAAATTCAAAAAAGTGTTCTCATCAATGTAACACAGTCTGTTTTAACGCAAAAAGCATGCTCTTCTTTACAGCATCTGCAATACAGCAAGGAACTTGAGCATGCCCAGAAAAAAATAACTGTTTTTACTTCTCATACGGACCATATCTCGTTCAACTCTGCTTATGAAACTGATACAAACCACAGCATCTCTTACATAGATGCTCTTTAGGTAATAGTGAAAAACGTGTTGGGTTTGTGAACTGTGTAAATTCATTTGAGCCGAAATTACACTCCCTTTACCAGAAATGAACTCTTGCTTATAGGAAAACACAGAGCATTTGGTTGAACTCCATTCCCGAAGGGAAATTCAGAAGAGTGTCCTCATCCATGAAACACAGTCTGTGTTAACACAATTAGCATGTTCTTCTTTCCAGGATCTGCAATACAGCAAGGAACATGAGCATGCACAAAAAAAAAAGAACTGTGTTTCCTATTCATACGGACCATATCTAGTTCAACTCTGCTTATGAAACTGATACAAACCACATCATCTTATACATACATGCTCTTTAGTTAATAGTGAAAAACGTGTTGGGTTTGTGAACTGTGTAAATTCATTTGAGACGAAAATTCACTGCGTTTACCAGAAATGAACTCTTGCTTGGAGGAAGACACAGAGCCTTTGGTTTAACTCCGTTTCTGAAGGGAAATTAAGAAGAGTGTTCTCATCCATGAAACACACTTTGTTTTATCACATGATCATGTTCTTCTTTCCAGCATCTGCAATACAGCAAGGAACGTTAGCATGCCCAGAAAAAAAGAACTGTGTTTCCAACTCATACAGACCATATTTAGTTCAACTCTGCTTATGAAACTGATACAACGCATATCATCTTTCACATAGATGCTCTTTAGTTAATAGTGAAAAACGTGTTGGGTTTGTGAACTGTGTAAATTCATTTGAACCGAAATAACACTCCCTTTACCAGAAATGAACTCTTGCTTATAGGAAAACACAGAGCATTTGGTTGAACTCCATTCCCGAAGGGAAATTCAGAAGACTGTCCTCATCCATGAAACACAGTCTGTGTTAACGCAATTAGCATGTTCTTCTTTCCAGGATCTGCAATACAGCAAGGAACATGAGCATGCGCAAAGAAAAAGAACTGTGTTTCCTATTCATACGGACCATATCTAGTTCAACTCTGCTTATGAAACTGATACAAACCACATCATCTTATACATAGATGCTCTTTAGTTAATAGTGAAAAACGTGTTGGGTTTGTGAACTGTGTAAATTCATTTGAGACGAAAATTCACTGCGTTTACCAGAAATGAACTCTTGCTTGGAGGAAGACACAGAGCCTTTGGTTTAACTCCGTTTCTGAAGGGAAATTCAGACCAGTGTTCTCATCCATGAAACACACTCTGTTTTATCGCATGATCATGCTCTTCTTTCCAGCATCTGGAATACAGCAAGGAACGTTAGCATGCCCAGAAAAAAAGAACTGTGTTTCCAACTCATACAGAGCATATTTAGTTCAACTCTGCTTATGAAACTGATACAACGCATATCATCTTTCACATACATGCTCTTTAGTTAATAGTGAAAAACGTGTTGGGTTCGTGACTTGTGTAAATTCATTTGAGCCGAAAAATAACTGGGTTTACCGGAAATGAACTCTTGCTTATAGAAAGACACAGAGCATGGAGTTTAACTCATTTCTAAAGGGAAATTCAAAAAATTGTACTCATCAATGTAACACAGTCTGTTTTAACGCAAAAAGCATGCTCTTCTTTACAGAGTCTGCAATACAGCAAGGAACATGAGCATGCCCAGAAAAAAATAACTGTTTTTACTACTCATACGGACCATATCTCGTTCAACTCTGCTTATGAGACTGATACAAACCACAGCATCTCTTACATAGATGCTCTTTAGTTAATAGTGAAAGTCGTGTTGGTTTCGTGAACTGTGTAAATCCATTAGGGGCCGAAAATTCAATGAGTTTACCAGAAATGAACTCTTGCTTATAGGACGACACAGAGCATGGAGTTTAACTCTGATTCTAAATGGAAATTCAGAAGAGTGTTCTCATCTATGAAACGCATTCTTTTTTAACGCGAGAAGCATGCTCTTCTTTCCTGCATCTGCAATACAGCAAGAAACATGAGCATGGCCAGAAAAAAAGAACTGTGTTTCCTACTCATACGGACCATATCTAGTTCAACTCTGCTTATGAAACTGATACAAACAACAGCATCTCTTACACAGATGCTCTCTAGTTAATAGTGAAAAACATTTTGGATTTGTGAACTGTGTAAATTCATTTGAGCCAAAATTTCACTGCCTTTACCCGAAATGAACTCTTGCTTGTAGGAAGACACAGTGCATTTGGGTTACTTCTGTTTCTGAAGGGAAATTCAGACCAGTGTTCTCATCCACGAAACACACTCTGTTTTAACGCAAAAAGTATGCGCTTCTTTCCAGCGTCTGCAATACAGCAAGGAACATGAGCATGCGCAAAAAAAAAAAAGAACTGTGTTTCCTATTCTTACAGACCATATCTAGTTCAACTCTGCTTATGAAACTGATACAAACCACATCATCTGTTACATAGATTCTCGTTAGTTAATAGTGAAAATCGTATTGGTTTCGTGAACTCTGTAAATTCATTTGAGCCGAAAAATCACTGGGTTTACCCGATATGAACTCTTGCATGTAGGAAGACACAGAACCTTTGGTTTAACTCTGTTTCTGAAGGAAAATTCAGACCAGTGTTCAAATCCGTGAAACACACTCTGTTTTGACGCAAGAAGGATGCTCTTCTTTCCAGGGTACCTAATACAGCAAGAAACGTGAGCATGCCCATAAAAAAAGAACTGTATTTCGTACTTATACAGACCATATCTAGTTGAACTCTGCTTATGAAACTGTAACAAACCACAGCATCTTTTACATAGATGCTCTTAGTTAATAGTGAAAATTGTGTTAGGATTGAACTGTGAATATTCATTTGAGCCGAAATATCACAGGGTTTACCGGAAATGAACTCTTGCTTGTAGGAAGACAGAGAGCCTTTGGTTTAACTCCGTTTCTGAAGGAATATTCAGAACAGTGTTCTCATCCATGAAACACACTCTGTTTTAACGCAAGAAGCATTCTGTTCTTCCAGCGTCTCCAATACAGCAAGAAACATGTGCATGCACTGTAAAAAATTACTGTACTTTCTACTCAAAATGACTGTGTCTAGTTCAACTCCTCTTATTAAACTCATACAAAACACAGCATCTCTTCATAGATGATCTTTAGTTAATAGTGAAAATCGTGTTGGCTTCGTGAACTGTGTAAATTCATTTGAGCTCAAAAATCACTGGGTTTACAGGAAATGAACTCTTGCTTGTAGGAAGACACATAGCATTTGGTTTAATTCCGTTTGTGAAGGGCAATTCAGACCAGTGTTCTAATCCATGAAACACACTCTGTTTTAACGTGAAGAGCACGCTCTTCTTTCCAGCATCTACAATACAGCAAGAAACATGAGCATGCCCAGAATAATGAACTGTGTTTCCTACTCATATGGAACATATCTAGCTGAATTCTGCTTATGAAACTGTAAAAAAACCACAGCATGTTTTACATAGATGCTCTTTTGTTAATAGTGAAAATCGTGTAGGGTTCGTGAACTGAGTAAATTCATTTGAGCCGAAAAATCACTGGGTTTACCGGAAATGAACTCTTGCTTGTAGAAAGACACAGAGCCTTTGGTTTAACTCTGTTTCTGAAGGAAAATTCAGACCAGTGTTCAAATTCATGAAACACACTCTGTTTTAACGCAAGAAGCATGCTCTTCTTTCCAGCGTCTCCAATACAGCAAGAAACATGAGCATGCCCAGAAAAAAAGAACAGTATTTCCTACTCAAAAGGACCAGGTCTATTTCAACTCTGTATATGAAACTCATACAAACCACACATCTCTTCACAGATGCTCTTTATTTAATAATGAAAATCGTGTTGGGTTTTTGAACTGTGTAAATTCATTTGAGCCAAAATGTCAAAGGGTTTACCAGAAATGAACTCTTCATTGTAGGAAGACACAGAACCTTTGGTTTAACTCTGTTTCTGAAGGAAAATTCAGACCAGTGTTCAAATCCGTGAAACACACTCTGTTTTGACGCAAGAAGGATGCTCTTCTTTCCAGGGTACCTAATACAGCAAGAAACGTGAGCATGCCCATAAAAAAAGAACTGTATTTCGTACGTATACGGACCATATCTAGTTGAACTCTGCTTATGAAACTGATACAAACCACATCATCTCTCATATAGTTGCTCATTAGTTAATAGTGAAAATCGTATTGGTTTCGTGAACTCTGTAAATTCATTTGAGCCGAAAAATCACTGGGTTTACCCGATATGAACTCTTGCATGTAGGAAGACACAGAACCTTTGGTTTAACTCTGTTTCTGAAGGAAAATTCAGACCAGTGTTCAAATCCGTGAAACACACTCTGTTTTGACGCAAGAAGGATGCTCTTCTTTCCAGGGTACCTAATACAGCAAGAAACGTGAGCATGCCCATAAAAAAAGAACTGTATTTCGTACTTATACAGACCATATCTAGTTGAACTCTGCTTATGAAACTGTAACAAACCACAGCATCTTTTACATAGATGCTCTTAGTTAATAGTGAAAATTGTGTTAGGATTGAACTGTGAATATTCATTTGAGCCGAAATATCACAGGGTTTACCGGAAATGAACTCTTGCTTGTAGGAAGACAGAGAGCCTTTGGTTTAACTCCGTTTCTGAAGGAATATTCAGAACAGTGTTCTCATCCATGAAACACACTCTGTTTTAACGCAAGAAGCATTCTGTTCTTCCAGCGTCTCCAATACAGCAAGAAACATGTGCATGCACTGTAAAAAATTACTGTACTTTCTACTCAAAATGACTGTGTCTAGTTCAACTCCTCTTATTAAACTCATACAAAACACAGCATCTCTTCATAGATGATCTTTAGTTAATAGTGAAAATCGTGTTGGCTTCGTGAACTGTGTAAATTCATTTGAGCTCAAAAATCACTGGGTTTACAGGAAATGAACTCTTGCTTGTAGGAAGACACATAGCATTTGGTTTAATTCCGTTTGTGAAGGGCAATTCAGACCAGTGTTCTAATCCATGAAACACACTCTGTTTTAACGTGAAGAGCACGCTCTTCTTTCCAGCATCTACAATACAGCAAGAAACATGAGCATGCCCAGAATAATGAACTGTGTTTCCTACTCATATGGAACATATCTAGCTGAATTCTGCTTATGAAACTGTAAAAAAACCACAGCATGTTTTACATAGATGCTCTTTTGTTAATAGTGAAAATCGTGTAGGGTTCGTGAACTGAGTAAATTCATTTGAGCCGAAAAATCACTGGGTTTACCGGAAATGAACTCTTGCTTGTAGAAAGACACAGAGCCTTTGGTTTAACTCTGTTTCTGAAGGAAAATTCAGACCAGTGTTCAAATTCATGAAACACACTCTGTTTTAACGCAAGAAGCATGCTCTTCTTTCCAGCGTCTCCAATACAGCAAGAAACATGAGCATGCCCAGAAAAAAAGAACAGTATTTCCTACTCAAAAGGACCAGGTCTATTTCAACTCTGTATATGAAACTCATACAAACCACACATCTCTTCACAGATGCTCTTTATTTAATAATGAAAATCGTGTTGGGTTTTTGAACTGTGTAAATTCATTTGAGCCAAAATGTCAAAGGGTTTACCAGAAATGAACTCTTCATTGTAGGAAGACACAGAACCTTTGGTTTAACTCTGTTTCTGAAGGAAAATTCAGACCAGTGTTCAAATCCGTGAAACACACTCTGTTTTGACGCAAGAAGGATGCTCTTCTTTCCAGGGTACCTAATACAGCAAGAAACGTGAGCATGCCCATAAAAAAAGAACTGTATTTCGTACGTATACGGACCATATCTAGTTGAACTCTGCTTATGAAACTGATACAAACCACATCATCTCTCATATAGTTGCTCATTAGTTAATAGTGAAAATCGTATTGGTTTCGTGAACTCTGTAAATTCATTTGAGCCGAAAAATCACTGGGTTTACCCGATATGAACTCTTGCATGTAGGAAGACACAGAACCTTTGGTTTAACTCTGTTTCTGAAGGAAAATTCAGACCAGTGTTCAAATCCGTGAAACACACTCTGTTTTGACGCAAGAAGGATGCTCTTCTTTCCAGGGTACCTAATACAGCAAGAAACGTGAGCATGCCCATAAAAAAAGAACTGTATTTCGTACTTATACAGACCATATCTAGTTGAACTCTGCTTATGAAACTGTAACAAACCACAGCATCTTTTACATAGATGCTCTTAGTTAATAGTGAAAATTGTGTTAGGATTGAACTGTGAATATTCATTTGAGCCGAAATATCACAGGGTTTACCGGAAATGAACTCTTGCTTGTAGGAAGACAGAGAGCCTTTGGTTTAACTCCGTTTCTGAAGGAATATTCAGAACAGTGTTCTCATCCATGAAACACACTCTGTTTTAACGCAAGAAGCATTCTGTTCTTCCAGCGTCTCCAATACAGCAAGAAACATGTGCATGCACTGTAAAAAATTACTGTACTTTCTACTCAAAATGACTGTGTCTAGTTCAACTCCTCTTATTAAACTCATACAAAACACAGCATCTCTTCATAGATGATCTTTAGTTAATAGTGAAAATCGTGTTGGCTTCGTGAACTGTGTAAATTCATTTGAGCTCAAAAATCACTGGGTTTACAGGAAATGAACTCTTGCTTGTAGGAAGACACATAGCATTTGGTTTAATTCCGTTTGTGAAGGGCAATTCAGACCAGTGTTCTAATCCATGAAACACACTCTGTTTTAACGTGAAGAGCACGCTCTTCTTTCCAGCATCTACAATACAGCAAGAAACATGAGCATGCCCAGAATAATGAACTGTGTTTCCTACTCATATGGAACATATCTAGCTGAATTCTGCTTATGAAACTGTAAAAAAACCACAGCATGTTTTACATAGATGCTCTTTTGTTAATAGTGAAAATCGTGTAGGGTTCGTGAACTGAGTAAATTCATTTGAGCCGAAAAATCACTGGGTTTACCGGAAATGAACTCTTGCTTGTAGAAAGACACAGAGCCTTTGGTTTAACTCTGTTTCTGAAGGAAAATTCAGACCAGTGTTCAAATTCATGAAACACACTCTGTTTTAACGCAAGAAGCATGCTCTTCTTTCCAGCGTCTCCAATACAGCAAGAAACATGAGCATGCCCAGAAAAAAAGAACAGTATTTCCTACTCAAAAGGACCAGGTCTATTTCAACTCTGTATATGAAACTCATACAAACCACACATCTCTTCACAGATGCTCTTTAGTTAATAATGAAAATCGTGTTGGGTTTTTGAACTGTGTAAATTCATTTGAGCCAAAATGTCAAAGGGTTTACCAGAAATGAACTCTTCATTGTAGGAAGACACAGAACCTTTGGTTTAACTCTGTTTCTGAAGGAAAATTCAGACCAGTGTTCAAATCCGTGAAACACACTCTGTTTTGACGCAAGAAGGATGCTCTTCTTTCCAGGGTACCTAATACAGCAAGAAACGTGAGCATGCCCATAAAAAAAGAACTGTATTTCGTACGTATACGGACCATATCTAGTTGAACTCTGCTTATGAAACTGATACAAACCACATCATCTCTCATATAGTTGCTCATTAGTTAATAGTGAAAATCGTATTGGTTTCGTGAACTCTGTAAATTCATTTGAGCCGAAAAATCACTGGGTTTACCCGATATGAACTCTTGCATGTAGGAAGACACAGAACCTTTGGTTTAACTCTGTTTCTGAAGGAAAATTCAGACCAGTGTTCAAATCCGTGAAACACACTCTGTTTTGACGCAAGAAGGATGCTCTTCTTTCCAGGGTACCTAATACAGCAAGAAACGTGAGCATGCCCATAAAAAAAGAACTGTATTTCGTACTTATACAGACCATATCTAGTTGAACTCTGCTTATGAAACTGTAACAAACCACAGCATCTTTTACATAGATGCTCTTAGTTAATAGTGAAAATTGTGTTAGGATTGAACTGTGAATATTCATTTGAGCCGAAATATCACAGGGTTTACCGGAAATGAACTCTTGCTTGTAGGAAGACAGAGAGCCTTTGGTTTAACTCCGTTTCTGAAGGAATATTCAGAACAGTGTTCTCATCCATGAAACACACTCTGTTTTAACGCAAGAAGCATTCTGTTCTTCCAGCGTCTCCAATACAGCAAGAAACATGTGCATACACTGTAAAAAATTACTGTACTTTCTACTCAAAATGACTGTGTCTAGTTCAACTCCTCTTATTAAACTCATACAAAACACAGCATCTCTTCATAGATGATCTTTAGTTAATAGTGAAAATCGTGTTGGCTTCGTGAACTGTGTAAATTCATTTGAGCTGAAAAATCACTGGGTTTACAGGAAATGAACTCTTGCTTGTAGGAAGACACATAGCATTTGGTTTAATTCCGTTTGTGAAGGGCAATTCAGACCAGTGTTCTAATCCATGAAACACACTCTGTTTTAACGTGAAGAGCACGCTCTTCTTTCCAGCATCTACAATACAGCAAGAAACATGAGCATGCCCAGAATAATGAACTGTGTTTCCTACTCATATGGAACATATCTAGCTGAATTCTGCTTATGAAACTGTAAAAAAACCACAGCATGTTTTACATAGATGCTCTTTTGTTAATAGTGAAAATCGTGTAGGGTTCGTGAACTGAGTAAATTCATTTGAGCCGAAAAATCACTGGGTTTACCGGAAATGAACTCTTGCTTGTAGAAAGACACAGAGCCTTTGGTTTAACTCTGTTTCTGAAGGAAAATTCAGACCAGTGTTCAAATTCATGAAACACACTCTGTTTTAACGCAAGAAGCATGCTCTTCTTTCCAGCGTCTCCAATACAGCAAGAAACATGAGCATGCCCAGAAAAAAAGAACAGTATTTCCTACTCAAAAGGACCAGGTCTATTTCAACTCTGTATATGAAACTCATACAAACCACACATCTCTTCACAGATGCTCTTTATTTAATAATGAAAATCGTGTTGGGTTTTTGAACTGTGTAAATTCATTTGAGCCAAAATGTCAAAGGGTTTACCAGAAATGAACTCTTCATTGTAGGAAGACACAGAACCTTTGGTTTAACTCTGTTTCTGAAGGAAAATTCAGACCAGTGTTCAAATCCGTGAAACACACTCTGTTTTGACGCAAGAAGGATGCTCTTCTTTCCAGGGTACCTAATACAGCAAGAAACGTGAGCATGCCCATAAAAAAAGAACTGTATTTCGTACGTATACGGACCATATCTAGTTGAACTCTGCTTATGAAACTGTAACAAACCACAGCATTCCTCACAGAGATGCTCTTTAGTTAAAAGTGAAAAACGTGTTGGGTTCGTGAACTGTCAAAATTCATTTGAGTCAAAAATCACTGGATTTACCGGAAATGAACTCTTGCTTGTAGGAAGAAACAGAGCCTTTGGTTTAACTCCGTTTTTGAAGAGAAATTCAGACCAGCGTTCTAATCCATGAAACACCCTCTGTTTTAAGGCAAAAAGCATCCTACTCTGTCCAGTGTCTCCTATACAGCAAGAAACATGAGCATGACCAGAAAAAAAGAACTGTGTTTCCTACTCATACGGACCATATCTAGATGAACTCTGCTTATGAAACTGTAACAAACCACAGCATCTTTTACATAGATGCTCTTTAGTAAATAGTGAAAGTCGTGTTGGGTTCGTGATCTGTGTTAATTCATTTGAGCCAAAAAAACACTGGGTTTACCAGAAATGAACTCTTGCATGTAGGAAGACACAGAGCCTTTGGTTTAACTCCGTTTCTGAAGGAAAATTCAGACCAGTGTCCAAATCCATGAAACACACTCTGTTTTAACCCAAGAAGCTTGCTCTTTTTTCCAGCGTCTCCAATACAGCAAGAAACATGAGCATGCCCAGAAAAAAAGAACAGTATTTCCTACTCAAAAGGACCAGGTCTATTTCAACTCTGTATATGAAACTCATACAAACCACACATCTCTTCACAGATGCTCTTTAGTTAATAATGAAAATCGTGTTGGGTTTGTGAACTGTGTAAATTCATTTGAGCCAAAATGTCAAAGGGTTTACCAGAAATGAACTCTTCATTGTAGGAAGACACAGAACCTTTGGCTTAACTCTGTTTCTGAAGGAAAATTCAGACCAGTGTTCAAATCCCTGAAACACACTCTGTTTTGACGCAAGAAGGATGCTCTTCTTTCCAGGGTACCTAATACAGCAAAAAACGTGAGCATGCCCATAAAAAAAGAACTGTATTTCGTACTTATACGGACCATATCTAGTTGAACTCTGCTTATGAAACTGTAACAAACCACATCATCTTTTACATAGATGCTTTTAGTTAATAGTGAAAATCGTGTTAGGATTGAACTGTGAATATTCATTTTAGCCGAAATATCACAAGGTTTACCGGAAATGAACTCTTGCTTGTAGGAAGACAGAGAGCCTTTGGTTTAACTCCGTTTCTGAAGGAATATTCAGACCAGTGTTCTCATCCATGAAACACACACTGTTTTAACGCAAGAAGCATTCTGTTCTTCCATTGTCTCCAATACAGCAAGAAACATGAGCATGCACAGAAAAAAATTACTGTACTTTCTACTCAAAATGACTGTGTCTAGTTCAACTCCTCTTATTAAACTCATACAAAACACAGCATCTCTTCATAGATGATCTTTAGTTAATAGTGAAAATCGTGTTGGTCTTCGTGAACTGTGTAAATTCATTTGAGCTGAAAAATCACTGGGTTTACAGGAAATGAACTCTTGCTTGTAGGAAGACACAGACACTTTGGTTTAATTCCGTTTGTGAAGGGCAATTCAGACCAGTGTTCTAATCCATGAAACACACTCTGTTTTAACGTGAAGAGCACGCTCTTCTTTCCAGCATCTACAATACAGCAAGAAACATGAGCATGCCCAGAATAATGAACTGTGTTTCCTACTCATATGGAACATATCTAGCTGAATTCTGCTTATGAAACTGTAAAAAAACCACAGCATGTTTTACATAGATGCTCTTTTGTTAATAGTGAAAATCGTGTAGGGTTCGTGAACTGAGTAAATTCATTTGAGCCAAAAAATCACTGGGTTTACCAGAAATGAACTCTTGCTTGTAGAAAGACACAGAGCCTTTGGTTTAACTCTGTTTCTGAAGGAAAATTCAGACCAGTGTTCAAATTCATGAAACACACTCTGTTTTAACGCAAGAAGCATGCTCTTCTTTCCAGCGTCTCCAATACAGCAAGAAACATGAGCATGCCCAGAAAAAAAGAACTGTATTTCCTACTCAAAAGGACAGTGTCTAGTTCAACTCTGCTTATGAAACTCATACAAACCATAGCATCTTTTCATAGATGCTCTTTAGCTAAAAGTGAAAATCGTGTTGGGTTCGTGAACAGAGTAAATTCATTTTTGCCGAAATATCACTGGGTTTACCAGAAATGAACTCTTGCTTGTAGGAAGACAGAGAGCCTTTGGTTTAACTCTGTTTCTGAAGGAAAATTCAGTCCAGTGTTCAAATCCATGAAACACTCCCTGTTTTAACGAAAGGTGCATGCTCTTCTTTCTAGCGTCTCCAATACAGCAAGAAACATGAGCATGCCCAGAAAAAAAGAACAGTATTTCCTACTCAAAAGGACCAGGTCTATTTCAACTCTGTATATGAAACTCATACAAACCACACATCTCTTCACAGATGCTCTTTAGTTAATAATGAAAATCGTGTTGGGTTTGTGAACTGTGTAAATTCATTTGAGCCAAAATGTCAAAGGGTTTACCAGAAATGAACTCTTCATTGTAGGAAGACACAGAACCTTTGGTTTAACTCTGTTTCTGAAGGAAAATTCAGACCAGTGTTCAAATCCGTGAAATACACTCTGTTTTGACGCAAGAAGGATGCTCTTCTTTCCAGGGTACCTAATACAGCAAGAAACGTGAGCATGCCCATAAAAAAAGAACTGTATTTCGTACTTATACGGACCATATCTAGTTGAACTCTGCTTATGAAACTGTAACAAACCACATCATCTGTTACATAGATGCTCTTTAGTTAATAGTGAAAATCGTGTTAGGATTGAACTGTGAATATTCATTTGAGCCGAAATAACACAGGGTTTACCGGAAATGAACTCTTGCTTGTAGGAAGACAGAGAGCCTTTGGTTTAACTCCGATTCTGAAGGAATATTCAGACCAGTGTTCTCATCCATGAAACACACACTGTTTTAACGCAAGAAGCATTCTGTTCTTCCATTGTCTCCAATACAGCAAGAAACATGAGCATGCACAGAAAAAAATTACTGTACTTTCTACTCCAAATGACTGTGTCTAGTTCAACTCCTCTTATTAAACTCATACAAAACACAGCATCTCTTCATAGATGATCTTTAGTTAATAGTGAAAATCGTGTTGGCTTCGTGAACTGTGTAAATTCATTTGAGCTGAAAAATCACTGGGTTTACAGGAAATGAACTCTTGCTTGTAGGAAGACACAGACACTTTGGTTTAATTCCGTTTGTGAAGGGCAATTCAGACCAGTGTTCTAATCCATGAAACACACTCTGTTTTAACGTGAAGAGCACGCTCTTCTTTCCAGCATCTACAATACAGCAAGAAACATGAGCATGCCCAGAATAATGAACTGTGTTTCCTACTCATATGGAACATATCTAGCTGAATTCTGCTTATGAAACTGTAAAAAAACCACAGCATGTTTTACATAGATACTCTTTTGTTAATAGTGAAAATCGTGTAGGGTTCGTGAACTGAGTAAATTCATTTGAGCCGAAAAATCA
The DNA here is from genome assembly GCA_949786405.1 of Onychomys arenicola. Taxonomy (NCBI): domain Eukaryota; kingdom Metazoa; phylum Chordata; class Mammalia; order Rodentia; family Cricetidae; genus Onychomys; species Onychomys arenicola. The sequence goes on along the minus strand of CATKUM010000022.1, from coordinate 445,493 downwards.
CTGGGTTTACCAGAAATGAACTCTTGCTTGTAGAAAGACACAGAGCCTTTGGTTTAACTCTGTTTCTGAAGGAAAATTCAGACCAGTGTTCAAATTCATGAAACACACTCTGTTTTAACGCAAGAAGCATGCTCTTCTTTCCAGCGTCTCCAATACAGCAAGAAACATGAGCATGCCCAGAAAAAAAGAACTGTATTTCCTACTCAAAAGGACAGTGTCTAGTTCAACTCTGCTTATGAAACTCATACAAACCATAGCATCTTTTCATAGATGCTCTTTAGCTAAAAGTGAAAATCGTGTTGGGTTCGTGAACAGAGTAAATTCATTTTTGCCGAAATATCACTGGGTTTACCAGAAATGAACTCTTGCTTGTAGGAAGACAGAGAGCCTTTGGTTTAACTCTGTTTCTGAAGGAAAATTCAGTCCAGTGTTCAAATCCATGAAACACTCTCTGTTTTAACGAAAGGAGCATGCTCTTCTTTCTAGCGTCTCCAATACAGCAAGAAACATGAGCATGCCCAGAAAAAAAGAACACTATTTCCTACTCAAAAGGACCAGGTCTATTTCAACTCTGTATATGAAACTCATACAAACCACACATCTCTTCACAGATGCTCTTTAGTTAATAATGAAAATCGTGTTGGGTTTGTGAACTGTGTAAATTCATTTGAGCCAAAATGTCAAAGGGTTTACCAGAAATGAACTCTTCATTGTAGGAAGACACAGAACCTTTGGTTTAACTCTGTTTCTGAAGGAAAATTCAGACCAGTGTTCAAATCCGTGAAATACACTCTGTTTTGACGCAAGAAGGATGCTCTTCTTTCCAGGGTACCTAATACAGCAAGAAACGTGAGCATGCCCATAAAAAAAGAACTGTATTTCATACTTATACGGACCATATCTAGTTGAACTCTGCTTATGAAACTGTAACAAACCACATCATCTTTTACATAGATGCTCTTTAGTTAATAGTGAAAATCGTGTTAGGATTGAACTGTGAATATTCATTTGAGCCGAAATAACACAGGGTTTACCGGAAATGAACTCTTGCTTGTAGGAAGACAGAGAGCCTTTGGTTTAACTCCGATTCTGAAGGAATATTCAGACCAGTGTTCTCATCCATGAAACACACACTGTTTTAACGCAAGAAGCATTCTGTTCTTCCATTGTCTCCAATACAGCAAGAAACATGAGCATGCACAGAAAAAAATTACTGTGCTTTCTACTCCAAATGACTGTGTCTAGTTCAACTCCTCTTATTAAACTCATACAAAACACAGCATCTCTTCATAGATGATCTTTAGTTAATAATGAAAATCGTGTTGGCTTCGTGAACTGTGTAAATTCATTTGAGCTGAAAAATCACTGGGTTTACAGGAAATGAACTCTTGCTTGTAGGAAGACACAGACACTTTGGTTTAATTCCGTTTGTGAAGGGCAATTCAGACCAGTGTTCTAATCCATGAAACAAACTCTGTTTTAACGTGAAGAGCACGCTCTTCTTTCCAGCATCTACAATACAGCAAGAAACATGAGCATGCCCAGAATAATGAACTGTGTTTCCTACTCATATGGAACATATCTAGCTGAATTCTGCTTATGAAACTGTAAAAAAACCACAGCATGTTTTACATAGATACTCTTTTGTTAATAGTGAAAATCGTGTAGGGTTCGTGAACTGAGTAAATTCATTTGAGCCGAAAAATCACTGGGTTTACCAGAAATGAACTCTTGCTTGTAGAAAGACACAGAGCCTTTGGTTTAACTCTGTTTCTGAAGGAAAATTCAGACCAGTGTTCAAATTCATGAAACACACTCTGTTTTAACGCAAGAAGCATGCTCTTCTTTCCAGCGTCTCCAATACAGCAAGAAACATGAGCATGCCCAGAAAAAAAGAACTGTATTTCCTACTCAAAAGGACAGTGTCTAGTTCAACTCTGCTTATGAAACTCATACAAACCATAGCATCTTTTCATAGATGCTCTTTAGCTAAAAGTGAAAATCGTGTTGGGTTCGTGAACAGAGTAAATTCATTTTTGCCGAAATATCACTGGGTTTACCAGAAATGAACTCTTGCTTGTAGGAAGACAGAGAGCCTTTGGTTTAACTCTGTTTCTGAAGGAAAATTCAGACCAGTGTTCAAATCCATGAAACACTCTCTGTTTTAACGAAAGGAGCATGCTCTTCTTTCTAGCGTCTCCAATACAGCAAGAAACATGAGCATGCCTAGGAAAAAAGAACTGTATTTCCTACTCAAATGGACCGTGTCTAGTTCAACTCTGATTATGAAACTCATACAAACCACAGCATCTCTTCACAGATGCTCTTTAGTTAATAATGAAAATCGTGTTGGGTTTGTGAACTGTGTAAAATCATTTGAGCCAGAATGTCAAAGGGTTTACCAGAAATGAACTCTTCATTGTAGGAAGACACAGAACCTTTGGTTTAACTCTGTTTCTGAAGGAAAATTCAGACCAGTGTTCAAATCCGTGAAACACACTCTGTTTTGACGCAAGAAGGATGCTCTTCTTTCCAGGGTACCTAATACAGCAAGAAACGTGAGCATGCCCATAAAAAAAGAACTGTATTTCGTACTTATACGGACCATATCTAGTTGAACTCTGCTTATGAAACTGTAACAAACCACAGCATCTTTTACATAGATGCTCTTTAGTTAATAGTGAAAATTGTGTTAGGATTGAACTGTGAATATTCATTTGAGCCGAAATATCACAGGGTTTACCGGAAATGAACTCTTGCTTGTAGGAAGACAGAGAGCCTTTGGTTTAACTCCGTTTCTGAAGGAATATTCAGAACAGTGTTCTCATCCATGAAACACACTCTGTTTTAACGCAAGAAGCATTCTGTTCTTCCAGCGTCTCCAATACAGCAAGAAACATGAGCATGCACAGTAAAAAATTACTGTACTTTCTACTCCAAATGACTGTGTCTAGTTCAACTCCTCTTATTAAACTCATACAAAACACAGCATCTCTTCATAGATGATCTTTAGTTAATAGTGAAAATCGTGTTGGCTTCGTGAACTGTGTAAATTCATTTGAGCTGAAAAATCACTGGGTTTACAGGAAATGAACTCTTGCTTGTAGGAAGACACAGAGCATTTGGTTTAATTCCGTTTGTGAAGGGCAATTCAGACCAGTGTTCTAATCCATGAAACACACTCTGTTTTAACGTGAAGAGCACGCTCTTCTTTCCAGCATCTACAATACAGCAAGAAACATGAGCATGCCCAGAATAATGAACTGTGTTTCCTACTCATATGGAACATATCTAGCTGAATTCTGCTTATGAAACTGTAAAAAAACCACAGCATGTTTTACATAGATGCTCTTTTGTTAATAGTGAAAATCGTGTAGGGTTCGTGAACTGAGTAAATTCATTTGACCCGAATAATCACTGGGTTTACCGGAAATGAACTCTTGCTTGTAGAAAGACACAGAGCCTTTGGTTTAACTCTGTTTCTGAAGGAAAATTCAGTCCAGTGTTCAAATTCATGAAACACACTCTGTTTTAACGCAAGAAGCATGCTCTTCTTTCCAGCATCTCCAATACAGCAAGAAACATGAGCATGCCCAGAAAAAAAGAACAGTATTTCCTACTCAAAAGGACCAGGTCTATTTCAACTCTGTATATGAAACTCATACAAACCACACATCTCTTCACAGATGCTCTTTAGTTAATAATGAAAATCGTGTTGGGTTTGTGAACTGTGTAAATTCATTTGAGCCAAAATGTCAAAGGGTTTACCAGAAATGAACTCTTCATTGTAGGAAGACACAGAACCTTTGGTTTAACTCTGTTTCTGAAGGAAAATTCAGACCAGTGTTCAAATCCGTGAAACACACTCTGTTTTGACGCAAGAAGGATGCTCTTCATTCCAGGGTACCTAATACAGCAAGAAACGTGAGCATGCCCATAAAAAAAGAACTGTATTTCGTACTTATACGGACCATATCTAGTTGAACTCTGCTTATGAAACTGTAACAAACCACAGCATCTTTTACATAGATGCTCTTTAGTTAATAGTGAAAATCGTGTTATGATTGAACTGTGAATATTCATTTGAGCCGAAATATCACAGGGTTTACCGGAAATGAACTCTTGCTTGTAGGAAGACAGAGAGCCTTTGGTTTAACTCCGTTTCTGAAGGAATATTCAGACCAGTGTTCTCATCCATGAAACACACACTGTTTTAACGCAAGAAGCATTCTGTTCTTCCATTGTCTCCAATACAGCAAGAAACATGAGCATGCACAGAAAAAAATTACTGTACTTTCTACTCCAAATGACTGTGTCTAGTTCAAATCCTCTTATTAAACTCATACAAAACACAGCATCTCTTCATAGATGATCTTTAGTTAATAGTGAAAATCGTGTTGGCTTCGTGAACTGTGTAAATTCATTTGAGCTGAAAAATCACTGGGTTTACAGGAAATGAACTCTTGCTTGTAGGAAGACACAGACACTTTGGTTTAATTCCGTTTGTGAAGGGCAATTCAGACCAGTGTTCTAATCCATGAAACACACTCTGTTTTAACGTGAAGAGCACGCTCTTCTTTCCAGCATCTACAATACAGCAAGAAACATGAGCATGCCCAGAATAATGAACTGTGTTTCCTACTCATATGGAACATATCTAGCTGAATTCTGCTTATGAAACTGTAAAAAAACCACAGCATGTTTTACATAGATGCTCTTTTGTTAATAGTGAAAATCGTGTAGGGTTCGTGAACTGAGTAAATTCATTTGAGACGAAAAATCACTGGGTTTACCAGAAATGAACTCTTGCTTGTAGAAAGACACAGAGCCTTTGGTTTAACTCTGTTTCTGAAGGAAAATTCAGACCAGTGTTCAAATTCATGAAACACACTCTGTTTTAACGCAAGAAGCATGCTCTTCTTTCCAGCATCTCCAATACAGCAAGAAACATGAGCATGCCCAGAAAAAAAGAACTGTATTTCCTACTCAAAAGGACAGTGTCTAGTTCAACTCTGCTTATGAAACTCATACAAACCATAGCATCTTTTCATAGATGCTCTTTAGCTAAAAGTGAAAATCGTGTAGGGTTCGTGAACAGAGTAAATTCATTTTTGCCGAAATATCACTGGGTTTACCAGAAATGAACTCTTGCTTGTAGGAAGACAGAGAGCCTTTGGTTTAACTCTGTTTCTGAAGGAAAATTCAGTCCAGTGTTCAAATCCATGAAACACTCTCTGTTTTAACGAAAGGAGCATGCTCTTCTTTCTAGCGTCTCCAATACAGCAAGAAACATGAGCATGCCCAGAAAAAAAGAACAGTATTTCCTACTCAAAAGGACCAGGTCTATTTCAACTCTGTATATGAAACTCATACAAACCACACATCTCTTCACAGATGCTCTTTAGTTAATAATGAAAATCGTGTTGGGTTTGTGAACTGTGTAAATTCATTTGAGCCAAAATGTCAAAGGGTTTACCAGAAATGAACTCTTCATTGTAGGAAGACACAGAACCTTTGGTTTAACTCTGTTTATGAAGGAAAATTCAGACCAGTGTTCAAATCCGTGAAACACACTCTGTTTTGACGCAAGAAGGATGCTCTTCTTTCCAGGGTACCTAATACAGCAAGAAACGTGAGCATGCCCATAAAAAAAGAACTGTATTTCGTACTTATACGGACCATATCTAGTTGAACTCTGCTTATGAAACTGTAACAAACCACATCATCTTTTACATAGATGCTCTTTAGTTAATAGTGAAAATCGTGTTAGGATTGAACTGTGAATATTCATTTGAGCCGAAATAACACAGGGTTTACCGGAAATGAACTCTTGCTTGTAGGAAGACAGAGAGCCTTTGGTTTAACTCCGTTTCTGAAGGAATATTCAGACCAGTGTTCTCATCCATGAAACACACACTGTTTTAACGCAAGAAGCATTCTGTTCTTCCATTGTCTCCAATACAGCAAGAAACATGAGCATGCACAGAAAAAAATTACTGTGCTTTCTACTCCAAATGACTGTGTCTAGTTCAACTCCTCTTATTAAACTCATACAAAACACAGCATCTCTTCATAGATGATCTTTAGTTAATAGTGAAAATCGTGTTGGCTTCGTGAACTGTGTAAATTCATTTGAGCTGAAAAATCACTGGGTTTACAGGAAATGAACTCTTGCTTGTAGGAAGACACATAGCATTTGGTTTAATTCCGTTTGTGAAGGGCAATTCAGACCAGTGTTCTAATTCATGAAACACACTCTGTTTTAACGTGAAGAGCACGCTCTTCTTTCCAGCATCTACAATACAGCAAGAAACATGAGCATGCCCAGAATAATGAACTGTGTTTCCTACTCATATGGAACATATCTAGCTGAATTCTGCTTATGAAACTGTAAAAAAACCACAGCATGTTTTACATAGATGCTCTTTTGTTAATAGTGAAAATCGTGTAGGGTTCGTGAACTGAGTAAATTCATTTGAGACGAAAAATCACTGGGTTTACCAGAAATGAACTCTTGCTTGTAGAAAGACACAGAGCCTTTGGTTTAACTCTGTTTCTGAAGGAAAATTCAGACCAGTGTTCAAATTCATGAAACACACTCTGTTTTAACGCAAGAAGCATGCTCTTCTTTCCAGCGTCTCCAATACAGCAAGAAACATGAGCATGCCCAGAAAAAAAGAACAGTATTTCCTACTCAAAAGGACCAGGTCTATTTCAACTCTGTATATGAAACTCATACAAACCACACATCTCTTCACAGATGCTCTTTATTTAATAATGAAAATCGTGTTGGGTTTGTGAACTGTGTAAATTCATTTGAGCCAAAATGTCAAAGGGTTTACCAGAAATGAACTCTTCATTGTAGGAAGACACAGAACCTTTGGTTTAACTCTGTTTCTGAAGGAAAATTCAGACCAGTGTTCAAATCCGTGAAACACACTCTGTTTTGACGCAAGAAGGATGCTCTTCTTTCCAGGGTACCTAATACAGCAAGAAACGTGAGCATGCCCATAAAAAAAGAACTGTATTTCGTACTTATACGGACCATATCTAGTTGAACTCTGCTTATGAAACTGTAACAAACCACAGCATTTCTCACAGAGATGCTCTTTAGTTAAAAGTGAAAAACGTGTTGGGTTCGTGAACTGTCAAAATTCATTTGAGTCAAAAATCACTGGATTTACCGGAAATGAACTCTTGCTTGTAGGAAGAAACAGAGCCTTTGGTTTAACTCCGTTTTTGAAGAGAAATTCAGACCAGCGTTCTAATCCATGAAACACCCTCTGTTTTAAGGCAAAAAGCATCCTACTCTGTCCAGTGTCTCCTATACAGCAAGAAACATGAGCATGACCAGAAAAAAAGAACTGTGTTTCCTACTCAAACGGACCATATCTAGATGAACTCTGCTTATGAAACTGTAACAAACCACAGCATCTTTTACATAGATGCTCTTTAGTAAATAGTGAAAGTCGTGTTGGGTTCGTGATCTGTGTTATTTCATTTGAGCCAAAAAAACACTGGGTTTACCAGAAATGAACTCTTGCATGTAGGAAGACACAGAGCCTTTGGTTTAACTCCGTTTCTGAAGGAAAATTCAGACCAGTGTCCAAATCCATGAAACACACTCTGTTTTAACCCAAGAAGCTTGCTCTTTTTTCCAGTGTCTCCAATACAGCAAGAAACATGAGCATGCCCAGAAAAAAAGAACAGTATTTCCTACTCAAAAGGACCAGGTCTATTTCAACTCTGTATATGAAACTCATACAAACCACAGCATCTCTTCACAGATGCTCTTTAGTTAATAATGAAAATCGTGTTGGTTTTGTGAACTGTGTAAATTCATTTGAGCCAAAATGTCAAAGGGTTTACCAGAAATGAACTCTTCATTGTAGGAAGACACAGAACCTTTGGTTTAACTCTGTTTCTGAAGGAAAATTCAGACCAGTGTTCAAATCCCTGAAACACACTCTGTTTTGACGCAAGAAGGATGCTCTTCTTTCCAGGGTACCTAATACAGCAAAAAACGTGAGCATGCCCATAAAAAAAGAACTGTATTTCGTACTTATACGGACCATATCTAGTTGAACTCTGCTTATGAAACTGTAACAAACCACAGCATCTTTTACATAGATGCTTTTAGTTAATAGTGAAAATCGTGTTAGGATTGAACTGTGAATATTCATTTTAGCCGAAATATCACAAGGTTTACCGGAAATGAACTCTTGCTTGTAGGAAGACAGAGAGCCTTTGGTTTAACTCCGTTTCTGAAGGAATATTCAGACCAGTGTTCTCATCCATGAAACACACACTGTTTTAACGCAAGAAGCATTCTGTTCTTCCATTGTCTCCAATACAGCAAGAAACATGAGCATGCACAGAAAAAAATTACTGTACTTTCTACTCAAAATGACTGTGTCTAGTTCAACTCCTCTTATTAAACTCATACAAAACACAGCATCTCTTCATAGATGATCTTTAGTTAATAGTGAAAATCGTGTTGGCTTCGTGAACTGTGTAAATTCATTTGAGCTGAAAAATCACTGGGTTTACAGGAAATGAACTCTTGCTTGTAGGAAGACACAGACACTTTGGTTTAATTCCGTTTGTGAAGGGCAATTCAGACCAGTGTTCTAATCCATGAAACACACTCTGTTTTAACGTGAAGAGCACGCTCTTCTTTCCAGCATCTACAATACAGCAAGAAACATGAGCATGCCCAGAATAATGAACTGTGTTTCCTACTCATATGGAACATATCTAGCTGAATTCTGCTTATGAAACTGTAAAAAAACCACAGCATGTTTTACATAGATGCTCTTTTGTTAATAGTGAAAATCGTGTAGGGTTCGTGAACTGAGTAAATTCATTTGAGCCGAAAAATCACTGGGTTTACCAGAAATGAACTCTTGCTTGTAGAAAGACACAGAGCCTTTGGTTTAACTCTGTTTCTGAAGGAAAATTCAGACCAGTGTTCAAATTCATGAAACACACTCTGTTTTAACGCAAGAAGCATGCTCTTCTTTCCAGCGTCTCCAATACAGCAAGAAACATGAGCATGCCCAGAAAAAAAGAACTGTATTTCCTACTCAAAAGGACAGTGTCTAGTTCAACTCTGCTTATGAAACTCATACAAACCATAGCATCTTTTCATAGATGCTCTTTAGCTAAAAGTGAAAATCGTGTTGGGTTCGTGAACAGAGTAAATTCATTTTTGCCGAAATATCACTGGGTTTACCAGAAATGAACTCTTGCTTGTAGGAAGACAGAGAGCCTTTGGTTTAACTCTGTTTCTGAAGGAAAATTCAGTCCAGTGTTCAAATCCATGAAACACTCCCTGTTTTAATGAAAGGTGCATGCTCTTCTTTCTAGCGTCTCCAATACAGCAAGAAACATGAGCATGCCCAGAAAAAAAGAACAGTATTTCCTACTCAAAAGGACCAGGTCTATTTCAACTCTGTATATGAAACTCATACAAACCACACATCTCTTCACAGATGCTCTTTAGTTAATAATGAAAATCGTGTTGGGTTTGTGAACTGTGTAAATTCATTTGAGCCAAAATGTCAAAGGGTTTACCAGAAATGAACTCTTCATTGTAGGAAGACACAGAACCTTTGGTTTAACTCTGTTTCTGAAGGAAAATTCAGACCAGTGTTCAAATCCGTGAAATACACTCTGTTTTGACGCAAGAAGGATGCTCTTCTTTCCAGGGTACCTAATACAGCAAGAAACGTGAGCATGCCCATAAAAAAAGAACTGTATTTCGTACTTATACGGACCATATCTAGTTGAACTCTGCTTATGAAACTGTAACAAACCACATCATCTGTTACATAGATGCTCTTTAGTTAATAGTGAAAATCGTGTTAGGATTGAACTGTGAATATTCATTTGAGCCGAAATAACACAGGGTTTACCGGAAATGAACTCTTGCTTGTAGGAAGACAGAGAGCCTTTGGTTTAACTCCGATTCTGAAGGAATATTCAGACCAGTGTTCTCATCCATGAAACACACACTGTTTTAACGCAAGAAGCATTCTGTTCTTCCATTGTCTCCAATACAGCAAGAAACATGAGCATGCACAGAAAAAAATTACTGTACTTTCTACTCCAAATGACTGTGTCTAGTTCAACTCCTCTTATTAAACTCATACAAAACACAGCATCTCTTCATAGATGATCTTTAGTTAATAGTGAAAATCGTGTTGGCTTCGTGAACTGTGTAAATTCATTTGAGCTGAAAAATCACTGGGTTTACAGGAAATGAACTCTTGCTTGTAGGAAGACACAGACACTTTGGTTTAATTCCGTTTGTGAAGGGCAATTCAGACCAGTGTTCTAATCCATGAAACACACTCTGTTTTAACGTGAAGAGCACGCTCTTCTTTCCAGCATCTACAATACAGCAAGAAACATGAGCATGCCCAGAATAATGAACTGTGTTTCCTACTCATATGGAACGTATCTAGCTGAATTCTGCTTATGAAACTGTAAAAAAACCACAGCATGTTTTACATAGATACTCTTTTGTTAATAGTGAAAATCGTGTAGGGTTCGTGAACTGAGTAAATTCATTTGAGCCGAAAAATCACTGGGTTTACCAGAAATGAACTCTTGCTTGTAGAAAGACACAGAGCCTTTGGTTTAACTCTGTTTCTGAAGGAAAATTCAGACCAGTGTTCAAATTCATGAAACACACTCTGTTTTAACGCAAGAAGCATGCTCTTCTTTCCAGCGTCTCCAATACAGCAAGAAACATGAGCATGCCCAGAAAAAAAGAACTGTATTTCCTACTCAAAAGGACAGTGTCTAGTTCAACTCTGCTTATGAAACTCATACAAACCATAGCATCTTTTCATAGATGCTCTTTAGCTAAAAGTGAAAATCGTGTTGGGTTCGTGAACAGAGTAAATTCATTTTTGCCGAAATATCACTGGGTTTACCAGAAATGAACTCTTGCTTGTAGGAAGACAGAGAGCCTTTGGTTTAACTCTGTTTCTGAAGGAAAATTCAGTCCAGTGTTCAAATCCATGAAACACTCCCTGTTTTAACGAAAGGAGCATGCTCTTCTTTCTAGCGTCTCCAATACAGCAAGAAACATGAGCATGCCCAGAAAAAAAGAACAGTATTTCCTACTCAAAAGGACCAGGTCTATTTCAACTCTGTATATGAAACTCATACAAACCACACATCTCTTCACAGATGCTCTTTAGTTAATAATGAAAATCGTGTTGGGTTTGTGAACTGTGTAAATTCATTTGAGCCAAAATGTCAAAGGGTTTACCAGAAATGAACTCTTCATTGTAGGAAGACACAGAACCTTTGGTTTAACTCTGTTTCTGAAGGAAAATTCAGACCAGTGTTCAAATCCGTGAAATACACTCTGTTTTGACGCAAGAAGGATGCTCTTCTTTCCAGGGTACCTAATACAGCAAGAAACGTGAGCATGCCCATAAAAAAAGAACTGTATTTCGTACTTATACGGACCATATCTAGTTGAACTCTGCTTATGAAACTGTAACAAACCACATCATCTTTTACATAGATGCTCTTTAGTTAATAGTGAAAATCATGTTAGGATTGAACTGTGAATATTCATTTGAGCGAAATAACACAGGGTTTACCGGAAATGAACTCTTGCTTGTAGGAAGACAGAGAGCCTTTGGTTTAACTCCGTTTCTGAAGGAATATTCAGACCAGTGTTCTCATCCATGAAACACACACTGTTTTAACGCAAGAAGCATTCTGTTCTTCCATTGTCTCCAATACAGCAAGAAACATGAGCATGCACAGAAAAAAATTACTGTACTTTCTACTCCAAATGACTGTGTCTAGTTCAACTCCTCTTATTAAACTCATACAAAACACAGCATCTCTTCATAGATGATCTTTAGTTAATAGTGAAAATCGTGTTGGCTTCGTGAACTGTGTAAATTCATTTGAGCTGAAAAATCACTGGGTTTACAGGAAATGAACTCTTGCTTGTAGGAAGACACAGACACTTTGGTTTAATTCCGTTTGTGAAGGGCAATTCAGACCAGTGTTCTAATCCATGAAACACACTCTGTTTTAACGTGAAGAGCACGCTCTTCTTTCCAGCATCTACAATACAGCAAGAAACATGAGCATGCCCAGAATAATGAACTGTGTTTCCTATTCATATGGAACATATCTAGCTGAATTCTGCTTATGAAACTGTAAAAAAACCACAGCATGTTTTACATAGATGCTCTTTTGTTAATAGTGAAAATCGTGTAGGGTTCGTGAACTGAGTAAATTCATTTGAGACGAAAAATCACTGGGTTTACCAGAAATGAACTCTTGCTTGTAGAAAGACACAGAGCCTTTGGTTTAACTCTGTTTCTGAAGGAAAATTCAGACCAGTGTTCAAATTCATGAAACACACTCTGTTTTAACGCAAGAAGCATGCTCTTCTTTCCAGCATCTCCAATACAGCAAGAAACATGAGCATGCCCAGAAAAAAAGAACAGTATTTCCTACTCAAAAGGACAGTGTCTAGTTCAACTCTGCTTATGAAACTCATACAAACCATAGCATCTTTTCATAGATGCTCTTTAGCTAAAAGTGAAAATCGTGTAGGGTTCGTGAACAGAGTAAATTCATTTTTGCCGAAATATCACTGGGTTTACCAGAAATGAACTCTTGCTTGTAGGAAGACAGAGAGCCTTTGGTTTAACTCTGTTTCTGAAGGAAAATTCAGTCCAGTGTTCAAATCCATGAAACACTCTCTGTTTTAACGAAAGGAGCATGCTCTTCTTTCTAGCGTCTCCAATACAGCAAGAAACATGAGCATGCCCAGAAAAAAAGAACAGTATTTCCTACTCAAAAGGACCAGGTCTATTTCAACTCTGTATATGAAACTCATACAAACCACACATCTCTTCACAGATGCTCTTTAGTTAATAATGAAAATCGTGTTAGGTTTGTGAACTGTGTAAATTCATTTGAGCCAAAATGTCAAAGGGTTTACCAGAAATGAACTCTTCATTGTAGGAAGACACAGAACCTTTGGTTTAACTCTGTTTCTGAAGGAAAATTCAGACCAGTGTTCAAATCCGTGAAATACACTCTGTTTTGACGCAAGAAGGATGCTCTTCTTTCCAGGGTACCTAATACAGCAAGAAACGTGAGCATGCCCATAAAAAAAGAACTGTATTTCGTACTTATACGGACCATATCTAGTTGAACTCTGCTTATGAAACTGTAACAAACCACATCATCTTTTACATAGATGCTCTTTAGTTAATAGTGAAAATCGTGTTAGGATTGAACTGTGAATATTCATTTGAGCCGAAATAACACAGGGTTTACCGGAAATGAACTCTTGCTTGTAGGAAGACAGAGAGCCTTTGGTTTAACTCCGTTTTTGAAGAGAAATTCAGACCAGCGTTCTAATCCATGAAACACCCTCTGTTTTAAGGCAAAAAGCATCCTACTCTGTCCAGTGTCTCCTATACAGCAAGAAACATGAGCATGACCAGAAAAAAAGAACTGTGTTTCCTACTCAAACGGACCATATCTAGATGAACTCTGCTTATGAAACTGTAACAAACCACAGCATCTTTTACATAGATGCTCTTTAGTAAATAGTGAAAGTCGTGTTGGGTTCGTGATCTGTGTTATTTCATTTGAGCCAAAAAAACACTGGGTTTACCAGAAATGAACTCTTGCATGTAGGAAGACACAGAGCCTTTGGTTTAACTCCGTTTCTGAAGGAAAATTCAGACCAGTGTCCAAATCCATGAAACACACTCTGTTTTAACCCAAGAAGCTTGCTCTTTTTTCCAGTGTCTCCAATACAGCAAGAAACATGAGCATGCCCAGAAAAAAAGAACAGTATTTCCTACTCAAAAGGACCAGGTCTATTTCAACTCTGTATATGAAACTCATACAAACCACAGCATCTCTTCACAGATGCTCTTTAGTTAATAATGAAAATCGTGTTGGTTTTGTGAACTGTGTAAATTCATTTGAGCCAAAATGTCAAAGGGTTTACCAGAAATGAACTCTTCATTGTAGGAAGACACAGAACCTTTGGTTTAACTCTGTTTCTGAAGGAAAATTCAGACCAGTGTTCAAATCCCTGAAACACACTCTGTTTTGACGCAAGAAGGATGCTCTTCTTTCCAGGGTACCTAATACAGCAAAAAACGTGAGCATGCCCATAAAAAAAGAACTGTATTTCGTACTTATACGGACCATATCTAGTTGAACTCTGCTTATGAAACTGTAACAAACCACAGCATCTTTTACATAGATGCTTTTAGTTAATAGTGAAAATCGTGTTAGGATTGAACTGTGAATATTCATTTTAGCCGAAATATCACAAGGTTTACCGGAAATGAACTCTTGCTTGTAGGAAGACAGAGAGCCTTTGGTTTAACTCCGTTTCTGAAGGAATATTCAGACCAGTGTTCTCATCCATGAAACACACACTGTTTTAACGCAAGAAGCATTCTGTTCTTCCATTGTCTCCAATACAGCAAGAAACATGAGCATGCACAGAAAAAAATTACTGTACTTTCTACTCAAAATGACTGTGTCTAGTTCAACTCCTCTTATTAAACTCATACAAAACACAGCATCTCTTCATAGATGATCTTTAGTTAATAGTGAAAATCGTGTTGGCTTCGTGAACTGTGTAAATTCATTTGAGCTGAAAAATCACTGGGTTTACAGGAAATGAACTCTTGCTTGTAGGAAGACACAGACACTTTGGTTTAATTCCGTTTGTGAAGGGCAATTCAGACCAGTGTTCTAATCCATGAAACACACTCTGTTTTAACGTGAAGAGCACGCTCTTCTTTCCAGCATCTACAATACAGCAAGAAACATGAGCATGCCCAGAATAATGAACTGTGTTTCCTACTCATATGGAACATATCTAGCTGAATTCTGCTTATGAAACTGTAAAAAAACCACAGCATGTTTTACATAGATGCTCTTTTGTTAATAGTGAAAATCGTGTAGGGTTCGTGAACTGAGTAAATTCATTTGAGCCGAAAAATCACTGGGTTTACCAGAAATGAACTCTTGCTTGTAGAAAGACACAGAGCCTTTGGTTTAACTCTGTTTCTGAAGGAAAATTCAGACCAGTGTTCAAATTCATGAAACACACTCTGTTTTAACGCAAGAAGCATGCTCTTCTTTCCAGCGTCTCCAATACAGCAAGAAACATGAGCATGCCCAGAAAAAAAGAACTGTATTTCCTACTCAAAAGGACAGTGTCTAGTTCAACTCTGCTTATGAAACTCATACAAACCATAGCATCTTTTCATAGATGCTCTTTAGCTAAAAGTGAAAATCGTGTTGGGTTCGTGAACAGAGTAAATTCATTTTTGCCGAAATATCACTGGGTTTACCAGAAATGAACTCTTGCTTGTAGGAAGACAGAGAGCCTTTGGTTTAACTCTGTTTCTGAAGGAAAATTCAGTCCAGTGTTCAAATCCATGAAACACTCCCTGTTTTAATGAAAGGTGCATGCTCTTCTTTCTAGCGTCTCCAATACAGCAAGAAACATGAGCATGCCCAGAAAAAAAGAACAGTATTTCCTACTCAAAAGGACCAGGTCTATTTCAACTCTGTATATGAAACTCATACAAACCACACATCTCTTCACAGATGCTCTTTAGTTAATAATGAAAATCGTGTTGGGTTTGTGAACTGTGTAAATTCATTTGAGCCAAAATGTCAAAGGGTTTACCAGAAATGAACTCTTCATTGTAGGAAGACACAGAACCTTTGGTTTAACTCTGTTTCTGAAGGAAAATTCAGACCAGTGTTCAAATCCGTGAAATACACTCTGTTTTGACGCAAGAAGGATGCTCTTCTTTCCAGGGTACCTAATACAGCAAGAAACGTGAGCATGCCCATAAAAAAAGAATTGTATTTCGTACTTATACGGACCATATCTAGTTGAACTCTGCTTATGAAACTGTAACAAACCACATCATCTGTTACATAGATGCTCTTTAGTTAATAGTGAAAATCGTGTTAGGATTGAACTGTGAATATTCATTTGAGCCGAAATAACACAGGGTTTACCGGAAATGAACTCTTGCTTGTAGGAAGACAGAGAGCCTTTGGTTTAACTCCGATTCTGAAGGAATATTCAGACCAGTGTTCTCATCCATGAAACACACACTGTTTTAACGCAAGAAGCATTCTGTTCTTCCATTGTCTCCAATACAGCAAGAAACATGAGCATGCACAGAAAAAAATTACTGTACTTTCTACTCCAAATGACTGTGTCTAGTTCAACTCCTCTTATTAAACTCATACAAAACACAGCATCTCTTCATAGATGATCTTTAGTTAATAGTGAAAATCGTGTTGGCTTCGTGAACTGTGTAAATTCATTTGAGCTGAAAAATCACTGGGTTTACAGGAAATGAACTCTTGCTTGTAGGAAGACACAGACACTTTGGTTTAATTCCGTTTGTGAAGGGCAATTCAGACCAGTGTTCTAATCCATGAAACACACTCTGTTTTAACGTGAAGAGCACGCTCTTCTTTCCAGCATCTACAATACAGCAAGAAACATGAGCATGCCCAGAATAATGAACTGTGTTTCCTACTCATATGGAACGTATCTAGCTGAATTCTGCTTATGAAACTGTAAAAAAACCACAGCATGTTTTACATAGATACTCTTTTGTTAATAGTGAAAATCGTGTAGGGTTCGTGAACTGAGTAAATTCATTTGAGCCGAAAAATCACTGGGTTTACCAGAAATGAACTCTTGCTTGTAGAAAGACACAGAGCCTTTGGTTTAACTCTGTTTCTGAAGGAAAATTCAGACCAGTGTTCAAATTCATGAAACACACTCTGTTTTAACGCAAGAAGCATGCTCTTCTTTCCAGCATCTCCAATACAGCAAGAAACATGAGCATGCCCAGAAAAAAAGAACTGTATTTCCTACTCAAAAGGACAGTGTCTAGTTCAACTCTGCTTATGAAACTCATACAAACCATAGCATCTTTTCATAGATGCTCTTTAGCTAAAAGTGAAAATCGTGTTGGGTTCGTGAACAGAGTAAATTCATTTTTGCCGAAATATCACTGGGTTTACCAGAAATGAACTCTTGCTTGTAGGAAGACAGAGAGCCTTTGGTTTAACTCTGTTTCTGAAGGAAAATTCAGTCCAGTGTTCAAATCCATGAAACACTCCCTGTTTTAACGAAAGGAGCATGCTCTTCTTTCTAGCGTCTCCAATACAGCAAGAAACATGAGCATGCCCAGAAAAAAAGAACAGTATTTCCTACTCAAAAGGACCAGGTCTATTTCAACTCTGTATATGAAACTCATACAAACCACACATCTCTTCACAGATGCTCTTTAGTTAATAATGAAAATCGTGTTGGGTTTGTGAACTGTGTAAATTCATTTGAGCCAAAATGTCAAAGGGTCTACCAGAAATGAACTCTTCATTGTAGGAAGACACAGAACCTTTGGTTTAACTCTGTTTCTGAAGGAAAATTCAGACCAGTGTTCAAATCCGTGAAATACACTCTGTTTTGACGCAAGAAGGATGCTCTTCTTTCCAGGGTACCTAATACAGCAAGAAACGTGAGCATGCCCATAAAAAAAGAACTGTATTTCGTACTTATACGGACCATATCTAGTTGAACTCTGCTTATGAAACTGTAACAAACCACATCATCTTTTACATAGATGCTCTTTAGTTAATAGTGAAAATCATGTTAGGATTGAACTGTGAATATTCATTTGAGCGAAATAACACAGGGTTTACCGGAAATGAACTCTTGCTTGTAGGAAGACAGAGAGCCTTTGGTTTAACTCCGTTTCTGAAGGAATATTCAGACCAGTGTTCTCATCCATGAAACACACACTGTTTTAACGCAAGAAGCATTCTGTTCTTCCATTGTCTCCAATACAGCAAGAAACATGAGCATGCACAGAAAAAAATTACTGTACTTTCTACTCCAAATGACTGTGTCTAGTTCAACTCCTCTTATTAAACTCATACAAAACACAGCATCTCTTCATAGATGATCTTTAGTTAATAGTGAAAATCGTGTTGGCTTCGTGAACTGTGTAAATTCATTTGAGCTGAAAAATCACTGGGTTTACAGGAAATGAACTCTTGCTTGTAGGAAGACACAGACACTTTGGTTTAATTCCGTTTGTGAAGGGCAATTCAGACCAGTGTTCTAATCCATGAAACACACTCTGTTTTAACGTGAAGAGCACGCTCTTCTTTCCAGCATCTACAATACAGCAAGAAACATGAGCATGCCCAGAATAATGAACTGTGTTTCCTACTCATATGGAACATATCTAGCTGAATTCTGCTTATGAAACTGTAAAAAAACCACAGCATGTTTTACATAGATGCTCTTTTGTTAATAGTGAAAATCGTGTAGGGTTCGTGAACTGAGTAAATTCATTTGAGACGAAAAATCACTGGGTTTACCAGAAATGAACTCTTGCTTGTAGAAAGACACAGAGCCTTTGGTTTAACTCTGTTTCTGAAGGAAAATTCAGACCAGTGTTCAAATTCATGAAACACACTCTGTTTTAACGCAAGAAGCATGCTCTTCTTTCCAGCATCTCCAATACAGCAAGAAACATGAGCATGCCCAGAAAAAAAGAACAGTATTTCCTACTCAAAAGGACAGTGTCTAGTTCAACTCTGCTTATGAAACTCATACAAACCATAGCATCTTTTCATAGATGCTCTTTAGCTAAAAGTGAAAATCGTGTAGGGTTCGTGAACAGAGTAAATTCATTTTTGCCGAAATATCACTGGGTTTACCAGAAATGAACTCTTGCTTGTAGGAAGACAGAGAGCCTTTGGTTTAACTCTGTTTCTGAAGGAAAATTCAGTCCAGTGTTCAAATCCATGAAACACTCTCTGTTTTAACGAAAGGAGCATGCTCTTCTTTCTAGCGTCTCCAATACAGCAAGAAACATGAGCATGCCCAGAAAAAAAGAACAGTATTTCCTACTCAAAAGGACCAGGTCTATTTCAACTCTGTATATGAAACTCATACAAACCACACATCTCTTCACAGATGCTCTTTAGTTAATAATGAAAATCGTGTTAGGTTTGTGAACTGTGTAAATTCATTTGAGCCAAAATGTCAAAGGGTTTACCAGAAATGAACTCTTCATTGTAGGAAGACACAGAACCTTTGGTTTAACTCTGTTTCTGAAGGAAAATTCAGACCAGTGTTCAAATCCGTGAAATACACTCTGTTTTGACGCAAGAAGGATGCTCTTCTTTCCAGGGTACCTAATACAGCAAGAAACGTGAGCATGCCCATAAAAAAAGAACTGTATTTCGTACTTATACGGACCATATCTAGTTGAACTCTGCTTATGAAACTGTAACAAACCACATCATCTTTTACATAGATGCTCTTTAGTTAATAGTGAAAATCGTGTTAGGATTGAACTGTGAATATTCATTTGAGCCGAAATAACACAGGGTTTACCGGAAATGAACTCTTGCTTGTAGGAAGACAGAGAGCCTTTGGTTTAACTCTGATTCTGAAGGAATATTTAGACCAGTGGTCTCATCCATGAAACACACACTGTTTTAACGCAAGAAGCATTCTGTTCTTCCATTGTCTCCAATACAGCAAGAAACATGAGCATGCACAGAAAAAAATTACTGTGCTTTCTACTCCAAATGACTGTGTCTAGTTCAACTCCTCTTATTAAACTCATACAAAACAAAGCATCTCTTCATAGATGATCTTTAGTTAATAGTGAAAATCGTGTTGGCTTCGTGAACTGTGTAAATTCATTTGAGCTGAAAAATCACTGGGTTTACAGGAAATGAACTCTTGCTTGTAGGAAGACACAGACACTTTGGTTTAATTCCGTTTGTGAAGGGCAATTCAGACCAGTGTTCTAATCCATGAAACACACTCTGTTTTAACGTGAAGAGCACGCTCTTCTTTCCAGCATCTACAATACAGCAAGAAACATGAGCATGCCCAGAATAATGAACTGTGTTTCCTACTCATATGGAACATATCTAGCTGAATTCTGCTTATGAAACTGTAAAAAAACCACAGCATGTTTTACATAGATACTCTTTTGTTAATAGTGAAAATCGTGTAGGGTTCGTGAACTGAGTAAATTCATTTGAGCCGAAAAATCACTGGGTTTACCAGAAATGAACTCTTGCTTGTAGAAAGACACAGAGCCTTTGGTTTAACTCTGTTTCTGAAGGAAAATTCAGACCAGTGTTCAAATTCATGAAACACACTCTGTTTTAACGCAAGAAGCATGCTCTTCTTTCCAGCGTCTCCAATACAGCAAGAAAAATGAGCATGCCCAGAAAAAAAGAACTGTATTTCCTACTCAAAAGGACAGTGTCTAGTTCAACTCTGCTTATGAAACTCATACAAACCATAGCATCTTTTCATAGATGCTCTTTAGCTAAAATGAAAATCGTGTTGGGTTCGTGAACAGAGTAAATTCATTTTTGCCGAAATATCACTGGGTTTACCAGAAATGAACTCTTGCTTGTAGGAAGACAGAGAGCCTTTGGTTTAACTCTGTTTCTGAAGGAAAATTCAGACCAGTGTTCAAATCCCTGAAACACACTCTGTTTTGACGCAAGAAGGATGCTCTTCTTTCCAGGGTACCTAATACAGCAAGAAACGTGAGCATGCCCATAAAAAAAGAACTGTATTTTGTACTTATATGGACCATATCTAGTTGAACTCTGCTTATGAAACTGTAACAAACCACAGCATCTTTTACATAGATGCTCTTTAGTTAATAGTGAAAATTGTGTTAGGATTGAACTGTGAATATTCATTTGAGCCGAAATATCACAGGGTTTACCGGAAATGAACTCTTGCTTGTAGGAAGACAGAGAGCCTTTGGTTTAACTCCGTTTCTGAAGGAATATTCAGAACAGTGTTCTCATCCATGAAACACACTCTGTTTTAACGCAAGAAGCATTCTGTTCTTCCAGCGTCTCCAATACAGTAAGAAACATGTGCATGCACCGTAAAAAATTACTGTACTTTCTACTCAAAATGACTGTGTCTAGTTCAACTACTCTTATTAAACTCATACAAAACACAGCATCTCTTCATAGATGATCTTTAGTTAATAGTGAAAATCGTGTTGGCTTCGTGAACTGAGTAAATTCATTTGACCCGAATAATCACTGGGTTTACCGGAAATGAACTCTTGCTTGTAGAAAGACACAGAGCCTTTGGTTTAACTCTGTTTCTGAAGGAAAATTCATACCAGTGTTCAAATTCATGAAACACACTCTGTTTTAACGCAAGAAGCATGCTCTTCTTTCCAGCGTCTCCAATACAGCAAGAAACATGAGCATGCCCAGAAAAAAAGAACAGTATTTCCTACTCAAAAGGACCAGGTCTATTTCAACTCTGTATATGAAACTCATACAAACCACACATCTCTTCACAGATGCTCTTTAGTTAATAATGAAAATCGTGTTGGGTTTGTGAACTGTGTAAATTCATTTGAGCCAAAATGTCAAAGGGTTTACCAGAAATGAACTCTTCATTGTAGGAAGACACAGAACCTTTGGTTTAACTCTGTTTCTGAAGGAAAATTCAGACCAGTGTTCAAATCCGTGAAACACACTCTGTTTTGACGCAAGAAGGATGCTCTTCTTTCCAGGGTACCTAATACAGCAAGAAACGTGAGCATGCCCATAAAAAAAGAACTGTATTTCGTACTTATACGGACCATATCTAGTTGAACTCTGCTTATGAAACTGTAACAAACCACAGCATCTTTTACATAGATGCTCTTTAGTTAATAGTGAAAATCGTGTTAGGATTGAACTGTGAATATTCATTTTAGCCAAAATATCACAGGGTTTACCGGAAATGAACTCTTGCTTGTAGGAAGACAGAGAGCCTTTGGTTTAACTCCGTTTCTGAAGGAATATTCAGACCAGTGTTCTCATCCATGAAACACACACTGTTTTAACGCAAGAAGCATTCTGTTCTTCCATTGTCTCCAATACAGCAAGAAACATGAGCATGCACAGAAAAAAATTACTGTACTTTCTACTCCAAATGACTGTGTCTAGTTCAACTCCTCTTATTAAACTCATACAAAACACAGCATCTCTTCATAGATGATCTTTAGTTAATAGTGAAAATCGTGTTGGCTTCGTGAACTGTGTAAATTCATTTGAGCTGAAAAATCACTGGGTTTACAGGAAATGAACTCTTGCTTGTAGGAAGACACAGACACTTTGGTTTAATTCCGTTTGTGAAGGGCAATTCAGACCAGTGTTCTAATCCATGAAACACACTCTGTTTTAACGTGAAGAGCACGCTCTTCTTTCCAGCATCTACAATACAGCAAGAAACATGAGCATGCCCAGAATAATGAACTGTGTTTCCTACTCATATGGAACGTATCTAGCTGAATTCTGCTTATGAAACTGTAAAAAAACCACAGCATGTTTTACATAGATACTCTTTTGTTAATAGTGAAAATCGTGTAGGGTTCGTGAACTGAGTAAATTCATTTGAGCCGAAAAATCACTGGGTTTACCAGAAATGAACTCTTGCTTGTAGAAAGACACAGAGCCTTTGGTTTAACTCTGTTTCTGAAGGAAAATTCAGACCAGTGTTCAAATTCATGAAACACACTCTGTTTTAACGCAAGAAGCATGCTCTTCTTTCCAGCGTCTCCAATACAGCAAGAAACATGAGCATGCCCAGAAAAAAAGAACTGTATTTCCTACTCAAAAGGACAGTGTCTAGTTCAACTCTGCTTATGAAACTCATACAAACCATAGCATCTTTTCATAGATGCTCTTTAGCTAAAAGTGAAAATCGTGTTGGGTTCGTGAACAGAGTAAATTCATTTTTGCCGAAATATCACTGGGTTTACCAGAAATGAACTCTTGCTTGTAGGAAGACAGAGAGCCTTTGGTTTAACTCTGTTTCTGAATTAAAATTCAGTCCAGTGTTCAAATCCATGAAACACTCCCTGTTTTAACGAAAGGAGCATGCTCTTCTTTCTAGCGTCTCCAATACAGCAAGAAACATGAGCATGCCCAGAAAAAAAGAACAGTATTTCCTACTCAAAAGGACCAGGTCTATTTCAACTCTGTATATGAAACTCATACAAACCACACATCTCTTCACAGATGCTCTTTAGTTAATAATGAAAATCGTGTTGGGTTTGTGAACTGTGTAAATTCATTTGAGCCAAAATGTCAAAGGGTTTACCAGAAATGAACTCTTCATTGTAGGAAGACACAGAACCTTTGGTTTAACTCTGTTTCTGAAGGAAAATTCAGACCAGTGTTCAAATCCGTGAAATACACTCTGTTTTGACGCAAGAAGGATGCTCTTCTTTCCAGGGTACCTAATACAGCAAGAAACGTGAGCATGCCCATAAAAAAAGAACTGTATTTCGTACTTATACGGACCATATCTAGTTGAACTCTGCTTATGAAACTGTAACAAACCACATCATCTTTTACATAGATGCTCTTTAGTTAATAGTGAAAATCATGTTAGGATTGAACTGTGAATATTCATTTGAGCGAAATAACACAGGGTTTACCGGAAATGAACTCTTGCTTGTAGGAAGACAGAGAGCCTTTGGTTTAACTCCGTTTCTGAAGGAATATTCAGACCAGTGTTCTCATCCATGAAACACACACTGTTTTAACGCAAGAAGCATTCTGTTCTTCCATTGTCTCCAATACAGCAAGAAACATGAGCATGCACAGAAAAAAATTACTGTACTTTCTACTCCAAATGACTGTGTCTAGTTCAACTCCTCTTATTAAACTCATACAAAACACAGCATCTCTTCATAGATGATCTTTAGTTAATAGTGAAAATCGTGTTGGCTTCGTGAACTGTGTAAATTCATTTGAGCTGAAAAATCACTGGGTTTACAGGAAATGAACTCTTGCTTGTAGGAAGACACAGACACTTTGGTTTAATTCCGTTTGTGAAGGGCAATTCAGACCAGTGTTCTAATCCATGAAACACACTCTGTTTTAACGTGAAGAGCACGCTCTTCTTTCCAGCATCTACAATACAGCAAGAAACATGAGCATGCCCAGAATAATGAACTGTGTTTCCTACTCATATGGAACATATCTAGCTGAATTCTGCTTATGAAACTGTAAAAAAACCACAGCATGTTTTACATAGATGCTCTTTTGTTAATAGTGAAAATCGTGTAGGGTTCGTGAACTGAGTAAATTCATTTGAGCCGAAAAATCACTGGGTTTACCAGAAATGAACTCTTGCTTGTAGAAAGACACAGAGCCTTTGGTTTAACTCTGTTTCTGAAGGAAAATTCAGACCAGTGTTCAAATTCATGAAACACACTCTGTTTTAACGCAAGAAGCATGCTCTTCTTTCCAGCATCTCCAATACAGCAAGAAACATGAGCATGCCCAGAAAAAAAGAACAGTATTTCCTACTCAAAAGGACAGTGTCTAGTTCAACTCTGCTTATGAAACTCATACAAACCATAGCATCTTTTCATAGATGCTCTTTAGCTAAAAGTGAAAATCGTGTAGGGTTCGTGAACAGAGTAAATTCATTTTTGCCGAAATATCACTGGGTTTACCAGAAATGAACTCTTGCTTGTAGGAAGACAGAGAGCCTTTGGTTTAACTCTGTTTCTGAAGGAAAATTCAGTCCAGTGTTCAAATCCATGAAACACTCTCTGTTTTAACGAAAGGAGCATGCTCTTCTTTCTAGCGTCTCCAATACAGCAAGAAACATGAGCATGCCCAGAAAAAAAGAACAGTATTTCCTACTCAAAAGGACCAGGTCTATTTCAACTCTGTATATGAAACTCATACAAACCACACATCTCTTCACAGATGCTCTTTAGTTAATAATGAAAATCGTGTTAGGTTTGTGAACTGTGTAAATTCATTTGAGCCAAAATGTCAAAGGGTTTACCAGAAATGAACTCTTCATTGTAGGAAGACACAGAACCTTTGGTTTAACTCTGTTTCTGAAGGAAAATTCAGACCAGTGTTCAAATCCGTGAAATACACTCTGTTTTGACGCAAGAAGGATGCTCTTCTTTCCAGGGTACCTAATACAGCAAGAAACGTGAGCATGCCCATAAAAAAAGAACTGTATTTCGTACTTATACGGACCATATCTAGTTGAACTCTGCTTATGAAACTGTAACAAACCACATCATCTTTTACATAGATGCTCTTTAGTTAATAGTGAAAATCGTGTTAGGATTGAACTGTGAATATTCATTTGAGCCGAAATAACACAGGGTTTACCGGAAATGAACTCTTGCTTGTAGGAAGACAGAGAGCCTTTGGTTTAACTCTGATTCTGAAGGAATATTTAGACCAGTGGTCTCATCCATGAAACACACACTGTTTTAACGCAAGAAGCATTCTGTTCTTCCATTGTCTCCAATACAGCAAGAAACATGAGCATGCACAGAAAAAAATTACTGTGCTTTCTACTCCAAATGACTGTGTCTAGTTCAACTCCTCTTATTAAACTCATACAAAACAAAGCATCTCTTCATAGATGATCTTTAGTTAATAGTGAAAATCGTGTTGGCTTCGTGAACTGTGTAAATTCATTTGAGCTGAAAAATCACTGGGTTTACAGGAAATGAACTCTTGCTTGTAGGAAGACACAGACACTTTGGTTTAATTCCGTTTGTGAAGGGCAATTCAGACCAGTGTTCTAATCCATGAAACACACTCTGTTTTAACGTGAAGAGCACGCTCTTCTTTCCAGCATCTACAATACAGCAAGAAACATGAGCATGCCCAGAATAATGAACTGTGTTTCCTACTCATATGGAACATATCTAGCTGAATTCTGCTTATGAAACTGTAAAAAAACCACAGCATGTTTTACATAGATACTCTTTTGTTAATAGTGAAAATCGTGTAGGGTTCGTGAACTGAGTAAATTCATTTGAGCCGAAAAATCACTGGGTTTACCAGAAATGAACTCTTGCTTGTAGAAAGACACAGAGCCTTTGGTTTAACTCTGTTTCTGAAGGAAAATTCAGACCAGTGTTCAAATTCATGAAACACACTCTGTTTTAACGCAAGAAGCATGCTCTTCTTTCCAGCGTCTCCAATACAGCAAGAAACATGAGCATGCCCAGAAAAAAAGAACACTATTTCCTACTCAAAAGGACCAGGTCTATTTCAACTCTGTATATGAAACTCATACAAACCACACATCTCTTCACAGATGCTCTTTAGTTAATAATGAAAATCGTGTTGGGTTTGTGAACTGTGTAATTTCATTTGAGCCAAAATGTCAAAGGGTTTACCAGAAATGAACTCTACATTGTAGGAAGACACAGAACCTTTGGTTTAACTCTGTTTCTGAAGCAAAATTCAGACCAGTGTTCAAATCCGTGAAACACACTCTGTTTTGACGCAAGAAGGATGCTCTTCTTTCCAGGGTACCTAATACAGCAAGAAACGTGAGCATGCCCATATAAAAAGAACTGTATTTCGTACTTATACGGACCATATCTAGTTGAACTCTGCTTATGAAACTGTTACAAACCACAGCATTTCTCACAGAGATGCTCTTTAGTTAAAAGTGAAAAACGTGTTGGGTTCGTGAACTGTCAAAATTCATTTGAGTCAAAAATCACTGGATTTACCGGAAATGAACTCTTGCTTGTAGGAAGAAACAGAGCCTTTGGTTTAACTCCGTTTTTGAAGAGAAATTCAGACCAGCGTTCTAATCCATGAAACACACTCTGTTTTAAGGCAAAAATCATCCTACTCTGTCCAGTGTCTCCTATACAGCAAGAAACATGAGCATGACCAGAAAAAAAGAACTGTGTTTCCTACTCATACGGACCATATCTAGTTGAACTCTGCTTATGAAACTGTAACAAACCACAGCATCTTTTACATAGATGCTCTTTAGTAAATAGTGAAAGTCGTGTTGGGTTCGTGATCTGTGTTAATTCATTTGAGCCGAAAAAACACTGGGTTTACCAGAAATGAACTCTTGCATGTAGGAAGACACAGAGCCTTTGGTTTAACTCCGTTTCTGAATGAAAATTCAGACCAGTGTCCAAATCCATGAAACACACTCTGTTTTAACGCAAGAAGCTTGCTCTCTTTTCCAGCGTCTCCAATACAGCAAGAAACATGAGCATGCCCAGAAAAAAAGAACAGTATTTCCTACTCAAAAGGACCAGGTCTATTTCAACTCTGTATTTGAAACTCATACAAACCACAGCATCTCTTCACAGATGCTCTTTAGTTAATAATGAAAATCGTGTTGGGTTTGTGAACTGTGTAAATTCATTTGAGCCAAAATGTCAAAGGGTTTACCAGAAATGAACTCTTCATTGTAGGAAGACACAGAACCTTTGGTTTAACTCTGTTTCTGAAGGAAAATTCAGACCAGTGTTCAAATCCGTGAAACACACTCTGTTTTGACGCAAGAAGGATGCTCTTCTTTCCAGGGTACATAATACAGCAAGAAACGTGAGCATGCCCATAAAAAAAGAACTGTATTTCGTACTTATACGGACCATATCTAGTTGAACTCTGCTTATGAAACTGTAACAAACCACAGCATCTTTTACATAGATGCTCTTTAGTTAATAGTGAAAATCGTGTTAGGATTGAACTGTGAATATTCATTTTAGCCGAAATATCACAAGGTTTACCGGAAATGAACTCTTGCTTGTTGGAAGACAGAGAGCCTTTGGTTTAACTCCGTTTCTGTTGGAATATTCAGACCAGTGTTCTCATCCATGAAACACACACTGTTTTAACGCAAGAAGCATTCTGTTCTTCCATTGTCTCCAATACAGCAAGAAACATGAGCATGCACAGAAAAAAATTACTGTACTTTCTACTCCAAATGACTGTGTCTAGTTCAACTCCTCTTATTAAACTCATACAAAACACAGCATCTCTTCATAGATGATCTTTAGTTAATAGTGAAAATCGTGTTGGCTTCGTGAACTGTGTAAATTCATTTGAGCTGAAAAATCACTGGGTTTACAGGAAATGAACTCTTGCTTGTAGGAAGACACAGGCACTTTGGTTTAATTCCGTTTGTGAAGGGCAATTCAGACCAGTGTTCTAATCCATGAAACACACTCTGTTTTAACGTGAAGAGCACGCTCTTCTTTCCAGCATCTACAATACAGCAAGAAACATGAGCATGCCCAGAATAATGAACTGTGTTTCCTACTCATATGGAACATATCTAGCTGAATTCTGCTTATGAAACTGTAAAAAAACCACAGCATGTTTTACATAGATGCTCTTTTGTTAATAGTGAAAATCGTGTAGGGTTCGTGAACTGAGTAAATTCATTTGAGCCGAAAAATCACTGGGTTACCGGAAATGAACTCTTGCTTGTAGAAAGACACAGAGCCTTTGGTTTAACTCTGTTTCTGAAGGAAAATTCAGACCAGTGTTCAAATTCATGAAACACACTCTGTTTTAACGCAAGAAGCATGCTCTTCTTTCCAGCGTCTCCAATACAGCAAGAAACATGAGCATGCCCAGAAAAAAAGAACAGTATTTCCTACTCAAAAGGACCAGGTCTATTTCAACTCTATATATGAAACTCATACAAACCACACATCTCTTCACAGATGCTCTTTAGTTAATAATGAAAATCATGTTGGGTTTGTGAACTGTGTAATTTCATTTGTGCCAAAATGTCAAAGGGTTTACCAGAAATGAACTCTTCATTGTAGGAAGACAGAGAACCTTTGGTTTAACTCTGTTTCTGAAGGAAAATTCAGACCAGTGTTCAAATCCGTGAAATACACTGTGTTTTGACGCAAGAAGGATGCTCTTCTTTCCAGGGTACCTAATACAGCAAGAAACGTGAGCATGACCAGAAAAAATGAACTGTATTTCGTACTCATACGGACCATATCTAGTTGAACTCTGCTTATGAAACTGTAACAAACCACATCATCTTTTACAAAGATGCTCTTTAGTTAATAGTGAAAATCGTGTTAGGATTGAACTGTGAATATTACTTTTAGCCGAAATAACACAGGGTTTACCGGGTATGAACTCTTGCTTGTAGGAAGACAGCCTTTGGTTTAACTCCGATTCTGAAGGAATATTCAGACCAGTGTTCT
Organism: Onychomys arenicola; assembly: GCA_949786405.1. Classification (NCBI taxonomy): domain Eukaryota; kingdom Metazoa; phylum Chordata; class Mammalia; order Rodentia; family Cricetidae; genus Onychomys; species Onychomys arenicola. The sequence continues at coordinate 416,373 of CATKUM010000022.1, read as the reverse complement.
CATCCATGAAACACACACTGTTTTAACGCAAGAAGCATTCTGTTCTTCCATTGTCTCCAATACAGCAAGAAACATGAGCATGCACAGAAAAAAATTACTGTACTTTCTACTCCAAATGACTGTGTCTAGTTCAACTCCTCTTATTAAACTCATACAAAACACAGCATCTCTTCATAGATGATCTTTAGTTAATAGTGAAAATCGTGTTGGCTTCGTGAACTGTGTAAATTCATTTGAGCTGAAAAATCACTGGGTTTACAGGAAATGAACTCTTGCTTGTAGGAAGACACAGACACTTTGGTTTAATTCCGTTTGTGAAGGGCAATTCAGACCAGTGTTCTAATCCATGAAACACACTCTGTTTTAACGTGAAGAGCATGCTCTTCTTTCCAGCATCTACAATACAGCAAGAAACATGAGCATGCCCAGAATAATGAACTGTGTTTCCTACTCATATGGAACATATCTAGCTGAATTCTGCTTATGAAACTGTAAAAAAACCACAGCATGTTTTACATAGATACTATTTTGTTAATAGTGAAAATCATGTAGGGTTCGTGAACTGAGTAAATTCATTTGAGCCGAAAAATCACTGGGTTTACCAGAAATGAACTCTTGCTTGTAGAAAGACACAGAGCCTTTGGTTTAACTCTGTTTCTGAAGGAAAATTCAGACCAGTGTTCAAATTCATGAAACACACTCTGTTTTAACGCAAGAAGCATGCTCTTCTTTCCAGCGTCTCCAATACAGCAAGAAACATGAGCATGCCCAGAAAAAAAGAACTGTATTTCCTACTCAAAAGGACAGTGTCTAGTTCAACTCTGCTTATGAAACTCATACAAACCATAGCATCTTTTCATAGATGCTCTTTAGCTAAAAGTGAAAATCGTGTTGGGTTCGTGAACAGAGTAAATTCATTTTTGCCGAAATATCACTGGGTTTACCAGAAATGAACTCTTGCTTGTAGGAAGACAGAGAGCCTTTGGTTTAACTCTGTTTCTGAAGGAAAATTCAGTCCAGTGTTCAAATCCATGAAACACTCTCTGTTTTAACGAAAGGAGCATGCTCTTCTTTCTAGCGTCTCCAATACAGCAAGAAACATGAGCATGCCTAGGAAAAAAGAACTGTATTTCCTACTCAAATGGACCGTGTCTAGTTCAACTCTGATTATGAAACTCATACAAACCACAGCATCTCTTCACAGATGCTCTTTAGTTGATAATGAAAATCGTGTTGGGTTTGTGAACTGTGTAAAATCATTTGAGCCAAAATGTCAAAGGGTTTACCAGAAATGAACTCTTCATTGGAGGAAGACACAGAACCTTTGGTTTAACTCTGTTTCTGAAGGAAAATTCAGACCAGTGTTCAAATCCGTGAAACACACTCTGTTTTGACGCAAGAAGGATGCTCTTCTTTCCAGGGTACATAATACAGCAAGAAACATGAGCATGCCCATAAAAAAAGAACTGTATTTCGTACTTATACGGACCATATCTAGTTGAACTCTGCTTATGAAACTGTAACAAACCACAGCATCTTTTACATAGATGCTCTTTAGTTAATAGTGAAAATCGTGTTATGATTGAACTGTGAATATTCATTTGAGCCGAAATATCACAGGGTTTACCGGAAATGAACTCTTGCTTGTAGGAAGACAGAGAGCCTTTGGTTTAACTCCGTTTCTGAAGGAATATTCAGACCAGTGTTCTCATCCATGAAACACACACTGTTTTAACGCAAGAAGCATTCTGTTCTTCCATTGTCTCCAATACAGCAAGAAACATGAGCATGCACAGAAAAAAATTACTGTACTTTCTACTCCAAATGACTGTGTCTAGTTCAACTCCTCTTATTAAACTCATACAAAACACAGCATCTCTTCATAGATGATCTTTAGTTAATAGTGAAAATCGTGTTGGCTTCGTGAACTGTGTAAATTCATTTGAGCTGAAAAATCACTGGGTTTACAGGAAATGAACTCTTGCTTGTAGGAAGACACAGACACTTTGGTTTAATTCCGTTTGTGAAGGGCAATACAGACCAGTGTTCTAATCCATGAAACACACTCTGTTTTAACGTGAAGAGCACGCTCTTCTTTCCAGCATCTACAATACAGCAAGAAACATGAGCATGCCCAGAATAATGAACTGTGTTTCCTACTTATATGGAACATATCTAGCTGAATTCTGCTTATGAAACTGTAAAAAAACCACAGCATGTTTTACATAGATGCTCTTTTGTTAATAGTGAAAATCGTGTAGGGTTCGTGAACTGAGTAAATTCATTTGAGCCGAAAAATCACTGGGTTTACCAGAAATGAACTCTTGCTTGTAGAAAGACACAGAGCCTTTGGTTTAACTCTGTTTCTGAAGGAAAATTCAGACCAGTGTTCAAATTCATGAAACACACTCTGTTTTAACGCAAGAAGCATGCTCTTCTTTCCAGCGTCTCCAATACAGCAAGAAACATGAGCATGCCCAGAAAAAAAGAACTGTATTTCCTACTCAAAAGGACAGTGTCTAGTTCAACTCTGCTTATGAAACTCATACAAACCATAGCATCTTTTCATAGATGCTCTTTAGCTAAAAGTGAAAATCGTGTTGGGTTCGTGAACAGAGTAAATTCATTTTTGCCGAAATATCACTGGGTTTACCAGAAATGAACTCTTGCTTGTAGGAAGACAGAGAGCCTTTGGTTTAACTCTGTTTCTGAAGGAAAATTCAGTCCAGTGTTCAAATCCATGAAACACTCTCTGTTTTAACGAAAGGAGCATGCTCTTCTTTCTAGCGTCTCCAATACAGCAAGAAACATGAGCATGCCTAGGAAAAAAGAACTGTATTTCCTACTCAAATGGACCGTGTCTAGTTCAACTCTGCTTATGAAACTCATACAAACCACAGCATCTCTTCACAGATGCTCTTTAGTTAATAATGAAAATCGTGTTGGGTTTGTGAACTGTGTAATTTCATTTGAGCCAAAATGTCAAAGGGTTTACCAGAAATGAACTCTTCATTGTAGGAAGACAGAGAACCTTTGGTTTAACTCTGTTTCTGAAGGAAAATTCAGACCAGTGTTCAAATCCGTGAAACACACTCTATTTTAATGCAAAGAGCATGCTATTCGTTCCAGCGTCTGCAATATAACAAGAAACATGAGCATGCCCAGAAAAAATGAACTGTGTTTCCTACTCATACGGACCATATCTAGTTGAACTCTGCTCATGAAACTGTAACAAACCACAGCATTTCTCACAGAGATGCTCTTTAGTTAAAAGTGAAAATCGTGTTGGGTTCGTGAACTGTCAAAATTCATTTGAGTCAAAAACCACTGGATTTACCGGAAATGAACTCTTGCTTGTAGGAAGAAACAGAGCCTTTGTTTTAACTCCGTTTCTGAAGGAAAATTCAGACCTGTGTTCAAATCCAGGAAACACAATATGTTTTAGCGCAAGAAGCACACTCTTCTTTCCAGCGTCTCCAATACAGCAAGAAATATGAGCATGCCCAGAAAAAAGAAATGTATTTCCTACTCAAAAGGACCGTGTCTAGTTCAACTCTGCTTATGAAACCCATACAAATCACAGCATCTCTTCACAGATGCTCTTTAGTTAATAGTGAAAAACGTGTAGGGTTCGTGAACTGTGTAAATTCATTTGAGCCGAAAAATCACTGGGTTTAATGGAAATGAACTCTTGCTTGTAGGAAGACACAGAGCCTTTGGTTTTACTCCGTTTTTGAAGAGAAATTCAGACCAGCGTTCTAATCCATGAAACATCCTCTGTTTTAACGCAAAAAGCTTCCTACTCTGTCCAGCGTCTCCTATACAGCAAGAAACATGAGCATGACCAGAAAAAAAGAACTGTGTTTCCTACTCATACGGACCATATCTAGTTGAACTCTGCTTATGAAACTGTAACAAACCACAGCATCTTTTACATAGATGCTCTTTAGTAAATAGTGAATGTCGTGTTGGGTTCGTGATCTGTGTTAATTCATTTGAGCCAAAAAAACACTGGGTTTTCCAGAAATGAACTCTTGCATGTAGGAAGACACAGAGCCTTTGGTTTAACTCCGTTTCTGAATGAAAATTCAGACCAGGGTCCAAATCCATGAAACACACTCTGTTTTAACGCAAGAAGCTTGCTCTTTTTTCCAGAGTCTCTAATACAGCATGAAACATGAGCATGCCCAGAAAAAAAGAACAGTATTTCCTACTCAAAAGGACCAGGTCTATTTCAACTCTGCATATGAAACTCATACAAACCACAGCATCTCTTCACAGATGCTCTTTAGTTAATAATGAAAATCGTGTTGGGTTTGTGAACTGTGTAAATTCATTTGAGCCAAAATGTCAAAGGGTTTACCAGAAATGAACTCTTCATTGTAGGAAGACACAGAACCTTTGGTTTAACTCTGTTTCTGAAGGAAAATTCAGTCCAGTGTTCAAATTCATGAAACACACTCTGTTTTAACGCAAGAAGCATGCTCTTCTTTCCAGCGTCTCCAATACAGCAAGTAACATGAGCATGCCCAGAAAAAAAGAACTGTATTTCCTACTCAAAAGGACAGTGTCTTGTTCAACTCTGCTTATGAAACTCATACAAACCATACCATCTTTTCATAGATGCTCTTTAGCTAAAAGTGAAAATCGTGTTGGGTTCGTGAACAGAGTAAATTCATTTTTGCCGAAATATCACTGGGTTTACCAGAAATGAACTCTTGCTTGTAGGAAAACAGAGAGCCTTTGGTTTAACTCTGTTTCTGAAGGAAAATTCAGTCCAGTGTTCAAATCCATGAAACACTCTCTGTTTTAAGGAAAGGAGCATGCTCTTCTTTCTAGCGTCTCCAATACAGCAAGAAACATGAGCATGCCTAGGAAAAACGAACTGTATTTCCTACTCAAATGGACCGTGTCTAGTTCAACTCTGCTTATGAAACTCATACAAACCACAGCATCTCTTCACAGATGCTCTTTAGTTAATAATGAAAATCGTGTTGGGTTTGTGAACTGTGTAAATTCATTTGAGCCAAAATGTCAAAGGGTTTACCAGAAATGAACTCTTCATTGTAGGAAGACACAGAACCTTTGGTTTAACTCTGTTTATGAAGGAAAATTCAGACCAGTGTTCAAATCCGTGAAACACACTCTGTTTTGACGCAAGAAGGATGCTCTTCTTTCCAGGGTACCTAATACAGCAAGAAACGTGAGCATGCCCATAAAAAAAGAACTGTATTTCGTACTTATACGGACCATATCTAGTTGAACTCTGCTTATGAAACTGTAACAAACCACAGCATCTTTTACATAGATGCTCTTTAGTTAATAGTGAAAATCGTGTTAGGATTGAACTGTGAATATTCATTTGAGCCAAAATATCACAGGGTTTACCGGAAATGAACTCTTGCTTGTAGGAAGACAGAGAGCCTTTGGTTTAACTCCGTTTCTGAAGGAATATTCAGACCAGTGTTCTCATCCATGAAACACACTCTGTTTTAACGCAAGAAGCATTCTGTTCTTCCATTGTCTCCAATACAGCAAGAAACATGAGCATGCACAGAAAAAAATTACTGTACTTTCTACTCAAAATGACTGTGTCTAGTTCAACTCCTCTTATTAAACTCATACAAAACACAGCATCTCTTCATAGATGATCTTTAGTTAATAGTGAAAATCGTGTTGGCTTCGTGAACTGTGTAAATTCATTTGAGCTGAAAAATCACTGGGTTTACAGGAAATGAACTCTTGCTTGTAGGAAGACACAGACACTTTGGTTTAATTCCGTTTGTGAAGGGCAATTCAGACCAGTGTTCTAATCCATGAAACACACTCTGTTTTAACGTGAAGAGCACGCTCTTCTTTCCAGCATCTACAATACAGCAAGAAACATGAGCATGCCCAGAATAATGAACTGTGTTTCCTACTTATATGGAACATATCTAGGTGAATTCTGCTTATGAAACTGTAAAAAAACCACAGCATGTTTTACATAGATGCTCTTTTGTTAATAGTGAAAATCGTGTAGGGTTCGTGAACTGAGTAAATTCATTTGAGCCGAAAAATCACTGGGTTTACCGGAAATGAACTCTTGCTTGTAGAAAGACACAGAGCCTTTGGTTTAACTCTGTTTCTGAAGGAAAATTCAGACCAGTGTTCAAATTCATGAAACACACTCTGTTTTAACGCAAGAAGCATGCTCTTCTTTCCAGCGTCTCCAATACAGCAAGAAACATGAGCATGCCCAGAAAAAAAGAACTGTATTTCCTACTCAAAAGGACAGTGTCTAGTTCAACTCTGCTTATGAAACTCATACAAACCATAGCATCTTTTCATAGATGCTCTTTAGCTAAAAGTGAAAATCGTGTTGGGTTCGTGAACAGAGTAAATTCATTTTTGCCGAAATATCACTGGGTTTACCAGAAATGAACTCTTGCTTGTAGGAAGACAGAGAGCCTTTGGTTTAACTCTGTTTCTGAAGGAAAATTCAGTCCAGTGTTCAAATCCATGAAACACTCTCTGTTTTAACGAAAGGAGCATGCTCTTCTTTCTAGCGTCTCCAATACAGCAAGAAACATGAGCATGCCTAGGAAAAAAGAACTGTATTTCCTACTCAAATGGACCGTGTCTAGTTCAACTCTGATTATGAAACTCATACAAACCACAGCATCTCTTCACAGATGCTCTTTAGTTGATAATGAAAATCGTGTTGGGTTTGTGAACTGTGTAAAATCATTTGAGCCAAAATGTCAAAGGGTTTACCAGAAATGAACTCTTCATTGGAGGAAGACACAGAACCTTTGGTTTAACTCTGTTTCTGAAGGAAAATTCAGACCAGTGTTCAAATCCGTGAAACACACTCTGTTTTGACGCAAGAAGGATGCTCTTCTTTCCAGGGTACATAATACAGCAAGAAACATGAGCATGCCCATAAAAAAAGAACTGTATTTCGTACTTATACGGACCATATCTAGTTGAACTCTGCTTATGAAACTGTAACAAACCACAGCATCTTTTACATAGATGCTCTTTAGTTAATAGTGAAAATCGTGTTATGATTGAACTGTGAATATTCATTTGAGCCGAAATATCACAGGGTTTACCGGAAATGAACTCTTGCTTGTAGGAAGACAGAGAGCCTTTGGTTTAACTCCGTTTCTGAAGGAATATTCAGACCAGTGTTCTCATCCATGAAACACACACTGTTTTAACGCAAGAAGCATTCTGTTCTTCCATTGTCTCCAATACAGCAAGAAACATGAGCATGCACAGAAAAAAATTACTGTACTTTCTACTCCAAATGACTGTGTCTAGTTCAACTCCTCTTATTAAACTCATACAAAACACAGCATCTCTTCATAGATGATCTTTAGTTAATAGTGAAAATCGTGTTGGCTTCGTGAACTGTGTAAATTCATTTGAGCTGAAAAATCACTGGGTTTACAGGAAATGAACTCTTGCTTGTAGGAAGACACAGACACTTTGGTTTAATTCCGTTTGTGAAGGGCAATACAGACCAGTGTTCTAATCCATGAAACACACTCTGTTTTAACGTGAAGAGCACGCTCTTCTTTCCAGCATCTACAATACAGCAAGAAACATGAGCATGCCCAGAATAATGAACTGTGTTTCCTACTTATATGGAACATATCTAGCTGAATTCTGCTTATGAAACTGTAAAAAAACCACAGCATGTTTTACATAGATGCTCTTTTGTTAATAGTGAAAATCGTGTAGGGTTCGTGAACTGAGTAAATTCATTTGAGCCGAAAAATCACTGGGTTTACCAGAAATGAACTCTTGCTTGTAGAAAGACACAGAGCCTTTGGTTTAACTCTGTTTCTGAAGGAAAATTCAGACCAGTGTTCAAATTCATGAAACACACTCTGTTTTAACGCAAGAAGCATGCTCTTCTTTCCAGCGTCTCCAATACAGCAAGAAACATGAGCATGCCCAGAAAAAAAGAACTGTATTTCCTACTCAAAAGGACAGTGTCTAGTTCAACTCTGCTTATGAAACTCATACAAACCATAGCATCTTTTCATAGATGCTCTTTAGCTAAAAGTGAAAATCGTGTTGGGTTCGTGAACAGAGTAAATTCATTTTTGCCGAAATATCACTGGGTTTACCAGAAATGAACTCTTGCTTGTAGGAAGACAGAGAGCCTTTGGTTTAACTCTGTTTCTGAAGGAAAATTCAGTCCAGTGTTCAAATCCATGAAACACTCTCTGTTTTAACGAAAGGAGCATGCTCTTCTTTCTAGCGTCTCCAATACAGCAAGAAACATGAGCATGCCTAGGAAAAAAGAACTGTATTTCCTACTCAAATGGACCGTGTCTAGTTCAACTCTGCTTATGAAACTCATACAAACCACAGCATCTCTTCACAGATGCTCTTTAGTTAATAATGAAAATCGTGTTGGGTTTGTGAACTGTGTAATTTCATTTGAGCCAAAATGTCAAAGGGTTTACCAGAAATGAACTCTTCATTGTAGGAAGACAGAGAACCTTTGGTTTAACTCTGTTTCTGAAGGAAAATTCAGACCAGTGTTCAAATCCGTGAAACACACTCTATTTTAATGCAAAGAGCATGCTATTCGTTCCAGCGTCTGCAATATAACAAGAAACATGAGCATGCCCAGAAAAAATGAACTGTGTTTCCTACTCATACGGACCATATCTAGTTGAACTCTGCTCATGAAACTGTAACAAACCACAGCATTTCTCACAGAGATGCTCTTTAGTTAAAAGTGAAAATCGTGTTGGGTTCGTGAACTGTCAAAATTCATTTGAGTCAAAAACCACTGGATTTACCGGAAATGAACTCTTGCTTGTAGGAAGAAACAGAGCCTTTGTTTTAACTCCGTTTCTGAAGGAAAATTCAGACCTGTGTTCAAATCCAGGAAACACAATATGTTTTAGCACAAGAAGCACACTCTTCTTTCCAGCGTCTCCAATACAGCAAGAAATATGAGCATGCCCAGAAAAAAGAAATGTATTTCCTACTCAAAAGGACCGTGTCTAGTTCAACTCTGCTTATGAAACCCATACAAATCACAGCATCTCTTCACAGATGCTCTTTAGTTAATAGTGAAAAACGTGTAGGGTTCGTGAACTGTGTAAATTCATTTGAGCCGAAAAATCACTGGGTTTAATGGAAATGAACTCTTGCTTGTAGGAAGACACAGAGCCTTTGGTTTTACTCCGTTTTTGAAGAGAAATTCAGACCAGCGTTCTAATCCATGAAACATCCTCTGTTTTAACGCAAAAAGCTTCCTACTCTGTCCAGCGTCTCCTATACAGCAAGAAACATGAGCATGACCAGAAAAAAAGAACTGTGTTTCCTACTCATACGGACCATATCTAGTTGAACTCTGCTTATGAAACTGTAACAAACCACAGCATCTTTTACATAGATGCTCTTTAGTAAATAGTGAATGTCGTGTTGGGTTCGTGATCTGTGTTAATTCATTTGAGCCAAAAAAACACTGGGTTTTCCAGAAATGAACTCTTGCATGTAGGAAGACACAGAGCCTTTGGTTTAACTCCGTTTCTGAATGAAAATTCAGACCAGGGTCCAAATCCATGAAACACACTCTGTTTTAACGCAAGAAGCTTGCTCTTTTTTCCAGCGTCTCTAATACAGCATGAAACATGAGCATGCCCAGAAAAAAAGAACAGTATTTCCTACTCAAAAGGACCAGGTCTATTTCAACTCTGCATATGAAACTCATACAAACCACAGCATCTCTTCACAGATGCTCTTTAGTTAATAATGAAAATCGTGTTGGGTTTGTGAACTGTGTAAATTCATTTGAGCCAAAATGTCAAAGGGTTTACCAGAAATGAACTCTTCATTGTAGGAAGACACAGAACCTTTGGTTTAACTCTGTTTCTGAAGGAAAATTCAGTCCAGTGTTCAAATTCATGAAACACACTCTGTTTTAACGCAAGAAGCATGCTCTTCTTTCCAGCGTCTCCAATACAGCAAGAAACATGAGCATGCCCAGAAATAAAGAACTGTATTTCCTACTCAAAAGGACAGTGTCTTGTTCAACTCTGCTTATGAAACTCATACAAACCATACCATCTTTTCATAGATGCTCTTTAGCTAAAAGTGAAAATCGTGTTGGGTTCGTGAACAGAGTAAATTCATTTTTGCCGAAATATCACTGGGTTTACCAGAAATGAACTCTTGCTTGTAGGAAAACAGAGAGCCTTTGGTTTAACTCTGTTTCTGAAGGAAAATTCAGTCCAGTGTTCAAATCCATGAAACACTCTCTGTTTTAAGGAAAGGAGCATGCTCTTCTTTCTAGCGTCTCCAATACAGCAAGAAACATGAGCATGCCTAGGAAAAACGAACTGTATTTCCTACTCAAATGGACCGTGTCTAGTTCAACTCTGCTTATGAAACTCATTCAAACCACAGCATCTCTTCACAGATGCTCTTTAGTTAATAATGAAAATCGTGTTGGGTTTGTGAACTGTGTAAATTCATTTGAGCCAAAATGTCAAAGGGTTTACCAGAAATGAACTCTTCATTGTAGGAAGACACAGAACCTTTGGTTTAACTCTGTTTATGAAGGAAAATTCAGACCAGTGTTCAAATCCGTGAAACACACTCTGTTTTGACGCAAGAAGGATGCTCTTCTTTCCAGGGTACCTAATACAGCAAGAAACGTGAGCATGCCCATAAAAAAAGAACTGTATTTCGTACTTATACGGACCATATCTAGTTGAACTCTGCTTATGAAACTGTAACAAACCACAGCATCTTTTACATAGATGCTCTTTAGTTAATAGTGAAAATCGTGTTAGGATTGAACTGTGAATATTCATTTGAGCCGAAATATCACAGGGTTTACCGGAAATGAACTCTTGCTTGTAGGAAGACAGAGAGCCTTTGGTTTAACTCCGTTTCTGAAGGAATATTCAGACCAGTGTTCTCATCCATGAAACACACTCTGTTTTAACGCAAGAAGCATTCTGTTCTTCCATTGTCTCCAATACAGCAAGAAACATGAGCATGCACAGAAAAAAATTACTGTACTTTCTACTCAAAATGACTGTGTCTAGTTCAACTCCTCTTATTAAACTCATACAAAACACAGCATCTCTTCATAGATGATCTTTAGTTAATAGTGAAAATCGTGTTGGCTTCGTGAACTGTGTAAATTCATTTGAGCTGAAAAATCACTGGGTTTACAGGAAATGAACTCTTGCTTGTAGGAAGACACAGACACTTTGGTTTAATTCCGTTTGTGAAGGGCAATTCAGACCAGTGTTCTAATCCATGAAACACACTCTGTTTTAACGTGAAGAGCACGCTCTTCTTTCCAGCATCTACAATACAGCAAGAAACATGAGCATGCCCAGAATAATGAACTGTGTTTCCTACTTATATGGAACATATCTAGGTGAATTCTGCTTATGAAACTGTAAAAAAACCACAGCATGTTTTACATAGATGCTCTTTTGTTAATAGTGAAAATCGTGTAGGGTTCGTGAACTGAGTAAATTCATTTGAGCCGAAAAATCACTGGGTTTACCGGAAATGAACTCTTGCTTGTAGAAAGACACAGAGCCTTTGGTTTAACTCTGTTTCTGAAGGAAAATTCAGACCAGTGTTCAAATTCATGAAACACACTCTGTTTTAACGCAAGAAGCATGCTCTTCTTTCCAGCGTCTCCAATACAGCAAGAAACATGAGCATGCCCAGAAAAAAAGAACTGTATTTCCTACTCAAAAGGACAGTGTCTAGTTCAACTCTGCTTATGAAACTCATACAAACCATAGCATCTTTTCATAGATGCTCTTTAGCTAAAAGTGAAAATCGTGTTGGGTTCGTGAACAGAGTAAATTCATTTTTGCCGAAATATCACTGGGTTTACCAGAAATGAACTCTTGCTTGTAGGAAGACAGAGAGCCTTTGGTTTAACTCTGTTTCTGAAGGAAAATTCAGTCCAGTGTTCAAATCCATGAAACACTCTCTGTTTTAAGGAAAGGAGCATGCTCTTCTTTCTAGCGTCTCCAATACAGCAAGAAACATGAGCATGCCTAGGAAAAAAGAACTGTATTTCCTACTCAAATGGACCGTGTCTAGTTCAACTCTGATTATGAAACTCATACAAACCACAGCATCTCTTCACAGATGCTCTTTAGTTGATAATGAAAATCGTGTTGGGTTTGTGAACTGTGTAAAATCATTTGAGCCAAAATGTCAAAGGGTTTACCAGAAATGAACTCTTCATTGGAGGAAGACACAGAACCTTTGGTTTAACTCTGTTTCTGAAGGAAAATTCAGACCAGTGTTCAAATCCGTGAAACACACTCTGTTTTGACGCAAGAAGGATGCTCTTCTTTCCAGGGTACATAATACAGCAAGAAACATGAGCATGCCCATAAAAAAAGAACTGTATTTCGTACTTATACGGACCATATCTAGTTGAACTCTGCTTATGAAACTGTAACAAACCACAGCATCTTTTACATAGATGCTCTTTAGTTAATAGTGAAAATCGTGTTATGATTGAACTGTGAATATTCATTTGAGCCGAAATATCACAGGGTTTACCGGAAATGAACTCTTGCTTGTAGGAAGACAGAGAGCCTTTGGTTTAACTCCGTTTCTGAAGGAATATTCAGACCAGTGTTCTCATCCATGAAACACACACTGTTTTAACGCAAGAAGCATTCTGTTCTTCCATTGTCTCCAATACAGCAAGAAACATGAGCATGCACAGAAAAAAATTACTGTACTTTCTACTCCAAATGACTGTGTCTAGTTCAACTCCTCTTATTAAACTCATACAAAACACAGCATCTCTTCATAGATGATCTTTAGTTAATAGTGAAAATCGTGTTGGCTTCGTGAACTGTGTAAATTCATTTGAGCTGAAAAATCACTGGGTTTACAGGAAATGAACTCTTGCTTGTAGGAAGACACAGACACTTTGGTTTAATTCCGTTTGTGAAGGGCAATTCAGACCAGTGTTCTAATCCATGAAACACACTCTGTTTTAACGTGAAGAGCACGCTCTTCTTTCCAGCATCTACAATACAGCAAGAAACATGAGCATGCCCAGAATAATGAACTGTGTTTCCTACTTATATGGAACATATCTAGCTGAATTCTGCTTATGAAACTGTAAAAAAACCACAGCATGTTTTACATAGATGCTCTTTTGTTAATAGTGAAAATCGTGTAGGGTTCGTGAACTGAGTAAATTCATTTGAGCCGAAAAATCACTGCGTTTACCAGAAATGAACTCTTGCTTGTAGAAAGACACAGAGCCTTTGGTTTAACTCTGTTTCTGAAGGAAAATTCAGACCAGTGTTCAAATTCATGAAACACACTCTGTTTTAACGCAAGAAGCATGCTCTTCTTTCCAGCGTCTCCAATACAGCAAGAAACATGAGCATGCCCAGAAAAAAAGAACTGTATTTCCTACTCAAAAGGACAGTGTCTAGTTCAACTCTGCTTATGAAACTCATACAAACCATAGCATCTTTTCATAGATGCTCTTTAGCTAAAAGTGAAAATCGTGTTGGGTTCGTGAACAGAGTAAATTCATTTTTGCCGAAATATCACTGGGTTTACCAGAAATGAACTCTTGCTTGTAGGAAGACAGAGAGCCTTTGGTTTAACTCTGTTTCTGAAGGAAAATTCAGTCCAGTGTTCAAATCCATGAAACACTCTCTGTTTTATCGAAAGGAGCATGCTCTTCTTTCTAGCGTCTCCAATACAGCAAGAAACATGAGCATGCCTAGGAAAAAAGAACTGTATTTCCTACTCAAATGGACCGTGTCTAGTTCAACTCTGATTATGAAACTCATACAAACCACAGCATCTCTTCACAGATGCTCTTTAGTTAATAATGAAAATCGTGTTGGGTTTGTGAACTGTGTAATTTCATTTGAGCCAAAATGTCAAAGGGTTTACCAGAAATGAACTCTTCATTGTAGGAAGACAGAGAACCTTTGGTTTAACTCTGTTTCTGAAGGAAAATTCAGACCAGTGTTCAAATCCGTGAAACACACTCTATTTTAATGCAAAGAGCATGCTATTCGTTCCAGCGTCTGCAATATAACAAGAAACATGAGCATGCCCAGAAAAAATGAACTGTGTTTCCTACTCATACGGACCATATCTAGTTGAACTCTGCTCATGAAACTGTAACAAACCACAGCATTTCTCACAGAGATGCTCTTTAGTTAAAAGTGAAAATCGTGTTGGGTTCGTGAACTGTCAAAATTCATTTGAGTCAAAAACCACTGGATTTACCGGAAATGAACTCTTGCTTGTAGGAAGAAACAGAGCCTTTGTTTTAACTCCGTTTCTGAAGGAAAATTCAGACCTGTGTTCAAATCCAGGAAACACAATATGTTTTAGCACAAGAAGCACACTCTTCTTTCCAGCGTCTCCAATACAGCAAGAAATATGAGCATGCCCAGAAAAAAGAAATGTATTTCCTACTCAAAAGGACCGTGTCTAGTTCAACTCTGCTTATGAAACCCATACAAATCACAGCATCTCTTCACAGATGCTCTTTAGTTAATAGTGAAAAACGTGTAGGGTTCGTGAACTGTGTAAATTCATTTGAGCCGAAAAATCACTGGGTTTAATGGAAATGAACTCTTGCTTGTAGGAAGACACAGAGCCTTTGGTTTTACTCCGTTTTTGAAGAGAAATTCAGACCAGCGTTCTAATCCATGAAACATCCTCTGTTTTAACGCAAAAAGCTTCCTACTCTGTCCAGCGTCTCCTATACAGCAAGAAACATGAGCATGACCAGAAAAAAAGAACTGTGTTTCCTACTCATACGGACCATATCTAGTTGAACTCTGCTTATGAAACTGTAACAAACCACAGCATCTTTTACATAGATGCTCTTTAGTAAATAGTGAATGTCGTGTTGGGTTCGTGATCTGTGTTAATTCATTTGAGCCAAAAAAACACTGGGTTTTCCAGAAATGAACTCTTGCATGTAGGAAGACACAGAGCCTTTGGTTTAACTCCGTTTCTGAATGAAAATTCAGACCAGGGTCCAAATCCATGAAACACACTCTGTTTTAACGCAAGAAGCTTGCTCTTTTTTCCAGCGTCTCTAATACAGCATGAAACATGAGCATGCCCAGAAAAAAAGAACAGTATTTCCTACTCAAAAGGACCAGGTCTATTTCAACTCTGCATATGAAACTCATACAAACCACAGCATCTCTTCACAGATGCTCTTTAGTTAATAATGAAAATCGTGTTGGGTTTGTGAACTGTGTAAATTCATTTGAGCCAAAATGTCAAAGGGTTTACCAGAAATGAACTCTTCATTGTAGGAAGACACAGAACCTTTGGTTTAACTCTGTTTCTGAAGGAAAATTCAGTCCAGTGTTCAAATTCATGAAACACACTCTGTTTTAACGCAAGAAGCATGCTCTTCTTTCCAGCGTCTCCAATACAGCAAGAAACATGAGCATGCCCAGAAATAAAGAACTGTATTTCCTACTCAAAAGGACAGTGTCTTGTTCAACTCTGCTTATGAAACTCATACAAACCATACCATCTTTTCATAGATGCTCTTTAGCTAAAAGTGAAAATCGTGTTGGGTTCGTGAACAGAGTAAATTCATTTTTGCCGAAATATCACTGGGTTTACCAGAAATGAACTCTTGCTTGTAGGAAAACAGAGAGCCTTTGGTTTAACTCTGTTTCTGAAGGAAAATTCAGTCCAGTGTTCAAATCCATGAAACACTCTCTGTTTTAAGGAAAGGAGCATGCTCTTCTTTCTAGCGTCTCCAATACAGCAAGAAACATGAGCATGCCTAGGAAAAACGAACTGTATTTCCTACTCAAATGGACCGTGTCTAGTTCAACTCTGCTTATGAAACTCATACAAACCACAGCATCTCTTCACAGATGCTCTTTAGTTAATAATGAAAATCGTGTTGGGTTTGTGAACTGTGTAAATTCATTTGAGCCAAAATGTCAAAGGGTTTACCAGAAATGAACTCTTCATTGTAGGAAGACACAGAACCTTTGGTTTAACTCTGTTTATGAAGGAAAATTCAGACCAGTGTTCAAATCCGTGAAACACACTCTGTTTTGACGCAAGAAGGATGCTCTTCTTTCCAGGGTACCTAA
The DNA here is from genome assembly GCA_949786405.1 of Onychomys arenicola. Lineage (NCBI taxonomy): Eukaryota > Metazoa > Chordata > Mammalia > Rodentia > Cricetidae > Onychomys > Onychomys arenicola. Next base: position 400,243 of record CATKUM010000022.1, on the reverse strand, counting down.
TACAGCAAGAAACGTGAGCATGCCCATAAAAAAAGAACTGTATTTCGTACTTATACGGACCATATCTAGTTGAACTCTGCTTATGAAACTGTAACAAACCACAGCATCTTTTACATAGATGCTCTTTAGTTAATAGTGAAAATCGTGTTAGGATTGAACTGTGAATATTCATTTGAGCCGAAATATCACAGGGTTTACCGGAAATGAACTCTTGCTTGTTGGAAGACAGAGAGCCTTTGGTTTAACTCCGTTTCTGAAGGAATATTCAGACCAGTGTTCTCATCCATGAAACACACTCTGTTTTAACGCAAGAAGCATTCTGTTCTTCCATTGTCTCCAATACAGCAAGAAACATGAGCATGCACAGAAAAAAATTACTGTACTTTCTACTCAAAATGACTGTGTCTAGTTCAACTCCTCTTATTAAACTCATACAAAACACAGCATCTCTTCATAGATGATCTTTAGTTAATAGTGAAAATCGTGTTGGCTTCGTGAACTGTGTAAATTCATTTGAGCTGAAAAATCACTGGGTTTACAGGAAATGAACTCTTGCTTGTAGGAAGACACAGACACTTTGGTTTAATTCCGTTTGTGAAGGGCAATTCAGACCAGTGTTCTAATCCATGAAACACACTCTGTTTTAACGTGAAGAGCACGCTCTTCTTTCCAGCATCTACAATACAGCAAGAAACATGAGCATGCCCAGAATAATGAACTGTGTTTCCTACTTATATGGAACATATCTAGGTGAATTCTGCTTATGAAACTGTAAAAAAACCACAGCATGTTTTACATAGATGCTCTTTTGTTAATAGTGAAAATCGTGTAGGGTTCGTGAACTGAGTAAATTCATTTGAGCCGAAAAATCACTGGGTTTACCGGAAATGAACTCTTGCTTGTAGAAAGACACAGAGCCTTTGGTTTAACTCTGTTTCTGAAGGAAAATTCAGACCAGTGTTCAAATTCATGAAACATACTCTGTTTTAACGCAAGAAGCATGCTCTTCTTTCCAGCGTCTCCAATACAGCAAGAAACATGAGCATGCCCAGAAAAAAAGAACTGTATTTCCTACTCAAAAGGACAGTGTCTAGTTCAACTCTGCTTATGAAACTAATACAAACCATACCATCTTTTCATAGATGCTCTTTAGCTAAAAGTGAAAATCGTGTTGTGTTCGTGAACAGAGTAAATTCATTTTTGCCGAAATATCACTGGGTTTACCAGAAATGAACTCTTGCTTGTAGGAAGACAGAGAGCCTTTGGTTTAACTCTGTTTCTGAAGGAAAATTCAGTCCAGTGTTCAAATCCATGAAACACTCTCTGTTTTAACGAAAGGAGCATGCTCTTCTATCTAGAGTCTCCAATACAACAAGAAACATCAGCATGCCTAGGAAAAAAGAACTGTATTTCCTACTCAAATGGACCGTGTCTAGTTCAACTCTGCTTATGAAACTCATACAACCACAGCATCTCTTCACAGATGCTCTTTAGTTAATAGTGCAAATCGTGTTGGGTTCTTGTACTGTGTAAATTCATTTGAGCTGAAAAATCACTGGGTTTACCATAAATGAACTCTTGCTTGTAGGAAGACACAGAGCCTTTGGTTTAACTCCATTTGGAAAGGCAAATTCAGACCAGTGTTCTCATCCATGAAACACACTCTATTTTAATGCAAAGAGCATGCTATTCTTTCCAGCATCTGCAATATAACAAGAAACATGAGCATGCCCAGAAAAAATGAACTGTGTTTCCTACTCATACGGACCATATCTAGTTGAACTCTGCTTATGAAACTGTAACAAACCACAGCATCTTTTACATAGATGCTCTTTAGTAAATAGTGAATGTCGTGTTGGGTTCGTGATCTGTGTTAATTCATTTGAGCCAAAAAAACACTGGGTTTTCCAGAAATGAACTCTTGCATGTAGGAAGACACAGAGCCTTTGGTTTAACTCCGTTTCTGAATGAAAATTCAGACCAGGGTCCAAATCCATGAAATACACTCTGTTTTAACGCAAGAAGCTTGCTCTTTTTTCCAGCGTCTCTAATACAGCATGAAACATGAGCATGCCCAGAAAAAAAGAACAGTATTTCCTACTCAAAAGGACCAGGTCTATTTCAACTCTGCATATGAAACTCATACAAACCACAGCATCTCTTCACAGATGCTCTTTAGTTAATAATGAAAATCGTGTTGGGTTTGTGAACTGTGTAAATTCATTTGAGCCAAAAAATCAAAGGGTTTACCAGAAATGAACTCTTCATTGTAGGAAGACACAGAACCTTTGGTTTATCTCTGTTTCTGAAGGAAAATTCAGACCAGTGTTCAAATCCATGAAACACACTCTGTTTTGACGCAAGAAGGATGCTCTTCTTTCCAGGGTACCTAATACAGCAAGAAACGTGAGCATGCCCATAAAAAAAGAACTGTATTTCGTACTTATACGGACCATATCTAGTTGAACTCTGCTTATGAAACTGTAACAAACCACAGCATCTTTTACATAGATGCTCTTTAGTTAATAGTGAAAATCGTGTTAGGATTGAACTGTGAATATTCATTTGAGCCGAAATATCACAGGATTTACCGGAAATGAACTCTTGCTTGTAGGAAGACAGAGAGCCTTTGGTTTAACTCCGTTTCTGAAGGAATATTCAGACCAGTGTTCTCATCCATGAAACACACTCTGTTTTAACACAAGAAGCATTCTGTTCTTCCAGCGTCTCCAATACAGCAAGAAACATTTGCATGCACAGAAAAAAATTACTGTACTTTCTACTCAAAATGACTGTGTCTAGATCAACACCTCTTATTAAACTCATACAAAACACAGCATCTCTTCATAGATGATCTTTAGTTAATAGTGAAAATCGTGTTGGCTTCGTGAATTGTGTAAATTCATTTGAGCTGAAAAGTCACTGGGTTTACAGGAAATGAACTCTTGCTTGTAGGAAGACACAGAGCATTTGGTTTAACTCCGTTTGTGAAGGGCAATTCAGACCAGTGTTTTAATCCATGAAACACACTCTGTTTTAACGTGAAGAGCACGCTCTTCTTTCCAGCATCTACAAAACAGCAAGAACCATGAGCATGCCCAGAAAAAAAGAACTGTGTTTCATACTCACACGGACCATATGTACTTCAACTCTGCTTATGAAACCGATACAAACCACAGCTCCTCTTACATAAATCCTCTTCAGGTAATAGTGAGAATTGCGTAGGGTTCATGAACTGCAAAAAATCATTTGAGCCCAAAATTCTCTTGGTTTACCAGAAATGAACTATTGCTTGTAGGGAGACACAGATCATGGGGTTTAACTCCGTTTCTGAAGGGAAATTCAGACCAGAGTTCTCAACCAAGAAACACACTCTGTTTTAAGGCAAGAAGCAAGCTCTTCTTTCCAGCGTCTCCAATACAGTAAGAACCATGAGCATGCCCAGAAAAAAAGAACTGTGTTTCCTACTCATACAGACCATATGTAGTTCATCTCTGCTTATGAAACTGATACAAACCACAGCTCTTCTTACATAAATGCTCTTTAGTTCACAGTGAGATACGCGTTTGGTTCATGAACTGCAAAAATCATTTGAGCCCGAAATTCACTGGGTTTACCAGAAATCAACTCTTGCTTGTAGGAAGACAGAGATCCTGGGGTTCAACTCCGATTCTGAAGGCAAATTCAGACCAGAGTTCTCAACCCTGAAAAAATCTCTGTTTTAAGGCAAGAATCATCCTCTTCTATCCAGCGTTTCAAATAATGTAGAAACATCTGCATTCCCAGAAAAAAGAACTGTGTTTCCTACTCATACAGACCATATGTAGTTCATCTCTGCTTATGAAACTGATACAAACCACAGCTCCACTAACATAAATCCTCTTTAGTTAACAGTGAGAATCACGTTGGGTTCGTGATCTGCGAAAAATAATTTGAAACCAAAGTTCACTGGGTTTACCAGAAATGAACTCTTGCTTGTAGGAAGACACAGATACTGGGGTTTAACTCCATTTCTGAAGTGAAATTCAGACCAGAATTCTCATCCCTGAAATAAACACTGTTTTAACACATGAAGCAAGCTCTTCTATCCAGACTCTCAAATACAGTAAGAAACAAGAGCATTCCCAGAAAAAAAGAACTGTGTTTCCTACTCATACAGACCATATGTAGTTAAACTCTGCTCATGAAACTGATTCAAACCACAGCTCCTATTATATAATTCCTCTTTAGTTAATAGTGAGAATCGCATTGTGTTTCTGTACTGGGAAAAAATATTTGAGCACAAATTCACTGGGATTTCCTGAAATGAACTCTGGCTTGTAGGAAGAGGCAGATCCTGGGGTTTAACTCCATTTCTGAAGGTAAATTCAACCAGAATTCTCAACCCTGAAAAACACTCTGTTTTAAAGCAAGAATCATCCTCTTCTTTCCACGTTCTCCAATACACTAAGAACCATAAGCATGCCCAGAAAAAAAAAAAAAAAACTGTGTTTCCTACTCTTACGGATCATATGTAGTTCAACTCTGCTTATGAAATGATACAGACCACAGCTCCTCTTATATGAATGCTCTTTAGTTAATAGTGACAATCGTGTTGGGTTCCAGAACTGTGTAAAATCATTTGAGCCCATAATTCACTTGGTTTACCAGAAATGAACTCTTGCTTGTAGGAAGACAGAGATCCTGGGGTTTAACTCTGTTTCTGAAGGGAAATTCAGACCAGTGTTCTCATCCATGAAACATACTCTGTTTTACTGCAAGAAGCAAGCACTTCTCTCCAGCGTCTCCACTACAGCAAGAACCATGAGAATGCCCAGAAAAAAAGAACTGTGTTTCCTACTCATACGGACCATATGTAGTTCAACTCTGCTTATGAAACTGATACAAACCACAGCTCCTCTTACATAAATCCTCTTCAGGTAATAGTGAGAATTGCGTAGGGTTCGTGAACTGCGAAAAATCATTTGAGTCCAAAATTCTCTTGGTTTACCAGAAATGAACTCTTGCTTGTAGGGAGACACACATCATGGGGTTTAACTCCATTTCTGAAGGGAAATTCAGACCAGAGTTCTCATCCTTGAAACACACTCTGTTTTAAGTCAAGAAGCAAGCTCTTCTTTCCAGCGTCTCCAATGCAGTAAGAACCATGAGCATGCCCAGAAAAAAAGAACTGTATTTCCTACTCATACGGACCATATGTAGTTCAACTCTGCTTATGAAACTGATACAAACCACAGCTCCTCTTAAATAAATGCTCTTTAGTTAATAGTGAGAATCGTGTTGGGTTCGTGAACTGCAAAAAATCATTTGAAACCAAAATTCACTGGGTTAACCAGAAATGAACTCTTCCTTGTAGGAAGATACAGATCCAGGGGTTTAACTCTGTTTCAGAAGGGAAATTCAGACGAGAGTTCTCAACCCTGAAACATATCTGTTTTAACGCAAGAAGCAAGCTCTTCTTTCCAGAGTCTTAAATACAGCAAGAATCATGAGCATGCCCAGAAAAAAAGAACTGTGTTTCCTACTCATACAGACCATATGTAGTTCATCTCTGCTTATGAAACTGATACAAACCACAGCTCCTCTTACATAAATGCTCTTTAGTTAATAGTGAGAATCGCGTTTGGTTCATGAAGTGCGAAAAATCATTTCAGCCCAAAATTCACTGGGTTTAACAGAAATGAACTATTGCTTGTAGGAAGACAGAGATCCTGGGGTTCAACTCGGTTTCTGAAGTCAAATTCAGACCAGAGACCTCAACCCTGAAAAAAACTATGTTTTAAGGCAAGAATCATCCTCTTCTATCCAGCGTCTCCAATAATGTAAGAAACATCTGCATTCCCAGAAAAAAAGAACTGTGTTTCCTACTCATACAGACCATATGTAGTTAAACTCTGGTTATGAAACTGATACAAACCACAGCTCCTCTTACATAAATGCTCTTTAGTTAATAGTGAGAATCGCGTTGGGTTTCTGAACTGCGAAAAACCATTTAGGCCCAAAATTCACTGGGTTTACCAGAACTGAACTCTTGCTTGTAGGAAGACACAGATCCTGGGGTTTGACTCCGTTTCTGAAGGGAAATTCAGAAGAGAGTTCTCATCCCTGAAAAGCACTCTGTTTTAAGCCATGAATCATCCTCTTCTTTCCAGGGTCTCCAATATAGTAAGAACCATGAGCATGCCAAGAAAAAAAGAACTGTATTTCCTACTAATACGGACCATATGTAGTCCAACTCTGCTTATGAAACTGATACAGACCACAGCTCCTCTTACATAAATGCTCTTTAGTTAATAGTAATAATCGCGTTGGGTTCTAGAACTGTGTAAAATCATTTGAGCCCATAATTCACTTGGTTTACCCGAAATGAACTCTTGCTTGTAGGGAGACACACATCATGGGGTTTAACTCTGTTTCTGAAGGGAAATTCAGACCAGTGTTCTCATTCATGAAACACACTCTTTTTTACTGCAAGACACAAGCTATTCTCTCCAGCGTCTCCACTACAGCAAGAACCATGAGCATGCCCAGAAATAAAGAACTGTGTTTCATACTCATACGGACCATATGTAGTTCAACTCTGCTTATGAAACTGATACAAACCACAGCTCCTCTTACATAAATCCTCTTCAGGTAATAGTGAGAATTGCGTAGGGTTTGTGAACTGCGAAAAATCATTTGAGTCCAAAATACTCTTGGTTTACCAGAAATGAACTCTTGTGTGTAGGGAGACACAGATCATGGGGTTTAACTCCGTTTCTGAAGGGAAATTCAGACCAGAGTTCTCAACCATGAAACACACTCTGTTTTAAGGCAAGAAGCAACCTCTTCTTTCCAGCGTCTCCAATACAGTAAGAACCATGAGCATGCCCAGAAAAAAAGAACTGTGTTTCCTACTCATACAGACCATATGTAGTTCATCTCTGCTTATGAAACTGATACAAACCACAGCTCCTCTTACATAAATGCTCTTTAGTTAATAGTGAGAATCGCGTTGGGTTAATGAACTGCAAAAATCATTTGAGCCCGAAATTCACTAGGTTTACCAGAAATCAACTCTTGCTTGTAGGAAGACAGAGATCCTGGGGTTCAACTCCATTTCTGAAGTCAAATTCAGACCAGAGATCTCAACCCTGAAAAAAACTATGTTTTAAGACAAGAATCATCCTCTTCTATCCAGCGTCTCCAATAATGTAAGAAACATCTGCATTCCCAGAAAAAAAGAACTGTGTTTCCTACTCATACAGACCATATGTAGTTAAACTCTGGTTATGAAACTGATACAAACCACAGCTCCTCTTACATAAATGCTCTTTAGTTAATAGTGAGAATCGCGTTGGGTTTCTGAACTGCGAAAAACCATTTAGGCCCAAAATTCACTGGGTTTACCAGAACTGAACTCTTGCTTGTAGGAAGACACAGATCCTGGGGTTTGACTCCGTTTCTGAAGGGAAATTCAGAACAGAGTTCTAATCCCTGAAAAACACTCTGTTTTAAGCCATGAATCATCCTCTTCTTTCCAGGGTCTCCAATACAGTAAGAACCATGAGCATGCCAAGAAAAAATGAACTGTATTTCCTATTAATACGGACCATATGTACTCCAACTCTGCTGATGAAACTGATACAGACCACAGCTCCTCTTACATAAATGCTCTTTAGTTAATAGTGATAATCGCGTTGGGTTCTAGAACTGTGTAAAATCATTTGAGCCCATAATTCACTTGGTTTACCAGAAATGAACTCTTGCTTGTAGGAAGAGAGAGATCCTGATGTTTAACTCTGTTTCTGAAGGGAAATTCAGACCAGTGTTCTCATCCATGAAACACACTCTGTTTTACTGCAAGAAGCAAGCTCTTCTCTCCAGCGTCTCCACTACAGCAAGAACCATGAGCATGCCCAGAAATAAAGAACTGTGTTTCATACTCATACGGACCATATGTAGTTCAACTCTGCTTATGAAACTGATACAAACCACAGCTCCTCTTACATAAATCCTCTTCAGGAAATAGTGAGAATTGCGTAGGGTTCGTGAACTGCCAAAAATCATTTGAGTCCAAAATTCTTTTGGTTTATGAGAAATGAACTCTTGCTTGTAGGGAGACACACATCATGGGGTTTAACTCCATTTCTGACGGGAAATTCAGACCAGAGTTCTCATCCTTGAAACACACTCTGTTTTAAGTCAAGAAGCAAGCTCTTCTATCCAGACTCTCAAATACAGTAAGAAACATGAGCATTCCCAGAAAAAAAGAACTGTGTTTCCTACTCATACAGACCATATGTAGTTAAACTCTGCTTATGAAACTGATTCAAACCACAGCTCCTCTTATATAATTCCTCTTTAGTTAATAGTGAGAATCGCGTTGTGTTTCTGTACTGGGAAAAAATATTTGAGCACAAAATTCACTGGGTTTTCCTGAAATGAACTCTGGCTTGTAGGAAGACGCAGATCCTGGAGTTTAACTACATTTCTGAAGGTAAATTCAACCAGAATTCTCAACCCTGAAAATCACCCTGTTTTAAAGCAAGAATCATCCTCTTCTTTCCAGGTTCTCCAATAGAGTAAGAACCATGAACAAGCCAAGAAAAAAAGAACTTTGTTTCCTACTCATACGGACCATATGTATTCCAACTCTGCTTATGCAAATGATACAGGCCACAGCTTCTCTTACGTAAATGCTCTTTAGTTAATAGTGATAATCTAGGTTGGGTTCTGGAACTGTGTAAAATCATTTGAGCCCAAAATTCACTTGGTTTACCAGAAATGAACTCTTGCTTGTAGGGAGACACAGATCATCGGGTTTAACTCCGTTTCTGAAGGGAGATTCAGACCAGAGTTCTCTTCCATGAAACACACTCTGTTTTAATGCAAGAAGCAAGCTCTTCTTTCAAGCGTCTCCAATACAGCAAGAACCATGAGCATGCCCAGAAACAAAGAACTGTGTTTCCTACTCATACTGACCATATGTATTTCAACTCTGCTTATGAAACTAATGCAGACCACAGCTCCTCTTACTTAAAAGCTCTTAAGTTAATAGTGATAATCGCCTTGGTTCTAGAACTGTGTAATGTCATTTTAGCCGAATATTCACTTGGATTACCAGAAATGAACACTTGCTGGTAGGGAGACACAGATCATGGGGTTTAACCCCGTTTGTGAAGGGAAATTCAGACCAGAGTTCTTATCGCTGAAACACACTCTGTTTTAACGAAGAAGCAAGCTCTTCTTTCCGGAGTCTAAAATACAGCAAGAACCATGAGCATGGTCTGAAAAAAGAACTGTGTTTGCTATTCATACGGACCATATGTAGTTCAACTCTGCTCATGAAACTGATACAAACCACAGCTCCTGTTACATACATGCTCTTTAGGTAATAGTGATAATCACGGTTGGGTTCTAGAACTGTGTAAAATCATTTGAGCAGAAAATTCTATTTGTTTAACAGAAATGAACTCTTGGTGGTAGGAAGACACCAATCCTGGGGTTTAACTAAATTTCTGAAGGGAAATTCAGACCAGAGTTCTCATCCCTGAAACATACTCTGCTTTACTGCAAGTATCATCCTCTTCTTTCCAGTGACTCCAATATAGTAAGAAACATGAGCATGCCCTGAAAAAAAATTGTTTTTCCTACTCATATAGACCATGTGTAGTTCAACTGTGCTTATGAAACTGATACAAACCACAGCTCCTGTTACATACATGCTCTTTAGTTAATAGTGGGAATCGCGTAGGGTTTGTGAACTGTTAAAAATCATTTGAGCCCAAAATTCACTGGGTTTACCAGAAATGAACTCTTGCTTGTAGGAAGACACAGATCCTGGGGTTTAACTCTGTTTGTGAAGGCAAATTCAGACCAGAGTTCTCATCCCTGAAACACACTCTGTTTTAATGCAAGAAGCAAGCTCTTCCTTCCAGGGTCTCCATTACAGCAAGAACCATGAGCATGCCCAGAAAAAAAAGAACTGTGTTTCCTACTTATACGGACCATATGTAGTTCATCTCTGCTTATGAAACTGATACAAACCGCAGCTCCTCTTACATAAATGCTCTTTAGTTAATAGTGATAATCAAGTTTGGGTTCTAGAACTATGTAAAATCATTTGAGCAGAAAATTCTCTTTGTTTAACAGAAATGAACTCTTGCTGGTAGGAAGACAACAATCCTGGGGTTTAACTCCATTTCTGAAGGGAAATTCAGACCAGAGTTCTCATCCCTGAAACATACTCTGCTTTAATGCAAGTATCATCCTCTTCTTTCCATCGACTCCAATATAGTAAGAAACATGAGCATGCCCTGAAAAAAAATTGTTTTTCCTACTCATACAGACCATGTGTAGTTCAACTGTGCTTATGAAACTGATACAAACCACAGCTTCTGTTACATACATGCTCTTTAGTTAATAGTGGGAATCGCGTAGGGTTTGTGAACTGTGAAAAATCATTTGAGCCCAAAATTCACTGGTTTACCAGAAATGAACTCTTGCTTGTAGGAAGAAACAGATCCTGGAGTTTATCTCCGTTTGTGAAGGCAAATTCAGACCAGAGTTCTCATCCCTGAAAAAAACTCTGTTTTAAGGTAAGAATCATCCTCTTCTATCCAGCGTCTCCAAAACAGCAAGAACCATGAGAATGCCCAGAAAAAAAGAACTGTGTTTCCTACTCATACGGACCATATGTAGTTCAACTCTGCTTATGAAATGATACAGACTACAGCTCCTCTTACATAAATGCTCTTTAGATGATAGTGAGAATCGCGCTGGGTTCCTGAACAGAAAAAAAACATTTGAGCCCAAAATTCACTGGGTTTACCAGAAATGAACTCTTGCTTGTAGGAAGACAGAGATCCTGGGGTTGAACTCGGTTTCTGAAGGGAAATTAGGACCAGAGTACACAACCCTGAAACACACTCGGTTTTAACGCAAGAAGCAAGCCCTTCTTTCCAGTGTCTAAAATACACCAAGAACCATGAACATGCCCTGAAAAAAAGAACTGTGTTTCCTACTCATATGGACCATATGTAGTTCAACTCTGCTTATGAAACTGATTCACACCCCAGCTCCTCTTACATAAATCTTCTTCAGTTAATAGTGAGAATAGCCTAGGGTTCTTGAACTGCAAAAAATCATTTGAGCCCAAAATTCACTGGGTTTACCAGAATTGAACTCTTGCTTGTAGGAAGACACAGATTCTAGGGTTTAACTCCATTTCTGAAGGGAAATTCAGACCAGAGTTCTCATCCCTGAAACACACTCTGTTTTGAGGCATGAATCATCCTCTTCTGTCAAGGGTCTCCAATACAGTAAGAACCATGTGCATGCCACGAAAAAAAGAACTGTGTTTCCTACTCATACGGGTCATATGTAGTTCAACTCTGCTTATGAAAATGATACAGACCATATCTCCACTTACATAAATGCTCTTTAGTTAATAGTGATAATGGCGTTCGGTTCTACAACTGTGTAAAATCATTTGAGCACAAAATTCACTTGGTTTACCAGAAATGAACTCTTGCTTGTAGGGAGACACAGATCATGGGGTTTAACTCCGTTTCGGAAGGGAAATTCAGAAAAGAGTTATCATCCATGAAACACACTCTGTTTTAATGCAAGAAGCAAGCTCTTCTTCCAGCGTCTCCAATATAGCATGAACAATGAGCATGCCCAGAAAAAAAGAAATGTGTTTCCTACTCATACGGACCATATGTAGTTCAACTCTGCTTATGAAACTGATACAAACCACAGCTCCTCTTACATAAATGCTCTTTAATTAATAGCGAGAATCGCGTTGTGTTCGTGAACGACGAATAATCATTTGAGCCCAAAAATCACTGGGTTAACCAGAAATCAACTCTTGCTTGTAGGGAGACACATATCCTGGGGTTTAACTCCGGTTCTGAAGAGAAATTCAGACCAGAGATCTCACCCCTGAAACAAACTATGTTTTAGTGCAAGAAGCAAGCTCTTCTTTCCAGCGTCTCCAATACACCAAGAACCATGAGCATGCCCAGAAAAAAGGAACTGAGTTTCCTACTCATACAGACCATATGTAGTTCATCTCTGCTTATGAAACTGATACAAACCACAGCTCCTCTTACATAAATGCTCTTTAGTTAATAGTGATAATCAAGTTTGGGTTCTAGAACTATGTAAAATCATTTGAGCAGAAAATTCTCTTTGTTTAACAGAAATGAACTCCTGCTGGTAAGAAGACATAGATCCTGGGGTTTAACTCCGTTTCTGAAGGGAAACTCAGACCAGAGTTCTCATCCCTGAAACATACTCTACTTTACTGTAAGTATCATCCTCTTCTTTCCAGTGACTCCAATATAGTAAAAATCATGAGCATGCCCTGAAAAAAAAATTGTTTTTCCTACTCATACAGACCATGTGTAGTTCAACTGTGCTTATGAAACTGATACAAAACACAGCTCCTGTTACACACATGCTCTTTAGTTAATAGTGGGAATCGCGTAGGGTTTGTGAACTGTGAAAAATCATTTGAGCCCAAAATTCACTGGGTTTACCAGAAATGAACTCTTGCTTGTAGGAAGACACAGATCCTGGGGTTTAACTCCGTTTCTGAAGGCAAATTCAGACCAGAGTTCTCATCCCTGAAAAAAACTCTGTTTTAAGGCAAGAATCATCCTCTTCTATCCAGCATCTCCAATACAGCAAGACCCATGAGCATGCCCAGAAAAAAAGAACTGTGTTTCCTAATCATATGGACCATATGTAGTTCAACTCTGCTTATGAAATGATACAGACTACAGCTCCTCTTACATAAATGCTCTTTAGTTAATAGTGATAATCGTGTTGGGTTCTAGAACTGTGTAAAATCATTTGAGCCGAAAATTCTCTTGGTTTGCCAGAAATAATCTTTTGCTGGTAGGAAGACACAGACACTGGGGTTTAACTCCGTTTGTGAAGGGAAATTCAGACCAGAGTTCTCATCCGTGAAACACACTATGTTTTAACGAAGAAGCAAGCTCTTCTTTCCAGAGTCTAAAATACAGCAAGAACCATGAGCATGGTCTGAAAAAAAGAACTGTGTTTGCTATTCATACGGACCATATGTAGTTCAACTCTGCTCATGAAACTGATACAAACCACAGCTCCAGTTACATACATGCTCTTTAGGTAATAGTGATAATCACGGTTGGGTTCTAGAACTGTGTAAAATCATTTGAGCAGAAAATTCTATTTGTTTAACAGAAATGAACTCTTGCTGGTAGGAAGACACAGATCCTGGGGTTTAACTCCGTTTCTGAAGGATAATTCAGACCAGAATTCTCATCCCTGAAAGACACTCTGCTTTAATGCAAGAAGCAAGCTCTTCTTTCCAGAGTCAAAAATACAGCAAGAACAAAGAGCATGCCCTGAAAAAAAAACCTGTTTTTCCTACTCATATGGACCATATGTACTTCAACTGTGCTTATGAAACTGATACAAACCACAGCTCCTGTTACATACACGCTCTTTAGTTAATATTGAGAATCGCGTAGGATTCGAAAACTGCGAAAAATTATTTGAGCACAAAATTCACTGGCTTTACCAGAAATGAACTCTTGCTTGTAGGAAGACACAGATACTGGGGTTGAACTTCATTTCTGAAGGGAAATTCAGACCAGAGTTCTCATCCCTGAAACACACTCTGTTTTAACGAAAAAGCAAGCTCTTCTTTCAAGAGTCTAAAATACAGCAAGAACAATGAGCATGGTCTGAAAAAAAGAACAGTGTTTCCTTTTCATACGGACCCAATGTAGTTCAACTCTGCTTATGAAACTGATACGGACCACACCTCCTCTTGCATAAATGCTCTTTAGTTAATAGTGAGAATCATGTTGGGTTCATGAACTGCAAATAATCATTTGAGCGGAAAATTCACTGGCTTTACCAGAAATGAACTCTTGCTTGTAGGAAGACACAGATACTGGGGTTGAACTTCATTTCTCAAGGGAAATTCAGACCAGAGTTCTCATCCCTGAAACACACTCTGCTTTAATACAAGAAGCAAGCTCTTCTTTCCAGAGTCTAAAAACAGCAAGAACGATGAGCATGCCCAGAAAAAAAACTGTTTTTCCTACTCATATGGACTATATGTAGTACAACTGTGCTTATGAAACTGATACAAACCATAGCTCCAGTTACATACATGCTCTTTAGATAATAGTGAGAATCGTGTTGGGTTCCTGAACTGCGAAAAATGATTTGAGCCCAAAATTCACTGGGTTTACCAGAAATGAACTCTTGCTTGTAGAAAGACACAGATCCTGGAGTTTAACTCCGATTCTGAAGGCAAATTCAGACCAGAGTTCTCATCCCTGGAAAAAACTCTGTTTTAAGGCAAGAATCATCCTCTTCTATCCAGCGTCTCCAATACAGTAAGAACATGAGCATTCCCAGAAAAAAGGAACTGAGTTTCCTACTCATACAGACCATATGTAGTTAAACTCTGCTTATGAAACTGATTCAAACCACAGCTCCTCTTACATAATTCCTCTTTAGTTAATAGTGAGAATCGCGTTGTGTTCTTGAACTGCGAAAAATCATTTGAGCACAAAATTCACTGGGTTTACCTGAAATGAACTCTTGCTTGTAGGAAGACACAGATACTGGGGTTTAACTCCATTTCTGAAGGGAAATTCAGACCAGAATTCTCATCCCTGAAAAACACTCTGTTTTAAGGCATGAATCATCCTCTTCTTTCCAGGTTCTCCAATAGAGTAAGAACCATGAACAAGCCAAGAAAAAAAGAACTTTGTTTCCTACTCATACGGACCATATGTATTCCAACTCTGCTTATGCAAATGATACAGGCCACAGCTTCTCTTACGTAAATGCTCTTTAGTTAATAGTGATAATCTAGGTTGGGTTCTGGAACTGTGTAAAATCATTTGAGCCCAAAATTCCCTTGGTTTACCAGAAATGAACTCTTGCTTGTAGGGAGACACAGATCATCGGGTTTAACTCCGTTTCTGAAGGGAGATTCAGACCAGAGTTCTCTTCCATGAAACACACTCTGTTTTAATGCAAGAAGCAAGCTCTTCTTTCAAGCGTCTCCAATACAGCAAGAACCATGAGCATGCCCAGAAACAAAGAACTGTGTTTCCTACTCATACTGACCATATGTATTTCAACTCTGCTTATGAAACTAATGCAGACCACAGCTCCTCTTACTTAAATGCTCTTAAGTTAATAGTGATAATCGCCTTGGTTCTAGAACTGTGTAATGTCATTTTAGCCGAATATTCACTTGGATTACCAGAAATGAACACTTGCTGGTAGGGAGACACAGATCATGGGGTTTAACCCCGTTTGTGAAGGGAAATTCAGACCAGAGTTCTTATCGCTGAAACACACTCTGTTTTAACGAAGAAGCAAGCTCTTCTTTCCGGAGTCTAAAATACAGCAAGAACCATGAGCATGGTCTGAAAAAAGAACTGTGTTTGCTAATCATACGGACCATATGTAGTTCAACTGTGCTTATGAAACTTATACAGACCACACCTCCTTTTACATAAATGCTCTTTAGTTAATAGTGAGAATCATGATGGGTTCGTGAACTGCGATAAATCATTTGAGCCCAAAATTCACTGGGTTTACCAGAACTGAACTCTTGCTTGTAGGAAGACACAGATCCTGGGATTTAACTCCGTTTCTGAAGGGAAATTCAGACCAGAGTTCTCATTCCTGAAACACACTCTGCTTTAATGCAAGAAGCAAGCTCTTCTTTCCAGAGTCAAAAATACAGCAAGAACAAAGAGCATGCCCTGAAAAAAAAACTGTTTTTCCTACTCATATGGACCATATGTAGTTCAAGTGTGCTTATGAAACTGATACAACCCACAGCTCCTCTTACATAAATGATCTTTAGTTAATAGTACGAATTTCGTTGGGTTTCTGAACTGCAAAATTCATTTGAGCCCAAAATTCAATGGTTTTTCCAGAACTGAACTCTTGCTTTTAGGAAGACACAGATCCTGGGGTTTAACTCCGTTTCTGACGGCAAATTAGGACCAGAATACTCAACCCTGAAAAACACTCTGTTTTAAGGCAAGAATCATCCTCTTCTTTCCAGCGTCTCCAATATAGTAAGACATGAGCATGTGCAGAAAAAAAGAACTGTGTTTTCTACTCATAGGGACCATATGTAGTTCAACTCCTCTTATGAAACTGATACAAACCACAGCTCCTCTTACATTAAAGCTCTTTAGTTAATAGTGAGAATCAGTTTGGGTTGCTGAACTGCGAAATATCATTTGAGCCCAACATTCACTTTGTTTACCAGAAATGAACACTTGCTTGTAGGAAGACACAGATCCTGGGGTTTAACTCCATTTCTGAAGGGAAATTCAGACCAGAGTTCTCTTCCCTGAAACACACTCTGTTATAACGCAATAAGCAAGCTCTTCTTTGCAGAGTCTAAAATACAGCAAGAACCATGAGCATGCCCTGAAAAAAAGAACTGTGTTTCCAATTCCTACGTACCATATGTTGTTCAACGCTGCTTATGAAACTGATACATACCACACCTCCACTTAAATAAATGCTCTTTAGTTAATGGTGAGAATAGCCTTGGGTTCCTGAACTGCGAAAAATCATTTGAACCCAAAATTCACTGTGTTTACCAGAAATGAACTTGCTTGTAGGAAGACACAGATCCTGGGGTTTAACTCTGTTTCTGACGGCAAATTAGGACCAGAATACTCAACCCTGAAAAACACTCTGTTTTAAAGCAAGAATCATCTTCTTCTTTCCAGCGTCTCCAATATAGTAAGAAACATGAGCATGTCCAGAAAAAAGTATTGTGTTTTCTACTCATATGCACCATATGTAGTTGAACTCCTGTTATGAAACTGATACAAACCACATCTCCTCTTACATTAAAGCTCTTTAGTTAATAGTGAGGATAAGTTTGGGTTGCTGAACTGTGAAAAATCATTTGAGCCCAAAATTGACTGGGTTCACCAGAAATGAACACTAGCTTGTAGGAAGACACTGATACTGGGGTTTAACTCCGTTTCTGAAAGCAAATTCAGACCAGAGTTCTCATCCCTGAAATACACTATGCTTTAATGCAAGAAGCAAGCTCTTCTTTCCAGAGTCTAAAATACAGCAAGAACCATGAGAATGCCCTGAAAAAAAACTGTTTTTCCTACTCAAATGGACCATATGTAGTACAACTGTGCTTATGAAAATGATACAAACCACAGCTCCTGTTACACAAATGCTCTTTAGTTAATAGTGAGAATCGCGTGGGGTTCGTGAACTGCGAAAAATCATTTGATCACAAAATTCACTGGGTTTACCTGAAATAAACTCTTGCTGGTAGGAAGACACAGATCATGGGGTTTAACGCCGTTTGTGAAGGGAAATTCAGATCAGAGTTCTAATCCCTGAAACACACTCCATTTTAACGCTAGAAGCAAGCTCTTCTTTACAGAGTCTAAAATACAGCAAGAACCATGAGCATGCCCTGAAAAAAAGAACTGTGTTTCCTATTCATGCTGACCATATGTAGTTCAACTCTGCTTATGAAACTGATACGGACCACACCTCCTCTTACATAAATGCTCTTTAGTTAATACTGAGAATCATGTTGGGTTCATGAACTGCAAATAATCATTTGAGCGGAAAATTCACTGGCTTTACCAGAAATGAACTCTTGCTTGGAGGCTGACACAGATCCTGGGGGTTTAACTCCGTTTCTGAAGGGAAATTCAGACCAGAGTTCTCATCCCTGATACACACTCTGCTTTAATACAAGAAGCAAGCTCTTCTTTCCAGAGTCTAAAAACAGCAAGAACGATGAGCATGCCCAGAAAAAAAAAACTGTTTTTCCTACTCATATGGACTATATGTAGTTCAACTGTGCTTATGAAACTGATACAAACCACAGCTCCTGTTACATACATGCTCTTTAGTTAATAGTGGGAATCGCGTAGGTTTTGTGAACTGCGAAAAATCATTTTAGCCCAAAATTCACTGAGTTTACCAGAAACGGAACCTTGCTTGTAGGAAGACACAGATCCTGGAGTTTAACTCCGTTTCTGAAGGAAAATTCAGACCAGAGTTCTCATCCAAGAAAAAAACTCTGTTTTAAGGCAAGAATCATCCTCTTCTATCCAGCATCTCCAATACAGCAAGAACCATGAGCATGCCCAGAAAAAAAGAACTGTGTTTCCTACTCTTACGGACCATATGTATTTCAACTCTGCTTATGAAATGATACAAACTACAGATCCTCTTACATAAATGCTCTTTAGTTAATAGTGATAATCGAGTTGGGATCTAGATCTGTGTAAAGTCATTTGAGCCTAAAATTTACTTGGTTTGCCAGAAATGAACTCTTGCTGGTAGGAAGACACAGATCCTGGGGTTTAACTCCGTTTGTGAAGTGAAATTCAGACCAGAGTTCTCATCTGTAAAACACACTCTGTTTTAACGAAGAAGCAAGCTCCTCTTTCCGGAGTCTAAAATACAGCAAGAACCATGAGCATGGTCTGAAAAAAAGAACTGTGTTTGCTATTCATATGGACCATATGTAGTTCAACTTTGCTTATGAAACTGATACAAACCACAGCTCCTGTTACATACATGCTCTTTAGGTAATAGTGATAATCACGGTTGGGTTCTAGAATTGTGTAAAATCATTTGAGCAGAAAATTCTATTTGTTTAACAGAAATGAACTCTTGCTGGTAGGAAGACACAGATCCTGGGGTTTAACTCCGTTTCTGAAGGATAATTCAGACCAGAGTTCTCATCCCTGAAACACACTCTGCTTTAATGCAAGAAGCAAGCTCTTCTTTCCAGAGTCAAAAATACAGCAAGAACAAAGAGCATGCCCTGAAAAAAAAAACTGTTTTTCCTACTCTTATGGACCATATGTACTTCAACTGTGCTTATGAAACTGATACAAACCACAGCTCCTGTTACATACACGCTGTTTAGTTAATATTGAGAATCGCATAGGATTCGAAAATTGCGAAAAATTATTTGAGCCCAAAATTCACTGGCTTTACCAGAAATGAACTCTTGCTTGTAGGAAGACACAGATACTGGGGTTGAACTTCATTTCTCAAGGGAAATTCAGACCAGAGTTCTCATCCCTGAAACACACTCTGCTTTAATGCAAGAAGCAAGCTCTTCTTTCCAGAGTCTAAAAACAGCAAGAACGATGAGCATGCCCAGAAAAAAAACTGTTTTTCCTACTCATATGGACTATATGTAGTTCAACTGTGCTTATGAAACTGATACAAACCATAGCTCCAGTTACATACATGCTCTTTATTTAATAGTGAGAATCGTGTTGGGTTCCTGAACTGCGAAAAATGATTTGAGCCCAAAATTCACTGGGTTTACCAGAAATGAACTCTTGCTTGTAGAAAGACACAGATCCTGGAGTTTAACTCCGATTCTGAAGGCAAATTCAGACCAGAGTTCTCATCCCTGAAAAAAAACTCTGTTTTAAGGCAAGAATCAATATCTTCTATCCAGCGTCTCCAATACAGTAAGAAACATGAGCATTCCCAGAAAAAAAGGAACTGAGTTTCCTACTCATACAGACCATATGTAGTTAAACTCTGCTTATGAAACTGATTCAAACCACAGCTCCTCTTACATAATTCCTCTTTAGTTAATAGTGAGAATCGCGTTGTGTTCTTGAACTGCGAAAAATCATTTGAGCACAAAATTCACTGGGTTTACCTGAAATGAACTCTTGCTTGTAGGAAGACACAGATACTGGTGTTTAACTCCATTTCTGAAGGGAAATTCAGACCAGAATTCTCATCCCTGAAAAACACTCTGTTTTAAGCCATGAATCATCCTCTTCTTTCCAGGTTCTCCAATAGAGTAAGAACCATGAACAAGCCAAGAAAAAAAGAACTTTGTTCCCTACTCATACAGACCATATGTATTCCAACTCTGCTTATGCAAATGATACAGGCCACAGCTTCTCTTACGTAAATGCTCTTTAGTTAATAGTGATAATCTAGGTTGGGTTCTGGAACTGTGTAAAATCATTTGAGCCCAAAATTCCCTTGGTTTACCAGAAATTAACTCTTGCTTGTAGGGAGACACAGATCATCTGGTTTAACTCCGTTTCTGAAGGGAGATTCAGACCAGAGTTCTCTTCCATGAAACACACTCTGTTTTAATGCAAGAAGCAAGCTCTTCTTTCAAGCGTCTCCAATACAGCAAGAACCATGAGCATGCCCAGAAACAAAGAACTGTGTTTCCTACTCATACTGACCATATGTATTTCAACTCTGCTTATGAAACTAATGCAGACCACAGCTCCTCTTACTTAAATGCTCTTAAGTTAATAGTGATAATCGCCTTGGTTCTGGAACTGTGTAAAGTCATTTTAGCCGAATATTCACTTGGATTACCAGAAATGAACACTTGCTGGTAGGGAGACACAGATCATGGGGTTCAACCCCGTTTGTGAAGGGAAATTCAGACCAGAGTTCTCATCCCTGAAACACACTCCATTTTAACGCTAGAAGCAAGCTCTTCTTTACAGAGTCTAAAATACAGCAAGAACCATGAGCATGCCCTGAAATAAAGAACTGTGTTTCCTATTCATGCTCACCATATGTAGTTCAACTCTGCTTATGAAACTGATACAAACAACAGCTCTTCTTACATAAATGCTCTTTAGTTAATAGTGAGAATCTTGTTGGGTTCGTAAACTGAGAAAAATAACTTGAGCCCAAAATTCACTGTGTTTACCAGAAATGAACTCTTGCTTGTAGGAAGACACGGATACTGGGGTTTAACTCCATTTGTGAAGGCAAATTCAGACCAGAGTTCTCATCCCTGAAAAACACTCTGTTTTAAAGCTAGAATCATTCTCTTCTTTGCAGCGTCTCCAATATAGTAAGAAACATGAGCATGCCCAGGAAAAAAGAACTGTGTTTCCTACTCATACAGACCATATGTAGTTCAACTCTGCTTATGAAACTGATACAAACAACAGCTCCTCTTCCATAAATGCTCTTTAGTTAATAGTGAGAATCGCGGTGGGTTCATGAACTGCGAAAAATCATTTCAGCCCAAAATGCACTGTGTTTACCAGAAATGAAATCTTGCTTGGAGGAAGGCACAGATCCTGGGGTTTAACTCCGATGCTGAAGAGAAATTCAGACCAGAGTTCTCATCCCTGAAACACACTCTGTTTTAATGCAGAAGCACGCTCTTCTTTTCAGTGTCTAAAATACAGCAAGAACCATGAGCATGCCCTGAAAAGAAGAACTGTGTTTCCTCCTCATACGGACCACATGTAGTTCAACTCTGCTTATGAAAATGATAAAAGCAACAGCTCCTCTTACATAAATCCTCTTTAGTTAATAGTGAGAATCGCGTTTGATTCGAGAACTGCAAAAAATCATTTGAGGCCAAAATTCACTTTGTTTACCAGAAATGTACACTTGCTTGTAGGAAGACACAGATCCTGGGGTTTAACTCGGTCTCTGAATGTAAAATCAGACCAGTGTTCTCATCCATGAAACACGCACTGTTTTACCGGAAGAGGCAAGCTCTTCTTTCCAGAGTCTAAAATACAGCAAGAACCATGAGCATGCCCTGAAAAAAAAAACTGTGTTTCCTACTTGGACGGACCATATGTAGTTCAACTCTGCTTATGAAACTGATACAAAACACAGCTCCTCTTACATAAATGCTCTTTAGTTAATAGAGAAAGTAGCGTTGGTTCTTGAACTGCAAAAAAAAATCATTTGAGCCCAAAATTCACTTGGTTTACCAGAAATGAACTCTTGCTGGTAGGAAGACAAAGATCATGGTGTTTAACTACGTTTGTGAAGGGAAATTCACACCAGAGTTCTCATCCATGAAACAGACCCTGTTTTAATGCAAGAAGCAACCTCTTCTTTCCAGCGTCACCAATACAGCAAGAACCATGAGCATGCCCTTAAAAAAAGAACTGTGTTTCCTACACATATGGACCATATGTAGTTCAACTATGCTTATAAAACAAGTACAAACCACAGCTCCTCTTACATAAATGATCTTTAGTTAATAGTAAGAATATCTTGTTGGGTTCCTGAACTGCGAAAAATCTTTTGAGCCCAAAATTCAATGGTTTTACCAGAACTGAACTCTTACTTGTAGGAAGTCACAGATCCTGGGGTTTAACTCGGTTTCTGAATGTAAATTCATACCAGTGTTCTCATCCAAGAAACACCCACTGTTTTACAGCAAGTGGCAAGCTCTTCTTTCCAGACTCTAATATACAGCAAGAACAATGAGCATGCCCTGAAAAAAAGAACTGTGTTTCCTACTCAGACGGACCATATGTAGTTCATCTCTGCTTATGAAACTGATACAAAACACAGCTCCTCTTACATAAATGCTCTTTAGTTAATAGAGAAAGTAGCGTTGGTTCTGGTACTGAAAAAAAAAATCATTTGAGCTCAAAATTCACTTGGTTTACCAGAAATGAACTCTTGCTGGTAGGAAGACAAAGATCATGGTGTTTAACTACGTTTGTGAAGGGAAATTCACAACAGAGTTCTCATCCATGAAACAGACCCTGTTTTAATGCAAGAAGCAAGCTCTTCGTTCCAGCGTCACCAATACAGCAAGAACCATGAGCATGCCCTTAAAAAAAGAACTGTGTTTCCTACACATACGGACCATATGTAGTTCAACTCTGCTTATAAAACTAATACAAACCACAGCTCCTCTTGCATAAATGATCTTTACTTAATAGTAGGAATATCGTTGGGTTCCTGAACTGCGAAAAATCATTTGAGCCCAAAATTCAATGGTTTTAGCAGAACTGAACTCTTGCTTGTAGGAAGACACAGATCCTGGGATTTACCTCCGTTACTGACGGCAAATTAGGACCAGAATACTCAACCCTGAAAAACACTCTGTTTTAAGGCAAGAATCATCCTCTTCTTTCCAGCGTCTCCAATATAGTAAGAAACATGAGCATATCCAGAAAAAAAGAACTGGGTTTTCTACTCATACGGACCATATGTAGTTCAACTCCTCTTATGAAGCTGATACAAACCACAGCTCCTCTTACATTAAAGCTCTTAGGTTAATAGTGAGAATAAGTTTGGGTTGCTGAACTGTGAAAAATCATTTGAGCCCAAAATTCACTTTGTTTACCAGAAAAGAACACTTGCTTGTAGGAAGACACAGATCCTGGGGTTTAACTCCGTTTCTGAAGGGAAATTCCGACCAGAGTTCTCATCCCTGAAACACACTCTGTTATAACGCAAGAAGGAAGCTCTTCTTTCCAGAGTCTAAAATACAACAAGAACCATGAGCATGCCCTGAAAAAATGAACTGTGTTTCCTATTCATACATACCATATGTTGTTCAACTCTACTTATGAAACTGATACAGACCACACCTCCACTTAAATAAATGCTCTTTAGTTAATTGTGAGAATAGCGTTGGGTTCCTGAACTGCGAAAAACCATTTGAGCACAAAATTCACTGGGTTCACCCGAACTGAACTCTTGCTTGTAGGAAAACACTGATCCTGGGGTTTAACTCGGTTTCTGAATGTAAATTCAGACCAGAGTTCTCATCCCTGAAAAACACTCTGTTATAACGCAAGAAGCAAGCTCTTCTTTCCTGAGTCTCCAATATAGTAAGAAACATGAGCATGCCCAGAAAAAAAGAACTGTTTCCAACTCATACAGACAATATGTAGCTCAACTCTGCTTATGAAATTGATACAAACAACAGCTCCTCTTACATAAATCCTCTTTAGTTAATAGTGAGAATCATGTTGGGTTCGTGAACTATGAAAAATCATTTGAGCCCCCAAATCACTGGGTTTACCAGAAATGAACTCTTACTTGTAGTAAGACACAGATCCTGGGGTTTAACTCCGTTTATGAAGGCAAATTCAAACCAGAATTCTCAACCCTGAAAAACACTCTGTTTTAAGGCAAGAATTATCCTCTTCTTTCCAGCGTCACCAATACAGTAAGAACCATGAGCATGCCCAGAAAAAAAGAACTGTGTTTCCTAATCATACGGAGCATATGTAGTTCAACTTTTTTATGAAATGATACAGACCGCAGCTCCACTTACATAAATGCTCTTTAGTTAAAAGTGAAAATCGCGTTGGGTTCTTGAACTGTCTAAAGTCATTTGAGCGGAAAATTCTCTTGGTGTACCAGAAATGAACACTTGCTTGTAGGAAGACACAGATCCTGGTGTTTAACTCCGTTTCTGAAGGGAAATTCAGACCAGAGTTCTCATCCCTGAAACACACTCTGTTTTAACGCAAGAATCAAGCTCTTCTTTCTAGAGTCTAAAATATAGCAAGAACCATGAGCATGCCCTGAAAAAAAGAACTGTGTTTCCTACTCAGACAGACCATATGTAGTTCAACTCTGCTTATGAAACTGATACAAACCACAGCTCCTCTTACATAAATGCTCTTTAGTTAATAGTGAGAATAATGTTGGGTTCTTCAACTGCGAAAAACCATTTGGGCCAAAAAAAATCACTGGGTTTACCAGAACTGGACTCTTGCTTGTAGGAAGACACAAATCCTGGGGTTTAACTCCGTTTCTGTTGGGAAACTCAGAACAGAGTTCTCATCCCTGAAAAACACTCTGTCTTAAGGCAAGAATCATCCTCTTCTTTCCAGTGTCTCCAATATATTAAGAAACATGAGCATGCCCAGACAAAAAGAACTGTGTTTCCAACTAATACAGACCATATGTATTTCAACTCTGCTTATGAAAATGATACAAACCACAGCGCCTCTTACATAATTCCTCTTTAGTCAATAGTGAGAATAGCGTACGGTTCGTGAACTGCGAAAAATCATTTGAGACCTAAATTCACCTGGTTTACCCGAAATGAACTCTTGCTTGTAGGAAGAAACAGATCCTGGGGTTTAACTGCATTTCTGAAGGGAAATTCAGACCAGAGTTCTCATCCCTGAAACTCACTCTGTTTTAACACAAGAAGCAATCTCTTCTTTCCAGAGTCTAAAATACAGCAAGAACCATGAGCATGCCCTGAAAAAAAGAACTGTGTTTCCTACACATACGGACCATACGTAGTTCAACTCTGCTTATGAAACTGATACAGACAACACCTCCTCTTACATAATTACTCTTTATTTAATAGTGAGAATAGCGTTGGGTTTCTGAACTGCGAAAAATCATTTGAGTCAAAAATTCACTGGGTTTACCACAACTGAACTCTTGCTTGTAGGAAGACAGAGATCCTGGGGTTTAAATACAATTCTGAGGGGAAAATCAGACCACTGTTCTCATCTCTGAAAAACACTCTGTTTTAAGGCAAGAATCATCCTCTTCTTTCCAGCGTCTCCAATATAGTAAGAAACATGAGCATTCCCTGAAAAAAAGAACTGTGTATCCTACTCATACGTACCATATGTAGTTCAACTCTGCTTATGAAACTGATACAGACTATGCCTCCTCTTACATAAATGCTCTTTAGTTAATAGTGAGAATCATGTTGGGTTCGTGAACTGTGAAAAATCATTAGAGCCCAAAATTCACTGGGTTTACCAAACATGAACTCTTGCTTGTAGGAAGACACTGATCCTGGGGTTTAACTCCGATTCTGAAGGCAAATTCAGACCAGAGTTCTCATCCCTGAAAAACACTCTGTTTTAACGCAAGAATCATCCTCTTCTTTCCAGCGTCTCCAATATAGTAAAAAACATGAGCATTCACTGAAAAAAAGAACTGTGTTTCCTACTCATACGCACCATATGTAGTTCAACTCTGCTTTTGAAACTGATACAAACCACAGCTCCTCTAACAAAAATGCTTTTTAGTTAATAGTGAGAATCTCGTTGAGTTCATGAACTGCGAAAAATCATTTGAGCCCAAAATTCACTGGGTTAACCAGAAAAGAGCACTTGCTTTTAGGAAGACACAGATCCTAGGGTTTATCTCCGTTTCAGAAGGGAAATTCAGACCAGAGTTCTCATCCCTGAAACACACTCTGTTTTAACGCAAGAAGCAAGCTCTTCTTTTCAGAGACTAAAATACAGCAAGAACCATGAGCATGCCCTGAAAAAAAAGAACTATGTTTCCTACACATAAGGACCATATTTCGTTCAACGCTGCTTATGAAATGATACAGACCACAGCTCCTCTTACATAAATGCTCTTTATTTAATAGTGATAATCGCGTTGGGTGCTAGTACTGTGTAAAGTCATTTGAGCCGAAATTTCACTTGGTTTACCAGAAATGAACTCTTGCTGGTAGGAAGACACGATCATGGTGTTTAACTCCGTTTGTGAAGGGAAATTCAGACCAGAGTTATCATCCATGAAACACACCTATTTTAATGCAAGAAGCAAGCTCTTCTTTCCAGCTTCACCAATACAGCAATAACCATGAGCATGCCCTGACAAAAAGAGCTGTGTTTCCTACTCATACGAACCATATGTAGTTCAACTCTGCTTATGAAAGTGATACAAACCACAGCCCCTCTTATATAAATGCTCTTTAGTCAATAGTGAGAATAGCGTAGGGTTCAAGAACTGCGAAAAATCAATTGAGCCCCAAATCACTGGGTTTACCAGAAATGAACTCTTGCTTGTAGGAAGACACAGATCCTGGGGTTTAACTCCGTTTCTGCAGGGAAATTCAGACCAGAGTTCTCATCCCTGAAACACAATCTGTTTTAACGAAGAGGCAAGCTCTTCTTTTCAGAGACTAAAATACTGCAAGAACCATGAACATTGCCTGAAAAAAAGAACTGTGTTTCCTATTCATACGGACCATATGTAGTTCAACTCTGCTTATGAAACTGAAACAGACCATGCCTCCTCTTACATAAATCCTCTTTAGTCAATAGTGAGAATAGCGTAGGGTTCAAGAACTGCGAAAAATCATTTGAGACCTAAATTCACCTGGATTACCATAAATGAACTCTTGCTTGTAGGAAGACAGTGATCCTGGGTTTAACTCCGTTTCTGAAGGGAAATTCGGACCAGAGTTATCATCCCTGAAAAACACTCTGTTTTAAGAAAGAATCATCCTCTTCTTTCCAGCGTCTCCAACATAGTAAAAAACATGAGCATGCCCAGAAAAAAAGAAATGGGTTTCCAACTAATACAGACCATATGTAGTTCAACTCTGCTTATGAAACTGATACAAACCACAGCTCCTCTTACATAAATCCTCTTTAGTCAATAGTGAGAATAGCGTAGGGTTCATGAACTGTGAAAAATCATTTGAGCCCAAAATTCAATGGGTTTACCAGAACTGAACTCTTGCTTGTAGGAAGACAGAGATCCTGGGGTTTAAATCCATTTCTGAAGGGAAATTCAGACCACTGTTCTCATCCCTGAAAAACACTCTGTTATAAGGCAAGAATCATCCTCTTCTTTCCTGCGTCTCTGTTATAGTAAGAAACATGAGCATTCCCTGAAAAAAAGAACTGTGTTTCCTGCTCATACGCACCATATGTAGTTCAACTCTGCCTATGAAACTGATACAGACCATGCCTCCTCTTACATAAATGCTCTTTAGTTAATAGTGAGAAACTCATTGGGTTCGTGAACTGCGAAAAATCATTTGATCCCAAAATTCACTGGGTTAACCAGAAATGAACTCTTGCTTGTATGAAGACACAGATCCTGGGGTTTAATTATGTTTCTGAAGGGAAATTCAGACTAGAGTTCTCATCCCTGAAACACACTCTGTTTTAACACAAGAAGCAAGCTCTTCTTTCCAGCGTCTAAAATACAGCAAGAACCATGAGCATGCCCTGAAAAAAAGAACTGTTTCCTACACATAAGGATCATATTTCGTTCAACGCTGCTTATGAAATGATACAGACCACAGCTCCTCTTACATAAATGCTCTTTATTTAATAGTGATAATCGCGTTGGGTGCTAGTACTGTGTAAAGTCATTTGAGCCGAAATTTCACTTGGTTTACCAGAAATGAACTCTTGCTGGTAGGAAGACACAGATCATGGCGTTTAACTCCGTTTGTGAAGGGAAATTCAGACCAGAGTTATCATCCATGAAACACACCTATTTTAATGCAAGAAGCAAGCTCTTCTTTCCAGCTTCACCAATACAGCAAGAACCATGAGCATTCCCTGACAAAAAGAGCTGTGTTTCCTACTCATACGGACCATATGTAGTTCAACTCTGCTTATGAAACTGATACAAACCACAGCCCCTCTTACATAAATGCTCTTTAGTCAATAGTGAGAATAGCGTAGGGTTCAAGAACTGCGAAAAATCATTTGAGCCCCAAAACACTGGGTTTACCAGAAATGAACTCTTGCTTGTAGGAAGACACAGATCCTGGGGTTTAACTCCGTTTCTGCAGGGAAATTCAGACCAGAGTTCTCATCCCTGAAACACAATCTGTTTTAACAAAGAAGCAAGCTCTTCTTTTCAGAGACTAAAATACTGCAAGAACCATGAACATTGCCTGAAAAAAAGAACTGTGTTTCCTATTCATACGGACCATATGTAGTTCAACTCTGCTTATGAAACTGATACAGACCATGCCTCCTCTTACATAAATCCTCTTTAGTCAATAGTGAGAATAGCGTAGGGTTCAAGAACTGCGAAAAATCATTTGAGACCTAAATTCACCTGGTTTACCATAAATGAACTCTTGCTTGTAGGAAGACACTGATCCTGGGGTTTAACTCCGTTTCTGAAGGGAAATTCGGACCAGAGTTATCATCCCTGAAAAACACTCTGTTTTAAGAAAGAATCATCCTCTTCGTTCCAGCATCTCCAATATAGTAAAAAACATGAACATGCCCAGAAAGAAAGAAATGGGTTTCCAACTAATACAGACCATATGTAGTTCAACTCTGCTTATGAAACTGATACAAACCACAGCTCCTCTTACATAAATCCTCTTTAGTCAATAGTGAGAATAGCGTAGGGTTCATGAACTGTGAAAAATCATTTGAGCCCAAAATTCAATGGGTTTACCAGAACTGAACTCTTGCTTGTAGGAAGACAGAGATCCTGGGGTTTAAATCCATTTCTGAAGGGAAATTCAGACCACTGTTCTCATCCCTGAAAAACACTCTGTTATAAGGCAAGAATCATCCTCTTCTTTCCTGCGTCTCCGTTATAGTAAGAAACATGAGCATTCCCTGAAAAAAAGAACTGTGTTTCCTGCTCATACGCACCATATGTAGTTCAACTCTGCCTATGAAACTGATACAGACCATGCCTCCTCTTACATAAATGCTCTTTAGTTAATAGTGAGAATCATGTTGGGTTCGTGAACTGCGCAAAATCATTAGAGCCCAAAATTCACTGGGTTTACCAAACATGATCTCTTGCTTGTAGGAAGACACTGATCCTGGGGTTTAACCCTGTTTCTGAATGGAAATTCAGACCAGAGTTCTCATCCCTGAAACTCACTCTGTTTTAACGCAAGAAGCAAGCTCTTCTTTCCAGAGTCTAAAATACAGCAAGAACCATGAGCATGCCCTGAAAAAAAGAACTGTTTTTCCTAAACATACGGAACATATGTAGTTCAACTCTGCTTATGAAATGATACAGAGCACAACTTTTCTTACATAAATGCTCTTTATTTAATAGTGATAATCGTGTTGGGTTCTAGTACTGTGTAAAGTCATTTGAGCCAAAAATTCACTTGGATTACCAGAAATGAACTCTTGCTGGTAGGAAGACACAGATATAGGTGTTTAACTCCGTTTGTGAAGGGAAATTCAGAACAGAGTTCTCATCCATGAAACACACCTATTTTAATATAAGAAGCAAGCGCTTCTTTGCAGCTTCACCAATACTGCAAGAACCATGAGCATGCCCTGAAAAAAAGAACTGTGTTTCCTACTCATACGGACCAAATGTAAATCAACTCTGCTTATGAAACTGATACAAACCACAGCCCCTCTTACATAAATGCTCTTTAGTTAATAGTGAGAATCGTGTTGGGTTCGTGAACTGCAAAAAATCATTTGAGACAAAAATTCACTGGGTTAACCAGAAATGAACTCTTGCTTGTAGGAAGACACAGATCCTGTGGTTTAACTCCATTTCTGAAGGGAAATTCAGACCACTGTTCTCATCCCTGAAAAACACTCTGTTTTAAGGCAAGAATTATCCTCTTCTTTCCAGCGTCTCCAATATAGTAAGAAACATGAGCATTCCCTGAAAAAAAGAACTGTGTTTCCTACTCATACGCACCATATGTAGTTCAACTCTGCTTATGAAACTGATACAAACAACAGCTCCTCTTACATAATTCCTCTTTAGTCAATAGTGAGAATAGCGTAGGGTTCGTGAACTGCGAAAAAACATTTGATCCCAAAATTCACTGGGTTAACCAGAAATGAACTCTTGCTTGTAGGAAGACACAGATCCTGGGGTTTTTACTCCGTTTCTGAAGGGAAATTCAGGCCAGAGTTCTCATCCCTGAAACACATTCTGTTTTAACGCAAGAAGCAAGCTCTTCTTTCCAGAGTCTAAAATACAGCAAGAACCATGAGCATGCCCTGAAAAAAAGAACTGTGTTTCCTACTCATACGGACCATATGTAGTTAAACTCTGCTTATGAAACTGATACAGACCACACCGCCTATTACATAATTACTCTTAATTTAATACTGAGAATAGCGTTGGGTTTCTGAACTGCGAAAAATCATTTGAACCCAAAATTCACCTGGTTTACCAGAACTGAACTCTTGCTTGTAGGAAGACACTGATCCTGTGGTTTAACTCTATTTCTGAAGGGAAATTCAGACCAGAGTTCTCATCCCTGAAACACACTCTGTTTTATCAAAAGAAGCAAGCTCTTATTTCCAGCGTCTAAAATAGAGCAAGAACCAAGCAGTGTGTGTTTCAGGGATGAGAATTCTGGTCTGAATTTCCCTTCAGAAACGGAGTTAAACCCCAGGATCTGTGTCTTCCTACAAGCAAGAGTTCATTTCCGGTAACGCAAGGGAATTTTGGGCTCAAATGATTTTTCACAGTTCACCAACCCAAACCGATTCTCACGATTAACTAAACAGCATTTATGTAGGAGGAGCTGTGGTTTGTTTCAGTTTCATAAGCAGAGTTGAACTACATATTGTCCTTATGAGTAGGAGACACAGTTCTTTTTTTCTGGGCATGCTCAAGGTTTTTGCTGTATTGGAGACGCTGGAAAGAAGAGCTTGCTTCCTGCATTTAAACAGACTGTGTTCCATGGATGAGAACACTGGTCTGAATTTCCCTTCAGAAACGGAGTTAAACCCCATGTTCTGTGTCTTCCTACAAGCAAGAGTTCATTTCTGGTAACGCAAGTGAATTTTGGGCTCAAATGATTTTTCACAGTTCACCAACCCAAACCGATTCTCACGATTAACTAAACAGCATTTATGTAGGAGGAGCTGTGGTTTGTTTCAGTTTCATAAGCAGAGTTGAACTACATATTGTCCTTATGAGTAGGAGACACAGTTCTTTTATTCTGGGCATGCTCAAGGTTCTTGTTGTATTGGAGACGCTGGAAAGAAGAGCTTGCCTCTTGCATTGAAACAGACTCTGTTCCATGGATGAGAACACTGGTCCAATTTCCGTTCAGAAACGGAGTTAAACCCCATGTTCTGTGTCTTCCTACAAGAAAGTTTTCATTTCTGGTAAACCAAGTAAATTTTCGGCTCAAATGATTTTACACAGTTCTAGAACCCAACGCAATTATCACTATTAACTAAAGAGCATTCATGTAAGAAGAGCTGTGGTCTGTATCAGTTTCATAAGCAGAGGTGGACTACATATGGTCCCTATGAGTAGGAAACACTGTTCCTTTTTTCTTGGCATGCTCATGGTTCTTACTGTATTGGAGACCCTGGAAAGAAGAGGATGATTCATGCCTTAAAACAGAGCGTTTTTCAGGGTTGAGAATTCTGGTCTGAATTTGCCTTCAGAATCAGAGTTAAAGCCAAGAATCTGTGTCTTCCTACAAGCGAGAGTTCTTTTCTGGTAAACCCAAGGATTTTTGGGCTCAAATGATTTTTCGCAGTTCAGGAACTACAACGTGATTCTCACTATTAACAAAAGAGGATTTATGCAAGAGGAGCTTGGTTTGTATCAGTTTCATGAGCAGAGTTGAAGTACACATGGTCCATATGAGTAGGAAACACAGTTCGTTTTTTCAGGGCATGATCATGGTTCTTGATGTATATTAGCCTCTGGAAAGAAGAGCTTGCTTCTTGTGTTAAAGCAGAGTGTGTTTTAGGGATGAGAACTCTGGTCTGAATTTTCCTTCAGAAACGACCTTAAATCCCAGGATCCCTGTCTTCCTACAAGCAAGAGTTCAATTCAGGTAACCCCAGTGAATTTTGGGCTCAAATGATTAAACACAGTGCAGGAACCCAACGAGATTCTCACTATTAACTAAACAGCTTTTATGTAAGAGGACCTTGGTTTGTATCAGTTGCATAAGCAGAGTTGAACTACATATGGTCCATATGAATAGGAAACACAGTTCTTTTTTTCAAGGCATGCTCATTGTTCTTGATATATTTTAGACTCTGGAAAGAAGAGCTTGCTTCTTGCTTTAAATCAGAGTGTGTTTCATGGATGAGAACAATGGTCTGAATTTCCCTTCAGAAAAGGAGTTAAACCCCAGGGTCAGTGTCTTCCTACAAGCAAGGGTTCATTTCTGGTTAACCCAGGGAATTTTGGGCTCAAATGACTTTTTGCAGATCACGAAGCCAACGCTATTCTCACTAATAACTAAAGAGGATTTATGCAATTGGAGCTGTGGTTTGTATCAGTTTCATAAGCAGCGTTGAACCACATATGGTCTGTATGAATAGGAAAGACAGTTCTTTTTTTCAGGGCATGCTCAGGGTTCTTGCTGTATTGGAGATGCTGGAAAGGAGAGCTTGCTTCTTGCATTTAAACAGAATGTGTTTCATGGATGAGAACTCTGGTCTGAATTTCCCTTCAGAAACGGAGTTACACCCCAGGATCTGTTTCTTCCTACAAGCAAGAGTCCATTTCTGGAAAACAAAGTCAATTTTGTGGTCAAATGATTTTACACAGTTCACGAACACAACGCGATTCTCTCTATTAACTAAAGAGCATTTATGTAAGAGGAGCTGTTGTTTGTTTCAGTTTCCTAAGCAGAGTTGAATTACATATGGTCCTTATGGGTAGGAAACACAGTTCTTTTTTTCAGGGCATGCTCATGGTTCTTGCTGTATTTTAGACTCAGGAAAGAAGACCTTGCTTCTTGCGTTAAAACAGATTGTGTTTCAGGGATGAGAACTATGGTCTGAATTTCCCTTCAGAAACGGAGTTAAACCCCAGGATCTGTGTCTTCCTACAAGCAAGAGTTCATTTCTGGAAAACCAAGTGAATTTTGGGCTCAAATGATTTTTTGCAGTTCACCAACCCAAACCGATTCCCACTATTAACTAAAGAGCATTTATGTAAGAGGTGCTGTGGTTTGTATCAGTTTCATACGCAGAGTTGAACTTCATATGGTCCGTATGAGTAGGAAACACAGTTCTTTTTTTCAGGGCATGCTCATTGTTCTTGCTGCATTTTACAATTTGGAGCTTGCTTCTTGCGATAAAACAGAGTGTGTTTCAGGGA
This sequence comes from Onychomys arenicola, assembly GCA_949786405.1. Lineage (NCBI taxonomy): Eukaryota > Metazoa > Chordata > Mammalia > Rodentia > Cricetidae > Onychomys > Onychomys arenicola. Next base: position 366,655 of record CATKUM010000022.1, on the reverse strand, counting down.
TGAGAACTCTGGTCGGAATTTCCCTTCAAAAACGGAGTTAAAACCCCATGATGTGTGTGTTCCTACAAGCAAGAATTCATTTCTGGTAAACTCAGTGAATTTTGGGCTCAAATGATTTTTCCCAGTTCACGAACCCAACGCCATTCTCACTATTAACGAAAGAGAATTTATGTAAGAGGAGTTGTGGGTTGTATCAGCTTCATCAGCAGAGTTGAACTACATATGGTCTGTATGAGTAGGAAACACAGTTCTGTGTTTCAGGGCATGCTCATGGTTCTTGCTGTATTTTAGAATCTGGAAAGAAGAGCTTGCATCTTGCTTTAAAACAGAGTGTGTTTCAGGGATGAGAACTCTGGTCTGAATTATCCTTCAGAAACGGAGTTAAACCCCAGTATCTGTGTCTTCCTACCAGAAAGAGTTCATTTCTGGTAAACCAAGTGAATTTTGGGCTCAAATGATTTTACACAGTTCAAAAACCCAATGCGATTCTCACTATTATCTAAAGATTATTTATTTAAGAGGTGCTGTGGTTTGTATCAGTTTCATACGCAGAGTTGAACTCCATATGGTCCGTATGAGTAGGAAACACAGTTCTTTGTTTCAGGGCATGCTCATTGTTCTTGCTGCATTTTACAATCTGGAGCTTGCTTCTTGCGTTAAAACAGAGTGTGTTTCAGGGCTGAGAACTCTGGTCTGATTTTCCCTTCAGAAAAGGAGTTAAATCCCAGGATCTCTGTCTTCCTTCAAGCAAGAGTTTATTTCTGGTTAACCCAGTGAATTTTGGGCTCAAATGATTTTTCGCAGTTCACGAACCCAATGCTATTCTCACTATTAACTAAAGAGGATTTATGTAAGAGGAGCTGTGGTCTGTATCAGTTTCATCAGCAGAGTTTAACTACAAATGGTCCGTATGAGTAGGAAACACAGTTCTTTTTTTCTGGGCATGCTTCTTTTTCTTGCTGTTTTGAAGAGGCTGGAAAGAAGAGCTTGCTTCTTGCATTAAAACAGAGCGTGTTTCATGGATGAGATCTCTGGTCTGAATTTCCCTTAAGAAAGGGAGTTAACCCCAGGATCTCTGTCTTCCTACAAGCAAGAATTCATTTCTGAAAACAAAGTGAATTTTGGGCTCAAATGATTTTACACAGTTCAAAATTCAATACGATTCTCACTATTAACTAAAGATTATTTATTTAAGAGTTGCTGTGGTTTGTATCTGTTTCATACGCAGAGTTGAACTACATATGGTCCGTATGAGTAGGAAACACAATTCTTTTTTTTTTCTGGGCATGATCATTGTTCTTGCTGTATTTTAGAATCTGGAAAGAAGAGCTTGCTTCTTGCGTGAAAACAGAGTGTGTTTCATTGATGAGAACACTGCTCTGAATTTCCCTTCAGAAACGGAGTTAAAACCCCATGATGTGTGTGTTCCTACAAGCAAGAATTCATTTCTGGTAAACAATGTGAATTTTTGGCTCAAATGATTTTACACAGTTCTAGTACCCAACACAATTATCACTAATAACTAAAGAGAATTTATGTAAGAGGAGCTGTGGTCTGTATCAGTTTCATCAGCAGAGTTGAACTACATATGGTCTGTATGAGTAGAAAACACAGTTCTATGTTTCAGGGCATGTTCATGGTTCTTGCTGTATTTTAGAATCTGGAAAGAAGAGTTTGCTTCTTGCCTTAATACAGAGTGTGTTTCAGTGATGAGAACTCTGGTCTGAATTTCCCTTCAGAAACGGAGTTAAACCCCAGGATCTGTGTCTTCCTACAAGCAAGAGTTTATTTCTGGTAAACTCAGTGAATTTTGGGCTCAAATGGTTTTTCGCAGTTCATGAACCCACCGCGATTCTCACTATTAACAAAAGAGAATTTATGTAAGAGGAGTTGTTGGTTGTATCAGTTTCATAAGCAGAGTTTAACTACATATGGTCTGTATTAGAAGGAAAAACTGTTCTTTTTTCTGGGCATGCTCATGGTTCTTACTGTATTGGGGACGGAGGAAAGAAGAGGAGGATTCTTGCCTTAAAACAGAGTGTGTTCAGGGCTGAGAACTCTGGTCTGAATTTCCCTTCAGAAACGGAGTTAAACCCCAGGATCTGTGTCTTCCTACAAGCAAGAGTTCATTTCATGTAAACCAAGAGAATTTTCGGCTCAAATGATTTTTCGCAGTTCACGTATCCAACGTGATTCTCACTATTAACTAAAGAGGATTTATGTAAGAGGAGCTGTGGTTTGTATCAGTTTCATAAGCGGAGTTGAACTACATATGGTCTGTATGAGTAGGAAACACAGTTCTGTGTTTCAGGGCATGCTCATGGTTCTTGCTCTATTTTAGAATCTGGAAAGAAGAGCTTGCTTCTTGCTTTAAAACAGAGTGTGTTTCAGGGATGAGAACTCTTTTCTGAATTTCCCTTCAGAAACGGAGTTAAACCCCAGGATCTCTGTCTTCCTACAAGAAAGAGTTCATTTCTGGAAAACACAATGAATTTTGGGCTCAAATGATTTTACACAGTTCATGAACCCACCGCGATTCTCACTATTAACTAAAGAACATTTATGTAAGAGGAGCTGTGGTCTGTATCAGTTTCATCAGCAGAGATGAACTACATATGGTCTGTATGAGTAGGAAACACAGTTCTGTGTTTCAGGGCATGCTCATGGTTCCTGCTGTATTTTAGAATCTGGAAAGAAGAGCTTGCTTCTTGCTTTAAAACACAGTGTGTTTCAGGGATGAGAACTCTTTTCTGAATTTCCCTTCAGAAACGGAGTTAAACCCCAGGATCTGTGTCTTCCAACAAGCAAGAGTTTATTTCTGGTAAACTCAGTGAATTTTGGGCTCAAATGATTTTTCCCAGTTCATGAACCCAACGAGATTCTCACTATTAATGAAAGAGAATCTATGTAAGAGGAGTTGTGGGTTGTATCAGCTTCATGAGCAGAGTTGAACTACATATGGTCTGTATGAGTAGGAAACACAGTTCTGTGTTTCAGGGCATGCTCATGGTTCTTGCTGTATTTTAGAATCTGGAAAGAAGAGATAGCTTCTTGCTTTAAAACAGAGTGTGTTTCAGGTATGAGAACTCTGGTCTGAATTTCCCATCAGAAACGCAGTTAAACCCCAGGATCTGTGTCTTCCTACCAGAGAGAGTTCATTTCTGGTAAACCAAGTGAATTTTGGGCTCAAATGATTTTACACAGTTCAAAAACCCAATGCGATTCTCACTATTATCTAAAGATTATTTATTTAAGAGGTGCTGTGGTTTGTATCAGTTTCATACTCAGAATTGAACTTCATATGGTCCGTATGAGTAGGAAACACAGTTCTTTTTTTCAGGGCATGCTCATTGTTCTTGCTGCATTTTACAATTTGGAGCTTGCTTCTTGCTTTAAAACAGAGTGTGTTTCAGGGATGAGAACTCTGGTCGGAATTTCCCTTCCGAAACGGAGTTAAAACCCCATGATGTGTGTGTTCCTACAAGCAAGAATTCATTTCTGGTAAACAATGTGAATTTTCGGCTCAAATGATTTTACACAGTTCTAGTACCCAACACAATTATCACTAATAACTAAAGAGAATTTATGTAAGAGGAGCTGTGGTCTGTATCAGTTTCATCAGCAGAGTTGAACTACATATGGTCTGTATGAGTAGAAAACACAGTTCTATGTTTCAGGGCATGCTCATAGTTCTTGCTGTATTTTAGAATCTGGAAAGAAGAGCTTGCTTCTTGCCTTAATACAGAGTGTGTTTCAGTGATGAGAACTCTGGTCTGAATTTCCCTTCAGAAACGGAGTTAAACCCCAGGATCTGTGTCTTCCTACAAGCAAGAGTTCAATTCTGTTAAACCAAGTGAATTTTGGGCTCAAATGATTTTACACAGTTCAAAAAAAACAACACGATTCTCGCTATTAACTAAAGAGCATTTATTTAAGAGGTGCTGTGGTTTGTATCAGTTTCATAAGCAGAGTTGATCAACATATGGTCTGTATGAGTAAGAAACACAGTTCTTTTTTGAGCGCATGCTCATGGTTCTTGCTGTATTGGAGACACTGGAAAGAAGAGCTTGCTTCTTGCATTAAAACAGAGCGTGTTTCATGGATGAGATCTCTGGTCTGAATTTCCCTTCAGAAATGGAGTTAAACCCCAGGATCTGTGTCGTCCAACAAGCAAGAGTTCATTTCATGTAAACCAAGAGAATTTTCGGCTCAAATGATTTTTCGCAGTTCACGTATCCAACGTGATTCTCACTATTAACTAAAGAGGATTTATGTAAGAGGAGCTGTGGTTTGTATCAGTTTCATAAGCGGACTTGAACTACATATGGTCTGTATGAGTAGGAAACACAGTTCTGTGTTTCAGGGCATGCTCATGGTTCTTGCTGTATTTTAGAATCTGGAAAGAAGAGCTTGCTTCTTGCTTTAAAACAGAGTGTGTTTCAGGGATGAGAACTCTTTTCTGAATTTCCCTTCAGAAACGGAGTTAAACCCCAGGATCTCTGTCTTCCTACAAGAAAGATTTCATTTCTGGAAAACACAATGAATTTTGGGCTCAAATGATTTTACACAGTTCATGAACCCAACGCGATTCTCACTATTAACTAAAGAACATTTATGTAAGAGGAGCTGTGGTCTGTATCAGTTTCATCAGCAGAGATGAACTACATATGGTCTGTATGAGTAGAAAACACAGTTCTATGTTTCAGGGCATGCTCATGGTTCTTGCTGTATTTTAGAATCTGGAAAGAAGAGCTTGCTTCTTGCCTTAATACAGAGTGTGTTTCAGTGATGAGAACTCTGGTCTGAATTTCCCTTCAGAAACTGAGTTAAACCCCAGGATCTGTGTCTTCCAACAAGCAAGAGTTCATTTCATGTAAACCAAGAGATTTTTGGGCTCAAATGATTTTTCCCAGTTCATGAACCCAACGAGATTCTCACTATTAATGAAAGAGAATCTATGTAAGAGGAGTTGTGGGTTGTATGAGCTTCATCAGCAGAGTTGAACTACATATGGTCTGTATGAGTAGGAAACACAGTTCTGTGTTTCAGGGCATGCTCATGGTTCTTGCTGTATTTTAGAATCTGGAAAGAAGAGATAGCTTCTTGCTTTAAAACAGAGTGTGTTTCAGGTATGAGAACTCTGGTCTGAATTTCCCATCAGAAACGCAGTTAAACCCCAGGATCTGTGTCTTCCTACCAGAAAGAGTTCATTTCTGGTAAACCAAGTGAATTTTGGGCTCAAATGATTTTACACAGTTCAAAAACCCAATGCGATTCTCACTATTATCTAAAGATTATTTATTTAAGAGGTGCTGTGGTTTGTATCAGTTTCATACGCAGAATTGAACTTCATATGGTCCGTATGAGTAGGAAACACAGTTCTTTTTTTCAGGGCATGCTCATTGTTCTTGCTGCATTTTACAATTTGGAGCTTGCTTCTTGCTTTAAAACAGAGTGTGTTTCAGGGATGAGAACTCTGGTCGGAATTTCCCTTCCGAAACGGAGTTGAAACCCCATGATGTGTGTGTTCCTACAAGCAAGAATTCATTTCTGGTAAACAATGTGAATTTTCGGCTCAAATGATTTTACACAGTTCTAGTACCCAACACAATTATCACTAATAACTAAAGAGAATTTATGTAAGAGGAGCTGTGGTCTGTATCAGTTTCATCAGCAGAGTTGAACTACATATGGTCTGTATGAGTAGAAAACACAGTTCTATGTTTCAGGGCATGCTCATGGTTCTTGCTGTATTTTAGAATCTGGAAAGAAGAGCTTGCTTCTTGCCTTAATACAGAGTGTGTTTCAGTGATGAGAACTCTGGTCTGAATTTCCCTTCAGAAACGGAGTTAAACCCCAGGATCTGTGTCTTCCTACAAGCAAGAGTTTATTTCTGGAAAACTCAGTGAATTTTGGGCTCAAATGGTTTTTCGCAGTTCACGAACCCACTGCGATTCTCACTATTAACAAAAGAGAATTTATGTAAGAGGAGTTGTTGGTTGTATCAGTTTCATAAGCAGAGTTTAACTACATATGGTCTGTATTAGAAGGAAAACCAGTTCTTTTTTCTGGGCATGCTCATGGTTCTTACTGTATTGGGGACGGAGGAGAGAAGAGGAGGATTCATGCCTTAAAACAGAGTGTGTTCAAGGCTGAGAACTCTGGTCTGAATTTCCCTTCAGAAACGGAGTTAAACCCCAGGATCTGTGTCTTCCTACAAGCAAGAGTTCAATTCTGTTAAACCAAGTGAATTTTGGGCTCAAATGATTTTACACAGTTCAAGAAAAACAACACGATTCTCGCTATTAACTAAAGAGCATTTATTTAAGAGGTGCTGTGGTTTGTATCAGTTTCATAAGCAGAGTTGATCAACATATGGTCTGTATGAGTAAGAAACACAGTTCTTTTTTGAGCGCATGCTCATGGTTCTTGCTGTATTGGAGACACTGGAAAGAAGAGCTTGCTTCTTGCATTAAAACAGAGCATGTTTCATGGATGAGATCTCTGGTCTGAATTTCCCTTCAGAAATGGAGTTAAACCCCAGGATCTGTGTCTTCCAACAAGCAAGAGTTCATTTCATGTAAACCAAGAGAATTTTCGGCTCAAATGATTTTTCGCAGTTCACGTATCCAACGTGATTCTCACTATTAACTAAAGAGGATTTATGTAAGAGGAGCTGTGGTTTGTATCAGTTTCATAAGCGGACTTGAACTACATATGGTCTGTATGAGTAGGAAACACAGTTCTGTGTTTCAGGGCATGCTCATGGTTCTTGCTGTATTTTAGAATCTGGAAAGAAGAGCTTGCTTCTTGCTTTAAAACAGAGTGTGTTTCAGGGATGAGAACTCTTTTCTGAATTTCCCTTCAGAAACGGAGTTAAACCCCAGGATCTCTGTCTTCCTACAAGAAAGATTTCATTTCTGGAAAACACAATGAATTTTGGGCTCAAATGATTTTACACAGTTCATGAACCCAACGCGATTCTCACTATTAACTAAAGAACATTTATGTAAGAGGAGCTGTGGTCTGTATCAGTTTCATCAGCAGAGATGAACTACATATGGTCTGTTGAGTAGAAAACACAGTTCTATGTTTCAGGGCATGCTCATGGTTCTTGCTGTATTTTAGAATCTGGAAAGAAGAGCTTGCTTCTTGCCTTAATACAGAGTGTGTTTCAGTGATGAGAACTCTGGTCTGAATTTCCCTTCAGAAACGGAGTTAAACCCCAGGATCTGTGTCTTCCAACAAGCAAGAGTTCATTTCATGTAAACCAAGAGAATTTTCGGCTCAAATGATTTTTCCCAGTTCATGAACCCAACGAGATTCTCACTATTAATGAAAGAGAATCTATGTAAGAGGAGTTGTGGGTTGTATCAGCTTCATCAGCAGAGTTGAACTACATATGGTCTGTATGAGTAGGAAACACAGTTCTGTGTTTCAGGGCATGCTCATGGTTCTTGCTGTATTTTAGAATCTGGAAAGAAGAGATAGCTTCTTGCTTTAAAACAGAGTGTGTTTCAGGTATGAGAACTCTGGTCTGAATTTCCCATCAGAAACGCAGTTAAACCCCAGGATCTGTGTCTTCCTACCAGAAAGAGTTCATTTCTGGTAAACCAAGTGAATTTTGGGCTCAAATGATTTTACACAGTTCAAAAACCCAATGCCATTCTCACTATTATCTAAAGATTATTTATTTAAGAGGTGCTGTGGTTTGTATCAGTTTCATACGCAGAATTGAACTTCATATGGTCCGTATGAGTAGGAAATACAGTTCTTTTTTTCAGGGCATGCTCATTGTTCTTGCTGCATTTTACAATTTGGAGCTTGCTTCTTGCTTTAAAACAGAGTGTGTTTCAGGGATGAGAACTCTGGTCGGAATTTCCCTTCCGAAACGGAGTTAAAACCCCATGATGTGTGTGTTCCTACAAGCAAGAATTCATTTCTGGTAAACAATGTGAATTTTCGGCTCAAATGATTTTACACAGTTCTAGTACCCAACACAATTATCACTAATAACTAAAAAGAATTTATGTAATAGGAGCTGTGGTCTGTATCAGTTTCATCAGCAGAGTTGAACTACATATGGTCTGTATGAGTAGAAAACACAGTTCTATGTTTCAGGGCATGCTCATGGTTCTTGCTGTATTTTAGAATCTGGAAAGAAGAGCTTGCTTCTTGCCTTAATACAGAGTGTGTTTCAGTGATGAGAACTCTGGTCTGAATTTCCCTTCAGAAACGGAGTTAAACCCCAGGATCTGTGTCTTCCTACAAGCAAGAGTTTATTTCTGGTAAACTCAGTGAATTTTGGGCTCAAATGGTTTTTCACAGTTCACGAACCCACCGCGATTCTCACTATTAACAAAAGAGAATTTATGTAAGAGGAGTTGTTGGTTGTATCAGTTTCATAAGCAGAGTTTAACTACATATGGTCTGTATTAGAAGGAAGAACAGTTCTTTTTTCTGGGCATGCTCATGGTTCTTACTCTATTGGGGACGGAGGAAAGAAGAGGAGGATTCTTGCCTTAAAACAGAGTGTGTTCAGGGCTGAGAACTCTGGTCTGAATTTCCCTTCAGAAACGGAGTTAAACCCCAGGATCTGTGTCTTCCTACAAGCAAGAGTTCAATTCTGTTAAACCAAGTGAATTTTGGGCTCAAATGATTTTACACAGTTCAAAAAAACAACACGATTCTCGCTATTAACTAAAGAGCATTTATTTAAGAGGTGCTGTGGTTTGTATCAGTTTCATAAGCAGAGTTGATCAACATATGGTCTGTATGAGTAAGAAACACAGTTCTTTTTTGAGGGCATGCTCATGGTTCTTGCTGTATTGGAGACACTGGAAAGAAGAGCTTGCTTCTTGCATTAAAACAGAGTGTGTTTCAGGGATGAGAACTCTTTTCTGAATTTCCCTTCAGAAACGGAGTTAAACCCCAGGATCTGTGTCTTCCTACAAGCAAGAGTTTATTTCTGGTAAACTCAGTGAATTTTGGGCCAAATGATTTTTCCCAGTTCATGAACCCAACGAGATTCTCACTATTAATGAAAGAGAATCTATGTAAGAGGAGTTGTGGGTTGTATCAGCTTCATCAGCAGAGTTGAACTACATATGGTCTGTATGAGTAGGAAACACAGTTCTGAGTTTCAGGGCATGCTCATGGTTCTTGCTGTATTTTAGAATCTGGAAAGAAGAGATAGCTTCTTGCTTTAAAACAGAGTGTGTTTCAGGTATGAGAACTCTGGTCTGAATTTCCCATCAGAAACGCAGTTAAACCCCAGGATCTGTGTCTTCCTACCAGAAAGAGTTCATTTCTGGTAAACCAAGTGAATTTTGGGCTCAAATGATTTTACACAGTTCAAAAACCCAATGCGATTCTCACTATTATCTAAAGATTATTTATTTAAGAGGTGCTGTGGTTTGTATCAGTTTCATACGCAGAATTGAACTTCATATGGTGCGTATGAGTAGGAAACACAGTTCTTTTTTTCAGGACATGCTCATTGTTCTTGCTGCATTTTACAATTTGGAGCTTGCTTCTTGCTTTAAAACAGAGTGTGTTTCAGGGATGAGAACTCTGGTCGGAATTTCCCTTCTGAAACGGAGTTAAAACCCCATGATGTGTGTGTTCCTACAAGCAAGAATTCATTTCTGGTAAACAATGTGAATTTTCGGCTCAAATGATTTTACACAGTTCTAGTACCCAACACAATTATCACTAATAACTAAAGAGAATTTATGTAAGAGGAGCTGTGGTCTGTATCAGTTTCATCAGCAGAGTTGAACTACATATGGTCTGTATGAGTAGAAAACACAGTTCTATGTTTCAGGGCATGCTCATGGTTCTTGCTGTATTTTAGAATCTGGAAAGAAGAGCTTGCTTCTTGCCTTAATACAGAGTGTGTTTCAGTGATGAGAACTCTGGTCTGAATTTCCCTTCAGAAACGGAGTTAAACCCCAGGATCTGTGTCTTCCTACAAGCAAGAGGTTATTTCTGGTAAACTCAGTGAATTTTGGGCTCAAATGGTTTTTCGCAGTTCATGAACCCAACGAGATTCTCACTATTAATGAAAGAGAATCTATGTAAGAGGAGTTGTGGGTTGTATCAGCTTCATCAGCAGAGTTGAACTACATATGGTCTGTATGAGTAGGAAACACAGTTCTGTGTTTCAGGGCATGCTCATGGTTCTTGCTGTATTTTAGAATCTGGAAAGAAGAGATAGCTTCTTGCTTTAAAACAGAGTGTGTTTCAGGTATGAGAACTCTGGTCTGAATTTCCCATCAGAAACGCAGTGAAACCCCAGGATCTGTGTCTTCCTACCAGAAAGAGTTCATTTCTGGTAAACCAAGTGAATTTTGGGCTCAAATGATTTTACACAGTTCAAAAACCCAATGCGATTCTCACTATTATCTAAAGATTATTTATTTAAGAGTTGCTGTGGTTTGTATCAGTTTCATACGCAGAATTGAACTTCATATGGTCCGTATGAGTAGGAAACACAGTTCTTTTTTTCAGGGCATGCTCATTGTTCTTGCTGCATTTTACAATTTGGAGCTTACTTCTTGCTTTAAAACAGAGTGTGTTTCAGGAATGAGAACTCTGGTCGGAATTTCCCTTCCGAAACGGAGTTAAAACCCCATGATGTGTGTGTTCCTACAAGCAAGAATTCATTTCTGGTAAACAATGTGAATTTTCGGCTCAAATGATTTTACACAGTTCTAGTACCCAACACAATTATCACTAATAACTAAAGAGAATTTATGTAAGAGGAGCTGTGGTCTGTATCAGTTTCATCAGCAGAGTTGAACTACATATGGTCTGTATGAGTAGAAAACACAGTTCTATGTTTCAGGGCATGCTCATGGTTCTTGCTGTATTTTAGAATCTGGAAAGAAGAGCTTGCTTCTTGCCTTAATACAGAGTGTGTTTCAGTGATGAGAACTCTGGTCTGAATTTCCCTTCAGAAACGGAGTTAAACCCCAGGATCTGTGTCTTCCTACAAGCAAGAGTTTATTTCTGGTAAACTCAGTGAATTTTGGGCTCAAATGGTTTTTCGCAGTTCACGACCCACCGCGATTCTCACTATTAACAAAAGAGAATTTATGTAAGAGGAGTTGTTGGTTGTATCAGTTTCATAAGCAGAGTTTAACTACATATGGTCTGTATTAGAAGGAAAAACAGTTCTTTTTTCTGGGCATGCTCATGGTTCTTACTGTATTGGGGACGGAGGAAAGAAGAGGAGGATTCTTGCCTTAAAACAGAGTGTGTTCAGGGCTGAGAACTCTGGTCTGAATTTCCCTTCAGAAACGGAGTTAAACCCCAGGATCTGTGTCTTCCTACAAGCAAGAGTTCAATTCTGTTAAACCAAGTGAATTTTGGGCTCAAATGATTTTACACAGTTCAAAAAAAAACAACACGATTCTCGCTATTATCTAAAGAGCATTTATTTAAGAGGTGCTGTGGTTTGTATCAGTTTCATAAGCAGAGTTGATCAACATATGGTCTGTATGAGTAAGAAACACAGTTCTTTTTTGAGGGCATGCTCATGGTTCTTGCTGTATTGGAGACACTGGAAAGAAGAGCTTGCTTCTTGCATTAAAACAGAGCGTGTTTCATGGATGAGATTTCTGGTCTGAATTTCCCTTCAGAAACGGAGTTAAACCCCAGGATCTGTGTCTTCCAACAAGCAAGAGTTCATTTCATGTAAACCAAGAGAATTTTCGGCTCAAATGATTTTTCGCAGTTCACGTATCCAACGTGATTCTCACTATTAACTAAAGAGGATTTATGTAAGAGGAGCTGTGGTTTGTATCAGTTTCATAAGCGGAGTTGAACTACATATGGTCTGTATGAGTAGGAAACACAGTTCTGTGTTTCAGGGCATGCTCATGGTTCTTGCTGTATTTTAGAATCTGGAAAGAAGAGCTTGCTGCTTGCTTTAAAACAGAGTGTGTTTCAGGGATGAGAACTCTTTTCTGAATTTCCCTTCAGAAACGGAGTTAAACCCCAGGATCTCTGTCTTCCTACAAGAAAGATTTCATTTCTGGAAAACACAATGAATTTTGGGCTCAAATGATTTTACACAGTTCATGAACCCACCGCGATTCTCACTATTAACTAAAGAACATTTATGTAAGAGGAGCTGTGGTCTGTATCAGTTTCATCAGCAGAGATGAACTACATATGGTCTGTATGAGTAGGAAACACAGTTCTGTGTTTCAGGGCATGCTCATGGTTCCTGCTGTATTTTAGAATTTGGAAAGAAGAGCTTGCTTCTTGCTTTAAAACAGAGTGTGTTTCAGGGATGAGAACTCTTTTCTGAATTTCCCTTCAGAAACGGAGTTAAACCCCAGGATCTGTGTCTTCCTACAAGCAAGAGTTTATTTCTGGTAAACTCAGTGAATTTTGGGCTCAAATGATTTTTCCCAGTTCATGAACCCAACGAGATTCTCACTATTAATGAAAGAGAATCTATGTAAGAGGTGTTGTGGGTTGTACCAGCTTCATCAGCAGAGTTGATCTACATATGGTCTGTATGAGTAGGAAACACAGTTCTGTGTTTCAGGGCATGCTCATGGTTCTTGCTGTATTTTAGAATCTGGAAAGAAGAGATAGCTTCTTGCTTTAAAACAGAGTGTGTTTCAGGTATGAGAACTCTGGTCTGAATTTCCCATCAGAAACGCAGTTAAACCCCAGGATCTGTGTCTTCCTACCAGAAAGAGTTCATTTCTGGTAAACCAAGTGAATTTTGGGCTCAAATGATTTTACACAGTTCAAAAACCCAATGCCATTCTCACTATTATCTAAAGATTATTTATTTAAGAGGTGCTGTGGTTTGTATCAGTTTCATACGCAGAATTGAACTTCATATGGTCCGTATGAGTAGGAAATACAGTTCTTTTTTTCAGGGCATGCTCATTGTTCTTGCTGCATTTTACAATTTGGAGCTTGCTTCTTGCTTTAAAACAGAGTGTGTTTCAGGGATGAGAACTCTGGTCGGAATTTCCCTTCCGAAACGGAGTTAAAACCCCATGATGTGTGTGTTCCTACAAGCAAGAATTCATTTCTGGTAAACAATGTGAATTTTCGGCTCAAATGATTTTACACAGTTCTAGTACCCAACACAATTATCACTAATAACTAAAAAGAATTTATGTAATAGGAGCTGTGGTCTGTATCAGTTTCATCAGCAGAGTTGAACTACATATGGTCTGTATGAGTAGAAAACACAGTTCTATGTTTCAGGGCATGCTCATGGTTCTTGCTGTATTTTAGAATCTGGAAAGAAGAGCTTGCTTCTTGCCTTAATACAGAGTGTGTTTCAGTGATGAGAACTCTGGTCTGAATTTCCCTTCAGAAACGGAGTTAAACCCCAGGATCTGTGTCTTCCTACAAGCAAGAGTTTATTTCTGGTAAACTCAGTGAATTTTGGGCTCAAATGGTTTTTCACAGTTCACGAACCCACCGCGATTCTCACTATTAACAAAAGAGAATTTATGTAAGAGGAGTTGTTGGTTGTATCAGTTTCATAAGCAGAGTTTAACTACATATGGTCTGTATTAGAAGGAAGAACAGTTCTTTTTTCTGGGCATGCTCATGGTTCTTACTCTATTGGGGACGGAGGAAAGAAGAGGAGGATTCTTGCCTTAAAACAGAGTGTGTTCAGGGCTGAGAACTCTGGTCTGAATTTCCCTTCAGAAACGGAGTTAAACCCCAGGATCTGTGTCTTCCTACAAGCAAGAGTTCAATTCTGTTAAACCAAGTGAATTTTGGGCTCAAATGATTTTACACAGTTCAAAAAAACAACACGATTCTCGCTATTAACTAAAGAGCATTTATTTAAGAGGTGCTGTGGTTTGTATCAGTTTCATAAGCAGAGTTGATCAACATATGGTCTGTATGAGTAAGAAACACAGTTCTTTTTTGAGGGCATGCTCATGGTTCTTGCTGTATTGGAGACACTGGAAAGAAGAGCTTGCTTCTTGCATTAAAACAGAGTGTGTTTCAGGGATGAGAACTCTTTTCTGAATTTCCCTTCAGAAACGGAGTTAAACCCCAGGATCTGTGTCTTCCTACAAGCAAGAGTTTATTTCTGGTAAACTCAGTGAATTTTGGGCTCAAATGATTTTTCCCAGTTCATGAACCCAACGAGATTCTCACTATTAATGAAAGAGAATCTATGTAAGAGGAGTTGTGGGTTGTATCAGCTTCATCAGCAGAGTTGAACTACATATGGTCTGTATGAGTAGGAAACACAGTTCTGTGTTTCAGTGCATGCTCATGGTTCTTGCTGTATTTTAGAATCTGGAAAGAAGAGATAGCTTCTTGCTTTAAAACAGAGTGTGTTTCAGGTATGAGAACTCTGGTCTGAATTTCCCATCAGAAACGCAGTTAAACCCCAGGATCAGTGTCTTCCTACCAGAAAGAGTTCATTTCTGGTAAACCAAGTGAATTTTGGGCTCAAATGATTTTACACAGTTCAAAAACCCAATGCGATTCTCACTATTATCTAAAGATTATTTATTTAAGTGGTGCTGTGGTTTGTATCAGTTTCATACGCAGAGTTGAACTTCATATGGTCCGTATGAGTAGGAAACACAGTTCTTTGTTTCAGGGCATGCTCATTGTTCTTGCTGCATTTTACAATTTGGAGCTTGCTTCTTGCATTAAAACAGAGTGTGTTTCAGGGATGAGAACTCTGGTCGGAATTTCCCTTCCGAAACGGAGTTAAAACCCCATGATGTGTGTGTTCCTACAAGCAAGAATTCATTTCTGGTAAACAATGTGAATTTTCGGCTCAAATGATTTTACACAGTTCTAGTACCCAACACAATTATCACTAATAACTAAAGAGAATTTATGTAAGAGGAGCTGTGGTCTGTATCAGTTTCATCAGCAGAGTTGAACTACATATGGTCTGTATGAGTAGAAAACACAGTTCTATGTTTCAGGGCATGCTCATGGTTCTTGCTTTATTTTAGAATCTGGAAAGAAGAGCTTGCTTCTTGCCTTAATACAGAGTGTGTTTCAGTGATGAGAACTCTGGTCTGAATTTCCCTTCAGAAACGGAGTTAAACCCCAGGATCTGTGTCTTCCTACAAGCAAGAGTTTATTTCTGGTAAACTCAGTGAATTTTGGGCTCAAATGATTTTTCCCAGTTCATGAACCCAACGAGATTCTCACTATTAATGAAAGAGAATCTATGTAAGAGGTGTTGTGGGTTGTACCAGCTTCATCAGCAGAGTTGATCTACATATGGTCTGTATGAGTAGGAAACACAGTTCTGTGTTTCAGGGCATGCTCATGGTTCTTGCTGTATTTTAGAATCTGGAAAGAAGAGATAGCTTCTTTCTTTAAAACAGAGTGTGTTTCAGGTATGAGAACTCTGGTCTGAATTTCCCATCAGAAACGCAGTTAAACCCCAGGATCTGTGTCTTCCTACCAGAAAGAGTTCATTTCTGGTAAACCAAGTGAATTTTGGGCTCAAATGATTTTACACAGTTCAAAAACCCAATGCCATTCTCACTATTATCTAAAGATTATTTATTTAAGAGGTGCTGTGGTTTGTATCAGTTTCATACGCAGAATTGAACTTCATATGGTCCGTATGAGTAGGAAATACAGTTCTTTTTTTCAGGGCATGCTCATTGTTCTTGCTGCATTTTACAATTTGGAGCTTGCTTCTTGCATTAAAACAGAGTGTGTTTCAGGGATGAGAACTCTGGTCGGAATTTCCCTTCCGAAACGGAGTTAAAACCCCATGATGTGTGTGTTCCTACAAGCAAGAATTCATTTCTGGTAAACAATGTGAATTTTCGGCTCAAATGATTTTACACAGTTCTAGTACCCAACACAATTATCACTAATAACTAAAAAGAATTTATGTAATAGGAGCTGTGGTCTGTATCAGTTTCATCAGCAGAGTTGAACTACATATGGTCTGTATGAGTAGAAAACACAGTTCTATGTTTCAGGGCATGCTCATGGTTCTTGCTGTATTTTAGAATCTGGAAAGAAGAGCTTGCTTCTTGCCTTAATACAGAGTGTGTTTCAGTGATGAGAACTCTGGTCTGAATTTCCCTTCAGAAACGGAGTTAAACCCCAGGATCTGTGTCTTCCTACAAGCAAGAGTTTATTTCTGGTAAACTCAGTGAATTTTGGGCTCAAATGGTTTTTCGCAGTTCATGAACCCAACGAGATTCTCACTATTAATGAAAGAGAATCTATGTAAGAGGAGTTGTGGGTTGTATCAGCTTCATCAGCAGAGTTGAACTACATATGGTCTGTATGAGTAGGAAACACAGTTCTGTGTTTCAGGGCATGCTCATGGTTCTTGCTGTATTTTAGAATCTGGAAAGAAGAGATAGCTTCTTGCTTTAAAACAGAGTGTGTTTCAGGTATGAGAACTCTGGTCTGAATTTCCCATCAGAAACGCAGTTAAACCCCAGGATCTGTGTCTTCCTACCAGAAAGAGTTCATTTCTGGTAAACCAAGTGAATTTTGGGCTCAAATGCTTTTACACAGTTCAAAAACCCAATGCCATTCTCACTATTATCTAAAGATTATTTATTTAAGAGGTGCTGTGGTTTGTATCAGTTTCATACGCAGAATTGAACTTCATATGGTCCGTATGAGTAGGAAATACAGTTCTTTTTTTCAGGGCATGCTCATTGTTCTTGCTGCATTTTACAATTTGGAGCTTGCTTCTTGCATTAAAACAGAGTGTGTTTCAGGGATGAGAACTCTGGTCGGAATTTCCCTTCCGAAACGGAGTTAAAACCCCATGATGTGTGTGTTTCTACAAGCAAGAATTCATTTCTGGTAAACAATGTGAATTTTCGGCTCAAATGATTTTACACAGTTCTAGTACCCTACACAATTATCACTAATAACTAAAAAGAATTTATGTAAGAGGAGCTGTGGTCTGTATCAGTTTCATCAGCAGAGTTGAACTACATATGGTCTGTATGAGTAGAAAACACAGTTCTATGTTTCAGGGCATGCTCATGGTTCTTGCTGTATTTTAGAATCTGGAAAGAAGAGCTTGCTTCTTGCCTTAATACAGAGTGTGTTTCAGTGATGAGAACTCTGGTCTGAATTTCCCTTCAGAAACGGAGTTAAACCCCAGGATCTGTGTCTTCCTACAAGCAAGAGTTTATTTCTGGTAAACTCAGTGAATTTTGGGCTCAAATGGTTTTTCGCAGTTCACGAACCCACCGCGATTCTCACTATTAACAAAAGAGAATTTATGTAAGAGGAGTTGTTGGTTGTATCAGTTTCATAAGCAGAGTTTAACTACATATGGTCTGTATTAGAAGGAAGAACAGTTCTTTTTTCTGGGCATGCTCATGGTTCTTACTCTATTGGGGACGGAGGAAAGAAGAGGAGGATTCTTGCCTTAAAACAGAGTGTGTTCAGGGCTGAGAACTCTGGTCTGAATTTCCCTTCAGAAACGGAGTTAAACCCCAGGATCTGTGTCTTCCTACAAGCAAGAGTTCAATTCTGTTAAACCAAGTGAATTTTGGGCTCAAATGATTTTACACAGTTCAAAAAAAAACAACACGATTCTCGCTATTAACTAAAGAGCATTTATTTAAGAGGTGCTGTGGTTTGTATCAGTTTCATAAGCAGAGTTGATCAACATATGGTCTGTATGAGTAAGAAACACAGTTCTTTTTTGAGGGCATGCTCATGGTTCTTGCTGTATTGGAGACACTGGAAAGAAGAGCTTGCTTCTTGCATTAAAACAGAGCGTGTTTCATGGATGAGATCTCTGGTCTGAATTTCCCTTCAGAAACGGAGTTAAACCCCAGGATCTGTGTCTTCCAACAAGCAAGAGTTCATTTCATGTAAACCAAGAGAATTTTCGGCTCAAATGATTTTTCGCAGTTCACGTATCCAACGTGATTCTCACTATTAACTAAAGAGGATTTATGTAAGAGGAGCTGTGGTTTGTATCAGTTTCATAAGCGGAGTTGAACTACATATGGTCTGTATGAGTAGGAAACACAGTTCTGTGTTTCAGGGCATGCTCATGGTTCTTGCTGTATTTTAGAATCTGGAAAGAAGAGCTTGCTGCTTGCTTTAAAACAGAGTGTGTTTCAGGGATGAGAACTCTTTTCTGAATTTCCCTTCAGAAACGGAGTTAAACCCCAGGATCTCTGTCTTCCTACAAGAAAGATTTCATTTCTGGAAAACACAATGAATTTTGGGCTCAAATGATTTTACACAGTTCATGAACCCAACGCGATTCTCACTATTAACTAAAGAACATTTATGTAAGAGGAGCTGTGGTCTGTATCAGTTTCATCAGCAGAGATGAACTACATATGGTCTGTATGAGTAGGAAACACAGTTCTGTGTTTCAGGGCATGCTCATGGTTCCTGCTGTATTTTAGAATCTGGAAAGAAGAGCTTGCTTCTTGCTTTAAAACAGAGTGTGTTTCAGGGATGAGAACTCTTTTCTGAATTTCCCTTCAGAAACGGAGTTAAACCCCAGGATCTGTGTCTTCCTACAAGCAAGAGTTTTTTTCTGGTAAACTCAGTGAATTTTGGGCTCAAATGATTTTTCCCAGTTCATGAACCCAACGAGATTCTCACTATTAATGAAAGAGAATCTATGTAAGAGGAGTTGTGGGTTGTATCAGCTTCATCAGCAGAGTTGAACTACATATGGTCTGTATGAGTAGGAAACACAGTTCTGTGTTTCAGGGCATGCTCATTGTTCTTGCTGCATTTTACAATTTGGAGCTTGCTTCTTGCATTAAAACAGAGTGTGTTTCAGGTATGAGAACTCTGGTCTGAATTTCCCATCAGAAACGCAGTTAAACCCCAGGATCAGTGTCTTCCTACCAGAAAGAGTTCATTTCTGGTAAACCAAGTGAATTTTGGGCTCAAATGATTTTACACAGTTCAAAAACCCAATGCGATTCTCACTATTATCTAAAGATTATTTATTTAAGAGGTGCTGTGGTTTGTATCAGTTTCATACGCAGAGTTGAACTTCATATGGTCCGTATGAGTAGGAAACACAGTTCTTTGTTTCAGGGCATGCTCATTGTTCTTGCTGCATTTTACAATTTGGAGCTTGCTTCTTGCATTAAAACAGAGTGTGTTTCAGGGATGAGAACTCTGGTCGGAATTTCCCTTCCGAAACGGAGTTAAAACCCCATGATGTGTGTGTTCCTACAAGCAAGAATTCATTTCTGGTAAACAATGTGAATTTTCGGCTCAAATGATTTTACACAGTTCTAGTACCCAACACAATTATCACTAATAACTAAAGAGAATTTATGTAAGAGGAGCTGTGGTCTGTATCAGTTTCATCAGCAGAGTTGAACTACATATGGTCTGTATGAGTAGAAAACACAGTTCTATGTTTCAGGGCATGCTCATGGTTCTTGCTGTATTTTAGAATCTGGAAAGAAGAGCTTGCTTCTTGGCTTAATACAGAGTGTGTTTCAGTGATGAGAACTCTGGTCTGAATTTCCCTTCAGAAACGGAGTTAAACCCCAGGATCTGTGTCTTCCTACAAGCAAGAGTTCATTTCTGGTAAACTCAGTGAATTTTGGGCTCAAATGGTTTTTCGCAGTTCACCAACCCACCGCGATTCTCACTATTAACAAAAGAGAATTTATGTAAGAGGAGTTGTTGGTTGTATCAGTTTCATAAGCAGAGTTTAACTACATATGGTCTGTATTAGAAGGAAGAACAGTTCTTTTTTCTGGGCATGCTCATGGTTCTTACTCTATTGGGGACGGAGGAAAGAAGAGGAGGATTCTTGCCTTAAAACAGAGTGTGTTCAGGGCTGAGAACTCTGGTCTGAATTTCCCTTCAGAAACGGAGTTAAACCCCAGGATCTGTGTCTTCCTACAAGCAAGAGTTCAATTCTGTTAAACCAAGTGAATTTTGGGCTCAAATGATTTTACACAGTTCAAAAAAAACAACACGATTCTCGCTATTAACTAAAGAGCATTTATTTAAGAGGTGCTGTGGTTTGTATCAGTTTCATAAGCAGAGTTGATCAACATATGGTCTGTATGAGTAAGAAACACAGTTCTTTTTTGAGGGCATGCTCATGGTTCTTGCTGTATTGGAGACACTGGAAAGAAGAGCTTGCTTCTTGCATTAAAACAGAGCGTGTTTCATGGATGAGATCTCTGGTCTGAATTTCCCTTCAGAAACGGAGTTAAACCCCAGGATCTGTGTCTTCCAACAAGCAAGAGTTCATTTCATGTAAACCAAGAGAATTTTCAGCTCAAATGATTTTTCGCAGTTCACGTATCCAACGTGATTCTCACTATTAACTAAAGAGGATTTATGTAAGAGGAGCTGTGGTTTGTATCAGTTTCATAAGCGGAGTTGAACTACATATGGTCTGTATGAGTAGGAAACACAGTTCTGTGTTTCAGGGCATGCTCATGGTTCTTGCTGTATTTTAGAATGTGGAAATAAGAGCTTGCTGCTTGCTTTAAAACAGAGTGTGTTTCAGGGATGAGAACTCTTTTCTGAATTTCCCTTCAGAAACGGAGTTAAACCCCAGGATCTCTGTCTTCCTACAAGAAAGATTTCATTTCTGGAAAACACAATGAATTTTGGGCTCAAATGATTTTACACAGTTCATGAACCCAACGCGATTCTCACTATTAACTAAAGAACATTTATGTAAGAGGAGCTGTGGTCTGTATCAGTTTCATCAGCAGAGATGAACTACATATGGTCTGTATGAGTAGGAAACACAGTTCTGTGTTTCAGGGCATGCTCATGGTTCCTGCTGTATTTTAGAATCCTGAAAGAAGAGCTTGCTTCTTGCTTTAAAACAGAGTGTGTTTCAGGGATGAGAACTCTTTTCTGAATTTCCCTTCAGAAACGGAGTTAAACCCCAGGATCTGTGTCTTCCTACAAGCAAGAGTTTATTTCTGGTAAACTCAGTGAATTTTGGGCTCAAATGATTTTTCCCAGTTCATGAACCCAACGAGATTCTCACTATTAATGAAAGAGAATCTATTTAAGAGGAGTTGTGGGTTGTATCAGCTTCATCAGCAGAGTTGAACTACATATGGTCTGTATGAGTAGGAAACACAGTTCTGTGTTTCAGGGCATGCTCATGGTTCTTGCTGTATTTTAGAATCTGATAAGAAGAGATAGCTTCTTGCTTTAAAACAGAGTGTGTTTCAGGTATGAGAACTCTGGTCTGAATTTCCCATCAGAAACGCAGTTAAACCCCAGGATCAGTGTCTTCCTACCAGAAAGAGTTCATTTCTGGTAAACCAAGTGAATTTTGGGCTCAAATGATTTTACACAGTTCAAAAACCCAATGCGATTCTCACTATTATCTAAAGATTATTTATTTAAGAGGTGCTGTGGTTTGTATCAGTTTCATAAGCAGAGTTGATCAACATATGGTCTGTATGAGTAAGAAACACAGTTCTTTTTTGAGGGCATGCTCATGGTTCTTGCTGTATTGGAGATACTGGAAAGAAGAGCTTGCTTCTTGCATTAAAACAGAGCGTGTTTCATGAATGAGATCTCTGGTCTGAATTTCCCTTCAGAAACGGAGTTAAACCCCAGGATCTGTGTCTTCCAACAAGCAAGAGTTCATTTCATGTAAACCAAGAGAATTTTCGGCTCAAATGATTTTTCGCAGTTCACGTATCCAACGTGATTCTCACTATTAACTAAAGAGGATTTATGTAAGAGGAGCTGTGGTTTGTATCAGTTTCATAAGCGGAGTTGAACTACATATGGTCTGTATGAGTAGGAAACACAGTTCTGTGTTTCAGGGCATGCTCATGGTTCCTGCTGTATTTTAGAATCTGGAAAGAAGAGCTTGCTTCTTGCTTTAAAACAGAGTGTGTTTCAGGGATGAGAACTCTTTTCTGAATTTCCCTTCAGAAACGGAGTTAAACCCCAGGATCTCTGTCTTCCTACAAGAAAGATTTCATTTCTGGAAAACACAATGAATTTTGCGCTCAAATGATTTTACACAGTTCATGAACCCAACGCGATTCTCACTATTAACTAAAGAACATTTATGTAAGAGGAGCTGTGGTCTGTATCAGTTTCATCAGCAGAGATGAACTACATATGGTCTGTATGAGTAGGAAACACAGTTCTGTGTTTCAGGGCATGCTCATGGTTCCTGCTGTATTTTAAAATCTGGAAAGAAGAGCTTGCTTCTTGCTTTAAAACAGAGTGTGTTTCAGGGATGAGAACTCTTTTCTGAATTTCCCTTCAGAAACGGAGTTAAACCCCAGGATCTGTGTCTTCCTACAAGCAAGAGTTTATTTCTGGTAAACTCAGTGAATTTTGGGCTCAAATGATTTTTCCCAGTTCATGAACCCAACGAGATTCTCACTATTAATGAAAGAGAATCTATGTAAGAGGAGTTGTGGGTTGTATCAGCTTCATCAGCAGAGTTGAACTACATATGGTCTGTATGAGTAGGAAACACAGTTCTGTGTTTCAGGGCATGCTCATGGTTCTTGCTGTATTTTAGAATCTGGAAAGAAGAGCTTGCTTCTTGCTTTAAAACAGAGTGTGTTTCAGGTAAGAGAACTCTGATCTGAATTTCCCATCAGAAACGCTGTTACACCCCAGTATCTGTGTCTTCCTACCAGAAAGAGTTCATTTCTGGTAAACCAAGTGAATTTTGGGCTCAAATGATTTTACAGAGTTCAAAAAACCAATGACATTCTCACTATTATCTAAAGATTATTTATTTAAGAGGTGCTGTGGTTTGTATCAGTTTCATATGCAGAGTTGAACTTCATATGGTCCGTATGAGTAGGAAACACAGTTCTTTGTTTCAGGGCATGCTCATTGTTCTTGCTGCATTTTACAATTTGGAGCTTGCTTCTTGCTTTAAAACAGAGTGTGTTTCAGGGATGAGAACTCTGGTCGGAATTTCCCTTCCGAAACGGAGTTAAAACCCCATGATGTGTGTGTTCCTACAAGCAAGAATTCATTTCTGGTAAACAATGTGAATTTTCGGCTCAAATGATTTTACACAGTTCTAGTACCCAACACAATTATCACTAATAACTAAAGAGAATTTATGTAAGAGGAGCTGTGGTCTGTATCAGTTTCATCAGCAGAGTTGAACTACATATGGTCTGTATGAGTAGAAAACACAGTTCTATGTTTCAGGGCATGCTCATGGTTCTTGCTGTATTTTAGAATCTGGAAAGAAGAGCTTGCTTCTTGGCTTAATACAGAGTGTGTTTCAGTGATGAGAACTCTGGTCTGAATTTCCCTTCAGAAACGGAGTTAAACCCCAGGATCTGTGTCTTCCTACAAGCAAGAGTTCATTTCTGGTAAACTCAGTGAATTTTGGGCTCAAATGGTTTTTCGCAGTTCACCAACCCACCGCGATTCTCACTATTAACAAAAGAGAATTTATGTAAGAGGAGTTGTTGGTTGTATCAGTTTCATAAGCAGAGTTTAACTACATATGGTCTGTATTAGAAGGAAGAACAGTTCTTTTTTCTGGGCATGCTCATGGTTCTTACTCTATTGGGGACGGAGGAAAGAAGAGGAGGATTCTTGCCTTAAAACAGAGTGTGTTCAGGGCTGAGAACTCTGGTCTGAATTTCCCTTCAGAAACGGAGTTAAACCCCAGGATCTGTGTCTTCCTACAAGCAAGAGTTCAATTCTGTTAAACCAAGTGAATTTTGGGCTCAAATGATTTTACACAGTTCAAAAAAAACAACACGATTCTCGCTATTAACTAAAGAGCATTTATTTAAGAGGTGCTGTGGTTTGTATCAGTTTCATAAGCAGAGTTGATCAACATATGGTCTGTATGAGTAAGAAACACAGTTCTTTTTTGAGGGCATGCTCATGGTTCTTGCTGTATTGGAGACACTGGAAAGAAGAGCTTGCTTCTTGCATTAAAACAGAGCGTGTTTCATGGATGAGATCTCTGGTCTGAATTTCCCTTCAGAAACGGAGTTAAACCCCAGGATCTGTGTCTTCCAACAAGCAAGAGTTCATTTCATGTAAACCAAGAGAATTTTCGGCTCAAATGATTTTTCGCAGTTCACGTATCCAACGTGATTCTCACTATTAACTAAAGAGGATTTATGTAAGAGGAGCTGTGGTTTGTATCAGTTTCATAAGCGGAGTTGAACTACATATGGTCTGTATGAGTAGGAAACACAGTTCTGTGTTTCAGGGCATGCTCATGGTTCTTGCTGTATTTTAGAATGTGGAAATAAGAGCTTGCTGCTTGCTTTAAAACAGAGTGTGTTTCAGGGATGAGAACTCTTTTCTGAATTTCCCTTCAGAAACGGAGTTAAACCCCAGGATCTCTGTCTTCCTACAAGAAAGATTTCATTTCTGGAAAACACAATGAATTTTGGGCTCAAATGATTTTACACAGTTCATGAACCCAACGCGATTCTCACTATTAACTAAAGAACATTTATGTAAGAGGAGCTGTGGTCTGTATCAGTTTCATCAGCAGAGATGAACTACATATGGTCTGTATGAGTAGGAAACACAGTTCTGTGTTTCAGGGCATGCTCATGGTTCCTGCTGTATTTTAGAATCCTGAAAGAAGAGCTTGCTTCTTGCTTTAAAACAGAGTGTGTTTCAGGGATGAGAACTCTTTTCTGAATTTCCCTTCAGAAACGGAGTTAAACCCCAGGATCTGTGTCTTCCTACAAGCAAGAGTTTATTTCTGGTAAACTCAGTGAATTTTGGGCTCAAATGATTTTTCCCAGTTCATGAACCCAACGAGATTCTCACTATTAATGAAAGAGAATCTATTTAAGAGGAGTTCTGGAGTGTATCAGCTTCATCAGCAGAGTTGAACTACATATGGTCTGTATGAGTAGGAAACACAGTTCTGTGTTTCAGGGCATGCTCATGGTTCTTGCTGTATTTTAGAATCTGATAAGAAGAGATAGCTTCTTGCTTTAAAACAGAGTGTGTTTCAGGTATGAGAACTCTGGTCTGAATTTCCCATCAGAAACGCAGTTAAACCCCAGGATCAGTGTCTTCCTACCAGAAAGAGTTCATTTCTGGTAAACCAAGTGAATTTTGGGCTCAAATGATTTTACACAGTTCAAAAACCCAATGCGATTCTCACTATTATCTAAAGATTATTTATTTAAGAGGTGCTGTGGTTTGTATCAGTTTCATAAGCAGAGTTGATCAACATATGGTCTGTATGAGTAAGAAACACAGTTCTTTTTTGAGGGCATGCTCATGGTTCTTGCTGTATTGGAGATACTGGAAAGAAGAGCTTGCTTCTTGCATTAAAACAGAGCGTGTTTCATGAATGAGATCTCTGGTCTGAATTTCCCTTCAGAAACGGAGTTAAACCCCAGGATCTGTGTCTTCCAACAAGCAAGAGTTCATTTCATGTAAACCAAGAGAATTTTCGGCTCAAATGATTTTTCGCAGTTCACGTATCCAACGTGATTCTCACTATTAACTAAAGAGGATTTATGTAAGAGGAGCTGTGGTTTGTATCAGTTTCATAAGCGGAGTTGAACTACATATGGTCTGTATGAGTAGGAAACACAGTTCTGTGTTTCAGGGCATGCTCATGGTTCCTGCTGTATTTTAGAATCTGGAAAGAAGAGCTTGCTTCTTGCTTTAAAACAGAGTGTGTTTCAGGGATGAGAACTCTTTTCTGAATTTCCCTTCAGAAACGGAGTTAAACCCCAGGATCTCTGTCTTCCTACAAGAAAGATTTCATTTCTGGAAAACACAATGAATTTTGCGCTCAAATGATTTTACACAGTTCATGAACCCAACGCGATTCTCACTATTAACTAAAGAACATTTATGTAAGAGGAGCTGTGGTCTGTATCAGTTTCATCAGCAGAGATGAACTACATATGGTCTGTATGAGTAGGAAACACAGTTCTGTGTTTCAGGGCATGCTCATGGTTCCTGCTGTATTTTAAAATCTGGAAAGAAGAGCTTGCTTCTTGCTTTAAAACAGAGTGTGTTTCAGGGATGAGAACTCTTTTCTGAATTTCCCTTCAGAAACGGAGTTAAACCCCAGGATCTGTGTCTTCCTACAAGCAAGAGTTTATTTCTGGTAAACTCAGTGAATTTTGGGCTCAAATGATTTTTCCCAGTTCATGAACCCAACGAGATTCTCACTATTAATGAAAGAGAATCTATGTAAGAGGAGTTGTGGGTTGTATCAGCTTCATCAGCAGAGTTGAACTACATATGGTCTGTATGAGTAGGAAACACAGTTCTGTGTTTCAGGGCATGCTCATGGTTCTTGCTGTATTTTAGAATCTGGAAAGAAGAGCTTGCTTCTTGCTTTAAAACAGAGTGTGTTTCAGGTATGAGAACTCTGGTCTGAATTTCCCATCAGAAACGCAGTTAAACCCCAGGATCTGTGTCTTCCTACCAGAAAGAGTTCATTTCTGGTAAACCAAGTGAATTTTGGGCTCAAATGATTTTACACAGTTCAAAAACCCAATGCCATTCTCACTATTATCTAAAGATTATTTATTTAAGAGGTGCTGTGGTTTGTATCAGTTTCATACGCAGAATTGAACTTCATATGGTCCGTATGAGTAGGAAATACAGTTCTTTTTTTCAGGGCATGCTCATTGTTCTTGCTGCATTTTACAATTTGGAGCTTGCTTCTTGCATTAAAACAGAGTGTGTTTCAGGGATGAGAACTCTGGTCGGAATTTCCCTTCCGAAACGGAGTTAAAACCCCATGATGTGTGTGTTTCTACAAGCAAGAATTCATTTCTGGTAAACAATGTGAATTTTCGGCTCAAATGATTTTACACAGTTCTAGTACCCTACACAATTATCACTAATAACTAAAAAGAATTTATGTAAGAGGAGCTGTGGTCTGTATCAGTTTCATCAGCAGAGTTGAACTACATATGGTCTGTATGAGTAGAAAACACAGTTCTATGTTTCAGGGCATGCTCATGGTTCTTGCTGTATTTTAGAATCTGGAAAGAAGAGCTTGCTTCTTGCCTTAATACAGAGTGTGTTTCAGTGATGAGAACTCTGGTCTGAATTTCCCTTCAGAAACGGAGTTAAACCCCAGGATCTGTGTCTTCCTACAAGCAAGAGTTTATTTCTGGTAAACTCAGTGAATTTTGGGCTCAAATGGTTTTTCGCAGTTCACGAACCCACCGCGATTCTCACTATTAACAAAAGAGAATTTATGTAAGAGGAGTTGTTGGTTGTATCAGTTTCATAAGCAGAGTTTAACTACATATGGTCTGTATTAGAAGGAAGAACAGTTCTTTTTTCTGGGCATGCTCATGGTTCTTACTCTATTGGGGACGGAGGAAAGAAGAGGAGGATTCTTGCCTTAAAACAGAGTGTGTTCAGGGCTGAGAACTCTGGTCTGAATTTCCCTTCAGAAACGGAGTTAAACCCCAGGATCTGTGTCTTCCTACAAGCAAGAGTTCAATTCTGTTAAACCAAGTGAATTTTGGGCTCAAATGATTTTACACAGTTCAAAAAAAAACAACACGATTCTCGCTATTAACTAAAGAGCATTTATTTAAGAGGTGCTGTGGTTTGTATCAGTTTCATAAGCAGAGTTGATCAACATATGGTCTGTATGAGTAAGAAACACAGTTCTTTTTTGAGGGCATGCTCATGGTTCTTGCTGTATTGGAGACACTGGAAAGAAGAGCTTGCTTCTTGCATTAAAACAGAGCGTGTTTCATGGATGAGATCTCTGGTCTGAATTTCCCTTCAGAAACGGAGTTAAACCCCAGGATCTGTGTCTTCCAACAAGCAAGAGTTCATTTCATGTAAACCAAGAGAATTTTCGGCTCAAATGATTTTTCGCAGTTCACGTATCCAACGTGATTCTCACTATTAACTAAAGAGGATTTATGTAAGAGGAGCTGTGGTTTGTATCAGTTTCATAAGCGGAGTTGAACTACATATGGTCTGTATGAGTAGGAAACACAGTTCTGTGTTTCAGGGCATGCTCATGGTTCTTGCTGTATTTTAGAATCTGGAAAGAAGAGCTTGCTGCTTGCTTTAAAACAGAGTGTGTTTCAGGGATGAGAACTCTTTTCTGAATTTCCCTTCAGAAACGGAGTTAAACCCCAGGATCTCTGTCTTCCTACAAGAAAGATTTCATTTCTGGAAAACACAATGAATTTTGGGCTCAAATGATTTTACACAGTTCATGAACCCAACGCGATTCTCACTATTAACTAAAGAACATTTATGTAAGAGGAGCTGTGGTCTGTATCAGTTTCATCAGCAGAGATGAACTACATATGGTCTGTATGAGTAGGAAACACAGTTCTGTGTTTCAGGGCATGCTCATGGTTCCTGCTGTATTTTAGAATCTGGAAAGAAGAGCTTGCTTCTTGCTTTAAAACAGAGTGTGTTTCAGGGATGAGAACTCTTTTCTGAATTTCCCTTCAGAAACGGAGTTAAACCCCAGGATCTGTGTCTTCCTACAAGCAAGAGTTTTTTTCTGGTAAACTCAGTGAATTTTGGGCTCAAATGATTTTTCCCAGTTCATGAACCCAACGAGATTCTCACTATTAATGAAAGAGAATCTATGTAAGAGGAGTTGTGGGTTGTATCAGCTTCATCAGCAGAGTTGAACTACATATGGTCTGTATGAGTAGGAAACACAGTTCTGTGTTTCAGGGCATGCTCATTGTTCTTGCTGCATTTTACAATTTGGAGCTTGCTTCTTGCATTAAAACAGAGTGTGTTTCAGGTATGAGAACTCTGGTCTGAATTTCCCATCAGAAACGCAGTTAAACCCCAGGATCAGTGTCTTCCTACCAGAAAGAGTTCATTTCTGGTAAACCAAGTGAATTTTGGGCTCAAATGATTTTACACAGTTCAAAAACCCAATGCGATTCTCACTATTATCTAAAGATTATTTATTTAAGAGGTGCTGTGGTTTGTATCAGTTTCATACGCAGAGTTGAACTTCATATGGTCCGTATGAGTAGGAAACACAGTTCTTTGTTTCAGGGCATGCTCATTGTTCTTGCTGCATTTTACAATTTGGAGCTTGCTTCTTGCATTAAAACAGAGTGTGTTTCAGGGATGAGAACTCTGGTCGGAATTTCCCTTCCGAAACGGAGTTAAAACCCCATGATGTGTGTGTTCCTACAAGCAAGAATTCATTTCTGGTAAACAATGTGAATTTTCGGCTCAAATGATTTTACACAGTTCTAGTACCCAACACAATTATCACTAATAACTAAAGAGAATTTATGTAAGAGGAGCTGTGGTCTGTATCAGTTTCATCAGCAGAGTTGAACTACATATGGTCTGTATGAGTAGAAAACACAGTTCTATGTTTCAGGGCATGCTCATGGTTCTTGCTGTATTTTAGAATCTGGAAAGAAGAGCTTGCTTCTTGGCTTAATACAGAGTGTGTTTCAGTGATGAGAACTCTGGTCTGAATTTCCCTTCAGAAACGGAGTTAAACCCCAGGATCTGTGTCTTCCTACAAGCAAGAGTTCATTTCTGGTAAACTCAGTGAATTTTGGGCTCAAATGGTTTTTCGCAGTTCACCAACCCACCGCGATTCTCACTATTAACAAAAGAGAATTTATGTAAGAGGAGTTGTTGGTTGTATCAGTTTCATAAGCAGAGTTTAACTACATATGGTCTGTATTAGAAGGAAGAACAGTTCTTTTTTCTGGGCATGCTCATGGTTCTTACTCTATTGGGGACGGAGGAAAGAAGAGGAGGATTCTTGCCTTAAAACAGAGTGTGTTCAGGGCTGAGAACTCTGGTCTGAATTTCCCTTCAGAAACGGAGTTAAACCCCAGGATCTGTGTCTTCCTACAAGCAAGAGTTCAATTCTGTTAAACCAAGTGAATTTTGGGCTCAAATGATTTTACACAGTTCAAAAAAAACAACACGATTCTCGCTATTAACTAAAGAGCATTTATTTAAGAGGTGCTGTGGTTTGTATCAGTTTCATAAGCAGAGTTGATCAACATATGGTCTGTATGAGTAAGAAACACAGTTCTTTTTTGAGGGCATGCTCATGGTTCTTGCTGTATTGGAGACACTGGAAAGAAGAGCTTGCTTCTTGCATTAAAACAGAGCGTGTTTCATGGATGAGATCTCTGGTCTGAATTTCCCTTCAGAAACGGAGTTAAACCCCAGGATCTGTGTCTTCCAACAAGCAAGAGTTCATTTCATGTAAACCAAGAGAATTTTCAGCTCAAATGATTTTTCGCAGTTCACGTATCCAACGTGATTCTCACTATTAACTAAAGAGGATTTATGTAAGAGGAGCTGTGGTTTGTATCAGTTTCATAAGCGGAGTTGAACTACATATGGTCTGTATGAGTAGGAAACACAGTTCTGTGTTTCAGGGCATGCTCATGGTTCTTGCTGTATTTTAGAATGTGGAAATAAGAGCTTGCTGCTTGCTTTAAAACAGAGTGTGTTTCAGGGATGAGAACTCTTTTCTGAATTTCCCTTCAGAAACGGAGTTAAACCCCAGGATCTCTGTCTTCCTACAAGAAAGATTTCATTTCTGGAAAACACAATGAATTTTGGGCTCAAATGATTTTACACAGTTCATGAACCCAACGCGATTCTCACTATTAACTAAAGAACATTTATGTAAGAGGAGCTGTGGTCTGTATCAGTTTCATCAGCAGAGATGAACTACATATGGTCTGTATGAGTAGGAAACACAGTTCTGTGTTTCAGGGCATGCTCATGGTTCCTGCTGTATTTTAGAATCCTGAAAGAAGAGCTTGCTTCTTGCTTTAAAACAGAGTGTGTTTCAGGGATGAGAACTCTTTTCTGAATTTCCCTTCAGAAACGGAGTTAAACCCCAGGATCTGTGTCTTCCTACAAGCAAGAGTTTATTTCTGGTAAACTCAGTGAATTTTGGGCTCAAATGATTTTTCCCAGTTCATGAACCCAACGAGATTCTCACTATTAATGAAAGAGAATCTATTTAAGAGGAGTTGTGGGTTGTATCAGCTTCATCAGCAGAGTTGAACTACATATGGTCTGTATGAGTAGGAAACACAGTTCTGTGTTTCAGGGCATGCTCATGGTTCTTGCTGTATTTTAGAATCTGATAAGAAGAGATAGCTTCTTGCTTTAAAACAGAGTGTGTTTCAGGTATGAGAACTCTGGTCTGAATTTCCCATCAGAAACGCAGTTAAACCCCAGGATCAGTGTCTTCCTACCAGAAAGAGTTCATTTCTGGTAAACCAAGTGAATTTTGGGCTCAAATGATTTTACACAGTTCAAAAACCCAATGCGATTCTCACTATTATCTAAAGATTATTTATTTAAGAGGTGCTGTGGTTTGTATCAGTTTCATAAGCAGAGTTGATCAACATATGGTCTGTATGAGTAAGAAACACAGTTCTTTTTTGAGGGCATGCTCATGGTTCTTGCTGTATTGGAGATACTGGAAAGAAGAGCTTGCTTCTTGCATTAAAACAGAGCGTGTTTCATGAATGAGATCTCTGGTCTGAATTTCCCTTCAGAAACGGAGTTAAACCCCAGGATCTGTGTCTTCCAACAAGCAAGAGTTCATTTCATGTAAACCAAGAGAATTTTCGGCTCAAATGATTTTTCGCAGTTCACGTATCCAACGTGATTCTCACTATTAACTAAAGAGGATTTATGTAAGAGGAGCTGTGGTTTGTATCAGTTTCATAAGCGGAGTTGAACTACATATGGTCTGTATGAGTAGGAAACACAGTTCTGTGTTTCAGGGCATGCTCATGGTTCCTGCTGTATTTTAGAATCTGGAAAGAAGAGCTTGCTTCTTGCTTTAAAACAGAGTGTGTTTCAGGGATGAGAACTCTTTTCTGAATTTCCCTTCAGAAACGGAGTTAAACCCCAGGATCTCTGTCTTCCTACAAGAAAGATTTCATTTCTGGAAAACACAATGAATTTTGCGCTCAAATGATTTTACACAGTTCATGAACCCAACGCGATTCTCACTATTAACTAAAGAACATTTATGTAAGAGGAGCTGTGGTCTGTATCAGTTTCATCAGCAGAGATGAACTACATATGGTCTGTATGAGTAGGAAACACAGTTCTGTGTTTCAGGGCATGCTCATGGTTCCTGCTGTATTTTAAAATCTGGAAAGAAGAGCTTGCTTCTTGCTTTAAAACAGAGTGTGTTTCAGGGATGAGAACTCTTTTCTGAATTTCCCTTCAGAAACGGAGTTAAACCCCAGGATCTGTGTCTTCCTACAAGCAAGAGTTTATTTCTGGTAAACTCAGTGAATTTTGGGCTCAAATGATTTTTCCCAGTTCATGAACCCAACGAGATTCTCACTATTAATGAAAGAGAATCTATGTAAGAGGAGTTGTGGGTTGTATCAGCTTCATCAGCAGAGTTGAACTACATATGGTCTGTATGAGTAGGAAACACAGTTCTGTGTTTCAGGGCATGCTCATGGTTCTTGCTGTATTTTAGAATCTGGAAAGAAGAGCTTGCTTCTTGCTTTAAAACAGAGTGTGTTTCAGGTAAGAGAACTCTGATCTGAATTTCCCATCAGAAACGCTGTTACACCCCAGTATCTGTGTCTTCCTACCAGAAAGAGTTCATTTCTGGTAAACCAAGTGAATTTTGGGCTCAAATGATTTTACAGAGTTCAAAAAACCAATGACATTCTCACTATTATCTAAAGATTATTTATTTAAGAGGTGCTGTGGTTTGTATCAGTTTCATATGCAGAGTTGAACTTCATATGGTCCGTATGAGTAGGAAACACAGTTCTTTGTTTCAGGGCATGCTCATTGTTCTTGCTGCATTTTACAATTTGGAGCTTGCTTCTTGCTTTAAAACAGAGTGTGTTTCAGGGATGAGAACTCTGGTCGGAATTTCCCTTCCGAAACGGAGTTAAAACCCCATGATGTGTGTGTTCCTACAAGCAAGAATTCATTTCTGGTAAACAATGTGAATTTTCGGCTCAAATGATTTTACACAGTTCTAGTACCCAACACAATTATCACTAATAACTAAAGAGAATTTATGTAAGAGGAGCTGTGGTCTGTATCAGTTTCATCAGCAGAGTTGAACTACATATGGTCTGTATGAGTAGAAAACACAGTTCTATGTTTCAGGGCATGCTCATGGTTCTTGCTGTATTTTAGAATCTGGAAAGAAGAGCTTGCTTCTTGGCTTAATACAGAGTGTGTTTCAGTGATGAGAACTCTGGTCTGAATTTCCCTTCAGAAACGGAGTTAAACCCCAGGATCTGTGTCTTCCTACAAGCAAGAGTTCATTTCTGGTAAACTCAGTGAATTTTGGGCTCAAATGGTTTTTCGCAGTTCACCAACCCACCGCGATTCTCACTATTAACAAAAGAGAATTTATGTAAGAGGAGTTGTTGGTTGTATCAGTTTCATAAGCAGAGTTTAACTACATATGGTCTGTATTAGAAGGAAGAACAGTTCTTTTTTCTGGGCATGCTCATGGTTCTTACTGTATTGGGGACGGAGGAAAGAAGAGGAGGATTCTTGCCTTAAAACAGAGTGTGTTCAGGGCTGAGAACTCTGGTCTGAATTTCCCTTCAGAAACGGAGTTAAACCCCAGGATCTGTGTCTTCCTACAAGCAAGAGTTCAATTCTGTTAAACCAAGTGAATTTTGGGCTCAAATGATTTTACACAGTTCAAAAAAAACAACACGATTCTCGCTATTAACTAAAGAGCATTTATTTAAGAGGTGCTGTGGTTTGTATCAGTTTCATAAGCAGAGTTGATCAACATATGGTCTGTATGAGTAAGAAACACAGTTCTTTTTTGAGGGCATGCTCATGGTTCTTGCTGTATTGGAGACACTGGAAAGAAGAGCTTGCTTCTTGCATTAAAACAGAGCGTGTTTCATGGATGAGATCTCTGGTCTGAATTTCCCTTCAGAAACGGAGTTAAACCCCAGGATCTGTGTCTTCCAACAAGCAAGAGTTCATTTCATGTAAACCAAGAGAATTTTCGGCTCAAATGATTTTTCGCAGTTCACGTATCCAACGTGATTCTCACTATTAACTAAAGAGGATTTATGTAAGAGGAGCTGTGGTTTGTATCAGTTTCATAAGCGGAGTTGAACTACATATGGTCTGTATGAGTAGGAAACACAGTTCTGTGTTTCAGGGCATGCTCATGGTTCTTGCTGTATTTTAGAATGTGGAAATAAGAGCTTGCTGCTTGCTTTAAAACAGAGTGTGTTTCAGGGATGAGAACTCTTTTCTGAATTTCCCTTCAGAAACGGAGTTAAACCCCAGGATCTCTGTCTTCCTACAAGAAAGATTTCATTTCTGGAAAACACAATGAATTTTGGGCTCAAATGATTTTACACAGTTCATGAACCCAACGCGATTCTCACTATTAACTAAAGAACATTTATGTAAGAGGAGCTGTGGTCTGTATCAGTTTCATCAGCAGAGATGAACTACATATGGTCTGTATGAGTAGGAAACACAGTTCTGTGTTTCAGGGCATGCTCATGGTTCCTGCTGTATTTTAGAATCCTGAAAGAAGAGCTTGCTTCTTGCTTTAAAACAGAGTGTGTTTCAGGGATGAGAACTCTTTTCTGAATTTCCCTTCAGAAACGGAGTTAAACCCCAGGATCTGTGTCTTCCTACAAGCAAGAGTTTATTTCTGGTAAACTCAGTGAATTTTGGGCTCAAATGATTTTTCCCAGTTCATGAACCCAACGAGATTCTCACTATTAATGAAAGAGAATCTATTTAAGAGGAGTTGTGGAGTGTATCAGCTTCATCAGCAGAGTTGAACTACATATGGTCTGTATGAGTAGGAAACACAGTTCTGTGTTTCAGGGCATGCTCATGGTTCTTGCTGTATTTTAGAA
This sequence comes from Onychomys arenicola, assembly GCA_949786405.1. Taxonomy (NCBI): domain Eukaryota; kingdom Metazoa; phylum Chordata; class Mammalia; order Rodentia; family Cricetidae; genus Onychomys; species Onychomys arenicola. The sequence continues at coordinate 331,850 of CATKUM010000022.1, read as the reverse complement.
TCTGATAAGAAGAGATAGCTTCTTGCTTTAAAACAGAGTGTGTTTCAGGTATGAGAACTCTGGTCTGAATTTCCCATCAGAAACGCAGTTAAACCCCAGGATCAGTGTCTTCCTACCAGAAAGAGTTCATTTCTGGTAAACCAAGTGAATTTTGGGCTCAAATGATTTTACACAGTTCAAAAACCCAATGCGATTCTCACTATTATCTAAAGATTATTTATTTAAGAGGTGCTGTGGTTTGTATCAGTTTCATAAGCAGAGTTGATCAACATATGGTCTGTATGAGTAAGAAACACAGTTCTTTTTTGAGGGCATGCTCATGGTTCTTGCTGTATTGGAGATACTGGAAAGAAGAGCTTGCTTCTTGCATTAAAACAGAGCGTGTTTCATGAATGAGATCTCTGGTCTGAATTTCCCTTCAGAAACGGAGTTAAACCCCAGGATCTGTGTCTTCCAACAAGCAAGAGTTCATTTCATGTAAACCAAGAGAATTTTCGGCTCAAATGATTTTTCGCAGTTCACGTATCCAACGTGATTCTCACTATTAACTAAAGAGGATTTATGTAAGAGGAGCTGTGGTTTGTATCAGTTTCATAAGCGGAGTTGAACTACATATGGTCTGTATGAGTAGGAAACACAGTTCTGTGTTTCAGGGCATGCTCATGGTTCCTGCTGTATTTTAGAATCTGGAAAGAAGAGCTTGCTTCTTGCTTTAAAACAGAGTGTGTTTCAGGGATGAGAACTCTTTTCTGAATTTCCCTTCAGAAACGGAGTTAAACCCCAGGATCTCTGTCTTCCTACAAGAAAGATTTCATTTCTGGAAAACACAATGAATTTTGCGCTCAAATGATTTTACACAGTTCATGAACCCAACGCGATTCTCACTATTAACTAAAGAACATTTATGTAAGAGGAGCTGTGGTCTGTATCAGTTTCATCAGCAGAGATGAACTACATATGGTCTGTATGAGTAGGAAACACAGTTCTGTGTTTCAGGGCATGCTCATGGTTCCTGCTGTATTTTAAAATCTGGAAAGAAGAGCTTGCTTCTTGCTTTAAAACAGAGTGTGTTTCAGGGATGAGAACTCTTTTCTGAATTTCCCTTCAGAAACGGAGTTAAACCCCAGGATCTGTGTCTTCCTACAAGCAAGAGTTTATTTCTGGTAAACTCAGTGAATTTTGGGCTCAAATGATTTTTCCCAGTTCATGAACCCAACGAGATTCTCACTATTAATGAAAGAGAATCTATGTAAGAGGAGTTGTGGGTTGTATCAGCTTCATCAGCAGAGTTGAACTACATATGGTCTGTATGAGTAGGAAACACAGTTCTGTGTTTCAGGGCATGCTCATGGTTCTTGCTGTATTTTAGAATCTGGAAAGAAGAGCTTGCTTCTTGCTTTAAAACAGAGTGTGTTTCAGGTAAGAGAACTCTGATCTGAATTTCCCATCAGAAACGCTGTTACACCCCAGTATCTGTGTCTTCCTACCAGAAAGAGTTCATTTCTGGTAAACCAAGTGAATTTTGGGCTCAAATGATTTTACAGAGTTCAAAAAACCAATGACATTCTCACTATTATCTAAAGATTATTTATTTAAGAGGTGCTGTGGTTTGTATCAGTTTCATATGCAGAGTTGAACTTCATATGGTCCGTATGAGTAGGAAACACAGTTCTTTGCTTCAGGGCATGCTCATTGTTCTTGCTGCATTTTACAATTTGGAGCTTGCTTCTTGCTTTAAAACAGAGTGTGTTTCAGGGATGAGAACTCTGGTCGGAATTTCCCTTCCGAAACGGAGTTAAAACCCCATGATGTGTGTGTTCCTACAAGCAAGAATTCATTTCTGGTAAACAATGTGAATTTTCGGCTCAAATGATTTTACACAGTTCTAGTACCCAACACAATTATCACTAATAACTAAAGAGAATTTATGTAAGAGGAGCTGTGGTCTGTATCAGTTTCATCAGCAGAGTTGAACTACATATGGTCTGTATGAGTAGAAAACACAGTTCTATGTTTCAGGGCATGCTCATGGTTCTTGCTGTATTTTAGAATCTGGAAAGAAGAGCTTGCTTCTTGCCTTAATACAGAGTGTGTTTCAGTGATGAGAACTCTGGTCTGAATTTCCCTTCAGAAACGGAGTTAAACCCCAGGATCTGTGTCTTCCAACAAGCAAGAGTTCATTTCATGTAAACCAAGAGAATTTTTGGCTCAAATGATTTTTCGCAGTTCACGTATCCAACGTGATTCTCACTATTAACTAAAGAGGATTTATGTAAGAGGAGCTGTGGTTTGTATCAGTTTCATAAGCGGAGTTGAACTACATATGGTCTGTATGAGTAGGAAACACAGTTCTGTGTTTCAGGGCATGCTCATGGTTCTTGCTGTATTTTAGAATCTGGAAAGAAGAGCTTGCTTCTTGCTTTAAAACAGAGTGTGTTTCAGGGCTGAGAACTCTGGTCTGAATTTCCCTTCAGAAACGGAGTTAAACCCCAGGATCTGTGTCTTCCTACAAGCAAGAGTTCATTTCTGGTAAACTCAGTGAATTTTGGGCTCAAATGGTTTTTCGCAGTTCACGAACCCACCGCGATTCTCACTATTAACAACAGAGAATTTATGTAAGAGGAGTTGTTGGTTGTATCAGTTTCATAAGCAGAGTTTAACTACATATGGTCTGTATTAGAAGGAAAAACAGTTCTTTTTTCTGGACATGCTCATGGTTCTTACTGTATTGGGGGCGGAGGAAAGAAGAGGAGGATTCTTGCCTTAAAACAGAGTGTGTTCAGGGCTGAGAACTCTGGTCTGAATTTCCCTTCAGAAACGGAGTTAAACCCCAGGATCTGTGTCTTCCTACAAGCAAGAGTTCAATTCTGTTAAACCAAGTGAATTTTGGGCTCAAATGATTTTACACAGTTCAAAAAAAACAACACGATTCTCGCTATTAACTAAAGAGCATTTATTTAAGAGGTGCTGTGGTTTGTATCAGTTTCATAAGCAGAGTTGATCAACATATGGTCTGTATGAGTAAGAAACACAGTTCTTTTTTGAGGGCATGCTCATGGTTCTTGCTGTATTGGAGATACTGGAAAGAAGAGCTTGCTTCTTGCATTAAAACAGAGCGTGTTTCATGAATGAGATCTCTGGTCTGAATTTCCCTTCAGAAACGGAGTTAAACCCCAGGATCTGTGTCTTCCAACAAGCAAGAGTTCATTTCATGTAAACCAAGAGAATTTTCGGCTCAAATGATTTTTCGCAGTTCACGTATCCAACGTGATTCTCACTATTAACTAAAGAGGATTTATGTAAGAGGAGCTGTGGTTTGTATCAGTTTCATAAGCGGAGTTGAACTACATATGGTCTGTATGAGTAGGAAACACAGTTCTGTGTTTCAGGGCATGCTCATGGTTCCTGCTGTATTTTAGAATCTGGAAAGAAGAGCTTGCTTCTTGCTTTAAAACAGAGTGTGTTTCAGGGATGAGAACTCTTTTCTGAATTTCCCTTCAGAAACGGAGTTAAACCCCAGGATCTCTGTCTTCCTACAAGAAAGATTTCATTTCTGGAAAACACAATGAATTTTGCGCTCAAATGATTTTACACAGTTCATGAACCCAACGCGATTCTCACTATTAACTAAAGAACATTTATGTAAGAGGAGCTGTGGTCTGTATCAGTTTCATCAGCAGAGATGAACTACATATGGTCTGTATGAGTAGGAAACACAGTTCTGTGTTTCAGGGCATGCTCATGGTTCCTGCTGTATTTTAAAATCTGGAAAGAAGAGCTTGCTTCTTGCTTTAAAACAGAGTGTGTTTCAGGGATGAGAACTCTTTTCTGAATTTCCCTTCAGAAACGGAGTTAAACCCCAGGATCTGTGTCTTCCTACAAGCAAGAGTTTATTTCTGGTAAACTCAGTGAATTTTGGGCTCAAATGATTTTTCCCAGTTCATGAACCCAACGAGATTCTCACTATTAATGAAAGAGAATCTATGTAAGAGGAGTTGTGGGTTGTATCAGCTTCATCAGCAGAGTTGAACTACATATGGTCTGTATGAGTAGGAAACACAGTTCTGTGTTTCAGGGCATGCTCATGGTTCTTGCTGTATTTTAGAATCTGGAAAGAAGAGCTTGCTTCTTGCTTTAAAACAGAGTGTGTTTCAGGTAAGAGAACTCTGATCTGAATTTCCCATCAGAAACGCTGTTACACCCCAGTATCTGTGTCTTCCTACCAGAAAGAGTTCATTTCTGGTAAACCAAGTGAATTTTGGGCTCAAATGATTTTACAGAGTTCAAAAAACCAATGACATTCTCACTATTATCTAAAGATTATTTATTTAAGAGGTGCTGTGGTTTGTATCAGTTTCATATGCAGAGTTGAACTTCATATGGTCCGTATGAGTAGGAAACACAGTTCTTTGTTTCAGGTCATGCTCATTGTTCTTGCTGCATTTTACAATTTGGAGCTTGCTTCTTGCTTTAAAACAGAGTGTGTTTCAGGGATGAGAACTCTGGTCGGAATTTCCCTTCCGAAACGGAGTTAAAACCCCATGATGTGTGTGTTCCTACAAGCAAGAATTCATTTCTGGTAAACAATGTGAATTTTCGGCTCAAATGATTTTACACAGTTCTAGTACCCAACACAATTATCACTAATAACTAAAGAGAATTTATGTAAGAGGAGCTGTGGTCTGTATCAGTTTCATCAGCAGAGTTGAACTACATATGGTCTGTATGAGTAGAAAACACAGTTCTATGTTTCAGGGCATGCTCATGGTTCTTGCTGTATTTTAGAATCTGGAAAGAAGAGCTTGCTTCTTGCCTTAATACAGAGTGTGTTTCAGTGATGAGAACTCTGGTCTGAATTTCCCTTCAGAAACGGAGTTAAACCCCAGGATCTGTGTCTTCCAACAAGCAAGAGTTCATTTCATGTAAACCAAGAGAATTTTTGGCTCAAATGATTTTTCGCAGTTCACGTATCCAACGTGATTCTCACTATTAACTAAAGAGGATTTATGTAAGAGGAGCTGTGGTTTGTATCAGTTTCATAAGCGGAGTTGAACTACATATGGTCTGTATGAGTAGGAAACACAGTTCTGTGTTTCAGGGCATGCTCATGGTTCTTGCTGTATTTTAGAATCTGGAAAGAAGAGCTTGCTTCTTGCTTTAAAACAGAGTGTGTTTCAGGGCTGAGAACCCTGGTCTGAATTTCCCTTCAGAAACGGAGTTAAACCCCAGGATCTGTGTCTTCCTACAAGCAAGAGTTCATTTCTGGTAAACTCAGTGAATTTTGGGCTCAAATGGTTTTTCGCAGTTCACGAACCCACCGCGATTCTCACTATTAACAACAGAGAATTTATGTAAGAGGAGTTGTTGGTTGTATCAGTTTCATAAGCAGAGTTTAACTACATATGGTCTGTATTAGAAGGAAAAACAGTTCTTTTTTCTGGACATGCTCATGGTTCTTACTGTATTGGGGGCGGAGGAAAGAAGAGGAGGATTCTTGCCTTAAAACAGAGTGTGTTCAGGGCTGAGAACTCTGGTCTGAATTTCCCTTCAGAAACGGAGTTAAACCCCAGGATCTGTGTCTTCCTACAAGCAAGAGTTCAATTCTGTTAAACCAAGTGAATTTTGGGCTCAAATGATTTTACACAGTTCAAAAAAAACAACACGATTCTCGCTATTAACTAAAGAGCATTTATTTAAGAGGTGCTGTGGTTTGTATCAGTTTCATAACCAGAGTTGATCAACATATGGTCTGTATGAGTAAGAAACACAGTTCTTTTTTGAGGGCATGCTCATGGTTCTTGCTGTATTGGAGATACTGGAAAGAAGAGCTTGCTTCTTGCATTAAAACAGAGCGTGTTTCATGAATGAGATCTCTGGTCTGAATTTCCCTTCAGAAACGGAGTTAAACCCCAGGATCTGTGTCTTCCAACAAGCAAGAGTTCATTTCATGTAAACCAAGAGAATTTTCGGCTCAAATGATTTTTCGCAGTTCACGTATCCAACGTGATTCTCACTATTAACTAAAGAGGATTTATGTAAGAGGAGCTGTGGTTTGTATCAGTTTCATAAGCGCAGTTGAACTACATATGGTCTGTATGAGTAGGAAACACAGTTCTGTGTTTCAGGGCATGCTCATGGTTCCTGCTGTATTTTAGAATCTGGAAAGAAGAGCTTGCTTCTTGCATTAAAACAGAGTGTGTTTCAGGGATGAGAACTCTGGTCGGAATTTCCCTTCCGAAACGGAGTTAAAACCCCATGATGTGTGTGTTCCTACAAGCAAGAATTCATTTCTGGTAAACAATGTGAATTTTCGGCTCAAATGATTTTACACAGTTCTAGTACCCAACACAATTATCACTAATAACTAAAGAGAATTTATGTAAGAGGAGCTGTGGTCTGTATCAGTTTCATCAGCAGAGTTGAACTACATATGGTCTGTATGAGTAGAAAACACAGTTCTATGTTTCAGGGCATGCTCATGGTTCTTGCTGTATTTTAGAATCTGGAAAGAAGAGCTTGCTTCTTGCCTTAATACAGAGTGTGTTTCAGTGATGAGAACTCTGGTCTGAATTTCCCTTCAGAAACGGAGTTAAACCCCAGGATCTGTGTCTTCCAACAAGCAAGAGTTCATTTCATGTAAACCAAGAGAATTTTTGGCTCAAATGATTTTTCGCAGTTCACGTATCCAACGTGATTCTCACTATTAACTAAAGAGGATTTATGTAAGAGGAGCTGTGGTTTGTATCAGTTTCATAAGCGGAGTTGAACTACATATGGTCTGTATGAGTAGGAAACACAGTTCTGTGTTTCAGGGCATGCTCATGGTTCTTGCTGTATTTTAGAATCTGGAAAGAAGAGCTTGCTTCTTGCTTTAAAACAGAGTGTGTTTCAGGGCTGAGAACTCTGGTCTGAATTTCCCTTCAGAAACGGAGTTAAACCCCAGGATCTGTGTCTTCCTACAAGCAAGAGTTCATTTCTGGTAAACTCAGTGAATTTTGGGCTCAAATGGTTTTTCGCAGTTCACGAACCCACCGCGATTCTCACTATTAACAACAGAGAATTTATGTAAGAGGAGTTGTTGGTTGTATCAGTTTCATAAGCAGAGTTTAACTACATATGGTCTGTATTAGAAGGAAAAACAGTTCTTTTTTCTGGACATGCTCATGGTTCTTACTGTATTGGGGGCGGAGGAAAGAAGAGGAGGATTCTTGCCTTAAAACAGAGTGTGTTCAGGGCTGAGAACTCTGGTCTGAATTTCCCTTCAGAAACGGAGTTAAACCCCAGGATCTGTGTCTTCCTACAAGCAAGAGTTCAATTCTGTTAAACCAAGTGAATTTTGGGCTCAAATGATTTTACACAGTTCAAAAAAAACAACACGATTCTCGCTATTAACTAAAGAGCATTTATTTAAGAGGTGCTGTGGTTTGTATCAGTTTCATAAGCAGAGTTGATCAACATATGGTCTGTATGAGTAAGAAACACAGTTCTTTTTTGAGGGCATGCTCATGGTTCTTGCTGTATTGGAGATACTGGAAAGAAGAGCTTGCTTCTTGCATTAAAACAGAGCGTGTTTCATGAATGAGATCTCTGGTCTGAATTTCCCTTCAGAAACGGAGTTAAACCCCAGGATCTGTGTCTTCCAACAAGCAAGAGTTCATTTCATGTAAACCAAGAGAATTTTCGGCTCAAATGATTTTTCGCAGTTCACGTATCCAACGTGATTCTCACTATTAACTAAAGAGGATTTATGTAAGAGGAGCTGTGGTTTGTATCAGTTTCATAAGCGGAGTTGAACTACATATGGTCTGTATGAGTAGGAAACACAGTTCTGTGTTTCAGGGCATGCTCATGGTTCCTGCTGTATTTTAGAATCTGGAAAGAAGAGCTTGCTTCTTGCTTTAAAACAGAGTGTGTTTCAGGGATGAGAACTCTTTTCTGAATTTCCCTTCAGAAACGGAGTTAAACCCCAGGATCTCTGTCTTCCTACAAGAAAGATTTCATTTCTGGAAAACACAATGAATTTTGCGCTCAAATGATTTTACACAGTTCATGAACCCAACGCGATTCTCACTATTAACTAAAGAACATTTATGTAAGAGGAGCTGTGGTCTGTATCAGTTTCATCAGCAGAGATGAACTACATATGGTCTGTATGAGTAGGAAACACAGTTCTGTGTTTCAGGGCATGCTCATGGTTCCTGCTGTATTTTAAAATCTGGAAAGAAGAGCTTGCTTCTTGCTTTAAAACAGAGTGTGTTTCAGGGATGAGAACTCTTTTCTGAATTTCCCTTCAGAAACGGAGTTAAACCCCAGGATCTGTGTCTTCCTACAAGCAAGAGTTTATTTCTGGTAAACTCAGTGAATTTTGGGCTCAAATGATTTTTCCCAGTTCATGAACCCAACGAGATTCTCACTATTAATGAAAGAGAATCTATGTAAGAGGAGTTGTGGGTTGTATCAGCTTCATCAGCAGAGTTGAACTACATATGGTCTGTATGAGTAGGAAACACAGTTCTGTGTTTCAGGGCATGCTCATGGTTCTTGCTGTATTTTAGAATCTGGAAAGAAGAGCTTGCTTCTTGCTTTAAAACAGAGTGTGTTTCAGGTAAGAGAACTCTGATCTGAATTTCCCATCAGAAACGCTGTTACACCCCAGTATCTGTGTCTTCCTACCAGAAAGAGTTCATTTCTGGTAAACCAAGTGAATTTTGGGCTCAAATGATTTTACAGAGTTCAAAAAACCAATGACATTCTCACTATTATCTAAAGATTATTTATTTAAGAGGTGCTGTGGTTTGTATCAGTTTCATATGCAGAGTTGAACTTCATATGGTCCGTATGAGTAGGAAACACAGTTCTTTGTTTCAGGGCATGCTCATTGTTCTTGCTGCATTTTACAATTTGGAGCTTGCTTCTTGCTTTAAAACAGAGTGTGTTTCAGGGATGAGAACTCTGGTCGGAATTTCCCTTCCGAAACGGAGTTAAAACCCCATGATGTGTGTGTTCCTACAAGCAAGAATTCATTTCTGGTAAACAATGTGAATTTTCGGCTCAAATGATTTTACACAGTTCTAGTACCCAACACAATTATCACTAATAACTAAAGAGAATTTATGTAAGAGGAGCTGTGGTCTGTATCAGTTTCATCAGCAGAGTTGAACTACATATGGTCTGTATGAGTAGAAAACACAGTTCTATGTTTCAGGGCATGCTCATGGTTCTTGCTGTATTTTAGAATCTGGAAAGAAGAGCTTGCTTCTTGCCTTAATACAGAGTGTGTTTCAGTGATGAGAACTCTGGTCTGAATTTCCCTTCAGAAACGGAGTTAAACCCCAGGATCTGTGTCTTCCAACAAGCAAGAGTTCATTTCATGTAAACCAAGAGAATTTTTGGCTCAAATGATTTTTCGCAGTTCACGTATCCAACGTGATTCTCACTATTAACTAAAGAGGATTTATGTAAGAGGAGCTGTGGTTTGTATCAGTTTCATAAGCGGAGTTGAACTACATATGGTCTGTATGAGTAGGAAACACAGTTCTGTGTTTCAGGGCATGCTCATGGTTCTTGCTGTATTTTAGAATCTGGAAAGAAGAGCTTGCTTCTTGCTTTAAAACAGAGTGTGTTTCAGGGCTGAGAACTCTGGTCTGAATTTCCCTTCAGAAACGGAGTTAAACCCCAGGATCTGTGTCTTCCTACAAGCAAGAGTTCATTTCTGGTAAACTCAGTGAATTTTGGGCTCAAATGGTTTTTCGCAGTTCACGAACCCACCGCGATTCTCACTATTAACAACAGAGAATTTATGTAAGAGGAGTTGTTGGTTGTATCAGTTTCATAAGCAGAGTTTAACTACATATGGTCTGTATTAGAAGGAAAAACAGTTCTTTTTTCTGGACATGCTCATGGTTCTTACTGTATTGGGGGCGGAGGAAAGAAGAGGAGGATTCTTGCCTTAAAACAGAGTGTGTTCAGGGCTGAGAACTCTGGTCTGAATTTCCCTTCAGAAACGGAGTTAAACCCCAGGATCTGTGTCTTCCTACAAGCAAGAGTTCAATTCTGTTAAACCAAGTGAATTTTGGGCTCAAATGATTTTACACAGTTCAAAAAAAACAACACGATTCTCGCTATTAACTAAAGAGCATTTATTTAAGAGGTGCTGTGGTTTGTATCAGTTTCATAACCAGAGTTGATCAACATATGGTCTGTATGAGTAAGAAACACAGTTCTTTTTTGAGGGCATGCTCATGGTTCTTGCTGTATTGGAGATACTGGAAAGAAGAGCTTGCTTCTTGCATTAAAACAGAGCGTGTTTCATGAATGAGATCTCTGGTCTGAATTTCCCTTCAGAAACGGAGTTAAACCCCAGGATCTGTGTCTTCCAACAAGCAAGAGTTCATTTCATGTAAACCAAGAGAATTTTCGGCTCAAATGATTTTTCGCAGTTCACGTATCCAACGTGATTCTCACTATTAACTAAAGAGGATTTATGTAAGAGGAGCTGTGGTTTGTATCAGTTTCATAAGCGCAGTTGAACTACATATGGTCTGTATGAGTAGGAAACACAGTTCTGTGTTTCAGGGCATGCTCATGGTTCCTGCTGTATTTTAGAATCTGGAAAGAAGAGCTTGCTTCTTGCATTAAAACAGAGTGTGTTTCAGGGATGAGAACTCTGGTCGGAATTTCCCTTCCGAAACGGAGTTAAAACCCCATGATGTGTGTGTTCCTACAAGCAAGAATTCATTTCTGGTAAACAATGTGAATTTTCGGCTCAAATGATTTTACACAGTTCTAGTACCCAACAGAATTATCACTAATAACTAAAAAGAATTTATGTAATAGGAGCTGTGGTCTGTATCAGTTTCATCAGCAGAGTTGAACTACATATGGTCTGTATGAGTAGAAAACACAGTTCTATGTTTCAGGGCATGCTCATGGTTCTTGCTGTATTTTAGAATATGGAAAGAAGAGCTTGCTTCTTGCCTTAATACAGAGTGTGTTTCAGTGATGAGAACTCTGGTCTGAATTTCCCTTCAGAAACGGAGTTAAACCCCAGGATCTGTGTCTTCCTACAAGCAAGAGTTTATTTCTGGTAAACTCAGTGAATTTTGGGCTCAAATGGTTTTTCGTAGTTCACGAACCCACTGCGATTCTCACTATTAACAAAAGAGAATTTATGTAAGAGGAGTTGTTGGTTGTATCAGTTTCATAAGCAGAGTTTAACTACATATGGTCTGTATTAGAAGGAAGAACAGTTCTTTTTTCTGGGCATGCTCATGGTTCTTACTGTATTGGGGACGGAGGAAAGAAGAGGAGGATTCTTGCCTTAAAACAGAGTGTGTTCAGGGCTGAGAACTCTGGTCTGAATTTCCCTTCAGAAACGGAGTTAAACCCCAGGATCTGTGTCTTCCTACAAGCAAGAGTTCAATTCTGTTAAACCAAGTGAATTTTGGGCTCAAATGATTTTACACAGTTCAAAAAAAACAACACGATTCTCGCTATTAACTAAAGAGCATTTATTTAAGAGGTGCTGTGGTTTGTATCAGTTTCATAAGCAGAGTTGATCAACATATGGTCTGTATGAGTAAGAAACACAGTTCTTTTTTGAGGGCATGCTCATGGTTCTTGCTGTATTGGAGACACTGGAAAGAAGAGCTTGCTTCTTGCATTAAAACAGAGCGTGTTTCATGGATGAGATCTCTGGTCTGAATTTCCCTTCAGAAACGGAGTTAAACCCCAGGATCTGTGTCTTCCAACAAGCAAGAGTTCATTTCATGTAAACCAAGAGAATTTTCGGCTCAAATGATTTTTCGCAGTTCACGTATCCAACGTGATTCTCACTATTAACTAAAGAGGATTTATGTAAGAGGAGCTGTGGTTTGTATCAGTTTCATAAGCGGAGTTGAACTACATATGGTCTGTATGAGTAGGAAACACAGTTCTGTGTTTCAGGGCATGCTCATGGTTCTTGCTGTATTTTAGAATGTGGAAATAAGAGCTTGCTGCTTGCTTTAAAACAGAGTGTGTTTCAGGGATGAGAACTCTTTTCTGAATTTCCCTTCAGAAACGGAGTTAAACCCCAGGATCTCTGTCTTCCTACAAGAAAGATTTCATTTCTGGAAAACACAATGAATTTTGGGCTCAAATGATTTTACACAGTTCATGAACCCAACGCGATTCTCACTATTAACTAAAGAACATTTATGTAAGAGGAGCTGTGGTCTGTATCAGTTTCATCAGCAGAGATGAACTACATATGGTCTGTATGAGTAGGAAACACAGTTCTGTGTTTCAGGGCATGCTCATGGTTCCTGCTGTATTTTAGAATCCTGAAAGAAGAGCTTGCTTCTTGCTTTAAAACAGAGTGTGTTTCAGGGATGAGAACTCTTTTCTGAATTTCCCTTCAGAAACGGAGTTAAACCCCAGGATCTGTGTCTTCCTACAAGCAAGAGTTTATTTCTGGTAAACTCAGTGAATTTTGGGCTCAAATGATTTTTCCCAGTTCATGAACCCAACGAGATTCTCACTATTAATGAAAGAGAATCTATTTAAGAGGAGTTGTGGGTTGTATCAGCTTCATCAGCAGAGTTGAACTACATATGGTCTGTATGAGTAGGAAACACAGTTCTGTGTTTCAGGGCATGCTCATGGTTCTTGCTGTATTTTAGAATCTGATAAGAAGAGATAGCTTCTTGCTTTAAAACAGAGTGTGTTTCAGGTATGAGAACTCTGGTCTGAATTTCCCATCAGAAACGCAGTTAAACCCCAGGATCAGTGTCTTCCTACCAGAAAGAGTTCATTTCTGGTAAACCAAGTGAATTTTGGGCTCAAATGATTTTACACAGTTCAAAAACCCAATGCGATTCTCACTATTATCTAAAGATTATTTATTTAAGAGGTGCTGTGGTTTGTATCAGTTTCATACGCAGAGTTGAACTTCATATGGTCCGTATGAGTAGGAAACACAGTTCTTTGTTTCAGGGCATGCTCATTGTTCTTGCTGCATTTTACAATTTGGAGCTTGCTTCTTGCATTAAAACAGAGTGTGTTTCAGGGATGAGAACTCTGGTCGGAATTTCCCTTCCGAAACGGAGTTAAAACCCCATGATGTGTGTGTTCCTACAAGCAAGAATTCATTACTGGTAAACAATGTGAATTTTCGGCTCAAATGATTTTACACAGTTCTAGTACCCAACACAATTATCACTAATAACTAAAGAGAATTTATGTAAGAGGAGCTGTGGTCTGTATCAGTTTCATCAGCAGAGTTGAACTACATATCGTCTGTATGAGTAGAAAACACAGTTCTATGTTTCAGGGCATGCTCATGGTTCTTGCTGTATTTTAGAATCTGGAAAGAAGAGCTTGCTTCTTGGCTTAATACAGAGTGTGTTTCAGTGATGAGAACTCTGGTCTGAATTTCCCATCAGAAACGCAGTTACACCCCAGTATCTGTGTCTTCCTACAAGCAAGAGTTCATTTCTGGTAAACTCAGTGAATTTTGGGCTCAAATGGTTTTTCGCAGTTCACGAACCCACCGCGATTCTCACTATTAACAAAAGAGAATTTATGTAAGAGGAGTTGTTGGTTGTATCAGTTTCATAAGCAGAGTTTAACTACATATGGTCTGTATTAGAAGGAAAAACAGTTCTTTTTTCTGGGCATGCTCATGGTTCTTACTGTATTGGGGACAGAGGAAAGAAGAGGAGGATTCTTGCCTTAAAACAGAGTGTGTTCAGGGCTGAGAACTCTGGTCTGAATTTCCCTTCAGAAACGGAGTTAAACCCCAGGATCTGTGTCTTCCTACAAGCAAGAGTTCAATTCTGTTAAACCAAGTGAATTTTGGGCTCAAATGATTTTACACAGTTCATGAACCCAACGCGATTCTCACTATTAACTAAAGAACATTTATGTAAGAGGAGCTGTGGTCTGTATCAGTTTCATCAGCAGAGATGAACTACATATGGTCTGTATGAGTAGGAAACACAGTTCTGTGTTTCAGGGCATGCTCATGGTTCCTGCTGTATTTTAAAATCTGGAAAGAAGAGCTTGCTTCTTGCTTTAAAACAGAGTGTGTTTCAGGGATGAGAACTCTTTTCTGAATTTCCCTTCAGAAACGGAGTTAAACCCCAGGATCTGTGTCTTCCTACAAGCAAGAGTTTATTTCTGGTAAACTCAGTGAATTTTGGGCTCAAATGATTTTTCCCAGTTCATGAACCCAACGAGATTCTCACTATTAATGAAAGAGAATCTATGTAAGAGGAGTTGTGGGTTGTATCAGCTTCATCAGCAGAGTTGAACTACATATGGTCTGTATGAGTAGGAAACACAGTTCTGTGTTTCAGGGCATGCTCATGGTTCTTGCTGTATTTTAGAATCTGGAAAGAAGAGATAGCTTCTTGCTTTAAAACAGAGTGTGTTTCAGGTATGAGAACTCTGGTCTGAATTTCCCATCAGAAACGCAGTTAAACCCCAGGATCAGTGTCTTCCTACCAGAAAGAGTTCATTTCTGGTAAACCAAGTGAATTTTGGGCTCAAATGATTTTACACAGTTCAAAAACCCAATGCGATTCTCACTATTATCTAAAGATTATTTATTTAAGAGGTGCTGTGGTTTGTATCAGTTTCATACGCAGAGTTGAACTTCATATGGTCCGTATGAGTAGGAAACACAGTTCTTTGTTTCAGGGCATGCTCATTGTTCTTGCTGCATTTTACAATTTGGAGCTTGCTTCTTGCATTAAAACAGAGTGTGTTTCAGGGATGAGAACTCTGGTCGGAATTTCCCTTCCGAAACGGAGTTAAAACCCCATGATGTGTGTGTTCCTACAAGCAAGAATTCATTTCTGGTAAACAATGTGAATTTTCGGCTCAAATGATTTTACACAGTTCTAGTACCCAACACAATTATCACTAATAACTAAAGAGAATTTATGTAAGAGGAGCTGTGGTCTGTATCAGTTTCATCAGCAGAGTTGAACTACATATGGTCTGTATGAGTAGAAAACACAGTTCTATGTTTCAGGGCATGCTCATGGTTCTTGCTGTATTTTAGAATCTGGAAAGAAGAGCTTGCTTCTTGCCTTAATACAGAGTGTGTTTCAGTGATGAGAACTCTGGTCTGAATTTCCCTTCAGAAACGGAGTTAAACCCCAGGATCTGTGTCTTCCAACAAGCAAGAGTTCATTTCATGTAAACCAAGAGAATTTTTGGCTCAAATGATTTTTCGCAGTTCACGTATCCAACGTGATTCTCACTATTAACTAAAGAGGATTTATGTAAGAGGAGCTGTGGTTTGTATCAGTTTCATAAGCGGAGTTGAACTACATATGGTCTGTATGAGTAGGAAACACAGTTCTGTGTTTCAGGGCATGCTCATGGTTCTTGCTGTATTTTAGAATCTGGAAAGAAGAGCTTGCTTCTTGCTTTAAAACAGAGTGTGTTTCAGGGCTGAGAACTCTGGTCTGAATTTCCCTTCAGAAACGGAGTTAAACCCCAGGATCTGTGTCTTCCTACAAGCAAGAGTTCATTTCATGTAAACCAAGAGAATTTTTGGCTCAAATGATTTTTCGCAGTTCACGTATCCAACGTGATTCTCACTATTAACTAAAGAGGATTTATGTAAGAGGAGCTGTGGTTTGTATCAGTTTCATAAGCGGAGTTGAACTACATATGGTCTGTATGAGTAGGAAACACAGTTCTGTGTTTCAGGGCATGCTCATGGTTCTTGCTGTATTTTAGAATCTGGAAAGAAGAGCTTGCTTCTTGCTTTAAAACAGAGTGTGTTTCAGGGCTGAGAACTCTGGTCTGAATTTCCCTTCAGAAACGGAGTTAAACCCCAGGATCTGTGTCTTCCTACAAGCAAGAGTTCATTTCTGGTAAACTCAGTGAATTTTGGGCTCAAATGGTTTTTCGCAGTTCACGAACCCACCGCGATTCTCACTATTAAGAACAGAGAATTTATGTAAGAGGAGTTGTTGGTTGTATCAGTTTCATAAGCAGAGTTTAACTACATATGGTCTGTATTAGAAGGAAAAACAGTTCTTTTTTCTGGACATGCTCATGGTTCTTACTGTATTGGGGGCGGAGGAAAGAAGAGGAGGATTCTTGCCTTAAAACAGAGTGTGTTCAGGGCTGAGAACTCTGGTCTGAATTTCCCTTCAGAAACGGAGTTAAACCCCAGGATCTGTGTCTTCCTACAAGCAAGAGTTCAATTCTGTTAAACCAAGTGAATTTTGGGCTCAAATGATTTTACACAGTTCAAAAAAAACAACACGATTCTCGCTATTAACTAAAGAGCATTTATTTAAGAGGTGCTGTGGTTTGTATCAGTTTCATAAGCAGAGTTGATCAACATATGGTCTGTATGAGTAAGAAACACAGTTCTTTTTTGAGGGCATGCTCATGGTTCTTGCTGTATTGGAGATACTGGAAAGAAGAGCTTGCTTCTTGCATTAAAACAGAGCGTGTTTCATGAATGAGATCTCTGGTCTGAATTTCCCTTCAGAAACGGAGTTAAACCCCAGGATCTGTGTCTTCCAACAAGCAAGAGTTCATTTCATGTAAACCAAGAGAATTTTCGGCTCAAATGATTTTTCGCAGTTCACGTATCCAACGTGATTCTCACTATTAACTAAAGAGGATTTATGTAAGAGGAGCTGTGGTTTGTATCAGTTTCATAAGCGGAGTTGAACTACATATGGTCTGTATGAGTAGGAAACACAGTTCTGTGTTTCAGGGCATGCTCATGGTTCCTGCTGTATTTTAGAATCTGGAAAGAAGAGCTTGCTTCTTGCTTTAAAACAGAGTGTGTTTCAGGGATGAGAACTCTTTTCTGAATTTCCCTTCAGAAACGGAGTTAAACCCCAGGATCTCTGTCTTCCTACAAGAAAGATTTCATTTCTGGAAAACACAATGAATTTTGCGCTCAAATGATTTTACACAGTTCATGAACCCAACGAGATTCTCACTATTAATGAAAGAGAATCTATGTAAGAGGAGTTGTGGGTTGTATCAGCTTCATCAGCAGAGTTGAACTACATATGGTCTGTATGAGTAGGAAACACAGTTCTGTGTTTCAGGGCATGCTCATGGTTCTTGCTGTATTTTAGAATCTGGAAAGAAGAGCTTGCTTCTTGCTTTAAAACAGAGTGTGTTTCAGGTAAGAGAACTCTGATCTGAATTTCCCATCAGAAACGCTGTTACACCCCAGTATCTGTGTCTTCCTACCAGAAAGAGTTCATTTCTGGTAAACCAAGTGAATTTTGGGCTCAAATGATTTTACAGAGTTCAAAAAACCAATGACATTCTCACTATTATCTAAAGATTATTTATTTAAGAGGTGTGTGGTTTGTATCAGTTTCATATGCAGAGTTGAACTTCATATGGTCCGTATGAGTAGGAAACACAGTTCTTTGTTTCAGGGCATGCTCATTGTTCTTGCTGCATTTTACAATTTGGAGCTTGCTTCTTGCTTTAAAACAGAGTGTGTTTCAGGGATGAGAACTCTGGTCGGAATTTCCCTTCCGAAACGGAGTTAAAACCCCATGATGTGTGTGTTCCTACAAGCAAGAATTCATTTCTGGTAAACAATGTGAATTTTCGGCTCAAATGATTTTACACAGTTCTAGTACCCAACACAATTATCACTAATAACTAAAGAGAATTTATGTAAGAGGAGCTGTGGTCTGTATCAGTTTCATCAGCAGAGTTGAACTACATATGGTCTGTATGAGTAGAAAACACAGTTCTATGTTTCAGGGCATGCTCATGGTTCTTGCTGTATTTTAGAATCTGGAAAGAAGAGCTTGCTTCTTGCCTTAATACAGAGTGTGTTTCAGTGATGATAACTCTGGTCTGAATTTCCCTT
Source organism: Onychomys arenicola (assembly GCA_949786405.1). Lineage (NCBI taxonomy): Eukaryota > Metazoa > Chordata > Mammalia > Rodentia > Cricetidae > Onychomys > Onychomys arenicola. Next base: position 313,987 of record CATKUM010000022.1, on the reverse strand, counting down.
CAGAAACGGAGTTAAACCCCAGGATCTGTGTCTTCCAACAAGCAAGAGTTCATTTCATGTAAACCAAGAGAATTTTTGGCTCAAATGCTTTTTCGCAGTTCACATATCCAACGTGATTCTCACTATTAACTAAAGAGGATTTATGTAAGAGGAGCTGTGGTTTGTATCAGTTTCATAAGCGGAGTTGAACTACATATGGTCTGTATGAGTAGGAAACACAGTTCTGTGTTTCAGGGCATGCTCATGGTTCTTGCTGTATTTTAGAATCTGGAAAGAAGAGCTTGCTTCTTGCTTTAAAACAGAGTGTGTTTCAGGGCTGAGAACTCTGGTCTGAATTTCCCTTCAGAAACGGAGTTAAACCCCAGGATCTGTGTCTTCCTACAAGCAAGAGTTCATTTCTGGTAAACTCAGTGAATTTTGGGCTCAAATGGTTTTTCGCAGTTCACGAACCCACCGCGATTCTCACTATTAACAACAGAGAATTTATGTAAGAGGAGTTGTTGGTTGTATCAGTTTCATAAGCAGAGTTTAACTACATATGGTCTGTATTAGAAGGAAAAACAGTTCTTTTTTCTGGACATGCTCATGGTTCTTACTGTATTGGGGGCGGAGGAAAGAAGAGGAGGATTCTTGCCTTAAAACAGAGTGTGTTCAGGGCTGAGAACTCTGGTCTGAATTTCCCTTCAGAAACGGAGTTAAACCCCAGGATCTGTGTCTTCCTACAAGCAAGAGTTCAATTCTGTTAAACCAAGTGAATTTTGGGCTCAAATGATTTTACACAGTTCAAAAAAAACAACACGATTCTCGCTATTAACTAAAGAGCATTTATTTAAGAGGTGCTGTGGTTTGTATCAGTTTCATAAGCAGAGTTGATCAACATATGGTCTGTATGAGTAAGAAACACAGTTCTTTTTTGAGGGCATGCTCATGGTTCTTGCTGTATTGGAGATACTGGAAAGAAGAGCTTGCTTCTTGCATTAAAACAGAGCGTGTTTCATGAATGAGATCTCTGGTCTGAATTTCCCTTCAGAAACGGAGTTAAACCCCAGGATCTGTGTCTTCCAACAAGCAAGAGTTCATTTCATGTAAACCAAGAGAATTTTCGGCTCAAATGATTTTTCGCAGTTCACGTATCCAACGTGATTCTCACTATTAACTAAAGAGGATTTATGTAAGAGGAGCTGTGGTTTGTATCAGTTTCATAAGCGGAGTTGAACTACATATGGTCTGTATGAGTAGGAAACACAGTTCTGTGTTTCAGGGCATGCTCATGGTTCCTGCTGTATTTTAGAATCTGGAAAGAAGAGCTTGCTTCTTGCTTTAAAACAGAGTGTGTTTCAGGGATGAGAACTCTTTTCTGAATTTCCCTTCAGAAACGGAGTTAAACCCCAGGATCTCTGTCTTCCTACAAGAAAGATTTCATTTCTGGAAAACACAATGAATTTTGCGCTCAAATGATTTTACACAGTTCATGAACCCAACGCGATTCTCACTATTAACTAAAGAACATTTATGTAAGAGGAGCTGTGGTCTGTATCAGTTTCATCAGCAGAGATGAACTACATATGGTCTGTATGAGTAGGAAACACAGTTCTGTGTTTCAGGGCATGCTCATGGTTCCTGCTGTATTTTAAAATCTGGAAAGAAGAGCTTGCTTCTTGCTTTAAAACAGAGTGTGTTTCAGGGATGAGAACTCTTTTCTGAATTTCCCTTCAGAAACGGAGTTAAACCCCAGGATCTGTGTCTTCCTACAAGCAAGAGTTTATTTCTGGTAAACTCAGTGAATTTTGGGCTCAAATGATTTTTCCCAGTTCATGAACCCAACGAGATTCTCACTATTAATGAAAGAGAATCTATGTAAGAGGAGTTGTGGGTTGTATCAGCTTCATCAGCAGAGTTGAACTACATATGGTCTGTATGAGTAGGAAACACAGTTCTGTGTTTCAGGGCATGCTCATGGTTCTTGCTGTATTTTAGAATCTGGAAAGAAGAGATAGCTTCTTGCTTTAAAACAGAGTGTGTTTCAGGTATGAGAACTCTGGTCTGAATTTCCCATCAGAAACGCAGTTAAACCCCAGGATCAGTGTCTTCCTACCAGAAAGAGTTCATTTCTGGTAAACCAAGTGAATTTTGGGCTCAAATGATTTTACACAGTTCAAAAACCCAATGCGATTCTCACTATTATCTAAAGATTATTTATTTAAGAGGTGCTGTGGTTTGTATCAGTTTCATACGCAGAGTTGAACTTCATATGGTCCGTATGAGTAGGAAACACAGTTCTTTGTTTCAGGGCATGCTCATTGTTCTTGCTGCATTTTACAATTTGGAGCTTGCTTCTTGCATTAAAACAGAGTGTGTTTCAGGGATGAGAACTCTGGTCGGAATTTCCCTTCCGAAACGGAGTTAAAACCCCATGATGTGTGTGTTCCTACAAGCAAGAATTCATTTCTGGTAAACAATGTGAATTTTCGGCTCAAATGATTTTACACAGTTCTAGTACCCAACACAATTATCACTAATAACTAAAGAGAATTTATGTAAGAGGAGCTGTGGTCTGTATCAGTTTCATCAGCAGAGTTGAACTACATATGGTCTGTATGAGTAGAAAACACAGTTCTATGTTTCAGGGCATGCTCATGGTTCTTGCTGTATTTTAGAATCTGGAAAGAAGAGCTTGCTTCTTGCCTTAATACAGAGTGTGTTTCAGTGATGAGAACTCTGGTCTGAATTTCCCTTCAGAAACGGAGTTAAACCCCAGGATCTGTGTCTTCCAACAAGCAAGAGTTCATTTCATGTAAACCAAGAGAATTTTTGGCTCAAATGATTTTTCGCAGTTCACGTATCCAACGTGATTCTCACTATTAACTAAAGAGGATTTATGTAAGAGGAGCTGTGGTTTGTATCAGTTTCATAAGCGGAGTTGAACTACATATGGTCTGTATGAGTAGGAAACACAGTTCTGTGTTTCAGGGCATGCTCATGGTTCTTGCTGTATTTTAGAATCTGGAAAGAAGAGCTTGCTTCTTGCTTTAAAACAGAGTGTGTTTCAGGGCTGAGAACTCTGGTCTGAATTTCCCTTCAGAAACGGAGTTAAACCCCAGGATCTGTGTCTTCCTACAAGCAAGAGTTCATTTCTGGTAAACTCAGTGAATTTTGGGCTCAAATGGTTTTTCGCAGTTCACGAACCCACCGCGATTCTCACTATTAACAACAGAGAATTTATGTAAGAGGAGTTGTTGGTTGTATCAGTTTCATAAGCAGAGTTTAACTACATATGGTCTGTATTAGAAGGAAAAACAGTTCTTTTTTCTGGACATGCTCATGGTTCTTACTGTATTGGGGGCGGAGGAAAGAAGAGGAGGATTCTTGCCTTAAAACAGAGTGTGTTCAGGGCTGAGAACTCTGGTCTGAATTTCCCTTCAGAAACGGAGTTAAACCCCAGGATCTGTGTCTTCCTACAAGCAAGAGTTCAATTCTGTTAAACCAAGTGAATTTTGGGCTCAAATGATTTTACACAGTTCAAAAAAAACAACACGATTCTCGCTATTAACTAAAGAGCATTTATTTAAGAGGTGCTGTGGTTTGTATCAGTTTCATAAGCAGAGTTGATCAACATATGGTCTGTATGAGTAAGAAACACAGTTCTTTTTTGAGGGCATGCTCATGGTTCTTGCTGTATTGGAGATACTGGAAAGAAGAGCTTGCTTCTTGCATTAAAACAGAGCGTGTTTCATGAATGAGATCTCTGGTCTGAATTTCCCTTCAGAAACGGAGTTAAACCCCAGGATCTGTGTCTTCCAACAAGCAAGAGTTCATTTCATGTAAACCAAGAGAATTTTCGGCTCAAATGATTTTTCGCAGTTCACGTATCCAACGTGATTCTCACTATTAACTAAAGAGGATTTATGTAAGAGGAGCTGTGGTTTGTATCAGTTTCATAAGCGGAGTTGAACTACATATGGTCTGTATGAGTAGGAAACACAGTTCTGTGTTTCAGGGCATGCTCATGGTTCCTGCTGTATTTTAGAATCTGGAAAGAAGAGCTTGCTTCTTGCTTTAAAACAGAGTGTGTTTCAGGGATGAGAACTCTTTTCTGAATTTCCCTTCAGAAACGGAGTTAAACCCCAGGATCTCTGTCTTCCTACAAGAAAGATTTCATTTCTGGAAAACACAATGAATTTTGCGCTCAAATGATTTTACACAGTTCATGAACCCAACGCGATTCTCACTATTAATGAAAGAGAATCTATGTAAGAGGAGTTGTGGGTTGTATCAGCTTCATCAGCAGAGTTGAACTACATATGGTCTGTATGAGTAGGAAACACAGTTCTGTGTTTCAGGGCATGCTCATGGTTCTTGCTGTATTTTAGAATCTGGAAAGAAGAGCTTGCTTCTTGCTTTAAAACAGAGTGTGTTTCAGTTAAGAGAACTCTGATCTGAATTTCCCATCAGAAACGCTGTTACACCCCAGTATCTGTGTCTTCCTACCAGAAAGAGTTCATTTCTGGTAAACCAAGTGAATTTTGGGCTCAAATGATTTTACAGAGTTCAAAAAACCAATGACATTCTCACTATTATCTAAAGATTATTTATTTAAGAGGTGCTGTGGTTTGTATCAGTTTCATATGCAGAGTTGAACTTCATATGGTCCATATGAGTAGGAAACACAGTTCTTTGTTTCAGGGCATGCTCATTGTTCTTGCTGCATTTTACAATTTGGAGCTTGCTTCTTGCTTTAAAACAGAGTGTGTTTCAGGGATGAGAACTCTGGTCGGAATTTCCCTTCCGAAACGGAGTTAAAACCCCATGATGTGTGTGTTCCTACAAGCAAGAATTCATTTCTGGTAAACAATGTGAATTTTCGGCTCAAATGATTTTACACAGTTCTAGTACCCAACACAATTATCACTAATAACTAAAGAGAATTTATGTAAGAGGAGCTGTGGTCTGTATCAGTTTCATCAGCAGAGTTGAACTACATATGGTCTGTATGAGTAGAAAACACAGTTCTATGTTTCAGGGCATGCTCATGGTTCTTGCTGTATTTTAGAATCTGGAAAGAAGAGCTTGCTTCTTGCCTTAATACAGAGTGTGTTTCAGTGATGAGAACTCTGGTCTGAATTTCCCTTCAGAAACGGAGTTAAACCCCAGGATCTGTGTCTTCCAACAAGCAAGAGTTCATTTCATGTAAACCAAGAGAATTTTTGGCTCAAATGATTTTTCGCAGTTCACGTATCCAACGTGATTCTCACTATTAACTAAAGAGGATTTATGTAAGAGGAGCTGTGGTTTGTATCAGTTTCATAAGCGGAGTTGAACTACATATGGTCTGTATGAGTAGGAAACACAGTTCTGTGTTTCAGGGCATGCTCATGGTTCTTGCTGTATTTTAGAATCTGGAAAGAAGAGCTTGCTTCTTGCTTTAAAACAGAGTGTGTTTCAGGGCTGAGAACTCTGGTCTGAATTTCCCTTCAGAAACGGAGTTAAACCCCAGGATCTGTGTCTTCCTACAAGCAAGAGTTCATTTCTGGTAAACTCAGTGAATTTTGGGCTCAAATGGTTTTTCGCAGTTCACGAACCCACCGCGATTCTCACTATTAAGAACAGAGAATTTATGTAAGAGGAGTTGTTGGTTGTATCAGTTTCATAAGCAGAGTTTAACTACATATGGTCTGTATTAGAAGGAAAAACAGTTCTTTTTTCTGGACATGATCATGGTTCTTACTGTATTGGGGGCGGAGGAAAGAAGAGGAGGATTCTTGCCTTAAAACAGAGTGTGTTCAGGGCTGAGAACTCTGGTCTGAATTTCCCTTCAGAAACGGAGTTAAACCCCAGGATCTGTGTCTTCCTACAAGCAAGAGTTCAATTCTGTTAAACCAAGTGAATTTTGGGCTCAAATGATTTTACACAGTTCAAAAAAAACAACACGATTCTCGCTATTAACTAAAGAGCATTTATTTAAGAGGTGCTGTGGTTTGTATCAGTTTCATAAGCAGAGTTGATCAACATATGGTCTGTATGAGTAAGAAACACAGTTCTTTTTTGAGGGCATGCTCATGGTTCTTGCTGTATTGGAGATACTGGAAAGAAGAGCTTGCTTCTTGCATTAAAACAGAGCGTGTTTCATGAATGAGATCTCTGGTCTGAATTTCCCTTCAGAAACGGAGTTAAACCCCAGGATCTGTGTCTTCCAACAAGCAAGAGTTCATTTCATGTAAACCAAGAGAATTTTCGGCTCAAATGATTTTTCGCAGTTCACGTATCCAACGTGATTCTCACTATTAACTAAAGAGGATTTATGTAAGAGGAGCTGTGGTTTGTATCAGTTTCATAAGCGCAGTTGAACTACATATGGTCTGTATGAGTAGGAAACACAGTTCTGTGTTTCAGGGCATGCTCATGGTTCCTGCTGTATTTTAGAATCTGGAAAGAAGAGCTTGCTTCTTGCTTTAAAACAGAGTGTGTTTCAGGGATGAGAACTCTTTTCTGAATTTCCCTTCAGAAACGGAGTTAAACCCCAGGATCTCTGTCTTCCTACAAGAAAGATTTCATTTCTGGAAAACACAATGAATTTTGCGCTCAAATGATTTTACACAGTTCATGAACCCAACGCGATTCTCACTATTAATGAAAGAGAATCTATGTAAGAGGAGTTGTGGGTTGTATCAGCTTCATCAGCAGAGTTGAACTACATATGGTCTGTATGAGTAGGAAACACAGTTCTGTGTTTCAGGGCATGCTCATGGTTCTTGCTGTATTTTAGAATCTGGAAAGAAGAGCTTGCTTCTTGCTTTAAAACAGAGTGTGTTTCAGTTAAGAGAACTCTGATCTGAATTTCCCATCAGAAACGCTGTTACACCCCAGTATCTGTGTCTTCCTACCAGAAAGAGTTCATTTCTGGTAAACCAAGTGAATTTTGGGCTCAAATGATTTTACAGAGTTCAAAAAACCAATGACATTCTCACTATTATCTAAAGATTATTTATTTAAGAGGTGCTGTGGTTTGTATCAGTTTCATATGCAGAGTTGAACTTCATATGGTCCATATGAGTAGGAAACACAGTTCTTTGTTTCAGGGCATGCTCATTGTTCTTGCTGCATTTTACAATTTGGAGCTTGCTTCTTGCTTTAAAACAGAGTGTGTTTCAGGGATGAGAACTCTGGTCGGAATTTCCCTTCCGAAACGGAGTTAAAACCCCATGATGTGTGTGTTCCTACAAGCAAGAATTCATTTCTGGTAAACAATGTGAATTTTCGGCTCAAATGATTTTACACAGTTCTAGTACCCAACACAATTATCACTAATAACTAAAGAGAATTTATGTAAGAGGAGCTGTGGTCTGTATCAGTTTCATCAGCAGAGTTGAACTACATATGGTCTGTATGAGTAGAAAACACAGTTCTATGTTTCAGGGCATGCTCATGGTTCTTGCTGTATTTTAGAATCTGGAAAGAAGAGCTTGCTTCTTGCCTTAATACAGAGTGTGTTTCAGTGATGAGAACTCTGGTCTGAATTTCCCTTCAGAAACGGAGTTAAACCCCAGGATCTGTGTCTTCCAACAAGCAAGAGTTCATTTCATGTAAACCAAGAGAATTTTTGGCTCAAATGATTTTTCGCAGTTCACGTATCCAACGTGATTCTCACTATTAACTAAAGAGGATTTATGTAAGAGGAGCTGTGGTTTGTATCAGTTTCATAAGCGGAGTTGAACTACATATGGTCTGTATGAGTAGGAAACACAGTTCTGTGTTTCAGGGCATGCTCATGGTTCTTGCTGTATTTTAGAATCTGGAAAGAAGAGCTTGCTTCTTGCTTTAAAACAGAGTGTGTTTCAGGGCTGAGAACTCTGGTCTGAATTTCCCTTCAGAAACGGAGTTAAACCCCAGGATCTGTGTCTTCCTACAAGCAAGAGTTCATTTCTGGTAAACTCAGTGAATTTTGGGCTCAAATGGTTTTTCGCAGTTCACGAACCCACCGCGATTCTCACTATTAAGAACAGAGAATTTATGTAAGAGGAGTTGTTGGTTGTATCAGTTTCATAAGCAGAGTTTAACTACATATGGTCTGTATTAGAAGGAAAAACAGTTCTTTTTTCTGGACATGCTCATGGTTCTTACTGTATTGGGGGCGGAGGAAAGAAGAGGAGGATTCTTGCCTTAAAACAGAGTGTGTTCAGGGCTGAGAACTCTGGTCTGAATTTCCCTTCAGAAACGGAGTTAAACCCCAGGATCTGTGTCTTCCTACAAGCAAGAGTTCAATTCTGTTAAACCAAGTGAATTTTGGGCTCAAATGATTTTACACAGTTCAAAAAAAACAACACGATTCTCGCTATTAACTAAAGAGCATTTATTTAAGAGGTGCTGTGGTTTGTATCAGTTTCATAAGCAGAGTTGATCAACATATGGTCTGTATGAGTAAGAAACACAGTTCTTTTTTGAGGGCATGCTCATGGTTCTTGCTGTATTGGAGATACTGGAAAGAAGAGCTTGCTTCTTGCATTAAAACAGAGCGTGTTTCATGAATGAGATCTCTGGTCTGAATTTCCCTTCAGAAACGGAGTTAAACCCCAGGATCTGTGTCTTCCAACAAGCAAGAGTTCATTTCATGTAAACCAAGAGAATTTTCGGCTCAAATGATTTTTCGCAGTTCACGTATCCAACGTGATTCTCACTATTAACTAAAGAGGATTTATGTAAGAGGAGCTGTGGTTTGTATCAGTTTCATAAGCGGAGTTGAACTACATATGGTCTGTATGAGTAGGAAACACAGTTCTGTGTTTCAGGGCATGCTCATGGTTCCTGCTGTATTTTAGAATCTGGAAAGAAGAGCTTGCTTCTTGCTTTAAAACAGAGTGTGTTTCAGGGATGAGAACTCTTTTCTGAATTTCCCTTCAGAAACGGAGTTAAACCCCAGGATCTCTGTCTTCCTACAAGAAAGATTTCATTTCTGGAAAACACAATGAATTTTGCGCTCAAATGATTTTACACAGTTCATGAACCCAACGCGATTCTCACTATTAACTAAAGAACATTTATGTAAGAGGAGCTGTGGTCTGTATCAGTTTCATCAGCAGAGATGAACTACATATGGTCTGTATGAGTAGGAAACACAGTTCTGTGTTTCAGGGCATGCTCATGGTTCCTGCTGTATTTTAAAATCTGGAAAGAAGAGCTTGCTTCTTGCTTTAAAACAGAGTGTGTTTCAGGGATGAGAACTCTTTTCTGAATTTCCCTTCAGAAACGGAGTTAAACCCCAGGATCTGTGTCTTCCTACAAGCAAGAGTTTATTTCTGGTAAACCAAGTGAATTTTGGGCTCAAATGATTTTACACAGTTCAAAAACCCAATGCCATTCTCACTATTATCTAAAGATTATTTATTTAAGAGGTGCTGTGGTTTGTATCAGTTTCATATGCAGAGTTGAACTTCATATGGTCCATATGAGTAGGAAACACAGTTCTTTGTTTCAGGGCATGCTCATTGTTCTTGCTGCATTTTACAATTTGGAGCTTGCTTCTTGCTTTAAAACAGAGTGTGTTTCAGGGATGAGAACTCTGGTCGGAATTTCCCTTCCGAAACGGAGTTAAAACCCCATGATGTGTGTGTTCCTACAAGCAAGAATTCATTTCTGGTAAACAATGTGAATTTTCGGCTCAAATGATTTTACACAGTTCTAGTACCCAACACAATTATCACTAATAACTAAAGAGAATTTATGTAAGAGGAGCTGTGGTCTGTATCAGTTTCATCAGCAGAGTTGAACTACATATGGTCTGTATGAGTAGAAAACACAGTTCTATGTTTCAGGGCATGCTCATGGTTCTTGCTGTATTTTAGAATCTGGAAAGAAGAGCTTGCTTCTTGGCTTAATACAGAGTGTGTTTCAGTGATGAGAACTCTGGTCTGAATTTCCCTTCAGAAACGGAGTTAAACCCCAGGATCTGTGTCTTCCTACAAGCAAGAGTTCATTTCTGGTAAACTCAGTGAATTTTGGGCTCAAATGGTTTTTCGCAGTTCACGAACCCACCGCGATTCTCACTATTAACAAAAGAGAATTTATGTAAGAGGAGATGTTGGTTGTATCAGTTTCATAAGCAGAGTTTAACTACATATGGTCTGTATTAGAAGGAAAAACAGTTCTTTTTTCTGGGCATGCTCATGGTTCTTACTGTATTGGGGACGGAGGAAAGAAGAGGAGGATTCTTGCCTTAAAACAGAGTGTGTTCAGGGCTGAGAACTCTGGTCTGAATTTCCCTTCAGAAACGGAGTTAAACCCCAGGATCTGTGTCTTCCTACAAGCAAGAGTTCAATTCTGTTAAACCAAGTGAATTTTGGGCTCAAATGATTTTACACAGTTCAAAAAAAAAAACAACACGATTCTAGCTATTAACTAAAGAGCATTTATTTAAGAGGTGCTGTGGTTTGTATCAGTTTCATAAGCAGAGTTGATCAACATATGGTCTGTATGAGTAAGAAACACAGTTCCTTTTTGAGGGCATGCTCATGGTTCTTGCTGTATTGGAGACACTGGAAAGAAGAGCTTGCTTCTTGCATTAAAACAGAGCGTGTTTCATGGATGAGATCTCTGGTCTGAATTTCCCTTCAGAAACGGAGTTAAACCCCAGGATCTGTGTCTTCCAACAAGCAAGAGTTCATTTCATGTAAACCAAGAGAATTTTCGGCTCAAATGATTTTTCGCAGTTCACGTATCCAACGTGATTCTCACTATTAACTAAAGAGGATTTATGTAAGAGGAGCTGTGGTTTGTATCAGTTTCATAAGCGGAGTTGAACTACATATGGTCTGTATGAGTAGGAAACACAGTTCTGTGTTTCAGGGCATGCTCATGGTTCTTGCTGTATTTTAGAATCTGGAAAGAAGAGCTTGCTTCTTGCTTTAAAACAGAGTGTGTTTCAGGGATGAGAACTCTTTTCTGAATTTCCCTTCAGAAACGGAGTTAAACCCCAGGATCTGTGTCTTCCTACAAGCAAGAGTTCATTTCTGGTAAACTCAGTGAATTTTGGGCTCAAATGATTTTTCCCAGTTCACGAACCCAACGCGATTCTCACTATTAACGAAAGAGAATTTATGTAAGAGGAGTTGTGGGTTGTATCAGCTTCATCAGCAGAGTTGAACTCCATATGGTCTGTATGAGTAGGAAACACAGTTCTTTGTTTCAGGGCAGGCTCATTGTTCTTGCTGCATTTTACAATCTGGAGCTTGCTTCTTGCTTTAAAACAGAGTGTGTTTCAGGGCTGAGAACTCTGGTCTGATTTTCCCTTCAGAAAGGGAGTTAAGTCCCAGGATCTCTGTCTTCCTACAAGCAAGAGTTCATTTCTGGTTAACCCAGTGAATTTTGGGCTCAAATGATTTTTCGCAGTTCACGAACCCAATGCTATTCTCACTATTAACTAAAGAGGATTTATGTAAGAGGAGCTGTGGTCTGTATCAGTTTCATCAGCAGAGTTGAACTACATATGGTCCGTATGAGTAGGAAACACAGTTCTGTTTTTCTGGGCATGCTTCTTTTTCTTGCTGTTTTGAAGAGGCTTGAAAGAAGAGCTTGCTTCTTGCATTAAAACAGAGCGTGTTTCATGGATGAGATCTCTGGTCTGAATTTCCTTTCAGAAACGGAGTTAAACCCCAGTATCTGTGTCTTCCTACAAGCCAGAGTTCATTTCTTGTAAACCAAGTGAATTTTTGGCTCAAATGATTTTTCACAGTTCAAGAACCCAACCTGATACTCACTATTAACTAAAGAGGATTTATGTAAGTGGAGCTCTGGTTTGTATCAGTTTCATCAGCTGAGTTGAACTACATATGGTCCGTATGAGTAGGAAACACAATTCTTTTTTTTCTGGGCATGCTCATTGTTCTTGATGTATTTTAGAATCTGGACAGAAGAGCTTGCTTCTTGCGTGAAAACAGAGTGTGTTTGATTGATCAGAACACTGCTCTGAATTTCCCTTCAGAAACGGAGTTAACCCCAGGATCTCTGTCTTCCTACAAGCAAGAATATATTTCAGAAAACAAAGTGAATTTTGGGCTCAAATGATTTTACACAGTTCAAAATTCAATGCGATTCTCACTATTAACTAAAGATTATTTATTTAAGAGTTGCTGTGGTTTGTATCAGTTTCATATGCAGAGTTGAACTACATATGGTCCGTATGAGTAGGAAACACAATTCTTTTTTTTTCTGGGCATGCTCATTGTTCTTGATGTATTTTAGAATCTGGAAAGAAGAGCTTGCTTCTTGCATGAAAAGGAGTGTGTTTCATTGATGAGAACACTGCTCTGAATTTCCCTTCAGAAACGGAGTTAAACCCCAGGATCTGTGTCTTCCTACAAGCAAGAGTTTATTTCTGGTAAACTCAGTGAATTTTGGGCTCAAATGATTTTTCCCAGTTCATGAACCCAACGAGATTCTCACTATTAATGAAAGAGAATTTATGTAAGAGGAATTGTGGGTTGTATCAGCTTCATCAGCAGAGTTGAACTACATATGGTCTGTATGAGTAGGAAACACAGTTCTGTGTTTCAGGGCATGCTCATGGTTCTTGCTGTATTTTAGAATCTGGAAAGAAGAGATAGCTTCTTGCTTTAAAACAGAGTGTGTTTCAGGTATGAGAACTCTGGTCTGAATTTCCCATCAGAAACGCAGTTAAACCCCAGGATCTGTGTCTTCCTACCAGAAAGAGTTCATTTCTGGTAAACCAAGTGAATTTTGGGCTGAAATGATTTTACAATGTTCAAAAACCCAATGCGATTCTCACTATTATCTAAAGATTATTTATTTAAGAGGTGCTGTGGTTTGTATCAGTTTCATACGCAGAATTGAACTTCATATGGTCCGTATGAGTAGGAATCACAGTTCTTTTTTTCAGGGCATGCTCATTGTTCTTGCTGCATTTTACAATTTGGAGCTTGCTTCTTGCTTTAAAACAGAGTGTGTTTCAGGGATGAGAACTCTGGTCGGAATTTCCCTTCAGAAACGGAGTTAAAACCCCATGATGTGTGTGATCCTACAAGCAAGAATTCATTTCTGGTAAACAATGTGAATTTTCGGCTCAAATGATTTTCCACAGTTCTAGTACCCAACACGATTATCACTAATAACTAAAGAGAATTTATGTAAGAGGAGCTGTGGTCTGTATCAGTTTCATCAGCAGAGTTTAACTACATATGGTCTGTATGAGTAGGAAACACAGTTCTGTGTTTCAGGGCATGCTCATGGTTCTTGCTGTATTTTAGAATCTGGAAAGAAGAGCTTGCTTCTTGCCTTAAAACAGAGTGTATTTCAGGGATGAGAACTCTGGTCTGAATTTCCGTTCAGAAACGGAGTTAAACAACTGCATGTATGTCTTCCTACAAGCAAGAGTTCATTTCTGGTGAAACCAGTGAATTTTGGGCTCAAATGATTTTTCGCAGTTCACGAACCCAACGCTATTCTCACTATTAACTAAAGAGCATTTATGTAAGAGGAGCTGTGGTTTGTATCAGTTTTATAAGAGAGTTGAACTACATATGATCCGTATGAGTAGGAAACACAATTCTTTTTTTTTCTGGGCATGCTCATTGTTCTTGATGTATTTTAGAATCTGGAAAGAAGAGCTTGCTTCTTGCGTGAAAACAGAGTGTGTTTCATTGATGAGAACACTGCTCTGAATTTCCCTTCAGAAACGGAGTTAAACCCCAGGATCTGTGTCTTCCTACAAGCAAGAGTTCATTTCTCATTAACCCAGTGAATTTTGGGCTCAAATGATTATTTGCACTTCACGAACCCAATGCGATTCTCACTATTAACGAAAGAGAATTTATGTAAGAGGAGTTGTGGGTTGTATCAGTTTCATAAGCAGAGTTTAACTACATATGGACTGTATGAGTAGGAAAAACAGTTCTATTCTGGGCATGCTCATGGTTCTTACTGTATTGGGGACTGAGGAAAGAAGAGGAGGATTCTTGCCTTAAAACAGAGTGTGTTCAAGGCTGAGAACTCTTGTCTGAATTTCCCTTCAGAAACGGAGTTAAACCCCAGGATCTGTGTTTTCCTCTCAGAAAGAGTTCATTTCTGGTAAACCAAGTGAATTTTGGGCTCAAATGATTTTACACAGTTCAAAAACCCAATGCGATTCTCACTATTATCTAAAGATTATTTATTTAAGAGGTGCTGTGGTTTGTATCAGTTTCATACACAGAGTTGAACTCCATATGGTCGGTATGAGTAGGAAACACAGTTCTTTTTTTCAGGGCATGCTCATTGTTCTTGCTGCATTTTACAATCTGGAGGTTGCTTCTTGCGTCAAAACAGAGTGTGTTTCAGGGCTGAGAACTCTGGTCTGATTTTCCCTTCAGAAACGGAGTTAAATCCCAGGATCTCTGTCTTCCTACAAGCAAGAGTTCATTTCTGGTTAACCCAGTGAATTTTGGGCTCAAATGATTTTTCGCAGTTCACGAACCCAATGCTATTCTCACTATTAACTAAAGAGGATTTATGTAAGAGGAGCTGTGGTCTGTATCAGTTTCATCAGCAGAGTTGAACTACATATGGTCCGTATGAGTAGGAAACACAGTTCTTTTTTTCTGGGCATGCTTCTTTTTCTTGCTGTTTTGAAGAGGCTGGAAAGAAGAGCTTGCTTTTTGTCTTAAAACAGAGTGTATTTCAGGGATGAGAACTCTGGTCTGAATTTCCGTTCAGAAACGGAGTTAAACAACTGCATGTATGTCTTCCTACAAGCAAGAGTACTTTTCTGGTGAAACCAGTAAATTTTGGGCTCAAATGATTTTTCGCAGTTCACGAACCCAACGCTATTCTCACTATTAACTAAAGAGCATTTATGTAAGAGGAGCTGTGGTTTGTATCACTTTTATAAGAGAGTTGAACTACATATGGTCCGTATGAGTAGGAAACACAATTCTTTTTTTTTCTGGGCATGCTCATTGTTCTTGATGTATTTTAGAATCTGGAAAGAAGAGCTTCCTTCTTGCGTGAAAACAGAGTGTGTTTCATTGATGAGAACACTGCTCTGAATTTCCCTTCAGAAACGGAGTTAAACCCCAGGATCTCTGTCTTCCTAAAAGAAAGATTTCATTTCTGGAAAACACAATGAATTTTGGGCTCAAATGATTTTACACAGTTCATGAACCCAACGCGATTCTCACTATTAACTAAAGAACATTTATGTAAGAGGAGCTGTGTTCTGTATCATTTTCATCAGCAGAGATGAACTACATATGGTCTATATGAGTAGGAAACACAGTTCTGTGTTTCAGGGCATGCTCATGGTTCCTGCTGTAATTTAGAATCTGGAAAGAAGAGCTTGCTTCTTGCTTTAAAACAGAGTGTGTTTCAGGGATGAGAACTCTTTTCTGAATTTCCCTTCAGAAACGGAGTTAAACCCCAGGATCTGTGTCTTCCTACAAGCAAGAGTTCAATTCTGTTAAACCAAGTGAATTTTGGGCTCAAATGATTTTACACAGTTCAAAAAAAACAACACGATTCTCGCTATTAACTAAAGAGCATTTATTTAAGAGGTGCTGTGGTTTGTATCAGTTTCATAAGCAGAGTTGATCTACATATGGTCTGTATGAGTAAGAAACACAGTTCTTTTTTGAGGGCATGCTCATGGTTCTTGCTGTATTGGAGACACTGGAAAGAAGAGCTTGCTTCTTGCATTAAAACAGAGCGTGTTTCATGGATGAGATCTCTTGTCTGAATTTCCCTTCCGAAACGGAGTTAAACCCCAGGATCTGTGTCTTCCAACAAGCAAGAGTTCATTTCATGTAAACCAAGAGAATTTTCGGCTCAAATGATTTTACACAGTACAAAAACCCAATACGATTCTCACTATTATCTAAAGATTATTTATTTAAGAGGTGCTGTGGTTTGTATCAGTTTCATACACAGAGTTGAACTCCATATGGTCTGTATGAGTAGGAAACACAGTTCTTTGTTTCAGGGCATGCTCATTGTTCTTGCTGCGTTTTACAATCTGGAGCTTGCTTCTTGCGTTAAAACAGAGTGTGTTTCAGGGCTGAGAACTCTGGTCTGATTTTCCCTTCAGAAACGGACTTAAATCCCAGGATCTCTGTCTTCCTACAAGCAAGAGTTCATTTCTGGTTAACCCAGTGAATTTTGGGCTCAAATGATTTTTCGCAGTTCACGAAACCAATGCTATTCTCACTATTAACTAAAGAGGTTTTATATAAGAGGAGCTGTGGTCTGTATCAGTTTCATCAGCAGAGTTGAACTACATATGGTCCGAATGAGTAGGAAACACAGTTCTTTTTTTCTGTGCATGCTTCTTTTTCTTGCTGTTTTGAAGAGGCTGGAAAGAAGAGCTTGCTTCTTGCATTAAAACAGAGCGTGTTTCATGGATGAGATCTCTGGTCTGAATTTCCCTTCAGAAACGGAGTTAAACCCCAGGATCTGTGTCTTCCTACAAGAAAGATTTCATTTCTGGTAAACTCAGTGAATTTTGGGCTCAAATGATTTTTCCCAGTTCATGAACCCAACGAGATTCTCACTATTAATGAAAGAGAATCTATGTAAGAGGAGTTGTGGGTTGTATCAGCTTCATCAGCAGAGTTGAACTACATATGGTCTGTATGAGTAGGAAACACAGTTCTGTGTTTCAGGGCATGCTCATGGTTCTTGCTGTATTTTAGAATCTGGAAAGAAGAGCTTGCTTCTTGCTTTAAAACAGAGTGTGTTTCAGGTATGAGAACTCTGGTCTGAATTTCCCATCAGAAACGCAGTTACACCCCAGTATCTGTGTCTTCCTACCAGAAAGAGTTCATTTCTGGTAAACCAAGTGAATTTTGGGCTCAAATGATTTTACACAGTTCAAAAACCCAATGCCATTCTCACTATTATCTAAAGATTATTTATTTAAGAGGTGCTGTGGTTTGTATCAGTTTCATACGCAGAGTTGAACTTCATATGGTCCGTATGAGTAGGAAACACAGTTCTTTGTTTCAGGGCATGCTCATTGTTCTTGCTGCATTTTACAATTTGGAGCTTGCTTCTTGCTTTAAAACAGAGTGTGTTTCAGGGATGAGAACTCTGGTCGGAATTTCCCTTCCGAAACGGAGTTAAAACCCCATGATGTGTGTGTTCCTACAAGCAAGAATTCATTTCTGGTAAACAATGTGAATTTTCGGCTCAAATGATTTTACACAGTTCTAGTACCCAACACAATTATCACTAATAACTAAAGAGAATTTATGTAAGAGGAGCTGTGGTCTGTATCAGTTTCATCAGCAGAGTTGAACTACATATGGTCTGTATGAGTACAAAACACAGTTCTATGTTTCAGGGCATGCTCATGGTTCTTGCTGTATTTTAGAATCTGGAAAGAAGAGCTTGCTTCTTGGCTTAATACAGAGTGTGTTTCAGTGATGAGAACTCTGGTCTGAATTTCCCTTCAGAAACAGAGTTAAACCCCAGGATCTGTGTCTTCCTACAAGCAAGAGTTCATTTCTGGTAAACTCAGTGAATTTTGGGCTCAAATGGTTTTTCGCAGTTCACGAACCCACCGCGATTCTCACTATTAACAAAAGAGAATTTATGTAAGAGGAGTTGTTGGTTGTATCAGTTTCATAAGCAGAGTTTAACTACATATGGTCTGTATTAGAAGGAAAAACAGTTCTTTTTTCTGGGCATGCTCATGGTTCTTACTGTATTGGGGACGGAGGAAAGAAGGGGAGGATTCTTGCCTTAAAACAGAGTGTGTTCAGGGCTGAGAACTCTGGTCTGAATTTCCCTTCAGAAACGGAGTTAAACCCCAGGATCTGTGTCTTCCTACAAGCAAGAGTTCAATTCTGTTAAACCAAGTGAATTTTGGGCTCAAATGATTTTACACAGTTCAAAATAAACAACACGATTCTCGCTATTAACTAAAGAGCATTTATTTAAGAGGTGCTGTGGTTTGTATCAGTTTCATAAGCAGAGTTGATCAACATATGGTCTGTATGAGTAAGAAACACAGTTCCTTTTTGAGGGCATGCTCATGGTTCTTGCTGTATTGGAGACACTGGAAAGAAGAGCTTGCTTCTTGCATTAAAACAGAGCGTGTTTCATGGATGAGATCTCTGGTCTGAATTTCCCTTCAGAAACGGAGTTAAACCCCAGGATCTGTGTCTTCCAACAAGCAAGAGTTCATTTCATGTAAACCAAGAGAATTTTCGGCTCAAATGATTTTTCGCAGTTCACGTATCCAACGTGATTCTCACTATTAACTAAAGAGGATTTATGTAAGAGGAGCTGTGGTTTGTATCAGTTTCATAAGCGGAGTTGAACTACATATGGTCTGTATGAGTAGGAAACACAGTTCTGTGTTTCAGGGCATGCTCATGGTTCTTGCTGTATTTTAGAATCTGGAAAGAAGAGCTTGCTTCTTGCTTTAAAACAGAGTGTGTTTCAGGGATGAGAACTCTTTTCTGAATTTCCCTTCAGAAACGGAGTTAAACCCCAGGATCTCTGTCTTCCTACAAGAAAGATTTCATTTCTGGAAAACACAATGAATTTTGGGCTCAAATGATTTTACACAGTTCATGAACCCAACGCGATTCTCACTATTAACGAAAGAGAATTTATGTAAGAGGAGTTGTGGGTTGTATCAGCTTCATCAGCAGAGTTGAACTCCATATGGTCCGTATGAGTAGGAAACACAGTTCTTTGTTTCAGGGCAGGCTCATTGTTCTTGCTGCATTTTACAATCTGGAGCTTGCTTCTTGCTTTAAAACAGAGTGTGTTTCAGGGCTGAGAACTCTGGTCTGATTTTCCCTTCAGAAAGGGAGTTAAGTCCCAGGATCTCTGTCTTCCTACAAGCAAGAGTTCATTTCTGGTTAACCCAGTGAATTTTGGGCTCAAATGATTTTTCGCAGTTCACGAACCCAATGCTATTCTCCCTATTAACTAAAGAGGATTTATGTAAGAGGAGCTGTGGTCTGTATCAGTTTCATCAGCAGAGTTGAACTACATATGGTCCGTATGAGTAGGAAACACAGTTCTTTTTTTCTGGGCATGCTTCTTTTTCTTGCTGTTTTGAAGAGGCTTGAAAGAAGAGCTTGCTTCTTGCATTAAAACAGAGCGTGTTTCATGGATGAGATCTCTGGTCTGAATTTCCCTTCAGAAACGGAGTTAAACCCCAGTATCTGTGTCTTCCTACAAGCCAGAGTTCATTTCTTGTAAACCAAGTGAATTTTTGGCTCAAATGATTTTTCACAGTTCAAGAACCCAACCTGATACTCACTATTAACTAACGAGGATTTATGTAAGTGGAGCTCTGGTTTGTATCAGTTTCATCAGCTGAGTTGAACTACATATGGTCCGTATGAGTAGGAAACACAATTCTTTTTTTTTCTGGGCATGCTCATTGTTCTTGATGTATTTTAGAATCTGGACAGAAGAGCTTGCTTCTTGCGTGAAAACAGAGTGTGTTTGATTGATCAGAACACTGCTCTGAATTTCCCTTCAGAAACGGAGTTAACCCCAGGATCTCTGTCTTCCTACAAGCAAGAATTCATTTCAGAAAACAAAGTGAATTTTGGGCTCAAATGATTTTACACAGTTCAAAATTCAATGCGATTCTCACTATTAACTAAAGATTATTTATTTAAGAGTTGCTGTGGTTTGTATCAGTTTCATATGCAGAGTTGAACTACATATGGTCCGTATGAGTAGGAAACACAATTCTTTTTTTTTCTGGGCATGCTCATTGTTCTTGATGTATTTTAGAATCTGGAAAGAAGAGCTTGCTTCTTGCATGAAAACAGAGTGTGTTTCATTGATGAGAACACTGCTCTGAATTTCCCTTCAGAAACGGAGTTAAACCCCAGGATCTGTGTCTTCCTACAAGCAAGAGTTTATTTCTGGTAAACTCAGTGAATTTTGGGCTCAAATGATTTTTCCCAGTTCATGAACCCAACGAGATTCTCACTATTAATGAAAGAGAATTTATGTAAGAGGAGTTGTGGGTTGTATCAGCTTCATCAGCAGAGTTGAACTACATATGGTCTGTATGAGTAGGAAACACAGTTCTGTGTTTCAGGGCATGCTCATGGTTCTTGCTGTATTTTAGAATCTGGAAAGAAGAGATAGCTTCTTGCTTTAAAACAGAGTGTGTTTCAGGTATGAGAACTCTGGTCTGAATTTCCCATCAGAAACGCAGTTAAACCCCAGGATCTGTGTCTTCCTACCAGAAAGAGTTCATTTCTGGTAAACCAAGTGAATTTTGGGCTGAAATGATTTTACACAGTTCAAAAACCCAATGCGATTCTCACTATTATCTATAGATTATTTATTTAAGAGGTGCTGTGGTTTGTATCAGTTTCATACGCAGAATTGAACTTCATATGGTCCGTATGAGTAGGAATCACAGTTCTTTTTTTCAGGGCATGCTCATTGTTCTTGCTGCATTTTACAATTTGGAGCTTGCTTCTTGCTTTAAAACAGAGTGTGTTTCAGGGATGAGAACTCTGGTCGGAATTTCCCTTCAGAAACGGAGTTAAAACCCCATGATGTGTGTGATCCTACAAGCAAGAATTCATTTCTGGTAAACAATGTGAATTTTCGGCTCAAATGATTTTCCACAGTTCTAGTACCCAACACGATTATCACTAATAACTAAAGAGAATTTATGTAAGAGGAGCTGTGGTCTGTATCAGTTTCATCAGCAGAGTTGAACTACATATGGTCTGTATGAGTAGGAAACACAGTTCTGTGTTTCAGGGCATGCTCATGGTTCTTGCTGTATTTTAGAATCTGGAAAGAAGAGCTTGCTTCTTGCCTTAAAACAGAGTGTATTTCAGGGATGAGAACTCTGGTCTGAATTTCCGTTCAGAAACGGAGTTAAACAACTGCATGTATGTCTTCCTACAAGCAAGAGTTCATTTCTGGTGAAACCAGTGAATTTTGGGCTCAAATGATTTTTCGCAGTTCACGAACCCAACGCTATTCTCACTATTAACTAAAGAGCATTTATGTAAGAGGAGCTGTGGTTTGTATCAGTTTTATAAGAGAGTTGAACTACATATGGTCCGTATGAGTAGGAAACACAATTCTTTTTTTTTCTGGGCATGCTCATTGTTCTTGATGTATTTTAGAATCTGGAAAGAAGAGCTTGCTTCTTGCGTGAAAACAGAGTGTGTTTCATTGATGAGAACACTGCTCTGAATTTCCCTTCAGAAACGGAGTTAAACCCCAGGATCTGTGTCTTCCTACAAGCAAGAGTTCATTTCTCATTAACCCAGTGAATTTTGGGCTCAAATGATTATTTGCACTTCACGAACCCAATGCGATTCTCACTATTAACGAAAGAGAATTTATGTAAGTGGAGTTGTGGGTTGTATCAGTTTCATAAGCAGAGTTTAACTACATATGGTCTGTATGAGAAGGAAAAACAGTTCTATTCTGGGCATGCTCATGGTTCTTACTGTATTGGGGACTGAGGAAAGAAGAGGAGGATTCTTGCCTTAAAACAGAGTGTGTTCAGGGCTGAGAACTCTTGTCTGAATTTCCCTTCAGAAACGGAGTTAAACCCCAGGATCTGTGTTTTCCTCTCAGAAAGAGTTCATTTCTGGTAAACCAAGTGAATTTTGGGCTCAAATGATTTTACACAGTTCAAAAACCCAATGCGATTCTCACTATTATCTAAAGAGCATTTATTTAAGAGGTGCTGTGGTTTGTATCAGTTTCATAAGCAGAGTTGATCTACATATGGTCTGTATGAGTAAGAAACACAGTTCTTTTTTGAGGGCATGCTCATGGTTCTTGCTGTATTGGAGACACTGGAAAGAAGAGCTTGCTTCTTGCATTAAAACAGAGCGTGTTTCATGGATGAGATCTCTGGTCTGAATTTCCCTTCCGAAACGGAGTTAAACCCCAGGATCTGTGTCTTCCAACAAGCAAGAGTTCATTTCATGTAAACCAAGAGAATTTTCGGCTCAAATGATTTTACACAGTTCAAAAACCCAATACGATTCTCACTATTATCTAAAGATTATTTATTTAAGAGGTGCTGTGGTTTGTATCAGTTTCATACACAGAGTTGAACTCCATATGGTCTGTATGAGTAGGAAACACAGTTCTTTGTTTCAGGGCATGCTCATTGTTCTTGCTGCGTTTTACAATCTGGAGCTTGCTTCTTGCGTTAAAACAGAGTGTGTTTCAGGGCTGAGAACTCTGGTCTGATTTTCCCTTCAGAAACGGATTTAAATCCCAGGATCTCTGTCTTCCTACAAGCAAGAGTTCATTTCTGGTTAACCCAGTGAATTTTGGGCTCAAATGATTTTTCGCAGTTCACGAAACCAATGCTATTCTCACTATTAACTAAAGAGGATTTATATAAGAGGAGCTGTGGTCTGTATCAGTTTCATCAGCAGAGTTGAACTACATATGGTCCGTATGAGTAGGAAACACAGTTCTTTATTTCTGTGCATGCTTCTTTTTCTTGCTGTTTTGAAGAGGCTGGAAAGAAGAGCTTGCTTCTTGCATTAAAACAGAGCGTGTTTCATGGATGAGATCTCTGGTCTGAATTTCCCTTCAGAAACGGAGTTAAACCCCAGGATCTGTGTCTTCCTACAAGCAAGAGTTTATTTCTGGTAAACTCAGTGAATTTTGGGCTCAAATGATTTTTCCCAGTTCATGAACCCAACGAGATTCTCACTATTAATGAAAGAGAATCTATGTAAGAGGAGTTGTGGGTTGTATCAGCTTCATCAGCAGAGTTGAACTACATATGGTCTGTATGAGTAGGAAACACAGTTCTGTGTTTCAGGGCATGCTCATGGTTCTTGCTGTATTTTAGAATCTGGAAAGAAGAGATAGCTTCTTGCTTTAAAACAGAGTGTGTTTCAGGTATGAGAACTCTGGTCTGAATTTCCCATCAGAAACGCAGTTACACCCCAGTATCTGTGTCTTCCTACCAGAAAGAGTTCATTTCTGGTAAACCAAGTGAATTTTGGGCTCAAATGATTTTACACAGTTCAAAAACCCAATGCCATTCTCACTATTATCTAAAGATTATTTATTTAAGAGGTGCTGTGGTTTGTATCAGTTTCATACGCAGAGTTGTACTTCCTATGGTCCGTATGAGTAGGAAACACAGTTCTTTGTTTCAGGGCATGCTCATTGTTCTTGCTGCATTTTACAATTTGGAGCTTGCTTCTTGCTTTAAAACAGAGTGTGTTTCAGGGATGAGAACTCTGGTCGGAATTTCCCTTCCGAAACGGAGTTAAAACCCCATGATGTGTGTGTTCCTACAAGCAAGAATTCATTTCTGGTAAACAATGTGAATTTTCGGCTCAAATGATTTTACACAGTTCTAGTACCCAACACAATTATCACTAATAACTAAAGAGAATTTATGTAAGAGGAGCTGTGGTCTGTATCAGTTTCATCAGCAGAGTTGAACTACATATGGTCTGTATGAGTAGAAAACACAGTTCTATGTTTCAGGGCATGCTCATGGTTCTTGCTGTATTTTAGAATCTGGAAAGAAGAGCTTGCTTCTTGGCTTAATACAGAGTGTGTTTCAGTGATGAGAACTCTGGTCTGAATTTCCCTTCAGAAACAGAGTTAAACCCTAGGATCTGTGTCTTCCTACAAGCAAGAGTTCATTTCTGGTAAACTCAGTGAATTTTGGGCTCAAATGGTTTTTCGCAGTTCACGAACCCACCGCGATTCTCACTATTAACAAAAGAGAATTTATGTAAGAGGAGTTGTTGGTTGTATCAGTTTCATAAGCAGAGTTTAACTACATATGGTCGGTATTAGAAGGAAAAACAGTTCTTTTTTCTGGGCATGCTCATGGTTCTTACTGTATTGGGGATGGAGGAAAGAAGGGGAGGATTCTTGCCTAAAACAGAGTGTGTTCAGGGCTGAGAACTCTGGTCTGAATTTCCCTTCAGAAACGGAGTTAAACCCCAGGATCTGTGTCTTCCTACAAGCAAGAGTTCAATTCTGTTAAACCAAGTGAATTTTGGGCTCAAATGATTTTACACAGTTCAAAAAAAAACAACACGATTCTCGCTATTAACTAAAGAGCATTTATTTAAGAGGTGCTGTGGTTTGTATCAGTTTCATAAGCAGAGTTGATCAACATATGGTCTGTATGAGTAAGAAACACAGTTCCTTTTTGAGGGCATGCTCATGGTTCTTGCTGTATTGGAGACACTGGAAAGAAGAGCTTGCTTCTTGCATTAAAACAGAGCGTGTTTCATGGATGAGATCTCTGGTCTGAATTTCCCTTCAGAAACGGAGTTAAACCCCAGGATCTGTGTCTTCCAACAAGCAAGAGTTCATTTCATGTAAACCAAGAGAATTTTCGGCTCAAATGATTTTTCGCAGTTCACGTATCCAACGTGATTCTCACTATTAACTAAAGAGGATTTATGTAAGAGGAGCTGTGGTTTGTATCAGTTTCATAAGCGGAGTTGAACTACATATGGTCTGTATGAGTAGGAAACACAGTTCTGTGTTTCAGGGCATGCTCATGGTTCTTGCTGTATTTTAGAATCTGGAAAGAAGAGCTTGCTTCTTGCTTTAAAACAGAGTGTGTTTCAGGGATGAGAACTCTTTTCTGAATTTCCCTTCAGAAACGGAGTTAAACCCCAGGATCTCTGTCTTCCTACAAGAAAGATTTCATTTCTGGAAAACACAATGAATTTTGGGCTCAAATGATTTTACACAGTTCATGAACCCAACGCGATTCTCACTATTAACGAAAGAGAATTTATGTAAGAGGAGTTGTGGGTTGTATCAGCTTCATCAGCAGAGTTGAACTCCATATGGTCCGTATGAGTAGGAAACACAGTTCTTTGTTTCAGGGCAGGCTCATTGTTCTTGCTGAATTTTACAATCTGGAGCTTGCTTCTTCCTTTAAAACAGAGTGTGTTTCAGGGCTGAGAACTCTGGTCTGATTTTCCCTTCAGAAAGGGAGTTAAGTCCCAGGATCTCTGTCTTCCTACAAGCAAGAGTTCATTTCTGGTTAACCCAGTGAATTTTGGGCTCAAATGATTTTTCGCAGTTCACGAACCCAATGCTATTCTCACTATTAACTAAAGAGGATTTATGTAAGAGGAGCTGTGGTCTGTATCAGTTTCATCAGCAGAGTTGAACTACATATGGTCCGTATGAGTAGGAAACACAGTTCTTTTTTTCTGGGCATGCTTCTTTTTCTTGCTGTTTTGAAGAGGCTTGAAAGAAGAGCTTGCTTCTTGCATTAAAACAGAGCGTGTTTCATGGATGAGATCTCTGGTCTGAATTTCCCTTCAGAAACGGAGTTAAACCCCAGTATCTGTGTCTTCCTACAAGCCAGAGTTCATTTCTTGTAAACCAAGTGAATTTTTGGCTCAAATGATTTTTCACAGTTCAAGAACCCAACCTGATACTCACTATTAACTAACGAGGATTTATGTAAGTGGAGCTCTGGTTTGTATCAGTTTCATCAGCTGAGTTGAACTACATATGGTCCGTATGAGTAGGAAACACAATTCTTTTTTTTTTCTGGGCATGCTCATTGTTCTTGATGTATTTTAGAATCTGGACAGAAGAGCTTGCTTCTTGCGTGAAAACAGAGTGTGTTTGATTGATCAGAACACTGCTCTGAATTTCCCTTCAGAAACGGAGTTAACCCCAGGATCTCTGTCTTCCTACAAGCAAGAATTCATTTCAGAAAACAAAGTGAATTTTGGGCTCAAATGATTTTACACAGTTCAAAATTCAATGCGATTCTCACTATTAACTAAAGATTATTTATTTAAGAGTTGCTGTGGTTTGTATCAGTTTCATATGCAGAGTTGAACTACATATGGTCCGTATGAGTAGGAAACACAATTCTTTTTTTTTCTGGGCATGCTCATTGTTCTTGATGTATTTTAGAATCTGGAAAGAAGAGCTTGCTTCTTGCATGAAAACAGAGTGTGTTTCATTGATGAGAACACTGCTCTGAATTTCCCTTCAGAAACGGAGTTAAACCCCAGGATCTGTGTCTTCCTACAAGCAAGAGTTTATTTCTGGTAAACTCAGTGAATTTTGGGCTCAAATGATTTTTCCCAGTTCATGAACCCAACGAGATTCTCACTATTAATGAAAGAGAATTTATGTAAGAGGAGTTGTGGGTTGTATCAGCTTCATCAGCAGAGTTGAACTACATATGGTCTGTATGAGTAGGAAACACAGTTCTGTGTTTCAGGGCATGCTCATGGTTCTTGCTGTATTTTAGAATCTGGAAAGAAGAGATAGCTTCTTGCTTTAAAACAGAGTGTGTTTCAGGTATGAGAACTCTGGTCTGAATTTCCCATCAGAAACGCAGTTAAACCCCAGGATCTGTGTCTTCCTACCAGAAAGAGTTCATTTCTGGTAAACCAAGTGAATTTTGGGCTGAAATGATTTTACAATGTTCAAAAACCCAATGCGATTCTCACTATTATCTATAGATTATTTATTTAAGAGGTGCTGTGGTTTGTATCAGTTTCATACGCAGAATTGAACTTCATATGGTCCGTATGAGTAGGAATCACAGTTCTTTTTTTCAGGGCATGCTCATTGTTCTTGCTGCATTTTACAATTTGGAGCTTGCTTCTTGCTTTAAAACAGAGTGTGTTTCAGGGATGAGAACTCTGGTCGGAATTTCCCTTCAGAAACGGAGTTAAAACCCCATGATGTGTGTGATCCTACAAGCAAGAATTCATTTCTGGTAAACAATGTGAATTTTCGGCTCAAATGATTTTCCACAGTTCTAGTACCCAACACGATTATCACTAATAACTAAAGAGAATTTATGTAAGAGGAGCTGTGGTCTGTATCAGTTTCATCAGCAGAGTTGAACTACATATGGTCTGTATGAGTAGGAAACACAGTTCTGTGTTTCAGGGCATGCTCATGGTTCTTGCTGTATTTTAGAATCTGGAAAGAAGAGCTTGCTTCTTGCCTTAAAACAGAGTGTATTTCAGGGATGAGAACTCTGGTCTGAATTTCCGTTCAGAAACGGAGTTAAACAACTGCATGTATGTCTTCCTACAAGCAAGAGTTCATTTCTGGTGAAACCAGTGAATTTTGGGCTCAAATGATTTTTCGCAGTTCACGAACCCAACGCTATTCTCACTATTAACTAAAGAGCATTTATGTAAGAGGAGCTGTGGTTTGTATCAGTTTTATAAGAGAGTTGAACTACATATGGTCCGTATGAGTAGGAAACACAATTCTTTTTTTTTCTGGGCATGCTCATTGTTCTTGATGTATTTTAGAATCTGGAAAGAAGAGCTTGCTTCTTGCGTGAAAACAGAGTGTGTTTCATTGATGAGAACACTGCTCTGAATTTCCCTTCAGAAACGGAGTTAAACCCCAGGATCTGTGTCTTCCTACAAGCAAGAGTTCATTTCTCATTAACCCAGTGAATTTTGGGCTCAAATGATTATTTGCACTTCACGAACCCAATGCGATTCTCACTATTAACGAAAGAGAATTTATGTAAGAGGAGTTGTGGGTTGTATCAGTTTCATAAGCAGAGTTTAACTACATATGGTCTGTATGAGAAGGAAAAACAGTTCTATTCTGGGCATGCTCATGGTTCTTACTGTATTGGGGACTGAGGAAAGAAGAGGAGGATTCTTGCCTTAAAACAGAGTGTGTTCAGGGCTGAGAACTCTTGTCTGAATTTCCCTTCAGAAACGGAGTTAAACCCCAGGATCTGTGTTTTCCTCTCAGAAAGAGTTCATTTCTGGTAAACCAAGTGAATTTTGGGCTCAAATGATTTTACACAGTTCAAAAACCCAATGCGATTCTCACTATTATCTAAAGAGCATTTATTTAAGAGGTGCTGTGGTTTGTATCAGTTTCATAAGCAGAGTTGATCTACATATGGTCTGTATGAGTAAGAAACACAGTTCTTTTTTGAGGGCATGCTCATGGTTCTTGCTGTATTGGAGACACTGGAAAGAAGAGCTTGCTTCTTGCATTAAAACAGAGCGTGTTTCATGGATGAGATCTCTGGTCTGAATTTCCCTTCCGAAACGGAGTTAAACCCCAGGATCTGTGTCTTCCAACAAGCAAGAGTTCATTTCATGTAAACCAAGAGAATTTTCGGCTCAAATGATTTTACACAGTTCAAAAACCCAATACGATTCTCACTATTATCTAAAGATTATTTATTTAAGAGGTGCTGTGGTTTGTATCAGTTTCATACACAGAGTTGAACTCCATATGGTCTGTATGAGTAGGAAACACAGTTCTTTGTTTCAGGGCATGCTCATTGTTCTTGCTGCGTTTTACAATCTGGAGCTTGCTTCTTGCGTTAAAACAGAGTGTGTTTCAGGGCTGAGAACTCTGGTCTGATTTTCCCTTCAGAAACGGATTTAAATCCCAGGATCTCTGTCTTCCTACAAGCAAGAGTTCATTTCTGGTTAACCCAGTGAATTTTGGGCTCAAATGATTTTTCGCAGTTCACGAAACCAATGCTATTCTCACTATTAACTAAAGAGGATTTATATAAGAGGAGCTGTGGTCTGTATCAGTTTCATCAGCAGAGTTGAACTACATATGGTCCGTATGAGTAGGAAACACAGTTCTTTATTTCTGTGCATGCTTCTTTTTCTTGCTGTTTTGAAGAGGCTGGAAAGAAGAGCTTGCTTCTTGCATTAAAACAGAGCGTGTTTCATGGATGAGATCTCTGGTCTGAATTTCCCTTCAGAAACGGAGTTAAACCCCAGGATCTGTGTCTTCCTACAAGCAAGAGTTTATTTCTGGTAAACTCAGTGAATTTTGGGCTCAAATGATTTTTCCCAGTTCATGAACCCAACGAGATTCTCACTATTAATGAAAGAGAATCTATGTAAGAGGAGTTGTGGGTTGTATCAGCTTCATCAGCAGAGTTGAACTACATATGGTCTGTATGAGTAGGAAACACAGTTCTGTGTTTCAGGGCATGCTCATGGTTCTTGCTGTATTTTAGAATCTGGAAAGAAGAGATAGCTTCTTGCTTTAAAACAGAGTGTGTTTCAGGTATGAGAACTCTGGTCTGAATTTCCCATCAGAAACGCAGTTACACCCCAGTATCTGTGTCTTCCTACCAGAAAGAGTTCATTTCTGGTAAACCAAGTGAATTTTGGGCTCAAATGATTTTACACAGTTCAAAAACCCAATGCCATTCTCACTATTATCTAAAGATTATTTATTTAAGAGGTGCTGTGGTTTGTATCAGTTTCATACGCAGAGTTGTACTTCCTATGGTCCGTATGAGTAGGAAACACAGTTCTTTGTTTCAGGGCATGCTCATTGTTCTTGCTGCATTTTACAATTTGGAGCTTGCTTCTTGCTTTAAAACAGAGTGTGTTTCAGGGATGAGAACTCTGGTCGGAATTTCCCTTCCGAAACGGAGTTAAAACCCCATGATGTGTGTGTTCCTACAAGCAAGAATTCATTTCTGGTAAACAATGTGAATTTTCGGCTCAAATGATTTTACACAGTTCTAGTACCCAACACAATTATCACTAATAACTAAAGAGAATTTATGTAAGAGGAGCTGTGGTCTGTATCAGTTTCATCAGCAGAGTTGAACTACATATGGTCTGTATGAGTAGAAAACACAGTTCTATGTTTCAGGGCATGCTCATGGTTCTTGCTGTATTTTAGAATCTGGAAAGAAGAGCTTGCTTCTTGGCTTAATACAGAGTGTGTTTCAGTGATGAGAACTCTGGTCTGAATTTCCCTTCAGAAACAGAGTTAAACCCTAGGATCTGTGTCTTCCTACAAGCAAGAGTTCATTTCTGGTAAACTCAGTGAATTTTGGGCTCAAATGGTTTTTCGCAGTTCACGAACCCACCGCGATTCTCACTATTAACAAAAGAGAATTTATGTAAGAGGAGTTGTTGGTTGTATCAGTTTCATAAGCAGAGTTTAACTACATATGGTCGGTATTAGAAGGAAAAACAGTTCTTTTTTCTGGGCATGCTCATGGTTCTTACTGTATTGGGGATGGAGGAAAGAAGGGGAGGATTCTTGCCTAAAACAGAGTGTGTTCAGGGCTGAGAACTCTGGTCTGAATTTCCCTTCAGAAACGGAGTTAAACCCCAGGATCTGTGTCTTCCTACAAGCAAGAGTTCAATTCTGTTAAACCAAGTGAATTTTGGGCTCAAATGATTTTACACAGTTCAAAAAAAAACAACACGATTCTCGCTATTAACTAAAGAGCATTTATTTAAGAGGTGCTGTGGTTTGTATCAGTTTCATAAGCAGAGTTGATCAACATATGGTCTGTATGAGTAAGAAACACAGTTCCTTTTTGAGGGCATGCTCATGGTTCTTGCTGTATTGGAGACACTGGAAAGAAGAGCTTGCTTCTTGCATTAAAACAGAGCGTGTTTCATGGATGAGATCTCTGGTCTGAATTTCCCTTCAGAAACGGAGTTAAACCCCAGGATCTGTGTCTTCCAACAAGCAAGAGTTCATTTCATGTAAACCAAGAGAATTTTCGGCTCAAATGATTTTTCGCAGTTCACGTATCCAACGTGATTCTCACTATTAACTAAAGAGGATTTATGTAAGAGGAGCTGTGGTTTGTATCAGTTTCATAAGCGGAGTTGAACTACATATGGTCTGTATGAGTAGGAAACACAGTTCTGTGTTTCAGGGCATGCTCATGGTTCTTGCTGTATTTTAGAATCTGGAAAGAAGAGCTTGCTTCTTGCTTTAAAACAGAGTGTGTTTCAGGGATGAGAACTCTTTTCTGAATTTCCCTTCAGAAACGGAGTTAAACCCCAGGATCTCTGTCTTCCTACAAGAAAGATTTCATTTCTGGAAAACACAATGAATTTTGGGCTCAAATGATTTTACACAGTTCATGAACCCAACGCGATTCTCACTATTAACGAAAGAGAATTTATGTAAGAGGAGTTGTGGGTTGTATCAGCTTCATCAGCAGAGTTGAACTCCATATGGTCCGTATGAGTAGGAAACACAGTTCTTTGTTTCAGGGCAGGCTCATTGTTCTTGCTGAATTTTACAATCTGGAGCTTGCTTCTTCCTTTAAAACAGAGTGTGTTTCAGGGCTGAGAACTCTGGTCTGATTTTCCCTTCAGAAAGGGAGTTAAGTCCCAGGATCTCTGTCTTCCTACAAGCAAGAGTTCATTTCTGGTTAACCCAGTGAATTTTGGGCTCAAATGATTTTTCGCAGTTCACGAACCCAATGCTATTCTCACTATTAACTAAAGAGGATTTATGTAAGAGGAGCTGTGGTCTGTATCAGTTTCATCAGCAGAGTTGAACTACATATGGTCCGTATGAGTAGGAAACACAGTTCTTTTTTTCTGGGCATGCTTCTTTTTCTTGCTGTTTTGAAGAGGCTTGAAAGAAGAGCTTGCTTCTTGCATTAAAACAGAGCGTGTTTCATGGATGAGATCTCTGGTCTGAATTTCCCTTCAGAAACGGAGTTAAACCCCAGTATCTGTGTCTTCCTACAAGCCAGAGTTCATTTCTTGTAAACCAAGTGAATTTTTGGCTCAAATGATTTTTCACAGTTCAAGAACCCAACCTGATACTCACTATTAACTAACGAGGATTTATGTAAGTGGAGCTCTGGTTTGTATCAGTTTCATCAGCTGAGTTGAACTACATATGGTCCGTATGAGTAGGAAACACAATTCTTTTTTTTTCTGGGCATGCTCATTGTTCTTGATGTATTTTAGAATCTGGACAGAAGAGCTTGCTTCTTGCGTGAAAACAGAGTGTGTTTGATTGATCAGAACACTGCTCTGAATTTCCCTTCAGAAACGGAGTTAACCCCAGGATCTCTGTCTTCCTACAAGCAAGAATTCATTTCAGAAAACAAAGTGAATTTTGGGCTCAAATGATTTTACACAGTTCAAAATTCAATGCGATTCTCACTATTAACTAAAGATTATTTATTTAAGAGTTGCTGTGGTTTGTATCAGTTTCATATGCAGAGTTGAACTACATATGGTCCGTATGAGTAGGAAACACAATTCTTTTTTTTTCTGGGCATGCTCATTGTTCTTGATGTATTTTAGAATCTGGAAAGAAGAGCTTGCTTCTTGCATGAAAACAGAGTGTGTTTCATTGATGAGAACACTGCTCTGAATTTCCCTTCAGAAACGGAGTTAAACCCCAGGATCTGTGTCTTCCTACAAGCAAGAGTTTATTTCTGGTAAACTCAGTGAATTTTGGGCTCAAATGATTTTTCCCAGTTCATGAACCCAACGAGATTCTCACTATTAATGAAAGAGAATTTATGTAAGAGGAGTTGTGGGTTGTATCAGCTTCATCAGCAGAGTTGAACTACATATGGTCTGTATGAGTAGGAAACACAGTTCTGTGTTTCAGGGCATGCTCATGGTTCTTGCTGTATTTTAGAATCTGGAAAGAAGAGATAGCTTCTTGCTTTAAAACAGAGTGTGTTTCAGGTATGAGAACTCTGGTCTGAATTTCCCATCAGAAACGCAGTTAAACCCCAGGATCTGTGTCTTCCTACCAGAAAGAGTTCATTTCTGGTAAACCAAGTGAATTTTGGGCTGAAATGATTTTACACAGTTCAAAAACCCAATGCGATTCTCACTATTATCTATAGATTATTTATTTAAGAGGTGCTGTGGTTTGTATCAGTTTCATACGCAGAATTGAACTTCATATGGTCCGTATGAGTAGGAATCACAGTTCTTTTTTTCAGGGCATGCTCATTGTTCTTGCTGCATTTTACAATTTGGAGCTTGCTTCTTGCTTTAAAACAGAGTGTGTTTCAGGGATGAGAACTCTGGTCGGAATTTCCCTTCAGAAACGGAGTTAAAACCCCATGATGTGTGTGATCCTACAAGCAAGAATTCATTTCTGGTAAACAATGTGAATTTTCGGCTCAAATGATTTTCCACAGTTCTAGTACCCAACACGATTATCACTAATAACTAAAGAGAATTTATGTAAGAGGAGCTGTGGTCTGTATCAGTTTCATCAGCAGAGTTGAACTACATATGGTCTGTATGAGTAGGAAACACAGTTCTGTGTTTCAGGGCATGCTCATGGTTCTTGCTGTATTTTAGAATCTGGAAAGAAGAGCTTGCTTCTTGCCTTAAAACAGAGTGTATTTCAGGGATGAGAACTCTGGTCTGAATTTCCGTTCAGAAACGGAGTTAAACAACTGCATGTATGTCTTCCTACAAGCAAGAGTTCATTTCTGGTGAAACCAGTGAATTTTGGGCTCAAATGATTTTTCGCAGTTCACGAACCCAACGCTATTCTCACTATTAACTAAAGAGCATTTATGTAAGAGGAGCTGTGGTTTGTATCAGTTTTATAAGAGAGTTGAACTACATATGGTCCGTATGAGTAGGAAACACAATTCTTTTTTTTTCTGGGCATGCTCATTGTTCTTGATGTATTTTAGAATCTGGAAAGAAGAGCTTGCTTCTTGCGTGAAAACAGAGTGTGTTTCATTGATGAGAACACTGCTCTGAATTTCCCTTCAGAAACGGAGTTAAACCCCAGGATCTGTGTCTTCCTACAAGCAAGAGTTCATTTCTCATTAACCCAGTGAATTTTGGGCTCAAATGATTATTTGCACTTCACGAACCCAATGCGATTCTCACTATTAACGAAAGAGAATTTATGTAAGAGGAGTTGTGGGTTGTATCAGTTTCATAAGCAGAGTTTAACTACATATGGTCTGTATGAGAAGGAAAAACAGTTCTATTCTGGGCATGCTCATGGTTCTTACTGTATTGGGGACTGAGGAAAGAAGAGGAGGATTCTTGCCTTAAAACAGAGTGTGTTCAGGGCTGAGAACTCTTGTCTGAATTTCCCTTCAGAAACGGAGTTAAACCCCAGGATCTGTGTTTTCCTCTCAGAAAGAGTTCATTTCTGGTAAACCAAGTGAATTTTGGGCTCAAATGATTTTACACAGTTCAAAAACCCAATGCGATTCTCACTATTATCTAAAGAGCATTTATTTAAGAGGTGCTGTGGTTTGTATCAGTTTCATAAGCAGAGTTGATCTACATATGGTCTGTATGAGTAAGAAACACAGTTCTTTTTTGAGGGCATGCTCATGGTTCTTGCTGTATTGGAGACACTGGAAAGAAGAGCTTGCTTCTTGCATTAAAACAGAGCGTGTTTCATGGATGAGATCTCTGGTCTGAATTTCCCTTCCGAAACGGAGTTAAACCCCAGGATCTGTGTCTTCCAACAAGCAAGAGTTCATTTCATGTAAACCAAGAGAATTTTCGGCTCAAATGATTTTACACAGTTCAAAAACCCAATACGATTCTCACTATTATCTAAAGATTATTTATTTAAGAGGTGCTGTGGTTTGTATCAGTTTCATACACAGAGTTGAACTCCATATGGTCTGTATGAGTAGGAAACACAGTTCTTTGTTTCAGGGCATGCTCATTGTTCTTGCTGCGTTTTACAATCTGGAGCTTGCTTCTTGCGTTAAAACAGAGTGTGTTTCAGGGCTGAGAACTCTGGTCTGATTTTCCCTTCAGAAACGGATTTAAATCCCAGGATCTCTGTCTTCCTACAAGCAAGAGTTCATTTCTGGTTAACCCAGTGAATTTTGGGCTCAAATGATTTTTCGCAGTTCACGAAACCAATGCTATTCTCACTATTAACTAAAGAGGATTTATATAAGAGGAGCTGTGGTCTGTATCAGTTTCATCAGCAGAGTTGAACTACATATGGTCCGTATGAGTAGGAAACACAGTTCTTTATTTCTGTGCATGCTTCTTTTTCTTGCTGTTTTGAAGAGGCTGGAAAGAAGAGCTTGCTTCTTGCATTAAAACAGAGCGTGTTTCATGGATGAGATCTCTGGTCTGAATTTCCCTTCAGA
Source organism: Onychomys arenicola (assembly GCA_949786405.1). Classification (NCBI taxonomy): domain Eukaryota; kingdom Metazoa; phylum Chordata; class Mammalia; order Rodentia; family Cricetidae; genus Onychomys; species Onychomys arenicola. Next base: position 279,150 of record CATKUM010000022.1, on the reverse strand, counting down.
AACGGAGTTAAACCCCAGGATCTGTGTCTTCCTACAAGCAAGAGTTTATTTCTGGTAAACTCAGTGAATTTTGGGCTCAAATGATTTTTCCCAGTTCATGAACCCAACGAGATTCTCACTATTAATGAAAGAGAATCTATGTAAGAGGAGTTGTGGGTTGTATCAGCTTCATCAGCAGAGTTGAACTACATATGGTCTGTATGAGTAGGAAACACAGTTCTGTGTTTCAGGGCATGCTCATGGTTCTTGCTGTATTTTAGAATCTGGAAAGAAGAGATAGCTTCTTGCTTTAAAACAGAGTGTGTTTCAGGTATGAGAACTCTGGTCTGAATTTCCCATCAGAAACGCAGTTACACCCCAGTATCTGTGTCTTCCTACCAGAAAGAGTTCATTTCTGGTAAACCAAGTGAATTTTGGGCTCAAATGATTTTACACAGTTCAAAAACCCAATGCCATTCTCACTATTATCTAAAGATTATTTATTTAAGAGGTGCTGTGGTTTGTATCAGTTTCATACGCAGAGTTGAACTTCCTATGGTCCGTATGAGTAGGAAACACAGTTCTTTGTTTCAGGGCATGCTCATTGTTCTTGCTGCATTTTACAATTTGGAGCTTGCTTCTTGCTTTAAAACAGAGTGTGTTTCAGGGATGAGAACTCTGGTCGGAATTTCCCTTCCGAAACGGAGTTAAAACCCCATGATGTGTGTGTTCCTACAAGCAAGAATTCATTTCTGGTAAACAATGTGAATTTTCGGCTCAAATGATTTTACACAGTTCTAGTACCCAACACAATTATCACTAATAACTAAAGAGAATTTATGTAAGAGGAGCTGTGGTCTGTATCAGTTTCATCAGCAGAGTTGAACTACATATGGTCTGTATGAGTAGAAAACACAGTTCTATGTTTCAGGGCATGCTCATGGTTCTTGCTGTATTTTAGAATCTGGAAAGAAGAGCTTGCTTCTTGCCTTAATACAGAGTGTGTTTCAGTGATGAGAACTCTGGTCTGAATTTCCCTTCAGAAACGGAGTTAAACCCCAGGATCTGTGTCTTCCTACAAGCAAGAGTTTATTTCTGGTAAACTCAGTGAATTTTGGGCTCAAATGGTTTTTCGCAGTTCACGACCCACCGCGATTCTCACTATTAACAAAAGAGAATTTATGTAAGAGGAGTTGTTGGTTGTATCAGTTTCATAAGCAGAGTTTAACTACATATGGTCGGTATTAGAAGGAAAAACAGTTCTTTTTTCTGGGCATGCTCATGGTTCTTACTGTATTGGGGACGGAGGAAAGAAGGGGAGGATTCTTGCCTAAAACAGAGTGTGTTCAGGGCTGAGAACTCTGGTCTGAATTTCCCTTCAGAAACGGAGTTAAACCCCAGGATCTGTGTCTTCCTACAAGCAAGAGTTCAATTCTGTTAAACCAAGTGAATTTTGGGCTCAAATGATTTTACACAGTTCAAAAAAAAACAACACGATTCTCGCTATTAACTAAAGAGCATTTATTTAAGAGGTGCTGTGGTTTGTATCAGTTTCATAAGCAGAGTTGATCAACATATGGTCTGTATGAGTAAGAAACACAGTTCCTTTTTGAGGGCATGCTCATGGTTCTTGCTGTATTGGAGACACTGGAAAGAAGAGCTTGCTTCTTGCATTAAAACAGAGCGTGTTTCATGGATGAGATCTCTGGTCTGAATTTCCCTTCAGAAACGGAGTTAAACCCCAGGATCTGTGTCTTCCAACAAGCAAGAGTTCATTTCATGTAAACCAAGAGAATTTTCGGCTCAAATGATTTTTCGCAGTTCACGTATCCAACGTGATTCTCACTATTAACTAAAGAGGATTTATGTAAGAGGAGCTGTGGTTTGTATCAGTTTCATAAGCGGAGTTGAACTACATATGGTCTGTATGAGTAGGAAACACAGTTCTGTGTTTCAGGGCATGCTCATGGTTCTTGCTGTATTTTAGAATCTGGAAAGAAGAGCTTGCTTCTTGCTTTAAAACAGAGTGTGTTTCAGGGATGAGAACTCTTTTCTGAATTTCCCTTCAGAAACGGAGTTAAACCCCAGGATCTCTGTCTTCCTACAAGAAAGATTTCATTTCTGGAAAACACAATGAATTTTGGGCTCAAATGATTTTACACAGTTCATGAACCCAACGCGATTCTCACTATTAACGAAAGAGAATTTATGTAAGAGGAGTTGTGGGTTGTATCAGCTTCATCAGCAGAGTTGAACTCCATATGGTCCGTATGAGTAGGAAACACAGTTCTTTGTTTCAGGGCAGGCTCATTGTTCTTGCTGCATTTTACAATCTGGAGCTTGCTTCTTGCTTTAAAACAGAGTGTGTTTCAGGGCTGAGAACTCTGGTCTGATTTTCCCTTCAGAAAGGGAGTTAAGTCCCAGGATCTCTGTCTTCCTACAAGCAAGAGTTCATTTCTGGTTAACCCAGTGAATTTTGGGCTCAAATGATTTTTCGCAGTTCACGAACCCAATGCTATTCTCCCTATTAACTAAAGAGGATTTATGTAAGAGGAGCTGTGGTCTGTATCAGTTTCATCAGCAGAGTTGAACTACATATGGTCCGTATGAGTAGGAAACACAGTTCTTTTTTTCTGGGCATGCTTCTTTTTCTTGCTGTTTTGAAGAGGCTTGAAAGAAGAGCTTGCTTCTTGCATTAAAACAGAGCGTGTTTCATGGATGAGATCTCTGGTCTGAATTTCCCTTCAGAAACGGAGTTAAACCCCAGTATCTGTGTCTTCCTACAAGCCAGAGTTCATTTCTTGTAAACCAAGTGAATTTTTGGCTCAAATGATTTTTCACAGTTCAAGAACCCAACCTGATACTCACTATTAACTAACGAGGATTTATGTAAGTGGAGCTCTGGTTTGTATCAGTTTCATCAGCTGAGTTGAACTACATATGGTCCGTATGAGTAGGAAACACAATTCTTTTTTTTTCTGGGCATGCTCATTGTTCTTGATGTATTTTAGAATCTGGACAGAAGAGCTTGCTTCTTGCGTGAAAACAGAGTGTGTTTGATTGATCAGAACACTGCTCTGAATTTCCCTTCAGAAACGGAGTTAACCCCAGGATCTCTGTCTTCCTACAAGCAAGAATTCATTTCAGAAAACAAAGTGAATTTTGGGCTCAAATGATTTTACACAGTTCAAAATTCAATGCGATTCTCACTATTAACTAAAGATTATTTATTTAAGAGTTGCTGTGGTTTGTATCAGTTTCATATGAGAGTTGAACTACATATGGTCCGTATGAGTAGGAAACACAATTCTTTTTTTTTCTGGGCATGCTCATTGTTCTTGATGTATTTTAGAATCTGGAAAGAAGAGCTTGCTTCTTGCATGAAAACAGAGTGTGTTTCATTGATGAGAACACTGCTCTGAATTTCCCTTCAGAAACGGAGTTAAACCCCAGGATCTGTGTCTTCCTACAAGCAAGAGTTTATTTCTGGTAAACTCAGTGAATTTTGGGCTCAAATGATTTTTCCCAGTTCATGAACCCAACGAGATTCTCACTATTAATGAAAGAGAATTTATGTAAGAGGAGTTGTGGGTTGTATCAGCTTCATCAGCAGAGTTGAACTACATATGGTCTGTATGAGTAGGAAACACAGTTCTGTGTTTCAGGGCATGCTCATGGTTCTTGCTGTATTTTAGAATCTGGAAAGAAGAGATAGCTTCTTGCTTTAAAACAGAGTGTGTTTCAGGTATGAGAACTCTGGTCTGAATTTCCCATCAGAAACGCAGTTAAACCCCAGGATCTGTGTCTTCCTACCAGAAAGAGTTCATTTCTGGTAAACCAAGTGAATTTTGGGCTCAAATGATTTTACACAGTTCAAAAACCCAATGCGATTCTCACTATTATCTATAGATTATTTATTTAAGAGGTGCTGTGGTTTGTATCAGTTTCATACGCAGAATTGAACTTCATATGGTCCGTATGAGTAGGAATCACAGTTCTTTTTTTCAGGGCATGCTCATTGTTCTTGCTGCATTTTACAATTTGGAGCTTGCTTCTTGCTTTAAAACAGAGTGTGTTTCAGGGATGAGAACTCTGGTCGGAATTTCCCTTCAGAAACGGAGTTAAAACCCCATGATGTGTGTGATCCTACAAGCAAGAATTCATTTCTGGTAAACAATGTGAATTTTCGGCTCAAATGATTTTCCACAGTTCTAGTACCCAACACGATTATCACTAATAACTAAAGAGAATTTATGTAAGAGGAGCTGTGGTCTGTATCAGTTTCATCAGCAGAGTTGAACTACATATGGTCTGTATGAGTAGGAAACACAGTTCTGTGTTTCAGGGCATGCTCATGGTTCTTGCTGTATTTTAGAATCTGGAAAGAAGAGCTTGCTTCTTGCCTTAAAACAGAGTGTATTTCAGGGATGAGAACTCTGGTCTGAATTTCCGTTCAGAAACGGAGTTAAACAACTGCATGTATGTCTTCCTACAAGCAAGAGCTCATTTCTGGTGAAACCAGTGAATTTTGGGCTCAAATGATTTTTCGCAGTTCACGAACCCAACGCTATTCTCACTATTAACTAAAGAGCATTTATGTAAGAGGAGCTGTGGTTTGTATCAGTTTTATAAGAGAGTTGAACTACATATGGTCCGTATGAGTAGGAAACACAATTCTTTTTTTTTCTGGGCATGCTCATTGTTCTTGATGTATTTTAGAATCTGGAAAGAAGAGCTTGCTTCTTGCGTGAAAACAGAGTGTGTTTCATTGATGAGAACACTGCTCTGAATTTCCCTTCAGAAACGGAGTTAAACCCCAGGATCTGTGTCTTCCTACAAGCAAGAGTTCATTTCTCATTAACCCAGTGAATTTTGGGCTCAAATGATTATTTGCACTTCACGAACCCAATGCGATTCTCACTATTAACGAAAGAGAATTTATGTAAGAGGAGTTGTGGGTTGTATCAGTTTGATAAGCAGAGTTGAACTACATATGGTCCCTATGAGTAGGAAACACAATTCTTTTTTTTCTGGGCAGGCTCATTGTTCTTGATGTATTTTAGAATCTGGAAAGAAGAGCTTGCTTCTTGCGTGAAAACAGAGTGTGTTTCATTGATGAAAACACTGCTCTGAATTTCCCTTCAGAAACGGAGTTAAACCCCAGGATCTCTGTCTTCCTACAAGAAAGATTTCATTTCTGGAAAACACAATGTATTTTGGGCTCAAATGATTTTACACAGTTCATGAACCCAACGCGATTCTCACTATTAACTAAAGAACATTTATGTAAGAGGAGCTGTGTTGTGTATCATTTTCATCAGCAGAGATGAACTACATATGGTCTGTATGAGTAGGAAACACAGTTCTGTGTTTCAGGGCATGCTCATGGTTCCTGCTGTATTTTAGAATCTGGAAAGAAGAGCTTGCTTCTTGCTTTAAAACAGAGTGTGTTTCAGGGATGAGAACTCTTTTCTGAATTTCCCTTCAGAAACGGAGTTAAACCCCAGGATCTGTGTCTTCCTACAAGCAAGAGTTCAATTCTGTTAAACCAAGTGAATTTTAGGCTCAAATGATTTTACACAGTTCAAAAAAAACAACACGATTCTCGCTATTAACTAAAGAGCATTTATTTAAGAGGTGCTGTGGTTTGTATCAGTTTCATAAGCAGAGTTGATCTACATATGGTCTGTATGAGTAAGAAACACAGTTCTTTTTTGAGGGCATGCTCATGGTTCTTGCTGTATTGGAGACACTGGAAAGAAGAGCTTGCTTCTTGCATTAAAACAGAGCGTGTTTCATGGATGAGATCTCTGGTCTGAATTTCCCTTCCGAAACGGAGTTAAACCCCAGGATCTGTGTCTTCCAACAAGCAAGAGTTCATTTCATGTAAACCAAGAGAATTTTCGGCTCAAATGATTTTACACAGTTCAAAAACCCAATACGATTCTCACTATTACCTAAAGATTATTTATTTAAGAGGTGCTGTGGTTTGTATCAGTTTCATACACAGAGTTGAACTCCATATGGTCCGTATGAGTAGGAAACACAGTTCTTTGTTTCAGGGCATGCTCATTGTTCTTGCTGTGTTTTACAATCTGGAGCTTGCTTCTTGCGTTAAAACAGAGTGTGTTTCAGGGCTGAGAACTCTGGTCTGATTTTCCCTTCAGAAACGGATTTACATCCCAGGATCTCTGTCTTCCTACAAGCAAGAGTTCATTTCTGGTTAACCCAGTGAATTTTGGGCTCAAATGATTTTTCGCAGTTCACGAACCCAATGCTATTCTCACTATTAACTAAAGAGGATTTATATAAGAGGAGCTGTGGTCTGTATCAGTTTCATCAGCAGAGTTGAACTACATATGGTCCGTATGAGTAGGAAACACAGTTCTTTTTTTCTGGGCATGCTTCTTTTTCTTGCTGTTTTGAAGAGGCTGGAAAGAAGAGCTTGCTTCTTGCATTAAAACAGAGCGTGTTTCATGGATGAGATCTCTGGTCTGAATTTCCCTTCAGAAACGGAGTTAAACACCAGGATCTGTGTCTTCCTACCAGAAAGAGTTTATTTCTGGTAAACCAAGTGAATTTTGGGCTCAAATGATTTTCCACAGTTCAAAAACCCAATGCGATTCTCACTATTATCTAAAGATTATTTATTTAAGAGGTGCTGTGGTTTGTATCAGTTTCATACGCAGAGTTGAACTTCATATGGTCCGTATGAGTAGGAAACACAGTTCTTTGTTTCAGGGCATGCTCATTGTTCTTGCTGCATTTTACAATTTGGAGCTTGCTTCCTGCGTTAAAACAGAGAGTGTTTCATGGATGAGAACTCTGGTCGGAATTTCATTTCAGAAACGGAGTTAAAACCCCATGATGTGTGTGTTCCTACAAGCAAGAATTCATTTCTGGTAAACAATGTGATTTTTCGGCTCAAATGATTTTACACAGTTCTAGTACCCAACACAATTATCACTAATAACTAAAGAGAATTTATGTAAGAGGAGCTGTGGTCTGTATCAGTTTCATCAGCAGAGTTGAACTACATATGGTCTGTATGAGTAGAAAACACAGTTCTATGTTTCAGGGCATGCTCATGGTTCTTGCTGTATTTTAGAATCTGGAAAGAAGAGCTTGCTTCTTGCCTTAATACAGAGTGTGTTTCAGTGATGAGAACTATGGTCTGAATTTCCCTTCAGAAACGGAGTTAAACCCCAGGATCTGTGTCTTCCTACAAGCAAGAGTTTATTTCTGGTAAACTCAGTGAATTTTGGGCTCAAATGATTTTTCGCAGTTCACGAACCCACTGCGATTCTCACTATTAACAAAAGAGAATTTATGTAAGAGGAGTTGTTGGTTGTATCAGTTTCATAAGCAGAGTTTAACTACATATGGTCTGTATTAGAAGGAAAAACAGTTCTTTTTTCTGGGCATGCTCATGGTTCTTACTGTATTGGGGACGGAGGAAAGAAGAGGAGGATTCTTGCCTTAAAACAGAGTGTGTTCAGGGCTGAGAACTCTGGTCTGAATTTCCCTTCAGAAACGGAGTTAAACCCCAGGATCTGTGTCTTCCTACAAGCAAGAGTTCAATTCTGTTAAACCAAGTGAATTTTGGGCTCAAATGATTTTACACAGTTCAAAAAAAACAACACGATTCTCGCTATTAACTAAAGAGCATTTATTTAAGAGGTGCTGTGGTTTGTATCAGTGTCATAAGCAGAGTTGATCTACATATGGTCTGTATGAGTAGGAAACACAGTTCTTTTTTGAGGGTGTGCTCATGGTTCTTGCTGTATTGGAGACACTGGAAAGAAGAGCTTGCTTCTTGCATTAAAACAGAGCGTGTTTCATGGATGAGAACTCTGGTCTGAATTTCCCTTAAGAAACGGAGTTAAACCCCAGGATCTGTGTCTTCCAACAAGCAAGAGTTCATTTCATGTAAATCAAGAGAATTTTCGGCTCAAATGATTTTTCGCAGTTCACGTATCCAACGGGATTCTCACTATTAACTAAAGAGGATTTATGTAAGAGGAGCTGTGGTTTGTATCAGTTTCATAAGCGGAGTTGAACTACATATGGTCTGTATGAGTAGGAAACACAGTTCTGTGTTTCAGGGCATGCTCATGGTTCTTGCTGTATTTTAGAATCTGGAAAGAAGAGCTTGCTTCTTGCTTTAAAACAGAGTGTGTTTCAGGGATGAGAACTCTTTTCTGAATTTCCCTTCAGAAACGGAGTTAAACCCCAGGATCTCTGTCTTCCTACAAGAAAGATTTCATTTCTGGAAAACACAATGAATTTTGGGCTCAAATGATTTTACACAGTTCATGAACCCAATGCGATTCTCACTATTAACTAAAGAACATTTATGTAAGAGTTGCTGTGGTTTGTATCAGTTTCATACGCAGAGTTGAACTACATATGGTCCGTATGAGTAGGAAACACAATTCTTTTTTTTTCTGGGCATGCTCATTGTTCTTGATGTATTTTAGAATCTGGAAAGAAGAGCTTGCTTCTTGCATGAAAACAGAGTGTGTTTCATTGATGAGAACACGGCTCTAAATTTCCCTTCAGAAACGGAGTTAAACCCCAGGATCTCTGTCTTCCTACAAACAAGAGTTTATTTCTGGTAAACTTGGTGAATTTTGGGCTCAAATGATTTTTCCCAGTTCATGAACCCAACGAGATTCTCACTATTAACGAAAGAGAATTTATGTAAGAGGAGTTGTGTGTTGTATCATCTTCATCAGCAGATTTGAACTACTTATGGTCTGTATGAGTAGGAAACACAGTTCTGTGTTTCAGGGCATGCTCATGGTTCTTGCTGTATTTTAGAATCTGGAAAGCAGAGCTTGCTTCTTGCTTTAAAACAGAGTGTGTTTCAGGGATGAGAACTCTGGTCTGAATTTCCCTTCAGAAACGGTGTTAAACACCAGGATCTGTGTCTTCCTACCAGAAAGAGTTCATTTCTGGTAAACCAAGTGAATTTTGGGCTCAAATGATTTTAAAACAGTTCAAAAACCCAATGCGATTCTCACTATTATCTAAAGATTATTTATTTAAGAGGTGCTGTGGTTTGTATTAGTTTCATACGCAGAGTTGAACTACATATGGTCCGTATGAGTAGGAAACACAGTTCTTTGTTTCAGGGCATGCTCATTGTTCTTGCTGCATTTTACAATCTGGAGCTTGCTTCTTGCGTTAAAACAGAGTGTGTTTCAGGGCTGAGAACTCTGGTCTGATTTTCCCTTCAGAAACGGAGTTAAATCCCAGGATTTGTGTCTTCCTACAAGCAAGAGTTCATTTCTGGTTAACCCAGTGAATTTTGGGCTCAAATGATTTTTCGCAGTTCACGAACCCAATGCTATTCTCACTATTAACTAAAGAGGATTTATGTAAGAGGAGCTGTGGTCTGTATCAGTTTCATCAGCAGAGTTGAACTACATATGGTCCGTATGAGTGGGAAACACAGTTCTTTTTTTCTGGGCATGCTTCTTTTTCTTGCTGTTTTGAAGAGGCTGGAAAGAAGAGCTTGCTTCTTGCATTAAAACAGAGCGTGTTTCATGGATGAGATCTCTGGTCTGAATTTCCCTTCAGAAATGGAGTTAAACAACTGCATGTATGTCTTCCTACAAGCAAGAGTTCATTTCTGGTGAAACCAGTGAATTTTGGGCTCAAATGATTTTTCGCAGTTCACGAACCCAACGCTATTCTCACTAATAACTAAAGAGCATTTATGTAAGAGGAGCTGTGGTTTGTATCAGTTTTATAAGAGAGTTGAACTACATATGGTCCGTATGAGTAGGAAACACAATTCTTTTTTTTTCTGGGCATGCTCATTGTTCTTGATGTATTTTAGAATCTGGAAAGAAGAGCTTGCTTCTTGCGTGAAAACAGAGTGTGTTTGATTGATGAGAACACTGCTCTGAATTTCCCTTCAGTAACGGAGTTAACCCCAGGATCTCTGTCTTCCTACAAGCAAGAATTCATTTCAGAAAACAAAGTGAATTTTGGGCTCAAATGATTTTACACAGTTCAAAATTCAATGCGATTCTCACTATTAACTAAAGATTATTTATTTAAGAGTTGCTGTGGTTTGTATCAGTTTCATATGCAGAGTTGAACTACATATGGTCCGTATGAGTAGGAAACACAATTCTTTTTTTTTCTGGGCATGCTCATTGTTCTTGATGTATTTTAGAATCTGGAAAGAAGAGCTTGCTTCTTGCATGAAAACAGAGTGTGTTTTATTGATGAGAACACTGCTCTGAATTTCCCTTCAGAAACGGAGTTAAACCCCAGGATCTGTGTCTTCCTACAAGCAAGAGTTTATTTCTGGTAAACTCGGTGAATTTTGGGCTCAAATGATTTTTCCCAGTTCATGAACCCAACGAGATTCTCACTATTAACGAAAGAGAATTTATGTAAGAGGAGTTGTGTGTTGTATCAGCTTCATCAGCAGAGTTGAACTACTTATGGTCTGTATGAGTAGGAAACACAGTTCTGTGTTTCAGGGCATGCTCATGGTTCTTGCTGTATTTTAGAATCTGGAAAGAAGAGATAGCTTCTTGCTTTAAAACAGAGTGTGTTTCAGGTATGAGAACTCTGGTCTGAATTTCCCATCAGAAATGCAGTTAAACCCTAGGATCTGTTTCTTCCTATCAGAAAGAGTTCATTTCTGGTAAACCAAGTGAATTTTGGGCTCAAATGATTTTACACAGTTCAAAAACAACAATGCGATGCTCGCTATTAACTAAAGAGCATTTATTTAAGAGGTGCTGTGGTTTGTATCAGTTTCATAAGCAGAGTTGATCTACATATGGTCTGTATGAGTAGGAAACACAGTTCTTTTTTGAGGGTGTGCTCATGGTTCTTGCTGTATTGGAGTGGCTGGAAAGAAGAGCTTGCTTCTTGCATTAAAACAGAGCTTGTTTCATGGATGAGATCTCTGGAATGAATTTCCCTTCAGAAACGGAGTTAAACCCCAGGATCTGTGTCTTCCAACAAGCAAGAGTTCATTTCATGTAAACCAAGAGAATTTTCGGCTCAAATGATTTTTCGCAGTTCACGTATCCAATGTCATTCTCACTATTAACTAAAGAGGATTTATGTAAGAGGAGTTGTGGGTTGTATCAGCTTCATCAGCAGAGTTGAACTACATATGGTCTGTATGAGTAGGAAACACAGTTCTGTGTTTCAGGGCATGCTCATGGTTCTTGCTGTATTTTAGAATCTGGAAAGAAGAGCTTGCTTCTTGCTTTAAAACAGAGTGTGTTTCAGTGATGAGAACTCTTTTCTGAATTTCCCTTCAGAAACGGAGTTAAACCCCAGGATCTCTGTCTTCCTACAAGAAAGATTTCATTTCTGGAAAACACAATGAATTTTGGGCTCAAATGATTTTACACAGTTCATGAACCCAACGCGATTCTCACTATTAACTAAAGAACATTTATGTAAGAGTTGCTGTGGTTTGTATCAGTTTCATACGCAGAGTTGAACTACATATGGTCCGTATGAGTAGGAAACACAATTCTTTTTTTTTCTGGGCATGCTCATTGTTCTTGATGTATTTTAGAATCTGGAAAGAAGAGCTTGCTTCTTGCATGAAAACAGAGTGTGTTTCATTGATGAGAACACTGCTCTGAATTTCCCTTCAGAAACGGAGTTAAACCCCAGGATCTGTGTCTTCCTACAAGCAAGAGTTCATTTCTCATTAACCCAGTGAATTTTGGGCTCAAATGATTATTTGCACTTCACGAACCCAACGCGATTCTCACTATTAATGAAAGAGAATTTATGTAAGAGGAGTTGTGGGTTGTATCAGTTTCATAAGCAGAGTTTAACTACATATGGTCTGTATGAGAAGGAAAAACAGTTCTTCTATTCTGGGCATGCTCATTGTTCTTACTGTATTGGGGACGGTAGAAAGAAGAGGAGGATTCTTGCCTTAAAACAGAGTGAGTTCAGGGCTGAGAACTCTGGTCTGAATTTCCCTTCAGAAACGGAGTTAAACCCCAGGATCTGTGTCTTCCTACAAGCAAGAGTTCAATTCTGTTAAACCAAGTGAATTTTGGGCTCAAATGATTTTACACAGTTCAAAAACAACAATGCGATGCTCGCTATTAACTAAAGAGCATTTATTTAAGAGGTGCTGTGGTTTGTATCAGTTTCATAAGTAGAGTTGATCTACATATGGTCTGTATGAGTAGGAAACACAGTTCTTTTTTGAGGGTGTGCTCATGGTTCTTGCTGTATTGGAGAGGCTGGAAAGAAGAGCTTGCTTCTTGCATTAAAAAAGAGCTTGTTTCATGGATGAGATCTCTGGTCTGAATTTCCCTTCAGAAACGGAGTTAAACCCCAGGATCTGTGTCTTCCAACAAGCAAGAGTTCATTTCATGTAAACCAAGAGAATTTTCGGCTCAAATGATTTTTCGCAGTTCACGTATCCAATGTCATTCTCACTATTAACTAAAGAGGATTTATGTAAGAGGAGCTGTGGTTTGTATCAGTTTCATAAGCGGAGTTGAACTACATATGGTCTGTATGAGTAGGAAACACAGTTCTGTGTTTCAGGGCATGCTCATGGTTCTTGCTGTATTTTAGAATCTGGAAAGAAGAGCTTGCTTCTTGCTTTAAAACAGAGTGTGTTTCAGGGATGAGAACTCTTTTCTGAATTTCCCTTCAGAAACGGAGTTAAACCCCAGGATCTCTGTCTTCCTACAAGAAAGATTTCATTTCTGGAAAACACAATGAATTTTGGGCTCAAATGATTTTACACAGTTCATGAACCCAACGCGATTCTCACTATAAACAAAAGAACATTTATGTAAGAGGAGCTGTGGTCTGTATCAGTTTCATCAGCAGAGATGAACTACATATGGTCTGTATGAGTAGGAAACACAGTTCTGTGTTTCAGGGCATGCTCATGGTGCCTGCTGTATTTTAAAATCTGGAAAGAAGAGCTTGCTTCTTGCTTTAAAACAGAGTGTGTTTCAGGGATGAGAACTCTTTTCTGAATTTCCCTTCAGAAACGGAGTTAAACCCCAGGATCTGTGTCTTCCTACAAGCAAGAGTTTATTTCTGGTAAACTCAGTGAATTTTGGGCTCAAATGATTTTTCCCAGTTCATGAACCCAACGAGATTCTCACTATTAATGAAAGAGAATCTATGTAAGAGGAGTTGTGGGTTGTATCAGCTTCATCAGCAGAGTTGAACTACATATGGTCTGTATGAGTAGGAAACACAGTTCTGTGTTTCAGGGTATGCTCATGGTTCTTGCTGTATTTTAGAATCTGGAAAGAAGAGATAGCTTCTTGCTTTAAAACAGAGTGTGTTTCAGGTATGAGAACTCTGGTCTGAATTTCCCATCAGAAACGCAGTTAAACCCCAGGATCTGTGTCTTCCTACCAGAAAGAGTTCATTTCTGGTAAACCAAGTGAATTTTGGGCTCAAATGATTTTACACAGTTCAAAAACCCAATGCCATTCTCACTATTATCTAAAGATTATTTATTTAAGAGGTGCTGTGTTTTGTATCAGTTTCATACGCAGAGTTGAACTTCATATGGTCCATATGAGTAGGAAACACAGTTCTTTGTTTCAGGGCATGCTCATTGTTCTTGCTGCATTTTACAATTTGGAGCTTGCTTCTTGCATTAAAACAGAGTGTGTTTCAGGGATGAGAACTCTGGTCGGAATTTCCCTTCCGAAACGGAGTTAAAACCCCATGATGTGTGTGTTCCTACAAGCAAGAATTCATTTCTGGTAAACAATGTGAATTTTCGGCTCAAATGATTTTACACAGTTCTAGTACCCAACACAATTATCACTAATAACTAAAGAGAATTTATGTAAGAGGAGCTGTGGTCTGTATCAGTTTCATCAGCAGAGTTGAACTACATATGGTCTGTATGAGTAGAAAACACAGTTCTATGTTTCAGGGCATGCTCATGGTTCTTGCTGTATTTTAGAATCTGGAAAGAAGAGCTTGCTTCTTGCCTTAATACAGAGTGTGTTTCAGTGATGAGAACTCTGGTCTGAATTTCCCTTCAGAAACGGAGTTAAACCCCAGGATCTGTGTCTTCCTACAAGCAAGAGTTTATTTCTGGTAAACTCAGTGAATTTTGGGCTCAAATGGTTTTTCGCAGTTCACGAACCCACCGCGATTCTCACTATTAACAAAAGAGAATTTATGTAAGAGGAGTTGTTGGTTGTATCAGTTTCATAAGCAGAGTTTAACTACATATGGTCTGTATTAGAAGGAAAAACAGTTCTTTTTTCTGGGCATGTTCATGGTTCTTACTGTATTGGGGACGGAGGAAAGAAGAGGAGGATTCTTGCCTTAAAACAGAGTGTGTTCAGGGCTGAGAACTCTGGTCTGAATTTCCCTTCAGAAACGGAGTTAAACCCCAGGATCTGTGTCTTCCTACAAGCAAGAGTTCAATTCTGTTAAACCAAGTGAATTTTGGGCTCAAATGATTTTACACAGTTCAAAAAAAACAACACGATTCTCGCTATTAACTAAAGAGCATTTATTTAAGAGGTGCTGTGGTTTGTATCAGTTTCATAAGCAGAGTTGATCAACATATGGTCTGTATGAGTAAGAAACATAGTTCCTTTTTGAGGGCATGCTCATGGTTCTTGCTGTATTGGAGACACTGGAAAGAAGAGCTTGCTTCTTGCATTAAAACAGAGCGTGTTTCATGGATGAGATCTCTGGTCTGAATTTCCCTTCAGAAACGGAGTTAAACCCCAGGATCTGTGTCTTCCAACAAGCAAGAGTTCATTTCATGTAAACCAAGAGAATTTTCGGCTCAAATGATTTTTCGCAGTTCACGTATCCAACGTGATTCTCACTATTAACTAAAGAGGATTTATGTAAGAGGAGCTGTGGTTTGTATCAGTTTCATAAGCGGAGTTGAACTACATATGGTCTGTATGAGTAGGAAACACAGTTCTGTGTTTCAGGGCATGCTCATGGTTCTTGCTGTATTTTAGAATCTGGAAAGAAGAGCTTGCTTCTTGCTTTAAAACAGAGTGTGTTTCAGGGATGAGAACTCTTTTCTGAATTTCCCTTCAGAAACGGAGTTAAACCCCAGGATCTCTGTCTTCCTACAAGAAAGATTTCATTTCTGGAAAACACAATGAATTTTGGGCTCAAATTATTTTACACAGTTCATGAACCCAACGCGATTCTCACTATTAACGAAAGACAATTTATGTAAGAGGAGTTGTGGGTTGTATCAGCTTCATCAGCAGAGTTGAACTCCATATGGTCCGTATGAGTAGGAAACACAGTTCTTTGTTTCAGGGCAGGCTCATTGTTCTTGCTGCATTTTACAATCTGGAGCTTGCTTCTTGCGTTAAAACAGAGTGTGTTTCAGGGCTGAGAACTCTGGTCTGATTTTCTCTTCAGAAAGTGAGTTAAGTCCCAGGATCTCTGTCTTCCTACAAGCAAGAGTTCATTTCTGGTTAACCCAGTGAATTTTGGGCTCAAATGATTTTTCGCAGTTCACGAACCCAATGCTATTCTCACTATTAACTAAAGAGGATTTATGTAAGAGGAGCTGTGGTCTGTATCAGTTTCATCAGCAGAGTTGAACTACATGTGGTCCGTATTAGTAGGAAACACAGTTCTTTTATTCTTGGCATGATCATGGTTCTTACTATTTTGGAGACACTGGAAAGAAGAGGATGATTCTCGCCTTAAAACAGAGTGTTTTTCAGGGATGAGAACTCCGGTCTGATTTTGCCATGAGAAACGGAGTTAAACCCCAGTATCAGTGTCTTCCTACAAGCAAGAGTTCATTTCTGGTAAACCCACTGATTTTGGCCACAAATGATTTTTCACAGTTCACGAATACAACACGATTCTCACTATTAACTAAAGAGCATTTATGTAAGAAGAGCTGTGGTTTGTATCAGTTTCATAAGCAGAGTTGAACTACATATGGTCCGTATGAGGAGGAAACACAGTTCTTCTTTTCAGGGCATGCTCATGGTTCTTGCTGTATTTTAGACACTGAAAAGAAGAGCGTGCTTCTGCATTAAAACAGAGTGTGTTTCAGGGATGAGAACTCTGGTCTGAATTTCTCTTCAGCATCGGAGTTAAACCCCAGGATCTGTGCCTTCCTCCAAGCAAGATTTCATTTCTGGTAAACACAGTGCATTTTGGGCTGAAATGATTTTTCGCAGTTCATGAACCCACCGCGATTCTCACTATTAACTAAAGAGCATTTATGGAAGAGGAGCTGTTGTTTGTATCAGTTTCATAAGCAGAGTTGAACTACATATGGTCTGTATGAGTAGGAAACACAGTTCTTTTTTCCTGGGCATGCTCATGTTTCTTACTATATTGGAGACGCTGCAAAGAAGAGAATGATTCTTGCTTTAAAACAGAGTGTTTTTCAGGGATGAGAACTCTGGTCTGAATTTGCCTTCACAAATGTAGTTAAACCCCAGTATCCGTGTCTTCCTACAAGCAAGAGTTCATTTCTGGTAAACACAGTGAATTTTGGGCTCAAGTTATTTTTCTCAGTTTACGAACCCAACAAGATTCTCACTATTAACTAAAGAGCATTTATGTAAGAAGAGCTGTTGTTTGTATCAGTTTCATAAGCAGAGTTGAACTACATATGGTGAGCATGAATAGGAAACACAGTTCTTTTTTTCAGGGCATGCTCATGGTTCTTGCTGTATTTTAGACTCTGTAAAGAAGAGCTTGCTTCTAGCGTTAAAATGGAGTGTGTTTCAGGGATGAGAACTCTGGTCTGAATTTCCCTTCACAAACGGGGTTGAACCCCATGATCTGTGTCTCCCTACCAGCAAGTGTTCATTTCTGGTAATCCAAGTGAATATTTGGCTAAAATGACTTTACACAGTTCTAGAACCAAGGCGATTATCACTATTAACTTAAGAGCATTTAAGTAAGAGGAGCTGTGGTCTGCATTAGTTTCATAAGCAGAGTTGAAATACATATGGTCAGTATGAGTAGGAAACACAGTTCTTTGTTTCTGGGCATGCTCATGGTTCTTGCTGTATTGGAGACGCTTGAAAGAAGAGCTTGCTTCTTGCATTAAAACAGAGTGTGTTTCATGGAAGAGAACTCTGGTCTGAATCTCCCTTCAGAATCGGAGTTAAACCCGATGATCTGTGTCTCCCTACAAGCAAGAGTTAATTTCTGGTAAACCAAGGGAATTTTGGGCTCAAATGATTTTACACAGTTCCAGAACCCAACCTAGATTATCACTATTAACTAAAGAGCATTTACGTAAGAGAAGCTGTGGCCTGTATCATTTGCATAAGCAGAGTTGGAATACATATGGTCTGTATGAGTAGGGAACAAAGTTCTTTTTTTCTTGGCTTGTTCATGGTTCTTACTCTATTGGAGAACCTGGAAAGAAGAGGATGATTCATGGCTTAAAACAGAGTGTTTTTCAGGGATGAGAATTCTGGTCTGAATTTCCCTTCAGAAATGGAGTTAAACACCAGTATCTGTGTCTTCCTAAAAGCAAGAGTTCATTTCAGGTAAACCCAGTGAATTTTGTGCTCAAATGATTTTTCGCAGTTCAAGAACACAACGCGATTCTCACTATTACCTAAAGAGGAATTATGTAAGAGGAGCTGTGGTTTGAATCAGTTTCATAAGCAGAGTTTAACTACATATGGTCTGTATGAGTAGGAAACTCAGTTCCTTTTTTTCTGGGAATGCTCATGTTTCTTACTGTATTGGAGACGCTGGATAGAAGAGATTGATTCTTGCCTTAAAACAGAGTTTTTTTCAGGGATGAGAACTCTGGTCTGAATTTGCCTTCAGAATCGGAGTTAAACTCCAGGATCTGTGTCTTTCTACAAGCAAGAGTTCATTTCTGGTAAACCCAGTGAATTTTGGGCTCAAATCATTTTTCGCAGTTCAGGAACCCAACACGATTCTCACTATTAAATAAAGAGCATGTATGTAACTGGAGCTATGGTTTGTATCAGTTTCATAAGCACAGTTGAACTACATATAGTCCATATGAGTAGGAAAAACAGTTTTTTTTCTGGGCATGCTCATCGTTCTTGCTGTTTTTAGACTCTGGAAAGAAGAGCTTGCTTCTTGCATTAAAGCAGAGTGTGTTTCAGGGATGAGAACTCTGGTCTGAATTTCCCTTGAGAAATGAAGTTCAACCCCAGTATCTGTGTCTTCCTACAAGCAAGAGTTCATTTCTGGTAAAGCCAGTGAATTTTGGGCTCAAATAATTTTTCGCAATTTTCGAATCCTATGCGATTCTCAATATTAACTAAACAGCGTGTATGTAACAGGAGCTGTGGTTTGTATCAGTTTCATAAGCACAGTTGAAGTACATATGGTCCATAGGAGTAGGAAAAACAGGTTTTTTTTCAGGGCATGCTCTTTGTTCTTGCTGTATTTTTGACTCTGGAAAGAAGAGCTTGCTTCTTGCATTAAAGCAGAGTGTGTTTCAGGGATGAGAACTCTGGTCTGAATTATCCTTCAGAAACGGAGTTAAACCCCAGGATCTGTGTCTTCCTACCAGCAAGAGTTCATTTCTGTTAAACAAATAGAATTTTCTGCTCAAATGATTTTACACAATTCTAGAACCCAACCGTGATTATCACTATTACCTAAAGAGCATGTATGTAACAGGAGCTGTGGTTTGTATCAGTTTCATAAGCAAAGTTGAACTACATATGGTCCGTATGAATAGCAAACACAGTTCTTTTTTTCAGACCATGCTCATGGTTCTTGCTGTAATTTAGACTCCGGAAAGAGGAGCTTGCTTCTTCGTTAAAACAGAGTGTGTTTTACGGATGAGAACTCTGGTCTGAATTTCACTTCACAAACGGAGTTAAACCCCAGGATCTGTGTCTTCCTACCAGCAAGAGTTCATTTCTGGCAAACCAAGTAAATTTTAGGCTCAAATGACTTTACACAGATCTAGATCCCAACTCGATTATCACTATTAACTAAAGAGCATTTATGTAAGAGGATCTGTAGTTTGTATCATTTCATAAGCAGAGTTGAAATACATATGGTCCGTATGAGTAGGAAACACAGTTCTTTTTTTCTGGGCATGCTCATGGTTCTTGCTGTATTGGAGATGCTGGATAGAAGAGGATGATTCTTGCCTTAAAACAGAGTTTTTTTCTTGGATGAGAACTCTGGTCTGAATTTTCCTTCAGAAACGGAGTTAAACTCCAGGATCTGTGTCTTCCTACAAGCAAGGTTCCGTTTCTGGTAAACTCAGTGAATTTTGGGCTAAAATGATTTTTCGCAGTTCACAAAACCTACGCGATTCCCACAATTAACTAAAGAGCATGTATGTAACAGGAGCTGTGGTTTGTATCAGTTTCATAAGCACAGTTGAACTACATATAGTCCATATGAGTAGGAAAAACAGTTTTTTTTTTCTGGGCATGCTCATCTTTCTTGCTGTTTTTAGACTCTGGAAAGAAGAGCTTGCTTCTTGTATTAAAGCAGAGTATGTATCAGGGATGAGAGCTCTGGTCTGAATTTCCCTTCAGAAACGGAGTTAAACCCCCAGGATCTGTGTCAGCCTCCAAGCAAGAGTTCATTTCTGGTAAAGCCAGTGAATTTTCCGCTCAAATGATTATTTGCAGTTCATGAACCCAACATGATTCTCAGTATTAACTAAAGAGCATTTATGTAAGAGGAGGTGTGGTCCGTATCAGTTTCATAAGCAGAGTTGAACTACATATGGTCAGCATGAATAGGAAACACAGTTCTTTTTTTCAGGGCATGCTCATGGTTCTTGCTGTATTTTAGACTCTGTAAAGAAGAGCTTGCTTCTAGCGTTAAAATGGAGTGTGTTTCAGCGATTAGAACTCTGATCTGAATTTCCCTTCACAAACGGCGTTAAACCCCATGATCTGTGTCTTCCTACCAGCAAGAGTTCATTTCAGGTAAACCCAGTGAATTTTGTGATCAAATGATTTTTCCCAGTTCACGAACCCCACGCGATTCTCACTATTAAATAAAGAGCATTTGTGTAACAGGAGCTGTGGTTTGTATCATTTTCATAAGCACAGTTGTACTACATATGGTCCATTTGAGTAGGAAAAACAGTTTTTTTTTCAGGGCATTCTCATGGTTCTTGCTCTATTTTAGACTCTGGAAAGAAGAGCTTGCTTCTTGCATTAAAGCATAGTGTATTTCAGGGATGAGAACTCTGGTCTGAATTTGCTTTCAGAAACGGAGTTAAACCCCAGTATCAGTGTCTTCCTACAAGCTAGTGTTCATTTCTGGTGAACCCAGTCAATTTTGGGCTCAAATGATTTTTCACAGTTCAGCAACCCAAACTTATCCTCACTATTAACTAAAGAGCTTTAATGTAAGAGGAGATGTGGTTTGTATCAGTTTCATAACAGGAGTTGAACTACATATGGTGCGTATGAGTAGAAAACACAATATTTTTTCTGGACATGCTCATGTTTCTTACTATATTGGAGACGCTGGAAAGAAGAGGATGATTCTTGCTTTAAAACAGAGTGTTTTTCAGGGTTGAGTATTCTGGTCCTAATTTGCCGTCAGAAACGGAGTTAAACCCCAGGATCTGTGTCTTCCTACAAGCAAGTTCATTTCTGGTAAACACAGTGAATTTTGGGTTCAAATGATTTTTCGCAGTTCAGGAACCCAAGGCTATTCTCACCATTAACTAAAGAGCATTTATTTAAGTGGAGGTGTGGTATGTATCAGTTTCATAAGCAGCGTTGAACAACATATGGTACGTAGGAATTGGAAACACAGTTCTTTTTTTCAGGGCATGCTCATGATTCTTGCTGTATTTTAGACTCTGCAAAGAAGAGCTTGCTTATTGCATTATAAGAGAGTGTGTTTCAGGGAAGAGAACTCTGGTCTGAATTTCCCTTCAGAAACGGAGTTAAACCCCAGGATCTGTGTCTTCCTACAAGCAAGTGTTCAATTCTGTTAAACCAAGTGAATTTTGGGCTCAAATGATTTTACACAGTTCAAAAAAAACAACACGATTCTCGCTATTAACTAAAGAGCATTTATTTAAGAGGTGCTGTGGTTTGTATCAGTTTCATAAGCAGAGTTGATCAACATATGGTCTGTATGAGTAAGAAACACAGTTCTTTTTTGAGGGCATGCTCATGGTTCTTGCTGTATTGGAGACACTGGAAAGAAGAGCTTGCTTCTTGCATTAAAACAGAGTGTGTTTCAGGGATGAGAACTCTGGTCGGAATTTCCCTTCCGAAACGGAGTTAAAACCCCATGATGTGTGTGTTCCTACAAGCAAGAATTCATTTCTGGTAAACAATGTGAATTTTCGGCTCAAATGATTTTACACAGTTCTAGTACCCAACGCAATTATCACTAATAACTAAAGAGAATTTATGTAAGAGGAGCTGTGGTCTGTATCAGTTTCATCAGCAGAGTTGAACTACATATGGTCTGTATGAGTAGAAAACACAGTTCTATGTTTCAGGGCATGCTCATGGTTCTTGCTGTATTTTAGAATCTGGAAAGAAGAGCTTGCTTCTTGCCTTAATACAGAGTGTGTTTCAGTGATGAGAACTCTGGTCTGAATTTCCCTTCAGAAACGGAGTTAAACCCCAGGATCTGTGTCTTCCTACAAGCAAGAGTTTATTTCTGGTAAACTCAGTGAATTTTGGGCTCAAATGGTTTTTCGCAGTTCACAAACCCACCGCGATTCTCACTATTAACAAAAGAGAATTTATGTAAGAGGAGTTGTTGGTTGTATCAGTTTCATAAGCAGAGTTTAACTACATATGGTCTGTATTAGAAGGAAAAACAGTTCTTTTTTCTGGGCATGCTCATGGTTCTTACTGTATTGGGGAAGGAGGAAAGAAGAGGAGGATTCTTGCCTTAAAACAGAGTGTGTTCAGGGCTGAGAACTCTGTTCTGAATTTCCCTTCAGAAACGGAGTTAAACCCCAGGATCTGTGTCTTCCTACAAGCAAGAGTTCAATTCTGTTAAACCAAGTGAATTTTGGGCTCAAATGATTTTACACAGTTCAAAAAAAACAACACGATTCTCGCTATTAACTAAAGAGCATTTATTTAAGAGGTGCTGTGGTTTGTATCAGTTTCATAACAGAGTTGATCAACATATGGTCTGTATGAGTAAGAAACACAGTTCTTTTTTGAGGGCATGCTCATGGTTCTTGCTGTATTGGAGACACTGGAAAGAAGAGCTTGCTTCTTGAATTAAAACAGAGCGTGTTTCATGGATGAGATCTCTGGTCTGAATTTCCCTTCAGAAACGGAGTTAAACCCCAGGATCTGTGTCTTCCAACAAGCAAGAGTTCATTTCATGTAAACCAAGAGAATTTTCGGCTCAAATGATTTTTCGCAGTTCACGTATCCAACGTGATTCTCACTATTAACTAAAGAGGATTTATGTAAGAGAAGCTGTGGTTTGTATCAGTTTCATAAGCGGAGTTGAACTACATATGGTCTGTATGAGTAGGAAACACAGTTCTGTGTTTCAGGGCATGCTCATGGTTCTTGCTGTATTTTAGAATCTGGAAAGAAGAGCTTGCTTCTTGCTTTAAAACAGAGTGTGTTTCAGGGATGAGAACTCTTTTCTGAATTTCCCTTCAGAAACGGAGTTAAACCCCAGGATCTCTGTCTTCCTACAAGAAAGATTTCATTTCTGGAAAACACAATGAATTTTGGGCTCAAATGATTTTACACAGTTCATGAACCCAACGCGATTCTCACTATTAACTAAAGAACATTTATGTAAGAGGAGCTGTGGTCTGTATCAGTTTCATCAGCAGAGATGAATTACATATGGTCTGTATGAGTAGGAAACACAGTTCTGTGTTTCAGGGCATGCTCATGGTTCCTGCTGTATTTTAGAATCTGGAAAGAAGAGCTTGCTTCTTGCTTTAAAACAGAGTGTGTTTCAGGGATGAGAACTCTTTTCTGAATTTCCCTTCAGAAACAGAGTTAAACCCCAGGATCTCTGTCTTCCTACAAGAAAGATTTCATTTCTGGAAAACACAATGAATTTTGGGCTCAAATGATTTTTCGCAGTTCACGAACCCAATGCTATTCTCACTATTAACTAAAGAGGATTTATGTAAGAGGAGCTGTGGTCTGTATCAGTTTCATCAGCAGAGTTGAACTACATATGGTCCGTATGAGTGGGAAACACAGTTCTTTTTTTCTGGGCATGCTTCTTTTTCTTGCTGTTTTGAAGAGGCTGGAAAGAAGAGCTTGCTTCTTGCATTAAAACAGAGCGTGTTTCATGGATGAGATCTCTGGTCTGAATTTCCCTTCAGAAATGGAGTTAAACAACTGCATGTATGTCTTCCTACAAGCAAGAGTTCATTTCTGGTGAAACCAGTGAATTTTGGGCTCAAATGATTTTTCGCAGTTCACGAACCCAACGCTATTCTCACTAATAACTAAAGAGCATTTATGTAAGAGGAGCTGTGGTTTGTATCAGTTTTATAAGAGAGTTGAACTACATATGGTCCGTATGAGTAGGAAACACAATTCTTTTTTTTTCTGGGCATGCTCATTGTTCTTGATGTATTTTAGAATCTGGAAAGAAGAGCTTGCTTCTTGCGTGAAAACAGAGTGTGTTTGATTGATGAGAACACTGCTCTGAATTTCCCTTCAGTAACAGAGTTAACCCCAGGATCTCTGTCTTCCTACAAGCAAGAATTCATTTCAGAAAACAAAGTGAATTTTGGGCTCAAATGATTTTACACAGTTCAAAATTCAATGCGATTCTCACTATTAACTAAAGATTATTTATTTAAGAGTTGCTGTGGTTTGTATCAGTTTCATATGCAGAGTTGAACTACATATGGTCCGTATGAGTAGGAAACACAATTCTTTTTTTTTCTGGGCATGCTCATTGTTCTTGATGTATTTTAGAATCTGGAAAGAAGAGCTTGCTTCTTGCATGAAAACAGAGTGTGTTTTATTGATGAGAACACTGCTCTGAATTTCCCTTCAGAAACGGAGTTAAACCCCAGGATCTGTGTCTTCCTACAAGCAAGAGTTTATTTCTGGTAAACTCGGTGAATTTTGGGCTCAAATGATTTTTCCCAGTTCATGAACCCAACGAGATTCTCACTATTAACGAAAGAGAATTTATGTAAGAGGAGTTGTGTGTTGTATCAGCTTCATCAGCAGAGTTGAACTACTTATGGTCTGTATGAGTAGGAAACACAGTTCTGTGTTTCAGGGCATGCTCATGGTTCTTGCTGTATTTTAGAATCTGGAAAGAAGAGATAGCTTCTTGCTTTAAAACAGAGTGTGTTTCAGGTATGAGAACTCTGGTCTGAATTTCCCATCAGAAATGCAGTTAAACCCTAGGATCTGTTTCTTCCTATCAGAAAGAGTTCATTTCTGGTAAACCAAGTGAATTTTGGGCTCAAATGATTTTACACAGTTCAAAAACAACAATGCGATGCTCGCTATTAACTAAAGAGCATTTATTTAAGAGGTGCTGTGGTTTGTATCAGTTTCATAAGCAGAGTTGATCTACATATGGTCTGTATGAGTAGGAAACACAGTTCTTTTTTGAGGGTGTGCTCATGGTTCTTGCTGTATTGGAGTGGCTGGAAAGAAGAGCTTGCTTCTTGCATTAAAACAGAGCTTGTTTCATGGATGAGATCTCTGGAATGAATTTCCCTTCAGAAACGGAGTTAAACCCCAGGATCTGTGTCTTCCAACAAGCAAGAGTTCATTTCATGTAAACCAAGAGAATTTTCGGCTCAAATGATTTTTCGCAGTTCACGTATCCAATGTCATTCTCACTATTAACTAAAGAGGATTTATGTAAGAGGAGTTGTGGGTTGTATCAGCTTCATCAGCAGAGTTGAACTACATATGGTCTGTATGAGTAGGAAACACAGTTCTGTGTTTCAGGGCATGCTCATGGTTCTTGCTGTATTTTAGAATCTGGAAAGAAGAGCTTGCTTCTTGCTTTAAAACAGAGTGTGTTTCAGTGATGAGAACTCTTTTCTGAATTTCCCTTCAGAAACGGAGTTAAACCCCAGGATCTCTGTCTTCCTACAAGAAAGATTTCATTTCTGGAAAACACAATGAATTTTGGGCTCAAATGATTTTACACAGTTCATGAACCCAACGCGATTCTCACTATTAACTAAAGAACATTTATGTAAGAGTTGCTGTGGTTTGTATCAGTTTCATACGCAGAGTTGAACTACATATGGTCCGTATGAGTAGGAAACACAATTCTTTTTTTTTCTGGGCATGCTCATTGTTCTTGATGTATTTTAGAATCTGGAAAGAAGAGCTTGCTTCTTGCATGAAAACAGAGTGTGTTTCATTGATGAGAACACTGCTCTGAATTTCCCTTCAGAAACGGAGTTAAACCCCAGGATCTGTGTCTTCCTACAAGCAAGAGTTCATTTCTCATTAACCCAGTGAATTTTGGGCTCAAATGATTATTTGCACTTCACGAACCCAACGCGATTCTCACTATTAATGAAAGAGAATTTATGTAAGAGGAGTTGTGGGTTGTATCAGTTTCATAAGCAGAGTTTAACTACATATGGTCTGTATGAGAAGGAAAAACAGTTCTTCTATTCTGGGCATGCTCATTGTTCTTACTGTATTGGGGACGGTAGAAAGAAGAGGAGGATTCTTGCCTTAAAACAGAGTGAGTTCAGGGCTGAGAACTCTGGTCTGAATTTCCCTTCAGAAACGGAGTTAAACCCCAGGATCTGTGTCTTCCTACAAGCAAGAGTTCAATTCTGTTAAACCAAGTGAATTTTGGGCTCAAATGATTTTACACAGTTCAAAAACAACAATGCGATGCTCGCTATTAACTAAAGAGCATTTATTTAAGAGGTGCTGTGGTTTGTATCAGTTTCATAAGTAGAGTTGATCTACATATGGTCTGTATGAGTAGGAAACACAGTTCTTTTTTGAGGGTGTGCTCATGGTTCTTGCTGTATTGGAGAGGCTGGAAAGAAGAGCTTGCTTCTTGCATTAAAAAAGAGCTTGTTTCATGGATGAGATCTCTGGTCTGAATTTCCCTTCAGAAACGGAGTTAAACCCCAGGATCTGTGTCTTCCAACAAGCAAGAGTTCATTTCATGTAAACCAAGAGAATTTTCGGCTCAAATGATTTTTCGCAGTTCACGTATCCAATGTCATTCTCACTATTAACTAAAGAGGATTTATGTAAGAGGAGCTGTGGTTTGTATCAGTTTCATAAGCGGAGTTGAACTACATATGGTCTGTATGAGTAGGAAACACAGTTCTGTGTTTCAGGGCATGCTCATGGTTCTTGCTGTATTTTAGAATCTGGAAAGAAGAGCTTGCTTCTTGCTTTAAAACAGAGTGTGTTTCAGGGATGAGAACTCTTTTCTGAATTTCCCTTCAGAAACGGAGTTAAACCCCAGGATCTCTGTCTTCCTACAAGAAAGATTTCATTTCTGGAAAACACAATGAATTTTGGGCTCAAATGATTTTACACAGTTCATGAACCCAACGCGATTCTCACTATAAACAAAAGAACATTTATGTAAGAGGAGCTGTGGTCTGTATCAGTTTCATCAGCAGAGATGAACTACATATGGTCTGTATGAGTAGGAAACACAGTTCTGTGTTTCAGGGCATGCTCATGGTTCCTGCTGTATTTTAAAATCTGGAAAGAAGAGCTTGCTTCTTGCTTTAAAACAGAGTGTGTTTCAGGGATGAGAACTCTTTTCTGAATTTCCCTTCAGAAACGGAGTTAAACCCCAGGATCTGTGTCTTCCTACAAGCAAGAGTTTATTTCTGGTAAACTCAGTGAATTTTGGGCTCAAATGATTTTTCCCAGTTCATGAACCCAACGAGATTCTCACTATTAATGAAAGAGAATCTATGTAAGAGGAGTTGTGGGTTGTATCAGCTTCATCAGCAGAGTTGAACTACATATGGTCTGTATGAGTAGGAAACACAGTTCTGTGTTTCAGGGTATGCTCATGCTTCTTGCTGTATTTTAGAATCTGGAAAGAAGAGATAGCTTCTTGCTTTAAAACAGAGTGTGTTTCAGGTATGAGAACTCTGGTCTGAATTTCCCATCAGAAACGCAGTTAAACCCCAGGATCTGTGTCTTCCTACCAGAAAGAGTTCATTTCTGGTAAACCAAGTGAATTTTGGGCTCAAATGATTTTACACAGTTCAAAAACCCAATGCCATTCTCACTATTATCTAAAGATTATTTATTTAAGAGGTGCTGTGTTTTGTATCAGTTTCATACGCAGAGTTGAACTTCATATGGTCCATATGAGTAGGAAACACAGTTCTTTGTTTCAGGGCATGCTCATTGTTCTTGCTGCATTTTACAATTTGGAGCTTGCTTCTTGCATTAAAACAGAGTGTGTTTCAGGGATGAGAACTCTGGTCGGAATTTCCCTTCCGAAACGGAGTTAAAACCCCATGATGTGTGTGTTCCTACAAGCAAGAATTCATTTCTGGTAAACAATGTGAATTTTCGGCTCAAATGATTTTACACAGTTCTAGTACCCAACACAATTATCACTAATAACTAAAGAGAATTTATGTAAGAGGAGCTGTGGTCTGTATCAGTTTCATCAGCAGAGTTGAACTACATATGGTCTGTATGAGTAGAAAACACAGTTCTATGTTTCAGGGCATGCTCATGGTTCTTGCTGTATTTTAGAATCTGGAAAGAAGAGCTTGCTTCTTGCCTTAATACAGAGTGTGTTTCAGTGATGAGAACTCTGGTCTGAATTTCCCTTCAGAAACGGAGTTAAACCCCAGGATCTGTGTCTTCCTACAAGCAAGAGTTTATTTCTGGTAAACTCAGTGAATTTTGGGCTCAAATGGTTTTTCGCAGTTCACGAACCCACCGCGATTCTCACTATTAACAAAAGAGAATTTATGTAAGAGGAGTTGTTGGTTGTATCAGTTTCATAAGCAGAGTTTAACTACATATGGTCTGTATTAGAAGGAAAAACAGTTCTTTTTTCTGGGCATGTTCATGGTTCTTACTGTATTGGGGACGGAGGAAAGAAGAGGAGGATTCTTGCCTTAAAACAGAGTGTGTTCAGGGCTGAGAACTCTGGTCTGAATTTCCCTTCAGAAACGGAGTTAAACCCCAGGATCTGTGTCTTCCTACAAGCAAGAGTTCAATTCTGTTAAACCAAGTGAATTTTGGGCTCAAATGATTTTACACAGTTCAAAAAAAACAACACGATTCTCGCTATTAACTAAAGAGCATTTATTTAAGAGGTGCTGTGGTTTGTATCAGTTTCATAAGCAGAGTTGATCAACATATGGTCTGTATGAGTAAGAAACATAGTTCCTTTTTGAGGGCATGCTCATGGTTCTTGCTGTATTGGAGACACTGGAAAGAAGAGCTTGCTTCTTGCATTAAAACAGAGCGTGTTTCATGGATGAGATCTCTGGTCTGAATTTCCCTTCAGAAACGGAGTTAAACCCCAGGATCTGTGTCTTCCAACAAGCAAGAGTTCATTTCATGTAAACCAAGAGAATTTTCGGCTCAAATGATTTTTCGCAGTTCACGTATCCAACGTGATTCTCACTATTAACTAAAGAGGATTTATGTAAGAGGAGCTGTGGTTTGTATCAGTTTCATAAGCGGAGTTGAACTACATATGGTCTGTATGAGTAGGAAACACAGTTCTGTGTTTCAGGGCATGCTCATGGTTCTTGCTGTATTTTAGAATCTGGAAAGAAGAGCTTGCTTCTTGCTTTAAAACAGAGTGTGTTTCAGGGATGAGAACTCTTTTCTGAATTTCCCTTCAGAAACGGAGTTAAACCCCAGGATCTCTGTCTTCCTACAAGAAAGTTTTCATTTCTGGAAAACACAATGAATTTTGGGCTCAAATTATTTTACACAGTTCATGAACCCAACGCGATTCTCACTATTAACGAAAGAGAATTTATGTAAGAGGAGTTGTGGGTTGTATCAGCTTCATCAGCAGAGTTGAACTCCATATGGTCCGTATGAGTAGGAAACACAGTTCTTTGTTTCAGGGCAGGCTCATTGTTCTTGCTGCATTTTACAATCTGGAGCTTGCTTCTTGCGTTAAAACAGAGTGTGTTTCAGGGCTGAGAACTCTGGTCTGATTTTCTCTTCAGAAAGTGAGTTAAGTCCCAGGATCTCTGTCTTCCTACAAGCAAGAGTTCATTTCTGGTTAACCCAGTGAATTTTGGGCTCAAATGATTTTTCGCAGTTCACGAACCCAATGCTATTCTCACTATTAACTAAAGAGGATTTATGTAAGAGGAGCTGTGGTCTGTATCAGTTTCATCAGCAGAGTTGAACTACATGTGGTCCGTATTAGTAGGAAACACAGTTCTTTTATTCTTGGCATGATCATGGTTCTTACTATTTTGGAGACACTGGAAAGAAGAGGATGATTCTCGCCTTAAAACAGAGTGTTTTTCAGGGATGAGAACTCCGGTCTGATTTTGCCATGAGAAACGGAGTTAAACCCCAGTATCAGTGTCTTCCTACAAGCAAGAGTTCATTTCTGGTAAACCCACTGATTTTGGCCACAAATGATTTTTCACAGTTCACGAATACAACACGATTCTCACTATTAACTAAAGAGCATTTATGTAAGAAGAGCTGTGGTTTGTATCAGTTTCATAAGCAGAGTTGAACTACATATGGTCCGTATGAGGAGGAAACACAGTTCTTCTTTTCAGGGCATGCTCATGGTTCTTGCTGTATTTTAGACACTGAAAAGAAGAGCGTGCTTCTGCATTAAAACAGAGTGTGTTTCAGGGATGAGAACTCTGGTCTGAATTTCTCTTCAGCATCGGAGTTAAACCCCAGGATCTGTGCCTTCCTCCAAGCAAGATTTCATTTCTGGTAAACACAGTGCATTTTGGGCTGAAATGATTTTTCGCAGTTCATGAACCCACCGCGATTCTCACTATTAACTAAAGAGCATTTATGGAAGAGGAGCTGTTGTTTGTATCAGTTTCATAAGCAGAGTTGAACTACATATGGTCTGTATGAGTAGGAAACACAGTTCTTTTTTCCTGGGCATGCTCATGTTTCTTACTATATTGGAGACGCTGCAAAGAAGAGAATGATTCTTGCTTTAAAACAGAGTGTTTTTCAGGGATGAGAACTCTGGTCTGAATTTGCCTTCACAAATGTAGTTAAACCCCAGTATCCGTGTCTTCCTACAAGCAAGAGTTCATTTCTGGTAAACACAGTGAATTTTGGGCTCAAGTTATTTTTCTCAGTTTACGAACCCAACAAGATTCTCACTATTAACTAAAGAGCATTTATGTAAGAAGAGCTGTTGTTTGTATCAGTTTCATAAGCAGAGTTGAACTACATATGGTGAGCATGAATAGGAAACACAGTTCTTTTTTTCAGGGCATGCTCATGGTTCTTGCTGTATTTTAGACTCTGTAAAGAAGAGCTTGCTTCTAGCGTTAAAATGGAGTGTGTTTCAGGGATGAGAACTCTGGTCTGAATTTCCCTTCACAAACGGGGTTGAACCCCATGATCTGTGTCTCCCTACCAGCAAGTGTTCATTTCTGGTAATCCAAGTGAATATTTGGCTAAAATGACTTTACACAGTTCTAGAACCAAGGCGATTATCACTATTAACTTAAGAGCATTTAAGTAAGAGGAGCTGTGGTCTGCATTAGTTTCATAAGCAGAGTTGAAATACATATGGTCAGTATGAGTAGGAAACACAGTTCTTTGTTTCTGGGCATGCTCATGGTTCTTGCTGTATTGGAGACGCTTGAAAGAAGAGCTTGCTTCTTGCATTAAAACAGAGTGTGTTTCATGGAAGAGAACTCTGGTCTGAATCTCCCTTCAGAATCGGAGTTAAACCCGATGATCTGTGTCTCCCTACAAGCAAGAGTTAATTTCTGGTAAACCAAGGGAATTTTGGGCTCAAATGATTTTACACAGTTCCAGAACCCAACCTAGATTATCACTATTAACTAAAGAGCATTTACGTAAGAGAAGCTGTGGCCTGTATCATTTGCATAAGCAGAGTTGGAATACATATGGTCTGTATGAGTAGGGAACAAAGTTCTTTTTTTCTTGGCTTGTTCATGGTTCTTACTCTATTGGAGAACCTGGAAAGAAGAGGATGATTCATGGCTTAAAACAGAGTGTTTTTCAGGGATGAGAATTCTGGTCTGAATTTCCCTTCAGAAATGGAGTTAAACACCAGTATCTGTGTCTTCCTAAAAGCAAGAGTTCATTTCAGGTAAACCCAGTGAATTTTGTGCTCAAATGATTTTTCGCAGTTCAAGAACACAACGCGATTCTCACTATTACCTAAAGAGGAATTATGTAAGAGGAGCTGTGGTTTGAATCAGTTTCATAAGCAGAGTTTAACTACATATGGTCTGTATGAGTAGGAAACTCAGTTCCTTTTTTTCTGGGAATGCTCATGTTTCTTACTGTATTGGAGACGCTGGATAGAAGAGATTGATTCTTGCCTTAAAACAGAGTTTTTTTCAGGGATGAGAACTCTGGTCTGAATTTGCCTTCAGAATCGGAGTTAAACTCCAGGATCTGTGTCTTTCTACAAGCAAGAGTTCATTTCTGGTAAACCCAGTGAATTTTGGGCTCAAATCATTTTTCGCAGTTCAGGAACCCAACACGATTCTCACTATTAAATAAAGAGCATGTATGTAACTGGAGCTATGGTTTGTATCAGTTTCATAAGCACAGTTGAACTACATATAGTCCATATGAGTAGGAAAAACAGTTTTTTTTCTGGGCATGCTCATCGTTCTTGCTGTTTTTAGACTCTGGAAAGAAGAGCTTGCTTCTTGCATTAAAGCAGAGTGTGTTTCAGGGATGAGAACTCTGGTCTGAATTTCCCTTGAGAAATGAAGTTCAACCCCAGTATCTGTGTCTTCCTACAAGCAAGAGTTCATTTCTGGTAAAGCCAGTGAATTTTGGGCTCAAATAATTTTTCGCAATTTTCGAATCCTATGCGATTCTCAATATTAACTAAACAGCGTGTATGTAACAGGAGCTGTGGTTTGTATCAGTTTCATAAGCACAGTTGAAGTACATATGGTCCATAGGAGTAGGAAAAACAGGTTTTTTTTCAGGGCATGCTCTTTGTTCTTGCTGTATTTTTGACTCTGGAAAGAAGAGCTTGCTTCTTGCATTAAAGCAGAGTGTGTTTCAGGGATGAGAACTCTGGTCTGAATTATCCTTCAGAAACGGAGTTAAACCCCAGGATCTGTGTCTTCCTACCAGCAAGAGTTCATTTCTGTTAAACAAATAGAATTTTCTGCTCAAATGATTTTACACAATTCTAGAACCCAACCGTGATTATCACTATTACCTAAAGAGCATGTATGTAACAGGAGCTGTGGTTTGTATCAGTTTCATAAGCAAAGTTGAACTACATATGGTCCGTATGAATAGCAAACACAGTTCTTTTTTTCAGACCATGCTCATGGTTCTTGCTGTAATTTAGACTCCGGAAAGAGGAGCTTGCTTCTTCATTAAAACAGAGTGTGTTTTACGGATGAGAACTCTGGTCTGAATTTCACTTCACAAACGGAGTTAAACCCCAGGATCTGTGTCTTCCTACCAGCAAGAGTTCATTTCTGGCAAACCAAGTAAATTTTAGGCTCAAATGACTTTACACAGATCTAGATCCCAACTCGATTATCACTATTAACTAAAGAGCATTTATGTAAGAGGATCTGTAGTTTGTATCATTTCATAAGCAGAGTTGAAATACATATGGTCCGTATGAGTAGGAAACACAGTTCTTTTTTTCTGGGCATGCTCATGGTTCTTGCTGTATTGGAGATGCTGGATAGAAGAGGATGATTCTTGCCTTAAAACAGAGTTTTTTTCTTGGATGAGAACTCTGGTCTGAATTTTCCTTCAGAAACGGAGTTAAACTCCAGGATCTGTGTCTTCCTACAAGCAAGGTTCCGTTTCTGGTAAACTCAGTGAATTTTGGGCTAAAATGATTTTTCGCAGTTCACAAAACCTACGCGATTCCCACAATTAACTAAAGAGCATGTATGTAACAGGAGCTGTGGTTTGTATCAGTTTCATAAGCACAGTTGAACTACATATAGTCCATATGAGTAGGAAAAACAGTTTTTTTTTTCTGGGCATGCTCATCTTTCTTGCTGTTTTTAGACTCTGGAAAGAAGAGCTTGCTTCTTGTATTAAAGCAGAGTATGTATCAGGGATGAGAGCTCTGGTCTGAATTTCCCTTCAGAAACGGAGTTAAACCCCCAGGATCTGTGTCAGCCTCCAAGCAAGAGTTCATTTCTGGTAAAGCCAGTGAATTTTCCGCTCAAATGATTATTTGCAGTTCATGAACCCAACATGATTCTCAGTATTAACTAAAGAGCATTTATGTAAGAGGAGGTGTGGTCCGTATCAGTTTCATAAGCAGAGTTGAACTACATATGGTCAGCATGAATAGGAAACACAGTTCTTTTTTTCAGGGCATGCTCATGGTTCTTGCTGTATTTTAGACTCTGTAAAGAAGAGCTTGCTTCTAGCGTTAAAATGGAGTGTGTTTCAGCGATTAGAACTCTGATCTGAATTTCCCTTCACAAACGGCGTTAAACCCCATGATCTGTGTCTTCCTACCAGCAAGAGTTCATTTCAGGTAAACCCAGTGAATTTTGTGATCAAATGATTTTTCCCAGTTCACGAACCCCACGCGATTCTCACTATTAAATAAAGAGCATTTGTGTAACAGGAGCTGTGGTTTGTATCATTTTCATAAGCACAGTTGTACTACATATGGTCCATTTGAGTAGGAAAAACAGTTTTTTTTTCAGGGCATTCTCATGGTTCTTGCTCTATTTTAGACTCTGGAAAGAAGAGCTTGCTTCTTGCATTAAAGCATAGTGTATTTCAGGGATGAGAACTCTGGTCTGAATTTGCTTTCAGAAACGGAGTTAAACCCCAGTATCAGTGTCTTCCTACAAGCTAGTGTTCATTTCTGGTGAACCCAGTCAATTTTGGGCTCAAATGATTTTTCACAGTTCAGCAACCCAAACTTATCCTCACTATTAACTAAAGAGCTTTAATGTAAGAGGAGATGTGGTTTGTATCAGTTTCATAACAGGAGTTGAACTACATATGGTGCGTATGAGTAGAAAACACAATATTTTTTCTGGACATGCTCATGTTTCTTACTATATTGGAGACGCTGGAAAGAAGAGGATGATTCTTGCTTTAAAACAGAGTGTTTTTCAGGGTTGAGTATTCTGGTCCTAATTTGCCGTCAGAAACGGAGTTAAACCCCAGGATCTGTGTCTTCCTACAAGCAAGTTCATTTCTGGTAAACACAGTGAATTTTGGGTTCAAATGATTTTTCGCAGTTCAGGAACCCAAGGCTATTCTCACCATTAACTAAAGAGCATTTATTTAAGTGGAGGTGTGGTATGTATCAGTTTCATAAGCAGCGTTGAACAACATATGGTACGTAGGAATTGGAAACACAGTTCTTTTTTTCAGGGCATGCTCATGATTCTTGCTGTATTTTAGACTCTGCAAAGAAGAGCTTGCTTATTGCATTATAAGAGAGTGTGTTTCAGGGAAGAGAACTCTGGTCTGAATTTCCCTTCAGAAACGGAGTTAAACCCCAGGATCTGTGTCTTCCTACAAGCAAGTGTTCAATTCTGTTAAACCAAGTGAATTTTGGGCTCAAATGATTTTACACAGTTCAAAAAAAACAACACGATTCTCGCTATTAACTAAAGAGCATTTATTTAAGAGGTGCTGTGGTTTGTATCAGTTTCATAAGCAGAGTTGATCAACATATGGTCTGTATGAGTAAGAAACACAGTTCTTTTTTGAGGGCATGCTCATGGTTCTTGCTGTATTGGAGACACTGGAAAGAAGAGCTTGCTTCTTGCATTAAAACAGAGCGTGTTTCATGGATGAGATCTCTGGTCTGAATTTCCCTTCAGAAACGGAGTTAAACCCCAGGATCTGTGTCTTCCAACAAGCAAGAGTTCATTTCATGTAAACCAAGAGAATTTTCGGCTCAAATGATTTTTCGCAGTTCACGTATCCAACGTGATTCTCACTATTAACTAAAGAGGATTTATGTAAGAGGAGCTGTGGTTTGTATCAGTTTCATAAGCGGAGTTGAACTACATATGGTCTGTATGAGTAGGAAACACAGTTCTGTGTTTCAGGGCATGCTCATGGTTCTTGCTGTATTTTAGAATCTGGAAAGAAGAGATAGCTTCTTGCTTTAAAACAGAGTGTGTTTCAGGTATGAGAACTCTGGTCTGAATTTCCCATCAGAAACGCAGTTAAACCCCAGGATCTGTGTCTTCCTACCAGAAAGAGATCATTTCTGGTAAACCAAGTGAATTTTGGGCTCAAATGATTTTACACAGTTCAAAAACCCAATGCGATTCTCACTATTAGCTAAAGATTATTTATTTAAGAGGTGCTGTGGTTTGTATCAGTTTCATATGCAGAGTTGAACTTCATATGGTCCGTATGAGTAGGAAACACAGTTCTTTGTTTCAGGGCATGCTCATTGTTCTTGCTGCATTTTACAATTTGGAGCTTGCTTCTTGCTTTAAAACAGAGTGTGTTTCAGGGATGAGAACTCTTTTCTGAATTTCCCTTCAGAAACGGAGTTAAACCCCAGGATCTCTGTCTTCCTACAAGAAAGATTTCATTTCTGGAAAACACAATGAATTTTGGGCTCAAATGATTTTACACAGTTCATGAACCCAACGCGATTCTCACTATTAAGGAAAGAGAATTTATGTAAGAGGAGTTGTGGGTTGTATCAGCTTCATCAGCAGAGTTGAACTCCATATGGTCCGTATGAGTAGGAAACACAGTTCTTTGTTTCAGGGCAGGCTCATTGTTCTTGCTGCATTTTACAATCTGGAGCTTGCTTCTTGCTTTAAAACAGAGTGTGTTTCAGGGCTGAGAACTCTGGTCTGATTTTCCCTTCAGAAAGGGAGTTAAGTCCCAGGATCTCTGTCTTCCTACAAGCAAGAGTTCATTTCTGGTTAACCCAGTGAATTTTGGGCTCAAATGATTTTTCGCAGTTCACGAACCCAATGCTATTCTCCCTATTAACTAAAGAGGATTTATGTAAGAGGAGCTGTGGTCTGTATCAGTTTCATCAGCAGAGTTGAACTACATATGGTCCGTATGAGTAGGAAACACAGTTCTTTTTTTCTGGGCATGCTTCTTTTTCTTGCTGTTTTGAAGAGGCTTGAAAGAAGAGCTTGCTTCTTGCATTAAAACAGAGCGTGTTTCATGGATGAGATCTCTGGTCTGAATTTCCCTTCAGAAACGGAGTTAAACCCCAGTATCTGTGTCTTCCTACAAGCCAGAGTTCATTTCTTGTAAACCAAGTGAATTTTTGGCTCAAATGATTTTTCACAGTTCAAGAACCCAACCTGATACTCACTATTAACTAACGAGGATTTATGTAAGTGGAGCTCTGGTTTGTATCAGTTTCATCAGCTGAGTTGAACTACATATGGTCCGTATGAGTAGGAAACACAATTCTTTTTTTTTCTGGGCATGCTCATTGTTCTTGATGTATTTTAGAATCTGGACAGAAGAGCTTGCTTCTTGCGTGAAAACAGAGTGTGTTTGATTGATCAGAACACTGCTCTGAATTTCCCTTCAGAAACGGAGTTAACCCCAGGATCTCTGTCTTCCTACAAGCAAGAATTCATTTCAGAAAACAAAGTGAATTTTGGGCTCAAATGATTTTACACAGTTCAAAATTCAATGCGATTCTCACTATTAACTAAAGATTATTTATTTAAGAGTTGCTGTGGTTTGTATCAGTTTCATATGCAGAGTTGAACTACATATGGTCCGTATGAGTAGGAAACACAATTCTTTTTTTTTCTGGGCATGCTCATTGTTCTTGATGTATTTTAGAATCTGGAAAGAAGAGCTTGCTTCTTGCATGAAAACAGAGTGTGTTTCATTGATGAGAACACTGCTCTGAATTTCCCTTCAGAAACGGAGTTAAACCCCAGGATCTGTGTCTTCCTACAAGCAAGAGTTTATTTCTGGTAAACTCAGTGAATTTTGGGCTCAAATGATTTTTCCCAGTTCATGAACCCAACGAGATTCTCACTATTAATGAAAGAGAATTTATGTAAGAGGAGTTGTGGGTTGTATCAGCTTCATCAGCAGAGTTGAACTACATATGGTCTGTATGAGTAGGAAACACAGTTCTGTGTTTCAGGGCATGCTCATGGTTCTTGCTGTATTTTAGAATCTGGAAAGAAGAGATAACTTCTTGCTTTAAAACAGAGTGTGTTTCAGGTATGAGAACTCTGGTCTGAATTTCCCATCAGAAACGCAGTTAAACCCCAGGATCTGTGTCTTCCTACCAGAAAGAGTTCATTTCTGGTAAACCAAGTGAATTTTGGGCTGAAATGATTTTACACAGTTCAAAAACCCAATGCGATTCTCACTATTATCTATAGATTATTTATTTAAGAGGTGCTGTGGTTTGTATCAGTTTCATACGCAGAATTGAACTTCATATGGTCCGTATGAGTAGGAATCACAGTTCTTTTTTTCAGGGCATGCTCATTGTTCTTGCTGCATTTTACAATTTGGAGCTTGCTTCTTGCTTTAAAACAGAGTGTGTTTCAGGGATGAGAACTCTGGTCGGAATTTCCCTTCAGAAACGGAGTTAAAACCCCATGATGTGTGTGATCCTACAAGCAAGAATTCATTTCTGGTAAACAATGTGAATTTTCGGCTCAAATGATTTTCCACAGTTCTAGTACCCAACACGATTATCACTAATAACTAAAGAGAATTTATGTAAGAGGAGCTGTGGTCTGTATCAGTTTCATCAGCAGAGTTGAACTACATATGGTCTGTATGAGTAGGAAACACAGTTCTGTGTTTCAGGGCATGCTCATGGTTCTTGCTGTATTTTAGAATCTGGAAAGAAGAGCTTGCTTCTTGCCTTAAAACAGAGTGTATTTCAGGGATGAGAACTCTGGTCTGAATTTCCGTTCAGAAACGGAGTTAAACAACTGCATGTATGTCTTCCTACAAGCAAGAGTTCATTTCTGGTGAAACCAGTGAATTTTGGGCTCAAATGATTTTTCGCAGTTCACGAACCCAACGCTATTCTCACTATTAACTAAAGAGCATTTATGTAAGAGGAGCTGTGGTTTGTATCAGTTTTATAAGAGAGTTGAACTACATA
Source organism: Onychomys arenicola (assembly GCA_949786405.1). Classification (NCBI taxonomy): domain Eukaryota; kingdom Metazoa; phylum Chordata; class Mammalia; order Rodentia; family Cricetidae; genus Onychomys; species Onychomys arenicola. The sequence continues at coordinate 240,996 of CATKUM010000022.1, read as the reverse complement.
TGGTCCGTATGAGTAGGAAACACAATTCTTTTTTTTTCTGGGCATGCTCATTGTTCTTGATGTATTTTAGAATCTGGAAAGAAGAGCTTGCTTTTTGCGTGAAAACAGAGTGTGTTTCATTGATGAGAACACTGCTCTGAATTTCCCTTCAGAAACGGAGTTAAACCCCAGGATCTGTGTCTTCCTACAAGCAAGAGTTCATTTCTCATTAACCCAGTGAATTTTGGGCTCAAATGATTATTTGCACTTCACGAACCCAATGCGATTCTCACTATTAACGAAAGAGAATTTATGTAAGTGGAGTTGTGGGTTGTATCAGTTTCATAAGCAGAGTTTAACTACATATGGTCTGTATGAGAAGGAAAAACAGTTCTATTCTGGGCATGCTCATGGTTCTTACTGTATTGGGGACTGAGGAAAGAAGAGGAGGATTCTTGCCTTAAAACAGAGTGTGTTCAGGGCTGAGAACTCTTGTCTGAATTTCCCTTCAGAAACGGAGTTAAACCCCAGGATCTGTGTTTTCCTCTCAGAAAGAATTCATTTCTGGTAAACCAAGTGAATTTTGGGCTCAAATGATTTTACACAGTTCAAAAACCCAATGCGATTCTCACTATTATCTAAAGAGCATTTATTTAAGAGGTGCTGTGGTTTGTATCAGTTTCATAAGCAGAGTTGATCTACATATGGTCTGTATGAGTAAGAAACACAGTTCTTTTTTGAGGGCATGCTCATGGTTCTTGCTGTATTGGAGACACTGGAAAGAAGAGCTTGCTTCTTGCATTAAAACAGAGCGTGTTTCATGGATGAGATCTCTGGTCTGAATTTCCCTTCCGAAACGGAGTTAAACCCCAGGATCTGTGTCTTCCAACAAGCAAGAGTTCATTTCATGTAAACCAAGAGAATTTTCGGCTCAAATGATTTTACACAGTTCAAAAACCCAATACGATTCTCACTATTATCTAAAGATTATTTATTTAAGAGGTGCTGTGGTTTGTATCAGTTTCATACACAGAGTTGAACTCCATATGGTCTGTATGAGTAGGAAACACAGTTCTTTGTTTCAGGGCATGCTCATTGTTCTTGCTGCGTTTTACAATCTGGAGCTTGCTTCTTGCGTTAAAACAGAGTGTGTTTCAGGGCTGAGAACTCTGGTCTGATTTTCCCTTCAGAAACGGATTTAAATCCCAGGATCTCTGTCTTCCTACAAGCAAGAGTTCATTTCTGGTTAACCCAGTGAATTTTGGGCTCAAATGATTTTTCGCAGTTCACGAAACCAATGCTATTCTCACTATTAACTAAAGAGGATTTATATAAGAGGAGCTGTGGTCTGTATCAGTTTCATCAGCAGAGTTGAACTACATATGGTCCGTATGAGTAGGAAACACAGTTCTTTATTTCTGTGCATGCTTCTTTTTCTTGCTGTTTTGAAGAGGCTGGAAAGAAGAGCTTGCTTCTTGCATTAAAACAGAGCGTGTTTCATGGATGAGATCTCTGGTCTGAATTTCCCTTCAGAAACGGAGTTAAACCCCAGGATCTGTGTCTTCCTACAAGCAAGAGTTTATTTCTGGTAAACTCAGTGAATTTTGGGCTCAAATGATTTTTCCCAGTTCATGAACCCAACGAGATTCTCACTATTAATGAAAGAGAATCTATGTAAGAGGAGTTGTGGGTTGTATCAGCTTCATCAGCAGAGTTGAACTACATATGGTCTGTATGAGTAGGAAACACAGTTCTGTGTTTCAGGGCATGCTCATGGTTCTTGCTGTATTTTAGAATCTGGAAAGAAGAGATAGCTTCTTGCTTTAAAACAGAGTGTGTTTCAGGTATGAGAACTCTGGTCTGAATTTCCCATCAGAAACGCAGTTACACCCCAGTATCTGTGTCTTCCTACCAGAAAGAGTTCATTTCTGGTAAACCAAGTGAATTTTGGGCTCAAATGATTTTACACAGTTCAAAAACCCAATGCCATTCTCACTATTATCTAAAGATTATTTATTTAAGAGGTGCTGTGGTTTGTATCAGTTTCATACGCAGAGTTGTACTTCCTATGGTCCGTATGAGTAGGAAACACAGTTCTTTGTTTCAGGGCATGCTCATTGTTCTTGCTGCATTTTACAATTTGGAGCTTGCTTCTTGCTTTAAAACAGAGTGTGTTTCAGGGATGAGAACTCTGGTCGGAATTTCCCTTCCGAAACGGAGTTAAAACCCCATGATGTGTGTGTTCCTACAAGCAAGAATTCATTTCTGGTAAACAATGTGAATTTTCGGCTCAAATGATTTTACACAGTTCTAGTACCCAACACAATTATCACTAATAACTAAAGAGAATTTATGTAAGAGGAGCTGTGGTCTGTATCAGTTTCATCAGCAGAGTTGAACTACATATGGTCTGTATGAGTAGAAAACACAGTTCTATGTTTCAGGGCATGCTCATGGTTCTTGCTGTATTTTAGAATCTGGAAAGAAGAGCTTGCTTCTTGGCTTAATACAGAGTGTGTTTCAGTGATGAGAACTCTGGTCTGAATTTCCCTTCAGAAACAGAGTTAAACCCTAGGATCTGTGTCTTCCTACAAGCAAGAGTTCATTTCTGGTAAACTCAGTGAATTTTGGGCTCAAATGGTTTTTCGCAGTTCACGAACCCACCGCGATTCTCACTATTAACAAAAGAGAATTTATGTAAGAGGAGTTGTTGGTTGTATCAGTTTCATAAGCAGAGTTTAACTACATATGGTCGGTATTAGAAGGAAAAACAGTTCTTTTTTCTGGGCATGCTCATGGTTCTTACTGTATTGGGGATGGAGGAAAGAAGGGGAGGATTCTTGCCTAAAACAGAGTGTGTTCAGGGCTGAGAACTCTGGTCTGAATTTCCCTTCAGAAACGGAGTTAAACCCCAGGATCTGTGTCTTCCTACAAGCAAGAGTTCAATTCTGTTAAACCAAGTGAATTTTGGGCTCAAATGATTTTACACAGTTCAAAAAAAAACAACACGATTCTCGCTATTAACTAAAGAGCATTTATTTAAGAGGTGCTGTGGTTTGTATCAGTTTCATAAGCAGAGTTGATCAACATATGGTCTGTATGAGTAAGAAACACAGTTCCTTTTTGAGGGCATGCTCATGGTTCTTGCTGTATTGGAGACACTGGAAAGAAGAGCTTGCTTCTTGCATTAAAACAGAGCGTGTTTCATGGATGAGATCTCTGGTCTGAATTTCCCTTCAGAAACGGAGTTAAACCCCAGGATCTGTGTCTTCCAACAAGCAAGAGTTCATTTCATGTAAACCAAGAGAATTTTCGGCTCAAATGATTTTTCGCAGTTCACGTATCCAACGTGATTCTCACTATTAACTAAAGAGGATTTATGTAAGAGGAGCTGTGGTTTGTATCAGTTTCATAAGCGGAGTTGAACTACATATGGTCTGTATGAGTAGGAAACACAGTTCTGTGTTTCAGGGCATGCTCATGGTTCTTGCTGTATTTTAGAATCTGGAAAGAAGAGCTTGCTTCTTGCTTTAAAACAGAGTGTGTTTCAGGGATGAGAACTCTTTTCTGAATTTCCCTTCAGAAACGGAGTTAAACCCCAGGATCTCTGTCTTCCTACAAGAAAGATTTCATTTCTGGAAAACACAATGAATTTTGGGCTCAAATGATTTTACACAGTTCATGAACCCAACGCGATTCTCACTATTAACGAAAGAGAATTTATGTAAGAGGAGTTGTGGGTTGTATCAGCTTCATCAGCAGAGTTGAACTCCATATGGTCCGTATGAGTAGGAAACACAGTTCTTTGTTTCAGGGCAGGCTCATTGTTCTTGCTGAATTTTACAATCTGGAGCTTGCTTCTTGCTTTAAAACAGAGTGTGTTTCAGGGCTGAGAACTCTGGTCTGATTTTCCCTTCAGAAAGGGAGTTAAGTCCCAGGATCTCTGTCTTCCTACAAGCAAGAGTTCATTTCTGGTTAACCCAGTGAATTTTGGGCTCAAATGATTTTTCGCAGTTCACGAACCCAATGCTATTCTCACTATTAACTAAAGAGGATTTATGTAAGAGGAGCTGTGGTCTGTATCAGTTTCATCAGCAGAGTTGAACTACATATGGTCCGTATGAGTAGGAAACACAGTTCTTTTTTTCTGGGCATGCTTCTTTTTCTTGCTGTTTTGAAGAGGCTTGAAAGAAGAGCTTGCTTCTTGCATTAAAACAGAGCGTGTTTCATGGATGAGATCTCTGGTCTGAATTTCCCTTCAGAAACGGAGTTAAACCCCAGTATCTGTGTCTTCCTACAAGCCAGAGTTCATTTCTTGTAAACCAAGTGAATTTTTGGCTCAAATGATTTTTCACAGTTCAAGAACCCAACCTGATACTCACTATTAACTAACGAGGATTTATGTAAGTGGAGCTCTGGTTTGTATCAGTTTCATCAGCTGAGTTGAACTACATATGGTCCGTATGAGTAGGAAACACAATTCTTTTTTTTTCTGGGCATGCTCATTGTTCTTGATGTATTTTAGAATCTGGACAGAAGAGCTTGCTTCTTGCGTGAAAACAGAGTGTGTTTGATTGATCAGAACACTGCTCTGAATTTCCCTTCAGAAACGGAGTTAACCCCAGGATCTCTGTCTTCCTACAAGCAAGAATTCATTTCAGAAAACAAAGTGAATTTTGGGCTCAAATGATTTTACACAGTTCAAAATTCAATGCGATTCTCACTATTAACTAAAGATTATTTATTTAAGAGTTGCTGTGGTTTGTATCAGTTTCATATGCAGAGTTGAACTACATATGGTCCGTATGAGTAGGAAACACAATTCTTTTTTTTTCTGGGCATGCTCATTGTTCTTGATGTATTTTAGAATCTGGAAAGAAGAGCTTGCTTCTTGCATGAAAACAGAGTGTGTTTCATTGATGAGAACACTGCTCTGAATTTCCCTTCAGAAACGGAGTTAAACCCCAGGATCTGTGTCTTCCTACAAGCAAGAGTTTATTTCTGGTATACTCAGTGAATTTTGGGCTCAAATGATTTTTCCCAGTTCATGAACCCAACGAGATTCTCACTATTAATGAAAGAGAATTTATGTAAGAGGAGTTGTGGGTTGTATCAGCTTCATCAGCAGAGTTGAACTACATATGGTCTGTATGAGTAGGAAACACAGTTCTGTGTTTCAGGGCATGCTCATGGTTCTTGCTGTATTTTAGAATCTGGAAAGAAGAGATAGCTTCTTGCTTTAAAACAGAGTGTGTTTCAGGTATGAGAACTCTGGTCTGAATTTCCCATCAGAAACGCAGTTAAACCCCAGGATCTGTGTCTTCCTACCAGAAAGAGTTCATTTCTGGTAAACCAAGTGAATTTTGGGCTGAAATGATTTTACACAGTTCAAAAACCAAATGCGATTCTCACTATTATCTATAGATTATTTATTTAAGAGGTGCTGTGGTTTGTATCAGTTTCATACGCAGAATTGAACTTCATATGGTCCGTATGAGTAGGAAACACAGTTCTTTTTTTCAGGGCATGCTCATTGTTCTTGCTGCATTTTACAATTTGGAGCTTGCTTCTTGCTTTAAAACAGAGTGTGTTTCAGGGATGAGAACTCTGGTCGGAATTTCCCTTCAGAAACGGAGTTAAAACCCCATGATGTGTGTGATCCTACAAGCAAGAATTCATTTCTGGTAAACAATGTGAATTTTCGGCTCAAATGATTTTCCACAGTTCTAGTACCCAACACGATTATCACTAATAACTAAAGAGAATTTATGTAAGAGGAGCTGTGGTCTGTATCAGTTTCATCAGCAGAGTTGAACTACATATGGTCTGTATGAGTAGGAAACACAGTTCTGTGTTTCAGGGCATGCTCATGGTTCTTGCTGTATTTTAGAATCTGGAAAGAAGAGCTTGCTTCTTGCCTTAAAACAGAGTGTATTTCAGGGATGAGAACTCTGGTCTGAATTTCCGTTCAGAAACGGAGTTAAACAACTGCATGTATGTCTTCCTACAAGCAAGAGTTCATTTCTGGTGAAACCAGTGAATTTTGGGCTCAAATGATTTTTCGCAGTTCACGAACCCAACGCTATTCTCACTATTAACTAAAGAGCATTTATGTAAGAGGAGCTGTGGTTTGTATCAGTTTTATAAGAGAGTTGAACTACATATGGTCCGTATGAGTAGGAAACACAATTCTTTTTTTTTCTGGGCATGCTCATTGTTCTTGATGTATTTTAGAATCTGGAAAGAAGAGCTTGCTTCTTGCGTGAAAACAGAGTGTGTTTCATTGATGAGAACACTGCTCTGAATTTCCCTTCAGAAACGGAGTTAAACCCCAGGATCTGTGTCTTCCTACAAGCAAGAGTTCATTTCTCATTAACCCAGTGAATTTTGGGCTCAAATGATTATTTGCACTTCACGAACCCAATGCGATTCTCACTATTAACGAAAGAGAATTTATGTAAGAGGAGTTGTGGGTTGTATCAGTTTCATAAGCAGAGTTTAACTACATATGGTCTGTATGAGAAGGAAAAACAGTTCTATTCTGGGCATGCTCATGGTTCTTACTGTATTGGGGACTGAGGAAAGAAGAGGAGGATTCTTGCCTTAAAACAGAGTGTGTTCAGGGCTGAGAACTCTTGTCTGAATTTCCCTTCAGAAACGGAGTTAAACCCCAGGATCTGTGTTTTCCTCTCAGAAAGAGTTCATTTCTGGTAAACCAAGTGAATTTTGGGCTCAAATGATTTTACACAGTTCATGAACCCAACGCGATTCTCACTATTAACTAAAGAACATTTATGTAAGAGGAGCTGTGGTCTGTATCAGTTTCATCAGCAGAGATGAATTACATATGGTCTGTATGAGTAGGAAACACAGTTCTGTGTTTCAGGGCATGCTCATGGTTCCTGCTGTATTTTAGAATCTGGAAAGAAGAGCTTGCTTCTTGCTTTAAAACAGAGTGTGTTTCAGGGATGAGAACTCTTTTCTGAATTTCCCTTCAGAAACGGAGTTAAACCCCAGGATCTGTGTCTTCCTACAAGCAAGAGTTTATTTCTGGTAAACTCAGTGAATTTTGGGCTCAAATGATTTTTCCCAGTTCATGAACCCAACGAGATTCTCACTATTAATGAAAGAGAATCTATGTAAGAGGAGTTGTGGGTTGTATCAGCTTCATGAGCAGAGTTGAACTACATATGGTCTGTATGAGTAGGAAACACAGTTCTGTGTTTCAGGGCATGCTCATGGTTCTTGCTGTATTTTAGAATCTGGAAAGAAGAGCTTGCTTCTTGCTTTAAAACAGAGTGTGTTTCAGGGATGAGAACTCTTTTCTGAATTTCCCTTCAGAAACGGAGTTAAACCCCAGGATCTCTGTCTTCCTACAAGAAAGATTTCATTTCTGGAAAACACAATGAATTTTGGGCTCAAATGATTTTACACAGTTCATGAACCCAACGCGATTCTCACTATTAACTAAAGAACATTTATGTAAGAGGAGCTGTGGTCTGTATCAGTTTCATCAGCAGAGATGAATTACATATGGTCTGTATGAGTAGGAAACACAGTTCTGTGTTTCAGGGCATGCTCATGGTTCCTGCTGTATTTTAGAATCTGGAAAGAAGAGCTTGCTTCTTGCTTTAAAACAGAGTGTGTTTCAGGGATGAGAACTCTTTTCTGAATTTCCCTTCAGAAACGGAGTTAAACCCCAGGATCTGTGTCTTCCTACAAGCAAGAGTTTATTTCTGGTAAACTCAGTGAATTTTGGGCTCAAATGATTTTTCCCAGTTCATGAACCCAACGAGATTCTCACTATTAATGAAAGAGAATCTATGTAAGAGGAGTTGTGGGTTGTATCAGCTTCATCAGCAGAGTTGAACTACATATGGTCTGTATGAGTAGGAAACACAGTTCTGTGTTTCAGGGCATGCTCATGGTTCTTGCTGTATTTTAGAATCTGGAAAGAAGAGATAGCTTCTTGCTTTAAAACAGAGTGTGTTTCAGGTATGAGAACTCTGGTCTGAATTTCCCATCAGAAACGCAGTTAAACCCCAGGATCTGTGTCTTCCTACCAGAAAGAGTTCATTTCTGGTAAACCAAGTGAATTTTGGGCTCAGATGATTTTACACAGTTCAAAAACCCAATGCGATTCTCACTATTATCTAAAGATTATTTATTTAAGAGGTGCTGTTGTTTGTATCAGTTTCATATGCAGAATTGAACTTCATATGGTCCGTATGAGTAGGAAACACAGTTCTTTTTTTCAGGGCATGCTCATTGTTCTTGCTGCATTTTACAATTTGGAGCTTGCTTCTTGCTTTAAAACAGAGTGTGTTTCAATGATGAGAACTCTGGTCTGAATTTCCCTTCTGAAACGGAGTTAAACCCCAGGATCTGTGTCTTCCTACAAGCAAGAGTTTATTTCTGGTAAACTCAGTGAATTTTGGGCTCAAATGGTATTTCGCAGTTCATGAACCCAACGAGATTCTCACTATTAATGAAAGAGAAACTATGTAAGAGGAGTTGTGGGTTGTATCAGCTTCATCAGCAGAGTTGAACTACATATGGTCTGTATGAGTAGGAAACACAGTTCTGTGTTTCAGGGCATGCTCATGGTTCTTGCTGTATTTTAGAATCTGGAAAGAAGAGATAGCTTCTTGCTTTAAAACAGAGTGTGTTTCAGGTATGAGAACTCTGGTCTGAATTTCCCATCAGAAACGCAGTTAAACCCCAGGATCTGTGTCTTCCTACCAGAAAGAGTTCATTTCTGGTAAACCAAGTGAATTTTGGGCTCAAATGATTTTACACAGTTCAAAAACCCAATGCCATTCTCACTATTATCTAAAGATTATTTATTTAAGAGGTGCTGTGGTTTGTATCAGTTTCATACGCAGAATTGAACTTCATATGGTCCGTATGAGTAGGAAACACAGTTCTTTTTTTCAGGGCATGCTCATTGTTCTTGCTGCATTTTACAATTTGGAGCTTGCTTCTTGCTTTAAAACAGAGTGTGTTTCAGGGATGAGAACTCTGGTCGGAATTTCCCTTCCGAAACGGAGTTAAAACCCCATGATGTGTGTGTTCCTACAAGCAAGAATTCATTTCTGGTAAACAATGTGAATTTTCGGCTCAAATGATTTTACACAGTTCTAGTACCCAACACAATTATCACTAATAACTAAAGAGAATTTATGTAAGAGGAGCTGTGGTCTGTATCAGTTTCATCAGCAGAGTTGAACTACATATGGTCTGTATGAGTAGAAAACACAGTTCTATGTTTCAGGGCATGCTCATGGTTCTTGCTGTATTTTAGAATCTGGAAAGAAGAGCTTGCTTCTTGCCTTAATACAGAGTGTGTTTCAGTGATGAGAACTCTGGTCTGAATTTCCCTTCAGAAACGGAGTTAAACCCCAGGATCTGTGTCTTCCTACAAGCAAGAGTTTATTTCTGGTAAACTCAGTGAATTTTGGGCTCAAATGGTTTTTCGCAGTTCATGAACCCAACGAGATTCTCACTATTAATGAAAGAGAATCTATGTAAGAGGAGTTGTGGGTTGTATCAGCTTCATCAGCAGAGTTGAACTACATATGGTCTGTATGAGTAGGAAACACAGTTCTGTGTTTCAGGGCATGCTCATGGTTCTTGCTGTATTTTAGAATCTGGAAAGAAGAGATAGCTTCTTGCTTTAAAACAGAGTGTGTTTCAGGTATGAGAACTCTGGTCTGAATTTCCCATCATAAACGCAGTTAAACCCCAGGATCTGTGTCTTCCTACCAGAAAGAGTTCATTTCTGGTAAACCAAGTGAATTTTGGGCTCAAATGATTTTACACAGTTCAGAAACCCAATGCCATTCTCACTATTATCTAAAGATTATTTATTTAAGAGGTGCTGTGGTTTGTATCAGTTTCATACACGGAATTGAACTTCATATGGTCCGTATGAGTAGGAATCACAGTTCTTTTTTTCAGGGCATGCTCATTGTTCTTGCTGCATTTTACAATTTGGAGCTTGCTTCTTGCTTTAAAACAGAGTGTGTTTCAGGGATGAGAACTCTGGTCGGAATTTCCCTTCCGAAACGGAGTTAAAACCCCATGATGTGTGTGTTCCTACAAGCAAGAATTCATTTCTGGTAAACAATGTGAATTTTCGGCTCAAATGATTTTACACAGTTCTAGTACCCAACACAATTATCACTAATAACTAAAGAGAATTTATGTAAGAGGAGCTGTGGTCTGTATCAGTTTCATCAGCAGAGTTGAACTACATATGGTCTGTATGAGTAGAAAACACAGTTCTATGTTTCAGGGCATGCTCATGGTTCTTGCTGTATTTTAGAATCTGGAAAGAAGAGCTTGCTTCTTGGCTTAATACAGAGTGTGTTTCAGTGATGAGAACTCTGGTCTGAATTTCCCTTCAGAAACGGAGTTAAACCCCAGGATCTGTGTCTTCCTACAAGCAAGAGTTTATTTCTGGTAAACTCAGTGAATTTTGGGCTCAAATGGTTTTTCGCAGTTCACGAACCCACCGCGATTCTCACTATTAACAAAAGAGAATTTATGTAAGAGGAGTTGTTGGTTGTATCAGTTTCATAAGCAGAGTTTAACTACATATGGTCTGTATTAGAAGGAAAAACAGTTCTTTTTTCTGGGCATGCTCATGGTTCTTACTGTATTGGGGACGGAGGAAAGAAGAGGAGGATTCTTGCCTTAAAACAGAGTGTGTTCAGGGCTGAGAACTCTGGTCTGAATTTCCCTTCAGAAACGGAGTTAAACCCCAGGATCTGTGTCTTCCTACAAGCAAGAGTTCAATTCTGTTAAACCAAGTGAATTTTGGGCTCAAATGATTTTACACAGTTCAAAAAAATCAACACGATTCTCGCTATTAACTAAAGAGCATTTATTTAAGAGGTGCTGTGGTTTGTATCAGTTTCATAAGCAGAGTTGATCAACATATGGTCTGTATGAGTAAGAAACACAGTTCTTTTTTGAGGGCATGCTCATGGTTCTTGCTGTATTGGAGACACTGGAAAGAAGAGCTTGCTTCTTGCATTAAAACAGAGCGTGTTTCATGGATGAGATCTCTGGTCTGAATTTCCCTTCAGAAACGGAGTTAAACCCCAGGATCTGTGTCTTCCAACAAGCAAGAGTTCATTTCATGTAAACCAAGAGAATTTTCGGCTCAAATGATTTTTCGCAGTTCACGTATCCAACGTGATTCTCACTATTAACTAAAGAGGATTTATGTAAGAGGAGCTGTGGTTTGTATCAGTTTCATAAGCGGAGTTGAACTACATATGGTCTGTATGAGTAGGAAACACAGTTCTGTGTTTCAGGGCATGCTCATGGTTCTTGCTGTATTTTAGAATCTGGAAAGAAGAGCTTGCTGCTTGCTTTAAAACAGAGTGTGTTTCAGGGATGAGAACTCTTTTCTGAATTTCCCTTCAGAAACGGAGTTAAACCCCAGGATCTCTGTTTTCCTACAAGAAAGATTTCATTTCTGGAAAACACAATGAATTTTGGGCTCAAATGATTTTACACAGTTCATGAACCCAACACGATTCTCACTATTAACTAAAGAACATTTATGTAAGAGGAGCTGTGGTCTGTATCAGTTTCATCAGCAGAGATGAACTACATATGGTCTGTATGAGTAGGAAACACAGTTCTGTGTTTCAGGGCATGCTCATGGTTCTTGCTGTATTTTAGAATCTGGAAAGAAGAGATAGCTTCTTGCTTTAAAACAGAGTGTGTTTCAGGTATGAGAACTCTGGTCTGAATTTCCCATCAGAAACGCAGTTAAACCCCAGGATCTGTGTCTTCCTACCAGAAAGAGTTCATTTCTGGTAAACCAAGTGAATTTTGGGCTCAAATGATTTTACACAGTTCAAAAACCCAATGCCATTCTCACTATTATCTAAAGATTATTTATTTAAGAGGTGCTGTGGTTTGTATCAGTTTCATACGCGGAATTGAACTTCATATGGTCCGTATGAGTAGGAAACACAGTTCTTTTTTTCAGGGCATGCTCATTGTTCTTGCTGCATTTTACAATTTGGAGCTTGATTCTTGCTTTAAAACAGAGTGTGTTTCAGGGATGAGAACTCTGGTCGGAATTTCCCTTCCGAAACGGAGTTAAAACCCCATGATGTGTGTGTTCCTACAAGCAAGAATTCATTTCTGGTAAACAATGTGAATTTTCGGCTCAAATGATTTTACACAGTTCTAGTACCCAACACAATTATCACTAATAACTAAAGAGAATTTATGTAAGAGGAGCTGTGGTCTGTATCAGTTTCATCAGCAGAGTTGAACTACATATGGTCTGTATGAGTAGAAAACACAGTTCTATGTTTCAGGGCATGCTCATGGTTCTTGCTGTATTTTAGAATCTGGAAAGAAGAGCTTGCTTCTTGGCTTAATACAGAGTGTGTTTCAGTGATGAGAACTCTGGTCTGAATTTCCCTTCAGCAACGGAGTTAAACCTCAGGATCTGTGTCTTCCTACAAGCAAGAGTTTATTTCTGGTAAACTCAGTGAATTTTGGGCTCAAATGGTTTTTCACAGTTCATGAACCCAACGAGATTCTCACTATTAATGAAAGAGAATCTATGTAAGAGGAGTTGTGGGTTGTATCAGCTTCATCAGCAGAGTTGAACTACATATGGTCTGTATGAGTAGGAAACACAGTTCTGTGTTTCAGGGCATGCTCATGGTTCTTGCTGTATTTTAGAATCTGGAAAGAAGAGATAGCTTCTTGCTTTAAAACAGAGTGTGTTTCAGGTATGAGAACTCTGGTCTGAATTTCCCATCATAAACGCAGTTAAACCCCAGGATCTGTGTCTTCCTACCAGAAAGAGTTCATTTCTGGTAAACCAAGTGAATTTTGGGCTCAAATGATTTTACACAGTTCAAAAACCCAATGCCATTCTCACTATTATCTAAAGATTATTTATTTAAGAGGTGCTGTGGTTTGTATCAGTTTCATACGCGGAATTGAACTTCATATGGTCCGTATGAGTAGGAAACACAGTTCTTTTTTTCAGGGCATGCTCATTGTTCTTGCTGCATTTTACAATTTGGAGCTTGCTTCTTGCTTTAAAACAGAGTGTGTTTCAGGGATGAGAACTCTGGTCGGAATTTCCCTTCCAAAACGGAGTTAAAACCCCATGATGTGTGTGTTCCTACAAGCAAGAATTCATTTCTGGTAAACAATGTGAATTTTCGGCTCAAATGATTTTACACAGTTCTAGTACCCAACACAATTATCACTAATAACTAAAGAGAATTTATGTAAGAGGAGCTGTGGTCTGTATCAGTTTCATCAGCAGAGTTGAACTACATATGGTCTGTATGAGTAGAAAACACAGTTCTATGTTTCAGGGCATGCTCATGGTTCTTGCTGTATTTTAGAATCTGGAAAGAAGAGCTTGCTTCTTGCCTTAATACAGAGTGTGTTTCAGTGATGAGAACTCTGGTCTGAATTTCCCTTCAGAAACGGAGTTAAACCCCAGGATCTGTGTCTTCCTACAAGCAAGAGTTTATTTCTGGTAAACTCAGTGAATTTTGGGCTCAAATGGTTTTTCGCAGTTCATGAACCCAACGAGATTCTCACTATTAATGAAAGAGAATCTATGTAAGAGGAGTTGTGGGTTGTATCAGCTTCATCAGCAGAGTTGAACTACATATGGTCTGTATGAGTAGGAAACACAGTTCTGTGTTTCAGGGCATGCTCATGGTTCTTGCTGTATTTTAGAATCTGGAAAGAAGAGATAGCTTCTTGCTTTAAAACAGAGTGTGTTTCAGGTATGAGAACTCTGGTCTGAATTTCCCATCATAAACGCAGTTAAACCCCAGGATCTGTGTCTTCCTACCAGAAAGAGTTCATTTCTGGTAAACCAAGTGAATTTTGGGCTCAAATGATTTTACACAGTTCAAAAACCCAATGCCATTCTCACTATTATCTAAAGATTATTTATTTAAGAGTTGCTGTGGTTTGTATCAGTTTCATACGCGGAATTGAACTTCATATGGTCCGTATGAGTAGGAAACACAGTTCTTTTTTTCAGGGCATGCTCATTGTTCTTGCTGCATTTTACAATTTGGAGCTTGCTTCTTGCTTTAAAACAGAGTGTGTTTCAGGGATGAGAACTCTGGTCGGAATTTCCCTTCCGAAACGGAGTTAAAACCCCATGATGTGTGTGTTCCTACAAGCAAGAATTCATTTCTGGTAAACAATGTGAATTTTCGGCTCAAATGATTTTACACAGTTCTAGTACCCAACACAATTATCACTAATAACTAAAGAGAATTTATGTAAGAGGAGCTGTGGTCTGTATCAGTTTCATCAGCAGAGTTGAACTACATATGGTCTGTATGAGTAGAAAACACAGTTCTATGTTTCAGGGCATGCTCATGGTTCTTGCTGTATTTTAGAATCTGGAAAGAAGAGCTTGCTTCTTGCCTTAATACAGAGTGTGTTTCAGTGATGAGAACTCTGGTCTGAATTTCCCTTCAGAAACGGAGTTAAACCCCAGGATCTGTGTCTTCCTACAAGCAAGAGTTCATTTCTGGTAAACTCAGTGAATTTTGGGCTCAAATGGTTTTTCGCAGTTCACGAACCCACCGCGATTCTCACTATTAACAAAAGAGAATTTATGTAAGAGGAGTTGTTGGTTGTATCAGTTTCATAAGCAGAGTTTAACTACATATGGTCTGTATTAGAAGGAAAAACAGTTCTTTTTTCTGGGCATGCTCATGGTTCTTACTGTATTGGGGACGGAGGAAAGAAGAGGAGGATTCTTGCCTTAAAACAGAGTGTGTTCAGGGCTGAGAACTCTGGTCTGAATTTCCCTTCAGAAACGGAGTTAAACCCCAGGATCTGTGTCTTCCTACAAGCAAGAGTTCAATTCTGTTAAACCAAGTGAATTTTGGGCTCAAATGATTTTACACAGTTCAAAAAAAACAACACGATTCTCGCTATTAACTAAAGAGCATTTATTTAAGAGGTGCTGTGGTTTGTATCAGTTTCATAAGCAGAGTTGATCAACATATGGTCTGTATGAGTAAGAAACACAGTTCTTTTTTGAGGGCATGCTCATGGTTCTTGCTGTATTGGAGACACTGGAAAGAAGAGCTTGCTTCTTGCATTAAAACAGAGCGTGTTTCATGGATGAGATCTCTGGTCTGAATTTCCCTTCAGAAACGGAGTTAAACCCCAGGATCTGTGTCTTCCAACAAGCAAGAGTTCATTTCATGTAAACCAAGAGAATTTTCGGCTCAAATGATTTTTCGCAGTTCACGTATCCAACGTGATTCTCACTATTAACTAAAGAGGATTTATGTAAGAGGAGCTGTGGTTTGTATCAGTTTCATAAGCGGAGTTGAACTACATATGGTCTGTATGAGTAGGAAACACAGTTCTGTGTTTCAGGGCATGCTCATGGTTCTTGCTGTATTTTAGAATCTGGAAAGAAGAGCTTGCTGCTTGCTTTAAAACAGAGTGTGTTTCAGGGATGAGAACTCTTTTCTGAATTTCCCTTCAGAAACGGAGTTAAACCCCAGGATCTCTGTCTTCCTACAAGAAAGATTTCATTTCTGGAAAACACAATGAATTTTGGGCTCAAATGATTTTACACAGTTCATGAACCCAACGCGATTCTCACTATTAACTAAAGAACATTTATGTAAGAGGAGCTGTGGTCTGTATCAGTTTCATCAGCAGAGATGAACTACATATGGTCTGTATGAGTAGGAAACACAGTTCTGTGTTTCAGGGCATGCTCATGGTTCCTGCTGTATTTTAGAATCTGGAAAGAAGAGCTTGCTTCTTGCTTTAAAACAGAGTGTGTTTCAGGGATGAGAACTCTTTTCTGAATTTCCCTTCAGAAACGGAGTTAAACCCCAGGATCTGTGTCTTCCTACAAGCAAGAGTTTATTCCTGGTAAACTCAGTGAATTTTGGGCTCAAATGATTTTTCCCAGTTCATGAACCCAACGAGATTCTCACTATTAATGAAAGAGAATCTATGTAAGAGGAGTTGTGGGTTGTATCAGCTTCATCAGCAGTGTTGAACTACATATGGTCTGTATGAGTAAGGAACACAGTTCTTTTTTGAGGGCATGCTCATGGTTCTTGCTGTATTGGAGACACTGGAAAGAAGAGCTTGCTTCTTGCATTAAAACAGAGCGTGTTTCATGGATGAGATCTCTGGTCTGATTTTCCCTTCAGAAACGGAGTTAAACCCCAGGATCTGTGTCTTCCTACAAGCAAGAGTTTATTTCTGGTAAACTCAGTGAATTTTGGGCTCAAATGATTTTTCCCAGTTCATGAACCCAACGAGATTCTCACTATTAATGAAAGAGAATCTATGTAAGAGGAGTTGTGGGTTGTATCAGCTTCATCAGCAGAGTTGAACTACATATGGTCTGTATGAGTAGGAAACACAGTTCTGTGTTTCAGGGCATGCTCATGGTTCTTGCTGTATTTTAGAATCTGGAAAGAAGAGATAGCTTCTTGCTTTAAAACAGAGTGTGTTTCAGGTATGAGAACTCTGGTCTGAATTTCCCATCAGAAACGCAGTTAAACCCCAGGATCTATGTCTTCCTACCAGAAAGAGTTCCTTTCTGGTAAACCAAGTGAATTTTGGGCTCAAATGATTTTACACAGTTCAAAAACCCAATGCGATTCTCACTATTATCTAAAGATTATTTATTTAAGAGGTGCTGTGGTTTGTATCAGTTTCATACGCAGAGTTGAACTTCATATGGTCCATATGAGTAGGAAACACAGTTCTTTGTTTCAGGGCATGCTCTTTGTTCTTGCTGCATTTTACAGTTTGGAGCTTGCTTCTTGCATTAAAACAGAGTGTGTTTCAGGGATGAGAACTCTGGTCGGAATTTCCCTTCAGAAACGGAGTTAAAACCCCATGATGTGTGTGTTCCTACAAGCAAGAATTCATTTCTGGTAAACAATGTGAATTTTCGGCTCAAATGATTTTACACAGTTCTAGTACCCAACACAATTATCACTAATAACTAAAGAGAATTTATGTAAGAGGAGCTGTGGTCTGTATCAGTTTCATCAGCAGAGTTGAACTACATATGGTCTGTATGAGTAGAAAACACAGTTCTATGTTTCAGGGCATGCTCATGGTTCTTGCTGTATTTTAGAATCTGGAAAGAAGAGCTTGCTTCTTGGCTTAATACAGAGTGTGTTTCAGTGATGAGAACTCTGGTCTGAATTTCCCTTCAGAAACGGAGTTAAACCCCAGGATCTGTGTCTTCCAACAAGCAAGAGTTCATTTCATGTAAACCAAGAGAATTTTCGGCTCAAATGATTTTTCGCAGTTCACGTATCCAACGTGATTCTCACTATTAACTAAAGAGGATTTATGTAAGAGGAGCTGTGGTTTGTATCAGTTTCATAAGCGGAGTTGAACTACATATGGTCTGTATGAGTAGGAAACACAGTTCTGTGTTTCAGGGCATGCTCATGGTTCTTGCTGTATTTTAGAATCTGGAAAGAAGAGCTTGCTTCTTGCTTTAAAACAGAGTGTGTTTCAGGGATGAGAACTCTTTTCTGAATTTCCCTTCAGAAACGGAGTTAAAACCCAGTATCTGTGTCTTCATACAAGCAAGAGTTCATTTCTGGTAAACTCAGTGAATTTTGGGCTCAAATGATTTTTCCCGGTTCACGAACCCAACGCGATTCTCACTATTAACAAAAGAGAATTTATGTAAGAGGAGTTGTGGGTTGTATCAGCTTCATCAGCAGAGTTGAACTCCATATGGTCCGTATGAGTAGGAAACACAGTTCTTTGTTTCAGGGCAGGCTCATTGTTCTTGCTGCATTTTACAATCTGGAGCTTGCTTCTTGCGTCAAAACAGAGTGTGTTTCAGGGCTCAGAACTCTGGTCTGATTTTCCCTTCAGAAACGGAGTTAAATCCCAGGATCTCTGTCTTCCTACAAGCAAGAGTTCATTTCTGGTTAACCCAGTGAATTTTGGGCTCAAATGATTTTTCGCAGTTCACGAACCCAATGCTATTCTCACTATTAACTAAAGAGGATTTATGTAAGAGGAGCTGTGGTCTGTATCAGTTTCATCAGCAGAGTTGAACTACATATGGTCCCTATGAGTAGGAAACACAGTTCTTTTTTTCTGGGCATGCTTCTTTTTCTTGCTGTTTTGAAGAGGCTGGAAAGAAGAGCTTGCTTTTTGTCTTAAATCAGAGTGTATTTCAGGGATGAGAACTCTGGTCTGAATTTCCGTTCAGAAACGGAGTTAAACAACTGTATGTATGTCTTCCTACAAGCAAGAGTACATTTCTGGTGAAACCAGTAAATTTTGGGCTCAAATGATTTTTCGCAGTTCACGAACCCAACGCTATTCTCACTATTAACTAAAGAGCATTTATGTAAGAGGAGCTGTGGTTTGTATCAGTTTTATAAGAGAGTTGAACTACATATGGTCCGTATGAGTAGGAAACACAATTCTTTTTTTTTTTCTGGGCATGCTCATTGTTCTTGATGTATTTTAGAATCTGGAAAGAAGAGCTTGCTTCTTGCGTGAAAACAGAGTGTGTTTGATTGATGAGAACACTGCTCTGAATTTCCCTTCAGAAACGGAGTTAAACCCCAGGATCTCTGTCTTCCTACAAGAAAGATTTCATTTCTGGAAAACACAATGAATTTTGGGCTCAAATGATTTTACACAGTTCATGAACCCAACGCGATTCTCACTATTAACTAAAGAACATTTATGTAAGAGGAGCTGTGTTCTGTATCATTTTCATCAGCAGAGATGAACTACATATGGTCTGTATGAGTAGGAAACACAGTTCTGTGTTTCAGGGCATGCTCATGGTTCCTGCTGTATTTTAGAATCTGGAAAGAAGAGCTTGCTTCTTGCTTTAAAACAGAGTGTGTTTCAGGGATGAGAACTCTTTTCTGAATTTCCCTTCAGAAACGGAGTTAAACCCCAGGATCTGTGTCTTCCTACAAGCAAGAGTTCAATTCTGTTAAACCAAGTGAATTTTGGGCTCAAATGATTTTACACAGTTCAAAAAAAACAACACGATTCTCGCTATTAACTAAAGAGCATTTATTTAAGAGGTGCTGTGGTTTGTATCAGTTTCATAAGCAGAGTTGATCTACATATGGTCTGTATGAGTAAGAAACACAGTTCTTTTTTGAGGGCATGCTCATGGTTCTTGCTGTATTGGAGACACTGGAAAGAAGAGCTTGCTTTTTGCATTAAAACAGAGCGTGTTTCATGGATGAGATCTCTGGTCTGAATTTCCCTTCAGAAACGGAGTTAAACCCCAGGATCTGTGTCTTCCTACAAGCAAGAGTTTATTTCTGGTAAACTCGGTGAATTTTGGGCTCAAATGAATTTTCGCAGTTCACGTATCCAACGAGATTCTCACTATTAACGAAAGAGAATTTATGTAAGAGGAGTTGTGTGTTGTATCAGCTTCATCAGCGGAGTTGAACTACTTATGGTCTGTATGAGTAGGAAACACAGTTCTGTGTTTCAGGGCATGCTCATGGTTCTTGCTGTATTTTAGAATCTGGAAAGAAGAGATAGCTTCTTGCTTTAAAACAGAGTGTGTTTCAGGTATGAGAACTCTGGTCTGAATTTTCCATCAGAAATGCAGTTAAACCCTAGGATCTGTTTCTTCCTACCAGAATGAGTTCATTTCTGGTAAACCAAGTGAATTTTGGGCTCAAATGATTTTACACAGTTCAAAAACCCGATGCGATTCTCACTATTATCTAAAGATTATTTATTTAAGAGGTGCTGTGGTTTGTATCAGTTTCATACGCAGAATTGAACTTCATATGGTCCGTATGAGTAGGAAACACAATTCTTTTTTTTTCTGGGCATGCTCATTGTTCTTGATGTATTTTAGAATCTGGAAAGAAGAGCTTGCATCTTGCCTTAATACAGAGTGTGTTTCATTGATGAGAACACTGCTCTGAATTTCCCTTCAGAAACGGAGTTAAACCCCAGGATCTGTGTCTTCCTACAAGCAAGAGTTCAATTCTGTAAAACCAAGTGAATTTTGGGCTCAAATGATTTTACACAGTTCAAAAACAACAATGCGATGCTCGCTATTAACTAAAGAGCATTTATTTAAGATGTGCTGTGGTTTGTATCAGTTTCATAAGCAGAGTTGATCTACATATGGTCTGTATGAGTAGGAAACACAGTTCTTTTTTGAGGGTGTGCTCATGGTTCTTGCTGTATTGGAGAGGCTGGAAAGAAGAGCTTGCTTCTTGCATTAAAACAGAGCGTGTTTCATGGATGAGATCTCTGGTCTGAATTTCCCTTCAGAAACGGAGTTAAACCCCAGGATCTGTGTCTTCCAACAAGCAAGAGTTCATTTCATGTAAACCAAGAGAATTTTCGGCTCAAATGATTTTTCATAGTTCACGTATCCAACGTGATTCTCACTATTAACTAAAGAGGATTTATGTAAGAGGAGTTGTGGGTTGTATCACCTTCATCAGCAGAGTTGAACTACATATGGTCTGTATGAGTAGGAAACACAGTTCTGTGTTTCAGGGCATGCTCATGGTTCTCGCTGTATTTTAGAATCTGGAAAGAAGAGCTTGCTTCTTGCTTTAAAACAGAGTGTGTTTCATTGATGAGAACACTGCTCTGAATTTCCCTTCAGAAACGGAGTTAAACCCCAGATTCTGTGTCTTCCTACAAGCAAGAGTACATTTCTTGTAAACCAAGAGAATTTTCGGCTCAAATGATTTTTCACAGTTCACAAACCCAACGTGATTCTCACTATTAACGAAAGAGAATTTATGTAAGAGGAATTGTGGGTTGCATCAGCTTCATCAGCAGAGTTGAACTACATATGGTCTGTATGAGTAGGAAACACAGTTCTGTGTTTCAGGGCATGCTCATGGTTCTTGCTGTATTTTAGAATCTGGAAAGAAGAGCTTGCTTCTTGCTTTAAAACAGAGTGTGTTTCAGGGATGAGAACTCTGGTCTGAATTTTCCTTCAGAAACGGTGTTAAACACCAGGATCTGTGTCTTCCTACCAGAAAGAGTTCATTTCTGGTAAACCAAGTGAATTTGGGGTTCAAATGATTTTACACAGTTCAAAAACCCAATGCGATTCTCACTGTTATCTAAAGATTATTTATTTAAGAGGTGCTGTGGTTTGTATCAGTTTCATACGCAGAGTTGAACTCCATATGGTCCGTATGAGTAGGAAACACAGTTCTTTGTTTCAGGACATGCTCATTGTTCTTGCTGCGTTTTACAATCTGGAGCTTGCTTCTTGCATTAAAACAGAGTGTGTTTCAGGACTGAGAACTCTGGTCTGATTTTCCCTTCAGAAACAGAGTTAAATCCCAAGATCTCTGTCTTCCTAAAGCAAGAGTTCATTTCTGGTTAACCCAGCGAATTTTGGGCTCAAATGATTTTTCGCAGTTCACGAACCCAATGCTATTCTCACTATTAACTAAAGAGGATTTATGTAAGAGGAGCTGTGGTCTGTATCAGTTTCATCAGCAGAGTTGAACTACATATGGTCTGTATGAGTAGGAAACACAGTTCTTTTTTTCTGGGCATGCTTCTTTTTCTTGCTGTTTTGAAGAGGCTGGAAAGAAGAGCTTGCTTCTTGCATTAAAACAGAGCGTGTTTCATGGATGAGATCTCCGGTCTGAATTTCCCTTCAGAAACGGAGTTAAACCCCAGTATCTGTGTCTTCCTACAAGCAAGAGTTCATTTCTTGTAAACCAAGTGAATTTTGGGCTCAAATGATTTTTCGCAGTTCAAGAACCCAACGTGATTCTCACTATTAACTAAAGAGGATTTATGTAAGAGGAGCTGTGGTTTGTATCAGTTTCATCAGCAGAGTTGAACTACATATGGTGTGTATGAGTAGGAAACACAGTTCTGTGTTTCAGGGCATGCTCATTGTTCGTGATGTATTTTAGAATCTGGAAAGAAGAGCTTGCTTCTTGCGTGAAAACAGAGTGTGTTTGATTGATGAGAACACTGCTCTGAATTTCCCTTCAGAAACGGAGTTAACCCCAGGATCTCTGTCTTCCTACAAGCAAGAATTCATTTCTGAAAACAAAGTGAATTTTGGGCTCAAATGATTTTACTCAGTTCAAAATTCAATGCGATTCTCACTATTAACTAAAGATTATTTATTTAAGAGTTGCTGTGGTTTGTATCAGTTTCATATGCAGAGTTGAACTCCATATGGTCCGTATGAGTAGGAAACACAGTTCTTTGTTTCAGGGCATGCTCATTGTTCTTGCTGCATTTTACAATCTGGAGCTTGCTTCTTGCGTTAAAACAGAGTGTGTTTCAGGGCTGAGAACTCTGGTCTGATTTTCCCTTCAGAAACGGAGTTAAATCCCAGGATTTGTGTCTTCCTACAAGCAAGAGTTCATTTCTGGTTAACCCAGTGAATTTTGGGCTCAAATAATTTTTCGCAGTTCACGAACCCAATGCTATTCTCACTATTAACTAAAGAGGATTTATGTACGAGGAGCTGTGGTCTGTATCAGTTTCATCAGCAGAGTTGAACTACATATGGTCCGTATGAGTAGGAAACACAGTTCTTTGTTTCAGGGCATGCTCATTGTTCTTGCTGCATTTTACAATCTGGAGCTTGCTTCTTGCATTAAAACAGAGCGTGTTTCATGGATGAGATCTCTGGTCTGAATTTCCCTTCAGAAATGGAGTTAAACAACTGCATGTATGTCTTCCTACAAGCAAGAGTTCATTTCTAGTGAAATCAGTGAATTTTGGGCTCAAATGATTTTTCGCAGTTCACGAACCCAACGCTATTCTCACTAATAACTAAAGAGCATTTATGTAAGAGGAGCTGTGGTTTGTATCAGTTTTATAAGAGAGTTGAACTACATATGGTCCGTATGAGTAGGAAACACAATTCTTTTTTTTTCTGGGCATGCTCATTGTTCTTGATGTATTTTAGAATCTGGAAAGAAGAGCTTGCTTCTTGCGTGAAAACAGAGTGTGTTTGATTGATGAGAACACTGCTCTGAATTTCCCTTCAGTAACGGAGTTAACCCCAGGATCTCTGTCTTCCTACAAGCAAGAATTCATTTCTGAAAACAAAGTGAATTTTGGGCTCAAATGATTTTACACAGTTCAAAATTCAATGCGATTCTCACTATTAACTAAAGATTATTTATTTAAGAGTTGCTGTGGTTTGTATCAGTTTCATACGCAGAGTTGAACTACATATGGTCCGTATGAGTAGGAAACACAATTCTTTTTTTTTCTGGGCATGCTCATTGTTCTTGATGTATTTTAGAATCTGGAAAGAAGAGCTTGCTTCTTGCATGAAAACAGAGTGTGTTTCATTGATGAGAACACTGCTCTGAATTTCCCTTCAGAAACGGAGTTAAACCCCAGGATCTGTGTCTTCCTACAAGCAAGAGTTTATTTCTGGTAAACTCGGTGAATTTTGGACTTAAATGATTTTTCCCAGTTCATGAACCCAACGAGATTCTCACTATTAACGAAAGAGAATTTATGTAAGAGGAGTTGTGTGTTATATCAGCTTCATCAGCAGAGTTGAACTACTTATGGTCTGTATGAGTAGGAAACACAGTTCTGTGTTTCAGGGCATGCTCATGGTTCTTGCTGTATTTTAGAATCTGGAAAGAAGAGATAGCTTCTTGCTTTAAAACAGAGTGTGTTTCAGGTATGAGAACTCTGGTCTGAATTTCCCATCAGAAATGCAGTTAAACCCTAGGATCTGTTTCTTCCTACCAGAAAGAGTTCATTTCTGGTAAACCAAGTGAATTTTGGGCTCAAATGATTTTACACAGTTCAAAAACCCGATGCGATTCTCACTATTATCTAAAGATTATTTATTTAAGAGGTGCTGTGGTTTGTATCAGTATCATACGCAGAATTGAACTTCATATGGTCCTTATGAGTAGGAAACACAATTCTTTTTTTTTCTGGGCATGCTCATTGTTCTTGATGTATTTTAGAATCTGGAAAGAAGAGCTTGCTTCTTGCGTGAAAACAGAGTGTGTTTCATTGATGAGAACACTGCTCTGAATTTCCCTTCAGAAACGGAGTTAAACCCCAGGATCTGTGTCTTCCTACAAGCAAGAGTTAATTTCTCATTAACCCAGTGAATTTTGGGCTCAAATGATTATTTGCACTTCACGAACCCAACGCCATTCTCACTATTAACGAAAGAGAATTTATGTAAGAGGAGTTGTGGGTTGTATCAGTTTCATAAGCAGAGTTTAACTACATATGGTCTGTATGAGAAGGAAAAACAGTTCTTCTATTCTGGGCATGCTCCTGGTTCTTACTGTACTGGGGACGGTAGAAAGAAGAGGAGGATTCTTGCCTTAAAACAGAGTGTGTTCAGGGCTGAGAACTCTGGTCTGAATTTCCCTTCAGAAACGGAGTTAAACCCCAGGATCTGTGTCTTCCTACAAGCAAGAGTTCAATTCTGTTAAACCAAGTGAATTTTGGGCTCAAATGATTTTACACAGTTCAAAAACAACAATGCGATGCTCGCTATTAACTAAAGAGCATTTATTTAAGAGGTGCTGTGGTTTGTATCAGTTTCATACGCAGAGTGGACCTACATATGGTCCGTATGAGTAGGAAACACAATTCTTTTTTTTTTTCTGGGCATGCTCATTGTTCTTGATGTATTTTAGAATCTGGAAAGAAGAGCTTGCTTCTTGCATGAAAACAGAGTGTGTTTCATTGATGAGAACACTGCTCTGAATTTCCCTTCAGAAACGGAGTTAAACCCCAGGATCTGTGTCTTCCTACAAGCAAGAGTTTATTTCTGGTAAACTCGGTGAATTTTGGGCTCAAATGATTTTTCCCAGTTCATGAACCCAACGAGATTCTCACTATTAACGAAAGAGAATATATGTAAGAGGAGTTTTGTGTTGTATCAGCTTCATCAGGAGAGTTGAACTACTTATGGTCTGTATGATTAGGAAACACAGTTCTGTGTTTCAGGGCATGCTCATGGTTCTTGCTGTATTTTAGAATCTGGAAAGAAGAGATAGCTTCTTGCTTTAAAACAGAGTGTGTTTCAGGTATGAGAACTCTGGTCTGAATTTCCCATCAGAAATGCAGTTAAACCTTAGGATTGTTTCTTCCTACCAGAAAGAGTTCATTTCTGGTAAACCAAGTGAATTTTGGGCTCAAATGATTTTACACAGTTCAAAAACCCGATGCGATTCTCACTATTATCTAAAGATTATTTATTTAAGAGGTGCTGTGGTTTGTATCAGTTTCATACGCAGAATTGAACTTCATATGGTCCGTATGAGTAGGAAACACAATTCTTTTTTTTTCTTGGCATGCTCATTGTTCTTGATGTATTTTAGAATCTGGAAAGAAGAGCTTGCTTCTTGCGTGAAAACAGAGTGTGTTTCATTGATGAGAACACTGCTCTGAATTTCCCTTCAGAAACGGAGTTAAACCCCAGGATCTGTGTCTTCCTACAAGCAAGAGTTCATTTCTCATTAACCCAGTGAATTTTGGGCTCAAATGATTATTTGCACTTCACGAACCCAACGCGATTCTCACTATTAACGAAAGAGAATTTATGTAAGAGGAGTTGTGGGTTGTATCAGTTTCATAAGCAGGGTTTAACTACATATGGTCTGTATGAGAAGGAAAAACAGTTCTTCTATTCTGGGCATGCTCATGGTTCTTACTGTATTGGGGATGGTAGAAAGAAGAGGAGGATTCTTGCCTTAAAACAGAGTGTGTTCAGGGCTGAGAACTCTGGTCTGAATTTCCCTTCAGAAACGGAGTTAAACCCCAGGATCTGTGTCTTCCTACAAGCAAGAGTTCAATTCTGTTAAACCAAGTGAATTTTGGGCTCAAATGATTTTACACAGTTCAAAAACAACAATGCGATGCTCGCTATTAACTAAAGAGCATTTATTTAAGAGGTGCTGTGGTTTGTATCAGTTTCATACGCAGAGTGGACCTACATATGGTCCGTATGAGTAGGAAACACAATTCTTTTTTTTTTTCTGGGCATGCTCATTGTTCTTGATGTATTTTAGAATCTGGAAAGAAGAGCTTGCTTCTTGCATGAAAACAGAGTGTGTTTCATTGATGAGAACACTGCTCTGAATTTCCCTTCAGAAACGGAGTTAAACCCCAGGATCTGTGTCTTCCTACAAGCAAGAGTTTATTTCTGGTAAACTCGGTGAATTTTGGGCTCAAATGATTTTTCCCAGTTCATGAACCCAACGAGATTCTCACTATTAACGAAAGAGAATATATGTAAGAGGAGTTTTGTGTTGTATCAGCTTCATCAGGAGAGTTGAACTACTTATGGTCTGTATGATTAGGAAACACAGTTCTGTGTTTCAGGGCATGCTCATGGTTCTTGCTGTATTTTAGAATCTGGAAAGAAGAGATAGCTTCTTGCTTTAAAACAGAGTGTGTTTCAGGTATGAGAACTCTGGTCTGAATTTCCCATCAGAAATGCAGTTAAACCTTAGGATTGTTTCTTCCTACCAGAAAGAGTTCATTTCTGGTAAACCAAGTGAATTTTGGGCTCAAATGATTTTACACAGTTCAAAAACCCGATGCGATTCTCACTATTATCTAAAGATTATTTATTTAAGAGGTGCTGTGGTTTGTATCAGTTTCATACGCAGAATTGAACTTCATATGGTCCGTATGAGTAGGAAACACAATTCTTTTTTTTTCTTGGCATGCTCATTGTTCTTGATGTATTTTAGAATCTGGAAAGAAGAGCTTGCTTCTTGCGTGAAAACAGAGTGTGTTTCATTGATGAGAACACTGCTCTGAATTTCCCTTCAGAAACGGAGTTAAACCCCAGGATCTGTGTCTTCCTACAAGCAAGAGTTCATTTCTCATTAAGCCAGTGAATTTTGGGCTCAAATGATTATTTGCACTTCACGAACCCAACGCGATTCTCACTATTAACGAAAGAGAATTTATGTAAGAGGAGTTGTGGGTTGTATCAGTTTCATAAGCAGGGTTTAACTACATATGGTCTGTATGAGAAGGAAAAACAGTTCTTCTATTCTGGGCATGCTCATGGTTCTTACTGTATTGGGGATGGTTGAAAGAAGAGGAGGATTCTTGCCTTAAAACAGAGTGTGTTCAGGGCTGAGAACTCTGGTCTGAATTTCCCTTCAGAAACGGAGTTAAACCCCAGGATCTGTGTCTTCCTACAAGCAAGAGTTCAATTCTGTTAAACCAAGTGAATTTTGGGCTCAAATGATTTCACACAGTTCAAAAACAACAATGCGATGCTCGCTATTAACTAAAGAGCATTTATTTAAGAGGTGCTGTGGTTTGTATCAGTTTCATAAGCAGAGTTGATCTACATATGGTCTGTATGAGTAGGAAACACAGTTCTTTTTTGAGGGTGTGCTCATGGTTCTTGCTGTATTGGAGAGGCTGGAAAGAAGAGCTTGCTTCTTGCATTAAAACAGAGCGTGTTTCATGGATGAGATCTCTGGTCTGAATTTCCCTTCAGAAACGGAGTTAAACCCCATCATCTGTGTCTTCCAACAAGCAAGAGTTCATTTCATGTAAACCAAGAGAATTTTCGGCTCAAATGATTTTTCGCAGTTCACGTATCCAATGTCATTCTCACTATTAACTAAAGAGGATTTATGTAAGAGGAGTTGTGGGTTGTATCAGCTTCATCAGCAGAGTTGAACTACATATGGTCTGTATGAGTAGGAAACACAGTTCTGTGTTTCAGGGCATGCTCATGGTTCTTGCTGTATTTTAGAATCTGGAAAGAAGAGCTTGCTTCTTGCTTTAAAACAGAGTGTGTTTCAGGGATGAGAACTCTTTTCTGAATTTCCCTTCAGAAACGGGGTTAAAAACCAGGATCTGTGTCTTCCTACCAGAAAGAGTTCATTTCTGGTAAACCAAGTGAATTTTGGGCTCAAATGATTTTACACAGTTCAAAAACCCAATGCGATTCTCACTATTATCTAAAGATTATTTATTTAAGAGGTGCTGTGGTTTGTATCAGTATCATACGCAGAATTGAACTTCATATGGTCCTTATGAGTAGGAAACACAATTCTTTTTTTTTCTGGGCATGCTCATTGTTCTTGATGTATTTTAGAATCTGGAAAGAAGAGCTTGCTTCTTGCGTGAAAACAGAGTGTGTTTCATTGATGAGAACACTGCTCTGAATTTCCCTTCAGAAACGGAGTTAAACCCCAGGATCTGTGTCTTCCTACAAGCAAGAG
The DNA here is from genome assembly GCA_949786405.1 of Onychomys arenicola. NCBI lineage: Eukaryota > Metazoa > Chordata > Mammalia > Rodentia > Cricetidae > Onychomys > Onychomys arenicola. Next base: position 212,770 of record CATKUM010000022.1, on the reverse strand, counting down.
TTAATTTCTCATTAACCCAGTGAATTTTGGGCTCAAATGATTATTTGCACTTCACGAACCCAACGCCATTCTCACTATTAACGAAAGAGAATTTATGTAAGAGGAGTTGTGGGTTGTATCAGTTTCATAAGCAGGGTTTAACTACATATGGTCTGTATTAGAAGGAAAAACAGTTCATTTTTCTGGGCATGCTCATGGTTCTTACTGTATTGGGGACGGTAGAAAGAAGAGGAGGATTCTTGCCTTAAAACAGAGTGTGTTCAGGGCTGAGAACTCTGGTCTGAATTTCCCTTCAGAAACGGAGTTAAACCCCAGGATCTGTGTCTTCCTACAAGCAAGAGTTCATTTCTGGTAAACTCAGTGAATTTTGGGCTCAAATGATTTTTCCCAGTTCACGAACCCAACGCGATTCTCACTATTAACGAAAGAGAATTTATGTAAGAGGAGTTGTGGGTTGTATCAGCTTCATCAGCGGAGATGAACTCCATATGGTCCTTATGAGTAGGAAACACAGTTCTTTGTTTCAGGGCAGGCTCATTGTTCTTGCTGCATTTTACAATCTGGAGGTTGCTTCTTGCGTCAAAACAGAGTGTGTTTCAGGGCTCAGAACTCTGGTCTGATTTTCCCTTCGGAAACGGAGTTAAATCCCAGGATCTCTGTCTTCCTACAAGCAAGAGTTCATTTCTGGTTAACCCAGCGAATTTTGGGCTCAAATGATTTTTCGCAGTTCACGAACCCAATGCTATTCTCACTATTAACTAAAGAGGATTTATGTAAGAGGAGCTGTGGTCTGTATCAGTTTCATCAGCAGAGTTGAACTACATATGGTCCGTATGAGTAGGAAACACAGTTCTTTTTTTCTGGGCATGCTTCTTTTTCTTGCTGTTTTGAAGAGGCTGGAAAGAAGAGCTTGCTTTTTGTCTTAAAACAGAGTGTATTTCAGGGATGAGAACTCTGGTCTGAATTTCCGTTCAGAAACGGAGTTAAACAACTGCATGTATGTCTTCCTACAAGCAAGAGTACATTTCTGGTGAAACCAGTAAATTTTGGGCTCAAATGATTTTTCGCAGTTCACGAACCCAACGCTATTCTCACTATTAACTAAAGAGCATTTATGTAAGAGGAGCTGTGGTTTGTATCAGTTTTATAAGAGAGTTGAACTACATATGGTCCCTATGAGTAGGAAACACAATTCTTTTTTTTTCTGGGCATGCTCATTGTTCTTGATGTATTTTAGAATCTGGAAAGAAGAGCTTGCTTCTTGCATGAAAACAGAGTGTGTTTCATTGATGAGAACACTGCTCTGAATTTCCTTTCAGAAACGGAGTTAAACACCAGGATCTCTGTCTTCCTACAAGAAAGATTTCATTTCTGGAAAACACAATGAATTTTGGGCTCAAATGATTTTACACAGTTCATGAACCCAACGTGATTCTCACTATTAACTAAAGAACATTTATGTAAGAGGAGCTGTGTTCTGTATCATTTTCATCAGCAGAGATGAACTACATATGGTCTGTATGAGTAGGAAACACAGTTCTGTGTTTCAGGGCATGCTCATGGTTCCTGCTGTATTTTAGAATCTGGAAAGAAGAGCTTGCTTCTTGCTTTAAAACAGAGTGTGTTTCAGGGATGAGAACTCTTTTCTGAATTTCCCTTCAGAAACGGAGTTAAACCCCAGGATCTGTGTCTTCCTACAAGCAAGAGTTCAATTCTGTTAAACCAAGTGAATTTTGGGCTCAAATGATTTCACACAGTTCAAAAACAACAATGCGATGCTCGCTATTAACTAAAGAGCATTTATTTAAGAGGTGCTGTGGTTTGTATCAGTTTCATAAGCAGAGTTGATCTACATATGGTCTGTATGAGTAGGAAACACAGTTCTTTTTTGAGGGTGTGCTCATGGTTCTTGCTGTATTGGAGAGGCTGGAAAGAAGAGCTTGCTTCTTGCATTAAAACAGAGCGTGTTTCATGGATGAGATCTCTGGTCTGAATTTCCCTTCAGAAACGGAGTTAAACCCCATCATCTGTGTCTTCCAACAAGCAAGAGTTCATTTCATGTAAACCAAGAGAATTTTCGGCTCAAATGATTTTTCGCAGTTCACGTATCCAATGTCATTCTCACTATTAACTAAAGAGGATTTATGTAAGAGGAGTTGTGGGTTGTATCAGCTTCATCAGCAGAGTTGAACTACATATGGTCTGTATGAGTAGGAAACACAGTTCTGTGTTTCAGGGCATGCTCATGGTTCTTGCTGTATTTTAGAATCTGGAAAGAAGAGCTTGCTTCTTGCTTTAAAACAGAGTGTGTTTCAGGGATGAGAACTCTTTTCTGAATTTCCCTTCAGAAACGGGGTTAAAAACCAGGATCTGTGTCTTCCTACCAGAAAGAGTTCATTTCTGGTAAACCAAGTGAATTTTGGGCTCAAATGATTTTACACAGTTCAAAAACCCAATGCGATTCTCACTATTATCTAAAGATTATTTATTTAAGAGGTGCTGTGGTTTGTATCAGTATCATACGCAGAATTGAACTTCATATGGTCCTTATGAGTAGGAAACACAATTCTTTTTTTTTCTGGGCATGCTCATTGTTCTTGATGTATTTTAGAATCTGGAAAGAAGAGCTTGCTTCTTGCGTGAAAACAGAGTGTGTTTCATTGATGAGAACACTGCTCTGAATTTCCCTTCAGAAACGGAGTTAAACCCCAGGATCTGTGTCTTCCTACAAGCAAGAGTTCATTTCTCATTAACCCAGTGAATTTTGGGCTCAAATGATTATTTGCACTTCACGAACCCAACGCCATTCTCACTATTAACGAAAGAGAATTTATGTAAGAGGAGTTGTGGGTTGTATCAGTTTCATAAGCAGGGTTTAACTACATATGGTCTGTATGAGAAGGAAAAACAGTTCTTCTATTCTGGGCATGCTCATGGTTCTTACTGTATTGGGGATGGTAGAAAGAAGAGGAGGATTCTTGCCTTAAAACAGAGTGTGTTCAGGGCTGAGAACTCTGGTCTGAATTTCCCTTCAGAAACGGAGTTAAACCCCAGGATCTGTGTCTTCCTACAAGCAAGAGTTCAATTCTGTTAAACCAAGTGAATTTTGGGCTCAAATGATTTCACACAGTTCAAAAACAACAATGCGATGCTCGCTATTAACTAAAGAGCATTTATTTAAGAGGTGCTGTGGTTTGTATCAGTTTCATAAGCAGAGTTGGTCTACATATGGTCTGTATGAGTAGGAAACACAGTTCTTTTTTGAGGGTGTGCTCATGGTTCTTGCTGTATTGGAGAGGCTGGAAAGAAGAGCTTGCTTCTTGCATTAAAACAGAGCGTGTTTCATGGATGAGATCTCTGGTCTGAATTTCCCTTCAGAAACGGAGTTAAACCCCATCATCTGTGTCTTCCAACAAGCAAGAGTTCATTTCATGTAAACCAAGAGAATTTTCGGCTCAAATGATTTTTCGCAGTTCACGTATCCAATGTCATTCTCACTATTAACTAAAGAGGATTTATGTAAGAGGAGTTGTGGGTTGTATCAGCTTCATCAGCAGAGTTGAACTACATATGGTCTGTATGAGTAGGAAACACAGTTCTGTGTTTCAGGGCATGCTCATGGTTCTTGCTGTATTTTAGAATCTGGAAAGAAGAGCTTGCTTCTTGCTTTAAAACAGAGTGTGTTTCAGGGATGAGAACTCTTTTCTGAATTTCCCTTCAGAAACGGGGTTAAAAACCAGGATCTGTGTCTTCCTACCAGAAAGAGTTCATTTCTGGTAAACCAAGTGAATTTTGGGCTCAAATGATTTTACACAGTTCAAAAACCCAATGCGATTCTCACTATTATCTAAAGATTATTTATTTAAGAGGTGCTGTGGTTTGTATCAGTATCATACGCAGAATTGAACTTCATATGGTCCTTATGAGTAGGAAACACAATTCTTTTTTTTTCTGGGCATGCTCATTGTTCTTGATGTATTTTAGAATCTGGAAAGAAGAGCTTGCTTCTTGCGTGAAAACAGAGTGTGTTTCATTGATGAGAACACTGCTCTGAATTTCCCTTCAGAAACGGAGTTAAACCCCAGGATCTGTGTCTTCCTACAAGCAAGAGTTCATTTCTCATTAACCCAGTGAATTTTGGGCTCAAATGATTATTTGCACTTCACGAACCCAACGCCATTCTCACTATTAACGAAAGAGAATTTATGTAAGAGGAGTTGTGGGTTGTATCAGTTTCATAAGCAGGGTTTAACTACATATGGTCTGTATTAGAAGGAAAAACAGTTCATTTTTCTGGGCATGCTCATGGTTCTTACTGTATTGGGGACGGTAGAAAGAAGAGGAGGATTCTTGCCTTAAAACAGAGTGTGTTCAGGGCTGAGAACTCTGGTCTGAATTTCCCTTCAGAAACGGAGTTAAACCCCAGGATCTGTGTCTTCCTACAAGCAAGAGTTCATTTCTGGTAAACTCAGTGAATTTTGGGCTCAAATGATTTTTCCCAGTTCACGAACCCAACGCGATTCTCACTATTAACGAAAGAGAATTTATGTAAGAGGAGTTGTGGGTTGTATCAGCTTCATCAGCGGAGATGAACTCCATATGGTCCTTATGAGTAGGAAACACAGTTCTTTGTTTCAGGGCAGGCTCATTGTTCTTGCTGCATTTTACAATCTGGAGGTTGCTTCTTGCGTCAAAACAGAGTGTGTTTCAGGGCTCAGAACTCTGGTCTGATTTTCCCTTCGGAAACGGAGTTAAATCCCAGGATCTCTGTCTTCCTACAAGCAAGAGTTCATTTCTGGTTAACCCAGCGAATTTTGGGCTCAAATGATTTTTCGCAGTTCACGAACCCAATGCTATTCTCACTATTAACTAAAGAGGATTTATGTAAGAGGAGCTGTGGTCTGTATCAGTTTCATCAGCAGAGTTGAACTACATATGGTCCGTATGAGTAGGAAACACAGTTCTTTTTTTCTGGGCATGCTTCTTTTTCTTGCTGTTTTGAAGAGGCTGGAAAGAAGAGCTTGCTTTTTGTCTTAAAACAGAGTGTATTTCAGGGATGAGAACTCTGGTCTGAATTTCCGTTCAGAAACGGAGTTAAACAACTGCATGTATGTCTTCCTACAAGCAAGAGTACATTTCTGGTGAAACCAGTAAATTTTGGGCTCAAATGATTTTTCGCAGTTCATGAACCCAACGCTATTCTCACTATTAACTAAAGAGCATTTATGTAAGAGGAGCTGTGGTTTGTATCAGTTTTATAAGAGAGTTGAACTACATATGGTCCCTATGAGTAGGAAACACAATTCTTTTTTTTTCTGGGCATGCTCATTGTTCTTGATGTATTTTAGAATCTGGAAAGAAGAGCTTGCTTCTTGCATGAAAACAGAGTGTGTTTCATTGATGAGAACACTGCTCTGAATTTCCTTTCAGAAACGGAGTTAAACACCAGGATCTCTGTCTTCCTACAAGAAAGATTTCATTTCTGGAAAACACAATGAATTTTGGGCTCAAATGATTTTACACAGTTCATGAACCCAACGTGATTCTCACTATTAACTAAAGAACATTTATGTAAGAGGAGCTGTGTTCTGTATCATTTTCATCAGCAGAGATGAACTACATATGGTCTGTATGAGTAGGAAACACAGTTCTGTGTTTCAGGGCATGCTCATGGTTCCTGCTGTATTTTAGAATCTGGAAAGAAGAGCTTGCTTCTTGCTTTAAAACAGAGTGTGTTTCAGGGATGAGAACTCTTTTCTGAATTTCCCTTCAGAAACGGAGTTAAACCCCAGGATCTGTGTCTTCCTACAAGCAAGAGTTCAATTCTGTTAAACCAAGTGAATTTTGGGCTCAAATGATTTCACACAGTTCAAAAACAACAATGCGATGCTCGCTATTAACTAAAGAGCATTTATTTAAGAGGTGCTGTGGTTTGTATCAGTTTCATAAGCAGAGTTGATCTACATATGGTCTGTATGAGTAGGAAACACAGTTCTTTTTTGAGGGTGTGCTCATGGTTCTTGCTGTATTGGAGAGGCTGGAAAGAAGAGCTTGCTTCTTGCATTAAAACAGAGCGTGTTTCATGGATGAGATCTCTGGTCTGAATTTCCCTTCAGAAACGGAGTTAAACCCCATCATCTGTGTCTTCCAACAAGCAAGAGTTCATTTCATGTAAACCAAGAGAATTTTCGGCTCAAATGATTTTTCGCAGTTCACGTATCCAATGTCATTCTCACTATTAACTAAAGAGGATTTATGTAAGAGGAGTTGTGGGTTGTATCAGCTTCATCAGCAGAGTTGAACTACATATGGTCTGTATGAGTAGGAAACACAGTTCTGTGTTTCAGGGCATGCTCATGGTTCTTGCTGTATTTTAGAATCTGGAAAGAAGAGCTTGCTTCTTGCTTTAAAACAGAGTGTGTTTCAGGGATGAGAACTCTTTTCTGAATTTCCCTTCAGAAACGGGGTTAAAAACCAGGATCTGTGTCTTCCTACCAGAAAGAGTTCATTTCTGGTAAACCAAGTGAATTTTGGGCTCAAATGATTTTACAAAGTTCAAAAACCCAATGCGATTCTCACTATTATCTAAAGATTATTTATTTAAGAGGTGCTGTGGTTTGTATCAGTATCATACGCAGAATTGAACTTCATATGGTCCTTATGAGTAGGAAACACAATTCTTTTTTTTTCTGGGCATGCTCATTGTTCTTGATGTATTTTAGAATCTGGAAAGAAGAGCTTGCTTCTTGCGTGAAAACAGAGTGTGTTTCATTGATGAGAACACTGCTCTGAATTTCCCTTCAGAAACGGAGTTAAACCCCAGGATCTGTGTCTTCCTACAAGCAAGAGTTCATTTCTCATTAACCCAGTGAATTTTGGGCTCAAATGATTATTTGCACTTCACGAACCCAACGCCATTCTCACTATTAACGAAAGAGAATTTATGTAAGAGGAGTTGTGGGTTGTATCAGTTTCATAAGCAGGGTTTAACTACATATGGTCTGTATTAGAAGGAAAAACAGTTCATTTTTCTGGGCATGCTCATGGTTCTTACTGTATTGGGGACGGTAGAAAGAAGAGGAGGATTCTTGCCTTAAAACAGAGTGTGTTCAGGGCTGAGAACTCTGGTCTGAATTTCCCTTCAGAAACGGAGTTAAACCCCAGGATCTGTGTCTTCCTACAAGCAAGAGTTCATTTCTGGTAAACTCAGTGAATTTTGGGCTCAAATGATTTTTCCCAGTTCACGAAACCCAACGCGATTCTCACTATTAACGAAAGAGAATTTATGTAAGAGGAGTTGTGGGTTGTATCAGCTTCATCAGCGGAGATGAACTCCATATGGTCCTTATGAGTAGGAAACACAGTTCTTTGTTTCAGGGCAGGCTCATTGTTCTTGCTGCATTTTACAATCTGGAGGTTGCTTCTTGCGTCAAAACAGAGTGTGTTTCAGGGCTCAGAACTCTGGTCTGATTTTCCCTTCGGAAACGGAGTTAAATCCCAGGATCTCTGTCTTCCTACAAGCAAGAGTTCATTTCTGGTTAACCCAGCGAATTTTGGGCTCAAATGATTTTTCGCAGTTCACGAACCCAATGCTATTCTCACTATTAACTAAAGAGGATTTATGTAAGAGGAGCTGTGGTCTGTATCAGTTTCATCAGCAGAGTTGAACTACATATGGTCCGTATGAGTAGGAAACACAGTTCTTTTTTTCTGGGCATGCTTCTTTTTCTTGCTGTTTTGAAGAGGCTGGAAAGAAGAGCTTGCTTTTTGTCTTAAAACAGAGTGTATTTCAGGGATGAGAACTCTGGTCTGAATTTCCGTTCAGAAACGGAGTTAAACAACTGCATGTATGTCTTCCTACAAGCAAGAGTACATTTCTGGTGAAACCAGTAAATTTTGGGCTCAAATGATTTTTCGCAGTTCACGAACCCAACGCTATTCTCACTATTAACTAAAGAGCATTTATGTAAGAGGAGCTGTGGTTTGTATCAGTTTTATAAGAGAGTTGAACTACATATGGTCCCTATGAGTAGGAAACACAATTCTTTTTTTTTCTGGGCATGCTCATTGTTCTTGATGTATTTTAGAATCTGGAAAGAAGAGCTTGCTTCTTGCGTGAAAACAGAGTGTGTTTCATTGATGAGAACACTGCTCTGAATTTCCTTTCAGAAACGGAGTTAAACCCCAGGATCTCTGTCTTCCTACAAGAAAGATTTCATTTCTGGAAAACACAATGAATTTTGGGCTCAAATGATTTTACACAGTTCATGAACCCAACGTGATTCTCACTATTAACTAAAGAACATTTATGTAAGAGGAGCTGTGTTCTGTATCATTTTCATCAGCAGAGATGAACTACATATGGTCTGTATGAGTAGGAAACACAGTTCTGTGTTTCAGGGCATGCTCATGGTTCCTGCTGTATTTTAGAATCTGGAAAGAAGAGCTTGCTTCTTGCTTTAAAACAGAGTGTGTTTCAGGGATGAGAACTCTTTTCTGAATTTCCCTTCAGAAACGGAGTTAAACCCCAGGATCTGTGTCTTCCTACAAGCAAGAGTTCAATTCTGTTAAACCAAGTGAATTTTGGGCTCAAATGATTTTACACAGTTCAAAAAAAAACAACACGATTCTCACTATTAACTAAAGAGCATTTATTTAAGAGGTGCTGTGGTTTGTATCAGTTTCATAAGCAGAGTTGATCTACATATGGTCTGTATGAGTAAGAAACACAGTTCTTTTTTGAGGGCATGCTCATGGTTCTTGCTGTATTGGAGACACTGGAAAGAAGAGCTTGCTTCTTGCATTAAAACAGAGCATGTTTCATGGATGAGATCTCTGGTCTGAATTTCCCTTCAGAAACGGAGTTAAACCCCAGGATCTGTGTCTTCCTACAAGCAAGAGTTTATTTCTGGTAAACTCGGTGAATTTTGGGCTCAAATGATTTTTCGCAGTTCACGTATCCAACGAGATTCTCACTATTAACGAAAGAGAATTTTTGTAAGAGGAGTTGTGTGTTGTATCAGCTTCATCAGCAGAGTTGAACTACTTATGGTCTGTATGAGTAGGAAACACAGTTCTGTGTTTCAGGGCATGCTCATGGTTCTTGCTGTATTTTAGAATCTGGAAAGAAGAGATAGCTTCTTGCTTTAAAACAGAGTGTGTTTCAGGTATGAGAACTCTGGTCTGAATTTCCCATCAGAAATGCAGTTAAACCCTAGGATCTGTTTCTTCCTACCAGAAAGAGTTCATTTCTGGTAAACCAAGTGAATTTTGGGCTCAAATGATTATACACAGTTCAAAAACCCGATGCGATTCTCACTATTATCTAAAGATTATTTATTTAAGAGGTGCTGTGGTTTGTATCAGTTTCATACGCAGAATTGAACTTCATATGGTCCGTATGAGTAGGAAACACAATTCTTTTTTTTTCTGGGCATGCTCATTGTTCTTGATGTATTTTAGAATCTGGAAAGAAGAGCTTGCTTCTTGCGTGAAAACAGAGTGTGTTTCATTGATGAGAACACTGCTCTGAATTTCCCTTCAGAAACGGAGTTAAACCCCAGGATCTGTGTCTTCCTACAAGCAAGAGTTCATTTCTCATTAACCCAGTGAATTTTGGGCTCAAATGATTATTTGCACTTCACGAACACAACGCCATTCTCACTATTAACGAAAGAGAATTTATGTAAGAGGAGTTGTGGGTTGTATCAGTTTCATAAGCAGGGTTTAACTACATATGGTCTGTATGAGAAGGAAAAACAGTTCTTCTATTCTGGGCATGCTCATGGTTCTTACTGTATTGGGGACGGTAGAAAGAAGAGGAGGATTCTTGCCTTAAAACAGAGTGTGTTCAGGGCTGAGAACTCTGGTCTGAATTTCCCTTCAGAAACGGAGTTAAACCCCAGGATCTGTGTCTTCCTACAAGCAAGAGTTCAATTCTGTTAAACCAAGTGAATTTTGGGCTCAAATGATTTTACACAGTTCAAAAACAACAATGCGATGCTCGCTATTAACTAAAGAGCATTTATTTAAGATGTGCTGTGGTTTGTATCAGTTTCATAAGCAGAGTTGATCTACATATGGTCTGTATGAGTAGGAAACACAGTTATTTTTTGAGGGTGTGCTCATGGTTCTTGCTGTATTGGAGAGGCTGCAAAGAAGAGCTTGCTTCTTGCATTAAAACAGAGCGTGTTTCATGGATGAGATCTCTGGTCTGAATTTCCCTTCAGAAACGGAGTTAAACCCCAGGATCTGTGTCTTCCAACAAGCAAGAGTTCATTTCATGTAAACCAAGAGAATTTTCGGCTCAAATGATTTTTCATAGTTCACGTATCCAACGTGATTCTCACTATTAACTAAAGAGGATTTATGTAAGAGGAGTTGTGGGTTGTATCACCTTCATCAGCAGAGTTGAACTACATATGGTCTGTATGAGTAGGAAACACAGTTCTGTGTTTCAGGGCATGCTCATGGTTCTCGCTGTATTTTAGAATCTGGAAAGAAGAGCTTGCTTCTTGCTTTAAAACAGAGTGTGTTTCATTGATGAGAACACTGCTCTGAATTTCCCTTCAGAAACGGAGTTAAACCCCAGATTCTGTGTCTTCCTACAAGCAAGAGTACATTTCTTGTAAACCAAGAGAATTTTCGGCTCAAATGATTTTTCGCAGTTCACGTATACAATGTCATTCTCACTATTAACTAAAGAGGATTTATGTAAGAGGAATTGTGGGTTGTATCACCTTCATCAGCAGAGTAGAACTACATATGGTCTGTATGAGTAGGAAACACAGTTCTGTGTTTCAGGGCATGCTCATGGTTCTTGCTGTATTTTAGAATCTGGAAAGAAGAGCTTGCTTCTTGCTTTAAACAGAGTGTGTTTCAGGGATGAGAACTCTTTTTTGAATTTCCCTTCAGAAACGGGGTTAAAAACCAGGATCTGTGTCTTCCTACCAGAAAGAGTTCATTTCTGGTAAACCAAGTGAATTTTGGGCTCAAATGATTTTACACAGTTCAAAAACCCAATGCGATTCTCACTATTATCTAAAGATTATTTATTTAAGAGGTGCTGTGGTTTGTATCAGATTCATACGCAGAATTGAACTTCATATGGTCCGTGTGACTAGGAAACACAATTCTTTTTTTTTCTGGGCATGCTCATTGTTCTTGATGTATTTTAGAATCTGGAAAGAAGAGCTTGCTTCTTGCGTGAAAACAGAGTGTGTTTCATTGATGAGAACACTGCTCTGAATTTCCCTTCAGAAACGGAGTTAAACCCCAGGATCTGTGTCTTCCTACAAGCAAGAGTTCATTTCTCATTAACCCAGTGAATTTTGGGCTCAAATGATTATTTGCACTTCACGAACCCAACGCGATTCTCACTATTAACGAAAGAGAATTTATGTAAGAGGAGTTGTGGGTTGTATCAGTTTCATAAGCAGGGTTTAACTACATATGGTCTGTATGAGAAGGAAAAACAGTTCTTCTATTCTGGGCATGCTCATGGTTCTTACTGTATTGGGGACGGTAGAAAGAAGAGGAGGATTCTTGCCTTAAAACAGAGTGTGTTCATGGCTGAGAACTCTGGTCTGAATTTCCCTTCAGAAACGGAGTTAAACCCCAGGATCTGTGTCTTCCTACAAGCAAGAGTTCAATTCTGTTAAACCAAGTGAATTTTGGGCTCAAATGATTTTACACAGTTCAAAAACAACAATGCGATGCTTGCTATTAACTAAAGAGCATTTATTTAAGATGTGCTGTGGTTTGCATCGGTTTCATAAGCAGAGTTGATCTACATATGGTCTGTATGAGTAGGAAACACAGTTATTTTTTGAGGGTGTGCTCATGGTTCTTGCTGTATTGGAGAGGCTGGAAAGAAGAGCTTGCTTCTTGCATTAAAACAGAGCGTGTTTCATGGATGAGATCTCTGGTCTGAATTTCCCTTCAGAAACGGTGTTAAACACCAGGATCTGTGTCTTCCTACCAGAAAGAGTTCATTTCTGGTAAACCAAGTGAATTTGGGGCTCAAATGATTTTACACAGTTCAAAAACCCAATGCGATTCTCACTGTTATCTAAAGATTATTTATTTAAGAGGTGCTATGGTTTGTATCAGTTTCATACGCAGAGTTGAACTCCATATGGTCCTTATGAGTAGGAAACACAGTTCTTTGTTTCAGGGCATGCTCATTGTTCTTGCTGCATTTTACAATCTGGAGCTTGCTTCTTGCGTTAAAACAGAGTGTGTTTCAGGGCTGAGAACTCTGGTCTGATTTTCCCTTCAGAAACGGAGTTAAATCGCAGGATCTATGTCTTCCTACAAGCAAGAGTTCATTTCTGGTTAACCCAGTGAATTTTGGGCTCAAATGATTTTTCGCAGTTCACGAACCCAATGCTATTCTCACTATTAACTAAAGAGGATATATGTAAGAGGAGCTGTGGTCTGTATCAGTTTCATCAGCAGAGTTGAACTACATATGGTCCGTATGTGTAGGAAACACAGTTCTTTTTTTCTGGGCATGCTTCTTTTTCTTGCTGTTTGAAGAGGCTGGAAAGAAGAGCTTGCTTCTTGCATTAAAACAGAGCGTGTTTCATGGATGAGATCTCTGGTCTGAATTTCCCTTCAGAAACGGAGTTAAACCCCAGTATCTGTGTCTTCCTACAAGCAAGAATTCATTTCTTGTAAACCAAGTGAATTTTGGGCTCAAATGATTTTTCGCAGTTCAAGAACCCAACGTGATTCTCACTATTAACTAAAGAGGATTTATGTAAGAGGAGCTGTGGTTTGTATCAGTTTCATCAGCAGAGTTGAGCTACATATGGTCTGTATGAGTAGGAAACACAGTTCTGTGTTTCAGGGCATGCTCATTGTTCGTGATGTATTTTAGAATCTGGAAAGAAGAGCTTGCTTCTTGCGTGAAAACAGAGTGTGTTTGATTGATGAGAAAACTGCTCTGAATTTCCCTTCAGAAACGGAGTTAACCCCAGGATCTCTGTCTTCCTACAAGCAAGAATTCATTTCTGAAAACAAAGTGAATTTTGGGCTCAAATGATTTTACTCAGTTCAAAATTCAATGCGATTCTCACTATTAACTAAAGATTATTTATTTAAGAGTTGCTGTGGTTTGTATCAGTTTCATACGCAGAATTGAACTTCATATGGTCCGTATGAGTAGGAAAAACAGTTCTTTTTTTCAGGGCATGCTCATTGTTCTTGCTGCATTTTACAATTTGGAGCTTGCTTCTTGCGTTAAAACAGAGTGTGTTTCAGGGATTAGAACTCTGGTCGGAATTTCCCTTCAGAAACGGAATTAAAACCCCATGATGTGTGTGTTCCTACAAGCAAGAATTCATTTCTGGGAAATATGTGAATTTTCGGCTCAAATGATTTTCCACAGATCTAGTACCCAACACGATTATCACTAATAACTAAAGAGAATTTATGTAAGAGGAGCTGTGGTCTGTATCAGTTTCATCAGCAGAGTTGAACTACATATGGTCTGTATGAGTAGGAAACACAGTTCTATGTTTCAGGGCATGCTCATGGTTCTTGCTGTATTTTAGAATCTGGAAAGAAGAGCTTGCTTCTTGCCTTAAAACAGAGTGTATTTCAGGGATGAGAACTCTGGTCTGAATTTCCGTTCAGAAACGGAGTTAAACAACTGCATGTATGTCTTCCTACAAGCAAGAGTTCATTTCTGGTGAAACCAGTGAATTTTGGGCTCAAATAATTTTTTCGCAGTTCACGAACCTAACGCTATTCTCACTATTAACTAAAGAGCATTTATGTAAGAGGAGCTGTGGTTTGTATCAGTTTTATAAGAGAGTTGAACTGCATATGTTCCGTATGAGTAGGAAACACAATTCTTTTTTTTCTGGGCATGCTCATTGTTCTTGATGTATTTTAGAATCTGGAAAGAAGAGCTTGCTTCTTGCGTGAAAACAGAGTGTGTTTCATTGATGAGAACACTGCTCTGAATTTCCCTTCAGAAACGGAGTTAAACCCCAGGATCTGTGTCTTCCTACAAGCAAGAGTTCATTTCTCATTAACCCAGTGAATTTTGGGCACAAATGATTATTTGCACTTCACGAACCCAACGCGATTCTCACTATTAACGAAAGAGAATTTATGTAAGAGGAGTTGTGGGTTGTATCAGTTTCATAAGCAGAGTTTAACTACATATGGTCTGTATTAGAAGGAAAAACAGTTCTTTTTTCTGGGCATGCTCATGGTTCTTTCTCTATTGGGGACGGAGGAAAGAAGAGGAGGATCCTTGCCTTAAAACGGGTGTGTTCAGGGCTGAGAACTCTGATCTGAATTTCCCTTCAGAAACAGAGTTAAACCCCAGGATCTGTGTCTTCCTACAAGCAAGAGTTCAATTCTGTTAAACCAAGTGAATTTTGGGCTCAAATGATTTTACACAGTTCAAAAATAACAATGCGATGCTCGCTATTAACTGAAGAGCATTTATTTAAGATGTGCTGTGGTTTGTATCAGTTTCATAAGCAGACTTGATCTACATATGGTCTGTATGAGTAGGAAACACAGTTCTTTTTTGAGGGTGTGCTCATGGTTCTTGCTGTATTGGAGAGGCTGGAAAGAAGAGCTTGCTTCTTGCATTAAAACAGAGCGTGTATCATGGATGAGATCTCTGGTCTGAATTTCCCTTCAGAAGGAGTTAAACCCCAGGATCTGTGTCTTCCAACAAGCAAGAGTACATTTCTTGTAAACCAAGAGAATTTTCGGCTCAAATGATTTTTCACAGTTCACAAACCCAACGTGATTCTCACTATTAACGCAAGAGAATTTATGTAAGAGGAGTTGTGGGTTGTATCAGCTTCATCAGCAGAGTTGAACTACATATGGTCTGTATGAGTAGGAAACACAGTTCTGTGTTTCAGGGCATGCTCATGGTTCTTGCTGTATTTTAGAATCTGGAAAGAAGAGCTTGCTTCTTGCTTTAAAACAGAGTGTGTTTCAGTGATGAGAACTCTGGTCTGAATTTCCCTTCAGAAACGGTGTTAAACACCAGGATCTGTGTCTTCCTACCTGAAAGAGTTCATTTCTGGTAAACCAAGTGAATTTGGGGCTCAAATGATTTTACACAGTTCAAAAACCCAATGCGATTCTCACTGTTATCTAAAGATTATTTATTTAAGAGGTGCTGTGGTTTGTATCAGTTTCATACGCAGAGTTGAACTCCATATGGTCCTTATGTGTAGGAAACACAGTTCTTTGTTTCAGGGCATGCTCATTGTTCTTGCTGCATTTTACAATCTGGAGCTTGCTTCTTGCGTTAAAACAGAGTGTGTTTCAGGGCTGAGAACTCAGGTCTGATTTTCCCTTCAGAAACGGAGTTAAATCCCAGGATCTATGTCTTCCTACAAGCAAGAGTTCATTTCTGGTTAACCCAGTGAATTTTGGGCTCAAATGATTTTTCGCAGTTCAAGAACCCAACGTGATTCTCACTATTAACTAAAGAGGATTTATGTAAGAGGAGCTGTGGTTTGTATCAGTTTCATCAGCAGAGTTGAACTACATATGGTCTGTATGAGTAGGAAACACAGTTCTGTGTTTCAGGGCATGCTCATTGTTCGTGATGTATTTTAGAATCTGGAAAGAAGAGCTTGCTTCTTGCGTGAAAACAGAGTGTGTTTGATTGATGAGAACACTGCTCTGAATTTCCCTTCAGAAACGGAGTTAACCACAGGATCTCTGTCTTCCTACAAGCAAGAATTCATTTCTGAAAACAAAGTGAATTTTGGGCTCAAATGATTTTACTCAGTTCAAAATTCAATGCGATTCTCACTATTAACTAAAGATTATTTATTTAAGAGTTGCTGTGGTTTGTATCAGTTTCATACGCAGAATTGAACTTCATATGGTCCGTATGAGTAGGAAACACAGTTCTTTTTTTCAGGGCATGCTCATTGTTCTTGCTGCATTTTACAATTTGGAGCTTGCTTCTTGCGTTAAAACAGAGTGTGTTTCAGGGATGAGAACTCTGGTCGGAATTTCCCTTCAGAAACGGAGTTAAAACCCCATGATGTGTGTGTTCCTACAAGCAAGAATTCATTTCTGGTAAATATGTGAATTTTCGGCTCAAAGGATTTTCCACAGATCTAGTACCCAACACGATTATCACTAATAACTAAAGAGAATTTATGTAAGAGGAGCTGTGGTCTGTATCAGTTTCATCAGCAGAGTTGAACTACATATGGTCTGTATGAGTAGGAAACACAGTTCTATGTTTCAGGGCATGCTCATGGTTCTTGCTGTATTTTAGAATCTGGAAAGAAGAGCTTGCTTCTTGCCTTAAAACAGAGTGTATTTCAGGGATGAGAACTCTGGTCTGAATTTCCGTTCAGAAACGGAGTTAAACAACTGCATGTATGTCTTCCTACAAGCAAGAGTTCATTTCTGGTGAAACCAGTGAATTTTGGGCTCAAATGATTTTTCGCAGTTCACGAACCTAACGCTATTCTCACTATTAACTAAAGAGCATTTATGTAAGAGGAGCTGTGGTTTGTATCAGTTTTATAAGAGAGTTGAACTGCATATGTTCCGTATGAGTAGGATACACAATTCTTTTTTTTTCTGGGCATGCTCATTGTTCTTGATGTATTTTAGAATCTGGAAAGAAGAGCTTGCTTCTTGCGTGAAAACAGAGTGTGTTTCATTGATGAGAACACTGCTCTGAATTTCCCTTCAGAAACGGAGTTAAACCCCAGGATCTGTGTCTTCCTACAAGCAAGAGTTCATTTCTCATTAACCCAGTGAATTTTGGGCACAAATGATTATTTGCAGTTCACGAACCCAACGCGATTCTCACTATTAACGAAAGAGAATTTATGTAAGAGGAGTTGTGGGTTGTATCAGTTTCATAAGCAGAGTTTAACTACATATGGTCTGTATTAGAAGGAAAAACAGTTCTTTTTTCTGGGCATGCTCATGGTTCTTTCTCTATTGGGGACGGAGGAAAGAAGAGGAGGATTCTTGCCTTAAAACGGGTGTGTTCAGGGCTGAGATCTCTGATCTGAATTTCCCTTCAGAAACGGAGTTAAACCCCAGGATCTGTGTCTTCCTACAAGCAAGAGTTCAATTCTGTTAAACCAAGTGAATTTTGGGCTCAAATGATTTTACACAGTTCAAAAAAAACAACACGATTCTCGCTATTAACTAAAGAGCATTTATTTAAGAGGTGCTGTGGTTTGGATCAGTTTCATAAGCAGAGTTGATCTACATATGGTCTGTATGAGTATGAAACACAGTTCTTTTTTGAGGGCATGCTCATGGTTCTTGCTGTATTGGAGACACTGGAAAGAAGAGCTTGCTTCTTGCATTAAAACAGAGCGTGTTTCATGGATGAGATCTCTGGTCTGAAATTCCCTTCAGAAACGGAGTTAAACCCCAGGATCTGTGTCTTCCAACAAGCAAGAGTTCATGTCATGTAAATCAAGAGAATTTTCGGCTCAAATGATTTTTCGCAGTTCACGTATCCAACGTGATTCTCACTATTAACTAAAGAGGATTTATGTAAGAGGAGCTGTGGTTTGTATCAGTTTCATAAGCGGAGTTGAACTACATATGGTCTGTATGAGTAGGAAACACAGTTCTGTGTTTCAGGGCATGCTCATGGTTCTTGCTGTATTTTAGAATCTGGAAAGAAGAGCTTGCTTCTTGCTTTAAAACAGAGTGTGTTTCAGGGATGAGAACTCTTTTCTGAATTTCCCTTCAGAAACGGAGTTAAACCCCAGGATCTGTGTCTTCCTACAAGCAAGAGTTCATTTCTGGTAAACTCAGAGAATTTTGGGCTCAAATGATTTTTCCCAGTTCACGAACCCAACGCGATTCTCACTATTAACGAAAGAGAATTTATGTAAGAGGAATTGTGGGTTGTATCAGCTTCATCAGCAGAGTTGAACTACATATGGTCTGTATGAGTAGGAAACACAGTTCTGTGTTTCAGGGCATGCTCATGGTTCTTGCTGTATTTTAGTATCTGGAAAGAAGAGCTTGCTTCTTGCTTTAAAACAGAGTGTGTTTCAGGGATGAGAACTCTGGTCTGAATTTCCCTTCAGAAACGGTGTTAAACACCAGGATCTGTGTCTTCCTACCAGAAAGAGTTCATTTCTGGTAAACCAAGTGAATTTTGGGCTCAAATGATTTTACACAGTTCAAAAACCCAATGCGATTCTCACTATTATCTAAAGATTATTTATTTAAGAGGTGCTTTGGTTTGTATCAGTTTCATACGCAGAGTTGAACTCCATATGGTCCGTATGAGTAGGAAACACAGTTCTTTGTTTCAGGGCATGCTCATTGTTCTTGCTGCATTTTACAATCTTGAGCTTGCTTCTTGCATTAAAACAGAGTGTGTTTCGGGGCTGAGAACTCTGGTCTGATTTTCCCTTCAGAAAGGGAGTTAAATCCCAGGATCTGTGTCTTCCTACAAGCAAGAGTTCAATTCTGTTAAACCAAGTGAATTTTGGGCTCAAATGATTTTACACAGTTCAAAAAAAACAACATGATTCTCGCTATTAACTAAAGAGCATTTATTTAAGAGGTGCTGTGGTTTGTATCAGTTTCATAAGCAGAGTTGATCTACATATGGTCTGTATGAGTAGGAAACACAGTTCTTTTTTGAGGGTGTGCTCATGGTTCTTGCTGTATTGGAGACACTGGAAAGAAGAGCTTGCTTCTTGCATTAAAACAGAGCGTGTTACATGGATGAGATCTCTGGTCGGAATTTCCCTTCAGAAACGGAGTTAAACCCCAGGATCTGTGTCTTCCAACAAGCAAGAGTTCATTTCATGTAAACCAAGAGAATTTTTGGCTCAAATGATTTTTCGCAGTTCACGTATCCAACGTGATTCTCACTATTAACTAAAGAGGATTTATGTAAGAGGAGCTGTGGTTTGTATCAGTTTCATAAGCGGAGTTGAACTACATATGGTCTGTATGAGTAGGAAACACAGTTCCGTGTTTCAGGGCATGCTCATGGTTCTTGCTGTATTTTAGAATCTGGAAAGAAGAGCTTGCTTCTTGCTTTAAAACAGAGTGTGTTTCATTGATGAGAACACTGCTCTGAATTTCCCTTCAGAAACGGAGTTAAACCCCAGATTCTGTGTCTTCCTACAAGCAAGAGTACATTTCTTGTAAACCAAGAGAATTTTCGGCTCAAATGATTTTTCGCAGTTCACAAACCCAACATGATTCTCACCGTTAACTAAAGAGGATTTATGAAAGAGGAGCTGTGGTTTGTATCAGTTTCATAAGGAGAGTTGAACTACATATGGTCCGTATGAGTAGGACACACAATTCTTTTTTTTTTCTGGGCATGCTCATTGTTCTTGATGTATTTTAGAATCTGGAAAGAAGAGCTTGCTTCTTGCGTGAAAACAGAGTGTGTTTCATTGATGAGAACACTGCTCTGAATTTCCCTTCAGAAACGGAGTTAAACCCCAGATTCTGTGTCTTCCTACAAGCATGATTTCATTTCTGGAAAACCCAGTGAATTATGGGCTCATATGATTTTACACAGTTCATGAACCCAATGTGATTGTCACTATTAACTAAGGAGCATTCATGTAAGAGGATCTGTGGTTTGTTTCAGTTTCATAAGCAGAGTTGAATTACATATGGTCCTTATGAGTAGGAAACACAGTTCTTTTTTTCAGGGCATGCTCATGGTTCTTGCTGTATTTTAGAATCTGGAAAGAAGAGCTTGCTTCTTGAGGTAAAACAGAGTGTGTTTTAGGGATGAGAAATCTGGTCGGAATTTCCCTTCAGAAACGGAGTTAAACCCCATGATGTGTGTGTTCCTACAAGCAAGAGTTCATTTCTTGTAAACCAAGTGAATTTTCGGCTCAAATGATTTTTTGCAGTTCAAGAACCCAACGTGATTCTCACTATTAACTAAAGAGGATTTATGTAAGAGGTATAGTGATATTTTATTTGTATTGAAATGTGATTTTATTTGTATGTCAATAAAGTTGCCTTGAGGTCAGAGCAAGCCAGAGCAGAAGCTGAGCTGTAGTGGGGCACGGCCTTAATCCCAGCACTTGGGAGGCAGAGCTAGGAGGATCTCTGTGTGTTCAAGGATACAGCCAGCATAGCAGACACACGCCTTTAATTTCAATACCAACCATAGAAGACCTGGAGGTCTGTACAAACAGGCAGTGACGAGGAGGTCATGTGGCTGGGTTACAACCAATGAGGGAGGAGAACAGAAAGTCTTTAAATAGACAGGACGCACAGAAGTAGGTCCCTTGCGGAGAAGAGGAACCACAGAAGCAGTGAAGGGTAAGGTTTTCTGCTTTGGCTCTGACCTCGTGGTTTTTAACTCTGCAACTGGCTCTGTGTTTCTTATTTAACAAGCAGGATACATCTACAATTGGCGCCCAACGTGGCAAGAATTCATTAAAAAACCGCTTGCCTTGGCAGTGGGTCCGGCTTCCTGCCTGGGCGGACCTGCCTCCCTAGCTCCGGCTTAGCCCTGGTCTAACCCAGGCCTAGCTCAGCTTAGGACTCAGGCGCCCCAGCTGGAGTTACTTGCTTAAAAAGCCAGTGCTACAAACAACTCAGGCCTGTGGGAGCTACCGCTAATTGCAGTAGCTACACGCAACTGCAGATAGGCTGCTTTTGGCTGAAACGCCAGTGCACGTGGTCGGTCGGAACTTAAGGAAGCCAGAGCCCAGGCTCGACTCCGCTCAGACCGGAACATTGAAGCGGCTGGATTCAAGATTTTAGCCAGAACGTGGCTACGTTTTCTCTTTCTCTCTTTCTCTCTCTCTCTCTGGATTCCCACCTCGGACGCTAGGTAGCTGTTTGGAAATTCCCTCAGATTTCTACTGTTCTGTGCAGAATTGGTAAGTCATTTATATCAGATATTTTAAAGGAAACTATTTAAAAGAGATTTTTTTCCACATTAAAAAAAAATGGGTTTTATGTGTACATTGGAAGAAAATTGGGCTTTGTTTGAAATTTTAGGCAGTATGGTAATGGAACAACTATATGAGAAGATTAATGTTGATCGAATTATGTACATTGTTATTCTTCTTATCCATATTTTACACTTTAAAAAGACAGTCAATTTAAGTGCCAGGATAAAAATTTTAGAAAAACTTTTTAAACCTGTTAAAATGAATTATAGAGAAATTCAGATTCAGACAGAAGAAATTAACAGTGAAGTTATTTCAGGATTGGATTATAAGGTTACAGAAAGAAAGCCTGTTTTCACACAATCACCCTTAATTTATCCGGTAACCATACAACAGCAGCCTGGTCAAATGACTACACAAAATATTTGGACTCCAGTTGAAATGTTAGACTTATGAAGGTTTAAGGAGGCAATAGTATCTTATGGCATGCATTCTCCATATGTAAAACAAATGTTAAACTCCTGGTCGACTTATAATAGAATTATACCACAGGACTGGCGGGAGCTGGCACAGGCGGTTCTAGAACCCGGACAGCAGCTCCAGTGGCAAATGTGGTTCAAACAGGAAGCTAAAACCATAGCAAAACAATGTAGTGATAGAGGTATACAAATCTTCCAGGATCAGCTTGTTGGAGAAGGCCAATATGCTGCAGTACAAACACAATGTTTATATGATATGCAAACTCTAATTCTATGTCGAATGGCAGCCATGAATGCATGGGACAGAGTTGAGGAACCAGGGAAGAAAACTGAGTCATTTACAAAGGTTATACAGGGCCCAAAAGAATCTTTCACAGATTTCTTACAAAGATTGACTTCAGCAGTAAAGAGAATGGTCCCAAATTCAGAAGCTAGCC
This sequence comes from Onychomys arenicola, assembly GCA_949786405.1. NCBI lineage: Eukaryota > Metazoa > Chordata > Mammalia > Rodentia > Cricetidae > Onychomys > Onychomys arenicola. Next base: position 190,975 of record CATKUM010000022.1, on the reverse strand, counting down.
AGATAATAATTGAATCTTTGGCTTTTGAGAATGCAAATGAAGCATGCAAGAGAATAATCAGGCCGTTAAAGGCGAGATCTGCACCCTTGGAAGATTGGATTAGAGACACGGTTAATGTTGAGGCTCATGATCATGATAATATGTGGGTAGGAGAAGCAATTTCAAGAGGTTTGAGGAATGTTAGATGTTTTGGATGTGGAAAGCAAGGACATTTGAAAAGGGACTGTAAACAGGGCACTTCTAGAAACAATGTTTCTTCAAGGAACAATGGCAACAGAATGCCCCTTCCTTCAGGAGTATGTAGAAGGTGTGGTAAGGGAAGACATTGGACCAATGAATGTAGATCAACAAGGGACAGACAAGGTAATACTTTGCCTCAGTCTTTGGGAAACTCCCAGAGGGGCCTCAGGCAGGCCCCTACAGTGAATCCAGTTCAGACTTTTCCTGCAATCGTTGAGGAGGCCCCTACTCAGAGCAGTTAAATGACCCAATGCCTATTGGAATAAACCAGGCTACTCAGAGTAATGGAACAACTGAGACAGAGAGAACAGAAAATTCAGGAGAGACCATAAAGAAAATTTTTTGGCAAACTTTTATAAATGAACAAAGACCACAATTAACAATAAAAATAAATGGTGTTTTGTTGTCTGGTCTGGTAGACACAGGTGCTGATGTTACCATAATTGCACCAGAATTTTGGCATCCATCTTGGCCTCTTCAGGAGGTAAATGTTCAACTGTTAGGAATTGGAACATTATCTCAAGTTAAATAGAGTGCAAGATGGCTCGAATGTATAGGCCCAGAAGGACAGAGAGGCAGATTAAAATCATATGTGGCTAACATAGCCATGAACCTGTGGGGTCGAGACCTGTTACAACAATGGAATACTCAGATTAACATCCCTCCAACCTCAGAAATAAATAATAAACTAGCACATGTTTCTGAGAGAAATATTAGAAGGTATTACTCTAATGAGTGGTCACCAGCCATCCATATTATACAAGAACAGGGCAGAAAAACTGATGATCTTCCAAAGGCACCAACAGCTCTACCTTTAAAATGGTTAACAGACAAGCCTGTATGGGTTCATCAATGGCCTTTAACAACAGAGAAACTCCAGGCTTTAGAAGAGCTGGTAGAAGAACAGTTAAATGCTCAGCATATTGAAGAATCTACTAGCCCATGGAATTCTCCTGTATTTGTTATTAAAAAGAAATCTGGTAAATGGAGAATGGTAACAGACCTTAGAGCAATTAACAAAGTAATTCAGCCAATGGGCTCTCTACAATCTGGAATTCCTTTGCCTACTCTGTTACCTAAAGGATGGCCTCTCATAGTTATTGATTTAAAAGACTGTTTCTTTTCAATACCCCTACAAGAAAAAGACAGAGAAAGATTTGCTTTCACAGTGCCTACTTACAATAATTCTCAACCGGTTAGAAGATTTCAATGGAGAGTCCTCCCACAGGGAATGTTGAATAGTCCAACCCTGTGCCAATATTTTGTACAACAGCCCTTGGAAGTGATACGTAAAAAATTTCCTAAATCTATAATTTATCATTATATGGATGATATTTTACTAGCTGACTCAAGTGCAGATACTTTAGAAAGAATGTTTGAAGAAGTAAAGAAAATATTGCCTGGCTGGGGATTACAAATTGCTCCTGAAAAGATACAAAGAGGAGATTCTATTAATTATTTAGGATATAAAATAGAGCTACAAAAAATTAGACCTCAAAAGGTACAAATTAGGAGAGATCGCCTACAGACTCTTAATGACTTTCAAAGATTATTTGGGGACATTTCTCATCTACGAACTATTGTTGGGGTAAAAAATGATGAACTGAATAATTTGTTCAAAACCTTAGAAGGTGACAAGGACTTAAATAGTCCAAGAGAATTATCACCTGAAGCTGAGAAAGAATTGGCCTTGGTAGAAAAAAAAGTACATGAAGGACATGTAGATCGTATTGATCCAAAGCTGGATTGTATTTTGGTTATTTTACCTTCTAGGCATTCTCCTACAGGAATATTAATGCAGAGAGAAGATATTATATTAGAATGGATATTTTTACCAAATAAACCAAATAAAAAATTAAAAACTTATGTGGAAAAAATCTCTGACTTAATTTTGAAAGGAAAATTGAGACTTCGTCAATTAGCAGGAATAGACCCAGCAGAAATTGTTGTACCTTTAACTAAAGAGGACATTGAAAAATTATGGACAGAAAGTGAACCTTGGCAAAGAGCTTGCAGTAATTTTTTGGGAGAAATTAATAGCAAATATCCTAAAAGCAATAGAATTGATCTTATAAAGAGAGCTGATTGGATCTTGCCTCGAATTGTACTTGAAAAACCCATATCTGGAGTTCGGACATTTTATACAGATGCCACCAAGCAAGGAAAGGCAGGTTACAAATCAGAAAATTTAAGTAAAGTGGTTCAAAGTCCTTATAATTCAGTTCAAAAATCGGAATTGTATGCTATTCTGTTGGTATTAATGGATTTTTCAGAACCTCTCAATATAGTTACTGACTCTCAGTATGCTGAAAGAGTGGTATTACATATTGAGACTGCAGAATTTATCCCTGATGCTTCAGAATTAACTTCACTATTTATTCAATTACAAGATACAATCAGGGAAAGGAGTCATCCTTTATATATAACTCACATCCGATCCCATACTGGTCTGCCAGGCCCTCTAGCACAAGGTAATGATGAGATTGATAAATTATTGATAGGAAATGTGCTGGAGGCCTCAGAATTTCATAAGAAACATCATGTCAATAGTAAAGGTTTAAAAAAGGATTTTTCCATAACCTGGCAACAAGCCAAGGAAATTGTAAAGAAATGTCCTACTTGTTCCTTCTACAATCAGACACCATTACCAGCAGGATGTAACCCAAAGGGTACTCAGAGGAATGAAATCTGGCAGATAGATGTGTTTCACTTTGCAGAATTTGGAAAATTGAAATATGTACACCATACTATTGATACTTATTCAGGATTTCAATGGGCAACTGCTTTGAGTTCTGAAAAAGCTGATTCTGTAATCACTCATTTGCTAGAAGTTATGGCCATCATGGGTATACCTGCACAAATTAAAACTGACAATGCTCCAGCATATGTCTCTATTAAAATGAAACAGTTTTTTGCTTATTATAATATAAAGCATATTACAGGTATACCACATAATCCTACAGGCCAAGCAGTTATAGAAAGATCCAACAGAACTCTAAAGGACATGATAAATAAACAAAAAGGGGTAACAAAAAACCCCAGTAATAGACTGCACAATGCTCTATTAACTTTGAATTTTCTCAATGCTAATGAGAAAGGAACAACAGCTGCAGAGAGACATTGGTTAATAGAAAAAACAACAGAATTAAATCAGCCTATATACTTCAAGGATGTGCTGACCTCAGAATGGAAACCAGGGCATGCGTTACGTTGGGGACGAGGTTTTGCTTTTGTTTCTGCAGGAGAAGATAAGCTGTGGGTACCATCAAAACTGATAAAGGTTCGATTTGAACAAGAGAGACCTCTTAATTAGAAGAGGTGATAGTTCATCAACCAACATGACCATCCAGTTTAAACTCACTTATACCATTAATACATGCCTTTTCATTTAATCAGATGTAACTTGCCAAAAGGGGACCTCCCCAAAATTAGCCTTGGGGAAGGGTTTTTGTTTTTGTCTTTTAGGAGAATGAAGGCTAAAGAATCTGAAGAACACTGGACAAATGAGACAACTGAAGAAAAAGGACAAATCATCTGTCCCAGGAAAAAGAGTAAAATGGCCTATTGGTATATCATCTACAAAATTTCATAAATCTTTCTAAATGTTTGTTTCTGCTCTTCTCTAAAAAATTAATACTCTTAGTCTTCTTGTAGTCCCAGTTCAATTAAAGCTTCAAGCTGATTTTGGAGTTGGAGAATGGCTCTCTCCTCCGTTAAACTCAAGTATGTTGTTATAAAGAAAATGAAAACTCCCTGTATCATACCAGAAGAAAGAGCCATCTTCTGACATGGGACAGGAGAAAAACCAAATTAATTAAGGGACTATTCTATTACTAATCTCAATTCTTTGACTCTATTCTGATTCTTTAAACTTTTCTTAAAGTATGAATTTTATATCAGAATTCACAAGATATATATATATATATATATATATATATATATATAAAACTTTGTTGAGATAATAATGGTCATATGAGTACTAATTAATTTAGAGAAAAGGCTTCGATTAGCTGCCTATACATGTCTTTCTGTTCGAGTGTCTTTTCAGTTTTCTGCAGGAAATCACGGCCAGGCCTAACATCAAATGAAATCTCCAGGAAGAAGATGGGGCCCCACAACGACAATTCCACGTGGAAAATAATATCACTAAGCTGACAAACATCATCTACAGATCAGCTTTGGACTACAAAGTGCTTAGAGCAATTATGAGATGGCTAGCTGAGATGATCCAGTTTCAAAGACTGCTTGAATAAGGACTTGAGATAAACCCTGAACTTTGGCATTATGGATAACAAAGAATATAGTTATCTTTCCTAGAATTTGTCAATTAACCCAAAATTTTCTTTTCAGAATAAAGATAACTTCGCCCATACCCAGCAGGAAGCAATTTTAAGAATTCGACGCCCACATTCCCAAAGGGGTGGTGTGGGGTGGGTGGTTTTTTGGTCTTTTTATGGGTATTGGGTCTGGGATAGTTTTCATTGTTTAGGAGGGTTGGTTACAAGTTGTTGTTAAGGGTTAGGTAAAGGGCTAGGCAAAAGGTGCTTGTTTTAAAAAAAAAAAGAAGAAAAAAGAAAAAGACATTTACTAGTTTTAAATACTTTACATTCAATTGGATTGTTTTATATTGTATACAAATTATTATTATTGAGATTGAGATTGTTAGAATATACCATATACGTATTTCTAATCTTGTTCGAGATATTGTATTTATACCATTCATTTAACAATGTAATTGCAACTTGCTAATCCTTGAATGTTAGTATTACCAACTATTAGGATATATAGAAATGAAAATTAGTGGTTAGACATTACAATTGAACTTGTAGTCATATTAGGTGTGTTGTCAAGATCAAACAGATATATTTTAGATAGACAGGTCATCTTCAAACCCTTCAGAGATCTACAGAATATGGCATTTAAAATGTTTTAATAACTTAAGAAATTTTCTTTTTTGCTATGACTATGAGACATGACGGCTCCTGGCAGTACCAATCTACTTCAGAGAAAATATGGGCATTGAAGAAACTGCATATGGAACTAACTTTCATTGTTGCAAAAGTCAGCCACTGGACAACAAAGTATCCTTGAATCAACTGCTGACAAACAGGACAGACCGGACATGAAACCAAGGACTACCAATTCTTGCCAAAACAAGTGTGATTGTGGCTTTAACAAAAGGCATCTTCTGAAGCCAGGACAATATGGCACCATCCCTGAAGTGAGTGACCTTTACAATCTGTAAAAGGTACCGTACCGTGCCCTTTTCTTCGAAGGCAGCTGAACAGGGAGTGGGCCAATGGCTTCTTATATGCAATGGAACAGCAGATGAAACAGTTATTCTTGAGGAATAACTAAGCTCACCTCTCTCAATAGTAGACTGGCGTTTAATAGAGAGATGTGGAGAAGAACAGGATGCCAAGATGAAGCCACATATACACAGCCAAGAAAAATGGACAGCTGAATTGAAAAGACATCAATAATTTCCAGAATTTAAAATCCTGAATCATAACATGACACTAATGGAATTCAGGTGTTTCTGGTACATGGACTGCTCTCACCAAATGTGAGGTCAAACTGTTGACCTTGTATACATCTTAGTTCACAAAAGAGTCTGTCAGATACGCTAAGCCTGTAGGCTGAAGATGATGCCCCAACACTGTGGAGAAACCTCAGGTGACTGTCCTGGCAGCTGGCTGTTTCTGTCAACTCACATTTTTTTTTTGAAGCTGCTTGCATGCACTTCTTGTTTTTATTTTTTATTAGGTAGTATTATTTCCTTCTTGGGTCTCTGAGGGAGTTGAAGATCAGTTAGTTATAGTTATAATTATCTTTGTTAAGGATTTCAGAAAAACTCACTAAGAGCTGTAAGTGTGTAAATTTGAAAGACGTTATAAGACAGTTCTGATAGCTATATAAGTTAGGATAAAAAGTGAATCAGGTACATTCTGGACTTACCAAAATAGGATAGATAATGGAATTATTTTCTCTGAATTTGTCAATTACAAATGGACTAGACATTGTTTAGGTATTTATTGTTTGTATATATGGTATATATAGTTATTGTACTTTTGTATATAGTTTTTCTTATATTAATTATAACTTTTTCCTTTTTTTCTTTTTATTAAAATAGAAAAGGGGAAATATAGTGATATTTTATTTGTATTGAAATGTGATTTTATTTGTATGTCAATAAAGTTGCCTTGAGGTCAGAGCAAGCCAGAGCAGAAGCCGAGCAGTAGTGGGGCACGCCCTTAATCCCAGCACATGGGAGGCAGAGCTAGGAGGATCTCTGTGTGTTCAAGGACACAGCCAGCATAGCAGACACACGCCTTTAATTTCAATACCAACCATAGAAGACCTGGAGGTCTGTACAAACAGGGAGTGATGAGGAGGTCATGTGGCTGGGTTACAACCAATGAGGGAGGAGAACAGAAAGTCTTTAAATAGACAGGACACACAGAAGTAGGTCTCTTGCGAAGAGGAGGAACCCCAGAAGCACTGAAGGGTATGGTTTTCTGCTTTGGCTCTGACCTCGTGGTTTTTAACTCTGCAACTGGCTCTGTGTTTCTTATTTAACAAGCAGGATACATCTACAAAGAGGAGCTGTTGTTTGTATGAGTTTCATCAGCAGAGTTGAACTACATATGGTCTGTATGAGTATGAAACACAGTTCTGTGTTTCAGGGCATGCTCATGGTTGTTGCTGTATTTTAGAATCTGGAAAGAAGAGCTTGCTTCTTGCTTTAAAACAGAGTGTGTTTCAGGGATGAGAACTCTGGTCTGAATTTCCCTTCAGAAACGGCGTTAAACCCCAGGATCTGTGTCTTCCTACCAGAAAGAGTTCATTTCTGGTAATCCAAGTGAATTTTGGGCTCAAATGATTTTACACAGTTCAAAAACCCAATGCGATTCTCACTATTAACTAAAGATTATTTATTTAAGAGGTGCTGTGGTTTGTATCAGTTTCATACACAGAGTTGAACTTCATACGGTCCATATGAGTAGGAAACACAGTTCTTTTTTTCAGGGCATGCTCATTGTTCTTGCTGCATTTTACAATCTGGAGCTTGCTTCTTGCATTAAAACAGACTGTGTTTCAGGGATGAGAACTCTGGTCGGAATTTCCCTTCAGAAACGGAGTTAAACCCCAGGATCTGTGTCTTCCTACAAGCAAGAGTTCATTTCTGCTAAACTCAGTGAATTTTGGGCTCAAATGATTTTTTGCAGTTCACGAACCCAATGCGATTCTCACTATTAACGAAAGAGAATTTATGTAAGAGGAGTTGCAGGTTGTATCAGTTTCATAAGCAGAGTTTAACTACATATGGTCTGTATGAGAATGAAAAACAGTTCTTGTTTTCTGGGCATGCTAATGGTTCTTACTGTATTGGGGACGGAGGAAAGATGAGGAGGATTCTTGCCTTAAAACAGAGTGTTTTTCTGGGCTGAGAACTCTAATCTCAATTTCCCTTCAGAAACGGAGTTAAACCCCAGGATCTGTGTCTTCCTACAAGCAAGAGTTCAATTCTGTTAAACCAAGTGAATTTTGGGCTCAAATGATTTTTCGCAGTTCACGAATCCAATGTGATTCTCACTATTAACTAAAGAGGATTTATGTAAGAGGAGCTATGTTTGTATCAGTTTCATTAGCAGAGTTGAACTACATATGGTCCGTATGAGTAGGAAACACTGTTTTTTTTTTTCTGGGCATGCTCCTTTTTCTTGCTGTTTTGGAGACGCTGGAAATAAGAGCTTGGTTCTTGCATTAAAACAGAGCGTGTTTCATTGTTGAGATCTCTGGTCTGAATTTCCCTTCAGAAACGGAGTTAAACCCCAGGATCTGTGTCTTCTTACAAGCAAGAGTTCATTTCTTGTAAACCAAGTGAATTTTCGGCTCAAATGATTTTTTCAGTTCACGAACCCAACGCGATTCTCACTATTAACGAAAGAGAATTTATGTAAGAGGAGTTGTAGGTTGTTTCAGTTTCACAAGCAGAGTTTAACTACATATGGTCTGTATGAGAAGGAAAAACAGTTCTTTTTTTCTGGGCATGCTCATGGTTCTTACTGTTTTGGGGACGGAGGAAGGAAAAGGAGGATTCTTGCCTTAAAACATAGTGTTTTTCAGGGCTGAGAACTCTGGTCTCAATTTCCCTTCAGAAACGGAGTTAAACCCCAGGATCTGTGTCTTCCTACAAAAGGAGTTCAATTCTGTTAAACCAAGAGAATTTTGGGCTCAAATTATTTTACACAGTTCAAAAACAACAACGCGATTCTCGCTATTAACTAAAGAGCATTTATTTAAGAGGTCCTGTGGTTTGTATCAGTTTCATACACAGAGTTGATCTACATATGGTCTGTATGAGTAGGAAACACAGTTCTTTTTTGAGGGCATGCTCATGGTTCTTGCTGTATTGGAGATGCTTCAAAGAAGAGCTTGCTTCTTGCATTAAAACAGAGCGTGTTTCATGGATGAGATCTCTGGTCTGAATTTCCCTTCAGAAATGGAGTTAAACCCCAGGATCCCTGTCTTCCTACAAGCAAGAGTTCATTTCTTGTAAACCAAGAGAATTTTGGGCTCAAATGATTTTTCACAGTTCACGAACCCAACGTGATTCTCACTATTAACTAAAGATGATTTATGTAAGAGGAGCTGTGGTTTGTATCAGTTTCATAAGCAGAGTTGAACTACATATTGTCCGTATGAGTAGGAAACACAGTTCTTTTTTTTCTGGGCATGCTCCTTTTTCTTGCTGTTTTGGAGACGCTGGAAAGAAGAGCTTGCTTTTTGCATTAAGACAGAGTGTGTTTCATGGATGAGAACACTGGTCTGAATTTTTCCTTCAGATACAGAGTTAAACCCCAGGATCTGTGTCTTCCTACAAGCAAGAGTTCATTTCTGGTAAACCAAGTGTATTTTGGGCTCAAAATATATTACACAGAGCCAAAACCCAAGCGATTATGACTATAACTAAAGATTATTTATTTAAGAGGTGCTGTGGTTTGTATCAGTTTCATATGCAGAGTTGAACTTCATATGGTCCATATGAATATGAAACACAGTTCTTTTTTTTAGGACATGCTCTTTTTTCTTCTTGCATTTAAGAATCTGGAGTTTGCTTCTTGCGTTAAAAGAGAGTGTGTTTCAGGGATGAGAACTCAGGTCTGTATTTCCCTTCAGAAACGGAGTTAAACCCCTGCATGTATGTCTTCCTACAAGCAAGAGTTCATTTCTGGTAAAACCAGTGAATTTTGGGCTCAAATGTTTTTTCGCAGTTCACGAACCCAACGCTATTCTCACTATTAACTAAAGAGCATTTATGTAAGAGGAGCTGTGGTTTGTATCAGTTTGATAAGCAGAGTTGAACTACATATGGTCCCTATGAGTAGGAAACACAATTCTTTTTTTTTCTGGGCATGCTCATTGTTCTTGATGTATTTTAGAATCTGGAAAGAAGAGCTTGCTTCTTGAGTGAAAACAGAGTGTGTTTCATTGATGAGAACACTGCTCTGAATTTCCCTTCAGAATTGGAGTTAAACCCGAGGATCTGTGTCTTCCTGCAAGCAAGAGTTCATTTCTCATTAACCCAGTGAATTTTGGGCTCAAATGATTATTTGCAGTTCAAGAACCCAACGTGATTCTCACTATTAACTAAAGAGGATTTATGTAAGAGGAGCTGTCGTTTGTATCAGTTTCATCAGCAGAGTTGAACTACATATGGTCTGTATGAGTAGGAAACACAGTTCTGTGTTTCAGGGCATGCTCATGGTTCTTGCTGTATTTTAGAATCTGGAAAGAAGAGCTTGCTTCTTGCCTTAAAACAGAGTGTATTTCAGGGATGAGAACTCTGGTCTGAATTTCCGTTCAGAAACGGAGTTAAACAACTGCATGTATGTCTTCCTACAAGCAAGTGTTCATTTCTGGTGAAACCAGTGAATTTTGGGCTCAAATGATTTTTCGCAGTTCACGAAACCAACGTTATTCTCACTATTAACTAAAGAGCATTTATGTAAGAGGAGCTGTGGTTTGTATCAGTTTTATAAGAGAGTTGAACTACATATGGTCCGTATGAGTAGGAAACACAATCCTTTTTTTTTTCTGGGCATGCTCATTGTTCTTGATGTATTTTAGAATCTGGAAAGAAGAGCTTGCTTCTTGCGTGAAAACAGAGTGTGTTTCATTGATGAGAACACTGCTCTGAATTTTCCTTCAGAAACGGAGTTAAAACCCCATGATGTGTGTGTTCCTACAAGCAAGAATTCATTTCTGGTAAACAATGTGAATTTTCGGCTCAAATGATTTTACACAGTTCTAGTACCCAAGACGATTATCACTAATAACTAAAGAGAATTTATGTAAGAGGAGCTGTGGTCTGTATCAGTTTCATCAGCAGAGTTGAACTACATATGGTCTGTATGAGTAGGAAACACAGTTCTGTGTTTCAGGGCATGCTCATGGTTCTTGCTGTATTTTAGAATCTGGAAAGAAGAGCTTGCTTCTTGCCTTAATACAGCGTGTGTTTCAGTGATGAGAACTCTGGTCTGAATTTCCCTTCAGAAACGGAGTTAAACCCCAGGATCTGTGTCTTCCTACAAGCAAGAGTTTATTTCTGCTAAACTCAGGGAATTTTGGGCTCAAATGATTTTTCCCAGTTCATGAACCCAACGAGATTCTCACTATTAATGAAAGAGAATTTATGTAAGAGGAGTTGTGGGTTGTATTAGCTTCATCAACAGAGTTGAACTACATATGGTCTCTATGAGTAGGAAACACAGTTCTGTGTTTCAGGGCATGCTCATGGTTCTTGCTGTATTTTAGAATCTGGAAAGAAGAGATAGCTTCTTGCTTTAAAACAGAGTGTGTTTCAGGTATGAGAACTCTGGTCTGAATTTCCCATCAGAAACGCAGTTAAACCCCAGGATCTGTGTCTTCCTACCAGAAAGAGTCCATTTCTGGTTAACCCAGTGAATTTTGGGCTCAAATGATTTTTCACAGTTCACGAACCCACCACGATTCTCACCATTAACTAAAGAGCATTTATGTAATAGGAGATGTGGTTTGTATCAGTTTCATAAGCAGAGTTGAACTACATATGGTCCGTATGAGTAGAAAACACAGTTCTTTTTATTCGGGGCATGTTCCTTTATCTTTCTGTTTTGGTGACTCCGGAAAGAAGAGCTTGCTTTTTGCGTTAAGACAGAGTGTGTTTCATGGATGCAAACACTGGTCTGAACTTCCCTTTATAAATGGAGTTAAACCCCGGGATCTGTGTCTTCCTACAAGCAAGAGTTCATTTCTGGTAAACCAAGTGAATTTTGGGCTCAAATGATTTTTCGCAGTTCACGAACCCAATGCTATTCTCACTATTAACTAAAGAGCATTTATGTAAGAGGAGCTGTGGTTTGTATCAGTTTCATAAGCAGAGTTGAACTACATATGGTCCGTATGAGTAGGAAACACAATTCTTTTTTTTTCTGGGCATGCTCATTGTTCTTGATGTATTTTAGAATCTGGAAAGAAGAGCTTGCTTCTTGCGTGAAAACAGAGTGTGTTTCATTGATGAGAACACTGCTCTGAATTTCCCTTCAGAAAGGAGTTAAACCCCAGGATCTTTGTCTTCCTACAAGAAAGATTTCATTTCTGGAAAAGACAATGAATTATGGGCTCAAATTATTTTACACAGTTCATGAACCCAACGCGATTCTCACTATTAACTAAAGAGCATTTATGTAAGAGGACCTGTGGTCTGTATCAGTTTCATCAGCAGAGATGAACTACATATGGTCTGTATGAGTAGGAAACACAGTTCTGTGTTTCAGGGCATGCTCATGGTTCTTGCTGTATTTTAGAATCTGGAAAGAAGAACTTGCTTCTTGCTTTAAAAGAGAGTGTGTTTCAGGGATGAGAACTGTGGTCTGAATTTCCCTTCAGAAACGGAGTTAAACCCCAGGATCTGTGTCTTCCTACAAGCAAGAGTTCATTTCTGGTAAACTCAGTGAATTTTGGGCTCAAATGATTTTTCCCAGTTCACGAACCCAACGCGATTCTCACTATTAACGAAGGAGAATTTATGTAAGAGGAGCTGTGGTTTGTATCAGTTTCATAAGCAGAGTTGAACTACATATGGTCTGTATGAGTAGGAAACACAGTTCTTTTTTTTCTGTGCAAGCTCCTTTATCTTTCTATTTTGGAGACTCCGGAAAGAAGAGCTTGCTTTTTGCATTAAGACAGAGTGTGTTTCATGGATGAGAACACTGGTCTGAATTTCCCTTCATAAATGGAGTTAAACCCCAGGATCTGTGTCTTCCTACAAGCAAGAGTTCATTTCTGGTAAACCAAGAGAATTTTGGGCTCAAATGATTTTACACAGTTCAAAAACCCAATGCGATTATCACTAGTAACTAAGGATTACTTATTTAAGAGGTGCTCTGGTTTGTATCAGTTTCATACGCAGAGTTGAACTTCATATGGTCCATATGAATAGGGAACACAGTTCTTTTTTTCAGGGCATGCTCATGGTTTTTGCTGCATTTAAGAATCTGGAGCTTGCTTCTTGTGTTAAAACAGAGTGTGTTTCAGGGATGAGAAGTCTGGTCTAAATTTTCCTTCAGAAACGGAGATAAACCCCTGCATGTATGTCTTCCTACAAGCAAGAGTTCATTTCTGGTGAAACCAGTGAATTTTGGGCTCAAATGATTTTTCGCAGTTCATGAACCCAACGCTATTCTCACTATTAACTAAAGAGCATTTATGTAAGAGGAGCTGTGGTTTGTATCAGTTTCATAAGCAGAGTTGAACTACATATGGTCCGTATGAGTAGGAAACACAATTCTTTTTTTTTCTGGGCATGCTCATTGTTCTTGATGTATTTTAGAATCTGGAAAGAAGAGCTTGCTTCTTGCGTGAAAACAGAGTGTGTTTCATTGATGAGAACACTGCTCTGAATTTCCCTTCAGAAAGGAGTTAAACCCCAGGATCTGTGTCTTCCTACAAGAAAGATTTCATTTCTGGAAAAGACAATGAATTATGGGCTCAAATTATTTTACACAGTTCATGAACCCAACGCGATTCTCACTATTAACTAAAGAGCATTTATGTAAGAGGACCTGTGGTCTGTATCAGTTTCATCAGCAGAGATGAACTACATATGGTCTGTATGAGTAGGAAACACAGTTCTGTGTTTCAGGGCATGCTCATGGTTCTTGCTGTATTTTAGAATCTGGAAAGAAGAACTTGCTTCTTGCTTTAAAAGAGAGTGTGTTTCAGGGATGAGAACTGTGGTCTGAATTTCCCTTCAGAAACGGAGTTAAACCCCAGGATCTGTGTCTTCCTACAAGCAAGAGTTCATTTCTGGTAAACTCAGTGAATTTTGGGCTCAAATGATTTTTCCCAGTTCACGAACCCAACGCGATTCTCACTATTAACGAAGGAGAATTTATGTAAGAGGAGCTGTGGTTTGTATCAGTTTCATAAGCAGAGTTGAACTACATATGGTCTGTATGAGTAGGAAACACAGTTCTTTTTTTTCTGTGCAAGCTCCTTTATCTTTCTATTTTGGAGACTCCGGAAAGAAGAGCTTGCTTTTTGCATTAAGACAGAGTGTGTTTCATGGATGAGAACACTGGTCTGAATTTCCCTTCATAAATGGAGTTAAACCCCAGGATCTGTGTCTTCCTACAAGCAAGAGTTCATTTCTGGTAAACCAAGAGAATTTTGGGCTCAAATGATTTTACACAGTTCAAAAACCCAATGCGATTATCACTAGTAACTAAGGATTACTTATTTAAGAGGTGCTCTGGTTTGTATCAGTTTCATACGCAGAGTTGAACTTCATATGGTCCATATGAATAGGGAACACAGTTCTTTTTTTCAGGGCATGCTCATGGTTTTTGCTGCATTTAAGAATCTGGAGCTTGCTTCTTGTGTTAAAACAGAGTGTGTTTCAGGGATGAGAAGTCTGGTCTAAATTTTCCTTCAGAAACGGAGATAAACCCCTGCATGTATGTCTTCCTACAAGCAAGAGTTCATTTCTGGTGAAACCAGTGAATTTTGGGCTCAAATGATTTTTCGCAGTTCATGAACCCAACGCTATTCTCACTATTAACTAAAGAGCATTTATGTAAGAGGAGCTGTGGTTTGTATCAGTTTCATAAGCAGAGTTGAACTACATATGGTCCGTATGAGTAGGACACACAATTCTTTTTTTTTCTGGGCATGCTCATTGTTCATGATGTATTTTAGAATCTGGAAAGAAGAGCTTGCTTCTTGCTTGATAACAGAGTGTGTTTCATTGATGAGAACACTGCTCTGAATTTCCCTTCAGAAACGGAGTTAAACACCAGGATCTGTGTCTTCCTACAAGAAAGATTTCATTTCTGGAAAACACAATGAATTTTGGGCTCAAATTATTTTACACAGTTCATGAACCAAACGCGATTCTCACTATTAACTAAAGAGCATTTATGTAAGAGGAGCTGTGGTCTGTATCAGTTTCATCAGCAGAGATGAACTACATATGGTCTGTATGAGTAGGAAACACAGTTCTGTGTTTCAGGGCATGCTCATGGTTCTTGCTGTATTTTAGAATCTGGAAAGAAGAACTTGCTTCTTGCTTTAAAAGAGAGTGTGTTTCAGGGATGAGAACTGTGGTCTGAATTTCCCTTCAGAAACGGAGTTAAACCCCAGGATCTGTGTCTTCCTACAAGCAAGAGTTCATTTCTGGTAAACTCAGTGAATTTTGGGCTCAAATGATTTTTCCCAGTTCACGAACCCAAGGCGATTCTCACTATTAACGAAGGAGAATTTATGTAAGAGGAGCTGTGGTTTGTATCAGTTTCATAAGCAGAGTTGAACTACATATGGTCCGTATGAGTAGGAAACACAGTTCTTTTTTTTCTGGGCAAGCTCCTTTATCTTTCTATTTTGGAGACTCCGGAAAGAAGAGCTTGCTTTTTGCATTAAGACAGAGTGTGTTTCATGGATGAGAACACTGGTCTGAATTTCCCTTCATAAATGGAGTTAAACCACAGGATCTGTGTCTTTCTACAAGCAAGAGTTCATTTCTGGTAAACCAAGTGAATTTTGGGCTCAAATGATTTTACACAGTTCAAAAACCCAATGCGATTATCACTAGTAACTAAGGATTACTTATTTAAGAGGTGCTCAGGTTTGTATCAGTTTCATACGCAGAGTTGAACTTCATATGGTCCATATGAATAGGGAACACAGTTCTTTTTTTCAGGGCATGCTCATGGTTCTTGCTGCATTTAAGAATCTGGACCTTGCTTCTTGTGTTAAAACAGAGTGTGTTTCAGGGATGAGAACTCTGGTCTCCATTTCCCTTGAGAAACGGAGTTAAACCCCAGGATCTGTGTCTTCCTACAAGCAAGAGATCATTTCTTGTAAACCAAGAGAATTTTCGGCTCAAATGATTTTTCGCAGTTCACGAATCCAACGTGATTCTCACTATTAACTAAAGAGGACTTATGTAAGAGGAGTTGTGGGTTGTATCAGCTTCATCAGCAGAGTTGAACTACATATGGTCTGTATGAGTAGGAAACACAGTTCTGTGTTTCAGGGCATGCTCATGGTTCTTGCTGTATTTTAGAATCTGGAAAGAAGAGCTTGCTTCTTGCTTTAAAACAGAGTGTGTTTCAGGGATGAGAACTCTGGTCTGAATTTCCCTTCAGAAACGGAGTTAAACCCCAGGATCTGTGTCTTCCTACCAGAAAGAGTTCATTTCTGGCAATCCAAGTGAATTTTGGGCTCAAATGATTTTACACAGTTCAAAAACCCAATGCGATTCTCACTATTAACTAAAGATTATTTATTTAAGTGGTGCTGTGGTTTGTATCAGTTTCATACACAGAGTTGAACTTCATACGGTCCGTATGAGTAGGAAACACAGTTCTTTTTTTCAGGGCATGCTCATTGTTCTTGCTGCATTTTACAATCTGGAGCTTGCTTCTTGCATTAAAACAGACTGTGTTTCAGGGATGAGAACTCTGGTCGGAATTTCCCTTCAGAAACGGAGTTAAACCCCAGGATCTGTGTCTTCCTACAAGCAAGAGTTCATTTCTGCTAAACTCAGTGAATTTTGGGCTCAAATGATTTTTCGCAGTTCACGAACCCAATGCGATTCTCACAATTAACTAAAGGGAATTTATGTATGTGGAGCTGTGGTTTGTATCAGTGTCATAAGCAGAGTTGAACTACATATGGTCCCTATGATTAGGAAACACAGTTCTTTTTTTTCTGGGCATGCTCCTTTATCTTTCTGTTTTGGAGACTCTGGAAAGAAGAGCTTGCTTTTTGCATTAAGACAGAGTGTGTTTCATGGATGAGAACTCTGCACTGAATTTCCCTTCAGAAACGGAGTTAAACCCCAGGATCTGTGTCTTCCTACCAGAAAGAGTTCATTTCTGGTAAACCAAGTGATTTTTTGGCTCAAATGATTTTACACAGTTCAAAAACCCAATGCCATTCCCACTATTAACTAATGATTATTTATTTGAGAGGAGCTGTGGTTTGTATCAGTTTCATACGCAGAGTTGAACTTCATACAGTCCGTAGGAGTAGGAAACACAGTTCTTTTTTTCAGGGCATGCTCATTGTTCTTGCTGCATTTTACAATCTGGAGCTTGCTTCTTGCCTTCAAACAGAGTGTGTTTCAAGGATGAGAACTCTGGTCGGAATTTCCGTTCAGAAACGGAGTCAAAACCCCATGATGTGTGTGTTTCTACAAGCAAGAGTTCTTTTCTGGTAAACAAAGTGAATTTTTGGCTCAAATGATTTTACACAGTTCTAGAACCCAACACGATTATCACTAATAACTAAAGAGCATTTATGTAGGAGGAGCTGTGTTCTGTATCAGTTTCATCAGCAGAGTTGAACTGCATATGGTCTGTATGAGTAGGAAACATAGTTCTGTGTTTCAGGGCATGCTCATGGTTCTTGCTGTATTTTAGAATCTGGAAAGAAGAGCTTGCTTCCTGCCTTAAAACAGAGTGTGTTTCAGTGATGAGAACTCTGGTCTGGATTTCCTTTCAGAAACGGAGTTAAACCCCAGGATCTGTGTCTTCTTACAAGCAAGAGTTTATTTCTGGTAAACTCAGAGAATTTTGGGCTCAAATGATTTTTCCCAGTTCACGAACCCAGCGGGATTCTCACTATTAACGAAAGAGAATTTATTTAAGAGGAGTTGTGGGTTGTATCAGTTTCATCAGCAGAGTTGAACTACATATGGTCTGTATGAGTAGGAAACACAGTTCTTTTTTTCAGGGCATGCTCATTGTTCTTGCTGCATTTTACAATCTGGAGCTTGCTTCTTGCATTAAAACAGAGTGTGTTTCAGTGATGAGAACTCTGGTCTCCATTTCCCTTGAGAAACGGAGTTAAACCCCAGGATCTGTGTCTTCCTACAAGCAAGAGATCATTTCTTGTAAACCAAGAGAATTTTCGGCTCAAATGATTTTTCGCAGTTCACGAATCCAACGTGATTCTCACTATTAACTAAAGAGGACTTATGTAAGAGGAGTTGTGGGTTGTATCAGCTTCATCAGCAGAGTTGAACTACATATGGTCTGTATGAGTAGGAAACACAGTTCTGTGTTTCAGGGCATGCTCATGGTTCTTGCTGTATTTTAGAATCTGGAAAGAAGAGCTTGCTTCTTGCTTTAAAACAGAGTGTGTTTCAGGGATGAGAACTCTGGTCTGAATTTCGCTTCAGAAACGGAGTTAAACCCCAGGATCTGTGTCTTCCTACCAGAAAGAGTTCATTTCTGGCAATCCAAGTGAATTTTGGGCTCAAATGATTTTACACAGTTCAAAAACCCAATGCGATTCTCACTATTAACTAAAGATTATTTATTTAAGTGGTGCTGTGGTTTGTATCAGTTTCATACACAGAGTTGAACTTCATACGGTCCGTATGAGTAGGAAACACAGTTCTTTTTTTCAGGGCATGCTCATTGTTCTTGCTGCATTTTACAATCTGGAGCTTGCTTCTTGCATTAAAACAGACTGTGTTTCAGGGATGAGAACTCTGGTCGGAATTTCCCTTCAGAAACGGAGTTAAACCCCAGGATCTGTGTCTTCCTACAAGCAAGAGTTCATTTCTGCTAAACTCAGTGAATTTTGGGCTCAAATGATTTTTCGCAGTTCACGAACCCAATGCGATTCTCACAATTAACTAAAGGGAATTTATGTATGTGGAGCTGTGGTTTGTATCAGTGTCATAAGCAGAGTTGAACTACATATGGTCCCTATGATTAGGAAACACAGTTCTTTTTTTTCTGGGCATGCTCCTTTATCTTTCTGTTTTGGAGACTCTGGAAAGAAGAGCTTGCTTTTTGCATTAAGACAGAGTGTGTTTCATGGATGAGAACTCTGCACTGAATTTCCCTTCAGAAACGGAGTTAAACCCCAGGATCTGTGTCTTCCTACCAGAAAGAGTTCATTTCTGGTAAACCAAGTGATTTTTTGGCTCAAATGATTTTACACAGTTCAAAAACCCAATGCCATTCCCACTATTAACTAATGATTATTTATTTGAGAGGAGCTGTGGTTTGTATCAGTTTCATACGCAGAGTTGAACTTCATACAGTCCGTAGGAGTAGGAAACACAGTTCTTTTTTTCAGGGCATGCTCATTGTTCTTGCTGCATTTTACAATCTGGAGCTTGCTTCTTGCCTTAAAACAGAGTGTGTTTCAAGGATGAGAACTCTGGTCGGAATTTCCGTTCAGAAACGGAGTCAAAACCCCATGATGTGTGTGTTTCTACAAGCAAGAGTTCTTTTCTGGTAAACAAAGTGAATTTTTGGCTCAAATGATTTTACACAGTTCTAGAACCCAACACGATTATCACTAATAACTAAAGAGCATTTATGTAGGAGGAGCTGTGGTCTGTATCAGTTTCATCAGCAGAGTTGAACTGCATATGGTCTGTATGAGTAGGAAACATAGTTCTGTGTTTCAGGGCATGCTCATGGTTCTTGCTGTATTTTAGAATCTGGAAAGAAGAGCTTGCTTCCTGCCTTAAAACAGAGTGTGTTTCAGTGATGAGAACTCTGGTCTGGATTTCCTTTCAGAAACGGAGTTAAACCCCAGGATCTGTGTCTTCTTACAAGCAAGAGTTTATTTCTGGTAAACTCAGAGAATTTTGGGCTCAAATGATTTTTCCCAGTTCACGAACCCAGCGGGATTCTCACTATTAACGAAAGAGAATTTATTTAAGAGGAGTTGTGGGTTGTATCAGTTTCATCAGCAGAGTTGAACTACATATGGTCTGTATGAGTAGGAAACACAGTTCTTTTTTTCAGGGCATGCTCATTGTTCTTGCTGCATTTTACAATCTGGAGCTTGCTTCTTGCATTAAAACAGAGTGTGTTTCAGGGATGAGAACTCTGGTCTGAATTTCCCTTCAGAAACGGAGTTAAACCCCAGGATCTGTGTCTTCCTACCAGAAAGAGTTCATTTCTGGCAATCCAAGTGAATTTTGGGCTCAAATGATTTTACACAGTTCAAAAACCCAATGCGATTCTCACTATTAACTAAAGATTATTTATTTAAGTGGTGCTGTGGTTTGTATCAGTTTCATACACAGAGTTGAACTTCATACGGTCCGTATGAGTAGGAAACACAGTTCTTTTTTTCAGGGCATGCTCATTGTTCTTGCTGCATTTTACAATCTGGAGCTTGCTTCTTGCATTAAAACAGACTGTGTTTCAGGGATGAGAACTCTGGTCGGAATTTCCCTTCAGAAACGGAGTTAAACCCCAGGATCTGTGTCTTCCTACAAGCAAGAGTTCATTTCTGCTAAACTCAGTGAATTTTGGGCTCAAATGATTTTTCGCAGTTCACGAACCCAATGCGATTCTCACAATTAACTAAAGGGAATTTATGTATGTGGAGCTGTGGTTTGTATCAGTGTCATAAGCAGAGTTGAACTACATATGGTCCCTATGATTAGGAAACACAGTTCTTTTTTTTCTGGGCATGCTCCTTTATCTTTCTGTTTTGGAGACTCTGGAAAGAAGAGCTTGCTTTTTGCATTAAGACAGAGTGTGTTTCATGGATGAGAACTCTGCACTGAATTTCCCTTCAGAAACGGAGTTAAACCCCAGGATCTGTGTCTTCCTACCAGAAAGAGTTCATTTCTGGTAAACCAAGTGATTTTTTGGCTCAAATGATTTTACACAGTTCAAAAACCCAATGCCATTCCCACTATTAACTAATGATTATTTATTTGAGAGGAGCTGTGGTTTGTATCAGTTTCATACGCAGAGTTGAACTTCATACAGTCCGTAGGAGTAGGAAACACAGTTCTTTTTTTCAGGGCATGCTCATTGTTCTTGCTGCATTTTACAATCTGGAGCTTGCTTCTTGCCTTAAAACAGAGTGTGTTTCAAGGATGAGAACTCTGGTCGGAATTTCCGTTCAGAAACGGAGTCAAAACCCCATGATGTGTGTGTTTCTACAAGCAAGAGTTCTTTTCTGGTAAACAAAGTGAATTTTTGGCTCAAATGATTTTACACAGTTCTAGAACCCAACACGATTATCACTAATAACTAAAGAGCATTTATGTAGGAGGAGCTGTGGTCTGTATCAGTTTCATCAGCAGAGTTGAACTGCATATGGTCTGTATGAGTAGGAAACATAGTTCTGTGTTTCAGGGCATGCTCATGGTTCTTGCTGTATTTTAGAATCTGGAAAGAAGAGCTTGCTTCCTGCCTTAAAACAGAGTGTGTTTCAGTGATGAGAACTCTGGTCTGGATTTCCTTTCAGAAACGGAGTTAAACCCCTGGATCTGTGTCTTCTTACAAGCAAGAGTTTATTTCTGGTAAACTCAGAGAATTTTGGGCTCAAATGATTTTTCCCAGTTCACGAACCCAGCGGGATTCTCACTATTAACGAAAGAGAATTTATTTAAGAGGAGTTGTGGGTTGTATCAGTTTCATCAGCAGAGTTGAACTACATATGGTCTGTATGAGTAGGAAACACAGTTCTTTTTTTCAGGGCATGCTCATTGTTCTTGCTGCATTTTACAATCTGGAGCTTGCTTCTTGCATTAAAACAGAGTGTGTTTCAGTGATGAGAACTCTGGTCTCCATTTCCCTTGAGAAACGGAGTTAAACCCCAGGATCTGTGTCTTCCTACAAGCAAGAGATCATTTCTTGTAAACCAAGAGAATTTTCGGCTCAAATGATTTTTCGCAGTTCACGAATCCAACGTGATTCTCACTATTAACTAAAGAGGACTTATGTAAGAGGAGTTGTGGGTTGTATCAGCTTCATCAGCAGAGTTGAACTACATATGGTCTGTATGAGTAGGAAACACAGTTCTGTGTTTCAGGGCATGCTCATGGTTCTTGCTGTATTTTAGAATCTGGAAAGAAGAGCTTGCTTCTTGCTTTAAAACAGAGTGTGTTTCAGGGATGAGAACTCTGGTCTGAATTTCCCTTCAGAAACGGAGTTAAACCCCAGGATCTGTGTCTTCCTACCAGAAAGAGTTCATTTCTGGTAAACCAAGTGATTTTTTGGCTCAAATGATTTTACACAGTTCAAAAACCCAATGCCATTCCCACTATTAACTAATGATTATTTATTTGAGAGGAGCTGTGGTTTGTATCAGTTTCATACGCAGAGTTGAACTTCATACAGTCCGTAGGAGTAGGAAACACAGTTCTTTTTTTCAGGGCATGCTCATTGTTCTTGCTGCATTTTACAATCTGGAGCTTGCTTCTTGCCTTAAAACAGAGTGTGTTTCAAGGATGAGAACTCTGGTCGGAATTTCCGTTCAGAAACGGAGTCAAAACCCCATGATGTGTGTGTTTCTACAAGCAAGAGTTCTTTTCTGGTAAACAAAGTGAATTTTTGGCTCAAATGATTTTACACAGTTCTAGAACCCAACACGATTATCACTAATAACTAAAGAGCATTTATGTAGGAGGAGCTGTGGTCTGTATCAGTTTCATCAGCAGAGTTGAACTGCATATGGTCTGTATGAGTAGGAAACATAGTTCTGTGTTTCAGGGCATGCTCATGGTTCTTGCTGTATTTTAGAATCTGGAAAGAAGAGCTTGCTTCCTGCCTTAAAACAGAGTGTGTTTCAGTGATGAGAACTCTGGTCTGGATTTCCTTTCAGAAACGGAGTTAAACCCCAGGATCTGTGTCTTCTTACAAGCAAGAGTTTATTTCTGGTAAACTCAGAGAATTTTGGGCTCAAATGATTTTTCCCAGTTCACGAACCCAGCGGGATTCTCACTATTAACGAAAGAGAATTTATTTAAGAGGAGTTGTGGGTTGTATCAGTTTCATCAGCAGAGTTGAACTACATATGGTCTGTATGAGTAGGAAACACAGTTCTTTTTTTCAGGGCATGCTCATTGTTCTTGCTGCATTTTACAATCTGGAGCTTGCTTCTTGCATTAAAACAGAGTGTGTTTCAGTGATGAGAACTCTGGTCTCCATTTCCCTTGAGAAACGGAGTTAAACCCCAGGATCTGTGTCTTCCTAAAAGCAAGAGATCATTTCTTGTAAACCAAGAGAATTTTCGGCTCAAATGATTTTTCGCAGTTCACGAATCCAACGTGATTCTCACTATTAACTAAAGAGGACTTATGTAAGAGGAGTTGTGGGTTGTATCAGCTTCATCAGCAGAGTTGAACTACATATGGTCTGTATGAGTAGGAAACACAGTTCTGTGTTTCAGGGCATGCTCATGGTTCTTGCTGTATTTTAGAATCTGGAAAGAAGAGCTTGCTTCTTGCTTTAAAACAGAGTGTGTTTCAGGGATGAGAACTCTGGTCTGAATTTCGCTTCAGAAACGGAGTTAAACCCCAGGATCTGTGTCTTCCTACCAGAAAGAGTTCATTTCTGGCAATCCAAGTGAATTTTGGGCTCAAATGATTTTACACAGTTCAAAAACCCAATGCGATTCTCACTATTAACTAAAGATTATTTATTTAAGTGGTGCTGTGGTTTGTATCAGTTTCATACACAGAGTTGAACTTCATACGGTCCGTATGAATAGGAAACACAGTTCTTTTTTTCAGGGCATGCTCATTGTTCTTGCTGCATTTTACAATCTGGAGCTTGCTTCTTGCATTAAAACAGACTGTGTTTCAGGGATGAGAACTCTGGTCGGAATTTCCCTTCAGAAACGGAGTTAAACCCCAGGATCTGTGTCTTCCTACAAGCAAGAGTTCATTTCTGCTAAACTCAGTGAATTTTGGGCTCAAATGATTTTTCGCAGTTCACGAACCCAATGCGATTCTCACAATTAACTAAAGGGAATTTATGTATGTGGAGCTGTGGTTTGTATCAGTGTCATAAGCAGAGTTGAACTACATATGGTCCCTATGATTAGGAAACACAGTTCTTTTTTTTCTGGGCATGCTCCTTTATCTTTCTGTTTTGGAGACTCTGGAAAGAAGAGCTTGCTTTTTGCATTAAGACAGAGTGTGTTTCATGGATGAGAACTCTGCACTGAATTTCCCTTCAGAAACGGAGTTAAACCCCAGGATCTGTGTCTTCCTACCAGAAAGAGTTCATTTCTGGTAAACCAAGTGATTTTTTGGCTCAAATGATTTTACACAGTTCAAAAACCCAATGCCATTCCCACTATTAACTAATGATTATTTATTTGAGAGGAGCTGTGGTTTGTATCAGTTTCATACGCAGAGTTGAACTTCATACAGTCCGTAGGAGTAGGAAACACAGTTCTTTTTTTCAGGGCATGCTCATTGTTCTTGCTGCATTTTACAATCTGGAGCTTGCTTCTTGCATTAAAACAGAGTGTGTTTCAAGGATGAGAACTCTGGTCGGAATTTCCGTTCAGAAACGGAGTCAAAACCCCATGATGTGTGTGTTTCTACAAGCAAGAGTTCTTTTCTGGTAAACAAAGTGAATTTTTGGCTCAAATGATTTTACACAGTTCTAGAACCCAACACGATTATCACTAATAACTAAAGAGCATTTATGTAGGAGGAGCTGTGTTCTGTATCAGTTTCATCAGCAGAGTTGAACTGCATATGGTCTGTATGAGTAGGAAACATAGTTCTGTGTTTCAGGGCATGCTCATGGTTCTTGCTGTATTTTAGAATCTGGAAAGAAGAGCTTGCTTCCTGCCTTAAAACAGAGTGTGTTTCAGTGATGAGAACTCTGGTCTGGATTTCCTTTCAGAAACGGAGTTAAACCCCAGGATCTGTGTCTTCTTACAAGCAAGAGTTTATTTCTGGTAAACTCAGTGCATTTGGGGCTCAAATGATTTTTCGCAGTTCACGAACCCAACGCGATTCTCACTATTAACGAAAGAGAATTTATGTAAGAGGAGTTGTAGGTTGTATCAGTTTCATAAGCAGAGTTTAACTACATATGGTCTGTATGAGAATGAAAAACAGTTATTTTTTTCTGGGCATGCTCATGGTTCTTACTGTATTGGGGACGGAGGAAAGAAGATGAGGAATCTTGCCTTAAAACAGAGTGTTTTTCTGGGCTGAGAACTCTGATCTCAATTTACCTTCAGAAACGGAGTTAAACCCCAGGATCTGTGTCTTCCTACAAGCAAGAGTTCAATTCTGTTAAACCAAGTGAATTTTGGGCTCAAATGATTTTTCGCAGTTCACGAATCCAATGTGATTCTCACTATTAACTAAAGAGGATTTATGTAAGAGGAGCTGTGCTTTGTATCAGTTTCATTAGCAGAATTGAACTACATATGGTCCGTGTGAGTAGGAAACACTGTTCTTTTTTTCTAGGCATGCTCCTTTTTCTTGCTGTTTTGGAGACGCTGGAAAGAAGAGCTTGGTTCTTGCATTAAAACAGAGCATGTTTCATTGATGAGATCTCTGGTCTGAATTTCCCTTCATAAACGGAGTTAAACCCCAGGATCTGTGTATTCCTACAAGCAAGAGTTCATTTCTTGTAAACCAAGTGAATTTTCTGCTCAAATGATTTTTTCAGTTCACGAACCCAACACGATTCTCACTATTAACAAAAGAGAATTTATGTAAGAGGAGTTGTAGGTTGTTTCAGTTTCACAAGCAGAGTTTAACTACATATGGTCTGTATGACAAGGAAAAACAGTTCTTTTTTTCTGGGCATGCTCATGGTTCTTACTGTTTTGGGGACGGAGGAAGGAATAGGAGGATTCTTGCCTTAAAACATAGTGTTTTTCAGGGCTGAGAACTCTGGTCTCAATTTCCCTTCAGAAACGGAGTTAAACCCCAGGATCCCTGTCTTCCTACAAGCAATAGTTCATTTCTTGTAAACCAAGAGAATTTTGGGCTCAAATGATTTTTCGCAGTTCACGAACCCAACGTGATTCTCACTATTAACTAAAGAGGATTTATGTAAGAGGAGCTGTGGTTTGTATCAGTTTTATAAGCAGAGTTGAACTACATATTGTCCGTATGAGTAGGAAACACAGTTCTTTTTTTTCTGGGCATGCTCCTTTTTCTTGCTGTTTTGGAGACGCTGGAAAGAAGAGCTTGCTTTTTGCATTAAGACAGAGTGTGTTTCATGGATGAGAACACTGGTCTGAATTTTTCCTTCAGATACAGAGTTAAACCCCAGGATCTGTGTCTTCCTACAAGCAAGAGTTCATTTCTAGTAAACCAAGTGTATTTTGGGCTCAAAATATTTTACACAGAGCCAAAACCCAAGCGATTATGACTATAACTAAAGATTATATATTTAAGAGGTGCTGTGGTTTGTATCAGTTTCATATGCAGAGTTGAACTTCATATGGTCCATATGAATATGAAACACAGTTCTTTTTTTCAGGGCATGCTCATTTTTCTTCTTGCATTTAAGAATCTGGAGTTTGCTTCTTGCGTTAAAAGATAGTGTGTTTCATGGATGAGATCTCTGGTCTGAATTTCCCTTCAGGAACGGAGCAAAACCCCAGTATCTGTGTCTTCCTACAAGCAGGAGTTCATTTCTTGTAAACCAAGTGAATTTTTGGCTCAAATGGTTTTTCGCAGTTCAAGAACCCAACGTGATTCTCACTATTAACTAAAGAGGATTTATGTAAGAGGAGCTGTGGTTTGTATCAGTTTCATCAGCAGAGTTGAACTACATATGGTCTGTATGAGTAGGAAACACAGTTCTGTGTTTCAGGGCATGCTCATGGTTCTTGCTGTATTTTAGAATCTGGAAAGAAGAGCTTGCTTCTTGCCTTAAAACAGAGTGTATTTCAGGGATGAGAACTCTGGTCTGAATTTCCGTTCAGAAACGGAGTTAAACAACTGCATGTATGTCTTCCTACAAGCAAGAGTTCATTTCTGGTGAAACCAGTGAATTTTGGGCTCAAATGATTTTTCGCAGTTCACGAACCCAATGCTATTCTCACTATTAACTAAAGAGCATTTATGTAAGAGGAGCTGTGGTTTGTATCAGTTTTATAAGAGAGTTGAACTACATATGGTCCGTATGAGTAGGAAACACAATTCTTTTTTTTTTCTGGGCATGCTCATTGTTCTTGATGTATTTTAGAATCTGGAAAGAAGAGCTTGCTACTTGCATGAAAACAGAGTGTGTTTGACTGATGAGAACACTGCTCTGAATTTCCCTTCAGAAACGGGGTTAACCACAGGATCTCTGTCTTTCTACAAGCAAGAATTCATTTCTGAAAACAAAGTGAATTTTGGGCTCAAATGATTTTACACAGTTCATGAACCCAACGCGATTCTCACTATTAACTAAAGAACATTTATGTAAGAGGAGCTGTGGTCTGTATCAGTTTCATCAGCAGAGATGTACTACTTATGTTCTGTATGAGTAGGAAACACAGTTCTGTGTTTCAGGGCATGCACATGGTTCTTGCTGTATTTTAGAATCTGGAAAGAAGAGCTTGCTTCTTGCTTTAAAACAGAGTGTGTTTCAGGGATGAGAACTCTTTTCTGAATTTCCCTTCAGAAACGGAGTTAAACCCCAGGATCTGTGTCTTCCTACAAGCAAGAGTTTATTTCTGGTAAACTCAGTGAATTTTGGGCTCAAATGATTTTTCCCAGTTCATGAACCCAACGAGATTCTCACTATTAATGAAAGAGAATTTATGTAAGAGGAGTTGTGGGTTGTATCAGCTTCATCAGCAGAGTTGAACTACATGTGGTCTGTATGAGTAGGAAACACAGTTCTGTGTTTCAGGGCATGCTCATGGTTCTTGCTGTATTTTAGAATCTGGAAAGAAGAGATAGCTTCTTGCTTTAAAACAGAGTGTGTTTCAGGTATGAGAACTCTGGTCTGAATTTCCCATCAGAAACGCAGTTAAACCCCAGGATCTGTGTCTTCCTACCAGAAAGAGTTCATTTCTGGTAAACCAAGTGAATTTTGGGCTCAAATGATTTTACACAGTTCAAAAACCCAATGCGATTCTCACTATTATCTAAAGATTATTTATTTAAGAGGTGCTGTGGTTTGTATCAGTTTCATACGCAGAGTTGAACTTCATATTGTCCGTATGAGTAGGATACACAGTTCTTTTTTTCAGGGCATGCTCATTGTTCTTGCTGCATTTTACAATTTGGAGCTTGCTTCTTGCGTTAAAACAGAGTGTGTTTCAGGGATGAGAACTCTGGTCGGAATTTCCCTTCAGAAACGGAGTTAAAACCCCATGATGTGTGTGTTCCTACAAGCAAGAATTCATTTCTGGTAAACAATGTGAATTTTCGGCTCAAATGATTTTACACAGTTCTGGTACCCAACACAATTATCACTAATAACTAAAGAGAATTTATGTAAGAGGAGCTGTGGTCTGTATCAGTTTCATCAGCAGAGTTGAACTACATATGGTCTGTATGAGTAGGAAACACAGTTCTATGTTTCAGGGCATGCTCATGGTTCTTGCTGTATTTTAGAATCTGGAAAGAAGAGCTTGCTTCTTGCCTTAATACAGAGTGTGTTTCAGTGATGAGAACTCTGGTCTGAATTTCCCTTCAGAAACGGAGTTAAACCCCAGGATCTGTGTCTTCCTACAAGCAAGAGTTTATTTCTGGTAAACTCAGTGAATTTTGGGCTCAAATGATTTTTCGCAGTTCACGAACCCACCGCGATTCTCACTATTAACAAGAGAGAATTTATGTAAGAGGAGTTGTTGGTTGTATCAGTTTCATAAGCAGAGTTTAACTACATATGGTCTGTATTAGAAGGAAAAACAGTTCTTTTTTCTGGGCATGCTCATGGTTCTTACTGTATTGGGGACGGAGGAAAGAAGAGGAGGATTCTTGCCTTAAAACAGAGAGTTTTACAGGGCTGAGATCTCTGGTCTCAATTTCCCTTGAGAAACGGAGTTAAACCCCAGGATCTGTGTCTTCCTACAAGCAAGAGTTCAATTCTGTTAAACCAAGTGAATTTTGGGCTCAAATGATTTTACACAGTTCAAAAACAACAACACGATTCTCGCTATTAACTAAAGAGCATTTATTTA
The DNA here is from genome assembly GCA_949786405.1 of Onychomys arenicola. Classification (NCBI taxonomy): domain Eukaryota; kingdom Metazoa; phylum Chordata; class Mammalia; order Rodentia; family Cricetidae; genus Onychomys; species Onychomys arenicola. The sequence continues at coordinate 162,304 of CATKUM010000022.1, read as the reverse complement.
AGAGGTGCTGTGGTTTGTATCAGTTTCATAAGCAGAGTTGATCTACATATGGTCTGTATGAGTAAGAAACACAGTTCTTTTTTGAGGGCATGCTCATGGTTCTTGCTGTATTGGAGACACTGGAAAGAAGAGCTTGCTTCTTGCATTAAAACAGAGGGTGTTTCATGGATGAGATCTCTGGTCTGAATTTCCCTTCAGAAAAGGAGTTAAACCCCAGGATCTGTGTCTTCCAACAAGCAAGAGTTCATTTCATGTAACCCAAGAGAATTTTCGGCTCAAATGATTTTTCGCAGTTCACGTATCCAACGTGATTCTCACTATTAACTATGAGGATTTATGTAAGAGGAGCTGTGGTTTGTATCAGTTTCATAAGCGGAGTTGAACTACATATGGTCTGTATGAGTAGGAAACACAGTTCTGTGTTTCAGGGCATGCTCATGGTTCTTGCTGTATTTTAGAATCTGGAAAGAAGAGCTTGCTTCTTGCTTTAAAACAGAGAGTGTTTCAGGGATGAGAACTCTTTTCTGAATTTCCCTTCAGAAACGGAGTTAAACCCCAGGATCTGTGTCTTCCTACAAGCAAGAGTTCATTTCTGGTAAACTCAGAGAATTTTGGGCTCAAATGATTTTTCCCAGTTCACGATCCCAAGCTGATTCTCACTATTAACAAAAGAGAATTTATGTAAGAGGAGTTGTGGGTTGTATCAGCTTCATAAGCAGAGTTGAACTACATATGGTCTGTATGAGTAGGAAACACAGTTCTGTGTTTCAGGGCATGCTCATGGTTCTTGCTGTATTTTAGAATCTGGAAAGAAGAGCTTGCTTCTTGCTTTAAAACAGAGTGTGTTTCAGGGATGAGAACTCTGGTCTGAATTTCCCTTCAGAAACGGGGTTAAACCCCAGGATCTGTGCCTTCCTACCAGAAAGAGTTCATTTCTGGTAAACCAAGTGAATTATGGGCTGAAATGATTTTACACAGTTCAAAAACCCAATGCGATTCTCACTATTATCTAAAGATTATTTATTTAAGTGGTGCTGTGGTTTGTATCAGTTTCATACGCAGAGTTGAACTCCATATGGTCCGTATGAGTAGGAAACACGGTTCTTTTTTTCAGGGCATGCTCATTGTTCTTGCTGCATTTTAAAATCTGGAGCTTGCTTCTTGCGTTAAAAGAGTGTGTTTCAGGGCTGAGAACTCTGGTCTGATTTTCCCTTCAGAAACGGAGTTAAATCCCAGGATCCCTGTCTTCCTACAAGCAAGAGTTCATTTCTTGTAAACCAAGAGAATTTTGGTCTCAAATGATTTTTCGCAGTTCACGAACCCAACGTGATTCTCACTATTAACTAAAGAGGATTTACGTAAGAGGAGCTGTGGTTTGTATCAGTTTCATAAGCAGAGTTGAACTACATATTGTCCGTATGAGTAGGAAACACAGTTCTTTTTTTTCTGGGAATGCTCCCTTTTTCTTGCTGTTTTGGAGACGCTGGAAAGAAGAGCTTGCTTTTTGCATTAAGACAGAGTGTGTTTCATGGATGAGAACACTGGTCTGAATTTTTCCTTCAGATACAGAGTTAAACCCCAGGATCTGTGTCTTCCTACAAGCAAGAGTTCATTTCTGGTAAACTCAGAGAATTTTTGGCTCAAATGATTTTTCCCAGTTCACGAACCCAAGGCGATTCTCACTATTAACAAAAGAGAATTTATGTAAGAGGAGTTGTGGGTTGTATCAGCTTCATCAGCAGAGTTGAACTACATATGGTCTGTATGAGTAGGAAACACAGTTCTGTGTTTCAGGGCATGCTCATGGTTCTTGCTGTATTTTAGAATCTGGAAAGAAGAGCTTGCTTCTTGCTTTAAAACAGAGTGTGTTTCAGGGATGAGAACTCAGGTCTGAATTTCCCTTCAGAAACGGGGTTAAACCCCAGGATCTGTGCCTTCCTACCAGAAAGAGTTCATTTCTGGTAAACCAAGTGAATTTTGGGCTCAAATGATTTTACACAGTTCAAAAACCCAATGCGATTCTCACTATTATCTAAAGATTATTTATTTAAGTGGTGCTGTGGTTTGTATCAGTTTCATACGCAGAGTTGAACTCCATATGGTCCGTATGAGTAGGAAACACGGTTCTTTTTTTCAGGGAATGCTCATTGTTCTTGCTGCATTTTAAAATCTGGAGCTTGCTTCTTGCGTTAAAAGAGTGTTTCAGGGCTGAGAACTCTGGTCTGATTTTCCCTTCAGAAACGGAGTTAAATCCCAGGATCCCTGCCTTCCTACAAGCAAGAGTTCATTTCTTGTAAACCAAGAGAATTTTGGTCTCAAATGATTTTTCGCCGTTCACGAACCCAACGTGATTCTCACTATTAACTAAAGAGGATTTACGTAAGAGGAGCTGTGGTTTGTATCAGTTTCATAAGCAGAGTTGAACTACATATTGTCCGTATGAGTAGGAAACACAGTTCTTTTTTTTCTGGGCATGCTCCTTTTTCTTGCTGTTTTGGAGACGCTGGAAAGAAGAGCTTGCTTTTTGCATTAAGACAGAGTGTGTTTCATGGATGAGAACACTGGTCTGAATTTTTCCTTCAGATACAGAGTTAAACCCCAGGATCTGTGTCTTCCTACAAGCAAGAGTTCATTTCTGGTAAACCAAGTGAATTTTGGGCTCAAAATATTTTACACAGAGCCAAAACCCAAGCGATTATGACTATAACTAAAGATTATTTATTTAAGAGGTGCTGTGGTTTGTATCAGTTTCATCAGCAGAGTTGAACTACATATGGTCTGTATGAGTAGGAAACACAGTTCTGTGTTTCAGGGCATGCTCATGGTTCTTGCTGTATTTTGAATCTGGAAAGAAGAGCTTGCTTCTTGCCTTAAAACAGAGTGTATTTCAGGGATGAGAACTCTGGTCTGAATTTCCGTTCAGAAATGGAGTTAAACAACTGCATGTATGTCTTCCTACAAGCAAGAGTTCATTTCTGGTGAAACCAGTGAATTTTGGGCTCAAATGATTTTTCGCAGTTCACGAACCCAACGCTATTCTCACTATTAACTAAAGAGCATTTATGTAAGAGGAGCTGTGGTTTGTATCAGTTTTATAAGAGAGTTGAACTACATATGGTCCGTATGAGTAGGAAACACAATTCTTTTTTTTTCTGGGCATGCTCATTGTTCTTGATGTATTTTAGAATCTGGAAAGAAGAGCTTGCTTCTTGCGTGAAAACAGAGTGTGTTTGATTGATGAGAACACTGCTCTGAATTTCCCTTCAGAAACGGGGTTAACACCAGGATCTCTTTCTTCCTACAAGCAAGAATTCATTTCTGAAAACAAAGTGAATTTTGGGCTCAAATGATTTTACACAGTTCAAATTCAATGCGATTCTTACTATTAACTAAAGATTATTTATTTAAGAGTTTCTGTGGTTTGTATCAGTTTCATACGCAGAGTTGAACTACATATGGTCCGTATGAGTAGGAAACACAATTCTTTTTTTTTCTGGGCATGCTCATTGTTCTTGATGTATTTTAGAATCTGGAAAGAAGAGCTTGCTTCTTGCGTGAAAACAGAGTGTGTTTCATTGATGAGAACACTGCTCTGAATTTCCCTTCAGAAACGGAGTTAAACCCCATTATCTCTGTCTTCCTACAAGAAAGATTTCATTTCTGGAAAACACAATGAATTTTGGGCTCAAATGATTTTACACAGTTCATGAACCCAACGCGATTCTCACTATTAACTAAAGAACATTTATGTAAGAGGAGCTGTGGTCTGTATCAGTTTCATCAGCAGAGATGAACTACATATGGTCTGAATGAGTAGGAAACACAGTTCTGTGTTTCAGGGCATGCTCATGGTTCTTGCTGTATTTTAGAATCTGGAAAGAAGAGCTTGCTTCTTGCTTTAAAACAGAGTGTGTTTCAGGGATGAGAACTCTTTTCTGAATTTCCCTTCAGAAACGGAGTTAAACCCCAGGATCTGTGTATTCCTACAAGCAAGAGTTTATTTCTGGTAAACTCAGTGAATTTTGGGCTCAAATGATTTTTCCCAGTTCATGAACCCAATGAGATTCTCACTATTAATGAAAGAGAATTTATGTAAGAGGAGTTGTGGGTTGTATCAGCTTCATCAGCAGAGTTGAACTACATATGGTCTGTATGAGTAGGAAACACAGTTCTGTGTTTCAGGGCATGCTCATGGTTCTTGCTGTATTTTAGAATCTGGAAAGAAGAGATAGCTTCTTGCTTTAAAACAGAGTGTGTTTCAGGTATGAGAACTCTGGTCTGAATTTCCCATCAGAAACGCAGTTAAACCCCAGGATCTGTGTCTTCCTACAGAAAGAGTTCATTTCTGGTAAACCAAGTGAATTTTGGGCTCAAATGATTTTACACAGTTCAAAAACCCGATGCGATTCTCACTATTATCTAAAGATTATTTATTTAAGAGGTGCTGTGGTTTGTATCAGTTTCATTGGCAGAGTTGAACTTCATATGGTCTGTATGAGTAGGAAACACAGTTCTTTTTTTCAGGGCATGCTCATTGTTCTTGCTGCATTTTACAATTTGGAGCTTGCTTCTTGCGTTAAAACAGAGTGTGTTTCAGGGATGAGAACTCTGGTCGGAATTTCCCTTCAGAAACGGAGTTAAAACCCCATGATGTGTGTGTTCCTACAAGCAAGAATTCATTTCTGGTAAACAATGTGAATTTTCGGCTCAAATGATTTTACACAGTTCTAGTACCCAACACGATTATCACTAATAACTAAAGAGAATTTATGTAAGAAGAGCTGTGTTCTGTATCAGTTTCATCAGAAGAGTTGAACTACATATGGTCTGTATGAGTACGAAACACAGTTCTGTGTTTCAGGGCATGCTCATGGTTCTTGCTGTATTTTAGAATCTGGAAAGAAGAGCTTGCTTCTTGCCTTAAAACAGAGTGTATTTCATGGATGAGAACTCTGGTCTGAATTTCCGTTCAGAAACAGAGTTAAACAACTGCATGTATGTGTTCCTACAAGCAAGAGTTCATTTCTGGTGAAACCAGTGAATTTTGGGCTCAAATGATTTTTCGCAGTTCACGAACCCAACGCTATTCTCACTATTAACTAAAGAGCTTTTATATAAGAGGAGCTGTGGTTTGTATCAGTTTTATAATAGAGTTGAACTACATATGGTCCGTATGAGTAGGAAACACAATTCTTTTTTTTTCTGGGCATGCTCATTGTTCTTGATGTATTTTAGAATCTGGAAAGAAGAGCTTGCTTCTTGCGTGAAAACAGAGTGTGTTTGATTGATGAGAACACTGCTCTGAATTTCCCTTCAGAAACGGGGTTAACACCAGGATCTCTTTCTTCCTACAAGCAAGAATTCATTTCTGAAAACAAAGTGAATTTTGGGCTCAAATGATTTTACACAGTTCAAATTCAATGCGATTCTTACTATTAACTAAAGATTATTTATTTAAGAGTTGCTGTGGTTTGTATCAGTTTCATACGCAGAGTTGAACTACATATGGTCCGTATGAGTAGGAAACACAATTCTTTTTTTTTCTGGGCATGCTCATTGTTCTTGATGTATTTTAGAATCTGGAAAGAAGAGCTTGCTTCTTGCGTGAAAACAGAGTGTGTTTCATTGATGAGAACACTGCTCTGAATTTCCCTTCAGAAACGGAGTTAAACCCCATTATCTCTTTCTTCCTACAAGAAAGATTTCATTTCTGGAAAACACAATGAATTTTGGGCTCAAATGATTTTACACAGTTCATGAACCCAACGCGATTCTCACTATTAACTAAAGAACATTTATGTAAGAGGAGCTGTGGTCTGTATCAGTTTCATCAGCAGAGATGAACTACATATGGTCTGAATGAGTAGGAAACACAGTTCTGTGTTTCAGGGCATGCACATGGTTCTTGCTGTATTTTAGAATCTGGAAAGAAGAGCTTGCTTCTTGCTTTAAAACAGAGTGTGTTTCAGGGATGAGAACTCTTTTCTGAATTTCCCTTCAGATACGGAGTTAAACCCCAGGATCTGTGTCTTCCTACAAGCAAGACTTTATTTCTGGTAAACTCAGTGAATTTTGGGCTCAAATGATTTTTCCCAGTTCATGAACCCAACAAGATTCTCACTATTAATGAAAGAGAATTTATGTAAGAGGAGTTGTGGGTTGTATCAGCTTCATCAGCAGAGTTGAACTACATATGGTCTGTATGAGTAGGAAACACAGTTCTGTGTTTCAGGGCATGCTCATGGTTCTTGCTGTATTTTAGAATCTGGAAAGAAGAGATAGCTTCTTGCTTTAAAACAGAGTGTGTTTCAGGTATGAGAACTCTGGTCTGAATTTCCCATCAGAAACGCAGTTAAACCCCAGGATCTGTGTCTTCCTACAGAAAGAGTTCATTTCTGGTAAACCAGGTGAATTTTGGGCTCAAATGATTTTACACAGTTCAAAAACCCGATGCGATTCTCACTATTATCTAAAGATTATTTATTTAAGAGGTGCTGTGGTTTGTATCAGTTTCATACGCAGAGTTGAACTTCATATGGTCCCTATGAGTAGGAAACACAGTTCTTTTTTTCAGGGCATGCTCATTGTTCTTGCTGCATTTTACAATTTGGAGCTTGCTTCTTGCGTTAAAACAGAGTGTGTTTCAGGGATGAGAACTCTGGTCGGAATTTCCCTTCAGAAACGGAGTTAAAACCCCATGATGTGTGTGTTCCTACAAGCAAGAATTCATTTCTGGTAAACAATGTGAATTTTCGGCTCTAATGATTTTACACAGTTCTAGTACCCAACACGATTATCACTAATAACTAAAGAGAATTTATGTAAGAAGAGCTGTGTTCTGTATCAGTTTCATCAGAAGAGTTGAACTACATATGGTCTGTATGAGTACGAAACACAGTTCTGTGTTTCAGGGCATGCTCATGGTTCTTGCTGTATTTTAGAATCTGGAAAGAAGAGCTTGCTTCTTGCCTTAAAACAGAGTGTATTTCATGGATGAGAACTCTGGTCTGAATTTCCGTTCAGAAACAGAGTTAAACAACTGCATGTATGTGTTCCTACAAGCAAGAGTTCATTTCTGGTGAAACCAGTGAATTTTGGGCTCAAATGATTTTTCGCAGTTCACGAACCCAACGCTATTCTCACTATTAACTAAAGAGCTTTTATATAAGAGGAGCTGTGGTTTGTATCAGTTTTATAATAGAGTTGAACTACATATGGTCCGTATGAGTAGGAAACACAATTCTTTTTTTTTCTGGGCATGCTCATTGTTCTTGATGTATTTTAGAATCTGGAAAGAAGAGCTTGCTTCTTGCGTGAAAACAGAGTGTGTTTGATTGATGAGAACACTGCTCTGAATTTCCCTTCAGAAACGGGGTTAACACCAGGATCTCTTTCTTCCTACAAGCAAGAATTCATTTCTGAAAACAAAGTGAATTTTGGGCTCAAATGATTTTACACAGTTCAAATTCAATGCGATTCTTACTATTAACTAAAGATTATTTATTTAAGAGTTGCTGTGGTTTGTATCAGTTTCATACGCAGAGTTGAACTACATATGGTCCATATGAGTAGGAAACACAATTCTTTTTTTTTCTGGGCATGCTCATTGTTCTTGATGTATTTTAGAATCTGGAAAGAAGAGCTTGCTTCTTGCTTTAAAACAGAGTGTGTTTCAGGGATGAGAACTCTTTTCTGAATTTCCCTTCAGATACGGAGTTAAACCCCAGGATCTGTGTCTTCCTACAAGCAAGACTTTATTTCTGGTAAACTCAGTGAATTTTGGGCTCAAATGATTTTTCCCAGTTCATGAACCCAACAAGATTCTCACTATTAATGAAAGAGAATTTATGTAAGAGGAGTTGTGGGTTGTATCAGCTTCATCAGCAGAGTTGAACTACATATGGTCTGTATGAGTAGGAAACACAGTTCTGTGTTTCAGGGCATGCTCATGGTTCTTGCTGTATTTTAGAATCTGGAAAGAAGAGATAGCTTCTTGCTTTAAAACAGAGTGTGTTTCAGGTATGAGAACTCTGGTCTGAATTTCCCATCAGAAACGCAGTTAAACCCCAGGATCTGTGTCTTCCTACAGAAAGAGTTCATTTCTGGTAAACCAGGTGAATTTTGGGCTCAAATGATTTTACACAGTTCAAAAACCCGATGCGATTCTCACTATTATCTAAAGATTATTTATTTAAGAGGTGCTGTGGTTTGTATCAGTTTCATACGCAGAGTTGAACTTCATATGGTCCCTATGAGTAGGAAACACAGTTCTTTTTTTCAGGGCATGCTCATTGTTCTTGCTGCATTTTACAATTTGGAGCTTGCTTCTTGCGTTAAAACAGAGTGTGTTTCAGGGAGGAGAACTCTGGTCGGAATTTCCCTTCAGAAACGGAGTTAAAACCCCATCATGTGTGTGTTCCTACAAGCAAGAATTCATTTCTGGTAAACAATGTGAATTTTCGGCTCAAATGATTTTACACAGTTCTAGTACCCAACACGATTATCACTAATAACTAAGGAGAATTTATGTAAGAAGAGCTGTGTTCTGTATCAGTTTCATCAGCAGAGTTGAACTACATATGGTCTGTATGAGTACGAAACACAGTTCTGTGTTTCAGGGCATGCTCATGGTTCTTGCTGTATTTTAGAATCTGGAAAGAAGAGCTTGCTTCTTGCCTTAAAACAGAGTGTATTTCATGGATGAGAACTCTGGTCTGAATTTCCGTTCAGAAACGGAGTTAAACAACTGCATGTATGTCTTCCTACAAGCAAGAGTTCATTTCTGGTGAAACCAGTGAATTTTGGGCACAAATGATTTTTCGCAGTTCACGAACCCAACGCTATTCTCACTATTAACTAAAGAGCTTTTATATAAGAGGAGCTGTGGTTTGTATCAGTTTTATAATAGAGTTGAACTACATATGGTCCGTATGAGTAGGAAACACAATTCTTTTTTTTTTCTGGGCATGCTCATTGTTCTTGATGTATTTTAGAATCTGGACAGAAGAGCTTGCTTCTTGCTTGAAAACAGAGTGTGTTTGATTGATGAGAACACTGCTCTGAATTTCCCTTCAGAAACGGAGTTAAACCCGAGGATCTGTGTCTTCCTACAAGCAAGAGTTCATTTCTCATTAACCCAGTGAATTTTGGGCTCAAATGATTATTTGCAGTTCACCAACCCAACGCGATTCTCACTATTAATGAAAGAGAATTTATGTAAGAGGAGTAGGGAGTTGTATCAGTTTCATAAGCAGAGTTTAACTACATATGGTCTGTATGAGAAGGAAAAACAGTTCTTTTTTTCTGGGCATGCTCATGGTTCTTACTGTATTGGGGAGGGTAGAAATAAGAGGAGGATTCTTGCCTTAAAACAGAGTGTTTTTCAGGGCTGAGAACTCTGGTCTGAATTTCCCTTCAGAAACGGAGTTAAACCCCAGGATCTGTGTCTTCCTACAAGCAAGAGTTCAATTCTGTTAAACCAAGTGAATTTTGGGCTCAAATGATTTTACACAGCTCAAAAAAAAAAAAAAACGCGATGCTCGCTATTAACTAAAAAGCATTTATTTAAGAGGTGCTGTGGTTTGTATCAGTTTCATAAGCAGAGTTCATCTACATATGGTCTGTATGAGTAGGAAACACAGTTCTTTTTTGAGGGTGTGCTCATGGTCCTTGCTGTATTGGAGAGGCTGGAAAGAAGAGCTTTCTTCTTGCATTAAAACAGAGCGTGTTTCATGGATGAGATCTCTGGACTGAATTTCCCTTCAGAAACGGAGTTAAACCCAAGGATCTGTGTCTTCCTACAAGCAAGAGTACATTTCTTGTAAACCAAGAGAATTTTCGGCTCAAATGATTTTTTGCAGTTCACGAACCCAAGGTGATTCTCACTATTAACTAAAGCAGATTTATGAAAGAGGAGCTGTGGTTTGTTTGAGTTTCATAAGGAGTGTTGAACTACATATGGTCCGTATGAGTAGCAAACACAATTTTTTCTTTCTGGGCATGCTCATTGTTCTTCATTTATTTTAGAATCTGGAAAGAAGAGCTTGCTTCTTGCGTGAAAACAGAGTGTGTTTGATTGATGAGAACACTGCTCTGAATTTCCCTTCAGAAACGGAGTTAAACCCCAGATTCTCTTTCTTCCTAGAAGCAAGATTTCATTTTTGGAAAACCCAGTGAATTATGGGCCCATATGATTTTACACAGTTCATGAACCCAACGCAATTCTCACTATTAACTAAAGAGCATTCATGTAAGCGGATCTGTGGTTTGTTTCAGTTTCATAAGCAGAGTTGAATTACATATGGTCCTTATGAGTTGGAAACACAGTTCTTTTTTTCAGGGCATGCTCATGGTTCTTGCTGTATTTTAGAATCTGGAAAGAAGAGCTTGCTTCTTGCGGTAAAACAGAGTGTGTTTTAGTGATGAGAACTCTGTTCGGAATTTCCCTTCAAAAACGGAGTTAAACCCCATGATGTGTGTGTTCCTACAAGCAAGAGTTCATTTCTTGTAAACCAAGTGAATTTTCCGCTCAAATGATTTTTCGCAGTTCAAGAACCCAATGTGATTCTCACTATTAACTCAAGAGGATTTATGTAAGAGGAGCTGTGGTTTGTATCAGTTTCATCTGCAAAGTTGAACTACATATGGTCTGTATGAGTAGGAAACACAGTTCTTTTTTTCAGGGCATGCTCATTTTTCTTCCTGCATTTAAGAATCTGGAGCTTGCTTCTTGCGTTAAAACAGAGTGTGTTTCAGGGATGAGAACTCTGTTCGGAATTTCCCTTCCGAAACCGAGTTAAACCCCTGCATGTATGTTTTCCTACAAGCAAGAGTTCATTTCTGGTGAAACCAGTGAAATTTGTGCTCAAATGATTGTTCGCAGTTCACGAACCCAACGCTATTCTCACTATTAACTAAAGAGCATTTATGTAAGAGAAGCTGTGGTTTGTATCAGTTTCATAAGCAGAGTTGAACTACATATGGTCCGTATGATTAGGAAACACAATTTATTTTCTGGGCATGTTCATTGTTCTTGATGATTTTTAGAATCTGGAAAGAAGAGCTTGCTTCTTGCGTGAAAACAGAGTGTTTTTCTTGATGAGAACACTGCTCTGAATTTCTCTTCAGAAACGGAGTTAAACACCCAGGATCTATGTCTTCCTACAAGCAAGATTTCATTTCTGGAAAACCCAATGAATTTTGGGCTCAAATGATTTTACACAGTTCATGAACCCAACGCGATTCTCACTATTAACTAAAGAGAATTTATGTAAGAGGAGTAGTGAGTTGTATCTGTTTCATAAGCAGAGTTTAACTACATATGGTCTTTATGAGAAGGAAAAACAGTGCTTTTTTTCTGGGCATGCTCATGGTTCTTACTGTATTGGGGAGGGTAGAAAGAAGAGGAGGATTCTTGCCTTAAAACAGAGTGTTTTTCAGGACTGAGAACTCTGGTCTGAATTTCCCTACAGAAAAGGAGTTAAACCCCAGGATCTGTGTCTTCCTACAAGCAAGAGTTCATTTCTGGTAAACAAAGTGAATTTAAGGCTCAAATTATTTTACACAGTTCTAGAACCCAACACGACTATCACAAATAACTAAAGAACCTTTATGTAAGAGGTGCTGTGGTCTGTATCAGTTTCATCAGCAGAGTTGAACTACATATGGTCTGTATGAGTAGGAAACACAGTTCTGTGTTTCAGGGCATGCTCATGGTTCTTGCTGTATTTTAGAATCTGGAAAGAAGAACTTGCTTCTTGCTTTAAAACAGAGTGTGTTTCAGGGATGAGAACTCTGGTCTGAATTTCCCTTCAGAAACGGAGTTAAACTCCAGGATGTGTGTTTATCTACCAGAAAGTGTTCATTTCTGGTAAACCATGTGAATTTTTTGGCTCAAATGATTTTTCACAGTTCAAAAACCCAATGCGATAATCACTATTAACTAAAGATTATTTATTTAAGAGGTGCTGTGGTTTGTATCAGTTTCATACGCAGAGTTGAACTTCAATGGTCCGTATGAGTAGGAAACACAGTTCTTTTTTTCAGGGCATGCTCATTGTTCTTGCTGCATTTTAAAATCTGGAGCATGCTTCTTGCATTAAAACAGAGTATTTTTCAGGGCTGAGAACTCTGGTCTGAGTTTCCCTTCAGAAACGGAGTTAAATCCCAGGATCTCTGTCTTCCTACAAGCAAGAGTTCATTTCTGGTTAACCCAGTGAATTTTGGGCTCAAATGATTTTTCACAGTTCAAAAACAACAACGCGATTCTCGCTATTAACTAAAGAGAATTTATTTGAGAGGTGCTGTGGTTTGTATCGTTTTCATAAGCAGAGTTGATCTACATATGGTCTGTATGAGTAGGAAACACAGTTCTTTTTTGAGGGCATGCTCATGGTTCTTGCTGTATTGGAGACGCTGGAAAGAAGAGCTTGCTTCTTGCATTAAAACAGAGCGTGTTTCATGGATGAGATCTCTGGGCTGAATTTCCCTTCAGAAACGGAGTATCTCCAAGGATCTATGTCTTCCTACAAGCAAGAGTACATTTCTTGTAAACCAAGAGAATTTTGGGCTCAAATGATTTTTTGCAGTTCACAAACACACCGTGATTCTCACTATTAACTAAAGAGGATTTATGAAACAGGAGCTGTGGTTTGTATCAGTTTCATAAGGAGAGTTGGACTACATATGGTCCGTATGAGTAGGAAACACAATTCTTTTTTTCTCTGGGCATGCTCATTGTTCTTCATGTATTTTAGAATCTGGAAAGAAGAGCTTGCTTCTTGCGTGAAAACAGAGTGTGTTTCATTGATGAGAACACTGGTCTGAATTTCCCTTCAGATACAGAGTTAAACCCCAAGATCTGTGTCTTCCTACAAGCAAGAGTTCATTTCTGGTAAACCAAGTGAATTTTGGGCTCAAATGGTTTTACACATTTCAAAAACCCAATGCGATTCTCACTATTAACTAAAGAGGATTTATGTAAGAGGAGCTGTGGTTTGTATCAGTTTCATATGCAGAGTTGAACTTCATATGGTCCATATGAATAGGGTACACAGTTCTTTTTTTCAGGGCATGCTCATGGTTCTTGCAGAATTTAAAAATCTGGAGCTTGCTTCTTGCGTTAAAACAGAGTGTGTTTCAGGGATGAGAACTCAGGTCTGAATTTCCCTTCAGAAACGGAGTTAAACCCCTGCATGTATGTTTTCCTACAAGCAAGAGTTCATTTCTGGTGAAACCAGTGAACTTTGGGATCAAATGATTGTTCGCAGTTCACGAACCCAACGCTATTCTCACTATTAACTAAAGAGCATTTATATAAGAGGAGCTGTGGTTGTATCAGTTTCATAAGCAGAGTTGAACTACATATGGTCAATATGAGTAGGAAACACAATTCTTTTTTTTTCTGGGCATGCTCATTGTTCTTGATGTATTTTAGAATCTGTAAAGAAGAGCTTGCTTCTTGTGTGAAAACAGAGTGTGTTTCTTGATGAGAACATTGCTCTGAATTTCCCTTCAGAAACGGAGTTAAACCACAGGATCTGTGTCTTCCTACAAGCAAGATTTCATTTCTGGAAAACCCAATGAATTTTGGGCTCAAATGATTTTACACAGTTCATGAACCCAACGCGTTTCTCACTATTAACTAAAGAGAATTTATGTAAGAGGAGTTGTTGGTTGTATCAGTTTCATAAGCAGAGATGAACTACATATGGTCTGTATGAGAAGGAAAAACAGTTCTTTTTTTCTGGGCATGCTCATGGTTCTTCCTGTATTGGAGATGGTGGAAAGAAGAGGAGGATTCTTGCCTTAAAACAGAGTGTTTTTCAGGGCTGAGAACTCTGGTCTGAATTTCCCTTCAGAAACGGAGATAAACCCCAGGATCTGTGTCTTCCTACATGCAAGAGTTCATTTCTGGTAAACAAAGTGAATTTTGGGCTCAAATGATTTTACACAGTTCTAGAACCCAACACGACTATCACAAATAACTAAAGAACCTTTATGTAATAGGTGCTGTGGCCTGTATCAGTTTCTTCAGCAGAGTTGAACTACATATGGTCTGTATGAGTAGGAAACACAGTTCTGTGTTTCAGGGCATGCTCATGGTTCTTGCTGTATTTTAGAATCTGGAAAGAAGAGCTTGCTTCTTGCTTTAAAACAGAGTGTGTTTCAGGGATGAGAACTCTGGTCTGAATTTCCCTTCAGAAATGTAGTTAAACCCCAAGATGTGTGTTTTCCTACAAGAAAGAGTTCATTTCTGGTAAACCATGTGAATTTTTTGGCTCAAATGATTTTACACAGTTCAAAAACCCAATGCGATTCTCACTATTAACTAAAGATTATTTATTTAAGAGGTGCTGTGGTTTGTATCAGTTTCATATGCAGAGTTGAACGTCAATGGTCCGTATGAGTAGGAAACACAGTTATTTTTTTCAGGGCATGCTCATTGTTCTTGCTGCATTTTACAATCTGGAGCTTGCTTCTTGCTTTAAAACAGAGTATTTTTCAGGGCTGAGAACTCTGGTCTGAGTTTCCCTTCAGAAACGGAGTTAAATCCCAGGATCTCTGTCTTCCTACAAGCAAGAGTTCATTTCTGGTTAACCCAGTGAATTTTGGGCTGAAATGATTTTTCGCAGTCACCAAACCAAAATGATTCTCACTATGAACTAAACAGCATTTGTGTAATAGGAGCTGTGGTTTGTATCAGTTTCATAAGCAGAGTTGAACTTCAATGGTCGGTATGAGTAGGAAACACTGTTCTTTTTTGAGGGCATGCTCATGGTTCTTGCTGTATTGCAGACGCTGGAAAGAGGAGCTTGCTTCTTGCATTAAAACAGAGCTTGTTTCATTGATGAGATCTCTGTTCTGAATTTCCCTTCAGAAACGGAGTTAAACCCCAGGATCTGTGTCTTCCTACAAGCAAGAGTACATTTCTTGTAAACCAAGAGAATTATCGGCTCAAATGAATTTTCCCAGTTCAGGAACCAAACGTGAATCTCACTATTAACTAAAGAGGATTTATGTAAGAGGAGCTGTGGTTTGTATCAGTTTCATAAGGAGAGTTGAACTACATACGGTCCGTATGTGTAGAAAACACAATTCTTTTTTTTTGTGGGCATGCTCATTGTTCTTGATGTATTTTAGAATCTGGAAAGTAGAGCTTGCTTTTTGCGTTAAGACAGAGTGTGTTTCATTGATGACAACACTGCTCTGAATTTCCCTTCAGAAACGGAGGTAAACCCCAGGATCTGTGTCTTCCTGCAAGCAAGATTTCTTTTCTGGAAAACCCAATGAATTTTGGGCTCAATTGATTTTACAAAGTTCAAAAACCCAATGCGATTATCACTGTTAACTAAAGAATATTTATTTAAGAGGTGCTGTGGTTTGTATCAGTTCATACGCAGAGTTGAACTTCATATGGTCCATATGAATAGGGAACACAGTTCTTTTTTTCTGGGCATGCTCATGGTTCTTGCTGCATTTAAGAATCTGGAGCTTGCTTCTTGCGTTAAAACAGAGTGTGTTTCAGGGATGAGAACTCAGGTCTGTATTTCCCTTCAGAAACAGAGTTAAACCCCTGCATGTATGTCTTCCTACAAGCAAGAGTTCATTTCTCATTAACCCAGTGAATTTTGGGCTCAAATGATTATTTGCAGTTCACGAACCCAACGCGATTCTTACTATTAACGAAAGAGAATTTATGTAAGAGGAATTGTGGGTTGGATCAGTTTCATAAGCAGAGTTTAACTACATATGGTCTGTATGAGAAGGAAAAACAGTTCTTTTTTCTGGGCATGCTCATGGTTCTTACTGTATTGGGGACGATAGAAAGAAGAGGGGGATTCTTTCCTTAAAACAGAGTGTTTTTCAGGGCTGAAAACTCTGGTCTCAATTTCCCTTCAGAAACGGAGTTAAACCCCAGGATCTGTGTCTTCCTACAAGCAAGAGTTCAATTCTGTTAAACCAAGTGAATTTTGGGCTCAAATGATTTTACACAGTTAAAAAACAACAACGCAATTCTCGCTATTAACTAAAGAGCATTTATTTAAGAGGTGCTGTGGTTTTTTTCAGTTTCATATGCAGAGTTGATCTACTTATGGTCTGTATGAGTAGGAAACACAGTTCTTTTTTGAGGGCTTGCTCATGGTTCTTGCTGTATTGGAGACGCTGGAAAGAAGAGCTTGCTTCTTGCATTAAAACAGAGCGTGTTTCATGGATGAGATCTCTGGTCTGAATTTCCCTTCAGAAACGGAGTTAAACCCCAGGATCTGTGTCTTCCTACAAGCAAGAGTACATTCTTATAAACCAAGAGAATTTTCGGCTCAAATGATTTTTTGCAGTTCACAAACACAACGTGATACTCACTATTAACTAAAGAGGATTTATGTAAGAGGAGCTGTGGTTTGTATCAGTTTCATAAGCAGAGTTGAACTGCATATGGTCTGTATGAGTAGGAAACACAGTTCTTTCTCCTCTGGGCATGCTCCTTTTTCTTGCTGTTTTGGAGACTGGAAAGAAGAGCTTGCTTTTTGCGTTAAGACAGAGTGTGTTTCATTGATGAGAACACTGCTCCGAATTTCCCTACAGAAACGGAGTTAAACCCCAGATTCTGTGTCTTCCTACAAGCAAGATTTCATTTCAGGAAAACCCAGTGAATTATGGGCTCATATTATTTTTCACAGTTCATGAACCCAACGCGATTCTCACTATTAACTAAACAGCATTCATGTAAGAGGATCTGTGGTTTGTTTCAGTTTCATAAGCAGAGTTGAATTACATATGGTCCTTATGAGTGGGAAACACTGTTCTTTTTTTCAGGGCATGCTCATTGTTCTTGCTGCATTTTACAATTTGGAGCTTGCTTCTTGCAGTAAAACAGAGTGTGTTTCAGGGATGAGAACTCTGGTCGGAATTTCCCTTCAGAAATGGAGTTAAACCCCAGGATCTGTGTCTTCCTACAAGCAAGAGTTCATTTCTGGTAAACTCAGTGAATTTTGGGCTCAAATGATTTTTCCCAGTTCACGAACCCAACGCGATTCTCACTATTAACGAAAGAGAATTTATGTAAGAGGAGTTGTGGGTTGTATCAGTTTCATAAGCAGAGATGAACTACATATGGTCTGTATGAGAAGGAAAAACAGTTCTTTTTTTCTGGGCATGCTCATGGTTCTTAGTGTATTGGAGACGGTGGAAAGAAGAGGAGGATTCTTGCCTTAAAACAGAGTGTTTTTCAGGGCTGAGAACTCTGGTCTCAATTTCCCTTCAGAAACGGAGTTAAACCCCAGGATCTGTGTCTTCCTACAAGCAAGAGTTCAATTCTGTTAAACGAAGTGAATTTTGGGCTCAAATGATTTTACACAGTTCAAAACCAACAACGCGATTCTCGCTATTAACTAAAGAGGATTTATGTAAGAGGAGCTGTGGTTTGTATCAGTTTCATAAGCAGAGTTGAACTACAATTGGTCCGTATGAGTAGGAAACACAGTTCTTTTTTTTCTGGGCATGCACCTTTTTCTTGCTGTATTGGAGATGCAGGAAAGAAGAGCTTGCTTTTTGCGTTAAGACAGAGTGTGTTTCATGGATGAGAACACTGGTCAGAATTTCCTTTCAGAAACGGAGTTAAACCCCAGGATCTGTGTCTTCCTACAAACAAGAGTACATTCCTGTAAACCAAGAGAATTTTCAGCTCAAATGATTTATCGCAGTTCACAAACAAAATGTGATACTCACTATTAACTAAAGAGGATTTATGTAAGAGGAGCTGTGGTTTGTATCAGTTTCATAAGCAGAGTTGAACTGCATATGGTCTGTATGAGTAGGAAACACAGTTCTTTCTCCTCTGTGCATGCTCCTTTTTCTTGCTGTTTTGGAGACTGGAAAGAAGAGCTTGCTTTTTGCGTTAAGACAGAGTGTGTTTCATTGATGACAACACTGCTCTGAATTTCCCTTCAGAAACGGAGGTAAACCCCAGGATCTGTGTCTTCCTGCAAGCAAGATTTCTTTTCTGGAAAACCCAATGAATTTTGGGCTCAATTGATTTTACAAAGTTCAAAAACCCAATGCGATTATCACTGTTAACTAAAGAATATTTATTTAAGAGGTGCTGTGGTTTGTATCAGTTCATACGCAGAGTTGAACTTCATATGGTCCATATGAATAGGGAACACAGTTCTTTTTTTCTGGGCATGCTCATGGTTCTTGCTGCATTTAAGAATCTGGAGCTTGCTTCTTGCGTTAAAACAGAGTGTGTTTCAGGGATGAGAACTCAGGTCTGTATTTCCCTTCAGAAACAGAGTTAAACCCCTGCATGTATGTCTTCCTACAAGCAAGAGTTCATTTCTCATTAACCCAGTGAATTTTGGGCTCAAATGATTATTTGCAGTTCACGAACCCAACGCGATTCTTACTATTAACGAAAGAGAATTTATGTAAGAGGAATTGTGGGTTGGATCAGTTTCATAAGCAGAGTTTAACTACATATGGTCTGTATGAGAAGGAAAAACAGTTCTTTTTTCTGGGCATGCTCATGGTTCTTACTGTATTGGGGACGATAGAAAGAAGAGGGGGATTCTTTCCTTAAAACAGAGTGTTTTTCAGGGCTGAAAACTCTGGTCTCAATTTCCCTTCAGAAACGGAGTTAAACCCCAGGATCTGTGTCTTCCTACAAGCAAGAGTTCAATTCTGTTAAACCAAGTGAATTTTGGGCTCAAATGATTTTACACAGTTAAAAAACAACAACGCAATTCTCGCTATTAACTAAAGAGGATTTATGTAAGAGGAGCTGTGGTTTGTATCAGTTTCATAAGCAGAGTTGAACTGCATATGGTCTGTATGAGTAGGAAACACAGTTCTTTCTCCTCTGGGCATGCTCCTTTTTCTTGCTGTTTTGGAGACTGGAAAGAAGAGCTTGCTTTTTGCGTTAAGACAGAGTGTGTTTCATTGATGACAACACTGCTCTGAATTTCCCTTCAGAAACGGAGGTAAACCCCAGGATCTGTGTCTTCCTGCAAGCAAGATTTCTTTACTGGAAAACCCAATGAATTTTGGGCTCAATTGATTTTACAAAGTTCAAAAACCCAATGCGATTATCACTATTAACTAAAGATTATTTAAGAGGTGCTGTGGTTTGTATCAGTTCATATGCAGAGTTGAACTTCATATGGTCCATATGAATAGGGAACACAGTTCTTTTTTTCTGGGCATGCTCATGGTTCTTGCTGCATTTAAGAATCTGGAGCTTGCTTCTTGCGTTAAAACAGAGTGTGTTTCAGGGATGAGAACTCAGGTCTGAATTTCCCTTCAGAAACGGAGTTAAACCCCTGCATGTATGTCTTCCTACAAGCAAGAGTTCATTTCTGGTGAAACCATTGAATTTTGGGCTCAAATGATTTTTTCGCAGGTCACGAACCCAACGCTATTCTCACTATTTACTAAAGAGCATTTATTTAAGAGGAGCTGTGGTTTGTATGACTTTCATAAGCAGAGTTGAACTACATATGGTCCGTATGAGTAGGAAACACAATTCTTTTTTTTTTCTGGGTATGCTCATTGTTCTTGATGTATTTTAGAATCTGGAAAGAAGATCTTGCTTCTTGCTTTAAAACAGAGTGTGTTTCAGGGATAAGAACTCTGGTCTGAATTTCCTTTCAGAAACGGAGTTAAACCCCAGGATCTGTGTCTTCCTACAAGCAAGAGTTGATTTCTGGTAAACTCAGTGAATTTTGGGCTCAAATGATTTTTCCCAGTTCACGAACCCAACGCGATTCTCACTATTAACGAAAGAGAATTTATGTAAGAGGAGTTGTGGGTTGTATCAGTTTCATAAGCAGAGATGAACTACATATGGTCTGTATGAGAAGGAAAAACAGTTCTTTTTTTCTGGGCATGCTCATGGTTCTTACTGTATTGGAGACGGTGGAAAGAAGAGGAGGATTCTTGCCTTAAAACAGAGTGTTTTTCAGGGCTGAGAACTCTGGTCTGAATTTCCCTTCAGAAACGGAGTTAAACCCCAGGATCTGTGTCTTCCTATAAGCAACAGTTCAATTGTTTTAAACCAAGTGAATTTTGGGCTCAAATGATTTTTCGCAGTTCACGAACCCAACGCTATTCTCACTATTAACTAAAGAGCTTTTATATAAGAGGAGCTGTGGTTTGTATCAGTTTTATAATAGAGTTGAACTACATATGGTCCGTATGAGTAGGAAACACAATTCTTTTTTTTTCTGGGCATGCTCATTGTTCTTGATGTATTTTAGAATCTGGAAAGAAGAGCTTGCTTCTTGCGTGAAAACAGAGTGTGTTTGATTGATGAGAACACTGCTCTGAATTTCCCTTCAGAAACGGGGTTAACACCAGGATCTCTTTCTTCCTACAAGCAAGAATTCATTTCTGAAAACAAAGTGAATTTTGGGCTCAAATGATTTTACACAGTTCAAATTCAATGCGATTCTTACTATTAACTAAAGATTATTTATTTAAGAGTTGCTGTGGTTTGTATCAGTTTCATACGCAGAGTTGAACTACATATGGTCCATATGAGTAGGAAACACAATTCTTTTTTTTTCTGGGCATGCTCATTGTTCTTGATGTATTTTAGAATCTGGAAAGAAGAGCTTGCTTCTTGCTTTAAAACAGAGTGTGTTTCAGGGATGAGAACTCTTTTCTGAATTTCCCTTCAGATACGGAGTTAAACCCCAGGATCTGTGTCTTCCTACAAGCAAGACTTTATTTCTGGTAAACTCAGTGAATTTTGGGCTCAAATGATTTTTCCCAGTTCATGAACCCAACAAGATTCTCACTATTAATGAAAGAGAATTTATGTAAGAGGAGTTGTGGGTTGTATCAGCTTCATCAGCAGAGTTGAACTACATATGGTCTGTATGAGTAGGAAACACAGTTCTGTGTTTCAGGGCATGCTCATGGTTCTTGCTGTATTTTAGAATCTGGAAAGAAGAGATAGCTTCTTGCTTTAAAACAGAGTGTGTTTCAGGTATGAGAACTCTGGTCTGAATTTCCCATCAGAAACGCAGTTAAACCCCAGGATCTGTGTCTTCCTACAGAAAGAGTTCATTTCTGGTAAACCAGGTGAATTTTGGGCTCAAATGATTTTACACAGTTCAAAAACCCGATGCGATTCTCACTATTATCTAAAGATTATTTATTTAAGAGGTGCTGTGGTTTGTATCAGTTTCATACGCAGAGTTGAACTTCATATGGTCCCTATGAGTAGGAAACACAGTTCTTTTTTTCAGGGCATGCTCATTGTTCTTGCTGCATTTTACAATTTGGAGCTTGCTTCTTGCGTTAAAACAGAGTGTGTTTCAGGGAGGAGAACTCTGGTCGGAATTTCCCTTCAGAAACGGAGTTAAAACCCCATCATGTGTGTGTTCCTACAAGCAAGAATTCATTTCTGGTAAACAATGTGAATTTTCGGCTCAAATGATTTTACACAGTTCTAGTACCCAACACGATTATCACTAATAACTAAGGAGAATTTATGTAAGAAGAGCTGTGTTCTGTATCAGTTTCATCAGCAGAGTTGAACTACATATGGTCTGTATGAGTACGAAACACAGTTCTGTGTTTCAGGGCATGCTCATGGTTCTTGCTGTATTTTAGAATCTGGAAAGAAGAGCTTGCTTCTTGCCTTAAAACAGAGTGTATTTCATGGATGAGAACTCTGGTCTGAATTTCCGTTCAGAAACGGAGTTAAACAACTGCATGTATGTCTTCCTACAAGCAAGAGTTCATTTCTGGTGAAACCAGTGAATTTTGGGCACAAATGATTTTTCGCAGTTCACGAACCCAACGCTATTCTCACTATTAACTAAAGAGCTTTTATATAAGAGGAGCTGTGGTTTGTATCAGTTTTATAATAGAGTTGAACTACATATGGTCCGTATGAGTAGGAAACACAATTCTTTTTTTTTTCTGGGCATGCTCATTGTTCTTGATGTATTTTAGAATCTGGACAGAAGAGCTTGCTTCTTGCTTGAAAACAGAGTGTGTTTGATTGATGAGAACACTGCTCTGAATTTCCCTTCAGAAACGGAGTTAAACCCGAGGATCTGTGTCTTCCTACAAGCAAGAGTTCATTTCTCATTAACCCAGTGAATTTTGGGCTCAAATGATTATTTGCAGTTCACCAACCCAACGCGATTCTCACTATTAATGAAAGAGAATTTATGTAAGAGGAGTAGGGAGTTGTATCAGTTTCATAAGCAGAGTTTAACTACATATGGTCTGTATGAGAAGGAAAAACAGTTCTTTTTTTCTGGGCATGCTCATGGTTCTTACTGTATTGGGGAGGGTAGAAATAAGAGGAGGATTCTTGCCTTAAAACAGAGTGTTTTTCAGGGCTGAGAACTCTGGTCTGAATTTCCCTTCAGAAACGGAGTTAAACCCCAGGATCTGTGTCTTCCTACAAGCAAGAGTTCAATTCTGTTAAACCAAGTGAATTTTGGGCTCAAATGATTTTACACAGCTCAAAAAAAAAAAAAAACGCGATGCTCGCTATTAACTAAAAAGCATTTATTTAAGAGGTGCTGTGGTTTGTATCAGTTTCATAAGCAGAGTTCATCTACATATGGTCTGTATGAGTAGGAAACACAGTTCTTTTTTGAGGGTGTGCTCATGGTCCTTGCTGTATTGGAGAGGCTGGAAAGAAGAGCTTTCTTCTTGCATTAAAACAGAGCGTGTTTCATGGATGAGATCTCTGGACTGAATTTCCCTTCAGAAACGGAGTTAAACCCAAGGATCTGTGTCTTCCTACAAGCAAGAGTACATTTCTTGTAAACCAAGAGAATTTTCGGCTCAAATGATTTTTTGCAGTTCACGAACCCAAGGTGATTCTCACTATTAACTAAAGCAGATTTATGAAAGAGGAGCTGTGGTTTGTTTGAGTTTCATAAGGAGTGTTGAACTACATATGGTCCGTATGAGTAGCAAACACAATTTTTTCTTTCTGGGCATGCTCATTGTTCTTCATTTATTTTAGAATCTGGAAAGAAGAGCTTGCTTCTTGCGTGAAAACAGAGTGTGTTTGATTGATGAGAACACTGCTCTGAATTTCCCTTCAGAAACGGAGTTAAACCCCAGATTCTCTTTCTTCCTAGAAGCAAGATTTCATTTTTGGAAAACCCAGTGAATTATGGGCCCATATGATTTTACACAGTTCATGAACCCAACGCAATTCTCACTATTAACTAAAGAGCATTCATGTAAGCGGATCTGTGGTTTGTTTCAGTTTCATAAGCAGAGTTGAATTACATATGGTCCTTATGAGTTGGAAACACAGTTCTTTTTTTCAGGGCATGCTCATGGTTCTTGCTGTATTTTAGAATCTGGAAAGAAGAGCTTGCTTCTTGCGGTAAAACAGAGTGTGTTTTAGTGATGAGAACTCTGTTCGGAATTTCCCTTCAAAAACGGAGTTAAACCCCATGATGTGTGTGTTCCTACAAGCAAGAGTTCATTTCTTGTAAACCAAGTGAATTTTCCGCTCAAATGATTTTTCGCAGTTCAAGAACCCAATGTGATTCTCACTATTAACTCAAGAGGATTTATGTAAGAGGAGCTGTGGTTTGTATCAGTTTCATCTGCAAAGTTGAACTACATATGGTCTGTATGAGTAGGAAACACAGTTCTTTTTTTCAGGGCATGCTCATTTTTCTTCCTGCATTTAAGAATCTGGAGCTTGCTTCTTGCGTTAAAACAGAGTGTGTTTCAGGGATGAGAACTCTGTTCGGAATTTCCCTTCCGAAACCGAGTTAAACCCCTGCATGTATGTTTTCCTACAAGCAAGAGTTCATTTCTGGTGAAACCAGTGAAATTTGTGCTCAAATGATTGTTCGCAGTTCACGAACCCAACGCTATTCTCACTATTAACTAAAGAGCATTTATGTAAGAGAAGCTGTGGTTTGTATCAGTTTCATAAGCAGAGTTGAACTACATATGGTCCGTATGATTAGGAAACACAATTTATTTTCTGGGCATGTTCATTGTTCTTGATGATTTTTAGAATCTGGAAAGAAGAGCTTGCTTCTTGCGTGAAAACAGAGTGTTTTTCTTGATGAGAACACTGCTCTGAATTTCTCTTCAGAAACGGAGTTAAACACCCAGGATCTATGTCTTCCTACAAGCAAGATTTCATTTCTGGAAAACCCAATGAATTTTGGGCTCAAATGATTTTACACAGTTCATGAACCCAACGCGATTCTCACTATTAACTAAAGAGAATTTATGTAAGAGGAGTAGTGAGTTGTATCTGTTTCATAAGCAGAGTTTAACTACATATGGTCTTTATGAGAAGGAAAAACAGTGCTTTTTTTCTGGGCATGCTCATGGTTCTTACTGTATTGGGGAGGGTAGAAAGAAGAGGAGGATTCTTGCCTTAAAACAGAGTGTTTTTCAGGACTGAGAACTCTGGTCTGAATTTCCCTACAGAAAAGGAGTTAAACCCCAGGATCTGTGTCTTCCTACAAGCAAGAGTTCATTTCTGGTAAACAAAGTGAATTTAAGGCTCAAATTATTTTACACAGTTCTAGAACCCAACACGACTATCACAAATAACTAAAGAACCTTTATGTAAGAGGTGCTGTGGTCTGTATCAGTTTCATCAGCAGAGTTGAACTACATATGGTCTGTATGAGTAGGAAACACAGTTCTGTGTTTCAGGGCATGCTCATGGTTCTTGCTGTATTTTAGAATCTGGAAAGAAGAACTTGCTTCTTGCTTTAAAACAGAGTGTGTTTCAGGGATGAGAACTCTGGTCTGAATTTCCCTTCAGAAACGGAGTTAAACTCCAGGATGTGTGTTTATCTACCAGAAAGTGTTCATTTCTGGTAAACCATGTGAATTTTTTGGCTCAAATGATTTTTCACAGTTCAAAAACCCAATGCGATAATCACTATTAACTAAAGATTATTTATTTAAGAGGTGCTGTGGTTTGTATCAGTTTCATACGCAGAGTTGAACTTCAATGGTCCGTATGAGTAGGAAACACAGTTCTTTTTTTCAGGGCATGCTCATTGTTCTTGCTGCATTTTAAAATCTGGAGCATGCTTCTTGCATTAAAACAGAGTATTTTTCAGGGCTGAGAACTCTGGTCTGAGTTTCCCTTCAGAAACGGAGTTAAATCCCAGGATCTCTGTCTTCCTACAAGCAAGAGTTCATTTCTGGTTAACCCAGTGAATTTTGGGCTCAAATGATTTTTCACAGTTCAAAAACAACAACGCGATTCTCGCTATTAACTAAAGAGAATTTATTTGAGAGGTGCTGTGGTTTGTATCGTTTTCATAAGCAGAGTTGATCTACATATGGTCTGTATGAGTAGGAAACACAGTTCTTTTTTGAGGGCATGCTCATGGTTCTTGCTGTATTGGAGACGCTGGAAAGAAGAGCTTGCTTCTTGCATTAAAACAGAGCGTGTTTCATGGATGAGATCTCTGGGCTGAATTTCCCTTCAGAAACGGAGTATCTCCAAGGATCTATGTCTTCCTACAAGCAAGAGTACATTTCTTGTAAACCAAGAGAATTTTGGGCTCAAATGATTTTTTGCAGTTCACAAACACACCGTGATTCTCACTATTAACTAAAGAGGATTTATGAAACAGGAGCTGTGGTTTGTATCAGTTTCATAAGGAGAGTTGGACTACATATGGTCCGTATGAGTAGGAAACACAATTCTTTTTTTCTCTGGGCATGCTCATTGTTCTTCATGTATTTTAGAATCTGGAAAGAAGAGCTTGCTTCTTGCGTGAAAACAGAGTGTGTTTCATTGATGAGAACACTGGTCTGAATTTCCCTTCAGATACAGAGTTAAACCCCAAGATCTGTGTCTTCCTACAAGCAAGAGTTCATTTCTGGTAAACCAAGTGAATTTTGGGCTCAAATGGTTTTACACATTTCAAAAACCCAATGCGATTCTCACTATTAACTAAAGAGGATTTATGTAAGAGGAGCTGTGGTTTGTATCAGTTTCATATGCAGAGTTGAACTTCATATGGTCCATATGAATAGGGTACACAGTTCTTTTTTTCAGGGCATGCTCATGGTTCTTGCAGAATTTAAAAATCTGGAGCTTGCTTCTTGCGTTAAAACAGAGTGTGTTTCAGGGATGAGAACTCAGGTCTGAATTTCCCTTCAGAAACGGAGTTAAACCCCTGCATGTATGTTTTCCTACAAGCAAGAGTTCATTTCTGGTGAAACCAGTGAACTTTGGGATCAAATGATTGTTCGCAGTTCACGAACCCAACGCTATTCTCACTATTAACTAAAGAGCATTTATATAAGAGGAGCTGTGGTTGTATCAGTTTCATAAGCAGAGTTGAACTACATATGGTCAATATGAGTAGGAAACACAATTCTTTTTTTTTCTGGGCATGCTCATTGTTCTTGATGTATTTTAGAATCTGTAAAGAAGAGCTTGCTTCTTGTGTGAAAACAGAGTGTGTTTCTTGATGAGAACATTGCTCTGAATTTCCCTTCAGAAACGGAGTTAAACCACAGGATCTGTGTCTTCCTACAAGCAAGATTTCATTTCTGGAAAACCCAATGAATTTTGGGCTCAAATGATTTTACACAGTTCATGAACCCAACGCGTTTCTCACTATTAACTAAAGAGAATTTATGTAAGAGGAGTTGTTGGTTGTATCAGTTTCATAAGCAGAGATGAACTACATATGGTCTGTATGAGAAGGAAAAACAGTTCTTTTTTTCTGGGCATGCTCATGGTTCTTCCTGTATTGGAGATGGTGGAAAGAAGAGGAGGATTCTTGCCTTAAAACAGAGTGTTTTTCAGGGCTGAGAACTCTGGTCTGAATTTCCCTTCAGAAACGGAGATAAACCCCAGGATCTGTGTCTTCCTACATGCAAGAGTTCATTTCTGGTAAACAAAGTGAATTTTGGGCTCAAATGATTTTACACAGTTCTAGAACCCAACACGACTATCACAAATAACTAAAGAACCTTTATGTAATAGGTGCTGTGGCCTGTATCAGTTTCTTCAGCAGAGTTGAACTACATATGGTCTGTATGAGTAGGAAACACAGTTCTGTGTTTCAGGGCATGCTCATGGTTCTTGCTGTATTTTAGAATCTGGAAAGAAGAGCTTGCTTCTTGCTTTAAAACAGAGTGTGTTTCAGGGATGAGAACTCTGGTCTGAATTTCCCTTCAGAAATGTAGTTAAACCCCAAGATGTGTGTTTTCCTACAAGAAAGAGTTCATTTCTGGTAAACCATGTGAATTTTTTGGCTCAAATGATTTTACACAGTTCAAAAACCCAATGCGATTCTCACTATTAACTAAAGATTATTTATTTAAGAGGTGCTGTGGTTTGTATCAGTTTCATATGCAGAGTTGAACGTCAATGGTCCGTATGAGTAGGAAACACAGTTATTTTTTTCAGGGCATGCTCATTGTTCTTGCTGCATTTTACAATCTGGAGCTTGCTTCTTGCTTTAAAACAGAGTATTTTTCAGGGCTGAGAACTCTGGTCTGAGTTTCCCTTCAGAAACGGAGTTAAATCCCAGGATCTCTGTCTTCCTACAAGCAAGAGTTCATTTCTGGTTAACCCAGTGAATTTTGGGCTGAAATGATTTTTCGCAGTCACCAAACCAAAATGATTCTCACTATGAACTAAACAGCATTTGTGTAATAGGAGCTGTGGTTTGTATCAGTTTCATAAGCAGAGTTGAACTTCAATGGTCGGTATGAGTAGGAAACACTGTTCTTTTTTGAGGGCATGCTCATGGTTCTTGCTGTATTGCAGACGCTGGAAAGAGGAGCTTGCTTCTTGCATTAAAACAGAGCTTGTTTCATTGATGAGATCTCTGTTCTGAATTTCCCTTCAGAAACGGAGTTAAACCCCAGGATCTGTGTCTTCCTACAAGCAAGAGTACATTTCTTGTAAACCAAGAGAATTATCGGCTCAAATGAATTTTCCCAGTTCAGGAACCAAACGTGAATCTCACTATTAACTAAAGAGGATTTATGTAAGAGGAGCTGTGGTTTGTATCAGTTTCATAAGGAGAGTTGAACTACATACGGTCCGTATGTGTAGAAAACACAATTCTTTTTTTTTGTGGGCATGCTCATTGTTCTTGATGTATTTTAGAATCTGGAAAGTAGAGCTTGCTTTTTGCGTTAAGACAGAGTGTGTTTCATTGATGACAACACTGCTCTGAATTTCCCTTCAGAAACGGAGGTAAACCCCAGGATCTGTGTCTTCCTGCAAGCAAGATTTCTTTTCTGGAAAACCCAATGAATTTTGGGCTCAATTGATTTTACAAAGTTCAAAAACCCAATGCGATTATCACTGTTAACTAAAGAATATTTATTTAAGAGGTGCTGTGGTTTGTATCAGTTCATACGCAGAGTTGAACTTCATATGGTCCATATGAATAGGGAACACAGTTCTTTTTTTCTGGGCATGCTCATGGTTCTTGCTGCATTTAAGAATCTGGAGCTTGCTTCTTGCGTTAAAACAGAGTGTGTTTCAGGGATGAGAACTCAGGTCTGTATTTCCCTTCAGAAACAGAGTTAAACCCCTGCATGTATGTCTTCCTACAAGCAAGAGTTCATTTCTCATTAACCCAGTGAATTTTGGGCTCAAATGATTATTTGCAGTTCACGAACCCAACGCGATTCTTACTATTAACGAAAGAGAATTTATGTAAGAGGAATTGTGGGTTGGATCAGTTTCATAAGCAGAGTTTAACTACATATGGTCTGTATGAGAAGGAAAAACAGTTCTTTTTTCTGGGCATGCTCATGGTTCTTACTGTATTGGGGACGATAGAAAGAAGAGGGGGATTCTTTCCTTAAAACAGAGTGTTTTTCAGGGCTGAAAACTCTGGTCTCAATTTCCCTTCAGAAACGGAGTTAAACCCCAGGATCTGTGTCTTCCTACAAGCAAGAGTTCAATTCTGTTAAACCAAGTGAATTTTGGGCTCAAATGATTTTACACAGTTAAAAAACAACAACGCAATTCTCGCTATTAACTAAAGAGCATTTATTTAAGAGGTGCTGTGGTTTTTTTCAGTTTCATATGCAGAGTTGATCTACTTATGGTCTGTATGAGTAGGAAACACAGTTCTTTTTTGAGGGCTTGCTCATGGTTCTTGCTGTATTGGAGACGCTGGAAAGAAGAGCTTGCTTCTTGCATTAAAACAGAGCGTGTTTCATGGATGAGATCTCTGGTCTGAATTTCCCTTCAGAAACGGAGTTAAACCCCAGGATCTGTGTCTTCCTACAAGCAAGAGTACATTCTTATAAACCAAGAGAATTTTCGGCTCAAATGATTTTTTGCAGTTCACAAACACAACGTGATACTCACTATTAACTAAAGAGGATTTATGTAAGAGGAGCTGTGGTTTGTATCAGTTTCATAAGCAGAGTTGAACTGCATATGGTCTGTATGAGTAGGAAACACAGTTCTTTCTCCTCTGGGCATGCTCCTTTTTCTTGCTGTTTTGGAGACTGGAAAGAAGAGCTTGCTTTTTGCGTTAAGACAGAGTGTGTTTCATTGATGAGAACACTGCTCCGAATTTCCCTACAGAAACGGAGTTAAACCCCAGATTCTGTGTCTTCCTACAAGCAAGATTTCATTTCAGGAAAACCCAGTGAATTATGGGCTCATATTATTTTTCACAGTTCATGAACCCAACGCGATTCTCACTATTAACTAAACAGCATTCATGTAAGAGGATCTGTGGTTTGTTTCAGTTTCATAAGCAGAGTTGAATTACATATGGTCCTTATGAGTGGGAAACACTGTTCTTTTTTTCAGGGCATGCTCATTGTTCTTGCTGCATTTTACAATTTGGAGCTTGCTTCTTGCAGTAAAACAGAGTGTGTTTCAGGGATGAGAACTCTGGTCGGAATTTCCCTTCAGAAATGGAGTTAAACCCCAGGATCTGTGTCTTCCTACAAGCAAGAGTTCATTTCTGGTAAACTCAGTGAATTTTGGGCTCAAATGATTTTTCCCAGTTCACGAACCCAACGCGATTCTCACTATTAACGAAAGAGAATTTATGTAAGAGGAGTTGTGGGTTGTATCAGTTTCATAAGCAGAGATGAACTACATATGGTCTGTATGAGAAGGAAAAACAGTTCTTTTTTTCTGGGCATGCTCATGGTTCTTAGTGTATTGGAGACGGTGGAAAGAAGAGGAGGATTCTTGCCTTAAAACAGAGTGTTTTTCAGGGCTGAGAACTCTGGTCTCAATTTCCCTTCAGAAACGGAGTTAAACCCCAGGATCTGTGTCTTCCTACAAGCAAGAGTTCAATTCTGTTAAACGAAGTGAATTTTGGGCTCAAATGATTTTACACAGTTCAAAACCAACAACGCGATTCTCGCTATTAACTAAAGAGGATTTATGTAAGAGGAGCTGTGGTTTGTATCAGTTTCATAAGCAGAGTTGAACTACAATTGGTCCGTATGAGTAGGAAACACAGTTCTTTTTTTTCTGGGCATGCACCTTTTTCTTGCTGTATTGGAGATGCAGGAAAGAAGAGCTTGCTTTTTGCGTTAAGACAGAGTGTGTTTCATGGATGAGAACACTGGTCAGAATTTCCTTTCAGAAACGGAGTTAAACCCCAGGATCTGTGTCTTCCTACAAACAAGAGTACATTCCTGTAAACCAAGAGAATTTTCAGCTCAAATGATTTATCGCAGTTCACAAACAAAATGTGATACTCACTATTAACTAAAGAGGATTTATGTAAGAGGAGCTGTGGTTTGTATCAGTTTCATAAGCAGAGTTGAACTGCATATGGTCTGTATGAGTAGGAAACACAGTTCTTTCTCCTCTGTGCATGCTCCTTTTTCTTGCTGTTTTGGAGACTGGAAAGAAGAGCTTGCTTTTTGCGTTAAGACAGAG
Source organism: Onychomys arenicola (assembly GCA_949786405.1). Classification (NCBI taxonomy): domain Eukaryota; kingdom Metazoa; phylum Chordata; class Mammalia; order Rodentia; family Cricetidae; genus Onychomys; species Onychomys arenicola. The sequence goes on along the minus strand of CATKUM010000022.1, from coordinate 131,430 downwards.
TGTGTTTCATTGATGACAACACTGCTCTGAATTTCCCTTCAGAAACGGAGGTAAACCCCAGGATCTGTGTCTTCCTGCAAGCAAGATTTCTTTTCTGGAAAACCCAATGAATTTTGGGCTCAATTGATTTTACAAAGTTCAAAAACCCAATGCGATTATCACTGTTAACTAAAGAATATTTATTTAAGAGGTGCTGTGGTTTGTATCAGTTCATACGCAGAGTTGAACTTCATATGGTCCATATGAATAGGGAACACAGTTCTTTTTTTCTGGGCATGCTCATGGTTCTTGCTGCATTTAAGAATCTGGAGCTTGCTTCTTGCGTTAAAACAGAGTGTGTTTCAGGGATGAGAACTCAGGTCTGTATTTCCCTTCAGAAACAGAGTTAAACCCCTGCATGTATGTCTTCCTACAAGCAAGAGTTCATTTCTCATTAACCCAGTGAATTTTGGGCTCAAATGATTATTTGCAGTTCACGAACCCAACGCGATTCTTACTATTAACGAAAGAGAATTTATGTAAGAGGAATTGTGGGTTGGATCAGTTTCATAAGCAGAGTTTAACTACATATGGTCTGTATGAGAAGGAAAAACAGTTCTTTTTTCTGGGCATGCTCATGGTTCTTACTGTATTGGGGACGATAGAAAGAAGAGGGGGATTCTTTCCTTAAAACAGAGTGTTTTTCAGGGCTGAAAACTCTGGTCTCAATTTCCCTTCAGAAACGGAGTTAAACCCCAGGATCTGTGTCTTCCTACAAGCAAGAGTTCAATTCTGTTAAACCAAGTGAATTTTGGGCTCAAATGATTTTACACAGTTAAAAAACAACAACGCAATTCTCGCTATTAACTAAAGAGGATTTATGTAAGAGGAGCTGTGGTTTGTATCAGTTTCATAAGCAGAGTTGAACTGCATATGGTCTGTATGAGTAGGAAACACAGTTCTTTCTCCTCTGGGCATGCTCCTTTTTCTTGCTGTTTTGGAGACTGGAAAGAAGAGCTTGCTTTTTGCGTTAAGACAGAGTGTGTTTCATTGATGACAACACTGCTCTGAATTTCCCTTCAGAAACGGAGGTAAACCCCAGGATCTGTGTCTTCCTGCAAGCAAGATTTCTTTACTGGAAAACCCAATGAATTTTGGGCTCAATTGATTTTACAAAGTTCAAAAACCCAATGCGATTATCACTATTAACTAAAGATTATTTAAGAGGTGCTGTGGTTTGTATCAGTTCATATGCAGAGTTGAACTTCATATGGTCCATATGAATAGGGAACACAGTTCTTTTTTTCTGGGCATGCTCATGGTTCTTGCTGCATTTAAGAATCTGGAGCTTGCTTCTTGCGTTAAAACAGAGTGTGTTTCAGGGATGAGAACTCAGGTCTGAATTTCCCTTCAGAAACGGAGTTAAACCCCTGCATGTATGTCTTCCTACAAGCAAGAGTTCATTTCTGGTGAAACCATTGAATTTTGGGCTCAAATGATTTTTTCGCAGGTCACGAACCCAACGCTATTCTCACTATTTACTAAAGAGCATTTATTTAAGAGGAGCTGTGGTTTGTATGACTTTCATAAGCAGAGTTGAACTACATATGGTCCGTATGAGTAGGAAACACAATTCTTTTTTTTTTCTGGGTATGCTCATTGTTCTTGATGTATTTTAGAATCTGGAAAGAAGATCTTGCTTCTTGCTTTAAAACAGAGTGTGTTTCAGGGATAAGAACTCTGGTCTGAATTTCCTTTCAGAAACGGAGTTAAACCCCAGGATCTGTGTCTTCCTACAAGCAAGAGTTGATTTCTGGTAAACTCAGTGAATTTTGGGCTCAAATGATTTTTCCCAGTTCACGAACCCAACGCGATTCTCACTATTAACGAAAGAGAATTTATGTAAGAGGAGTTGTGGGTTGTATCAGTTTCATAAGCAGAGATGAACTACATATGGTCTGTATGAGAAGGAAAAACAGTTCTTTTTTTCTGGGCATGCTCATGGTTCTTACTGTATTGGAGACGGTGGAAAGAAGAGGAGGATTCTTGCCTTAAAACAGAGTGTTTTTCAGGGCTGAGAACTCTGGTCTGAATTTCCCTTCAGAAACGGAGTTAAACCCCAGGATCTGTGTCTTCCTATAAGCAACAGTTCAATTGTTTTAAACCAAGTGAATTTTGGGCTCAAATGATTTTACACAGTTGAAAAACCCAACGCGATTCTGGCTATCAACTAAAGGGCATTTATGTAAGAGGTGCTGTGGTTTGTATCAGTTTCATAAGCAGTGTTGATCTACATATTGTCTGTATGAGTAGGAAACACAGTTCTTTTTTGAGGGCATGCTCATGCTTCTTGCTGTATTGGAGAAGCTGAAAGAAGAGTTTGCTTCTTGCATTAAAACAGAGCGTGTTTCATGGATGAGATCTCTGGTCTGAATATCCCTTCAGAATCGGAGTTAAACCCCAGGATCTGTGTCTTCCTACAAGCAAGAGTTCATTTCTAGTAAACCAAGTGAATTTTCGGCTCAATGATTTTTCCCAGTTCTCAACCCAACACGATTCTCACTATTAACTAAAGAGGATTTATGTAAGAGGAGCTGTGGTTTGTATCAGTTTCATAAGCAGAGTTGAACTACATATGGTCCGTATGAGTAGGAAACACAGTTTTTTTTTTTCTGGGCATGGTCCTTTTTCTTGTTGTTTTGGAGACTCTGGAAAGAAGTGCTTGCTTTTTGCGTTAAGACAGAGTGTGTTTCATGAATGAGAACACTGGTCTGAATTTCCCTAGAAACGGAGTTAAACCCCAGGATCTGTGTCTTCCTACAAGCAAGAGTTCATTTATGGTAAACCAAGTGAATTTTGGGCTCAAATAATTTTACACAGTTCAAAAACCCAATGCGATTATCACTATTAACTAAAGATTATTTATTTAAGAGGTGCTGTGGTTTGTATCAGTTTCATATGCAGAGTTGAACTTCATATGGTCCATATGAATAGGGAACACAGTTCTTTTTTTCAGGGCACGCTCATGGTTCTTGCTGCATTTAAGAATCTGGAGCTTGCTTCTTGCGTTAAAACAGAGTGTGTTTCAGGGATGAGAACTCAGTTCTGAATTTCCCTTCAGAAACGGAGTTAAACCCTTGCATGTATGTCTTCCTACAAGCAAGAGTTCATTTCTGGTGAAACCATTGAATTTTGGGCTCAAATGATTTTTCGTAGTTCACAAACCGAACGTGATTCTCACTATTAACTAAAGAGCATTTAAGAAACAGGATGTGTTGTTTGTATCAGTTTCATAAGCACAGTTGAACTACATATGGTCCGCATGATCTCTGTGTTCCTACAAGCAATGGTTCATTTCTGATTAACCCCGTGAATTTGGGTCTCAAATGATTTTACACAGTTCTAGAACCCACCATGATTATCACTATTAAGTAAAGAACATTTATGTAAGAGGAGCTGTGGTCTGTAACATTTCATAAGCAGAGTTGAACTACATAGTCCATATAAGTAAGAAACACAGTTCTTGTTTTCTGGGCATGCTCATGGTTCTTACTGTATTGGAGACACTGGAAAGAAGAGGATGATTCTGGCCTTAAAACAGATTGTTTTTCAGGGTTGAGAATTCTGGTCTTATTAGACTTCAGAATCGGAGTTAAAGCCCAGGATCTGTGTCTTCCTACAAACAAGAGTTCATTTCTGGAAAACACAGTGAATTTTGGGCTCAAATGATTTTTCGCAGTTCACGAAGCCAACACTATTCTCACTATTAACTAAAGAGCATTTATGTAAGAGTAGGTGTGTTTTGTATCAGTTTCATAAGCAGAGTCAAAATACATATGGTCCATGTGAGGAGGAAACACAGTTCTTTTTTCAGTGCATGCTCATGGTTCTTGCTGTATATTAGATTCTGGAAGAAGAGCTTGCTTCTTGCATTAAAGCAGAGTGTGTTTCAGGGATGAGAACTCAGGTCTGAATTTTCCCTTCATAAATGGAGTTAAAGCCCCAGATCTGTGTCTTCTTACAAGCAAGAGTTCATTTCTGGTAAACCCAGTGAATATTGGGCTCAAATGATTTTACACTGTACTAGAACCCAACGCGATTATCACTATTAACTAAAGAGCATTTATGTAAGAGGAGCTGTGGTATGTAACATTTCATAAGCAGAGTTCAACTACATATGGTCCGTACAAGTAAGAAACACAGTTCTTTTTTTCTGGGCATGCTCATGGATCTTACTGTATTGGAGTCGCTGGATAGAAGAGGATTATTCTTGCCTTAAAACAGAATTTTTTTCAGGGATGAGAACTCTGGTATGAATTTGACTTCAGAAACGGAGTTAAACCCCAGGATCTGTGGCTTCCTACAAGCAAGAGTTCATTTCTTGTAAACCCAGTGAATTTTGGGCAGAAATGATTTTTCGCAGTTCAAGAACCCAACACGATTCTCACTATTAACTAAAGAGCATTTATGTAAGAGTAGGTGTGTTTTGTATCAGTTTTATAAGCAGAGTTGAACTACATATGGTCCGCATGAGTAGGAAAACCAGTCTTTTTTTCAGGGCATGCTCATAGTTCTTGCTCTATTTTAGACTCTGGAAAGAAGAGCTTGCTTCTTGGGATAAAACAAAGTGTGTTTCAGGGATGAGAACTCTGGTCTGAATTTTCCTTTGGAAACGAGGTTAAACCCCAGGATCTGTGTCTTCCTCCAAGCAAGAGTTCATTTCTGTTAAACCCAGTGAATTTTGGGCTCAAATGATTTTACACAGTTCATGAACCCAACGCGATTCTCACTATTAACTAAAGAGCATTTATGTAAGAGGAGCTGTGGTCTGCATCAGTTTCATGAGCAGTGTTGAACTACATATGGTCTGTATGAGTAGGAAACAGAGTTCTTTTTTTCTGTGCATGCTCATGGTTCTTGATGTATTGGAGACGCTGGAAAGAAGAGCTTGCTTCTGGCGTGAAAACAGAGTGTGTTTCATGGATGAGAACACAGGTCTGAATTTCCTTCAGAAACAGAGTTAAACCACCAGATCTGTGTCTTCCTACAAGCAAGAGTTCATTTGTGGTAAACCCAGTGAATTTTGGGCTCAAATGATTTTTGGCAGTTCATGATCGCAACATGATTCTCACTATTAACTAAAGAACATTTATGTAATAGGAACTGTGGTTTTTATCAGTTTCATAAGCAGAGTTGAACTACATAAGTTCCGTATGAGTAGGAAACAGTTCTTTTTTTCAGGGCATGCTCTTGGTTCTTGCTGTAATTTAGAATCTGGAAAGAAGACCTTTCTTTTGCGTTAAAACAGAGTGTGTTTCAGGGATGAGAACTCTGGTCTGAATTTCCCTTCAGAAACGGAGTTAAACCCCAGGATCTGTGTCTTCCTATAAGCAACAGTTCAATTGTTTTAAACCAAGTGAATTTTGGGCTCAAATGATTTTACACAGTTGAAAAACCCAACGCGATTCTGGCTATCAACTAAAGGGCATTTATGTAAGAGGTGCTGTGGTTTGTATCAGTTTCATAAGCAGTGTTGATCTACATATTGTCTGTATGAGTAGGAAACACAGTTCTTTTTTGAGGGCATGCTCATGCTTCTTGCTGTATTGGAGAAGCTGAAAGAAGAGTTTGCTTCTTGCATTAAAACAGAGCGTGTTTCATGGATGAGATCTCTGGTCTGAATATCCCTTCAGAATCGGAGTTAAACCCCAGGATCTGTGTCTTCCTACAAGCAAGAGTTCATTTCTAGTAAACCAAGTGAATTTTCGGCTCAATGATTTTTCCCAGTTCTCAACCCAACACGATTCTCACTATTAACTAAAGAGGATTTATGTAAGAGGAGCTGTGGTTTGTATCAGTTTCATAAGCAGAGTTGAACTACATATGGTCCGTATGAGTAGGAAACACAGTTTTTTTTTTTCTGGGCATGGTCCTTTTTCTTGTTGTTTTGGAGACTCTGGAAAGAAGTGCTTGCTTTTTGCGTTAAGACAGAGTGTGTTTCATGAATGAGAACACTGGTCTGAATTTCCCTAGAAACGGAGTTAAACCCCAGGATCTGTGTCTTCCTACAAGCAAGAGTTCATTTATGGTAAACCAAGTGAATTTTGGGCTCAAATAATTTTACACAGTTCAAAAACCCAATGCGATTATCACTATTAACTAAAGATTATTTATTTAAGAGGTGCTGTGGTTTGTATCAGTTTCATATGCAGAGTTGAACTTCATATGGTCCATATGAATAGGGAACACAGTTCTTTTTTTCAGGGCACGCTCATGGTTCTTGCTGCATTTAAGAATCTGGAGCTTGCTTCTTGCGTTAAAACAGAGTGTGTTTCAGGGATGAGAACTCAGTTCTGAATTTCCCTTCAGAAACGGAGTTAAACCCTTGCATGTATGTCTTCCTACAAGCAAGAGTTCATTTCTGGTGAAACCATTGAATTTTGGGCTCAAATGATTTTTCGTAGTTCACAAACCGAACGTGATTCTCACTATTAACTAAAGAGCATTTAAGAAACAGGATGTGTTGTTTGTATCAGTTTCATAAGCACAGTTGAACTACATATGGTCCGCATGATCTCTGTGTTCCTACAAGCAATGGTTCATTTCTGATTAACCCCGTGAATTTGGGTCTCAAATGATTTTACACAGTTCTAGAACCCACCATGATTATCACTATTAAGTAAAGAACATTTATGTAAGAGGAGCTGTGGTCTGTAACATTTCATAAGCAGAGTTGAACTACATAGTCCATATAAGTAAGAAACACAGTTCTTGTTTTCTGGGCATGCTCATGGTTCTTACTGTATTGGAGACACTGGAAAGAAGAGGATGATTCTGGCCTTAAAACAGATTGTTTTTCAGGGTTGAGAATTCTGGTCTTATTAGACTTCAGAATCGGAGTTAAAGCCCAGGATCTGTGTCTTCCTACAAACAAGAGTTCATTTCTGGAAAACACAGTGAATTTTGGGCTCAAATGATTTTTCGCAGTTCACGAAGCCAACACTATTCTCACTATTAACTAAAGAGCATTTATGTAAGAGTAGGTGTGTTTTGTATCAGTTTCATAAGCAGAGTCAAAATACATATGGTCCATGTGAGGAGGAAACACAGTTCTTTTTTCAGTGCATGCTCATGGTTCTTGCTGTATATTAGATTCTGGAAGAAGAGCTTGCTTCTTGCATTAAAGCAGAGTGTGTTTCAGGGATGAGAACTCAGGTCTGAATTTTCCCTTCATAAATGGAGTTAAAGCCCCAGATCTGTGTCTTCTTACAAGCAAGAATTCATTTCTGGTAAACCCAGTGAATATTGGGCTCAAATGATTTTACACTGTACTAGAACCCAACACGATTATCACTATTAACTAAAGAGCATTTATGTAAGAGGAGCTGTGGTATGTAACATTTCATAAGCAGAGTTCAACTACATATGGTCCGTACAAGTAAGAAACACAGTTCTTTTTTTCTGGGCATGCTCATGGATCTTACTGTATTGGAGTCGCTGGATAGAAGAGGATTATTCTTGCCTTAAAATAGAATTTTTTTCAGGGATGAGAACTCTGGTATGAATTTGACTTCAGAAACGGAGTTAAACCCCAGGATCTGTGGCTTCCTACAAGCAAGAGTTCATTTCTTGTAAACCCAGTGAATTTTGGGCAGAAATGATTTTTCGCAGTTCAAGAACCCAACACGATTCTCACTATTAACTAAAGAGCATTTATGTAAGAGTAGGTGTGTTTTGTATCAGTTTTATAAGCAGAGTTGAACTACATATGGTCCGCATGAGTAGGAAAACCAGTCTTTTTTTCAGGGCATGCTCATAGTTCTTGCTCTATTTTAGACTCTGGAAAGAAGAGCTTGCTTCTTGGGATAAAACAAAGTGTGTTTCAGGGATGAGAACTCTGGTCTGAATTTTCCTTTGGAAACGAGGTTAAACCCCAGGATCTGTGTCTTCCTCCAAGCAAGAGTTCATTTCTGTTAAACCCAGTGAATTTTGGGCTCAAATGATTTTACACAGTTCATGAACCCAACGCGATTCTCACTATTAACTAAAGAGCATTTATGTAAGAGGAGCTGTGGTCTGCATCAGTTTCATGAGCAGTGTTGAACTACATATGGTCTGTATGAGTAGGAAACAGAGTTCTTTTTTTCTGTGCATGCTCATGGTTCTTGATGTATTGGAGACGCTGGAAAGAAGAGCTTGCTTCTGGCGTGAAAACAGAGTGTGTTTCATGGATGAGAACACAGGTCTGAATTTCCTTCAGAAACAGAGTTAAACCACCAGATCTGTGTCTTCCTACAAGCAAGAGTTCATTTGTGGTAAACCCAGTGAATTTTGGGCTCAAATGATTTTTGGCAGTTCATGATCGCAACATGATTCTCACTATTAACTAAAGAACATTTATGTAATAGGAACTGTGGTTTTTATCAGTTTCATAAGCAGAGTTGAACTACATATGTTCCGTATGAGTAGGAAACAGTTCTTTTTTTCAGGGCATGCTCTTGGTTCTTGCTGTAATTTAGAATCTGGAAAGAAGACCTTTCTTTTGCGTTAAAACAGAGTGTGTTTCAGGGATGAGAACTCTGGTCTGAATTTCCCTTCAGAAACGGAGTTAAACCCCAGGATCTGTGTCTTCCTACCAGGAAGAGTTCATTTCTCGTTAACACAGTGAATTTTGGGCTCAAATGTTTATTCACAGTTCACGAACCCAACACGATTCTCACTATTAACTAAAGAGGATTTATGTAAGAGGAGCTGTGGTTTGAATCAGTTTCATGAGCAGAGTTGAAAAACATATGGTCTTCATGAGTAGGAAACACACTTCTTTTTTTCTGGGAATGCTCATGTTTCTTACTGTATTGGAGACGCTGGAAGTAGAGGATGATTCTTGCCTTAAAACAGAATTTTTTTCACGGATGAGAACTCTGGTCTCAATTTGCCTTCAGAAACGGAGTTAAACCCCAGGATCAGGGTCTTCCTACAAGCAAGAGTTCATTTCTGGTAAACCACGTGAATTTGGGGCTCAAATGATTTTTGGCAGTTCTCGAACCCAACAAGATTCTCACTATTAACTAAAGAGCATTTATGTAAGAGGAGCTGTGGTTTGTTTCAGTTTCATAAGCAGAGTTGAAATACATATCGTCCGCATGAGTAAGAAACACACTTCTTTTTTTCAAGGCATCCTCATGGTTCTTGTTGCATTTTAGATTCTGGAAAGAAGAGCTTGCTTCTTGCAATAAAACAGAGTGTGTTACAGGGATGAGAACTCTGGTCGGAATTTCCCTTCAGAAACTGAATTAAACCCCATGATCTGTGTCTTCCTTCAAGAAAGAGTTCATTTCTGGTAAACCCCGTTAATTTTCAGCTCAAATGACTTTACACAGTTGTAGAACCCAACGCGATAATCACTGTTAACTAAAGAGCATTTATGTAAGAGGAGCTGTGGTCTGTATCATTTCATAAGCAGAGTTGAACTACAATTGGTCTGTATCAGTAGGAAACACAGTTCTTTTTTTCTGGGCATGCCCATTGTCCTTAGTCTTCTGGAGACACTGGAAAGAAGAGGATGATCCTTGCCTTATGACAGAGTTTTGTTTTTCAGGGATGAGAACTCTGCTCTGAATTTGCCTTCAGAAACAGAGTTAAAACCCAGGATCTGTGTCTTCCTACAAGCAAGAGTTCTTTTCTGGTTAAACCAATGATTTTTGGGCTCAAATGATTTGTTGCAATTCATGAACCCAAAACGATTCTCACTATTAACTAAAGAGCATTTATGTAAGAGGAGCTGTGGTTTGTATCAGTTTCATAAGCAGAGTTGAACTACACATGGTCTGTATGAGTAGGAAACACAGTTCTTTTTTCTGGGCATGCTCATGGTTCTTGCTGTATTTTAGACTCTGGAAAGAAGAGCTTGCTTCTTGCATTAAACAGAATGTGTTTCAGGGATGAGAACTCTGGTCTGAATTTGCCTTCAGAAGCAGAGTTAAACCCCAGGGTCAGTGTCTCTCTACAGCGAGAGTTCATTTCTGGTATACATGGTGAATTGGGGGCTCAAATGATTTTTGACAGTTCACGAACCCAACATGATTCTCACTATTAACTAAAGTACATTTATGTAAGAGGAGCTGTGGTTTGTATCAGTTTCATAAGCACAGTTGAACTACATATGGTCCATAGGAGTAGGAAACACAGTTCTTTTTTTCAGGGCATGCTCGTGTTTCTTGCTGTATTTTAGACTCTGGAAAGAAGAGCTTGCTTCTTTCGATAACACAGAGTGTGTTACAGGGATGACAACTCTGCTCTGAATTTCCCTTCAGAAACAGATTTATACCCCAGTATCTGTGTCTTCCTACAAGCAAGAGTTCTTTTTTGGTAAATCGTGGGAATTTTGGGCTCAAATGATTTTTCGCAGTTCAGGAACCCAATGCTATTCTCACTATTAACTAAAGAGCATTTATGTAAGAGGAGCTGTGGTTTGTATCAGTTTCATAAGCAGAGTTGAAATACATATCGTCCGTATGAGTAGGAAACACAGTTCTTTTTTTCAAGGCATGCTCATGGTTCTTGCTGTAATTTAGAATCTGGAAAGAAGAGCTTGCTTCTTCGTTAAAACAGAGTGTGTTTCAGGGTTGCGAATTCTGGTCTGAATTTCCCTTCAGAAACGGAGTTAAATCCCAGGATCTGTGTCTTCCTACAAGAAAGAGTTCATTTCAGGTAAACCCAGTGAATTTTGGGCTCAAATGGTTTTTCACAGTTCACGAACCCAACACGATTCTCACTATTAACTAAAGAGGATTTATGTAAGAGGAGCTGTGGTTTGAATCAGTTACATAAGCAGAGTTGAACTACATATGGTCTTCTTGAGTAGGAAACACACTTCTTTTTTTCTGGGAATGCTCATGTTTCTTATTGTATTGGAGACGCTGGAAGAAGAGGATGATTCTTGCCTTAAAACAGAATTTTTTTCACGGATGAGAACTCTGGTCTCAATTTGCCTTCAGAAACGGAGTTAAACCCCAGGATCAGTGTCTTCCTACAAGCAAGAGTTCATTTCTGGTAAACCTAGTGAATTTTGGGATCCACGAACCCAACGCGATTCTCACTATTAACTAAAGAGCATTTATGTAAGAGGAGGTGTGGTTTGTATCAGTTTCATATTCAGAGTTGAACTACATATGGTCCGTATGAATAGGAAACACAGTTCTTTTTTCCTGGGCATGCTCATGGTTCTTACCCTTTTGGAGACGCTGGAAAGAAGAGGATGATTCTTGCCTTACAACAGAGTGTTTTTTAGGGATGTTAACTCTGGTCTGAATTTACCTTCAGAAACAGAGTTAAACCCCAGGGTCAGTGTCTTCCTACAAGCAAGAGTTCATTTCTGGTAAACCACGTGAATTTGGGGCTCAAATGATATTTCGCAGTTCACGAACCCAACATGATTCTCACTATTCACTAAAGAGCATTTATGTAAGAGGAGCTGTGGTTTGTATCAGTTTCATAAGCAGAGTTGAAATACATATCATCCGTATGAGTAGGAAACACAGTTCTTTTTTTCAGGGCATGCTCATGGTTCTTGTTGCATTTTTGATACTGGAAAGAAGAGCTTGCTTCTTGCAATAAAACAGAGTGTGTTACAGGATTGAGAACTCTGGTCTGAATTTCCCTTCAGAAACTGAATTAAACCCCATGATCTGTGTCATCCTACAAGAAAGAGTTCATTTCTGGTAAACCCAGTGAATTTTCAGCTCAAATGACTTTACACAGTTGTAGAACCCAACGCGATAATCACTCTTAACTAAAGAGCATTTATGTAAGAGGAGCAGTGGTCTGTATCATTTCAGAAGCAGAGTTGAACTACAATTGGTCTGTATCAGTAGGAAACACAGTTCTTTTTTTCTGGGCATGCTCATGGTTCTTGCTGTATTTTAGACTCTAGAAAGAAGAGCTTGCTTCTGGCATTAAAACAGAGTGTGTTTCAGGGATGAGAACTATGGTCTGAATTTGCCTTCAGAAACAGAGTTATATCCCAGTGTCAGTGTCTCCCTACAGCGAGAGTTCATTTCTGGTAAACACGGTGAATTTGGGGCAAAAATGATTTTTGGCAGTTCACGAACCCAACAAGATTCTCACTATTAACTAAAGTACATTTATGTAAGAGAAGCTGTGGTTTGTATCAGTTTCATAAGAAGAGTTGAAATACACATCGTCCATATGAGTAGGAAAGACAGTTCTTTTTTTCAGGGCATGCTCATGGTTCTTGCTGTATTGGAGAAGCCGGAAAGGAGAGCTTGCTTCTTGCATTAAAACAGAGTGTTTTTCAGGGATGAGAACTCTGGTCTGAATTTGCCTTCAGAAACGGAGTTAAACCCCATGATCTGTGTCTTCCTACAAGCAAGAGTTCATTTCTGGTAAACCAAGTGAATTTTCAGCTCAAATGACTTTACACAGTTCTAGAACCCAACGCGATAATCACTATTAACTAAACAGCATATATGTAAGAGGACCTGTGGTCTGTATCATTTCATAAGCAGAGTTGAACTACAATTGGTCCGTATCAGTAGGAAACACAGTTCTTTTTTTCTGGGAATGCTCATGTTTCTTACTGTTTGGGAGAAGCTGGAAGAAGAGGATGATTCTTGCCTTAAAACAGAATTTTTTTCACGGATGAGAACTCTGGTCTCAATTTGCCTTCAGAAACGGAGTTAAACCCCAGGATCTCTGTCTTCTTACAAGCAAGAGTTCATTTCTGGTTACCCCAGTGAATTTTGGGCTCAAATGATTTTTCGCAGTTCACGAACCCAACGGGATTCTAACTATTAACCAAAGAGCATTTATGTAAGAGGAGCTGTGGTTTCTATCAGTTTCATAAGCAGAGTTGAACTACATATGGTCCGTACGAGTAGGAAACACAGTTCTTTTTTTCAGGGCAAGCTCATGTTTCTTGCACTATTTAGGACTCTGGAAAGAAGAGCTTGCTTCTTGCATTAAAACATAGTGTGTTTCAGGGATGAGAACTCTGGTCTGAATTTACCTTCAGAAACAGATTTATACCCCAGTATCTGTGTCTTCCTACAACCAAGAGTTCTTTTCTGGTAAACCGTGGGAATTTTGGGCTCAAATGATTTTTCGCAGTTCAGGAACCCAACGCTATTCTCACTATTACTAAAGATCATTTATGTAAGAGGAGCTGTGGTCTGTATCATTTCATAAGCAGAGTTGAACTACAATTGGTCGGTATGAGTAGGAAACACAGTTCTTTTTTTCTGGGCATGCTCATGGTTCTTACTCTTTTGGAGACGCTGGAAAGAAGAGGATGATTCTTTCCTTACAACTAGTGTTTTTTAGGGATGTTAACTCTGGTCTGAATTTGCCTTCAGAAACAGAGTTAAACCCCAGGGTCAGTGTCTTCCTACAAGCAAGAGTTCATTTCTGGTAAACCACGTGAATTTGGGGCTCAAATGATATTTCGCAGTTCACGAACCCAACATAATTCTCACTATTAACTAAAGAGCATTTATGAAAGAGGAGCTGTGGTTTGTATCAGTTTCATAAGCAGAGTTGAAATACATATCGTCCGTATGAGTAGGAAACACAGTTCTTTTTTTCAGGGCATGCTCATGGTTCTTGTTGCATTTTAGATACTGGAAAGAAGAGCTTGCTTCTTGCATTAAAACAGAGTGTGTTACAGGGATGAGAACTCTTGTCTGAATTTCCCTTCAGAAACTGAATTAAACTCCATGATCTGTGTCTTCCTTCAAGAAAGAGTTCATTTCTGGTAAACCCAGTGAATTTTCTGCTCAAATGACTTTACACAGTTGTGGAACCCAACGCGATAATCACTATTAACTAAAGAGCATTTATGTAAGAGGAGCTGTGGTCTGTATCATTTCAGAAGCAGAGTTGAACTACAATTGGTCGGTATCAGTAGGAAACACAGTTCATTTTTTCTGGGCATGCTCATTGTACTTACTTTTTTTGAGACCCTGGAAAGAAGAGGAAGATTCTTGCCTTATGACAGAGTTTTGTTTTTCAGGGATGAGAACTGTGCTCTGAATTTGCCTTCAGAAACGGAGTTAAAACCCAGGATCTGTGACTTGCTACAAGCAAGAGTTCATTTCTGGTAAACCACGTGAATTTGGGGCTCAAATGATATTTCGCAGTTCACGAACCCAACATGATTCTCACTATTAACTAAAGTACATTTATGTAAGAGGAGCTGTGGTTTGTATCAGTTTCATAAGCAGAGTTGAAATATATTTCGTCCATATGAGTAGGAAACACAGTTCTTTTTTTCAGGGCATGCTCGTGTTTCTTGCTGTATTTTAGAATCTGGAAAGCAGAGCTTGCTTCTTGCGATAACACAGAGTGTATTACAGGGATGAGAACTCTGCTCTGAATTTCCCTTCAGAAACAGATTTATACCCCAGTATCTGTGTCTTCCTACAAGCAAGAGTTCTTTTTTGGTAAACCGTGGGAATTTTGGGCTCAAATGATTTTTCGCACTTCACGAACCCAATGCTATTCTCACTATTAACTAAAGAGCATTTATGTAAGTGGTGCTGTGGTTTGTATCAGTTTCATAAGCGGAGTTGAACTATATATGGTCCGTATGAGTAGGAAAGACAGTTCTTTTTTTCAGGGCATGCTCATGGTTCTTGCTGTATTGGAGAAGCCGGAAAGAAGAGCTTGCTTCTTGCATTAAAACACAGTGTTTTTCAGGGATGACAACTCTGGTCTGAAATTGCCTTCAGAAACAGAGTTAAATCCCAGGGTCAGTGTCTCCCTACAGCAAGTGTTCATTTCTGGTAAACACGGTGAATTTGGGGCTCAAATGATTTTTGGCAGTTCACGAACCCTACATGATTCTCACTATTAACTAAAGAGCATTTATGTAAGAGGAGCTGTGGTTTTTATCAGTCTCATAATCAGAGTTGAACTACATATGGTCCGTATGAATAGGAAACGCAGTTCTTTTTTTAGGCCATGCTCATGGTTCTTGCTGTATTTTAGACTCTGGAAAGAAGAGCTTGCTTCTTCATTAAAACAGAGTGTGTTTCAGGGATGAGAACTCTGGTCTGAATTTACCTTCAGAAACAGATTTATACCCCAGTATCTGTGTCTTCCTACAAGCAAGAGTTCTTTTCTGGTAAACCGTGGGAATTTTGGGCTCAAATGATTTTTCGCAGTTCAGGAACCCAACGCTATTCTCACTATTACTAAAGAGCATTTATGTAAGAGGAGCTGTGGTCTGTATCATTTCATAAGCAGAGTTGAACTACAATTGGTCGGTATGAGTAGGAAACACAGTTCTTTTTTTCTGGGCATGCTCATGGTACTTACTCTTTTGGAGACGCTGGAAAGAAGAGGATGATTTTTCTTTACAACAGAGTGTTTTTTAGGGATGTTAACTCTGGTCTGAATTTGCCTTCAGAAACAGAGTTAAACCCCAGGGTCAGTGTCTTCCTACAAGCAAGAGTTCATTTCTGGTAAACCACGTGAATTTGGGGCTCAAAAGATTTTTCGCAGTTCATGAACCCAACATGATTCTCACTATTAATTAAGGAGCATTTATGTAAGAGGAGCTGTGGTTTGTATCAGTTTCATAAGCAGAGTTGAAATACATATCGTCCGTATGAGTAGGAAACACAGTTCTTTTTTTCAAAGCATGCTCATTGTTCTTGCTGTATTTTAGAATCTGGAAAGAAGAGCTTGCTCCTTCGTTAAAAGAGAGTGTGTTTCAGGGTTGCGAATTCTGGTCTGAATTTCCCTTCAGAAACGGAGTTAAATCCCAGGATCTGTGTCTTCCTACAAGAAAGAGTTCATTTCAGGTAAACCCAGTGAATTTTGGGCTCAAATGTTTTTTCACAGTTCACGAACCCAACGCGATTCTCACTATTAACTAAAGAGGATTTATGTAAGAGGAGCTGTGGTTTGAATGAGTTTCATAAGCAGAGTTGAACTACATATGGTCTTCATGAGTGGGAAACACACTTCTTTTTTTCTGGGAATGCTAATGTTTCTTACTGTATTGGAGATGCTGGAAAGAAGAGGATGATTCTTGTCTTACAACAGAGTGTTTTTTAGGGATGTTAACTCTGGTCTGAATTTGCCTTCAGAAACAGAGTTAAACCCCAGGGTCAAGTCTTCCTACAAGCAAGAGATCATTTCTGGAAAACCAGGTGAATTTGGGGCTCAAATGATTTTTCGCAGTTCACGAACCCAGCGCGATTCTCACTATTAACTAAAGAGCCTTTGTGTAAGAGGAGCTGTGGTTTGTATCAGTTTCATATGCAGAGTTGAAATACATATCGTCCGCATGAGTAGGAAACACAGTTCTTTTTTTCAAGGCACGCTCATGGTTCTTGTTTCATTTTAGATTCTGGAAAGAAGAGCTTGCTTCTTGCAATAAAACGGAGTGTGTTACAGGGATGAGAACTCTTTTCTGAATTTCCCTTCAGAAACTGAATTAAACTCCATGATCTGTGTCTTCCTTCAAGAAAGAGTTCATTTCTGGTAAACCCAGTGAATTTTCAGCTCAAATGACTTTACACAGTTGTAGAACCCAACGCGATAATCACTATTAACTAAAGAGCATTTATGTAAGAGGAGCTGTTGTCTGTATCATTTCATAAGCAGAGTTGAACTACAATTGGTCCATATCAGTAGGAAACACAGTTCTTTTTTTCTGGGCATGCTCATTGTACTTACTCTTCTGGAGACGCTGGAAAGAAGAGGATGATTCTTTCCTTACAACAGAGTGTTTTTTAGGGATGTTAACTCTGGTCTGAATTTGCCTTCAGAAATGGAGTTAAAACCCAGGATCTGTGACTTCCTACAAGCAAGAGTTCTTTTCTGGTTAAGCCAGTGATTTTTGGGCTCAATTGATTTGTCGCAGTTCACGAACCCAACATGATTCTCACTATTAACTAAAATACATTTATGTAAGAGGAGCTGTGGTTTGTATCAGTTACATAAGCAGAGTTGAAATATATATCGTCCATATGAGTAGGAAACACAGTTGTTTTTTTCATGGCCTGCTCGTGTTTCTTGCTGTATTTTAGACTCTGGAAAGCAGAGCTTGCTTCTTGCGATAACACAGAGTGTGTTACAGGGATGAGAACTCTGCTCTGAATTTCCCTTCAGAAACAGATTTATACCCCAGTATCTGTGTCTTCCTACAAGCAAGAGTTCTTTTTTGGTAAACCGTGGGAATTTTGGGCTCAAATGATTTTTCGCAGTTCAGGAACCCAACGCTATTCTCACTATTAACTAAAGAGCATTTATGTAAGTGGTGCTGTGGTTTGTATCAGTTTCATAAGCAGAGTTGAACTACATATGGTCCGTATGAGTAGGAAACACAGTTCTTTTTTTCAGGGCATGCTCATGGTTCTTGCTGTATTGGAGAAGCCGGAAAGAAGAGCTTGCTTCTTGCATTAAAACACAGTGTTTTTCAGGGATGAGAACTCTGGTCTGAATTTGCCTTCACAAACAGGGTTAAACCCCAGGGTCAGTGTCTCCCTACAGCAAGAGTTCATTTCTGGAAAACACGGTGAATTTGGGGCTCAAATGATTTTTGGCAGTTCACGAACCCAACATGATTCTCACTATTAACTAAAGTACATTTATGTAGGAGGAGCTGTGGTTTGTATCAGTTTCATAATCAGAGTTGAACTACATATTGTCTTCATGAGTAGGAAACACAGTTCTTTTTTTCTGGGAATGCTCATGTTTCTTACTGTATTGGAGACCCTGGAAGATGAGGATGATTCTTGCCTTAAAACAGAATTTTTTTCATGGATGAGAACTCTGGTCTCAATTTGCCTTCAGAAACGGAGTAAAACCCAGTATCAGTGTCTTCCTACAAGCAAGAGTTCATTTCTGGTAAACCCAGTGAATTTTGGGCTCAAATGATTTTTCGCAGTTCACGACCCAACATGAATCTCACTATTAATTAAAGAGCATTTATGTAATAGGAGCAGTTGTTTGAATCAGTTTCATAAGCATAGTTGAACTACATATGGTCCGTATGAGTAGGAAAGAACAGTTTTTTTTTTTTCAGGGCATGCTCATGGTTCTTGCTGTATTGGAAACGCTGGAAAGAAGAGCTTGCTTCTTGCATTAAAACAGAGTGTGTTTCATGGATGAGAAATCTGGTCTGAATTTCCCTTCACAAACGGAGTTAAAACCCATGATCTGTGTCTTCCTACAAGCATTAGTTCATTTCTGGTAAACGAAGTGAATTTTCAGCTCAAATGACTTTACACAGTTCTAGACCCCAACATGATAATCACTAGTAATTAAAGAGCATTTATGTAAAAGGAGCTGTGGTCTGTATCATTTCATAAGCAGAGTTGATCTACATATGGTCTGTATGAGTAGGAAACACAGTTCTTTTTTTTCTGGGCATGCTCATGGTTCTTGCTGTATTTTAGACTCTGGAAAGAAGAGCTTGCTTCTTGCATTAAAACACAGTGTTTTTCAGGGATGAGAACTCTGGTCTGAATTTGCCTTCACAAACAGGGTTAAACCCCAGGGTCAGTGTCTCCCTACAGCAAGAGTTCATTTCTGGAAAACACGGTGAATTTGGGGCTCAAATGATTTTTGGCAGTTCACGAACCCAACATGATTCTCACTATTAACTAAAGTACATTTATGTAGGAGGAGCTGTGGTTTGTATCAGTTTCATAATCAGAGTTGAACTACATATTGTCTTCATGAGTAGGAAACACAGTTCTTTTTTTCTGGGAATGCTCATGTTTCTTACTGTATTGGAGACCCTGGAAGATGAGGATGATTCTTGCCTTAAAACAGAATTTTTTTCATGGATGAGAACTCTGGTCTCAATTTGCCTTCAGAAACGGAGTAAAACCCAGTATCAGTGTCTTCCTACAAGCAAGAGTTCATTTCTGGTAAACCCAGTGAATTTTGGGCTCAAATGATTTTTCGCAGTTCACGACCCAACATGAATCTCACTATTAATTAAAGAGCATTTATGTAATAGGAGCAGTTGTTTGAATCAGTTTCATAAGCATAGTTGAACTACATATGGTCCGTATGAGTAGGAAAGAACAGTTTTTTTTTTTTTCAGGGCATGCTCATGGTTCTTGCTGTATTGGAAACGCTGGAAAGAAGAGCTTGCTTCTTGCATTAAAACAGAGTGTGTTTCATGGATGAGAAATCTGGTCTGAATTTCCCTTCACAAACGGAGTTAAAACCCATGATCTGTGTCTTCCTACAAGCATTAGTTCATTTCTGGTAAACGAAGTGAATTTTCAGCTCAAATGACTTTACACAGTTCTAGACCCCAACATGATAATCACTAGTAATTAAAGAGCATTTATGTAAAAGGAGCTGTGGTCTGTATCATTTCATAAGCAGAGTTGATCTACATATGGTCTGTATGAGTAGGAAACACAGTTCTTTTTTTTCTGGGCATGCTCATGGTTCTTGCTGTATTTTAGACTCTGGAAAGAAGAGCTTGCTTCTTCGTTAAAACAGACTGTGTTTCAGGGATGAGAACTCTGGTCTGAATTTCCCTTCCGAAACGGAGTTAAACCCCAGGATCTATGTCTTCCTACAAGGAAGAGTTCTTTTCTGGTAAACCCAGTGAATTTTGGGCTGAAATGATTTTTCGCAGTTCACGAACCCAACATGATTCTCACTATTAACTAAAGAGACTTTATGTAAGAGGAGATGTTGTTTGTATCAGTTTCATAATCAGAGTTGAACTACATATGGTCCGTATGGATAGGAAACACTGTTCTTTTTTTCAGGCCATGCTCATGGTTCTTGCTGTATTTTAGACTCTGGAAAGAAGAGCTTGCTTCTTCGTTAAAACAGAATGTGTTTCAGGGATGAGAACTCTGGTCTGAATTTACCTTCAAAAACGGAGTTATACCCCATGATCTGTGTCTTCCTACAAGCAAGAGTTCATTTCTGGTAAACCAAGGAATTTTTCATCTCAAATGACTTTACACAGTTCTAGAACCGAACGCGATAAACACTATTAACTTAAGAGCATTTATGTAAGAGGAGCTGTGGTTAGAATCAGTTTCATAAGCAGAGTTTAACTACATATGGTCTGTATGAGTAGGAAACACAGCTCTTCTTTTCTGGGAATGCTCATGTTTCTTACTGTATTTGAGACGCTGGATAGAAGAGCTTGCTTCTTGTGTTAAAACAGTGTGTGTTTCAGGGATGAGAATTCTGGTCTGAATTTCGCTTCAGAAACAGATTTATACCCCAGTATCTTTGTCTAACTATAAAAAAGAGTTCTTTTTTGGTAAACCGTGGGAATTTTGGGCTCAAATGATTTTTCGCAGTTCACGAACCCAACGCTATTCTCACTATTAACTAAGGAGCATTTATGTAAGAGGAGGTGTGGTGTGTATCAGTTTCATATTCAGAGTTGAACTACATATGGTCCGTATGAATAGGAAACACAGTTCTTTTTTTCTTGGCATGCTCATGGTTTTTACTATGTGGGAGATGCTGGAAAGAAGAGGATGATTCTTGCCTTAAAACCGTGTTTTTTTCAGGGTTGCGAACTCTGGTCTGAATTTGCCTTCAGAAACGGAGTTAAACCCCAGGATCTGTGTCTTCTTACAAGCAATAGTTCATTTCTGGTAAACCCAGTGAATTTTGGGCTGAAATGATTTTTTGCACATCATGAACCCAACATGATTCTCACTATTAACAAAAGAGCATTTATGTAAGTGGACCTGTGGTTTGTATCAGTTTCATAAGCAGAGATGAACTACATATGGTCTGTATGTGTAGGAAACACAGTTCTTTTTTTCTGGGCATGCTCATGGTTCTTGCTGTATTTAAGACTCTAGAAAGAAGAGCTTGCTTCTTGCATTAAAACAGAGTGTGTTTCAGGGATGAGAACTCTGGTCTGAATTTGCCTTCAGAAACAGAGTTAAACCCCAGGGTCAGTGTCTCCCTACAGCAAGAGTTCATTTCTGGTAAACACGGTGAATTTGGGGCTCAAATGATTTTGGGCAGTTCACGAACCCAACAAGATTCTCACTATTAACTAAAGTACATTTATGTAAGAGGAGCTGTGGTTTGTATCAGTTTCATAAGCAGAGTTGAAATATACATCATCCATATGAGTAGGAAACACAGTTCTTTTTTTCGGGGCATGCTCATATTTCTTGCTGTACTTTAGACTCTGGAAAGCAGAGCCTGCTTCTTGCGATAACACAGAGTGTTTTCAGGGATGAGAACTCTGGTCTGAATTTTCCTTCAGAAACAGAGTTAAACCCCATGATCTGTTTCCTCCTACAAGCAAGAGATCATTTCTGTTAAACTCAGTGAATTTTTATGCTCAAATGATTTTTCACAGTTCAGGAAACCATCGCGATTCTCACTATTAACTAAAGAGCATTTATGTAAGAGGTGCTATGGTTTGTATCAGTTTCATAAGCAGAGTTGAACTACATATGGTCCGTATGAGTAGGAAAGACAGTTCTTTTTTTCAGGGCATGCTCATGGTTCTTGCTGTATTGGAGAAGCCGGAAAGAAGAGCTTGCTTCTTGCATTAAAACAGAATGTTTTGCAGGGATGAGAACTCTGGTCTGAATTTGAATTCAGAAACGGAGTCAAAACCCATGATCTGTGTCTTCCTACAAGCAAGAGTTCATTTCTGGTAAACCAAGAGAATTTTCAGCTCAAATGACTTTACACAGTTCTAGAACCCAATGAGATAATCACTATTAACTAAAGAGCATATATGTAAGAGGAGCTGTGGTCTGTATCATTTCATAAGCAGAGTTGAACTACAAATGGTCCGTATCAGTAGGAAACACAGTTCTTTTTTTCTGGGCATGCTCATGGTTCTTACTCTTTTGGAGACACTGCAAAGAAAAGTTTGATTCTTGCATTAAAACAAATTTTTTTTCAGGGTTGCGCATTCTGGTCTGAATTTCCCTTCAGAAACGGAGTTAAATCCCAGGATCTGTGTCTTCCTACAAGAAAGAGTTCATTTCAGGTAAACCCAGTGAATTTTGGGCTCAAATGGTTTTTCACAGTTCACGAACCCAACGCGATTCTCACTATTAACTAAAGAGGATTTATGTAAGAAGAGCTGTGGTTTGAATCAGTTTCATAGGCAGAGTTGAACTACATATGGTCTGCATGAGTAGGAAACACACTTCTTTTTTTCTTGGAATGCTCATGTTTCTTACTGTATTGGAGACGCTGGAAAAAGAGGATGATTCTTGCCTTAAAATAGATTTTTTTTCACGGATGAGAACTCTGATCTCAATTTGCCTTCAGAAACGGAGTTAAACCCAGGATCAGTGTCTTCCTACAACAAGAGTTCATTTCAGGTAAACCCAGTGAATTTTGGGCTCAAATGATTTTTTGCAGTTCACGACCCAACATGAATTTCACTATTAATTTAAGAGCATTTATGTAATAGGAGCTGTGGTTTGAATCAGTTTCATAAGCAGAGTTGAACTACATATGGTCCGTATGAGTAGGAAAGAACAGTTTTTTTTTTCAGGGCATGCTCATGGTTCTTGCTGTATTGGAAACGCTGGAAAGAAGAGCTTGCTTCTTGCATTAAAACAGAGTGTGTTTCATGGATGAGAAATCTGGTCTGAATTTCCCTTCACAAACGGAGTTAAACACCATGATCTGTGTCTTCCTACAAGCAAGAGTTCATTTCTCGTAAACCAAGTGAATTTTCAGCTCAAATGACTTTACACAGTTCTAGACCCCAACACGATAATCACTATTAACTAAAGAGCATTTATGTAAGAGGAGCTGTGGTCTGTATCATTTCAGAAGCAGAGTTGATCTACATATGGTCTGTATGAGTAGGAAACACAGTTCTTTTTTTTTCTGGGCATGCTCATGGTTCTTGCTGTATTTTAGACTCTGGAAAGAAGAGCTTGCTTCTTCGTTAAAACTGAGTGTGTTTCAGGGATGAGAACTCTGGTCTGAATTTGCCTTCAGAAACGGAGTTAAACCCCAGGATCTGTGTCTTCCTACGAGCAATAGTTCATTTCTGGTAAACCCAGTGAATTTTTAGCTGAAATGATTTTTCGCACATCATGAACCCAACACGATTCTCACTATTAACAAAAGAGCATTTATGTAAGAGGAGCTGTGGTTTGTATCAGTTTCATATGCAGAGATGAACTACATATGGTCTGTATGGGTAGGAAACACAGT
This sequence comes from Onychomys arenicola, assembly GCA_949786405.1. NCBI lineage: Eukaryota > Metazoa > Chordata > Mammalia > Rodentia > Cricetidae > Onychomys > Onychomys arenicola. Next base: position 108,270 of record CATKUM010000022.1, on the reverse strand, counting down.
TCTTTTTTTCTGGGCATGCTGATGGTTCTTGCTGTATTTAAGACTCTGGAAAGAAGAGCTTGCTTCTTGCGTTAAAACACAGTGTGTTTCAGGGTTGAGAACTCTGATCTGAATTTCCCTTCTGAAATGTTGTTAAACCCCTGGATCTGTATCTTCCTACAAGCAAGAGTTCATTTCTGGTTAACCCAGTGAATTTTGGGTTCAAATGATTTTTCGCAGTTCACAAACCCAACACGATTCTCACTATTAACTAAAGAGGATTTATGTAAGAAGAGCTGTGGTTTGAATCAGTTTCATAAGCAGAGTTGAACTACATATGGTCTGCATGAGTAGGAAACACACTTCTTTTTTTCTGGGAATGCTCATGTTTCTTACTGTATTGGAGACGCTGGAAGAAGAGGATGATTCTTGCCTTAAAACAGAATTTTTTTCACGGAGGAGAACTCTGCTGTCAATTTGCCTTCAGAAACGGAGTTAAACCCAGGATCAGTGTCTTCCTACAAGCAAGAGTTCATTTCTGGTAAACCCAGTGAATTTCGGGCTCAAATGATTTTTCGCAGTTCACGAACCAACATGAATCTCACTATTAATTAAAGAGCATTTATGTAAAGGAGCTGTGGTTTGAATCAGTTTCATAAGCAGAGTTTAACTACATATGGTCTGTATGAGTAGGAAACACAGTTCTTTTTTTCTGGGAATGCTCATGTTTCTTACTGTATTTGAGACGCTGGATAGAAGAGCTTGCTTCTTGTGTTAAAACAGTGTGTGTTTCAGGGATGAGAATTCTGGTCTGAATTTCGCTTCAGAAACAGATTTATACCCCAGTATCTTTGTCTAACTATAAAAAAGAGTTCTTTTTTGGTAAACCGTGGGAATTTTGGGCTCAAATGATTTTTCGCAGTTCACGAACCCAACGCTATTCTCACTATTAACTAAGGAGCATTTATGTAAGAGGAGGTGTGGTGTGTATCAGTTTCATATTCAGAGTTGAACTACATATGGTCCGTATGAATAGGAAACACAGTTCTTTTTTTCTTGGCATGCTCATGGTTTTTACTATGTGGGAGATGCTGGAAAGAAGAGGATGATTCTTGCCTTAAAACCGTGTTTTTTTCAGGGTTGGGAACTCTGGTCTGAATTTGCCTTCAGAAACGGAGTTAAACCCCAGGATCTGTGTCTTCTTACAAGCAATAGTTCATTTCTGGTAAACCCAGTGAATTTTGGGCTGAAATGATTTTTTGCACATCATGAACCCAACACGATTCTCACTATTAACAAAAGAGCATTTATGTAAGTGGACCTGTGGTTTGTATCAGTTTCATAAGCAGAGATGAACTACATATGGTCTGTATGTGTAGGAAACACAGTTCTTTTTTTCTGGGCATGCTCATGGTTCTTGCTGTATTTAAGACTCTAGAAAGAAGAGCTTGCTTCTTGCATTAAAACAGAGTGTGTTTCAGGGATGAGAACTCTGGTCTGAATTTGCCTTCAGAAACAGAGTTAAACCCCAGGGTCAGTGTCTCCCTACAGCAAGAGTTCATTTCTGGTAAACACGGTGAATTTGGGGCTCAAATGATTTTGGGCAGTTCACGAACCCAACAAGATTCTCACTATTAACTAAAGTACATTTATGTAAGAGGAGCTGTGGTTTGTATCAGTTTCATAAGCAGAGTTGAAATATACATCATCCATATGAGTAGGAAACACAGTTCTTTTTTTCGGGGCATGCTCATATTTCTTGCTGTACTTTAGACTCTGGAAAGCAGAGCTTGCTTCTTGCGATAACACAGAGTGTTTTCAGGGATGAGAACTCTGGTCTGAATTTTCCTTCAGAAACAGAGTTAAACCCCATGATCTGTTTCCTCCTACAAGCAAGAGATCATTTCTGTTAAACTCAGTGAATTTTTATGCTCAAATGATTTTTCACAGTTCAGGAAACCATCGCGATTCTCACTATTAACTAAAGAGCATTTATGTAAGAGGTGCTATGGTTTGTATCAGTTTCATAAGCAGAGTTGAACTACATATGGTCCGTATGAGTAGGAAAGACAGTTCTTTTTTTCAGGGCATGCTCATGGTTCTTGCTGTATTGGAGAAGCCAGAAAGAAGAGCTTGCTTCTTGCATTAAAACAGAATGTTTTGCAGGGATGAGAACTCTGGTCTGAATTTGAATTCAGAAACGGAGTCAAAACCCATGATCTGTGTCTTCCTACAAGCAAGAGTTCATTTCTGGTAAACCAAGAGAATTTTCAGCTCAAATGACTTTACACAGTTCTAGAACCCAATGCGATAATCACTATTAACTAAAGAGCATATATGTAAGAGGAGCTGTGGTCTGTATCATTTCATAAGCAGAGTTGAACTACAAATGGTCCGTATCAGTAGGAAACACAGTTCTTTTTTTCTGGGCATGCTCATGGTTCTTACTCTTTTGGAGACACTGCAAAGAAAAGTTTGATTCTTGCATTAAAACAAATTTTTTTTCAGGGTTGCGCATTCTGGTCTGAATTTCCCTTCAGAAACGGAGTTAAATCCCAGGATCTGTGTCTTCCTACAAGAAAGAGTTCATTTCAGGTAAACCCAGTGAATTTTGGGCTCAAATGGTTTTTCACAGTTCACGAACCCAACGCGATTCTCACTATTAACTAAAGAGGATTTATGTAAGAAGAGCTGTGGTTTGAATCAGTTTCATAGGCAGAGTTGAACTACATATGGTCTGCATGAGTAGGAAACACACTTCTTTTTTTCTTGGAATGCTCATGTTTCTTACTGTATTGGAGACGCTGGAAAAAGAGGATGATTCTTGCCTTAAAATAGATTTTTTTTCACGGATGAGAACTCTGATCTCAATTTGCCTTCAGAAACGGAGTTAAACCCAGGATCAGTGTCTTCCTACAACAAGAGTTCATTTCAGGTAAACCCAGTGAATTTTGGGCTCAAATGATTTTTTGCAGTTCACGACCCAACATGAATTTCACTATTAATTTAAGAGCATTTATGTAATAGGAGCTGTGGTTTGAATCAGTTTCATAAGCAGAGTTGAACTACATATGGTCCGTATGAGTAGGAAAGAACAGTTTTTTTTTTCAGGGCATGCTCATGGTTCTTGCTGTATTGGAAACGCTGGAAAGAAGAGCTTGCTTCTTGCATTAAAACAGAGTGTGTTTCATGGATGAGAAATCTGGTCTGAATTTCCCTTCACAAACGGAGTTAAACACCATGATCTGTGTCTTCCTACAAGCAAGAGTTCATTTCTCGTAAACCAAGTGAATTTTCAGCTCAAATGACTTTACACAGTTCTAGACCCCAACACGATAATCACTATTAACTAAAGAGCATTTATGTAAGAGGAGCTGTGGTCTGTATCATTTCAGAAGCAGAGTTGATCTACATATGGTCTGTATGAGTAGGAAACACAGTTCTTTTTTTTTTCTGGGCATGCTCATGGTTCTTGCTGTATTTTAGACTCTGGAAAGAAGAGCTTGCTTCTTCGTTAAAACTGAGTGTGTTTCAGGGATGAGAACTCTGGTCTGAATTTGCCTTCAGAAACGGAGTTAAACCCCAGGATCTGTGTCTTCCTACGAGCAATAGTTCATTTCTGGTAAACCCAGTGAATTTTTAGCTGAAATGATTTTTCGCACATCATGAACCCAACACGATTCTCACTATTAACAAAAGAGCATTTATGTAAGAGGAGCTGTGGTTTGTATCAGTTTCATATGCAGAGATGAACTACATATGGTCTGTATGGGTAGGAAACACAGTTCTTTTTTTCTGGGCATGCTGATGGTTCTTGCTGTATTTAAGACTCTGGAAAGAAGAGCTTGCTTCTTGCGTTAAAACACAGTGTGTTTCAGGGTTGAGAACTCTGATCTGAATTTCCCTTCTGAAATGTTGTTAAACCCCTGGATCTGTATCTTCCTACAAGCAAGAGTTCATTTCTGGTTAACCCAGTGAATTTTGGGTTCAAATGATTTTTCGCAGTTCACAAACCCAACACGATTCTCACTATTAACTAAAGAGGATTTATGTAAGAAGAGCTGTGGTTTGAATCAGTTTCATAAGCAGAGTTGAACTACATATGGTCTGCATGAGTAGGAAACACACTTCTTTTTTTCTGGGAATGCTCATGTTTCTTACTGTATTGGAGACGCTGGAAGAAGAGGATGATTCTTGCCTTAAAACAGAATTTTTTTCACGGAGGAGAACTCTGCTGTCAATTTGCCTTCAGAAACGGAGTTAAACCCAGGATCAGTGTCTTCCTACAAGCAAGAGTTCATTTCTGGTAAACCCAGTGAATTTCGGGCTCAAATGATTTTTCGCAGTTCACGAACCAACATGAATCTCACTATTAATTAAAGAGCATTTATGTAAAGGAGCTGTGGTTTGAATCAGTTTCATAAGCAGAGTTTAACTACATATGGTCTGTATGAGTAGGAAACACAGTTCTTTTTTTCTGGGAATGCTCATGTTTCTTACTGTATTTGAGACGCTGGATAGAAGAGCTTGCTTCTTGTGTTAAAACAGTGTGTGTTTCAGGGATGAGAATTCTGGTCTGAATTTCGCTTCAGAAACAGATTTATACCCCAGTATCTTTGTCTAACTATAAAAAAGAGTTCTTTTTTGGTAAACCGTGGGAATTTTGGGCTCAAATGATTTTTCGCAGTTCACGAACCCAACGCTATTCTCACTATTAACTAAGGAGCATTTATGTAAGAGGAGGTGTGGTGTGTATCAGTTTCATATTCAGAGTTGAACTACATATGGTCCGTATGAATAGGAAACACAGTTCTTTTTTTCTTGGCATGCTCATGGTTTTTACTATGTGGGAGATGCTGGAAAGAAGAGGATGATTCTTGCCTTAAAACCGTGTTTTTTTCAGGGTTGGGAACTCTGGTCTGAATTTGCCTTCAGAAACGGAGTTAAACCCCAGGATCTGTGTCTTCTTACAAGCAATAGTTCATTTCTGGTAAACCCAGTGAATTTTGGGCTGAAATGATTTTTTGCACATCATGAACCCAACACGATTCTCACTATTAACAAAAGAGCATTTATGTAAGTGGACCTGTGGTTTGTATCAGTTTCATAAGCAGAGATGAACTACATATGGTCTGTATGTGTAGGAAACACAGTTCTTTTTTTCTGGGCATGCTCATGGTTCTTGCTGTATTTAAGACTCTAGAAAGAAGAGCTTGCTTCTTGCATTAAAACAGAGTGTGTTTCAGGGATGAGAACTCTGGTCTGAATTTGCCTTCAGAAACAGAGTTAAACCCCAGGGTCAGTGTCTCCCTACAGCAAGAGTTCATTTCTGGTAAACACGGTGAATTTGGGGCTCAAATGATTTTGGGCAGTTCACGAACCCAACAAGATTCTCACTATTAACTAAAGTACATTTATGTAAGAGGAGCTGTGGTTTGTATCAGTTTCATAAGCAGAGTTGAAATATACATCATCCATATGAGTAGGAAACACAGTTCTTTTTTTCGGGGCATGCTCATATTTCTTGCTGTACTTTAGACTCTGGAAAGCAGAGCTTGCTTCTTGCGATAACACAGAGTGTTTTCAGGGATGAGAACTCTGGTCTGAATTTTCCTTCAGAAACAGAGTTAAACCCCATGATCTGTTTCCTCCTACAAGCAAGAGATCATTTCTGTTAAACTCAGTGAATTTTTATGCTCAAATGATTTTTCACAGTTCAGGAAACCATCGCGATTCTCACTATTAACTAAAGAGCATTTATGTAAGAGGTGCTATGGTTTGTATCAGTTTCATAAGCAGAGTTGAACTACATATGGTCCGTATGAGTAGGAAAGACAGTTCTTTTTTTCAGGGCATGCTCATGGTTCTTGCTGTATTGGAGAAGCCGGAAAGAAGAGCTTGCTTCTTGCATTAAAACAGAATGTTTTGCAGGGATGAGAACTCTGGTCTGAATTTGAATTCAGAAATGGAGTCAAAACCCATGATCTGTGTCTTCCTACAAGCAAGAGTTCATTTCTGGTAAACCAAGAGAATTTTCAGCTCAAATGACTTTACACAGTTCTAGAACCCAATGCGATAATCACTATTAACTAAAGAGCATATATGTAAGAGGAGCTGTGGTCTGTATCATTTCATAAGCAGAGTTGAACTACAAATGGTCCGTATCAGTAGGAAACACAGTTCTTTTTTTCTGGGCATGCTCATGGTTCTTACTCTTTTGGAGACACTGCAAAGAAAAGTTTGATTCTTGCATTAAAACAAATTTTTTTTCAGGGTTGCGAATTCTGGTCTGAATTTCCCTTCAGAAATGGAGTTAAATCCCAGGATCTGTGTCTTCCTACAAGAAAGAGTTCATTTCAGGTAAACCCAGTGAATTTTGGGCTCAAATGGTTTTTCACAGTTCACGAACCCAACGCGATTCTCACTATTAACTAAAGAGGATTTATGTAAGAAGAGCTGTGGTTTGAATCAGTTTCATAAGCAGAGTTGAACTACATATGGTCCGTATGAGTAGGAAAGAACAGTTTTTTTTTCAGGGCATGCTCATGGTTCTTGCTGTATTGGAAACGCTGGAAAGAAGAGCTTGCTTCTTGCATTAAAACAGAGTGTGTTTCATGGATGAGAAATCTGGTCTGAATTTCCCTTCACAAACGGAGTTAAACACCATGATCTGTGTCTTCCTACAAGCAAGAGTTCATTTCTCGTAAACCAAGTGAATTTTCAGCTCAAATGACTTTACACAGTTCTAGACCCCAACACGATAATCACTATTAACTAAAGAGCATTTATGTAAGAGGAGCTGTGGTCTGTATCATTTCAGAAGCAGAGTTGATCTACATATGGTCTGTATGAGTAGGAAACACAGTTCTTTTTTTTTCTGGGCATGCTCATGGTTCTTGCTGTATTTTAGACTCTGGAAAGAAGAGCTTGCTTCTTCGTTAAAACTGAGTGTGTTTCAGGGATGAGAACTCTGGTCTGAATTTGCCTTCAGAAACGGAGTTAAACCCCAGGATCTGTGTCTTCCTACGAGCAATAGTTCATTTCTGGTAAACCCAGTGAATTTTTAGCTGAAATGATTTTTCGCACATCATGAACCCAACACGATTCTCACTATTAACAAAAGAGCATTTATGTAAGAGGAGCTGTGGTTTGTATCAGTTTCATATGCAGAGATGAACTACATATGGTCTGTATGGGTAGGAAACACAGTTCTTTTTTTCTGGGCATGCTGATGGTTCTTGCTGTATTTAAGACTCTGGAAAGAAGAGCTTGCTTCTTGCGTTAAAACACAGTGTGTTTCAGGGTTGAGAACTCTGATCTGAATTTCCCTTCTGAAATGTTGTTAAACCCCTGGATCTGTATCTTCCTACAAGCAAGAGTTCATTTCTGGTTAACCCAGTGAATTTTGGGTTCAAATGATTTTTCGCAGTTCACAAACCCAACACGATTCTCACTATTAACTAAAGAGGATTTATGTAAGAAGAGCTGTGGTTTGAATCAGTTTCATAAGCAGAGTTGAACTACATATGGTCTGCATGAGTAGGAAACACACTTCTTTTTTTCTGGGAATGCTCATGTTTCTTACTGTATTGGAGACGCTGGAAGAAGAGGATGATTCTTGCCTTAAAACAGAATTTTTTTCACGGAGGAGAACTCTGCTGTCAATTTGCCTTCAGAAACGGAGTTAAACCCAGGATCAGTGTCTTCCTACAAGCAAGAGTTCATTTCTGGTAAACCCAGTGAATTTCGGGCTCAAATGATTTTTCGCAGTTCACGAACCAACATGAATCTCACTATTAATTAAAGAGCATTTATGTAAAGGAGCTGTGGTTTGAATCAGTTTCATAAGCAGAGTTGAACTACATATGGTCTGTATGAGTAGGAAACACAGTTCTTTTTTTCTGGGAATGCTCATGTTTCTTACTGTATTTGAGACACTGGATAGAAGAGCTTGCTTCTTGTGTTAAAACAGTGTGTGTTTCAGGGATGAGAATTCTGGTCTGAATTTCGCTTCAGAAACAGATTTATACCCCAGTATCTTTGTCTAACTATAAAAAAGAGTTCTTTTTTGGTAAACCGTGGGAATTTTGGGCTCAAATGATTTTTCGCAGTTCACGAACCCAACGCTATTCTCACTATTAACTAAGGAGCATTTATGTAAGAGGAGGTGTGGTGTGTATCAGTTTCATATTCAGAGTTGAACTACATATGGTCCGTATGAATAGGAAACACAGTTCTTTTTTTCTTGGCATGCTCATGGTTTTTACTATGTGGGAGATGCTGGAAAGAAGAGGATGATTCTTGCCTTAAAACCGTGTTTTTTTCAGGGTTGGGAACTCTGGTCTGAATTTGCCTTCAGAAACGGAGTTAAACCCCAGGATCTGTGTCTTCTTACAAGCAATAGTTCATTTCTGGTAAACCCAGTGAATTTTGGGCTGAAATGATTTTTTGCACATCATGAACCCAACACGATTCTCACTATTAACAAAAGAGCATTTATGTAAGTGGACCTGTGGTTTGTATCAGTTTCATAAGCAGAGATGAACTACATATGGTCTGTATGTGTAGGAAACACAGTTCTTTTTTTCTGGGCATGCTCATGGTTCTTGCTGTATTTAAGACTCTAGAAAGAAGAGCTTGCTTCTTGCATTAAAACAGAGTGTGTTTCAGGGATGAGAACTCTGGTCTGAATTTGCCTTCAGAAACAGAGTTAAACCCCAGGGTCAGTGTCTCCCTACAGCAAGAGTTCATTTCTGGTAAACACGGTGAATTTGGGGCTCAAATGATTTTGGGCAGTTCACGAACCCAACAAGATTCTCACTATTAACTAAAGTACATTTATGTAAGAGGAGCTGTGGTTTGTATCAGTTTCATAAGCAGAGTTGAAATATACATCATCCATATGAGTAGGAAACACAGTTCTTTTTTTCGGGGCATGCTCATATTTCTTGCTGTACTTTAGACTCTGGAAAGCAGAGCTTGCTTCTTGCGATAACACAGAGTGTTTTCAGGGATGAGAACTCTGGTCTGAATTTTCCTTCAGAAACAGAGTTAAACCCCATGATCTGTTTCCTCCTACAAGCAAGAGATCATTTCTGTTAAACTCAGTGAATTTTTATGCTCAAATGATTTTTCACAGTTCAGGAAACCATCGCGATTCTCACTATTAACTAAAGAGCATTTATGTAAGAGGTGCTATGGTTTGTATCAGTTTCATAAGCAGAGTTGAACTACATATGGTCCGTATGAGTAGGAAAGACAGTTCTTTTTTTCAGGGCATGCTCATGGTTCTTGCTGTATTGGAGAAGCCAGAAAGAAGAGCTTGCTTCTTGCATTAAAACAGAATGTTTTGCAGGGATGAGAACTCTGGTCTGAATTTGAATTCAGAAACGGAGTCAAAACCCATGATCTGTGTCTTCCTACAAGCAAGAGTTCATTTCTGGTAAACCAAGAGAATTTTCAGCTCAAATGACTTTACACAGTTCTAGAACCCAATGCGATAATCACTATTAACTAAAGAGCATATATGTAAGAGGAGCTGTGGTCTGTATCATTTCATAAGCAGAGTTGAACTACAAATGGTCCGTATCAGTAGGAAACACAGTTCTTTTTTTCTGGGCATGCTCATGGTTCTTACTCTTTTGGAGACACTGCAAAGAAAAGTTTGATTCTTGCATTAAAACAAATTTTTTTTCAGGGTTGCGCATTCTGGTCTGAATTTCCCTTCAGAAACGGAGTTAAATCCCAGGATCTGTGTCTTCCTACAAGAAAGAGTTCATTTCAGGTAAACCCAGTGAATTTTGGGCTCAAATGGTTTTTCACAGTTCACGAACCCAACGCGATTCTCACTATTAACTAAAGAGGATTTATGTAAGAAGAGCTGTGGTTTGAATCAGTTTCATAGGCAGAGTTGAACTACATATGGTCTGCATGAGTAGGAAACACACTTCTTTTTTTCTTGGAATGCTCATGTTTCTTACTGTATTGGAGACGCTGGAAAAAGAGGATGATTCTTGCCTTAAAATAGATTTTTTTTCACGGATGAGAACTCTGATCTCAATTTGCCTTCAGAAACGGAGTTAAACCCAGGATCAGTGTCTTCCTACAACAAGAGTTCATTTCAGGTAAACCCAGTGAATTTTGGGCTCAAATGATTTTTTGCAGTTCACGACCCAACATGAATTTCACTATTAATTTAAGAGCATTTATGTAATAGGAGCTGTGGTTTGAATCAGTTTCATAAGCAGAGTTGAACTACATATGGTCCGTATGAGTAGGAAAGAACAGTTTTTTTTTTCAGGGCATGCTCATGGTTCTTGCTGTATTGGAAACGCTGGAAAGAAGAGCTTGCTTCTTGCATTAAAACAGAGTGTGTTTCATGGATGAGAAATCTGGTCTGAATTTCCCTTCACAAACGGAGTTAAACACCATGATCTGTGTCTTCCTACAAGCAAGAGTTCATTTCTCGTAAACCAAGTGAATTTTCAGCTCAAATGACTTTACACAGTTCTAGACCCCAACACGATAATCACTATTAACTAAAGAGCATTTATGTAAGAGGAGCTGTGGTCTGTATCATTTCAGAAGCAGAGTTGATCTACATATGGTCTGTATGAGTAGGAAACACAGTTCTTTTTTTTTCTGGGCATGCTCATGGTTCTTGCTGTATTTTAGACTCTGGAAAGAAGAGCTTGCTTCTTCGTTAAAACTGAGTGTGTTTCAGGGATGAGAACTCTGGTCTGAATTTGCCTTCAGAAACGGAGTTAAACCCCAGGATCTGTGTCTTCCTACGAGCAATAGTTCATTTCTGGTAAACCCAGTGAATTTTTAGCTGAAATGATTTTTCGCACATCATGAACCCAACACGATTCTCACTATTAACAAAAGAGCATTTATGTAAGAGGAGCTGTGGTTTGTATCAGTTTCATATGCAGAGATGAACTACATATGGTCTGTATGGGTAGGAAACACAGTTCTTTTTTTCTGGGCATGCTGATGGTTCTTGCTGTATTTAAGACTCTGGAAAGAAGAGCTTGCTTCTTGCGTTAAAACACAGTGTGTTTCAGGGTTGAGAACTCTGATCTGAATTTCCCTTCTGAAATGTTGTTAAACCCCTGGATCTGTATCTTCCTACAAGCAAGAGTTCATTTCTGGTTAACCCAGTGAATTTTGGGTTCAAATGATTTTTCGCAGTTCACAAACCCAACACGATTCTCACTATTAACTAAAGAGGATTTATGTAAGAAGAGCTGTGGTTTGAATCAGTTTCATAAGCAGAGTTGAACTACATATGGTCTGCATGAGTAGGAAACACACTTCTTTTTTTCTGGGAATGCTCATGTTTCTTACTGTATTGGAGACGCTGGAAGAAGAGGATGATTCTTGCCTTAAAACAGAATTTTTTTCACGGAGGAGAACTCTGCTGTCAATTTGCCTTCAGAAACGGAGTTAAACCCAGGATCAGTGTCTTCCTACAAGCAAGAGTTCATTTCTGGTAAACCCAGTGAATTTCGGGCTCAAATGATTTTTCGCAGTTCACGAACCAACATGAATCTCACTATTAATTAAAGAGCATTTATGTAAAGGAGCTGTGGTTTGAATCAGTTTCATAAGCAGAGTTTAACTACATATGGTCTGTATGAGTAGGAAACACAGTTCTTTTTTTCTGGGAATGCTCATGTTTCTTACTGTATTTGAGACGCTGGATAGAAGAGCTTGCTTCTTGTGTTAAAACAGTGTGTGTTTCAGGGATGAGAATTCTGGTCTGAATTTCGCTTCAGAAACAGATTTATACCCCAGTATCTTTGTCTAACTATAAAAAAGAGTTCTTTTTTGGTAAACCGTGGGAATTTTGGGCTCAAATGATTTTTCGCAGTTCACGAACCCAACGCTATTCTCACTATTAACTAAGGAGCATTTATGTAAGAGGAGGTGTGGTGTGTATCAGTTTCATATTCAGAGTTGAACTACATATGGTCCGTATGAATAGGAAACACAGTTCTTTTTTTCTTGGCATGCTCATGGTTTTTACTATGTGGGAGATGCTGGAAAGAAGAGGATGATTCTTGCCTTAAAACCGTGTTTTTTTCAGGGTTGGGAACTCTGGTCTGAATTTGCCTTCAGAAACGGAGTTAAACCCCAGGATCTGTGTCTTCTTACAAGCAATAGTTCATTTCTGGTAAACCCAGTGAATTTTGGGCTGAAATGATTTTTTGCACATCATGAACCCAACACGATTCTCACTATTAACAAAAGAGCATTTATGTAAGTGGACCTGTGGTTTGTATCAGTTTCATAAGCAGAGATGAACTACATATGGTCTGTATGTGTAGGAAACACAGTTCTTTTTTTCTGGGCATGCTCATGGTTCTTGCTGTATTTAAGACTCTAGAAAGAAGAGCTTGCTTCTTGCATTAAAACAGAGTGTGTTTCAGGGATGAGAACTCTGGTCTGAATTTGCCTTCAGAAACAGAGTTAAACCCCAGGGTCAGTGTCTCCCTACAGCAAGAGTTCATTTCTGGTAAACACGGTGAATTTGGGGCTCAAATGATTTTGGGCAGTTCACGAACCCAACAAGATTCTCACTATTAACTAAAGTACATTTATGTAAGAGGAGCTGTGGTTTGTATCAGTTTCATAAGCAGAGTTGAAATATACATCATCCATATGAGTAGGAAACACAGTTCTTTTTTTCGGGGCATGCTCATATTTCTTGCTGTACTTTAGACTCTGGAAAGCAGAGCTTGCTTCTTGCGATAACACAGAGTGTTTTCAGGGATGAGAACTCTGGTCTGAATTTTCCTTCAGAAACAGAGTTAAACCCCATGATCTGTTTCCTCCTACAAGCAAGAGATCATTTCTGTTAAACTCAGTGAATTTTTATGCTCAAATGATTTTTCACAGTTCAGGAAACCATCGCGATTCTCACTATTAACTAAAGAGCATTTATGTAAGAGGTGCTATGGTTTGTATCAGTTTCATAAGCAGAGTTGAACTACATATGGTCCGTATGAGTAGGAAAGACAGTTCTTTTTTTCAGGGCATGCTCATGGTTCTTGCTGTATTGGAGAAGCCAGAAAGAAGAGCTTGCTTCTTGCATTAAAACAGAATGTTTTGCAGGGATGAGAACTCTGGTCTGAATTTGAATTCAGAAACGGAGTCAAAACCCATGATCTGTGTCTTCCTACAAGCAAGAGTTCATTTCTGGTAAACCAAGAGAATTTTCAGCTCAAATGACTTTACACAGTTCTAGAACCCAATGCGATAATCACTATTAACTAAAGAGCATATATGTAAGAGGAGCTGTGGTCTGTATCATTTCATAAGCAGAGTTGAACTACAAATGGTCCGTATCAGTAGGAAACACAGTTCTTTTTTTCTGGGCATGCTCATGGTTCTTACTCTTTTGGAGACACTGCAAAGAAAAGTTTGATTCTTGCATTAAAACAAATTTTTTTTCAGGGTTGCGCATTCTGGTCTGAATTTCCCTTCAGAAACGGAGTTAAATCCCAGGATCTGTGTCTTCCTACAAGAAAGAGTTCATTTCAGGTAAACCCAGTGAATTTTGGGCTCAAATGGTTTTTCACAGTTCACGAACCCAACGCGATTCTCACTATTAACTAAAGAGGATTTATGTAAGAAGAGCTGTGGTTTGAATCAGTTTCATAGGCAGAGTTGAACTACATATGGTCTGCATGAGTAGGAAACACACTTCTTTTTTTCTTGGAATGCTCATGTTTCTTACTGTATTGGAGACGCTGGAAAAAGAGGATGATTCTTGCCTTAAAATAGATTTTTTTTCACGGATGAGAACTCTGATCTCAATTTGCCTTCAGAAACGGAGTTAAACCCAGGATCAGTGTCTTCCTACAACAAGAGTTCATTTCAGGTAAACCCAGTGAATTTTGGGCTCAAATGATTTTTTGCAGTTCACGACCCAACATGAATTTCACTATTAATTTAAGAGCATTTATGTAATAGGAGCTGTGGTTTGAATCAGTTTCATAAGCAGAGTTGAACTACATATGGTCCGTATGAGTAGGAAAGAACAGTTTTTTTTTTCAGGGCATGCTCATGGTTCTTGCTGTATTGGAAACGCTGGAAAGAAGAGCTTGCTTCTTGCATTAAAACAGAGTGTGTTTCATGGATGAGAAATCTGGTCTGAATTTCCCTTCACAAACGGAGTTAAACACCATGATCTGTGTCTTCCTACAAGCAAGAGTTCATTTCTCCTAAACCAAGTGAATTTTCAGCTCAAATGACTTTACACAGTTCTAGACCCCAACACGATAATCACTATTAACTAAAGAGCATTTATGTAAGAGGAGCTGTGGTCTGTATCATTTCAGAAGCAGAGTTGATCTACATATGGTCTGTATGAGTAGGAAACACAGTTCTTTTTTTTTCTGGGCATGCTCATGGTTCTTGCTGTATTTTAGACTCTGGAAAGAAGAGCTTGCTTCTTCGTTAAAACTGAGTGTGTTTCAGGGATGAGAACTCTGGTCTGAATTTGCCTTCAGAAACGGAGTTAAACCCCAGGATCTGTGTCTTCCTACGAGCAATAGTTCATTTCTGGTAAACCCAGTGAATTTTTAGCTGAAATGATTTTTCGCACATCATGAACCCAACACGATTCTCACTATTAACAAAAGAGCATTTATGTAAGAGGAGCTGTGGTTTGTATCAGTTTCATATGCAGAGATGAACTACATATGGTCTGTATGGGTAGGAAACACAGTTCTTTTTTTCTGGGCATGCTGATGGTTCTTGCTGTATTTAAGACTCTGGAAAGAAGAGCTTGCTTCTTGCGTTAAAACACAGTGTGTTTCAGGGTTGAGAACTCTGATCTGAATTTCCCTTCTGAAATGTTGTTAAACCCCTGGATCTGTATCTTCCTACAAGCAAGAGTTCATTTCTGGTTAACCCAGTGAATTTTGGGTTCAAATGATTTTTCGCAGTTCACAAACCCAACACGATTCTCACTATTAACTAAAGAGGATTTATGTAAGAAGAGCTGTGGTTTGAATCAGTTTCATAAGCAGAGTTGAACTACATATGGTCTGCATGAGTAGGAAACACACTTCTTTTTTTCTGGGAATGCTCATGTTTCTTACTGTATTGGAGACTCTGGAAGAAGAGGATGATTCTTGCCTTAAAACAGAATTTTTTTCACGGAGGAGAACTCTGCTGTCAATTTGCCTTCAGAAACGGAGTTAAACCCAGGATCAGTGTCTTCCTACAAGCAAGAGTTCATTTCTGGTAAACCCAGTGAATTTCGGGCTCAAATGATTTTTCGCAGTTCACGAACCAACATGAATCTCACTATTAATTAAAGAGCATTTATGTAAAGGAGCTGTGGTTTGAATCAGTTTCATAAGCAGAGTTTAACTACATATGGTCTGTATGAGTAGGAAACACAGTTCTTTTTTTCTGGGAATGCTCATGTTTCTTACTGTATTTGAGACGCTGGATAGAAGAGCTTGCTTCTTGTGTTAAAACAGTGTGTGTTTCAGGGATGAGAATTCTGGTCTGAATTTCGCTTCAGAAACAGATTTATACCCCAGTATCTTTGTCTAACTATAAAAAAGAGTTCTTTTTTGGTAAACCGTGGGAATTTTGGGCTCAAATGATTTTTCGCAGTTCACGAACCCAACGCTATTCTCACTATTAACTAAGGAGCATTTATGTAAGAGGAGGTGTGGTGTGTATCAGTTTCATATTCAGAGTTGAACTACATATGGTCCGTATGAATAGGAAACACAGTTCTTTTTTTCTTGGCATGCTCATGGTTTTTACTATGTGGGAGATGCTGGAAAGAAGAGGATGATTCTTGCCTTAAAACCGTGTTTTTTTCAGGGTTGCGAACTCTGGTCTGAATTTGCCTTCAGAAACGGAGTTAAACCCCAGGATCTGTGTCTTCTTACAAGCAATAGTTCATTTCTGGTAAACCCAGTGAATTTTGGGCTGAAATGATTTTTTGCACATCATGAACCCAACACGATTCTCACTATTAACAAAAGAGCATTTATGTAAGTGGACCTGTGGTTTGTATCAGTTTCATAAGCAGAGATGAACTACATATGGTCTGTATGTGTAGGAAACACAGTTCTTTTTTTCTGGGCATGCTCATGGTTCTTGCTGTATTTAAGACTCTAGAAAGAAGAGCTTGCTTCTTGCATTAAAACAGAGTGTGTTTCAGGGATGAGAACTCTGGTCTGAATTTGCCTTCAGAAACAGAGTTAAACCCCAGGGTCAGTGTCTCCCTACAGCAAGAGTTCATTTCTGGTAAACACGGTGAATTTGGGGCTCAAATGATTTTGGGCAGTTCACGAACCCAACAAGATTCTCACTATTAACTAAAGTACATTTATTTAAGAGGAGCTGTGGTTTGTATCAGTTTCATAAGCAGAGTTGAAATATACATCATCCATATGAGTAGGAAACACAGTTCTTTTTTTCGGGGCATGCTCATATTTCTTGCTGTACTTTAGACTCTGGAAAGCAGAGCTTGCTTCTTGCGATAACACAGAGTGTTTTCAGGGATGAGAACTCTGGTCTGAATTTTCCTTCAGAAACAGAGTTAAACCCCATGATCTGTTTCCTCCTACAAGCAAGAGATCATTTCTGTTAAACTCAGTGAATTTTTATGCTCAAATGATTTTTCACAGTTCAGGAAACCATCGCGATTCTCACTATTAACTAAAGAGCATTTATGTAAGAGGTGCTATGGTTTGTATCAGTTTCATAAGCAGAGTTGAACTACATATGGTCCGTATGAGTAGGAAAGACAGTTCTTTTTTTCAGGGCATGCTCATGGTTCTTGCTGTATTGGAGAAGCCGGAAAGAAGAGCTTGCTTCTTGCATTAAAACAGAATGTTTTGCAGGGATGAGAACTCTGGTCTGAATTTGAATTCAGAAATGGAGTCAAAACCCATGATCTGTGTCTTCCTACAAGCAAGAGTTCATTTCTGGTAAACCAAGAGAATTTTCAGCTCAAATGACTTTACACAGTTCTAGAACCCAATGCGATAATCACTATTAACTAAAGAGCATATATGTAAGAGGAGCTGTGGTCTGTATCATTTCATAAGCAGAGTTGAACTACAAATGGTCCGTATCAGTAGGAAACACAGTTCTTTTTTTCTGGGCATGCTCATGGTTCTTACTCTTTTGGAGACACTGCAAAGAAAAGTTTGATTCTTGCATTAAAACAAATTTTTTTTCAGGGTTGCGAATTCTGGTCTGAATTTCCCTTCAGAAACGGAGTTAAATCCCAGGATCTGTGTCTTCCTACAAGAAAGAGTTCATTTCAGGTAAACCCAGTGAATTTTGGGCTCAAATGGTTTTTCACAGTTCACGAACCCAACGCGATTCTCACTATTAACTAAAGAGGATTTATGTAAGAAGAGCTGTGGTTTGAATCAGTTTCATAGGCAGAGTTGAACTACATATGGTCTGCATGAGTAGGAAACACACTTCTTTTTTTCTTGGAATGCTCATGTTTCTTACTGTATTGGAGACGCTGGAAAAAGAGGATGATTCTTGCCTTAAAATAGATTTTTTTTCACGGATGAGAACTCTGATCTCAATTTGCCTTCAGAAATGGAGTTAAACCCAGGATCAGTGTCTTCCTACAACAAGAGTTCATTTCAGGTAAACCCAGTGAATTTTGGGCTCAAATGATTTTTCGCAGTTCACGACCCAACATGAATTTCACTATTAATTTAAGAGCATTTATGTAATAGGAGCTGTGGTTTGAATCAGTTTCATAAGCAGAGTTGAACTACATATGGTCCGTATGAGTAGGAAATAACAGTTTTTTTTTCAGGGCATGCTCATGGTTCTTGCTGTATTGGAAACGCTGGAAAGAAGAGCTTGCTTCTTGCATTAAAACAGAGTGTGTTTCATGGATGAGAAATCTGGTCTGAATTTCCCTTCACAAACGGAGTTAAACACCATGATCTGTGTCTTCCTACAAGCAAGAGTTCATTTCTCGTAAACCAAGTGAATTTTCAGCTCAAATGACTTTACACAGTTCTAGACCCCAACACGATAATCACTATTAACTAAAGAGCATTTATGTAAGAGGAGCTGTGGTCTGTATCATTTCAGAAGCAGAGTTGATCTACATATGGTCTGTATGAGTAGGAAACACAGTTCTTTTTTTTTCTGGGCATGCTCATGGTTCTTGCTGTATTTTAGACTCTGGAAAGAAGAGCTTGCTTCTTCGTTAAAACTGAGTGTGTTTCAGGGATGAGAACTCTGGTCTGAATTTGCCTTCAGAAACGGAGTTAAACCCCAGGATCTGTGTCTTCCTACGAGCAATAGTTCATTTCTGGTAAACCCAGTGAATTTTTAGCTGAAATGATTTTTCGCACATCATGAACCCAACACGATTCTCACTATTAACAAAAGAGCATTTATGTAAGAGGAGCTGTGGTTTGTATCAGTTTCATATGCAGAGATGAACTACATATGGTCTGTATGGGTAGGAAACACAGTTCTTTTTTTCTGGGCATGCTGATGGTTCTTGCTGTATTTAAGACTCTGGAAAGAAGAGCTTGCTTCTTGCGTTAAAACACAGTGTGTTTCAGGGTTGAGAACTCTGATCTGAATTTCCCTTCTGAAATGTTGTTAAACCCCTGGATCTGTATCTTCCTACAAGCAAGAGTTCATTTCTGGTTAACCCAGTGAATTTTGGGTTCAAATGATTTTTCGCAGTTCACAAACCCAACACGATTCTCACTATTAACTAAAGAGGATTTATGTAAGAAGAGCTGTGGTTTGAATCAGTTTCATAAGCAGAGTTGAACTACATATGGTCTGCATGAGTAGGAAACACACGTCTTTTTTTCTGGGAATGCTCATGTTTCTTACTGTATTGGAGACGCTGGAAGAAGAGGATGATTCTTGCCTTAAAACAGAATTTTTTTCACGGAAGAGAACTCTGCTGTCAATTTGCCTTCAGAAACGGAGTTATACCCAGGATCAGTGTCTTCTTACAAGCAAGAGTTCATTTCTGGTAAACCCAGTGAATTTCGGGCTCAAATGATTTTTCGCAGTTCACGAACCAACATGAATCTCACTATTAATTAAAGAGCATTTATGTAAAGGAGCTGTGGTTTGAATCAGTTTCATAAGCAGAGTTGAACTACATATGGTCCGTATGAGTAGGAAAGAACAGTTTTTTTTTTCAGGGCATGCTCATGGTTCTTGCTGTATTGGAGAAGCCGGAAGAAGAGCTTGCTGCTTGCATTAAAACACAGTGTGTTTCATGGATGAGAAATCTGGTCTGAATTTCCCTTCACAAACGGAGTTAAACCCCATGATCTGTGTCTTCCTACAAGCAAGAGTTCATTTCTGGTAAACCAAGTGAATTTTCAGCTCAAATGACTTTACACAGTTCTAGACCCCAACACGATAATCACTATTAACTAAAGAGCATTTATGTAAGAGGAGTTGTGGTCTGTATCATTTCAGAAGCAGAGTTGATCTACATATGGTCTGTATGAGTAGGAAACACAGTTCTTTTTTTTCTGGGAATGCTCATGGTTCTTGCTGTATTTTAGACTCTGGAAAGAAGAGCTTGCTTCTTCGTTAAAACAGAGTGTGTTTCAGGGATGAGAACTCTGGTCTAAATTTCCCTTCCGAAACAGAGTTAAACCCCAGGATCTATGTCTTCCTACAAGCAAGAGTTCTTTTCTTGTAAACCCATTGAATTTTGGGCTGAAATGATTTTTCGCAGTTCACGAACCCAACATGATTCTCACTATTAACTAGAGAGGATTTATGTAAGAGGCGCTGTGGTTTGTATCAGTTTCATAATCAGAGTTGAACTACATATGGTCCGTATGGATAGGAAACACAGTTCTTTTTTTCAGGCCATGCTCATGGTACTTGCTGTATTTTAGACTCTGGAAAGAAGAGCTTGCTTCTTCGTTAAAACAGAGTGTGTTTCAAGGATGAGAACTCTGGTCTGAATTTACCTTCAAAAACGGAGTTATACCCCATGATCTGTGTCTTCCTAAAAGCAAGAGTTCATTTCTGGTAAACCAAGGAAATTTTCAGCTCAAATGACTTTACACAGTTCTAGACCCGAACGCGATAATCACTATTAACTTAAGAGCATTTATGTAAGAGGAGCTGTGGTTAGAATCAGTTTCATAAGCAGAGTTTAACTACATATGGTCTGTATGAGTAGGAAACACAGTTCTTTTTTTCTGGGAATGATCATGTTTCTTACTGTATTTGAGACGCTGGATAGAAGAGCTTGCTTCTTGTGTTAAAACAGTGTGTGTTTCAGGGATGAGAATTCTGGTCTGAATTTCGCTTCAGAAACAGATTTATACCCCACTATCTGTATCTTCCTATAAGCAAGAGTTCTTTTTTGGTAAACCGTGGGAATTTTGGGCTCAAATGATTTTTCGCAGTTCACGAACCCAACGCTATTCTCACTATTAACTAAAGAGCATTTATGTAAGAGGAGCTGTGGTTTGTATCAGTTTCATAAGCAGAGATGAACTACATATGGTCTGTATGGGTAGGAAACACAGTTCTTTTTTTCTTGGCAAGCTCATGGTTTTTACTATGTTGGAGATGCTGGAAAGAAGAGGATGATTCTTGCCTTAAAACAGAGTTTTTTTCAGGGTTGCGAACTCTGGTCTGAATTTGCCTTCAGAACTGAGTTAAACCCCAGGATCTGTGTCTTCCTACAAGCAATAGTTCATTTCTGGTAAACCCAGTGAATTTTGGGCTGAAATGATTTTTTGCACATCACGAACCCAACACGATTCTCACTATTAACAAAAGAGCATTTATGTAAGAGGACCTGTGGTTTGTATCAGTTTCATAAGCAAAGATGAACTACATATGGTCTGTATGGGTAGGAAACACAGTTCTTTTTTTCTGGGCATGCTCATGGTTCTTGCTGTATTTAAGACTCTGGAAAGAAGAGCTTGCTTCTTGCATTAAAACAGAGTTTGTTTCAGGGATGAGAACTCTGGTCTGAATTTTCCTTCAGAAACAGAGTTAAACCCCAGGGTCAGTGTCTCCCTACAGCAAGAGTTCATTTCTGGTAAACACGGTGATTTTGGGGCTCAAATGATTTTTTGAAGTTCACGAACCCAACAAGATTCTCACTATTAACTAAAGTACATTTATGTAAGAGGAGCTGTGGTTTGTATCAGTTTCATAAGCAGAGTTGAAATATACATCATCCATATGAGTAGGAAACACAGGTCTTTTTTTCGGGGCATGCTCATGTTTCTTGCTGTATTTTAGACTCTGGAATGCAGAGCTTGCTTCTTGCGATAACACAGAGTGTTTTACAGGGATGAGAACTCTGCTCTGAATTTCCCTTTAGAAACAGAGTTAAACCCCATGATCTGTTTCCTCCTACAAGCAAGAGATCATTTCTGTTAAACTCAGTGAATTTTTATGCTCAAATGATTTTTCACAGTTCAGGAAAACAACGCGATTCTCACTATTAACTAAAGAGCATTTATGTAAGAGGTATAATGGTTTGTATCAGTTTCATAAGCAGAGTTGAACTACATATGGTCCGTATGAGTAGGAAAGACAGTTCTTTTTTTCAGGGCATGCTCATGGTTCTT
This sequence comes from Onychomys arenicola, assembly GCA_949786405.1. Taxonomy (NCBI): domain Eukaryota; kingdom Metazoa; phylum Chordata; class Mammalia; order Rodentia; family Cricetidae; genus Onychomys; species Onychomys arenicola. Next base: position 86,680 of record CATKUM010000022.1, on the reverse strand, counting down.
GCTGTATTGGAGAAGCCGGAAAGAAGAGCTTGCTTCTTGCATTAAAACAGAATGTTTTGCAGGGATGAGAACTCTGGTCTGAATTTGAATTCAGAAACGGAGTTAAACCCCATGATCTGTGTCTTCCTACAAGCAAGTGTTCATTTCTGGTAAACCAAGAGAATTTTCAGCTCAAATGAGTTTACACAGTTCTAGAACCCAATGCGATAATCACTATTAACTAAAGAGCATATATGTAAGAGGAGCTGTGTTCTGTATCATTTCATAAGCAGAGTTGAACTACAAATGGTCCGTATCAGTAGGAAACACAGTTCTTTTTTTCTGGGCATGCTCATGGTTCTTACTCTTTTGGAGACGCTGCAAAGAAAAGTTTGATTCTTGCATTAAAACAAATTTTTTTTCAGGGTTGCGAATTCTGGTCTGAATTTCCCTTCAGAAACGGAGTTAAATCCCAGGATCTGTGTCTTCCTACAAGAAATAGTTCATTTCAGGTAAACCCAGTGAATTTTGGGCTCAAATGGTTTTTCACAGTTCACGAAACCAACGCGATTCTCACTATTAACTAAATAGGATTTATGTAAGAAGAGTTGTGGTTTGAATCAGTTTCATAGGCAGAGTTGAACTACATATGGTCTGTATGAGTAGGAAACACAGTTATCTTTTGCTGGGCATGCTCATGGTTCTTGCTGTATTATAGAATCTGGAAAGAAGAGCTTGCTTCTTGCATTAAAACAGGGTGTGTTTCATGGATGAGAACTCTGGTCTGAATTTCCCTTCACAAACGGAGTTAAACCCCAGTATCTGTGTCTTCCTACCTTCAAGAGTTCATTTCTGGCAAACCAAGTGAATTTTCGGCTCAAATGATTTTACAAAGTTCTAGAACCCAACCGATTATCACTATTAACTAAAGAGCATTTATGTAAGAGGAGCTGTAGTCTGCATCATTTCATAAGCAGAGTTGAACTACATATGGTCCGTATGAATAGGAAACGCAGTTCTTTTTTTCTGGGCATGCTCATGGTTCTTGCTGTATTGAAGAAGATGGATTGAAGAGGATGATTCTTGCCTTAAAACCGAGTTTTTTTCAGGGTTGAGAATGGTGGTTGAATTTATCTTCAGAAATGGAGTTAAACCCCAGGATCTGTGTCTTCCTACTAGCAAGAGTTCATTTCAGGAAAACCCATTGAATTTTGTGCGCAAATGTTTTTTCCCAGTACAGAAACCCAACGCGATTCTCACTATTAACTAAAGTGGTATCATGTAAGAGGAGCTGTGGTTTGAATCAGTTTCATAAGCAGAGTTTAACTACATATGGTCTCTATGAGTAGGAAACACAGTTCTTTTTTTCTGGGAATGCTCTTGTTTCTTACTGTATTTGAGACGCTGGATAGAAGAGCTTGCTTCTTGTGTTAAAACAGTGTGTGTTTCAGGGATGAGAATTCTGGTCTGAATTTCGCTTCAGAAACGGAGTTAAACCCCAGGATCTGTGTCTTCCTACAAGCAAGAGTTCATTTCTGGAAAACCCAGTGAACTTTGGGCTCAAATGATTTTTCACAGTTCACGAACCCTATGCTATTCTCACTATTAACTAAAGAGGATTTATGTTAAAGGAGCTCTGGTTTGTATCAGTTTCATAACCAGAGTTGAACTATATATGGTCCGTATGAGTAGGAAACACAGTTCTTTTTTTCTTGGCATGCTCATGGTTCTTACTATATTGGAGATGCTGGAAAGAAGACCTTGCTTCTTGCATTAAAACAGGCTGTGTTTCATGGGTGAGAACTCTGGTCTGAATTTCCCTTCACAAACGGAGTTAAACCCCAGGATCAGAGTCTTCCTACAAGTAAGAGTTCATTTCTGGTATACACAGTGAGTTTTGGGCTCAAATGATATTTTTCGCAGTTCACAACCCCAACACGATTCTCACTATTAACTAAAGAGCATTTATGTAAGAGGATCTGTGGTTTGTATCAGTTTCATAAGCAGGGTTGAACTACTTATGGTCCGTATGAGTCGGAAACACAGTTCTTTTTTTCAGGGCATGCTCATGGTTCTGGCTGTATTTTAGACTCTGGAAAGAAGAGCTTCCTTCTTGCATTAAAACAGAGTGTGTTTCAGAGATGAGAACTCTGTTCTGAATTTCCCTTCAGAAACGGAGTTAAATGCCAGGATCTGTGTTGTCCCTCAAGTAGGAGTTCATTTCTGGTAATCAAACTGAATTTTGGGCTCAAATGATTTTACACAGTACACCAACAGAAAATGATTCTCACTATAAAATAAAGAGACTTTATGTAAGAGGAGCTGTGGTGTGTATCAGTTTCATTAGCAGAGTTGAACTACATATGGTCCGTATGAGTAGGAAACACCGTTCTTTTTTTCTGGGCATGATCATGGTTCTTCCTGTATTGGTGACGCTGGAAAGAAGAGGATGCTTCTTGTCTTAAAACAGAGTGTGTCAGGGATGAGAATTCTCGTCTGAATTTCCCTTCAGAAACGGAGTTAAACCCCAGGATCAGTGTCTTCCTACAAGCAAGAGTTAATTTCTCGTAAACCCAGTGAGTTTTGGGCTCAAATGATTTTTCGCAGTTCACCAACCCAACATGATTCTCACTATTAACTAAAGAGCATTTATGTAAGAGCAGCTGTGGTCTCTTTCAGTTTCATAAGCAGAGTTGAACTACATATGGTCCGTATGAGTAGGAAACAGAGTTCTTTTTTTCCGGGCATGCTCATGCTTCTTACTGTATTGGAGACCCTGGAAAGGAGAGGATGATTCATGCCTTAAAACAGAGTGTTTTTCAGGGATGAGAATTCTGGTCTGAATTTCCCTTCAGAAACGGAGTTAAACCCCATGATCTGTGTCTTACTACAATCAAGAGTTCATTTCTGGTAAACCAGGTGAATTTTGGGCTCAAATTATTTTTCAAAGTTCACGAAGCCAACGCAATTCTCACTATTAACTAAAGAGCATTTATGTAAGAGGAGCTGGGGTTTGTATCAGTTTCATAATCAGAGTTCAACTACATATGCACCATATGAGTAGGAAACCCAGTTCTTTTTTTCTGGGCTTGCTCATGGTTCTTGCTGTATTGGAGATGCTGGAAAGAAGAGCTTGCTTCTTGCGTGAAAACAGAGTGAGTTTCATGGATGAGAACACTGGTCTGAATTTACCTTCAGAAACAAAGGTAAACCACAGGATCTGTGTCTTCCTACAAGCAAGAGTTCATTTCTGTTAAACCAAGTGATTTTGGGCTCAAATGATTTTTCGCAGTTCAGAAACCCATTGTGATTCTCACTATTAACTAAAGAGCATTTATGTAAGAGGAGCTGTGGTTTGTATCAGTTTCATAAGCAGAGTTGAACTGCACATGGGGTGTAAGAGGAGGAAACACAGTTATTTTTTTCTGGGCATTCTCATGATTTTTCCTGTATTGGAGATGCAAGAAAGAAGAGGATGCTTCTTGCGTTAAAACAGGATGTGTTTCATGGATGAGAACACTGGTCTGAATTTCCCTTCAGAATCGGAGTTAAACCCGAGGATCTGTGTCTTCCTACAAGCAAGAGTTCATTTCTGGTAAACCCAGTGAATTTTGGGCTCAAATGATTTTTCCAAGTTCACCAACCTATGGCGATTTTCTCTATTAACTAAAGAGCATTTATTTAAGAGGTGCTGTGGTTTGTATCAGTTTCAGAAGTTGAGTTGATTTACATAAGGTTGTATGAGTGGGAAGCACAGTTCTTTTTTGAGGGAATGCTCATGGTTCTTGCTGTATGGAGACCCTGGAAAGAAGAGCTTGATTCTGGCACTAAAACAGAGTGTGTTTCATGGATGAGAACTCTGGTCTGAATTTCCCTTCAGAAACGGAGTTGAACCCCAGGATCTGTGTCTTCCTACAAGCAAGATTTCATTTCTGGTAAAACGAGTATATTTTCGGCTAAAAAGATTTTACACAGTTCTAGAACACAACGCGATTTTCACTATTAACTAAAGAGCATTTATGTAAGAGGAGCTGGGGTTTGTTTCAGTTTCATAAGCAGAGTTCAACTACATATGGTCCGTATTAGTAGGAAACACAGTTCTTTTTTTCTGGGCATGCTCATGGTTAATGCTGTATGGAGACGCTGGAAAGAAGAGCTTGCTTCTTGCATTAAAACAGGCTGTTTTTCATGGGTGAGAACTCTGGTCTGAATTTCCCTTCACAAACGGAGTTAAACACCAGGATCAGTGTCTTCCTACAAGCAAGAGTTCATTTCTGGTATACCCAGTGAGTTTTGGGCTCAAATGATTTTTCGCAGTTTACCAACCCAACATGATTCTCACTATTAACTAAAGAGCATTTATGGAAGCGGAGCTGTGGTTTGTGTCAGTTTCATGAGCAGAGTTGAACCACATATAGTCCGTATGAGTAGGTAACCCAGTTCTTTTTTTCCGGGCATGCTCATGGTTCTTGCTGTATGGGAGACGCTGGAAAGAAGAGCTTGCTTCTTGCGTTAAAACAGAGTGTGTTTCATGCATGAGAACTCTGGTCTGAATTTCCCTTCAGAAACGGAGTTAACCCCATGATCTGTGTCTTCCTACAAGCAAGAGTTCATTTCTGGTAAACCAAGTGAATTTTTGGCTCAAATGATTCTACACAGTTCTAGAACCCAACGCTATTCTCACTATTAACTAAAGAGCATTTATGTAAGAGGAGGTGTGGTTTGCATCAGTTTCATAAGCAGACTTGAACTACATATGGTCCATATGAATAGGGAACACAGTTCTTTTTTTCAGACCATGCTCATTGTTCTTGCTGTATTTTAGAATCTGGAAAGAAGAACTTTCTTCTTCGTTGAAACAGATTGTGTTTCAGGGATGAGAACTCTGGTCTGAAAATCCCTTCAGAAACGGAGTTATACCCCAGGATCTGTGTCTTCCTACAAGCAAGAGTTCATTTCTGGTTAACCGATTGAATTTTGGGCTCAAATGATTTATTGCAGTTCACGAACCCAATGCTATTCTCACTATTAACTAAAGAGCATTTATGTAAGAGGAGCTGTGGTCTCTTTCAGTTTCATAAGCAGAGTTGAACTACATATGGTCCGTATGAGTAGGAAACACAGTTCTTTTATTCCTGGCATGCTCATGCTTCTTACTGTATTGGAGACCCTGGAAAGGAGAGGATGATTCATGCCTTAAAACAGAGTGTTTTTCAGGGATGAGAATTCTGGTCTGAATTTCCCTTCAGAAACGGAGTTAAACCCCAGGATCTGTGACTTCCTACAAGCAAGTGTTCATTTCTGATAAACCCAGTGAATTTTGGGCTCAAATGATCTTTCGCAGTTCACGAAACCAACATGATTATGACTATTAACTAAAGAGCATTTATGTAAGAGGAGCTGTGGTTTGTATCAGTTTCGTTAGCAAAGTTGAACTACATATGGTCCGTATGAGTAGGAAACACAGTTCTTTTTTTCTGGGCATGATCATGGTTCTTGCTCTATTGGTGACGCTGGAAAGAAGAGGATGCTTCTTGTCTTAAAACAGAGTGTGTTTCAGGGATGAGAACTCTGGTCTGAATTTCCCTTCAGAAACGGAGTTAAACCCCAGGATCAGTGTCTTCCTTCAAGCAAGAGTTAATTTCTCGTATACCCAGTAAGTTTTGGGCTCAAACGATTTTTCGCAGTTCACCAACCCAACATGATTCTCACTATTAACTAAAGAGCATTTATGTAAGTGGAGCTGTGGTTTGTTTCAGTTTCATGAGCAAGTTGAAGTATATATGGTCCGTATGAGTAGGAAGCACAGTTCTTTTTTCTGGGCATGCTCATAGTTCTTGCTGTATTGGAAACGCTGGAAAGAAGAGTTTGCTACTTGCGTTAAAACAGAGTGTGTTTCATGGATGAGAACTCTGGTCTGAATTTCCCTTCAGAAATGGAGTTAAACCCCATGATCTGTGTCTTCCTACAAGCAAGAGTTCATTTCTGGTAAACCTAGTAAATTTTGGGCTCAAATGATTTTTTGCAGTTCACGAGGCAACGCTATTCTCACTATTAACTAAAGAGGATTTATGTAAGAGGAGGTGTGGTTTGTATCAGTTTCATAAGCAGAGTTGAACTACATATGGTCCGTATGAGTAGGAAACACTGTTCTTTTTTTCAGGCCATGCTCATGGTTCTTGCTGTAACTTAGATTCTGGAAAGAAGAGCTTGCTTCTACTTTAAAACAGAGTGTGTTTCACGGATGAGAACTCTGGTCTGAATTACCTTCAGAAACGCAGTTAAACCACAGGATCTGTGTTTTCCTATAAGCAGGAATTCATTTCTGGTTAGCAAAGTGAATTTTGGGCTCAAAAGTTTTTACACAGTACACCAACAGAACATGATTCTCACTATTAACTAAAGAGACTTTATGTAAGAAGAGCTGTGGTTTGTATCAGTTTCGTAAGCAGATTTGAACTCCAAATGGTCCGTATGAGTAGGAAACACATTTCTTTTTTTCAGGGCATGCTCTTGGTTCTTGCTGTATTTTAGAATCTGGAAAGTAGTGCTTTCTTCTTGCGTTAAAGCAGATTGTGTTTCAGTGATGAGAACGCTGGTCTGAATTTTCCTTCACAAACGGAGTTAAACCCCATGATCTCTGTCTTCCTACATGCAAGAGTTCATTTCTGGTAAACCCAGTGAATTTTGGGCTCAAATGATTTTTCGCAGTTCACGAACCCAACGCGATTCTCACTATTAACTAAACAGCATTTATGTATGCGGTGGTGTGGTTTTTATCAGTTTCATAAGCAGAGTTGAACTACATATTGTCCGTATGAGTAGAAAACACATTTCTTTTTTTTCAGGGCATGCAAGAGTTCATTTCTAGTAAACCCAGTGAATTTTGGGCTCAAATGATTTTTCACAGTTCACGAACCTAACATGGTTCTCACTATTAACTAAAGAGCACTTATGTAATAGGAGCTGTGGTCTGCATCATTTTCTTATGCAGAGTTGGACTACACATGGTCAGTATGAGTAATAAACACAGTTCTTTTTTTCTTGGCATTATCATGGTTCTTACTGTATTGGAGAAGCTGGAAAGAAGAGGATGATTCTTGCCTTTAAAAAGAGTGTTTTTCAGGGATGAGAATTCTGGTCTGAATTTCCCTTCAGTAATGGAGTTAAACCACAGGATCTTTGTCTTCCTACAAGCAAGAGTTCATTTCTGGTATACACAGTGAATTTTGGGCTCAAATGATTGTTCACAGTTCATGAACCATATGCTATTCTAACTATTAACTAAAGAGGATTTATGTAAGAGGAGGTGTGGTGTGTATCAGTGTCATAAGCAGAGTTCAACTACATATGGTCCATATGAATAGGAAACACAGTTCTTTTTTTCAGACCATGCTCATGGTTATTGCTGTATTTTAGAATCTGGAAAGAAGAGCTTGCTTCTTGCATTAAAGCAGACTGTGTTTCAGGGATGAGAACGCTGGTCTGAATTTCCCTTCACAAATTGAGTTAAACCCCATGATCTGTTTCTTCCTACAAGCAAGAGTTAATTTCTGGAAAACCCAGTGAATTTTGGGCTCAAATGATTTTTCGCAGTTAACGAACCTAACATGATTCTCACTATAAACTAAAGAGCACTTATGTAAGAGGATGTGTGGTCTGTAAAAGTTTCATAAGCAGAGTTGAACTACATATGGTCCGTATGAATAGGAAACACTGTTCTTTATTTCATACCATGCTCATGGTTCTTGCTGTGTTTTAGACTCTGGAAAGAAGAGCTTGCTTCTTCGTTAAAACGGAGTGTTTTTCAGGGATGAGAACTCTGGTCTGAATTTCCCTTCAGAAACTGAGTTCAACCCAAGTATCTGTGTCTTCCCACAAGCATGAGGTTATTTCTTGTAAACCCAGTGAATTATGGGCTCAAATGATTTTTCGCAGTTCATTAACCCTACGCTATTCTCACTATTAACTAAAGAGGATTTATGTAAGAGGAGCTGTGGTTTGTATCAATTTCATAAGCAGAGTTGAACTACATATGGTCAGTATGAATAGGAAACACAGTTCTTTTTTTCTGGGCATGATCATGGTTCTTGCTGTATTGGTGTCGCTGGAAAGAAGAGGATGCTTCTTGTCTTAAAACAGAGTGTGTTTCGGGGATGAGAACTCTGGTCTGCATTTCCCTTCAGAAACGGAGTTAAACCCCTGGATCTGTGTCTTCCTACAAGCAAGAGTTCATTTCTGGTTACCCCAGTGAATTTTGGGCTCAAATGATTTTTCGCAGTTCACGAACCCACCGCGATTCTCACTATTAACTAAACAGCATTTTTGTATGCGGAGCTGTGGTTTGTATCAGTTTCATAAGCAGAGTTGAACTACATATGGTCCGTATGAGTAGAAAACACATTTCTTTTTTTCAGGGCATGCTCATGGTTCTTGCTGTATTTTAGAATCTGGAAAGAAGAGCTTGCTTCTTGCGTTAAAGCAGATTGTGTTTCAGGGATGAGAACGCTGGTCTGAATTTCCCTTCACAAACGGAGTGAAACCCCAGGATCTGTGTTGATCTACAAGCAGGAGATCATTTCTGGTAAACAAAGTGAATTTTGGGCTCAAAAGATTTTACACAGTACACCAACAGAACATGATTCTCATTATTAACTAATGAGACTTTATGTAAGAGGAGCTGTGGTTTGTATCAGTTTCATAAGCAGAGTTGAACTACATATGGTCCGTATGAATAGGAAACACAGTTCTTTTTTTCAGGGCATGCTCAATGTTCTTGCTGTATTTTAGATTCTGGAAAGAAGAGCTTGCTTAATGTATTAAAACAGAGTGTGTTTCATGGATGAGAACACTGGTCTGAATTTCCCTTCAGAAACGGAGTTAAACCCCAAGATCTGTGCCTTCCTACAAGCAAGAGTTCATATCTATTAAACCCAGTGAATTTCGGGCTCAAATGATTTTCGCAGTTCACAAACCCTAAGCTATTCTCACTATTAACTGAAGAACATTTATGTAAGAGGAGCTATGGTTTGTATCAGTTTCATAAGCAGAGTTGAACTATATATTGACTGTAGGAGAAGGAAACACAGTTCTTTTTTTCTGGGCATGCTCATGTTTCTTACAATATTGGAGACCTTGGAAAGAAGAGGATGATTCTTTCCTTAAAACAGAGTGTTTTTCAGGGATGAGAACTCTGGTCTGAATTTGCGTTCAGAAACGGAGTTAAACCCCAGGATCAGTGTCTTCCTACAAGCAAGTGTTCAGTTCTGGTAAACCCAGTGAATTTTGGGCTCAAATGATTTTTCGCATTTCACGCACCATATGTTATTCTCACTACTAACTAAAGAGGATTTATGTAAGAGGAGCTGTGGTTTGTATCAGTTTAATAAGCAGAGTTGAACTACATAAGGTCTGTAGGAGAAGGAAACACAGTTCTTTTTTTCTGTGCATGCTCATGGTTCTTGCTGTATTGGAGACGCTGGAATGAAGTGCTTGCTTCCTGCCTTAAAACAGAGTGTTTTTCAGGGTTGAGAATTCTGGTCTGAATTTGTCTTCAGAAATGGAGTTAAACCCCAGGATCTGTGTCTTCCTACAATAAGAGTGCATTTCTGGTAAACCGAGTGAATTTTTGCCTCAAATGATTTTTTGCAGTTCACGAACCCTACGCATTTCTCACTATTAACTAAAGAGGATTTATGTAAGAGGAGCTGTGGTTTTTATCAGTTTCATAAGCACAGTTGAACGACATATTTTCCGTCTGAGTAGGAAACACAGTTTTATTTTTCAGGCATGCTCTTGGTTCTTGCTGTATTTTAGACCTTAGAATGAAGAGCTTGCTTCTTGCTTTAAAACAGAGTGTGTTTCAGGGATGAGAACTCTGGTCTGAATTTGTCTTCAGAAAGGGAGTTAAACCCCAGGATCTGTGTCTTCCTACAAGCAAGAGTTCATTTCTGGTAAACCAAGTGAATTTTTGGCTCAAATGATTTTCCACAATTCTAGAACACAACGCGATTATCACTGTTAATTAATGAGCATTTATGTAAGAGTAGCTGTGTTGTGTATCAGTTTCATAAGCAGATTTGAACTACATATCGTCCCTATGAGTAGGAAACACCGTTCTTTTTTCTTGTCATGCTTATGGTTCTTACTGTATTGAAGACCCTGGAAAGAAGAGGATGCTCCTTGTCTTAAAATAGAGTGTGTTTAAGGGATGAGAACTCTGGTCTGAATTTCCCTTCAGAAATGGAGTTAAACCCCAGGATCTGTGTCTTCCTACAAGCAAGAGTTCATTTCTGGTTACCCCAGTGAATTTTGGGCTCAAATGATTTTTCGCAGTTCACGAACCCACCGCGATTCTCACTATTAACTAAACAGCATTTTTGTATGCGGAGCTGTGGTTTGTATCAGTTTCATAAGCAGAGTTGAACTACATATGGTCCGTATGAGTAGAAAACACATTTCTTTTTTTCAGGGCATGCTCATGGTTCTTGCTGTATTTTAGAATCTGGAAAGAAGAGCTTGCTTAATGTATTAAAACAGAGTGTGTTTCATGGATGAGAACACTGGTCTGAATTTCCCTTCAGAAACGGAGTTAAACCCCAAGATCTGTGCCTTCCTACAAGCAAGAGTTCATATCTGGTAAACCCAGTGAATTTCGGGCTCAAATGATTTTCGCAGTTCACAAACCCTAAGCTATTCTCACTATTAACTGAAGAACATTTATGTAAGAGGAGCTATGGTTTGTATCAGTTTCATAAGCAGAGTTGAACTATATATTGACTGTAGGAGAAGGAAACACAGTTCTTTTTTTCTGGGCATGCTCATGTTTCTTACAATATTGGAGACCTTGGAAAGAAGAGGATGATTCTTTCCTTAAAACAGAGTGTTTTTCAGGGATGAGAACTCTGGTCTGAATTTGCGTTCAGAAACGGAGTTAAACCCCAGGATCAGTGTCTTCCTACAAGCAAGTGTTCAGTTCTGGTAAACCCAGTGAATTTTGGGCTCAAATGATTTTTCGCATTTCACGCACCATATGTTATTCTCACTACTAACTAAAGAGGATTTATGTAAGAGGAGCTGTGGTTTGTATCAGTTTAATAAGCAGAGTTGAACTACATAAGGTCTGTAGGAGAAGGAAACACAGTTCTTTTTTTCTGTGCATGCTCATGGTTCTTGCTGTATTGGAGACGCTGGAATGAAGTGCTTGCTTCCTGCCTTAAAACAGAGTGTTTTTCAGGGTTGAGAATTCTGGTCTGAATTTGTCTTCAGAAATGGAGTTAAACCCCAGGATCTGTGTCTTCCTACAATAAGAGTGCATTTCTGGTAAACCGAGTGAATTTTTGCCTCAAATGATTTTTTGCAGTTCACGAACCCTACGCATTTCTCACTATTAACTAAAGAGGATTTATGTAAGAGGAGCTGTGGTTTTTATCAGTTTCATAAGCACAGTTGAACGACATATTTTCCGTCTGAGTAGGAAACACAGTTTTATTTTTCAGGCATGCTCTTGGTTCTTGCTGTATTTTAGACCTTAGAATGAAGAGCTTGCTTCTTGCTTTAAAACAGAGTGTGTTTCAGGGATGAGAACTCTGGTCTGAATTTGTCTTCAGAAAGGGAGTTAAACCCCAGGATCTGTGTCTTCCTACAAGCAAGAGTTCATTTCTGGTAAACCAAGTGAATTTTTGGCTCAAATGATTTTCCACAATTCTAGAACACAACGCGATTATCACTGTTAATTAATGAGCATTTATGTAAGAGTAGCTGTGTTGTGTATCAGTTTCATAAGCAGATTTGAACTACATATCGTCCCTATGAGTAGGAAACACCGTTCTTTTTTCTTGTCATGCTTATGGTTCTTACTGTATTGAAGACCCTGGAAAGAAGAGGATGCTCCTTGTCTTAAAATAGAGTGTGTTTAAGGGATGAGAACTCTGGTCTGAATTTCCCTTCAGAAATGGAGTTAAACCCCAGGATCTGTGTCTTCCTACAAGCAAGAGTTCATTTCTGGTTACCCCAGTGAATTTTGGGCTCAAATGATTTTTCGCAGTTCACGAACCCACCGCGATTCTCACTATTAACTAAACAGCATTTTTGTATGCGGAGCTGTGGTTTGTATCAGTTTCATAAGCAGAGTTGAACTACATATGGTCCGTATGAGTAGAAAACACATTTCTTTTTTTCAGGGCATGCTCATGGTTCTTGCTGTATTTTAGAATCTGGAAAGAAGAGCTTGCTTAATGTATTAAAACAGAGTGTGTTTCATGGATGAGAACACTGGTCTGAATTTCCCTTCAGAAACGGAGTTAAACCCCAAGATCTGTGCCTTCCTACAAGCAAGAGTTCATATCTGGTAAACACAGTGAATTTCGGGCTCAAATGATTTTCGCAGTTCACAAACCCTAAGCTATTCTCACTATTAACTGAAGAACATTTATGTAAGAGGAGCTATGGTTTGTATCAGTTTCATAAGCAGAGTTGAACTATATATTGACTGTAGGAGAAGGAAACACAGTTCTTTTTTTCTGGGCATGCTTATGTTTCTTACAATATTGGAGACCTTGGAAAGAAGAGGATGATTCTTTCCTTAAAACAGAGTGTTTTTCAGGGATGAGAACTCTGGTCTGAATTTGCGTTCAGAAACGGAGTTAAACCCCAGCATCAGTGTCTTCCTACAAGCAAGAGTTCAGTTCTGGTAAACCCAGTGAATTTTGGGCTCAAATGATTTTTCGCATTTCACGCACCATATGTTATTCTCACTACTAACTAAAGAGGATTTATGTAAGAGGAGCTGTGGTTTGTATCAGTTTAATAAGCAGAGTTGAACTACATAAGGTCTGTAGGAGAAGGAAACACAGTTCTTTTTTTCTGTGCATGCTCATGGTTCTTGCTGTATTGGAGACGCTGGAATGAAGTGCTTGCTTCCTGCCTTAAAACAGAGTGTTTTTCAGGGTTGAGAATTCTGGTCTGAATTTGTCTTCAGAAACGGAGTTCAACCCCAGGATCTGTGTCTTCCTACAAGCAAGAGTTCATTTCTGGTTACCCCAGTGAATTTTGGGCTCAAATGATTTTTCGCAGTTCACGAACCCAACGCGATTGTCACTAGTAACTAAACAGCATTTTTGTATGCGGAGCTGTGGTTTGTATCAGTTTCATAAGCAGAGTTGAACTACATATAGTCCGTATGAGTAGAAAACACATTTCTTTTTTTCAGGGCATGCTCATGGTTCTTGCTGTATTTTAGAATCTGGAAAGAAGAGCTTGCTTCTTGCGTTAAAGCAGATTGTGTTTCAGGGATGAGAACGCTGGTCTGAATTTCCCTTCACAAACGGAGTTAAACCCCAGGATCTGTGTTGATCTACAAGCAGGAGATCATTTCTGGTAAACCCAGTGAATTTTGGCCTCAAATGATTTTACACAGTACACCAACAGAACATGATTCTCACTAATAACTAATGAGACTTTATGTAAGAGGAGCTGTGGTTTGTATCAGTTTCATAAGCAGAGTTGAACTACATATGGTCCGTATGAATAGGAAACACAGTTCTTTTTTTCAGGGCATGCTCAATGTTCTTGCTGTATTTTAGATTCTGGAAAGAAGAGCTTGCTTAATGTATTAAAACAGAGTGTGTTTCATGGATGAGAACACTGGTCTGAATTTCCCTTCAGAAACGGAGTTAAACCCCAAAATCTGTGCCTTCCTACAAGCAAGAGTTCATATCTGGTAAACCCAGTGAATTTTGGGCTCAAATGATTTTTCGCAGTTCACAAACCCTAAGCTATTCTCACTATTAACTGAAGAACATTTATGTAAGAGGAGCTATGGTTTGTATCAGTTTCATAAGCAGAGTTGAACTATATATTGACTGTAGGAGAAGGAAACACAGTTCTTTTTTTCTGGGCATGCTCATGTTTCTTACAATATTGGAGACCTTGGAAAGAAGAGGATGATTCTTTCCTTAAAACAGAGTGTTTTTCAGGGATGAGAACTCTGGTCTGAATTTGCGTTCAGAAACGGAGTTAAACCCCAGGATCAGTGTCTTCCTACAAGCAAGTGTTCAGTTCTGGTAAACCCAGTGAATTTTGGGCTCAAATGATTTTTCGCATTTCACGCACCATATGTTATTCTCACTACTAACTAAAGAGGATTTATGTAAGAGGAGCTGTGGTTTGTATCAGTTTAATAAGCAGAGTTGAACTACATAAGGTCTGTAGGAGAAGGAAACACAGTTCTTTTTTTCTGTGCATGCTCATGGTTCTTGCTGTATTGGAGACGCTGGAATGAAGTGCTTGCTTCCTGCCTTAAAACAGAGTGTTTTTCAGGGTTGAGAATTCTGGTCTGAATTTGTCTTCAGAAATGGAGTTAAACCCCAGGATCTGTGTCTTCCTACAATAAGAGTGCATTTCTGGTAAACCGAGTGAATTTTTGCCTCAAATGATTTTTTGCAGTTCACGAACCCTACGCATTTCTCACTATTAACTAAAGAGGATTTATGTAAGAGGAGCTGTGGTTTTTATCAGTTTCATAAGCACAGTTGAACGACATATTTTCCGTCTGAGTAGGAAACACAGTTTTATTTTTCAGGCATGCTCTTGGTTCTTGCTGTATTTTAGACCTTAGAATGAAGAGCTTGCTTCTTGCTTTAAAACAGAGTGTGTTTCAGGGATGAGAACTCTGGTCTGAATTTGTCTTCAGAAAGGGAGTTAAACCCCAGGATCTGTGTCTTCCTACAAGCAAGAGTTCATTTCTGGTAAACCAAGTGAATTTTTGGCTCAAATGATTTTCCACAATTCTAGAACACAACGCGATTATCACTGTTAATTAATGAGCATTTATGTAAGAGTAGCTGTGTTGTGTATCAGTTTCATAAGCAGATTTGAACTACATATCGTCCCTATGAGTAGGAAACACCGTTCTTTTTTCTTGTCATGCTTATGGTTCTTACTGTATTGAAGACCCTGGAAAGAAGAGGATGCTCCTTGTCTTAAAATAGAGTGTGTTTAAGGGATGAGAACTCTGGTCTGAATTTCCCTTCAGAAATGGAGTTAAACCCCAGGATCTGTGTCTTCCTACAAGCAAGAGTTCATTTCTGGTTACCCCAGTGAATTTTGGGCTCAAATGATTGTTCGCAGTTCACGAACCCACCGCGATTCTCACTATTAACTAAACAGCATTTTTGTATGCGGAGCTGTGGTTTGTATCAATTTCATAAGCAGAGTTGAACTACATATGGTCCGTATGAGTAGAAAACACATTTCTTTTTTTCAGGGCATGCTCATGGTTCTTGCTGTATTTTAGAATCTGGAAAGAAGAGCTTGCTTAATGTATTAAAACAGAGTGTGTTTCATGGATGAGAACACTGGTCTGAATTTCCCTTCAGAAACGGAGTTAAACCCCAAGATCTGTGCCTTCCTACAAGCAAGAGTTCATATCTGGTAAACACAGTGAATTTCGGGCTCAAATGATTTTCGCAGTTCACAAACCCTAAGCTATTCTCACTATTAACTGAAGAACATTTATGTAAGAGGAGCTATGGTTTGTATCAGTTTCATAAGCAGAGTTGAACTATATATTGACTGTAGGAGAAGGAAACACAGTTCTTTTTTTCTGGGCATGCTCATGTTTCTTACAATATTGGAGACCTTGGAAAGAAGAGGATGATTCTTTCCTTAAAACAGAGTGTTTTTCAGGGATGAGAACTCTGGTCTGAATTTGCGTTCAGAAACGGAGTTAAACCCCAGCATCAGTGTCTTCCTACAAGCAAGAGTTCAGTTCTGGTAAACCCAGTGAATTTTGGGCTCAAATGATTTTTTGCATTTCACGCACCATATGTTATTCTCACTACTAACTAAAGAGGATTTATGTAAGAGGAGCTGTGGTTTGTATCAGTTTAATAAGCAGAGTTGAACTACATAAGGTCTGTAGGAGAAGGAAACACAGTTCTTTTTTTCTGTGCATGCTCATGGTTCTTGCTGTATTGGAGACGCTGGAATGAAGTGCTTGCTTCCTGCCTTAAAACAGAGTGTTTTTCAGGGTTGAGAATTCTGGTCTGAATTTGTCTTCAGAAACGGAGTTCAACCCCAGGATCTGTGTCTTCCTACAAGCAAGAGTTCATTTCTTGTTACCCCAGTGAATTTTGGGCTCAAATGATTTTTCGCAGTTCACGAACCCAACGCGATTGTCACTAGTAACTAAACAGCATTTTTGTATGCGGAGCTGTGGTTTGTATCAGTTTCATAAGCAGAGTTGAACTACATATGGTCCGTATGAGTAGAAAATACATTTCTTTTTTTCAGGGCATGCTCATGGTTCTTGCTGTATTTTAGAATCTGGAAAGAAGAGCTTGCTTCTTGCGTTAAAGCAGATTGTGTTTCAGGGATGAGAACGCTGGTCTGAATTTCCCTTCACAAACGGAGTTAAACCCCAGGATCTGTGTTGATCTACAAGCAGGAGATCATTTCTGGTAAACCCAGTGAATTTTGGCCTCAAATGATTTTACACAGTACACCAACAGAACATGATTCTCACTAATAACTAATGAGACTTTATGTAAGAGGAGCTGTGGTTTGTATCAGTTTCATAAGCAGAGTTGAACTACATATGGTCCGTATGAATAGGAAACACAGTTCTTTTTTTCAGGGCATGCTCAATGTTCTTGCTGTATTTTAGATTCTGGAAAGAAGAGCTTGCTTAATGTATTAAAACAGAGTGTGTTTCATGGATGAGAACACTGGTCTGAATTTCCCTTCAGAAACGGAGTTAAACCCCAAAATCTGTGCCTTCCTACAAGCAAGAGTTCATATCTGGTAAACCCAGTGAATTTTGGGCTCAAATGATTTTTCGCAGTTCACAAACCCTAAGCTATTCTCACTATTAACTGAAGAACATTTATGTAAGAGGAGCTATGGTTTGTATCAGTTTCATAAGCAGAGTTGAACTATATATTGACTGTAGGAGAAGGAAACACAGTTCATTTTTTCTGGACATGCTCATGTTTCTTACAATATTGGAGACCTTGGAAAGAAGAGGATGATTCTTGCCTTATAACAGAGTGTTATTCATGGTTGAGAATTCTGGTCTGAATTTGTCTTCAGAAACGGAGTTAAACCCCAGGATCTGTGTCTTCCTACAATAAGAGTGCATTTCTGGTAAACCGAGTGAATTTTTGCCTCAAATGATTTTTCACAGTTCACAAACCCTATGCATTTCTCACTATTAACTAAAGAGGATTTATGTAAGAGGAGCTGTGGTTTTTATCAGTTTCATAAGCAGAGTTGAACTACATATTTTCCGTCTGAGTAGGAAACACAGTTTTATTTTTCAGGCATGCTCTTAGTTCTTGCTGTATTTTAGACCTTAGAATGAAGAGCTTGCTTCTTGCTTTAAAACAGAGTGTGTTTCAGGGATGAGAACTCTGGTCTGAATTTGTCTTCAGAAACGGAGTTAAACCCCAGCATCAGTGTCTTCCTACAAGCAAGAGTTCAGTTCTGGTAAACCCAGTGAATTTTGGGCTCAAATGATTTTTCGCATTTCAAGAAACATATGTTATTCTCACTACTAACTAAAGAGGATTTATGTAAGAGGAGCTGTGGTTTGTATCAGTTTCATAAGCAGAGTTGAACTACATATGGTCTGTAGGAGAAGGAAACACAGTTCATTTTTTCTGGACATGCTCATGTTTCCTACAATATTGGAGACCTTGGAAAGAAGAGGATGATTCTTGCCTTAAAACAGAGTGTTTTTCAGGGATGAGAACTCTGGTCTGAATTTGCGTTCAGAAAGGGAGTTAAACCCCAGGATCAGTGTCTTCCTACAAGTAAGAGTTCATTTCTGGTAAACCCAGTGATTTTTGGGCTCAAATGACTTTTTGCAGTTCAGGAACCATAGGCTATTCTCACTATTAACTAAAGAGCATTTATGTAAGAGGAGGTGTGATCTGTATCAGTTTCATAAGCAGAGTTGAACTACATATGGTCCGTATGAATAGGAAACAGAGTTCAATTTTTCAGGCCATGCTCATGGTTAATGCTGTATTTTAGACTCTGGAAAGAAGAGCGTGCTTCTTCGTTTAAACAGAGTGTGTTTCAGGGATGAGAACTGTGGTCTGAATTTCCCTGCAGAAAAGGAGTTAAACCCCAGGATCTGTGTCTTCCTACAAGCAAGAGTACATTTCTTAAACCCAGTGAATTTTGGGCACAAATGATTTTTCGCAGGTAAAGAACCCTACGCTATTCTCACTGTTAACCAATGAGGATATATGTAAGAGCAGCTGTGTTTTGGATCAGTTTCGTAAGCAGAGTTGAACTACATATGGTCTGTATGAGTAGGAAACACAGTTCTTTTTTTCTAGGCATGCTCATTTTTCTTACTATATTGGAGAAGCTGGAAAGAAGAGGATGATTCTTGCCCTAAAACAGAGTGTTTTTCAGGGATGAGAACTCTGGTCTGAATTTCCCTGCAGTAACGGAGTTAAGCCCCAGGATCTGTGTCTTCCTACAATAAGAGTGCATTTCTGGTAAACCCAGTGAATTTTGTGCTCAAATTATTTTTCGCAGTTCACGAACCCTACGCTATTCTCACTATTAACTGAAGAGCATTTATTTAAGAGGAGCTGTGGTTTGTATCAGTTTCATAAGCAGAGTTGAACTACATAATTTCTGTATGAGTCGGAAACACAGTTCTATTTTCTATGCATGCTCATGTTTCTTACTATATTGGAGACGCTGGAAAGAAGAGGATGATTCATGCCTTAAAACAGAGTGTTTTTCAGGGATGAGAACTCTGGTCTGAATTTTCCTTCAGAAACGGCGTTAAAACCAAGGATCAGTTTCTTCCTACAAGCAAGAGTTCATTTCTGGTTACCCAGTGAATTTTGGGCTCAAATTATTTTTCCCAGTTCACGAACCCAACGCGATTCTCAGTATTAACTAAAGAGCATTTATGTAACAGTAGCTGTAGTTTGTATCAGTTTCATAAGCAGAGTTGAACTACATATGGTCCATATGAGTAGGAAACACAGATCTTTTTTTCTGCGCATGATCATGGTTCCTGCTGTATTGGAGACGCTGGAAGAAGAGCTTGCTTCCTGCCTTAAAACAGAGTGTTTTTCAGGGTTGAGAACTATGGTCTGAATTTGTCTTCAGAAAAGGAGTTAAACCCCAGGATCAGTGTCTTCCTACAAGAAAGAGTTCACTTCTGGTAAACACAGTGATTTTTGGGCTCAAATGATTTTTTGCAGTTCAGTAACCCTACGCTATTCTCACTATTAACTAAAGAGCATTTATGTAAGAGGAGGTGTGGTCTGTATCACTTTCATAAGCAGAGTTGAACTACATATGGTCCGTATGATTAGGAAACAGAATTCTTTTTTCTAGGCCATGCTCATGGTTATTGCTGTATTTTAGACTTTGGAAAGAAGAGGGTGCTTCATCGTTTAAACAGAGTGTGTTTCAGGGAAGAGAACTCTGGTCTGAATTTCCCTGCAGAAAAGGAGTTAAATCCCAGGATCTGGGTCTTCCTACAAGCAAGAGTACATTTCTGGTTATCCAGTGAATTTTGTTCTCAAATGATTTTTCCCAGTTCACGTACCATATGCTATTCTCACTATTAACTAAAGAGGAATTATGTTAGAGGAGCTGGGGTTTGTATCAGTTTCATAAGCAGAGTTGAACTACATATGGTCCGTATGAGTAGGAAACACAGTTCTTTTATTCTGGGCATGCTCATGGTTCTTGCTGTATTTTAGACTCTGGAAAGAAGAGCTTGCCTCTTCGTTAAAACAGAGTGTGTTTCAAGGATGAGAACTCTAGACTGAATTTCCCTGCAGTAACGGAGTTAAGCCCCAGGATCTGTGTCTTCCTACAATAAGAGTGCATTTCTGGTAAACCCAGTGAATTTTGTGCTCAAATGATTTTTCGCAGTTCACGAACCCTATGCTATTCTCACTATTAACTGAAGAGCTTTTATTTAAGAGGAGCTGTGATTTGTATCAGTTTCATAAGCAGAGTTGAACTACATATTTTCTGTATGAGTCGGAAACACAGTTCTATTTTCTATGAATGCTCATGTTTCTTACTATATTGGAGACGCTGGAAAGAAGAGGATGATTCTGGCCTTAAAACAGAGTGTTTTTCAGGGATGAGAACTCTGGTCTGAATTTTCCTTCAGAAACGGAGTTAAAACCAAGGATCAGTTTCTTCCTACAAGCAAGAGTTCATTTCTGGTTACCCGGTGTATTTGGGCTCAAATGATTTTTCCCAGTTCACGAACCCAACGCGATTCTCACTATTAAATAAAGAGCATTTATGTAAGAGGAGCTGTAGTTTGTATCAGTTTCATAAGCAGAGTTGAACTACATATGGTCCGTATGAGTAGGAAACACAGTTCTTTTTTTCTGCGCATGCTCATGGTTCTTGTTGTATTGGAGACGCTGGAAAGAATAGGATGATACTTGCCTTAAAACAGAGTATTTTTCAGGGATGAGAACTCTGGTCTGAATTTGTCTTCAGAAAAGGAGTTAAACACCAGGATCAGTGTCTTCCTACAAGAAAGAGTTCAGTTCTGGTAAACCCAGTGATTTTTGGGCTCAAATGATTTTTTGCAGTTCAGTAACCCTATGCTATTCTCACTATTAACTAAAGAGCATTTATGTAAGAGGAGGTGTGGTCTGTATCAGTTTCATAAGCAGAGTTGAACTACATATGGTCCGTATGAGTAGGAAACTCAGTTCTTTTTTCCTGGCATGCTCATGGTTCTTGCTGTATTGGAGATGCTGGAAAGAAGAGCTTGCTTCCTGCCATAAAACAGAGTGTTTTTCAGGGTTGAGAATTCTGGTCTGAATTTGTCTTCAGAAACGGAGTTAAACCCCAGGATCTGTGTCTTCCTACAATAAGAGAGCATTTCTGGTAAACCCAGTGAATTTTGGGCTCAAATGATTTTTCCCAGTTCACGAACCCTATGCTATTCTCACTATTAACTAAAGAGGATTTATGTAAGAGGAGCTGTGGTTTGTATCAGTTTCATAAGCAGAGTTGAACTACATATTTTCTGTATGAGTAGGAAACACAGTTCTCTTTTGCTGGTCATGCTCATGGTTCTTGCTGTATTTTAGAATCTTGAAAGAAGAGCCTGCTTCTTGCATTAAAACAGGGTGTGTTTCATGGATGAGAACTCCGATCTGAATTTCCCTTCACAAACGGAGTTAAATCCCAGGATCTGTGTCTTCCTACCAGCAAGAGTTCATTTCTGGCAAACCAAGTGAATTTTTTGCTCAAATGACTTTACACAGTTCTAGAACCCAACACGATTATCACTATTAACTAAAGAGCATTTATGTAAGAGGAGCTGTAGTCTGTATCATTTCATAAGCAGAGTTGAACTACATATGGTCCGTATGAGTAGGAAACACAGTTCTTTTTTTCTGGGCATGCTCATGGTTCTTGCTGTATTGGAGACGCTGGATAGAAAAGGATGATTCTTGACTTAAAACAGAGTTTTTTTCAGGGTTCAGAATTCTGGTTGAATTTACCTTCAGAAATGGAGTTAAACCCAACGATCTGTGTCTTCCTACTAGCAAGAGTTCATTTCAGTAAAACCCAGTGAATTTTGTGCTCAAATGTTTTTTCCCAGTACAGAAACCCAACGCAATTCTCACTATTAACTAAAGAGGAGTTATGTAAGAGGAGCTGTGGTTTGAATCAGTTTCATAAGCAGAGTTTAACTACATATGGTCCGTATGAGTAGGAAACACAGTTCATTTTTTCTGGGAATGCTCATGTTTCTTACTGTATTTGAGACGCTGGATAGAAGAGCTTGCTTCTTGTGTTAAAACAGTGTGTGTTTCAGGGATGAGAATTCTGGACTGAATTTCGCTTCAGAAATGGAGTTAAACCCCAGGATCTGTGTCTTCCTACAAGCAAGAGTTCATTTCTGGTAAACCCAGTGAACTTTGGGCTCAAATGATTTTTCGCAGTTCACGAACCCTACACGATTCTCACTATTAACTAAAGAGCATGTATGTCACAGGAGCTGTGGTTTGTATCAGTTTCATAAGCACAGTTGAACTACATATGGTCTGTACGAGTAGGAAAAACAGGTTTTTTTTTCAGGGCATGCTCATATTTTTTACTATATTGGAGTCGCTGGAAAGAAGAGGATGATTCTTGCATTAAAGCAGTGTGTGTTTCAGGGATGAGAACTCTGGTCTGAATTTCCCTTCAGAAACGGAGTTAAATCCCAGGATCTGTGTCTTCCTACCAGCAAGAATTCATTTCTGTTAAACAAAGAGAATTTTCTGCTCAAATTATTTTACACAGTTCTAGTAACCAACCGTGATTATCACTATTAACTAAAGATCATGTATATAACAGGAGCTGTGGTTTGTATCAGTTTCATAAGCAGAGTTGAACTACATATGGTCCATATGAATAGCAAACACAGTTCTTTTTTTCAGACCATGCTCATGGTTCTTGCTGTATTTTAGACTCTGGAAAGAAGAGCTTGCTTCTTGCAGTAAAACAGGGTGTGTTTCATGGATGAGAACTCTGGTCTGAATTTCCCTTCACAAACGGAGTTAAACCCCAGTATCTGTGTCTTCCTACCAGCAAGAGTTCATTTCTGGCAAACCAAGTGAATTTTCGGCTCAAATGATTTTACAAAGTCCTAGAACCCAACCGATTATCACTATTAACTAAAGAGCATTTATGTAAGAGGAGCTGTAGTCTGTATCATTTCATTAGCAGAGTTGAACTACATATGGTCCGTATGAATAGGAAACACAGTTCTTTTTTTCTGGGCATGCTCATGGTTCTTGCTATATTGAAGAAGATGGATGGAAGAGGATGATTCTTGCCTTAAAACAGAGTTTTTTTCAGGGTTGAGAATTGTGGTTGAATTTATCTTCAGAAATGGAGTTAAACCCCAGGATCTGTGTCTTCCTACTAGCAAGAGTTCACTTCAGGAAAACCCAGTGAATTTTGTGCGCAAATGTTTTTTCCCAGTACAGAAACCCAACGCGATTCTCACTATTAACTAAAGTGGTATTATGTAAGAGGAGCTGTGGTTTGAATCAGTTTCATAAGCAGAGTTTAACTACATATGGTCTGTATGAGTAGGAAACACAGTTCTTTATTTCTGGGAATGCTCATGTTTCTTACTGTATTTGAGATGCTGGATAGAAGAGCTTGCTTCTTGTGTTAAAACAGTGTGTGTTTCAGGGATGAGAACTCTGGTCTGAATTACCTTCAGAAACAGAGTTAAACACCAGGATCTGTGTTGTCCTACAAGCAGGAGATCAGTTCTGGTAAACAAAGTGAATTTTGGGCTCAAAAGTTTTTACACAGTACACCAACAGAACATGATTCTCACTATTAACAAAAGAGACTTTATGTAGGAGGAGCTCTGGTTTGTATCAGTTTCGTAAGCAGAGTTGAACTCTATATGGTCCGTAAGTGTAGGAAATACATTTCTTTTTTTCAGGGCATGCTCATGGTTCTTGCTGTATTTTAGACTCTGGAAAGAAGAGCTTGCTTCTTGTGTTAAAACAGGTTGTTTTTCAGGGATGAGAACTCTGGTCTGAATTTCCCTTCAGTAACGGAGTTAAACCCCATGATCTGTGTCTTACTACAATCAAGAGTTCATTTCTTGTAAACCAGGTGAATTTTGGGCTCAAATTATTTTTCGCAGTTCACGAAGCCAACGCAATTCTCACTATTAACTAAAGAGCATTTATGTAAGAGGAGCTGGGGTTTGTATCAGTTTCATAATCAGAGTTCAACTACATATGCACCATATGAGTAGGAAACTCAGTTCTTTTTTTCTGGGCTTGCTCATGATTCTTGCTGTATTGGAGATGCTGGAAAGAAGAGCTTGCTTCTTGCGTGAAAACAGAGTGAGTTTCATGGATGAGAACACTGGTCTGTATTTACCTCCAGAAAAAAAGATAAACCACAGGATCTGTGTCTTCCTACAAGCAAGAGTTCATTTCTGTTAAACCAAGTGATTTTGGGCTCAAATGATTTTTTGCAGTTCAGAAACCCATCACGATTCTCACTATTAACTAAAGAGCATTTATGTAAGAGGAGCTGTGGTTTGTATCAGTTTCATAAGCAGAGTTGAACTGCATATGGGGTGTAAGAGGAGGAAACACAGTTATTTTTTTCTGGGCATTCTCATGATTTTTCCTGTATTGGAGATGCAAGAAAGAAGAGGATGCTTCTTGCGTTAAAACAGGATGTGTTTCATGGATGAGAACACTGGTCTGATTTTCCCTTCAGAATCGGAGTTAAACCCGAGGATCTGTGTCTTCCTACAAGCAAGAGTTCATTTCTGGTAAACCCAGTGAATTTTGGGCTCAAATGATTTTTCCAAGTTCACCAACCTATGGCGATTTTCTCTATTAACTAAGGAGCATTTATTTAAGAGGTGCTGTGGTTTGTATCAATTTCAGAAGCTGAGTTGATTTACATATGGTCTGTATGAGTGGGAAGCACAGTTCTTTTTTGAGGGAATGCTCATGGTTCTTGCTGTATGGAGACCCTGGAAAGAAGAGCTTGCTTCTGGCATTAAAACAGAGTGTGTTTCATGGATGAGAACTGTGGTCTGAATTTCCCTTCAGAAACGGAGTTGAACCCCAGGATCTGTGTCTTCCTACAAGCAAGATTTCATTTCTGGTAAAACGAGTATATTTTCGGCTAAAATGATTTTACACAGTTCTAGAACACAACGCGATTATCGCTATTAACTAAAGAGCATTTATGTAAGAGGAGCTGTGGTTTGTTTCAGTTTCATAAGCAGAGTTCAACTACATATGGTCCGTATTAGTAGGAAACACAGTTCTTTTTTTCTGGGCATGCTCATGGTTCATGCTGTATTGGAGACGCTGGAAAGAAGACCTTGCTTCTTGCATTAAAACAGGCTGTGTTTCATGGGTGAGAACTCTGGTCTGAATTTGCCTTCACAAACGGAGTTAAACCCCAGGATCAGTGTCTTCCTACAAGCAAGAGTTCATTTCTGGTATACCCAGTGAGTTTTGGGTTCAAATGATTTTTCGCAGTTCACCAACCCAACATGATTCTCACTATTAACTAAAGAGCATTTATGGAAGCAGAGCTGTGGTTTGTATCAGTTTCATGAGCAGAGTTGAACAACATATAGTCCGTATGAGTAGGAAACCCAGTTCTTTTTTTCCGGGCATGCTCATGGTTCTTGCAGTATGGGAGACGCTGGAAAGAAGAGCTTGCTTCTTGCGTTAAAACAGAGTGTGTTTCATGCATGAGAACTCTGGTCTGAATTTCCCTTCTGAAACGGAGTTAACCCCATGATCTGTGTCTTCCTACAAGCAAGAGTTCATTTCTGGTTAACCGATTGAATTTTGGGCTCAAATGATTTATTGCAGTTCACGAACCCAACGCTATTCTCACTATTAACTAAAGAGCATTTATGTAAGATTAGCTGTGGTCTCTTTCAGTTTCATAAGCAGAGTTGAACTACATATGGTCCGTATGAGTAGGAAACACAGTTCTTTTTTTCCTGGCATGCTCATGCTTCTTACTGTATTGG
This sequence comes from Onychomys arenicola, assembly GCA_949786405.1. Taxonomy (NCBI): domain Eukaryota; kingdom Metazoa; phylum Chordata; class Mammalia; order Rodentia; family Cricetidae; genus Onychomys; species Onychomys arenicola. The sequence continues at coordinate 61,146 of CATKUM010000022.1, read as the reverse complement.
AGACCCTGGAAAGGAGAGGATGATTCATGCCTTAAAACAGAGTGTTTTTCAGGGATGAGAATTCTGGTCTGAATTTCCCTTCAAAAACGGAGTTAAACCCCAGGATCTGCGTCTTCCTACAAGCAAGAGTTCATTTCTGGTAAACCCAGGGAATTTTGGGCTCCAATGATATTTCGCAGTTCACGAACCCAACATGATTCTGACTATTAACTAAAGAGCATTTATGTAAGAGGAGCTGTGATTTGTATCAGTTTCATAAGCAGAGTTGAACTACATATGGTCTGTATCAGTTTGGAATCACAGTTCTTTTTTTCTGGGCATGATCATGGTTCTTGCTGTATTAGTGACGCTGGAAAGAAGAGGATGCTTCTTGTCTTAAAACACAGTGTGTTTCAGGGATGAGAACTCTGGTCTGAATTTCCCTTAGAAATGGAGTTAAACCCCAGGATCTGTGTCTTCCTACAAGCAAGAGTTCATTTCTGGTATACCCAGTGAATTTTGCGCTCAAATGATTGTTTGCAGTTCATGAACCCTATTCTATTCTCACTAATAACTAAAGAGGATTTATGTAAGAGGAGCTATGGTTGGTATCAGTTTCATAAGCAGAGTTGAACTACATATGTTCCGTCTGAGTAGGAAGCGCAGTTCTTTTTTCTGGGCATGCTCATAGTTCTTGCTGTATTGGAAAGGATGGAAAGAAGAGCTTGCTTCTTGCGTTAAAACAGAGTGTGTTTCATGGATGAGAACTCTGGTCTGAATTTCCCCTCAGAAATGGAGTTAAACACCATGATCTTTGTCTTCCTACAAGCAAGAGTTCATTTCTGGTAAACCCAGTGAATTTTGGGCTCAAATGATTTTTTGCAGTTCACAAGGCAACGCTATTCTCATTATTAACTAAAGAGGATTTATGTAAGAGGAGGTGTGGTTTGTATCAGTTTCATAAGCAGAGTTGAACTACATATGGTCCGTATGAGTAGGAAGCACAGTTCTTTTTTTTCAGGGCATGCTCATGGTTCTTGCTGTATTTTAGACTCTGGAAAGAAGAGCTTGCTTCTAGACCTAAAACAGATTGTTTTTCAGGGATGAGAACTCTGGTCTGAATTTCCCTTCAGTAACGGAGTTAAACCACAGGGTCTTTGTCTTCCTACAAGCAAGTGTTCATTTCTGGTATACCCAGTGAATTTTGGGCTCAAATGATTGTTCCCAGTTCACGAACCCTATGCTATTCTCATTAATAACTAAAGAGGATTTATGTAAGAGGAGGTGTGGTGTGTATCAGTTTCATAAGCAGAGTTCAACTACATATGGTCCGTATGAATAGGAAACACAGTTCTTTTTTTCAGACCATGCTCATGGTTCTTGCTGTATTTTAGAATCTGGAAAGAAGAGCTTGCTGCTTTTGTTAAAACAGAGTGTGTTTCAGGGATGAGGACTCTGGGCTGAATTTCCCTTCAGAAACGGAGTTAAACCCCAAGATCTGTGTATTCCTACAAGCAATAGTTCATTTCTGTTAAACCAAGTGAATTTTGGGCTCAAATGATTTTTCGCAGTTTACCAACCCAAACCGATTCTCACTATTAACTAAAGAGCATTTATGTAAGCGGAGCTGTGGTCTGTATCATTTCATAAGCAGAGTTGAACTACATATGGTACGTATGAGTAGGAAACACAGTTCTTTTTTTCTGGGAATGATCATGCTTCTTACTGTATTGGAGACCCTGGAAAGAAGAGGATGATTCTTGCCTTAAAACAGAGTGTTTTTCAGAGAAAAGAACTCTGGTCTGAATTTCCCTTCAGAAACTGAGTTAAACCCAAGGATCTGTGACTTCCTATAAGCAAGAGTTCATTTTTGGTATACCCAGTGAATTTTGGGCTCAAATGATTTTTCGCTGTTCACGAACCCTATTCTATTCTCACTATTAACTAAAGAGGATTTATGTAAGAGGAGCTCTGGTTTGTATCAGTTTCATGAGCAGAGTTGAACTATATATGGTCCGTATGAGTAGGAAACACAGTTCTTTTTTCAGGACATGCTCATTGTTCTTGCTGTATTGGAGACGCTGGAAAGAAGACCTTGCTTCTTGCATTAAAACAGGCTGTGTTTCATGGGTGAGAACTCTGGTCTGAATTTCCCTTCACAAACGGAGTTAAACCCCAGGATCAGTTTCTTCCTACAAGCAAGAGTTAATTTCTCATAAACCCAGTGATTTTGGGGCTCAAATGTTTTTTCGCAGTCCACCAACCCAACATGATTCTCACTATTAACTAAAGAGCATTTATGTAATCGGAGCTCTGGTTTGTATCAGTTTCATGAGCAGAGTTGAAGTATATATAGTCCGTATGATTAGGAAACACAGTTCTTTTTTTCCGGGCCTGCTCATGGTACTGGCTGTATTTTAGACTATGGAAAGAAGAGCTTGCTTCTTGCGTTAAAACAGAGTGTGTTTCATGGATGAGAACTCTGGTCTGAATTTCCATTCAGAAACGGAGTTAAACCCCATGATCTGTGTCTTCCTACAAGCAAGAGTTCATTTCTTGTAAACACAGTGAATTTTGGGCTCAAAATATTTTTCGCAGTTCACAAAGCCAACGCTATTTTCACTATTAACTAAAGAGCACTTATGTAAGAGGAGGAGTGGTCTTTATCAGTTTCATAAGCAGAGATGAACTACATATGGTCCGTATGATTAGGAAACTCAGTTCTTTTTTCCTGGCATGCTCATGCTTCTTACTGTATTTGAGACCCTGGAATGGAGAGGATGATTCCTGCCTTAAAACAGAGTGTGTTTCATGCATGAGAACTATGGTCTGAATTTCCCTTCAGATACGGAGTTAACCCCATGATCTGTGTCTTCCTACAAGCAAGAGTTCATTTCTGGTTAACCGATTGAATTTTGGGCTCAAATGATTTATTGCAGTTTACGAACCCAACGCTATTCTCACTATTAACTAAAGAGCATTTATGTAAGAGGAGCTGTGGTCTCTTTCAGTTTCATAAGCAGAGTTGAACTACATATGGTCCGTATGAGTAAGAAACACAGTTCTTTTTTTCCTGGCATGTTCATGCTTCTTATTGTATTGGAGACCCTGGAAAGGAGAGGATGATTCATGCCTTAAAACAGAGTGTTTTTCAGGGATGAGAATTCTGGTCTGAATTTCCCTTCAGAAACGGAGTTAAACCCCAGGATCTGCCTCTTCCTACAAGCAAGAGTTCATTTCTGGTAAACCCAGTGAATTTGGGCTCAAATGATATTTCGCAGTTCACGAACCCAACATGATTCTGACTATTAACTAAAGAGCATTTATGTAAGAGGAGCTGTGGTTTGTATCAGTTTCATAAGCAGAGTTGAACTACATATGGTCTGTAGGAGAAGGAAACACAGTTCTTTATTTCTGTGCATGCTCTTGGTTCTTGCTGTATTGGAGACGCTGGAAAGAAGAGCTTGCTTCCTGCCTTAAAACAGAGTGTTTTGCTTCTTGCGTAAAAACAGAGTGTGTTTCAGGGATGAGAACTCTGGTCTGACTTTGTCTTCAGAAAAGGAGTTAAACCCCAGGATCAGTGTCTTCCTACAAGTAGGAGTTCATTTCTGGTAAACCCAGTGATTTTTGGGCTCAAATGACTTTTCGCAGTTCAGGAACCCTACGCTATTCTCACTATTAACTAAGAGCATTTATGTAAGAGGTGGTGTGGTCTGTATCAGTTTCATAAGCAGAGTTGAACTACATATGGTCCGTATGAATAGGAAACAGAGTTCAATTTTTCAGGCCATGCTCATGGTTAATGCTGTATTTTAGACTCTGGAAAGAAGAGCGTGCTTCTTCGTTTAAACAGAGTGTGTTTCAGTGATGAGAACTGTGGTCTGAATTTCCCTGCAGAAAAGGAGTTAAACCCCAGGATCTGTGTCTTCCTATAAGCAAGAGTACATTTCTAGTAAACCCAGTGAATTTTGGGCTCAAATGATTTTTTGCAGGTAATGAACCCTACACTATTCTCACTATTAACCAATGAGGATATATGTAAGACCAGCTGTGTTTTGGATCAGTTTCGTAAGCAGAGTTGAACTACATATGGTCTGTATGAGTAGGAAACACAGTTCTTTTTTTCTAGGCATGCTCATTTTTCTTACTATATTGGAGAAGCTGGAAAGAAGAGGATGAATCTTGCCCTTAAACAGAGTGTTTTTCAGGGATGAGAACTCTGGTCTGAATTTCCCTGCAGTAACGGAGTTAAGCCCCAGGATCTGTGTCTTCCTACAATAAGAGTGCATTTCTGGTAAACCCAGTGAATTTTGTGCTCAAATTATTTTTCCCAGTTCACGAACCCTACGCTATTCTCACTATTAACTGAAGAGCATTTGTTTAAGAGGAGCTGTGGTTTGTATCAGTTTCATAAGCAGAGATGAACTACATATTTTCTGTATGAGTCGGAAACACAGTTCTATTTTCTATGCATGCTCCTGTTTCTTACTATATTGGAGAGGCTGGAAAGAAGAGGATGATTCTTGCCTTAAAACAGAGTGTTTTTCAGGGATGAGAACTCTGGTCTGAATTTTCCTTCAGAAACGGAGTTAAAACCAAGGATCAGTTTCTTCCTACAAGCAAGAGTTCATTTCTGGTTACCCAGTGAATTTTGGGCACAAATGATTTTTTGCAGTTCACGAACCCAACGCGATTCTCAGTATTAAATAAAGAGCATTTATGTAAGAGGAGCTGTAGTTTGTATCAGTTTCATAAGCAGAGTTGAACTACATTTGGTCCGTATGAGTAGGAAACACAGATCTTTTTTTCTGGGCATGATCATGGTTCTTGCTGTAATGGAGACGCTGGAAAGAAGAGCTTGCTTCCTGCCTTAAAACAGAGTGTTTTTCAGGGTTGAGAACTATGGTCTGAATTTGTCTTCAGAAAAGGAGTTAAACCCCAGGATCAGTGTCTTCCTACAAGAAAGAGTTCAGTTCTGGTAAACACAGTGATTTTTGGGCTCAAATGATTTTTTGCAGTTCAGTAACCCTGCGCTATTCTCACTATTAACTAAAGAGCATTTATGTAAGAGGAGGTGTGGTCTGTATCAGTTTCATAAGCAGAGCTGAACTACATATGGTCCGTATGATTAGGAAACAGAATTCTTTTTTCCAGGCCATGCTCATGGTTATTGCTGTATTTTAGACTCTGGAAAGAAGAGTGTGCTTCATCGTTTAAATAGAGTGTGTTTCAGGGATGAGAACTCTGGTCTCAATTTCCCTGCAGAAAAGGAGTTAAATCCCAGGATCTGTGTCTTCCTACAAGCAAGAGTTCATTTCTGGTAAACCCAGTGAATTTTGTTCTCAAATGATTTTTCCCAGTTCACGAACCCTATGCTGTTCACACTATTAACTAAAGAGGATTTATGTAAGAGGAGCTGTGGTTTGTATCAGTTTCATAATCAGAGTTGAACTACATATGGTCTGTTGGAGAAGTAAACACAGTTCTTTTTTCTGGGCATGCTCATGTTTCTTAGTATATTGGAGACGCTGGAAAGAATAGGATGATTCTTGCCTTAAAACAGAGTGTTTTTCAGGGATGAGACCTCTGGTCTCACTTTGTCTTCAGAAAAGGAGTTAAACCCCAGGATCAGTGTCTTCCTACAAGTAAGAGTTCATTTCTGGTAAACCCAGTGTTTTTTGGGCTCAAATGATTTTTCGCAGTTAACGGACCCTACGCAATTCTCACTATTAAATAAAGAGCATTTATGTAAGAGGAGCTGTAGTTTGTATCAGTTTCATAAGCAGAGTTGAAGTACATATGGTCCGTGTGAGTAGGATACACAGTTCTTTTTTTCTGCGCATGCTCATGGTTCTTGCTGTATTGGAGACGCTGGAAAGAATAGGATGATACTTGCCTTAAAACAGAGTATTTTTCAGGGATGAGAACTCTGGTCTGAATTTGTCTTCAGAAAAGGAGTTAAACCCCAGGATCAGTGTCTTCCTACAAGAAAGAGTTCAGTTCTGGTAAACCCAGTGATTTTTGGGCTCAAATGATTTTTTGCAGTTCAGTAACCCTACGCTATTCTCACTATTAACTAAAGAGCATTTATGTAAGAGGAGGTGTGGTCTGTATCAGTTTCATAAGCAGAGTTGAACTACATATGGTCCCTATGAGTAGGAAACACCGTTCTTTTTTCTTGGCATGCTTATGGTTCTTACTGTATTGAAGACCCTGGAAAGAAGAGGATGCTTCTTGTCTTAAAATAGAGTGTGTTTCAGGGATGAGAACTCTGGTCTGAATTTCCGTTCAGAAACAGAGTTAAACCCCAGGATCTGTGTCTTCCTACCAGCAAGAGTTCATTTCTGATAAACCCAGTGAATTTTGGGCTCAAATGATTTTTTGCAGTTCACGAACCCAACACTATTCTCACTATTAACTAAAGAGGATTTATGTAAGAGGAGTTGTGGTTTGTATCAGTTTCATAAGCAGAGTTGAACTACATATGGTCCGTATGAGTAGGAAACACAGTTCTTTTTTTCAGGCCATTCTCATGGTTCTTGCTGTAACTTAGAATCTGGAAAGAAGATCTTGCTTCTTCTTTAAAACAGAGTGAGTTTCAGGTGTGAGAACTCTGGTCTGAATTTCCCTTCAGAAACAGAGTTAAACCCCAGGATCTGTGTGTTCCTACAAGCAAGAGTTCATTTCTGGTAAACCCAGTGAATTTTTGGCTCAAATGATTTTTCGCAGTTCACAAAACCAACACTATTCTCACTATTAACTAAAGAGGATTTATGAAAGAGGACCTGTGGTTTGTATCAGTTTCTTAAGCAGAGTTGAACTCCATATGGTCCGTATGAGTAGGAAACACAGTTCTTTTTTCTTGGCATGCTTAGGGTTCTTATTGTATTGGAGACCCTGGAAAGAAGAGCATGCTTCTTGTGTTAAAACAGAGTGTGTTTCAGGGATGAGAACTCTGCTCAGAATTTCCCTTCAGAAACAGAGTTAATCCCAAGGATCAGTGTTGTCCTACAAGCAGGAGAGCATTTCTGTTAAACAAAGTGAATTTTGGCCTCAAAAGATTTTACACAGTACACCAACAGAACATGATTCTCACTATTAACTAAAGAGTATTTATGTAAGAGGAGCTGTGGTTTGTATCAGTTTCATAAGCAGAGTTGAACTACATATGGTCCGTATGAGTAGGAAACACAGTTCTTTTTTTCTGGGCATGATCATGGTTCTTGCTGTATTGGTAACGCTGGAAAGAAGAGGATGCTTCTTGTCTTAAAACAGAGTGTGTTTCAGGGATGAGAACTCTGGTCTGAATTTCCCTTCAGAAACGGAGTTAAACCCCAGGATCTGTGTCTTCCTACCACCAAGAGTTCTTTTATGGATACCCCAGTGAATCTTTTGCTCAAATTATTTTTCCCAGTTCACAATCCGAACACGATTATCACTCTTAACAAAAGAGCATTTATGTAAGCAGAGCTGTGGTTTGTATCAGTTTCATAAACAGAGTTGAACTACATATGGTCCATATGAGTAGGAAACACAGTTATTTTTTTTTTTTTGGCATGATCATGGTTCTTACTGTTTTGGAGACCCTGGAAAGAAGAGGATGATTCATGCCTTAAGACAGCGTGTTTTTCAGGGATGAGAACTCTGGTCTGAATTTCCCTTCAGAAATGGAGTTAAACCCCAGGATCTGTGTCTTCCTACAAGCAAGAATTCATTTATGGTTACCCCAGTGAATTTTGGGCTCAAATGATTTTTCCCAGTTCACGATCCCAACGGGATTCTCAATATTAACTGAAGAGCATTTATGTAAGCAGAGCTGTTGTTTGTATCAGTTCCATAAGCAGAGTTGAACTCCATATGGTCCGTAAGAGTCGGAAACACATTTCTTTTTTTCAGGGCATGCTCATGGTTCTTGCTGTATTTTAGACTCTGGAAAGAAGAGCTTTCTACTTGCGATAAAACAGAGTGTGTTTCAGGGATGAGAACTCTGGTCTGAATTTCCGTTCAGAAAGGGAGTTAAACCCCAGGATCTGTGTCTTCCTACAAGCAAGAGTTCATTTCTGGTAAACCAAGTGAATTTTTGGCTCAAATGATTTTCCACAGTTCTAGAACACAACGCGATTATCACTATTAATTAATGAGCATTTATGTAAGAGTAGCTGTGTTGTGTATCAGTTTCATAAGCAGAGTTGAACTACATATCGTCCCTATGAGAAGGAAACACCGTTCTTTTTTCTTGTCATGCTTATGGTTCTTACTGTATTGAAGACCCAGGAAAGAAGAGGATGCTTCTTGTCTTAAAATAGAATGTGTTTCAGGGATAAGAACTCTGGTCTGAATTTCCCTTCAGAAATGGAGTTAAACACCAGGATCTGTGTCTTCCTACAAGCAAGAGTTCATTTCTGGTTACCCCAGTGAATTTTGGGCTCAAATGATTTTTCGCAGTTCACGAACCCACCGCGATTCTCACTATTAACTAAACAGCATTTATGTATGCGGAGCTGTGGTTTGTATCAGTTTCATAAGCAGAGTTGAACTACATATGGTCCGTATGAGTAGAAAACACATTTCTTTTTTTCAGGGCATGCTCATGGTTCTTGCTGTATTTTAGAATCTGGAAAGAAGAGCTTGCTCCTTGCGTTAAAGCAGATTGTGTTTCAGGGATGAGAACGCTGGTCTGAATTTCCCTTCACAAACGGAGTTAAACCCCAGGATCTGTGTTGATCTACAAGCAGGAGATCATTTCTGGTAAACAAAGTGAATTTTGGGCTCAAAAGATTTTACACAGTACACCAACAGAACATGATTCTCATTATTAACTAATGAGACTTTATGTAAGAGGAGCTGTGGTTTGTATCAGTTTCATAAGCAGAGTTGAACTACATATGGTCCATATGAATAGGAAACACAGTTCTTTTTTTCAGGGCATTCTCAATGTTCTTGCTGTATTTTAGATTCTGGAAAGAAGAGCTTGCTTAATGTATTAAAACAGAGTGTGTTTCATGGATGAGAACACTGGTCTGAATTTCCCTTCAGAAACGGAATTAAACCCCAAGATCTGTGCCTTCCTACAAGCAAGAGTTCATATCTGGTAAACCCAGTGAATTTCGGGCTCAAATGATTTTCGCAGTTCACAAACCCTAAGCTATTCTCACTATTAACTGAAGAACATTTATGTAAGAGTAGCTATGGTTTGTATCAGTTTCATAAGCAGAGTTGAACTATATATTGACTGTAGGAGAAGGAAACACAGTTCTTTTTTTCTGGGCATGCTCATGTTTCTTACAATATTGGAGACCTTGGAAAGAAGAGGATGATTCTTTCCTTAAAACAGAGTGTTTTTCAGGGATGAGAACTCTGGTCTGAATTTGCGTTCAGAAACGGAGTTAAACCCCAGGATCAGTGTCTTCCTACAAGCAAGAGTTCAGTTCTGGTAAACCCAGTGAATTTTGGGCTCAAATGATTTTTCGCATTTCACGCACCATATGTTATTCTCACTACTAACTAAAGAGGATTTATGTAAGAGGAGCTGTGGTTTGTATCAGTTTAATAAGCAGAGTTGAACTACATAAGGTCTGTAGGAGAAGGAAACACAGTTCTTTTTTTCTGTGCATGCTCATGGTTCTTGCTGTATTGGAGACGCTGGAATGAAGTGCTTGCTTCCTGCCTTAAAACAGAGTGGTTTTCAGGGTTGAGAATTCTGGTCTGAATTTGTCTTCAGAAACGGAGTTAAACCCCAGGATCTGTGTCTTCCTACAATAAGAGTGCATTTCTGGTAAACCGAGTGAATTTTTGGCTCAAATGATTTTTCGCAGTTCACGAACCCTACGCATTTCTCACTATTAACTAAAGAGGATTTATGTAAGAGGAGCTGTGGTTTTTATCAGTTTCATAAGCAGAGTTGAACTACATATTTTCCGTCTGAGTAGGAAACACAGTTTTATTTTTCAGGCATGCTCTTAGTTCTTGCTGTATTTTAAACCTTAGAATGAAGAGCTTGCATCTTGCTTTAAAACAGAGTGTGTTTCAGGGATGAGAACTCTGGTCTGAATTTGTCTTCAGAAAGGGAGTTAAACCCCAGGATCTGTGTCTTCCTACAAGCAAGAGTTCATTTCTGGCAAACCAAGTGAATTTTTGGCTCAAATGATTTTCCACAATTCTAGAACACAACGCGATTATCACTATTAATTAATGAGCATTTATGTAAGAGTAGCTGAGTTGTGTATCAGTTTCATAAGCAGATTTGAACTACATATCGTCCCTATGAGTAGGAAACACCGTTCTTTTTTCTTGTCATGCTTATGGTTCTTACTGTATTGAAGACCCTGGAAAGAAGAGGATGCTCCTTGTCTTAAAATAGAGTGTGTTTAAGGGATGAGAACTCTGGTCTGAATTTCCCTTCAGAAATGGAGTTAAACCCCAGGATCTGTGTCTTCCTACAAGCAAGAGTTCATTTCTGGTTACCCCAGTGAATTTTGGGCTCAAATGATTTTTCGCAGTTCACGAACCCAACGCGATTGTCACTAGTAACTAAACAGCATTTTTGTATGCGGAGCTGTGGTTTGTATCAGTTTCATAAGCAGAGTTGAACTACATATGGTCCGTATGAGTAGAAAACACATTTCTTTTTTTCAGGGCATGCTCATGGTTCTTGCTGTATTTTAGAATCTGGAAAGAAGAGCTTGCTTCTTGCTTTAAAGCAGATTGTGTTTCAGGGATGAGAACGCTGGTCTGAATTTCCCTTCACAAACGGAGTTAAACCCCAGGATCTGTGTTGATCTACAAGCAGGAGATCATTTCTGGTAAACAAAGTGAATTTTGGGCTCAAAAGATTTTACACAGTACACCAACAGAATATGATTCTCATTATTAACTAATGAGACTTTATGTAAGAGGAGCTGTGGTTTGTATCAGTTTCATAAGCAGAGTTGAACTACATATGGTCCATATGAATAGGAAACACAGTTCTTTTTTTCAGGGCATGCTCAATGTTCTTGCTGTATTTTAGATTCTGGAAAGAAGAGCTTGCTTAATGTATTAAAACAGAGTGTGTTTCATGGATGAGAACACTGGTCTGAATTTCCCTTCAGAAACGGAGTTAAACCCCAAGATCTGTGCCTTCCTACAAGCAAGAGTTCATATCTGGTAAACCCAGTGAATTTCGGGCTCAAATGATTTTCGCAGTTCACAAACCCTAAGCTATTCTCACTATTAACTGAAGAACATTTATGTAAGAGTAGCTATGGTTTGTATCAGTTTCATAAGCAGAGTTGAACTATATATTGACTGTAGGAGAAGGAAACACAGTTCTTTTTTTCTGGGCATGCTCATGTTTCTTACAATATTGGAGACCTTGGAAAGAAGAGGATGATTCTTTCCTTAAAACAGAGTGTTTTTCAGGGATGAGAACTCTGGTCTGAATTTGCGTTCAGAAACGGAGTTAAACCCCAGGATCAGTGTCTTCCTACAAGCAAGAGTTCAGTTCTGGTAAACCCAGTGAATTTTGGGCTCAAATGATTTTTCGCATTTCACGCACCATATGTTATTCTCACTACTAACTAAAGAGGATTTATGTAAGAGGAGCTGTGGTTTGTATCAGTTTAATAAGCAGAGTTGAACTACATAAGGTCTGTAGGAGAAGGAAACACAGTTCTTTTTTTCTGTGCATGCTCATGGTTCTTGCTGTATTGGAGACGCTGGAATGAAGTGCTTGCTTCCTGCCTTAAAACAGAGTGTTTTTCAGGGTTGAGAATTCTGGTCTGAATTTGTCTTCAGAATCGGAGTTAAACCCCAGGATCTGTGTCTTCCAACAATAAGAGTGCATTTCTGGTAAACCGAGTGAATTTTTGGCTCAAATGATTTTTCGCAGTTCACGAACCCTACGCATTTCTCACTATTAACTAAAGAGGATTTATGTAAGAGGAGCTGTGGTTTTTATCAGTTTCATAAGCAGAGTTGAACGACATATTTTCCGTCTCAGTAGGAAACACAGTTTTATTTTTCAGGCATGCTCTTTGTTCTTGCTGTATTTTAGATCTTAGAACGAAGAGCTTGCTTCTTGCTTTAAAACAGAGTGTTTTTCAGGGATGAGAACTCTGGTCTGAATTTGTCTTCAGAAAGGGAGTTAAACCCCAGGATCTGTGTCTTCCTACAAGCAAGAGTTCATTTCTGGTAAACCAAGTGAATTTTTGGCTCAAATGATTTTCCACAATTCTAGAACACAACGCGATTATCACTATTAATTAATGAGCATTTATGTAAGAGTAGCTGTGTTGTGTATCAGTTTCATTAGCAGATTTGAACTATATATCGTCCCTATGAGTAGGAAACACCGTTCTTTTTTCTTGTCATGCTTATGGTTCTTACTGTATTGAAGACCCTGGAAAGAAGAGGATGCTCCTTGTCTTAAAATAGAGTGTGTTTAAGGGATGAGAACTCTGGTCTGAATTTCCCTTCAGAAATGGAGTTAAACCCCAGGATCTGTGTCTTCCTACAAGCAAGAGTTCATTTCTGGTTACCCCAGTGAATTTTGGGCTCAAATGATTTTTCACAGTTCACGAACCCAACGCGATTGTCACTAGTAACTAAACAGCATTTTTGTATGCAGAGCTGTGGTTTGTATCAGTTTCATAAGCAGAGTTGAACTACATATGGTCCGTATGAGTAGAAAACACATTTCTTTTTTTCAGGGCATGCTCATGGTTCTTGCTGTATTTTAGAATCTGGAAAGAAGAGCTTGCTTCTTGCGTTAAAGCAGATTGTGTTTCAGGGATGAGAACGCTGGTCTGAATTTCCCTTCACAAACGGAGTTAAACCCCAGGATCTGTGTTGATCTACAAGCAGAAGATCATTTCTGGTAAACAAAGTGAATTTTGGGCTCAAAGGAATTTACACAGTACACCAACAGAACATGATTCTCACTATTAACTAATGAGACTTTATGTAAGAGGAGCTGTGGTTTGTATCAGTTTCATAAGCAGAGTTGAACTACATATGGTCCGTATGAATAGGAAACACAGTTCTTTTTTTCAGGGCATGCGCAATGTTCTTGCTGTATTTTAGATTCTGGAAAGAAGAGCTTGCTTAATGTATTAAAACAGAGTGTGTTTCATGGATGAGAACACTGGTCTGAATTTCCCTTCAGAAACGGAGTTAAACCCCAAGATCTGTGCCTTCCTACAAGCAAGAGTTCATATCTGGTAAACCCAGTGAATTTTGGGCTCAAATGATTTTTCGCAGTTCACAAACCCAAAGCTATTCTCACTATTAACTGAAGAACATTTATGTAAGAGGAGCTATGGTTTGTATCAGTTTCATAAGCAGAGTTGAACTATATATTGACTGTAGGAGAAGGAAACACAGTTCTTTTTTTCTGGACATGCTCATGTTTCTTACAATATTGGAGACCTTGGAAAGAAGAGGATGATTCTTGCCTTAAAACAGAGTGTTTTTCAGGGATGAGAACTCTGGTCTGAATTTCCCTGCAGAAACGGAGTTAAACCCCAGGATCTAAGTCTTCCTACAAGCAAGAGTTCAGTTCTGGTAAATCCAGTGATTTTTTGGCCCAAATGGTTTTTCACAGTTCAAGATCCCAACATGATTCTCACTATTAACTAAAGAGGATTTATGTAAGAAGAGCTGTGGTTTGTATCAATTTCATAAGCAGAGTTGAACTACATATGGTCCTCATGATTAGGAAACACAGTTGTTTTTTTTTTCTGGGCATGCTCATGTTTCTTACTATATTGGAGACTCAGGAAAGAAAAGCTTGCTTCTTGCGTTAAAACAGACTGTGTTTCAGGGAGGTGAACTCTGGTCTGAATTTCCCTTCAGAAACGGAGTTAAACCCCAGGATCTGTGTCTTCCTACAAGCAAGTGTTCATTTCCTGTAAACAAAGTGAATTTTGGGCTCAAATGAATTTTCGCAGTTCAGGAACCCAAAAATATTCTTACTATTAACTAATGAGAATTTATGTAAGAAGAGCTGCGGTCTGTATCATTTCATAATTAGAGTTGAACTACATATCGTCCTTATGAGTAGGAAACACAGTTCTTTTTTTCTGGGCATGCTCACTGTTCTTACTGTATTGGAGACGCTGGAAAGAAGAGGACGATTCTTGCCTTAAAACACTGTGTTGTTCAGGGATGAGAACTCTGGTCTGAATTTGCCTTCAGAAACGGAGTTAAACCCCAGGATCAACAACCAAGAGGTCATTTCTGGTAAACCCAGGGATTTTATGGCCCAAATGATTTTCGCAGTTCATGAACCCAACATGATTCTCACTGTTAACTAAAGAGCATTTATGTAAGAAGGGCCGTGGTTTGTATCTGTTTCATAAGAAGAGTTGAACTACATATGGTCCGTTTGAGTAGGAAACACAGTTCTTTTTTTCAGGGCATGCTCATGGTTCGTGCTGTATTTTAGAATCTAGAGAGAAGAGCTTGCTTTGTGCGTTAAAACACAGTGTGTTTCAGGGAAGAGAACTCTGGTCTTATTTTCCCTTCAGAAACGGAGTTAAACCCCAGGATCTGTGTCTTCCTACAAGCAAGAGTTCATTTCTGGTAAACCCAGTGATTTTGGGGCTCAAATGATTTTTCATAGTTCACGAACCCAACATGATTCTCACTATTAACTAAAGAGGATTTATGTAAGAGGAGCAGTGGTTTGTATCAGTTTCATAAGCAGAGTTGAATTACATATGGTCCTTATGAGTAGGAAACACAGTTCTTTTTTTCATGGCATTCTCATGGTTCTTGCTCTATTTTTGACTCTGGAAAGAAGAGCTTGCTTCTTGCGTTATAACTTAGTGTGTTTTAGGGATGAGAACTCTGGTCTGAATTTCCCTTCAGAAAAGAAGTTAAACTCCAGGATCTGTGTCTTCCTACAAGCAAGTGTTCATTTTTGGTAAACAAAAAGAATTTTGGGCTCAAAGGTTTTTTCACAGGTCAACAACCCAAACCGATTATCACTATTAACTAAAGAGCATTTATGTAAGAGGAGCTGTGGTTTGTATCACTTTCATAAGCAGAGTTGACCTACATATGATCTGTCTGAGTAGGAAACACAGTTCTTTTTTTCAGGGCATGCTCATGGTTCTTGCTGTATTTTCGACTCTAGAAAGAAGAGCTTGCTTCTTGCGTTAAAACAGAGTGAGTTTCAGGGTTGAGAACTCTGGTCTGAATTTCCCTTCAGAAACGGAGTTAAACCCCAGGATCTGTGTCTTCCTACAAGCAAGTGTTCATTTCTGGTAAACCAAGAGAATTTTCTGCTCAAATGACTTTAGACAGTTCTCGAACCCAACGCGATTATCACTTTTAACTAAAGAGCATTTATGTAAGTGGAGCTGCGGTCTGTATCATTTTGTAAAAAATTTGAACTACATATGGTCCTTATGAGTAGGAAACACAGTTCTTTTTTTCTGGGCATGCTCATGGTTCTTAACGTATTGGAGACGCTGGAAAGAAGAGGATGATTCTTGCCTTAAAACAGAGTGTTTTTCAGGGTTGAGAATTCTGGTCTGAATTTGCCTTCATAAAGGGAGTTAAACCCCAGGATCTGTGTGTTACTACACGCAAGAATTCATTTCTGGTAAACCCAGTGATTTGGGGGCTCAAATGATTTTTCATAGTTCACGAAACCATCATGATTCTCACTATTAATTAAAGAGCATTTATGTAAGAGGATCTGTGGTTTGTATCAGTTTCATAAGAAGAGTTGAACTACATATGGTCCGTATGAGTAGGCAACACAGTTCTTCTTTTCTGGCATGCTCATGGTTCTTACTGTATTGGAGACGCTGGAAACAAGAGGATGATTCTTGCCTTAAAACTGAGTGTTTTTCAGGGTTGAGAACTCTGGTCTGAATTTCCCTTCAGAAACGGAGTTTAACCCCAGGATCTGTGTCTCACTACAAGCAAGTGTTCATTTCTGGTAAACAAAATGAATTTTGGGCTCAAATGATTTTTCACAGATCAGCAACCCAAACCGATTCTCACTATTAACTAAAGAGCATTAATGTAAGAGGAGCTTTGGTTTGTATCAGTTTCATAAGCAGAGTTGAACTACATATGGTCCGTATGAGTATGCAACATAGTACTTCACTTGGTAAACCAAGTGAATTTTGGCTCAAATGATTTTTCGCAGTTCAGGAACCCAACGCTACTTTCTCTATTAACTAAAGAGGATTTATGTAAGAGGAGCTGTGGTTTGTATCAGTTTCATGAGCAGAGTTGAACTACATATGGTCCGTCTGAGTAGGAAACACAGTTCTTTGGTTCAGGGCATGATCATGGTTCTTGCTGTATTTTAGCCTCAGGAAAGTAGAGCTTGCTTCTTGTGGTAAAACAGAGTGTGTTTCATGGATGAGAACACTGGTCTGAATTTCCCTTCAGAAACGGAGTTAAACCCCAGGATCTGTGTCTTCCTACAAGCAAGTTCATTTCTGGTAAACACAGTGATTTTTGGGTTCAAATGATTTTTCGCACTTCAAGAACCCAACATGATTCTCACTATTAACTAAAGAGCATTTATGTAAGAGGAGCCGTGGTTTGTATCAGTTTCATAAGGAGAGTTGAACTACATATGGTCCTTATCGGTAGGAAACACAGTTCTTTTTTTCAGGGCATGCTCATGGTTCTTGCTCTATTTTAGACTCTGGAAAGAAGAGCTTGCTTCTTGCGTTATAAGAGAGTGTGTTTTAGGGATGAGAACTCTGGTCTGAATTTCCCTTCATACACGGAGTTCAACCCCAGGATCTGTGTCTTCCTACAAGCAAGAGTTCAGTTCTGGTAAACCCAGTGATTTTTTTGGCCCAAATGGTTTTTCGCAGTTCAAGAACCCAACATGATTCTCACTATTAACTAAAGACCATTTATGTAAGAGGAGCTGTGGTTTGTATCAGTTTCATAAGCAGAGTTGAACTACATATGATCTGTCTGAGTAGGAAACACAGTTCTTTTTTTCAGGGCATGCTCATGGTTCTTGCTGTATTGGAGACGCTGGAAAGAAGAGGATGATTCTTGCCTTAAAACAGAGTGTTTTTCAGGGTTGAGAACTCAGGTCTGAATTTGTCTTCAGAAACGGAGTTAAACACCAGGATCAGTGTCTTCCTACAAGCAAGAGTTCATTTCTGGTAAACCCAGTGATTTTGGGGCTCAAATGTTTTTTCGCAGTTCACGAACCCAACTTGATTCTCACTATTAACTAAAGTGAATTTATGTAAGAGGGGCTGTGGTTTGTATCAATTTCATAAGCAGAGTTGAACTACATATGGTCTGTATATTCGGAAACACAATTCGTTTTTTCTGGGTATACTCATGTTTCTTACTATATTGGAGACTCAGGAAAGAATAACTTGCTTCTTGCGTTATAACAGAGTGTTTTTCAGGGATGAGAACTCTGCTCTGAATTTACATTCAGAAACCGAGTTAAATCCCAACATCAGTGTCTTCCTACAAGCAAGAGTTCAGTTCTGGTAAACCCAGTGAATTTTGGGCTCAAATGATTTTTCACAGTTCAGGAACCCAACGCTATTCTCACAATGAACTAAAGAGCATTTATTTAAGTGGAGGTGTGGTCTGTATCAGTTTCATAAGCAGAGTTGAACAACATATGGTACGTATGAATAGGAAACACAGTTCTTTTTTTCAGGGCATGCTCATGGTTCTTGCTGTATTTTATATTCTGGAAAGAAGAGCTTGCTTCTTGCATTAAACAGGGTGTGTTTCATGGAGGAGAACTCTGTTCTGAATTTCCCTTCAGAAACGGAGTTAAGCCCCAGGATCTGTGTCTTCCTACAACCAAGAGTTCATTTCTGGTAAACCCAGTGATTTTTGGCCCAAATGATTTTTCGCAGTTCACGAACCCAACATGATTCTCACTATTAACTAAAGAGCATTTATGTAAGAGGAGCTGTGGTTTGTATCAGTTTCATAAGAAGAGTTGAACTACATATGGTCCGTTTGAGTAGGAAACACAGTTATTTTTTTCAGGGCATGCTCATGGTTCTTGCTGTATTTTAGAATCTAGAAAGAAGAGCTTGCTTCTTGCCTTAAAACAGAGTGTGTTTCAGGGAAGAGAACTCTGGTCTGATTTTCCCTTCAGAAAAGGAGTTAAACCTCAGGATCTGTGTCTTCCTACAAGCAAGAGTTCATTTCTGGTAAACAAAGTGAATTTTGGGCTCAAATGTTTTTTCGCAGTTCAGCAACCCAAACTGATTCTCACTATTAACTAAAGAGCATTTATGTAAGAGGATCTGTGGTTTGTATCAGTTTCATAAGAAGAGTTGAACTACATATGGTCCGTCTGTGTAGGAAACACAGTTCATTTTTTCAGGGCATGCTCATGGTTCTTGCTGTATTTTTGACTCTAGAAAGAAGAGCTTGCTTCTTGCGTTAAAACAGAGTGTATTTCAGCGAAGAGAACTCTGGTCTGAATTTCCCTTCAGAAACGGAGTTAAACACCATGATCTTTGTCTTCCTACCAGCAAGAGTTCAGTTCTGGTAAACAAAGTGAATTTTTGTCTCCAATGATTTTTCACAGTTCACGAACCCTACGCTATTCTCACTATTAACTAATGAGAATTTATGTAAGAGTAGCTGTGGTCTGTATCATTTCATAATTATAGTTGAACTACATATGGTCCGTATGAGTAGGAAACACAATTCTTTTTTTCTGGCCATGCTCACGGTTCTTACTGTATTAGAAAGAAAAGGATGATTCTTGCCTTCAAACAGAGTGTTTTTCAGGGTTGAGAAATCTATTCTGAATTTGACTTCATAAACGGAGTTAAACCCCATGATCTGTTTCTTTCTACAGGCAATAGTTCAGTTCCGGTAAACCAAGAGAATTTTCCACTCAAATGACTTTAGACAGTTCTAGAACCCAACGCGATTATCACCTTTAATTAAAGAGCATTTATGTAAGAGGAGCTGCGGTCGGTATCATTTCATAAGCAGAGTTGAACTACATATGGTCCGTATGAGTAGGCAACACAGTTCTTTTTTTCTGGCATGCTCATGGTTCTTACTGTATTGGAGACGCTGGAAAGAAGAGGATGATTCTTGCCTTAAAACAGAGTATTTTTCAGGGTTGAGAATTCTGGTCTGAACTTGCCTTCATAAACGGAGTTAAACCCCAGGATCTGTGTCTTACTACAAGCAAGAGTTCATTTCTGGTAAACCCAGTGATTTGGGGCTCAAATGATTTTTCATAGTTCACGAACCCAACATGATTCTCACTATTAACTAAAGAGGATTTATGTAAGAGGAGCAGTGGTTTGTATCAGTTTCATAAGCAGAGTTGAACTACATATGGTCCTTATGAGTAGGAAACACAGTTCTTATTTTCAGGGCATTCTCAGGTTCTTGCTCTATTTTAGACTCTAGAAAGAAGAGCTTGCTTCTTGCGTTAAAACAGAGTGTGTTTCAGGGAAGAGAACTCTGGTCTGAATTTCCCTTCAGAAACGGAGTTAAACACCATGATCTTTGTCTTCCTACCAGCAAGAATTCATTTCTGGTAAACAAAGTGAATATTTGTCTCAAATGATTTTTCGCAGTTCACGAACCCTACGCTATTCTCACTATTAACTAATGAGAATTTATGTAAGAGGAGCGGCGGTCTGTATCATTTCATAATTAGAGTTGAACTACATATGGTCCATATGAGTAGGAAACACAATTCTTTTTTTCTGTGCATGCTCACGGTTCTTACTGTATTGGAAAGAAGAGGATGATTCTTGCCTTAAAACAGAGTGTGTTTCAGGGTTGAGAAATCTGGTCTGAATTTGCCTTCATAAACGGAGTTAAACCCCATGATCTGTTTCTTTCTACAAGCAATAGTTCAGTTCCAGTAAACCAAGAGAATTTTCCACTCAAATGAGTTTAGACAGTTCTAGATCCCAACGCGATTATTTCCTTTAATAAAAGAGCATTTATGTAAGAGGCGCTGTGGTCGGTATCATTTCATAAGCAGAGTTGAACTACATATGGTCCATATGAGTAGGCAACACAGTTCTTCTTTTCTGGCATGCTCATGGTTCTTACTGTATTGGAGACGCTGGAAACAAGAGGATGATTCTTGCCTTAAAACTGAGTGTTTTTCAGGGTTGAGAACTCTGGTCTGAATTTCCCTTCAGAAACGGAGTTTAACCCCAGGATCTGTGTCTCACTACAAGCAAGTGTTCATTTCTGGTAAACAAAATGAATTTTGGGCTCAAATGATTTTTCACAGATCAGCAACCCAAACCGATTCTCACTATTAACTAAAGAGCATTAATGTAAGAGGAGCTTTGGTTTGTATCAGTTTCATAAGCAGAGTTGAACTACATATGGTCCGTATGAGTAGGAAACATAGTTCTTTTTTTCTGGGAATGCTCATGTTTCTTACTATATTGGAGACACTGGAAAGAAGAGGATGATTCTTGCCTTAAAACAGAGTGTTTTTCAGGGATGAGAACTCTGGTCTGAATTTCCCAGCAGAAACGGAGTTAAACCCCAGGATCTGTGTCTTCCTACAAGCAAGAGTTCAGTTCTGGTAAACCCAGTGATTTTTTTGGCCCAAATGGTTTTTCGCAGTTCAAGAACCCAACATGATTCTCACTATTAACTAAAGACCATTTATGTAAGAGGAGCTGTGGTTTGTATCAGTTTCATAAGCAGAGTTGAACTACATATGATCTGTCTGAGTAGGAAACACAGTTCTTTTTTTCAGGGCATGCTCATGGTTCTTGCTGTATTGGAGACGCTGGAAAGAAGAGGATGATTCTTGCCTTAAAACAGAGTGTTTTTCAGGGTTGAGAACTCAGGTCTGAATTTGTCTTCAGAAACGGAGTTAAACACCAGGATCAGTGTCTTCCTACAAGCAAGAGTTCATTTCTGGTAAACCCAGTGATTTTGGGGCTCAAATGTTTTTTCGCAGTTCACGAACCCAACTTGATTCTCACTATTAACTAAAGTGAATTTATGTAAGAGGGGCTGTGGTTTGTATCAATTTCATAAGCAGAGTTGAACTACATATGGTCTGTATATTCGGAAACACAATTCGTTTTTTCTGGGTATACTCATGTTTCTTACTATATTGGAGACTCAGGAAAGAATAACTTGCTTCTTGCGTTATAACAGAGTGTTTTTCAGGGATGAGAACTCTGCTCTGAATTTACATTCAGAAACCGAGTTAAATCCCAACATCAGTGTCTTCCTACAAGCAAGAGTTCAGTTCTGGTAAACCCAGTGAATTTTGGGCTCAAATGATTTTTCACAGTTCAGGAACCCAACGCTATTCTCACAATGAACTAAAGAGCATTTATTTAAGTGGAGGTGTGGTCTGTATCAGTTTCATAAGCAGAGTTGAACAACATATGGTACGTATGAATAGGAAACACAGTTCTTTTTTTCAGGGCATGCTCATGGTTCTTGCTGTATTTTATATTCTGGAAAGAAGAGCTTGCTTCTTGCATTAAACAGGGTGTGTTTCATGGAGGAGAACTCTGTTCTGAATTTCCCTTCAGAAACGGAGTTAAGCCCCAGGATCTGTGTCTTCCTACAACCAAGAGTTCATTTCTGGTAAACCCAGTGATTTTTGGCCCAAATGATTTTTCGCAGTTCACGAACCCAACATGATTCTCACTATTAACTAAAGAGCATTTATGTAAGAGGAGCCGTGGTTTGTATCAGTTTCATAAGAAGAGTTGAACTACATATGGTCCGTTTGAGTAGGAAACACAGTTATTTTTTTCAGGGCATGCTCATGGTTCTTGCTGTATTTTAGAATCTAGAAAGAAGAGCTTGCTTCTTGCATTAAAACAGAGTGTGTTTCAGGGAAGAGAACTCTGGTCTGATTTTCCCTTCAGAAAAGGAGTTAAACCTCAGGATCTGTGTCTTCCTACAAGCAAGAGTTCATTTCTGGTAAACAAAGTGAATTTTGGGCTCAAATGTTTTTTCGCAGTTCAGCAACCCAAACTGATTCTCACTATTAACTAAAGAGCATTTATGTAAGAGGATCTGTGGTTTGTATCAGTTTCATAAGAAGAGTTGAACTACATATGGTCCGTCTGTGTAGGAAACACAGTTCATTTTTTCAGGGCATGCTCATGGTTCTTGCTGTATTTTTGACTCTAGAAAGAAGAGCTTGCTTCTTGCGTTAAAACAGAGTGTATTTCAGGGAAGAGAACTCTGGTCTGAATTTCCCTTCAGAAACGGAGTTAAACACCATGATCTTTGTCTTCCTACCAGCAAGAGTTCATTTCTGGTAAACAAAGTGAATTTTTGTCTCCAATGATTTTTCACAGTTCACGAACCCTACGCTATTCTCACTATTAACTAATGAGAATTTATGTAAGAGTAGCTGTGGTCTGTATCATTTCATAATTATAGTTGAACTACATATGGTCCGTATGAGTAGGAAACACAATTCTTTTTTTCTGGCCATGCTCACGGTTCTTACTGTATTAGAAAGAAAAGGATGATTCTTGCCTTCAAACAGAGTGTTTTTCAGGGTTGAGAAATCTATTCTGAATTTGACTTCATAAACGGAGTTAAACCCCATGATCTGTTTCTTTCTACAGGCAATAGTTCAGTTCCGGTAAACCAAGAGAATTTTCCACTCAAATGACTTTAGACAGTTCTAGAACCCAACGCGATTATCACCTTTAATTAAAGAGCATTTATGTAAGAGGAGCTGCGGTCGGTATCATTTCATAAGCAGAGTTGAACTACATATGGTCCGTATGAGTAGGCAACACAGTTCTTTTTTTCTGGCATGCTCATGGTTCTTACTGTATTGGAGACGCTGGAAAGAAGAGGATGATTCTTGCCTTAAAACAGAGTATTTTTCAGGGTTGAGAATTCTGGTCTGAACTTGCCTTCATAAACGGAGTTAAACCCCAGGATCTGTGTCTTACTACAAGCAAGAGTTCATTTCTGGTAAACCCAGTGATTTGGGGCTCAAATGATTTTTCATAGTTCACGAACCCAACATGATTCTCACTATTAACTAAAGAGGATTTATGTAAGAGGAGCAGTGGTTTGTATCAGTTTCATAAGCAGAGTTGAACTACATATGGTCCTTATGAGTAGGAAACACAGTTCTTATTTTCAGGGCATTCTCAGGTTCTTGCTCTATTTTAGACTCTAGAAAGAAGAGCTTGCTTCTTGCGTTAAAACAGAGTGTGTTTCAGGGAAGAGAACTCTGGTCTGAATTTCCCTTCAGAAACGGAGTTAAACACCATGATCTTTGTCTTCCTACCAGCAAGAATTCATTTCTGGTAAACAAAGTGAATATTTGTCTCAAATGATTTTTCGCAGTTCACGAACCCTACGCTATTCTCACTATTAACTAATGAGAATTTATGTAAGAGGAGCGGCGGTCTGTATCATTTCATAATTAGAGTTGAACTACATATGGTCCATATGAGTAGGAAACACAATTCTTTTTTTCTGTGCATGCTCACGGTTCTTACTGTATTGGAAAGAAGAGGATGATTCTTGCCTTAAAACAGAGTGTGTTTCAGGGTTGAGAAATCTGGTCTGAATTTGCCTTCATAAACGGAGTTAAACCCCATGATCTGTTTCTTTCTACAAGCAATAGTTCAGTTCCAGTAAACCAAGAGAATTTTCCACTCAAATGAGTTTAGACAGTTCTAGATCCCAACGCGATTATTTCCTTTAATAAAAGAGCATTTATGTAAGAGGCGCTGTGGTCGGTATCATTTCATAAGCAGAGTTGAACTACATATGGTCCATATGAGTAGGCAACACAGTTCTTCTTTTCTGGCATGCTCATGGTTCTTACTGTATTGGAGACGCTGGAAACAAGAGGATGATTCTTGCCTTAAAACTGAGTGTTTTTCAGGGTTGAGAACTCTGGTCTGAATTTCCCTTCAGAAACGGAGTTTAACCCCAGGATCTGTGTCTCACTACAAGCAAGTGTTCATTTCTGGTAAACAAAATGAATTTTGGGCTCAAATGATTTTTCACAGATCAGCAACCCAAACCGATTCTCACTATTAACTAAAGAGCATTAATGTAAGAGGAGCTTTGGTTTGTATCAGTTTCATAAGCAGAGTTGAACTACATATGGTCCGTATGAGTAGGAAACATAGTTCTTTTTTTCTGGGAATGCTCATGTTTCTTACTATATTGGAGACACTGGAAAGAAGAGGATGATTCTTGCCTTAAAACAGAGTGTTTTTCAGGGATGAGAACTCTGGTCTGAATTTCCCAGCAGAAACGGAGTTAAACCCCAGGATCTGTGTCTTCCTACAAGCAAGAGTTCAGTTCTGGTAAACCCAGTGATTTTTTTGGCCCAAATGGTTTTTCGCAGTTCAAGAACCCAACATGATTCTCACTATTAACTAAAGACCATTTATGTAAGAGGAGCTGTGGTTTGTATCAGTTTCATAAGCAGAGTTGAACTACATATGATCTGTCTGAGTAGGAAACACAGTTCTTTTTTTCAGGGCATGCTCATGGTTCTTGCTGTATTGGAGACGCTGGAAAGAAGAGGATGATTCTTGCCTTAAAACAGAGTGTTTTTCAGGGTTGAGAACTCAGGTCTGAATTTGTCTTCAGAAACGGAGTTAAACACCAGGATCAGTGTCTTCCTACAAGCAAGAGTTCATTTCTGGTAAACCCAGTGATTTTGGGGCTCAAATGTTTTTTCGCAGTTCACGAACCCAACTTGATTCTCACTATTAACTAAAGTGAATTTATGTAAGAGGGGCTGTGGTTTGTATCAATTTCATAAGCAGAGTTGAACTACATATGGTCTGTATATTCGGAAACACAATTCGTTTTTTCTGGGTATACTCATGTTTCTTACTATATTGGAGACTCAGGAAAGAATAACTTGCTTCTTGCGTTATAACAGAGTGTTTTTCAGGGATGAGAACTCTGCTCTGAATTTACATTCAGAAACCGAGTTAAATCCCAACATCAGTGTCTTCCTACAAGCAAGAGTTCAGTTCTGGTAAACCCAGTGAATTTTGGGCTCAAATGATTTTTCACAGTTCAGGAACCCAACGCTATTCTCACAATGAACTAAAGAGCATTTATTTAAGTGGAGGTGTGGTCTGTATCAGTTTCATAAGCAGAGTTGAACAACATATGGTACGTATGAATAGGAAACACAGTTCTTTTTTTCAGGGCATGCTCATGGTTCTTGCTGTATTTTATATTCTGGAAAGAAGAGCTTGCTTCTTGCATTAAACAGGGTGTGTTTCATGGAGGAGAACTCTGTTCTGAATTTCCCTTCAGAAACGGAGTTAAGCCCCAGGATCTGTGTCTTCCTACAACCAAGAGTTCATTTCTGGTAAACCCAGTGATTTTTGGCCCAAATGATTTTTCGCAGTTCACGAACCCAACATGATTCTCACTATTAACTAAAGAGCATTTATGTAAGAGGAGCCGTGGTTTGTATCAGTTTCATAAGAAGAGTTGAACTACATATGGTCCGTTTGAGTAGGAAACACAGTTATTTTTTTCAGGGCATGCTCATGGTTCTTGCTGTATTTTAGAATCTAGAAAGAAGAGCTTGCTTCTTGCGTTAAAACAGAGTGTGTTTCAGGGAAGAGAACTCTGGTCTGATTTTCCCTTCAGAAAAGGAGTTAAACCTCAGGATCTGTGTCTTCCTACAAGCAAGAGTTCATTTCTGGTAAACAAAGTGAATTTTGGGCTCAAATGTTTTTTCGCAGTTCAGCAACCCAAACTGATTCTCACTATTAACTAAAGAGCATTTATGTAAGAGGATCTGTGGTTTGTATCAGTTTCATAAGAAGAGTTGAACTACATATGGTCCGTCTGTGTAGGAAACACAGTTCATTTTTTCAGGGCATGCTCATGGTTCTTGCTGTATTTTTGACTCTAGAAAGAAGAGCTTGCTTCTTGCGTTAAAACAGAGTGTATTTCAGGGAAGAGAACTCTGGTCTGAATTTCCCTTCAGAAACGGAGTTAAACACCATGATCTTTGTCTTCCTACCAGCAAGAGTTCATTTCTGGTAAACAAAGTGAATTTTTGTCTCCAATGATTTTTCACAGTTCACGAACCCTACGCTATTCTCACTATTAACTAATGAGAATTTATGTAAGAGTAGCTGTGGTCTGTATCATTTCATAATTATAGTTGAACTACATATGGTCCGTATGAGTAGGAAACACAATTCTTTTTTTCTGGCCATGCTCACGGTTCTTACTGTATTAGAAAGAAAAGGATGATTCTTGCCTTCAAACAGAGTGTTTTTCAGGGTTGAGAAATCTATTCTGAATTTGACTTCATAAACGGAGTTAAACCCCATGATCTGTTTCTTTCTACAGGCAATAGTTCAGTTCCGGTAAACCAAGAGAATTTTCCACTCAAATGACTTTAGACAGTTCTAGAACCCAACGCGATTATCACCTTTAATTAAAGAGCATTTATGTAAGAGGAGCTGCGGTCGGTATCATTTCATAAGCAGAGTTGAACTACATATGGTCCGTATGAGTAGGCAACACAGTTCTTTTTTTCTGGCATGCTCATGGTTCTTACTGTATTGGAGACGCTGGAAAGAAGAGGATGATTCTTGCCTTAAAACAGAGTATTTTTCAGGGTTGAGAATTCTGGTCTGAACTTGCCTTCATAAACGGAGTTAAACCCCAGGATCTGTGTCTTCCTACAAGAAAGTGCTCATTTCTGGTAAACAAAATGAATTTTGGGCTCAAATGATTTTTCACAGATCAGCAACCCAAACCGATTCTCACTATTAACTAAAGAGCATTAATGTAAGAGGAGCTTTTTTTTGTATCAGTATCATATGCAGGGTTGAACTACATATGGTCCCTATGAGTAGGAAACACAGTTCTTTTTTTCAGGGCATGCTCATGGTTCTTGCTGTATTTTAGACTCTAGAAAGAAGAGCTTGCTTTCTGCGTTAAAACAGAGTATGTTTCAGGGATGAGAACTCTGGTCTGAATTTCCCTTCAGAAACGGCGTTAAAACCCAGGATCTGTGTCTTCCTACAAGCAAGTGTTCATTTCTGGTAAACCAAGAGAATTTTCCGCTCAAATGACTTTAGACAGTTCTAGAACCCAACACGATTATCACTTTTAATTAAAGACCATTTATATAAGAGGAGCTGCGGTCTGTATCATTTCTTAAGCAGAGTTGAACTACATATGGTCCCTATGAATAGGAAAAACAGTTCTTTTTTTCTGGCATGCTCATGGTTCTTACTGTATTGGAGACGCTGGAAAGAATAGGATGATTCTTGCCTTAAAACAGAGTGTTTTTCAGGGTTGAGAGTTCTGGTCTGAATTTGCCTTCATAAACGGAGTTAAACCCCACGATCTGTGTCTTACTACAAGCAAGAGTTCATTTCTGGTAAACCCAGTTATTTTGGGGCTCAAATGATTTTTCATAGTTCACGAACCCAACATGATTCTCACTATTAACTAAAGAGGATTTATGTAAGAGGAGCTGTGGTTTGTATCAATTTCATAAGCAGAGTTGAACTACATATGGTCTGTATGAGTTGGAAACAGTTCATTTTTTCTGGGCATGCTCATGTTTCTTACTATATTGGAGACTCAGGAAAGAAGAGCTTGCTTCTTGCGTTATAACAGAGTGTTTTTCAGGGATGAGAACTCTGGTCTTAATTTACATTCAGAAACTGAGTTAAACCCCTGGATCAGTGTCTTCCTACAAGCAAGAGTTCAGTTCTGGTAAACCCAGTGAATTTTGGGCTCAAATGATTTTTCGCAGTTCACGAACCCTACGCTATTCTCACTATTAACTAAACAGTATTTATATAAGAGGAGCTGTGGTTTGTATCAGTTTCATAAGCAGCGTTGAACTACATATGGTCCATATGAGTAGGAAACACAGTTCTTTTTTTCTGGGCATGCTCATGGTTCTTGGTGTATTTTAGACTCTGGAAAGAAGAGCTTGCTTCTTGCATTAAAGCAGAGTGTGTTTCATGGATGAGAACTCTGGTCTGAATTTTCCTTCAGAAAGGGAGTTAAACCCCATGATCTGTGTCTTCCTACAAGCAAGAGTTCAGTCCTGGTAAACCTAGTGAATTTTGGGCTCAAATGATTTTTCGCAGTTCACGAACCCAACGCTATTGTCACTATTAACTAAAGAGGATTTATGTTAGAGGAGCTGTGGTTTGTATGAGTTTGATAAGCAGAGTTGAACCACATACGGTCTGTATGAGTAGGGAACACTGTTCTTTTTTTCTTTGCATGCTCATGGTTCTTACTGTAATGGAGAAGCTGGAAAGAAGAGGATGATTCTTGCCTTAAAACAGAGTGTTTTTCAGGGTTGTGTAATCTGGTTTATTTGCCTTCAGAAATGGAGTTAAACCCCAGTATCTGTGTCTTCCTACAAGCAAGAGTTAATTTCAGATAAACCCAGTGAATTTTGTGCTCAAATGATTTTTCGCAGTTCAAGAACCCAACGAGATTCTCACTATTAACTAAAGAGGATTTATGTAAGAGGAGCTGTGGTTTGAATCAGTTTCATGAGCAGAGTTTAACTACATATGGTCTGTATGAGTAGGAAACTCAGTTCCTTTTTTCAGGGAATGCTCATGTTTCTTACTGTATTAGAGACGCTGGATAGAAGAGGATGATTCTTGCCTTAAAACAGAGTTTTTTTCAGGGATGAGAACTCTGGTCTGAATTTGCCTTCAGAAATGGAGTAAAACCCCAGGATCTGTGTCTTCCTACAAGCAAGAGTTAATTTCTGGTAAACCCAGTGAATTTTGGGCTGATATGATTTTTCGCATTTCATGAACCCAACTTGATGCTCAGTATTAAGTAAAGAGAATTTATGTAAGAGGAGCTGTTGTTTGTGTCAGTTTCATAAGCAGAGTTGAACTACAGATGGTCCGCATAAGTAGGAAACACAGTTCATTTTTTCAGGGCATGCTCATGGTGCTTGCTGCATTTTAGACTCTGGAAAGAAGAGCTTGCTTCTTGTGTTAAAACAGTGTGTGTTTCAGGGATGAATATTCTGGTCTGAATTTCCCTTCAGATACTGAGTTAAATCGCATGATCTGTGTCTTCCTACAAGCAAGAGTACATTTCTGGTAAACCCAGTGAATTTTGGGCTCAAATCATTTTTCACAGTTCAGGAACCCAACACGATTCTCACTATTAACTAAAGAGCATGTATGTAACTGGAGATGTGGTTTGTATCAGTTTCATAAGCACAGTTGAATTCCATATAGTCCATATGAGTAGGAAAAACAGTTTTTTTTTTTCTGGGCATGCTCATCGTTCTTGCTGTATTTTAGACTCTGGAAAGAAGAGCTTGCTTTTGTATTAAAACAGAGTGTGTTTCAGGGATGAGAACTCTGGTCTGAATTTCCCTTCAGAAACGGAGTTAAACCCCAGGATCTGTGTCAGCCTCCAAGCAAGAGTTCATTTCTGGTAAAGCCAGTGAATTTTCCGCTCAAATGGTTATTTGCAGTTCACGAACCCAACATGATTCTCACTATTAACTAAAGAGCATTTGTGTAAGAGGAGGTGTGGTCTGTATCAGTTTCATAAGCAGAGTTTTACTACATATGGTCCGTATGAGTAGGAAACACAGTTCTTTTACAGGGCATGCTCATGGTTCTTGCTGTATTTTAGACTCTGGAAAGAAGAGCTTGCTTTTTCGTTAAAACAGAGTGTGTTTCAGGGATGAGAACTCTGGTCTGAATTTCCCTTAAGAAATGGAATTGAACCCCAGTATCTGTGTCTTCCTACAAGCAAGAGTTCATTTCTGGTAAAGCCAGTGAATTTTGGGCTCAAATAATTTTTCGTAGTTTTCGAATCCTACGCGATTCTCACTATTAACTAAAGAGCATGTATGTAAGAGGTTCTGTGGTTTGTATCAGTTTCATAAGCACAGTTGAACTACATATAGTCCATATGAGTAGGAAAAACAGTTTTTTTTTTCAGGGCATGCACTTTGTTCTTGCTGTATTTTAGACTCTGGAAAGAAGAGCTTGCTTCTTGCATTAAAGCAGAGTGTGTTTCAGGGATGAGAACTCTGGTCTGAATTTCTCTTCAGAAACAGAGTTAAACCCCAGGACCTCTGTCTTCCTACCGGCAAGAGGTCATTTCTGTTAAACAAAGAGAATTTTCTGCTCAAATGATTTTACACAGTTCTAGAACCCAAGCGTGATTATCACTATTACCAAAGAGCATGTATGTAACAGGAGCTGTGGTTTGTATCAGTTTCATAAGCAGAGTTGAACTACATATGGTCCGTATGAATAGCAAACACAGTTCTTTTTTTCAGACCATGCTCATGGTTCTTGCTCTATTTTAGACTCTGGAAAGAAGAGCTTGCTTCTTCGTTAAAACAGAGTTTGTTTCAGGGATGAGAACTCTGGTCTGAATTTCCCTTCAGAAACGGAGTTAAAGCCCATGATCTGTGTCTTCCTAAAAGCAAGAGTTCATTTCTGGTAAACCTAGTGAATTTTGGGCTCAAATGATTTTTCACAGTTCACAAACCCTACGCGATTCCCACTATTAACTAAAGAGCATGTATGTAACAGGAGCTGTGGTTTGTATCAGTTTCATAAGCACAGTTGAACTACACATGGTGTGTATGAGTAGGTAAAACAATTTTTTTTTCAGAGCATGCTCATGTTTCTTACTATATTGGAGTCGCTGGAAAGAAGAGGATGATACTTGCATTAAAGCAGAGTATGTTTCAGGGATGAGGACTCTGGTCTGAATTTCCCTTCAGAAACGGAGTTAAACCCCAGGATCTGTGTCTTCCTACAAGCAAGTGTTCATTTCTGGTAAACCAAGAGAATTTTCCGCTCAAATGACTTTAGACAGTTCTAGAACCCAACGCGATTATCACTTTTAATTAAAGACCATTTATATAAGAGGAGCTGCGGTCTGTATCATTTCTTAAGCAGAGTTGAACTACATATGGACCCTATGAATAGGAAACATAGTTCTTTTTTTCTGGCATGCTCATGGTTCTTACTGTATTGGAGACGCTGGAAAGAATAGGATGATTCTTGCCTTAAAACAGAGTGTTTTTCAGGGTTGAGAGTTCTGGTCTGAATTTGCCTTCATAAACGGAGTTAAACCCCACGATCTGTGTCTTACTACAAGCAAGAGTTCATTTCTGGTAAACCCAGTTATTTTGGGGCTCAAATGATTTTTCATAGTTCACGAACCCAACATGATTCTCACTATTAACTAAAGAGGATTTATGTAAGAGGAGCTGTGGTTTGTATCAATTTCATAAGCAGAGTTGAACTACATATGGTCTGTATGAGTTGGAAACAGTTCATTTTTTCTGGGCATGCTCATGTTTCTTACTATATTGGAGACTCAGGAAAGAAGAGCTTGCTTCTTGCGTTATAACAGAGTGTTTTTCAGGGATGAGAACTCTGGTCTTAATTTACATTCAGAAACTGAGTTAAACCCCTGGATCAGTGTCTTCCTACAAGCAAGAGTTCAGTTCTGGTAAACCCAGTGAATTTTGGGCTCAAATGATTTTTCGCAGTTCACGAACCCTACGCTATTCTCACTATTAACTAAACAGTATTTATATAAGAGGAGCTGTGGTTTGTATCAGTTTCATAAGCAGCGTTGAACTACATATGGTCCATATGAGTAGGAAACACAGTTCTTTTTTTCTGGGCATGCTCATGGTTCTTGGTGTATTTTAGACTCTGGAAAGAAGAGCTTGCTTCTTGCATTAAAGCAGAGTGTGTTTCATGGATGAGAACTCTGGTCTGAATTTTCCTTCAGAAAGGGAGTTAAACCCCATGATCTGTGTCTTCCTACAAGCAAGAGTTCAGTCCTGGTAAACCTAGTGAATTTTGGGCTCAAATGATTTTTCGCAGTTCACGAACCCAACGCTATTGTCACTATTAACT
This sequence comes from Onychomys arenicola, assembly GCA_949786405.1. NCBI lineage: Eukaryota > Metazoa > Chordata > Mammalia > Rodentia > Cricetidae > Onychomys > Onychomys arenicola. Next base: position 29,299 of record CATKUM010000022.1, on the reverse strand, counting down.
AAAGAGGATTTATGTTAGAGGAGCTGTGGTTTGTATGAGTTTGATAAGCAGAGTTGAACCACATACGGTCTGTATGAGTAGGGAACACTGTTCTTTTTTTCTTTGCATGCTCATGGTTCTTACTGTAATGGAGAAGCTGGAAAGAAGAGGATGATTCTTGCCTTAAAACAGAGTGTTTTTCAGGGTTGTGTAATCTGGTTTATTTGCCTTCAGAAATGGAGTTAAACCCCAGTATCTGTGTCTTCCTACAAGCAAGAGTTAATTTCAGATAAACCCAGTGAATTTTGTGCTCAAATGATTTTTCGCAGTTCAAGAACCCAACGAGATTCTCACTATTAACTAAAGAGGATTTATGTAAGAGGAGCTGTGGTTTGAATCAGTGAGCAGAGTTTAACTACATATGGTCTGTATGAGTAGGAAACTCAGTTCCTTTTTTCAGGGAATGCTCATGTTTCTTACTGTATTAGAGACGCTGGATAGAAGAGGATGATTCTTGCCTTAAAACAGAGTTTTTTTCAGGGATGAGAACTCTGGTCTGAATTTGCCTTCAGAAATGGAGTAAAACCCCAGGATCTGTGTCTTCCTACAAGCAAGAGTTAATTTCTGGTAAACCCAGTGAATTTTGGGCTGAAATGATTTTTCGCATTTCATGAACCCAACTTGATGCTCAGTATTAAGTAAAGAGAATTTATGTAAGAGGAGCTGTTGTTTGTGTCAGTTTCATAAGCAGAGTTGAACTACAGATGGTCCGCATAAGTAGGAAACACAGTTCATTTTTTCAGGGCATGCTCATGGTGCTTGCTGCATTTTAGACTCTGGAAAGAAGAGCTTGCTTCTTGTGTTAAAACAGTGTGTGTTTCAGGGATGAATATTCTGGTCTGAATTTCCCTTCAGATACTGAGTTAAATCGCATGATCTGTGTCTTCCTACAAGCAAGAGTACATTTCTGGTAAACCCAGTGAATTTTGGGCTCAAATCATTTTTCACAGTTCAGGAACCCAACACGATTCTCACTATTAACTAAAGAGCATGTATGTAACTGGAGATGTGGTTTGTATCAGTTTCATAAGCACAGTTGAATTCCATATAGTCCATATGAGTAGGAAAAACAGTTTTTTTTTTTCTGGGCATGCTCATCGTTCTTGCTGTATTTTAGACTCTGGAAAGAAGAGCTTGCTTTTGTATTAAAACAGAGTGTGTTTCAGGGATGAGAACTCTGGTCTGAATTTCCCTTCAGAAACGGAGTTAAACCCCAGGATCTGTGTCAGCCTCCAAGCAAGAGTTCATTTCTGGTAAAGCCAGTGAATTTTCCGCTCAAATGGTTATTTGCAGTTCACGAACCCAACATGATTCTCACTATTAACTAAAGAGCATTTGTGTAAGAGGAGGTGTGGTCTGTATCAGTTTCATAAGCAGAGTTTTACTACATATGGTCCGTATGAGTAGGAAACACAGTTCTTTTACAGGGCATGCTCATGGTTCTTGCTGTATTTTAGACTCTGGAAAGAAGAGCTTGCTTTTTCGTTAAAACAGAGTGTGTTTCAGGGATGAGAACTCTGGTCTGAATTTCCCTTAAGAAATGGAATTGAACCCCAGTATCTGTGTCTTCCTACAAGCAAGAGTTCATTTCTGGTAAAGCCAGTGAATTTTGGGCTCAAATAATTTTTCGTAGTTTTCGAATCCTACGCGATTCTCACTATTAACTAAAGAGCATGTATGTAAGAGGTTCTGTGGTTTGTATCAGTTTCATAAGCACAGTTGAACTACATATAGTCCATATGAGTAGGAAAAACAGTTTTTTTTTTCAGGGCATGCACTTTGTTCTTGCTGTATTTTAGACTCTGGAAAGAAGAGCTTGCTTCTTGCATTAAAGCAGAGTGTGTTTCAGGGATGAGAACTCTGGTCTGAATTTCTCTTCAGAAACAGAGTTAAACCCCAGGACCTCTGTCTTCCTACCGGCAAGAGGTCATTTCTGTTAAACAAAGAGAATTTTCTGCTCAAATGATTTTACACAGTTCTAGAACCCAAGCGTGATTATCACTATTACCAAAGAGCATGTATGTAACAGGAGCTGTGGTTTGTATCAGTTTCATAAGCAGAGTTGAACTACATATGGTCCGTATGAATAGCAAACACAGTTCTTTTTTTCAGACCATGCTCATGGTTCTTGCTCTATTTTAGACTCTGGAAAGAAGAGCTTGCTTCTTCGTTAAATCAGAGTTTGTTTCAGGGATGAGAACTCTGGTCTGAATTTCCCTTCAGAAACGGAGTTAAAGCCCATGATCTGTGTCTTCCTAAAAGCAAGAGTTCATTTCTGGTAAACCTAGTGAATTTTGGGCTCAAATGATTTTTCACAGTTCACAAACCCTACGCGATTCCCACTATTAACTAAAGAGCATGTATGTAACAGGAGCTGTGGTTTGTATCAGTTTCATAAGCACAGTTGAACTACACATGGTGTGTATGAGTAGGTAAAACAATTTTTTTTTCAGAGCATGCTCATGTTTCTTACTATATTGGAGTCGCTGGAAAGAAGAGGATGATACTTGCATTAAAGCAGAGTATGTTTCAGGGATGAGGACTCTGGTCTGAATTTCCCTTCAGAAACGGAGTTAAACCCCAGGATCTGTGTCTTCCTACAAGCAAGTGTTCATTTCTGGTAAACCAAGAGAATTTTCCGCTCAAATGACTTTAGACAGTTCTAGAACCCAACGCGATTATCACTTTTAATTAAAGACCATTTATATAAGAGGAGCTGCGGTCTGTATCATTTCTTAAGCAGAGTTGAACTACATATGGACCCTATGAATAGGAAACATAGTTCTTTTTTTCTGGCATGCTCATGGTTCTTACTGTATTGGAGACGCTGGAAAGAATAGGATGATTCTTGCCTTAAAACAGAGTGTTTTTCAGGGTTGAGAGTTCTGGTCTGAATTTGCCTTCATAAACGGAGTTAAACCCCACGATCTGTGTCTTACTACAAGCAAGAGTTCATTTCTGGTAAACCCAGTTATTTTGGGGCTCAAATGATTTTTCATAGTTCACGAACCCAACATGATTCTCACTATTAACTAAAGAGGATTTATGTAAGAGGAGCTGTGGTTTGTATCAATTTCATAAGCAGAGTTGAACTACATATGGTCTGTATGAGTTGGAAACAGTTCATTTTTTCTGGGCATGCTCATGTTTCTTACTATATTGGAGACTCAGGAAAGAAGAGCTTGCTTCTTGCGTTATAACAGAGTGTTTTTCAGGGATGAGAACTCTGGTCTTAATTTACATTCAGAAACTGAGTTAAACCCCTGGATCAGTGTCTTCCTACAAGCAAGAGTTCAGTTCTGGTAAACCCAGTGAATTTTGGGCTCAAATGATTTTTCGCAGTTCACGAACCCTACGCTATTCTCACTATTAACTAAACAGTATTTATATAAGAGGAGCTGTGGTTTGTATCAGTTTCATAAGCAGCGTTGAACTACATATGGTCCATATGAGTAGGAAACACAGTTCTTTTTTTCTGGGCATGCTCATGGTTCTTGGTGTATTTTAGACTCTGGAAAGAAGAGCTTGCTTCTTGCATTAAAGCAGAGTGTGTTTCATGGATGAGAACTCTGGTCTGAATTTTCCTTCAGAAAGGGAGTTAAACCCCATGATCTGTGTCTTCCTACAAGCAAGAGTTCAGTCCTGGTAAACCTAGTGAATTTTGGGCTCAAATGATTTTTCGCAGTTCACGAACCCAACGCTATTGTCACTATTAACTAAAGAGGATTTATGTTAGAGGAGCTGTGGTTTGTATGAGTTTGATAAGCAGAGTTGAACCACATACGGTCTGTATGAGTAGGGAACACTGTTCTTTTTTTCTTTGCATGCTCATGGTTCTTACTGTAATGGAGAAGCTGGAAAGAAGAGGATGATTCTTGCCTTAAAACAGAGTGTTTTTCAGGGTTGTGTAATCTGGTTTATTTGCCTTCAGAAATGGAGTTAAACCCCAGTATCTGTGTCTTCCTACAAGCAAGAGTTAATTTCAGATAAACCCAGTGAATTTTGTGCTCAAATGATTTTTCGCAGTTCAAGAACCCAACGAGATTCTCACTATTAACTAAAGAGGATTTATGTAAGAGGAGCTGTGGTTTGAATCAGTGAGCAGAGTTTAACTACATATGGTCTGTATGAGTAGGAAACTCAGTTCCTTTTTTCAGGGAATGCTCATGTTTCTTACTGTATTAGAGACGCTGGATAGAAGAGGATGATTCTTGCCTTAAAACAGAGTTTTTTTCAGGGATGAGAACTCTGGTCTGAATTTGCCTTCAGAAATGGAGTAAAACCCCAGGATCTGTGTCTTCCTACAAGCAAGAGTTAATTTCTGGTAAACCCAGTGAATTTTGGGCTGAAATGATTTTTCGCATTTCATGAACCCAACTTGATGCTCAGTATTAAGTAAAGAGAATTTATGTAAGAGGAGCTGTTGTTTGTGTCAGTTTCATAAGCAGAGTTGAACTACAGATGGTCCGCATAAGTAGGAAACACAGTTCATTTTTTCAGGGCATGCTCATGGTGCTTGCTGCATTTTAGACTCTGGAAAGAAGAGCTTGCTTCTTGTGTTAAAACAGTGTGTGTTTCAGGGATGAATATTCTGGTCTGAATTTCCCTTCAGATACTGAGTTAAATCGCATGATCTGTGTCTTCCTACAAGCAAGAGTACATTTCTGGTAAACCCAGTGAATTTTGGGCTCAAATCATTTTTCACAGTTCAGGAACCCAACACGATTCTCACTATTAACTAAAGAGCATGTATGTAACTGGAGATGTGGTTTGTATCAGTTTCATAAGCACAGTTGAATTCCATATAGTCCATATGAGTAGGAAAAACAGTTTTTTTTTTTCTGGGCATGCTCATCGTTCTTGCTGTATTTTAGACTCTGGAAAGAAGAGCTTGCTTTTGTATTAAAACAGAGTGTGTTTCAGGGATGAGAACTCTGGTCTGAATTTCCCTTCAGAAACGGAGTTAAACCCCAGGATCTGTGTCAGCCTCCAAGCAAGAGTTCATTTCTGGTAAAGCCAGTGAATTTTCCGCTCAAATGGTTATTTGCAGTTCACGAACCCAACATGATTCTCACTATTAACTAAAGAGCATTTGTGTAAGAGGAGGTGTGGTCTGTATCAGTTTCATAAGCAGAGTTTTACTACATATGGTCCGTATGAGTAGGAAACACAGTTCTTTTACAGGGCATGCTCATGGTTCTTGCTGTATTTTAGACTCTGGAAAGAAGAGCTTGCTTTTTCGTTAAAACAGAGTGTGTTTCAGGGATGAGAACTCTGGTCTGAATTTCCCTTAAGAAATGGAATTGAACCCCAGTATCTGTGTCTTCCTACAAGCAAGAGTTCATTTCTGGTAAAGCCAGTGAATTTTGGGCTCAAATAATTTTTCGTAGTTTTCGAATCCTACGCGATTCTCACTATTAACTAAAGGGCATGTATATAAGAGGTTCTGTGGTTTGTATCAGTTTCATAAGCACAGTTGAACTACATATAGTCCATATGAGTAGGAAAAACAGTTTTTTTTTTCAGGGCATGCACTTTGTTCTTGCTGTATTTTAGACTCTGGAAAGAAGAGCTTGCTTCTTGCATTAAAGCAGAGTGTGTTTCAGGGATGAGAACTCTGGTCTGAATTTCTCTTCAGAAACAGAGTTAAACCCCAGGACCTCTGTCTTCCTACCGGCAAGAGGTCATTTCTGTTAAACAAAGAGAATTTTCTGCTCAAATGATTTTACACAGTTCTAGAACCCAAGCGTGATTATCACTATTACCAAAGAGCATGTATGTAACAGGAGCTGTGGTTTGTATCAGTTTCATAAGCAGAGTTGAACTACATATGGTCCGTATGAATAGCAAACACAGTTCTTTTTTTCAGACCATGCTCATGGTTCTTGCTCTATTTTAGACTCTGGAAAGAAGAGCTTGCTTCTTCGTTAAAACAGAGTTTGTTTCAGGGATGAGAACTCTGGTCTGAATTTCCCTTCAGAAACGGAGTTAAAGCCCATGATCTGTGTCTTCCTAAAAGCAAGAGTTCATTTCTGGTAAACCTAGTGAATTTTGGGCTCAAATGATTTTTCACAGTTCACAAACCCTACGCGATTCCCACTATTAACTAAAGAGCATGTATGTAACAGGAGCTGTGGTTTGTATCAGTTTCATAAGCACAGTTGAACTACACATGGTGTGTATGAGTAGGTAAAACAATTTTTTTTTCAGAGCATGCTCATGTTTCTTACTATATTGGAGTCGCTGGAAAGAAGAGGATGATACTTGCATTAAAGCAGAGTATGTTTCAGGGATGAGAACTCTGGTCTGAATTTCCCTTCAGAAACGGAGTTAAACCCCAGGATCTGTGTCTTCCTACAAGCAAGTGTTCATTTCTGGTAAACCAAGAGAATTTTCCGCTCAAATGACTTTAGACAGTTCTAGAACCCAACGCGATTATCACTTTTAATTAAAGACCATTTATATAAGAGGAGCTGCGGTCTGTATCATTTCTTAAGCAGAGTTGAACTACATATGGACCCTATGAATAGGAAACATAGTTCTTTTTTTCTGGCATGCTCATGGTTCTTACTGTATTGGAGACGCTGGAAAGAATAGGATGATTCTTGCCTTAAAACAGAGTGTTTTTCAGGGTTGAGAGTTCTGGTCTGAATTTGCCTTCATAAACGGAGTTAAACCCCACGATCTGTGTCTTACTACAAGCAAGAGTTCATTTCTGGTAAACCCAGTTATTTTGGGGCTCAAATGATTTTTCATAGTTCACGAACCCAACATGATTCTCACTATTAACTAAAGAGGATTTATGTAAGAGGAGCTGTGGTTTGTATCAATTTCATAAGCAGAGTTGAACTACATATGGTCTGTATGAGTTGGAAACAGTTCATTTTTTCTGGGCATGCTCATGTTTCTTACTATATTGGAGACTCAGGAAAGAAGAGCTTGCTTCTTGCGTTATAACAGAGTGTTTTTCAGGGATGAGAACTCTGGTCTTAATTTACATTCAGAAACTGAGTTAAAACCCTGGATCAGTGTCTTCCTACAAGCAAGAGTTCAGTTCTGGTAAACCCAGTGAATTTTGGGCTCAAATGATTTTTCGCAGTTCACGAACCCTACGCTATTCTCACTATTAACTAAACAGTATTTATATAAGAGGAGCTGTGGTTTGTATCAGTTTCATAAGCAGCGTTGAACTACATATGGTCCATATGAGTAGGAAACACAGTTCTTTTTTTCTGGGCATGCTCATGGTTCTTGGTGTATTTTAGACTCTGGAAAGAAGAGCTTGCTTCTTGCATTAAAGCAGAGTGTGTTTCATGGATGAGAACTCTGGTCTGAATTTTCCTTCAGAAAGGGAGTTAAACCCCATGATCTGTGTCTTCCTACAAGCAAGAGTTCAGTCCTGGTAAACCTAGTGAATTTTGGGCTCAAATGATTTTTCGCAGTTCACGAACCCAACGCTATTGTCACTATTAACTAAAGAGGATTTATGTTAGAGGAGCTGTGGTTTGTATGAGTTTGATAAGCAGAGTTGAACCACATACGGTCTGTATGAGTAGGGAACACTGTTCTTTTTTTCTTTGCATGCTCATGGTTCTTACTGTAATGGAGAAGCTGGAAAGAAGAGGATGATTCTTGCCTTAAAACAGAGTGTTTTTCAGGGTTGTGTAATCTGGTTTATTTGCCTTCAGAAATGGAGTTAAACCCCAGTATCTGTGTCTTCCTACAAGCAAGAGTTAATTTCAGATAAACCCAGTGAATTTTGTGCTCAAATGATTTTTCGCAGTTCAAGAACCCAACGAGATTCTCACTATTAACTAAAGAGGATTTATGTAAGAGGAGCTGTGGTTTGAATCAGTTTCATGAGCAGAGTTTAACTACATATGGTCTGTATGAGTAGGAAACTCAGTTCCTTTTTTCAGGGAATGCTCATGTTTCTTACTGTGTTAGAGACGCTGGATAGAAGAGGATGATTCTTGCCTTAAAACAGAGTTTTTTTCAGGGATGAGAACTCTGGTCTGAATTTGCCTTCAGAAATGGAGTAAAACCCCAGGATCTGTGTCTTCCTACAAGCAAGAGTTAATTTCTGGTAAACCCAGTGAATTTTGGGCTGAAATGATTTTTCGCATTTCATGAACCCAACTTGATGCTCAGTATTAAGTAAAGAGAATTTATGTAAGAGGAGCTGTTGTTTGTGTCAGTTTCATAAGCAGAGTTGAACTACAGATGGTCCGCATAAGTAGGAAACACAGTTCATTTTTTCAGGGCATGCTCATGGTGCTTGCTGCATTTTAGACTCTGGAAAGAAGAGCTTGCTTCTTGTGTTAAAACAGTGTGTGTTTCAGGGATGAATATTCTGGTCTGAATTTCCCTTCAGATACTGAGTTAAATCGCATGATCTGTGTCTTCCTACAAGCAAGAGTACATTTCTGGTAAACCCAGTGAATTTTGGGCTCAAATCATTTTTCACAGTTCAGGAACCCAACACGATTCTCACTATTAACTAAAGAGCATGTATGTAACTGGAGATGTGGTTTGTATCAGTTTCATAAGCACAGTTGAATTCCATATAGTCCATATGAGTAGGAAAAACAGTTTTTTTTTTCTGGGCATGCTCATCGTTCTTGCTGTATTTTAGACTCTGGAAAGAAGAGCTTGCTTTTGTATTAAAACAGAGTGTGTTTCAGGGATGAGAACTCTGGTCTGAATTTCCCTTCAGAAACGGAGTTAAACCCCAGGATCTGTGTCAGCCTCCAAGCAAGAGTTCATTTCTGGTAAAGCCAGTGAATTTTCCGCTCAAATGGTTATTTGCAGTTCACGAACCCAACATGATTCTCACTATTAACTAAAGAGCATTTGTGTAAGAGGAGGTGTGGTCTGTATCAGTTTCATAAGCAGAGTTTTACTACATATGGTCCGTATGAGTAGGAAACACAGTTCTTTTACAGGGCATGCTCATGTTTCTTGCTGTATTTTAGACTCTGGAAAGAAGAGCTTGCTTTTTCGTTAAAACAGAGTGTGTTTCAGGGATGAGAACTCTGGTCTGAATTTCCCTTAAGAAATGGAATTGAACCCCAGTATCTGTGTCTTCCTACAAGCAAGAGTTCATTTCTGGTAAAGCCAGTGAATTTTGGGCTCAAATAATTTTTCGTAGTTTTCGAATCCTACGCGATTCTCACTATTTACTAAAGAGCATGTATGTAAGAGGTTCTGTGGTTTGTATCAGTTTCATAAGCACAGTTGAACTACATATAGTCCATATGAGTAGGAAAAACAGTTTTTTTTTTCAGGGCATGCACTTTGTTCTTGCTGTATTTTAGACTCTGGAAAGAAGAGCTTGCTTCTTGCATTAAAGCAGAGTGTGTTTCAGGGATGAGAACTCTGGTCTGAATTTCTCTTCAGAAACAGAGTTAAACCCCAGGACCTCTGTCTTCCTACCGGCAAGAGGTCATTTCTGTTAAACAAAGAGAATTTTCTGCTCAAATGATTTTACACAGTTCTAGAACCCAAGCGTGATTATCACTATTACCAAAGAGCATGTATGTAACAGGAGCTGTGGTTTGTATCAGTTTCATAAGCAGAGTTGAACTACATATGGTCCGTATGAATAGCAAACACAGTTCTTTTTTTCAGACCATGCTCATGGTTCTTGCTCTATTTTAGACTCTGGAAAGAAGAGCTTGCTTCTTCGTTAAAACAGAGTTTGTTTCAGGGATGAGAACTCTGGTCTGAATTTCCCTTCAGAAACGGAGTTAAAGCCCATGATCTGTGTCTTCCTAAAAGCAAGAGTTCATTTCTGGTAAACCTAGTGAATTTTGGGCTCAAATGATTTTTCACAGTTCACAAACCCTACGCGATTCCCACTATTAACTAAAGAGCATGTATGTAACAGGAGCTGTGGTTTGTATCAGTTTCATAAGCACAGTTGAACTACACATGGTGTGTATGAGTAGGTAAAACAATTTTTTTTTCAGAGCATGCTCATGTTTCTTACTATATTGGAGTCGCTGGAAAGAAGAGGATGATACTTGCATTAAAGCAGAGTATGTTTCAGGGATGAGAACTCTGGTCTGAATTTCCCTTCAGAAACGGAGTTAAACCCCAGGATCTGTGTCTTCCTACAAGCAAGTGTTCATTTCTGGTAAACCAAGAGAATTTTCCGCTCAAATGACTTTAGACAGTTCTAGAACCCAACGCGATTATCACTTTTAATTAAAGACCATTTATATAAGAGGAGCTGCGGTCTGTATCATTTCTTAAGCAGAGTTGAACTACATATGGACCCTATGAATAGGAAACATAGTTCTTTTTTTCTGGCATGCTCATGGTTCTTACTGTATTGGAGACGCTGGAAAGAATAGGATGATTCTTGCCTTAAAACAGAGTGTTTTTCAGGGTTGAGAGTTCTGGTCTGAATTTGCCTTCATAAACGGAGTTAAACCCCACGATCTGTGTCTTACTACAAGCAAGAGTTCATTTCTGGTAAACCCAGTTATTTTGGGACTCAAATGATTTTTCATAGTTCACGAACCCAACATGATTCTCACTATTAACTAAAGAGGATTTATGTAAGAGGAGCTGTGGTTTGTATCAATTTCATAAGCAGAGTTGAACTACATATGGTCTGTATGAGTTGGAAACAGTTCATTTTTTCTGGGCATGCTCATGTTTCTTACTATATTGGAGACTCAGGAAAGAAGAGCTTGCTTCTTGCGTTATAACAGAGTGTTTTTCAGGGATGAGAACTCTGGTCTTAATTTACATTCAGAAACTGAGTTAAACCCCTGGATCAGTGTCTTCCTACAAGCAAGAGTTCAGTTCTGGTAAACCCAGTGAATTTTGGGCTCAAATGATTTTTCGCAGTTCACGAACCCTACGCTATTCTCACTATTAACTAAACAGTATTTATATAAGAGGAGCTGTGGTTTGTATCAGTTTCATAAGCAGCGTTGAACTACATATGGTCCATATGAGTAGGAAACACAGTTCTTTTTTTCTGGGCATGCTCATGGTTCTTGGTGTATTTTAGACTCTGGAAAGAAGAGCTTGCTTCTTGCATTAAAGCAGAGTGTGTTTCATGGATGAGAACTCTGGTCTGAATTTTCCTTCAGAAAGGGAGTTAAACCCCATGATCTGTGTCTTCCTACAAGCAAGAGTTCAGTCCTGGTAAACCTAGTGAATTTTGGGCTCAAATGATTTTTCGCAGTTCACGAACCCAACGCTATTGTCACTATTAACTAAAGAGGATTTATGTTAGAGGAGCTGTGGTTTGTATGAGTTTGATAAGCAGAGTTGAACCACATACGGTCTGTATGAGTAGGGAACACTGTTCTTTTTTTCTTTGCATGCTCATGGTTCTTACTGTAATGGAGAAGCTGGAAAGAAGAGGATGATTCTTGCCTTAAAACAGAGTGTTTTTCAGGGTTGTGTAATCTGGTTTATTTGCCTTCAGAAATGGAGTTAAACCCCAGTATCTGTGTCTTCCTACAAGCAAGAGTTAATTTCAGATAAACCCAGTGAATTTTGTGCTCAAATGATTTTTCGCAGTTCAAGAACCCAACGAGATTCTCACTATTAACTAAAGAGGATTTATGTAAGAGGAGCTGTGGTTTGAATCAGTTTCATGAGCAGAGTTTAACTACATATGGTCTGTATGAGTAGGAAACTCAGTTCCTTTTTTCAGGGAATGCTCATGTTTCTTACTGTGTTAGAGACGCTGGATAGAAGAGGATGATTCTTGCCTTAAAACAGAGTTTTTTTCAGGGATGAGAACTCTGGTCTGAATTTGCCTTCAGAAATGGAGTAAAACCCCAGGATCTGTGTCTTCCTACAAGCAAGAGTTAATTTCTGGTAAACCCAGTGAATTATGGGCTGAAATGATTTTTCGCATTTCATGAACCCAACTTGATGCTCAGTATTAAGTAAAGAGAATTTATATAAGAGGAGCTGTTGTTTGTGTCAGTTTCATAAGCAGAGTTGAACTACAGATGGTCCGCATAAGTAGGAAACACAGTTCATTTTTTCAGGGCATGCTCATGGTGCTTGCTGCATTTTAGACTCTGGAAAGAAGAGCTTGCTTCTTGTGTTAAAACAGTGTGTGTTTCAGGGATGAATATTCTGGTCTGAATTTCCCTTCAGATACTGAGTTAAATCGCATGATCTGTGTCTTCCTACAAGCAAGAGTACATTTCTGGTAAACCCAGTGAATTTTGGGCTCAAATCATTTTTCACAGTTCAGGAACCCAACACGATTCTCACTATTAACTAAAGAGCATGTATGTAACTGGAGATGTGGTTTGTATCAGTTTCATAAGCACAGTTGAATTCCATATAGTCCATATGAGTAGGAAAAACAGTTTTTTTTTTCTGGGCATGCTCATCGTTCTTGCTGTATTTTAGACTCTGGAAAGAAGAGCTTGCTTTTGTATTAAAACAGAGTGTGTTTCAGGGATGAGAACTCTGGTCTGAATTTCCCTTCAGAAACGGAGTTAAACCCCAGGATCTGTGTCAGCCTCCAAGCAAGAGATCATTTCTGGTAAAGCCAGTGAATTTTCCGCTCAAATGGTTATTTGCAGTTCACGAACCCAACATGATTCTCACTATTAACTAAAGAGCATTTGTGTAAGAGGAGGTGTGGTCTGTATCAGTTTCATAAGCAGAGTTTTACTACATATGGTCCGTATGAGTAGGAAACACAGTTCTTTTACAGGGCATGCTCATGGTTCTTGCTGTATTTTAGACTCTGGAAAGAAGAGCTTGCTTTTTCGTTAAAACAGAGTGTGTTTCAGGGATGAGAACTCTGGTCTGAATTTCCCTTAAGAAATGGAATTGAACCCCAGTATCTGTGTCTTCCTACAAGCAAGAGTTCATTTCTGGTAAAGCCAGTGAATTTTGGGCTCAAATAATTTTTCGTAGTTTTCGAATCCTACGCGATTCTCACTATTTACTAAAGAGCATGTATGTAAGAGGTTCTGTGGTTTGTATCAGTTTCATAAGCACAGTTGAACTACATATAGTCCATATGAGTAGGAAAAACAGTTTTTTTTTTCAGGGCATGCACTTTGTTCTTGCTGTATTTTAGACTCTGGAAAGAAGAGCTTGCTTCTTGCATTAAAGCAGAGTGTGTTTCAGGGATGAGAACTCTGGTCTGAATTTCTCTTCAGAAACAGAGTTAAACCCCAGGACCTCTGTCTTCCTACCGGCAAGAGGTCATTTCTGTTAAACAAAGAGAATTTTCTGCTCAAATGATTTTACACAGTTCTAGAACCCAAGCATGATTATCACTATTACCAAAGAGCATGTATGTAACAGGAGCTGTGGTTTGTATCAGTTTCATAAGCAGAGTTGAACTACATATGGTCCGTATGAATAGCAAACACAGTTCTTTTTTTCAGACCATGCTCATGGTTCTTGCTCTATTTTAGACTCTGGAAAGAAGAGCTTGCTTCTTCGTTAAAACAGAGTTTGTTTCAGGGATGAGAACTCTGGTCTGAATTTCCCTTCAGAAACGGAGTTAAAGCCCATGATCTGTGTCTTCCTAAAAGCAAGAGTTCATTTCTGGTAAACCTAGTGAATTTTGGGCTCAAATGATTTTTCACAGTTCACAAACCCTACGCGATTCCCACTATTAACTAAAGAGCATGTATGTAACAGGAGCTGTGGTTTGTATCAGTTTCATAAGCACAGTTGAACTACACATGGTGTGTATGAGTAGGTAAAACAATTTTTTTTTCAGAGCATGCTCATGTTTCTTAATATATTGGAGTCGCTGGAAAGAAGAGGATGATACTTGCATTAAAGCAGAGTATGTTTCAGGGATGAGAACTCTGGTCTGAATTTCCCTTCAGAAACGGAGTTAAACCCCAGGATCTGTGTCTTCCTACAAGCAAGTGTTCATTTCTGGTAAACCAAGAGAATTTTCCGCTCAAATGACTTTAGACAGTTCTAGAACCCAACGCGATTATCACTTTTAATTAAAGACCATTTATATAAGAGGAGCTGCGGTCTGTATCATTTCTTAAGCAGAGTTGAACTACATATGGACCCTATGAATATGAAACATAGTTCTTTTTTTCTGGCATGCTCATGGTTCTTACTGTATTGGAGACGCTGGAAAGAATAGGATGATTCTTGCCTTAAAACAGAGTGTTTTTCAGGGTTGAGAGTTCTGGTCTGAATTTGCCTTCATAAACGGAGTTAAACCCCACGATCTGTGTCTTACTACAAGCAAGAGTTCATTTCTGGTAAACCCAGTTATTTTGGGACTCAAATGATTTTTCATAGTTCACGAACCCAACATGATTCTCACTATTAACTAAAGAGGATTTATGTAAGAGGAGCTGTGGTTTGTATCAATTTCATAAGCAGAGTTGAACTACATATGGTCTGTATGAGTTGGAAACAGTTCATTTTTTCTGGGCATGCTCATGTTTCTTACTATATTGGAGACTCAGGAAAGAAGAGCTTGCTTCTTGCGTTATAACAGAGTGTTTTTCAGGGATGAGAACTCTGGTCTTAATTTACATTCAGAAACTGAGTTAAACCCCTGGATCAGTGTCTTCCTACAAGCAAGAGTTCAGTTCTGGTAAACCCAGTGAATTTTGGGCTCAAATGATTTTTCGCAGTTCACGAACCCTACGCTATTCTCACTATTAACTAAACAGTATTTATATAAGAGGAGCTGTGGTTTGTATCAGTTTCATAAGCAGCGTTGAACTACATATGGTCCATATGAGTAGGAAACACAGTTCTTTTTTTCTGGGCATGCTCATGGTTCTTGGTGTATTTTAGACTCTGGAAAGAAGAGCTTGCTTCTTGCATTAAAGCAGAGTGTGTTTCATGGATGAGAACTCTGGTCTGAATTTTCCTTCAGAAAGGGAGTTAAACCCCATGATCTGTGTCTTCCTACAAGCAAGAGTTCAGTCCTGGTAAACCTAGTGAATTTTGGGCTCAAATGATTTTTCGCAGTTCACGAACCCAACGCTATTGTCACTATTAACTAAAGAGGATTTATGTTAGAGGAGCTTTGGTTTGTATGAGTTTGATAAGCAGAGTTGAACCACATACGGTCTGTATGAGTAGGGAACACTGTTCTTTTTTTCTTTGCATGCTCATGGTTCTTACTGTAATGGAGAAGCTGGAAAGAAGAGGATGATTCTTGCCTTAAAACAGAGTGTTTTTCAGGGTTGTGTAATCTGGTTTATTTGCCTTCAGAAATGGAGTTAAACCCCAGTATCTGTGTCTTCCTACAAGCAAGAGTTAATTTCAGATAAACCCAGTGAATTTTGTGCTCAAATGATTTTTCGCAGTTCAAGAACCCAACGAGATTCTCACTATTAACTAAAGAGGATTTATGTAAGAGGAGCTGTGGTTTGAATCAGTTTCATGAGCAGAGTTTAACTACATATGGTCTGTATGAGTAGGAAACTCAGTTCCTTTTTTCAGGGAATGCTCATGTTTCTTACTGTATTAGAGACGCTGGATAGAAGAGGATGATTCTTGCCTTAAAACAGAGTTTTTTTCAGGGATGAGAACTCTGGTCTGAATTTGCCTTCAGAAATGGAGTAAAACCCCAGGATCTGTGTCTTCCTACAAGCAAGAGTTAATTTCTGGTAAACCCAGTGAATTTTGGGCTGAAATGATTTTTCGCATTTCATGAACCCAACTTGATGCTCAGTATTAAGTAAAGAGAATTTATGTAAGAGGAGCTGTTGTTTGTGTCAGTTTCATAAGCAGAGTTGAACTACAGATGGTCCGCATAAGTAGGAAACACAGTTCATTTTTTCAGGGCATGCTCATGGTTCTTGCTGCATTTTAGACTCTGGAATGAAGAGCTTGCTTCTTGTGTTAAAACAGTGTGTGTTTCAGGGATGAATATTCTGGTCTGAATTTCCCTTCAGATACTGAGTTAAATCGCATGATCTGTGTCTTCTTACAAGCAAGAGTACATTTCTGGTAAACCCAGTGAATTTTGGGCTCAAATCATTTTTCACAGTTCAGGAACCCAACACGATTCTCACTATTAACTAAAGAGCATGTATGTAACTGGAGATGTGGTTTGTATCAGTTTCATAAGCACAGTTGAATTCCATATAGTCCATATGAGTAGGAAAAACAGTTTTTTTTTTCTGGGCATGCTCATCGTTCTTGCTGTATTTTAGACTCTGGAAAGAAGAGCTTGCTTTTGTATTAAAACAGAGTGTGTTTCAGGGATGAGAACTCTGGTCTGAATTTCCCTTCAGAAACGGAGTTAAACCCCAGGATCTGTGTCAGCCTCCAAGCAAGAGTTCATTTCTGGTAAAGCCAGTGAATTTTCCGCTCAAATGGTTATTTGCAGTTCACGAACCCAACATGATTCTCACTATTAACTAAAGAGCATTTGTGTAAGAGGAGGTGTGGTCTGTATCAGTTTCATAAGCAGAGTTTTACTACATATGGTCCGTATGAGTAGGAAACACAGTTCTTTTACAGGGCATGCTCATGTTTCTTGCTGTATTTTAGACTCTGGAAAGAAGAGCTTGCTTTTTCGTTAAAACAGAGTGTGTTTCAGGGATGAGAACTCTGGTCTGAATTTCCCTTAAGAAATGGAATTGAACCCCAGTATCTGTGTCTTCCTACAAGCAAGAGTTCATTTCTGGTAAAGCCAGTGAATTTTGGGCTCAAATAATTTTTCGTAGTTTTCGAATCCTACGCGATTCTCTCTATTTACTAAAGAGCATGTATGTAAGAGGTTCTGTGGTTTGTATCCGTTTCATAAGCACAGTTGAACTACATATAGTCCATATGAGTAGGAAAAACAGTTTTTTTTTTCAGGGCATGCACTTTGTTCTTGCTGTATTTTAGACTCTGGAAAGAAGAGCTTGCTTCTTGCATTAAAGCAGAGTGTGTTTCAGGGATGAGAACTCTGGTCTGAATTTCTCTTCAGAAACAGAGTTAAACCCCAGGACCTCTGTCTTCCTACCGGCAAGAGGTCATTTCTGTTAAACAAAGAGAATTTTCTGCTCAAATGATTTTACACAGTTCTAGAACCCAAGCGTGATTATCACTATTACCAAAGAGCATGTATGTAACAGGAGCTGTGGTTTGTATCAGTTTCATAAGCAGAGTTGAACTACATATGGTCCGTATGAATAGCAAACACAGTTCTTTTTTTCAGACCATGCTCATGGTTCTTGCTCTATTTTAGACTCTGGAAAGAAGAGCTTGCTTCTTCGTTAAAACAGAGTTTGTTTCAGGGATGAGAACTCTGGTCTGAATTTCCCTTCAGAAACGGAGTTAAAGCCCATGATCTGTGTCTTCCTAAAAGCAAGAGTTCATTTCTGGTAAACCTAGTGAATTTTGGGCTCAAATGATTTTTCACAGTTCACAAACACTACGCGATTCCCACTATTAACTAAAGAGCATGTATGTAACAGGAGCTGTGGTTTGTATCAGTTTCATAAGCACAGTTGAACTACACATGGTGTGTATGAGTAGGTAAAACAATTTTTTTTTCAGAGCATGCTCATGTTTCTTACTATATTGGAGTCGCTGGAAAGAAGAGGATGATACTTGCATTAAAGCAGAGTATGTTTCAGGGATGAGAACTCTGGTCTGAATTTCCCTTCAGAAACGGAGTTAAACCCCAGGATCTGTGTCTTCCTACAAGCAAGTGTTCATTTCTGGTAAACCAAGAGAATTTTCCGCTCAAATGACTTTAGACAGTTCTAGAACCCAACGCGATTATCACTTTTAATTAAAGACCATTTATATAAGAGGAGCTGCGGTCTGTATCATTTCTTAAGCAGAGTTGAACTACATATGGACCCTATGAATAGGAAACATAGTTCTTTTTTTCTGGCATGCTCATGGTTCTTACTGTATTGGAGACGCTGGAAAGAATAGGATGATTCTTGCCTTAAAACAGAGTGTTTTTCAGGGTTGAGAGTTCTGGTCTGAATTTGCCTTCATAAACGGAGTTAAACCCCACGATCTGTGTCTTACTACAAGCAAGAGTTCATTTCTTGTAAACCCAGTTATTTTGGGACTCAAATGATTTTTCATAGTTCACGAACCCAACATGATTCTCACTATTAACTAAAGAGGATTTATGTAAGAGGAGCTGTGGTTTGTATCAATTTCATAAGCAGAGTTGAACTACATATGGTCTGTATGAGTTGGAAACAGTTCATTTTTTCTGGGCATGCTCATGTTTCTTACTATATTGGAGACTCAGGAAAGAAGAGCTTGCTTCTTGCGTTATAACAGAGTGTTTTTCAGGGATGAGAACTCTGGTCTTAATTTACATTCAGAAACTGAGTTAAACCCCTGGATCAGTGTCTTCCTACAAGCAAGAGTTTAGTTCTGGTAAACCCAGTGAATTTTGGGCTCAAATGATTTTTCGCAGTTCACGAACCCTACGCTATTCTCACTATTAACTAAACAGTATTTATATAAGAGGAGCTGTGGTTTGTATCAGTTTCATAAGCAGCGTTGAACTACATATGGTCCATATGAGTAGGAAACACAGTTCTTTTTTTCTGGGCATGCTCATGGTTCTTGGTGTATTTTAGACTCTGGAAAGAAGAGCTTGCTTCTTGCATTAAAGCAGAGTGTGTTTCATGGATGAGAACTCTGGTCTGAATTTTCCTTCAGAAAGGGAGTTAAACCCCATGATCTGTGTCTTCCTACAAGCAAGAGTTCAGTCCTGGTAAACCTAGTGAATTTTGGGCTCAAATGATTTTTCGCAGTTCACGAACCCAACGCTATTGTCACTATTAACTAAAGAGGATTTATGTTAGAGGAGCTGTGGTTTGTATGAGTTTGATAAGCAGAGTTGAACCACATACGGTCTGTATGAGTAGGGAACACTGTTCTTTTTTTCTTTGCATGCTCATGGTTCTTACTGTAATGGAGAAGCTGGAAAGAAGAGGATGATTCTTGCCTTAAAACAGAGTGTTTTTCAGGGTTGTGTAATCTGGTTTATTTGCCTTCAGAAATGGAGTTAAACCCCAGTATCTGTGTCTTCCTACAAGCAAGAGTTAAACAAAGAGAATTTTCTGCTCAAATGATTTTACATAGTTCTAGGACACAACCTTGATTATCACTATTAACTAAAGAGCATTTATGTAAGAGGAGCTGTGGTTTGTATCAGTTTCAAAAGCACAGTTGAACTACATATGGTCCATATGAGTAGGAAAAACAGTTTTTTTTTTCAGGGCATACTCATGGTTCTTGATGTATTTTAGACTCTGGAAAGAAGAGCTTGCTTCTTGCACTAAAACATAGTTTGTTTCAGGGATGAGAACTCTGGTCTGAATTTCCCTGCAGAAACAGAGTTAAACCCCAGGATCTGTGCCTTCGTACAATCAAGAGTTCATTTCTGTTAAACCAAGTGAATTTTGGGCTCAAATGATATTTCACAGTTCACGAAACCAATGATATTGTTACTATTAACTGAAGAGGATTTATGTTAGAGTAGCTGTGGTTTGTATCAATTTCATAAGCAGAGTTGGACTACATATGGTCTGTATGAGTAGGAAACACAGTTCTTTTTTTCAGGGCATGCTCATGGATCTTGCTGTATTTTAGACTCTAGAAAGAAGAGCTTGCTTCTTGTGTTAAAACAGTGTGTGTGTCAGGGATGACATTTCTAGTCTGAATTTCTCTTCAGAACCGGAGTTAAACCCCAGGATATGTGTCTCCTTACAAGCAAGAGTTCTTTTCTGGTAAACCCAGTGAATTTTGGGCTCAAATGATTTTTCACAATTCACAAACCCTACGCGATTCCCACTATTAACTAAAGAGCATGTATGTAACAGGAGCTGTGGTTTGTATCAGTTTCATAAGCACAGTTGAACTACACATGGTCTGCATGAGTAGGAAAAACAATTTTTTTTTCAGGGCATGCTCATGTTTCTTACTATATTGGAGTCGCTGGAAAGAAGAGGATGATACTTGCATTAATGCAGCGTATGTTTCATGGATGAGAACTCTGGTCTGAATTTCCCTTCAGAAATGGAGTTAAACCCCATGATCTGTGTCTCCTTACAAGCAAGAGTTCATTTCTGGTAAACCAAGTGAATTTTGTGCTCAAATGATTTTATACAGTTCTAGAACTGAACACCATTATCACTATTAACTAAAGAGCATTTATGTAAGAATAGATATGGTCTGTATCAGTTTCATAAGCAGAGATGAACTACATATGACCCATATGAGTTGGAAACACAGTTCTTTTTTTCTTGGCATGCTCATGGTTCTTACTATATTGGAGACTCTTGACAGAAGAGGATGATTCATGCCTCAAAACAGAGTGTGTTTCAGGGATGAGAACTCTGCTCTGAATTTCCCTTCAGAAGTGGAGTTAAACCCTAGAATCTGTGTCTTCCTACAAGCAAGAGTTCAATTCTGGTAAACCCAGTGAATTTTGGGCTCAAATGACTTTTCGCAGTTCACGAACCCTACGCTATTCTCACTATTAACTGAAGAAGATTTATGTAAGAGGAGCTGTGGTGTGAATCAGTTTCATAAGCAGAGTTGAACTACATATGGTCTTAATGAGTAGGAAACACAGTTCTTTATTTCAGGGCATGTTCATGGTTCTTGGTGTATTTTAGACACTGGAAAGAAGGGCTTGCTTCTTGCGTTAAAACCAAGTGTGTTTCAGGGTTGTGTACTCTGGTCTGAATTTCCCTTCAGAAATGGAATTGAACTCCAGGATCTCTGTCTTCCTACACGCAAGAGTTCATTTCTGGTAAACCCAGTGAATTTTGGGCTCAAATGATTTTTTGCAGTTCAGGGACCCAACACGATTCTCACTATTAACTAAAGAGCATTTATGTAAGAGGAGCTGTGGTTTGTATCAGTTTCATAAGCAGAGTTGAACTACATATGGTCTGTATGAGGAGGTAACACAGTTCTTTTTTTCAGGGCATGCTCATGGTTCTTGCTGTATTTAGGACTCTGGAAAGAATAGCTTGCTTCTTCGTTAAAACAGAGTGTGTTTCATGGATGAGAACTCTGGTCTGAATTTCCCTTCACAAACGGAGTTCAACCCCAGGATCTGTGTCTTCCTACCAGCAAGAGTTCATTTCTGTTAAACAAAGAGAATTTTCTGCTCAAATGATTTTACATAGTTCTAGGACACAACCTTGATTATCACTATTAACTAAAGAGCATTTATGTAAGAGGAGCTTGGGTTTGCATCAGTTTCAAAAGCAGTGTTGAACTACATATGGTCCATATGAGTAGGAAAAACAGTTTTTTTTCAGGGCATACTCATGGTTCTTGATGTATTTTAGACTCTGGACAGAAGAGCTTGCTTCTTGCACTAAAACATAGTTTGTTTCAGGTATGAGAACTCTGGTCTGAATTTCCCTTACAAAACGGAGTTAAACCCCATGATCTGTGTCTTCTTACAAGCAAGAGTTCATTTCTGGTAAACCAAGTGAATTTTGTGTTCAAATGATTTTACACAGTTCTAGAACCGAACGCCATTATCACTATTAACTAAAGAGCATTTATGTAAGAGGAGATATGGTCTGTATCAGTTTCATAAGCAGAGTTGAACTACACATGACCCGTATGAGTAGGAAACACAGTTCTTTTTTTCTTGGCATGCTCATGTTTCTTACTCTATTGGAGACCCTTGACAGAAGAGGATGATTCCTGGCTTTAAACAGAGTGTTTTTCAGGGATGAGAATTCTGGTCTGAATTTCCCTTCAGAAACGGAGTTAATCCCCAGGATCTGTGTCTTCCTACAAGCAAGAGTTCAGTTCTGGTAAACCCAGTGAATTTTGGGCTCAAATGATTTTTCGCAGTTCACGAACCATACGCGATTCTCACTATTAACTAAAGAGCATGTATGTAACAGGAGCTGTGGTTTGTAGCAGTTTCATAAGCAGAGTTGAACTGCATATTGTCCGTATGAATAGCAAACACAGTTCTTTTTTTCAGACCATGCTCATGGTTCTTGCTGTATTTTAGACTCTGGAAAGAAGAGCTTGCTTCTTCGTTAAAACAAAGTGTGTTTCAGGGATGAGAACTCTGGTCTGAATTTCCCTTCACAAACGGAGTTAAACCCCAAGATCTGTGTCTTCATACCAGCAAGAGTTCATTTCTGGCAAACCAAGTGTATTTTCGGCTCAAATGACTTTACACATTTCTAGAACCCAACGCGATTATCACTATTAACTAAAGAACATTTATGTAAGAGGAGCTGTTGTCTGTATCATTTCAAAAGCAGAGTTGAACTACATTTGGTCCGTATGAGTAGGAAACACAGTTCTTTTTTTCTGGGCATGCTCATGGTTTTTGCTGTATTGGAGACGCTGGATAGAAGAGGATGATTCTTACCTTAAAACAGAGTTTTTTTCAGGGATGAGTACTCTGGTCTGAATTTGCCTTCACAAATGGAGATAAACCCCAGGATCTGTGTCTTCCAACAAGCAAGAGTTCATTACTGGTTAACCCAGTGAATTTTGGGCTCAAATGATTATTCGTCCTTCACGAACACAACGCGATTCTCACTATAAATTAAAGAGCATTTATGCAAGAGGAGTTGTGGTTTGTATCAGTTTCATAAGCAGATTTGAACTACATATGGTCCGTATGAGTAGGAAACACAGTTCTTTTTTTCTGGGCATGTTCATGGTTCTTGGTGTTTTTTAGTCACTGGAAAGAAGGGCTTGCTTCTTGCGTTAAAACCGAGTGTGTTTCAGGGTTGTGTACTCTGGTCTGAATTTCCCTTCAGAAACCGAGTTCAACACCAGAATCTCTGTCTTCCTACAAGCAAGAGTTCATTTCTGGTACCCAGTGAATTTTGGGCTCAAATGATTTTTTTCAGTTCAGGAACCCAACGCAATTCTCACTATTAACTAAAGAGGATTTATGTTAGAGGAGCTGTGGCTTGTATCAGTTTCATAAGCAGAGTTGAACTACATATGGTCTGTATGAGTAGGAAACACAGTTCTTTTTTTCTTGGCATGCTCATGTTTCTTACTATGTTGGAGACGCTGGAAAGAAGAGGATGATTCTTGCCTTAAAACAGAGTTTTTTTCAGGGTTGAGAACTCTGGTCTGAATTTCCCTTCAGAAACGGAGTTAAACCCCATGATCTGTGTCTCCCTAAAATCAGGAGTTCATTTCTGGTAAACCAAGTGAATTTTGGGCTCAAATGATTTTACACAGTTCTAGAATACCACCATGATTATCACTATTAACTAAAGATCATTCATGTAAGAGGAGCTGTGGTCTGTATCATTTCATAAGCAGAGTTGAACTACATATGATCTGTATGAGTAGGAAACACAGTTCTTTTTTTCTGGGAATGCTCATGTTTCTTACTGTATTTGAGTCGCTGGATAGAAGAGCTTGCTTCTTGGGTTAAAACAGTGTGTGTTTCTGGGATGAAAATTCTGGTCTGAATTTCGCTTCAGAAACGAGTTAAACCCCAGGATCTGTGTCTTCCTAAAAGCAAGAGTTCATTTCTGGTAAACCCAGTGAATTTTGGGCTCAAATGATTTTTTGCAGTTCAGGAACCCAACGCAATTCTCACTATTAACTAAAGAGGATTTATGTTAGAGGAGCTGTGGCTTGTATCAGTTTCATAAGCAGAGTTGAACTACATATGGTCTGTATGAGTAGGAAACACAGTTCTTTTTTTCTTGGCATGCTCATGTTTCTTACTATGTTGGAGACGCTGGAAAGAAGAGGATGATTCTTGCCTTAAAACAGAGTTTTTTTCAGGGTTGAGAACTCTGGTCTGATTTTCCCTTCAGAAACGGAGTTAAACCCCATGATCTGTGTCTCCCTACAATCAGGAGTTCATTTCTGGTAAACCAAGTGAATTTTGGGCTCAAATGATTTTTCACATTTCACGAACCCTACGCAATTCTCACTATTAACTGAAGAAGATTTATGTAAGTGGAGCTGTGGTGTGTATCAGTTTCATAAGCAGAGTTGAACTACATATGGTCAGTATGAGTAGGAAACACAGTTCTTTTTTTCAGGGCATTTTCATGGTTCTTGGTGTTTTTTAGACACTGGAAAGAAGGGCTTGCTTCTTGCGTTAAAACCGAGTGTGTTTCAGGGTTGTGTACTCTGGTCTGAATTTCCCTTCGGAAACCGAGTTCAACACCAGGATCTCTGTCTTCCTACAAGCAAGAGTTCATTTCTGGTAAAACAAGTGAATTTTGGGCTCAAATGATTTTACACAGTTCTAGAATCCCACCATGATTATCACTATTAACTAAAGATCATTCATGTAAGAGGAGCTGTGGTCTGTATCATTTCATAAACAGAGTTGAAATACATATGGTCCGTATGAGTCGGAAACACAGTTTTTTTTTTTTCTGGGCATGCTCATGGTTCTTAGTGTATTGGAGAAGGTGGAAAGAAGAGGATGATTCTTGCCTTAAAACAGAGTGTTTTTCAGGGTTGAGAATTCTGGTTGAATTTACCTTCAGAAATGGAGTTAAACCCTAGAATCTGAGTCTTCCTACAAGCAAGAATTCATTTCTGGTAAACACAGTGAATTTTGTGCTCAAATGATTTTTTGCAGTTCAGGAACCCAACGCGATTCTCACTATTAACTAAAGAGCATTTATGTAAGAGGAGCTGTGGTGTGTATCACTTTCATAAGTAGAGTTGAACTACATATGGTCTGTATGAGTAGGAAACACAGTTCTTTTTTTCTGGGCATGTTCATGGTTCTTGGTGTTTTTCAGTCACTGGAAAGAAGGGCTTGCTTCTTGCGTTAAAACCGAGTGTGTTTCAGGGTTGTGTACTCTGGTCTGAATTTCCCTTCAGAAACCGATTTGAACACCAGAATCTCTGTCTTCCTACAAGCAAGAGTTCATTTCTGGTAAACCCAGTGAATTTTGGGCTCAAATGATTTTTTGCAGTTCACGAACCCAACGCGATTCTCACTATTAACTAAAGAGCATTTATGTAAGAGGAGCTGTGGTTTGTATCAGTTTCATAAGCAGAGTTGAACTACATATGGTCCGTATGAGTAGGAAACACAGTTCTTTTTTTCTGGGCATGCTCATGGTTCTTACTGTATTGGAGACGCTGGAAAGAATAGCTTGCTTCTTGCCTTAAATCAGAGTGTGTTTCAAGGATGAGAACTCTGGTCTGAATTTCCCTTCAGAAACGGAGTTAAACCCCATGATCTGTATCTCTCTACAATCAAGAGTTCATTTCTGGTAAACCAAGTGAATTTTGGGCTCAAATAATTTTTCGCAGTTCACGAACCTTACGCTATTCTCACTATTAACTGAAGAGGATTTATGTAAGAGGAGCTGTGGATTGTATCAGTTCCATAAGCAGAGTTGAAGTACATATGGTCCGTATGAGTAGGAAACACAGTTCTTTTTTTCAGGGCATGCTCATGGTTCTTGCTGTATTGGAGACACTGGATAGAAGAGGATGATTCTTGCCTTAAAACAGAGTTTTTTTTCAGGGATGAGAACTCTGGTCTGAATTTGCATTCAGAAACGGAGTTAAACCGCAGGATCTGTGTCTTCCTATAAGCAGAGTTCAGTTCTGTTAAACCCAGTGAATTTTGGGCTCGAATGATTTTTCATAGTTCACAAACCCTACGCGATTTCCACTATTAACTAAAGAGCATGTATGTAACAGGAGCTGTGGTTTGTATCAGTTTCATAAGCACAGTTGAACTACACATGGTCTGTATGAGTAGGAAAAACAATTTTTTTTCTGGGCATGCTCATGTTTCTTACTATATTGGAGTCGCTGGAAAGAAGAGGATGATTGTTGCATTAAAGCAGAGTGTGTTTCAGGGATGAGAACTCTGGTCTGAATTTCCCTTCAGAAACGAAGTTAAACCCCAGGATCTGTGTATTCCTACCAGCAAGAGATCATTTCTGTTAAACAAAGAGAATTTTCTGCTCAAATGATTTTACACAGTTCTAGAACCCAACCGTGATTATCACTATTACCTAAAGAGCATGTATGTAAGAGGAGATATGATCTGTATCAGTTTCATAAGCAGAGTTGAAGTACATATTACCCGTATGAGTAGGGAACACAGTTCTTTTTTTCTTGGCATGCTCATGGTTCTTACTGTATTGGAGACCCTTGACAGAAGAGGATGATTCATGCCTCAAAACAGAGTGTCTTTCAGGGATGAGAACTCTGGTCTGAATTTACCTTCAGAAATGGAGTTAAACCCTAGAATCTGTGTCTTCCTACAAGCAAGAGTTCATTTCTGGTAAACCCAGTGAATTTTGGGCTCAAATGATTTTTCGCAGTTCACGAACCCTATGCTATTCTCACTATTAACTAAAGAGCATTTATGTAAGAGGAGCTGCGGTTTTTATCAGTTTCATAAGCACAGTTGAACTACATATTGTCCGTATGAGTAGGAAACACAGTTCTTTTTTTCTGGGCATGCTCATGGTTCTTACTGTATTAGAGACGCTGGAAAGAATAGCTTGCTTCTTGCCTTAAAACAGAGTGTGTTTCATGGATGAGAACTCTGGTCTGAATTTCCCTTCAGAAACGGAGTTAAACCTCATGATCTGTGTCTCCCTACAAGCAAGAGTTCATTTCTGGTAAACCAAGTGAATTTTGGGCTCAAATGATTTTACACAGTTCTAGAACCCCACCATGATTATCACTATTAACTAAAGATCATTCATGTAAGAGGAGCTGTGGTCTGTATCATTTCATAAGCAGAGTTGAACTACATATGGTCCGTATGAGTAGGAAACACAGTTCTTTTTTTCAGGGAATGCTCATGGTTCTTGCTGTATTGGAGACGCTAGATAGAAGAGAATGATTCTTGCCTTAAAACAGAATTTTTTTCAGGGATGAGAACTCTGTTCTGAATTTGCCTTCAGAAACGGAGTTAAACCCCAGGATCTGTGTCTTCCTACAAGCAAAAGTTCAGTTCTGGTAAACCCAGTGAATTTTGGGCTCAAATGATTTTTCACAGTTCACAAACCCTATGCGATTCCCACTATTAACTAAAGAGCATGTATGTAAGAGGAGCTGTGGTTTGTATCAGTTTCATAAGCACAGTTGAACTACACATGGTCTGTTTGTGTAGGAAAAACAATTTTTTCAGGGCATGCTCATGTTTCTTACTATATTGGAGTCGCTGGAAAGAAGAGGATGATACTTGCATTAAAGCAGAGTATGTTTCAGGGATTGGAACTCTGGTCTGAATTTCCCTTCAGAAATGGAGTTAAACCCAAGGATCTGTGTCTTCCAACCAGCAAGAGTTCATTTCTGTTAAACAAAGAGAATTTTCTGCTCAAATGATTTTACATAGTTCTAGAACCCAACCTTGATTATCACTATTAACTAAAGAGCGTTTATGTAAGACTAGCTGTGGTTTGTATCAGTTGCATAAGCACAGTTGAACTACATATGAGTAGGAAAAACAGTTTTTTTTTTTCAGGGCATACTCATGGTTCTTGCAGTATTTTAGACTCTGGAAAGAAGAGCTTGCTTCTTGCACTAAAACATAGTTTGTTTCAGGGATGAGAACTCTGGTCTGAATTTCCATTCAGATACAGAGTTAAACCCCAGGATCTGTGCCTTCCTACAATCAAGAGTTCATTTCTGCTAAACCAAGTGAATTTTGGGCTCAAATGATTTTTCGCAGTTCACAAACCCAATGATATTGTCACTATTAACTGAAGAGGATTTATGTTAGAGTAGCTGTGGTTTGTATCAGTTTCATAAGCAGAATAGGACTACATATGGTCTGTATGAGTAGGAAACACAGTTCTTTTTTTCAGGGCATGCTCATGGTTCTTGCTGTATTTTCGACTCTAGAAAGAAGAGCTTGCTTCTTGTGTTAAAACAGTGTGTGTTTTAGGGATGACATTTCTGGTCTGAATTTCTCTTCAGAACCGGAGTTAAACACCAGGATATGTGTCTCCCTACAAGCAAGTGTTCATTTCTGGTTAACCCAGTGAATTTTGGGCTCAAATGATTATTCGTCTTTCACGAACTCAACGCGATTCTCACTATTAATTAAAAAGCATTTACATAAGAGGAGCTGTGGAGTGTATCAGTTTCATAAGCAGAGTTGAACTACATATGGTCCGTACGAGTAGGAAAAACAGTTCTTTTTTTCAGGGCATGTTCATTGTTCTTGTTGTATTTTAGACACTGGAAAGAAGGGCTTGCTTCTTGGGTTAAAACAGAGTGTGTTTCAGGGTTGTGTACACTGGTCTGAATTTCCCTTCAGAAACCGAGTTCAAAACCAGGATCTCTTTCTTGCTACAAGCAAGAGTTCATTTCTGGTAAACCCAGTGTATTTTGGGCTCAAATGATTTTTTGCAGTTCAGGAACCCAACACGATCCTCACTATTAACTAAAGAGCATTTATATAAGAGGAGCTGTGGTTTGTATCAGTTCCATAAGCAGAGTTGAACTACATATGGTCCGTATGACTAGGAAACACAGTTCTTTTTTTCAGGGCATGCTCATGGTTCTTGCTGAATTTTAGGCTCTTGAAACAAGTGCTTGCTTCTTGTGTTAAAACAGTGTGTGTTTCAGGGATGACATTTCTGGTCTGAATTTCTCTTCAGAACCGAAGTTAAACCCCAGGATATGTGTCTCCCTACAAGCAAGAGTTCATTTCTGGTTAACCCAGTGAATTTTGGTCTCAAATGATTATTCGTAGTACACGAACACAACTCGATTCTCACTATTAATTAAAGAGCATTTATGTAAGAGGAGCTGTGGTTTGTATCAGTTTTATTAGCAGAATTGAACTACATATGGTCCGTATGCGTAGGAAACACAGTGCTTTTTTCTGGGCATGCTCATTGTTCTTGCTATATTGGAGACGCTGGAAAGAAGAGCTTGCTTATTGATTTAAAACAGAGTGTGTTTCATGGATGAGAACTCTGGTCTGAATTTCCCTTCTGAAACGGAGTTAAACCCCATGATTTGTGTCTTCCTACAAGCAAGAATTCATTTCTGGTAAACACTGTGAATTTTGGGCTCAAATGATTTTTTGCAGTTCAGGAACCCAACGCGATTCTCACTATTGACTGAAGATCATTCATGTAAGAGGAGCTGTGGTCTGTATCATTTCATAAGCAGAGTTGAACTACATATAGTCCGTATGAGTCGGAAACACAGTTTTTTTTTTTTTTTTTTCTGGGCATGCTCATGGTTCTTAGTGTATTGGAGAAGGTGGAAAGAAGAGGATGATTCTTGCCTTAAAACAGAGTATTTTTCAGGGTTGAGAATTCTGGTTGAATTTGCCTTCTGAAATGGAGTTAAACCCCAGGAT